>JACAXG010000003.1:14684721-15928362 GCA_018881555.1 Amblyornis subalaris | reverse complement strand
AAATCCATTATTGTTGCTAAATCTTATCCAAAGAAAAGCTTAACATGAGAAGTGAAACAGCTCATTTTTAAATAACCAATGCTAAGCAAAAGTAATATTTCCCAGTTGTTCCTCGTAGACATTTCTTTAGTTCTTATTTGTATATTACTTTTCTGTCTGATTTAACCTTGGAAAATGATTATATTGTAAAGATAATTCTTAGACAGGCTGATAAACACAAGCACACAAAGTTCAACAGGGCTCCAGCAGAGACTCGAGGCAGTGTGGGGCCATGACTTGTACATTGAATTGTGATGTGTCTGGCAGCCACTCACCGACAGTGGGATCCTTCTGTTAAAGCAAGGGATCCTTAGACAGAGGGATCCTTCTCTTAAATAGAAAAGGTTGTCCACCAACCACACKAAAGGTCCCGGACCCCTTGCTGAAAGTCGCCTTTTCAGAAATCAGGGAGTCCTTTCAGTGTGAGAGTCTGGACATGTTCACTCCTTGGAGCACATGATTTTGCCTGAGGATGTGTTTAAAAACCATAAGAGATGGCATGGGCAGAGTCCAACATCTAGATTTGATACTGTCTGTAATTAGACTTTCATCTTCACTGCTTCTTTRTTAAAAAAAGCAGAAGGATAATACGTTTAAAAGTAATGAATGAGAAGATTAAGGGACTGAACAAATGTAAAGAAAACAAAACTGTTTTTGCAATTTGTAAAACATGCCAGACTCTTATTTTAACAGGCAGTTTAGAAATGCTTATTAACACAGGCAGAGAGAGACAAGAGGGAAAAAGGTATAGATCTAGAAAGGCTATAGATGTGATTATGGGTGTCCTCAGAGTCTGACATATTAGGCAATTTTGAAACTAACTTCTAATGAAAATCCTTTTAATGAACCATATTAATGAAATCCACATTGATATTATTGTTGGGATGTAGGCAGAAATTTACTTAAAAGAATTACTTCCCTGCTGATCAGTTTTTCAAGTTTAATTTGGAGCTGCCTGAATTCACTGAAAAGTACAAAATTGATTGATTTCTAAAGATCACATCTTGTAGAAAATGGCACTGTTCTGTCTGGGGACGGAATTTGCCGTCATTTCTCTCATGTGCTTGCAGGGGTTGGATCAATGCAAGATTCAAGCAAGAGCCTGGACTTTTTCCTGGAGATCTCTGGAGACTGGGCTGTGCCCGACGCAGGGTCTGGCTGAGGGGCAGTGCTCTCTCTAGCTGTGGAGCAAAGATCAGGCTGCAAACAGGGGCATGCTATTCCTTCACAGCCACAAACAATATAAGCACATTTAAAATTTCCATAGTTAATCTGGCCTTTTAGATTACTTTTGAAAGTGTTTTTAGGTGAAGGCAAAGAAAAAGCAAAAGAGGCCTTAAAAAAAAAGATCTGTTCAGTTTTGGGTTAGGGAAAAGATCCTGTTCTTTGTGGTTAGACCATGATCGCTGTTCAACTTGAACCCTAAGCCACTTCTGATTCATACAAAATAGATTGTAACTGCTGATAACTATCAAAATCTAAAGGAAACCCATYAACACTTCTGCCGTGTCACATCTAACAGGAAGAAATAGGATTGGGAAGACCTTCATACATCAGCGATGCCACAGTAGATTCAGGGAGCCATATCACTCAAAGAACAGCTCATGCAAATACCATGAAATGACCAYGATGGCCTTCAAAAGAGGCTGAGTGATGAACTCAACTTAAGCTATCAAATACCTTATGACACTGATGACAACACCCAGATATAGGCTATCTATGCCAATGGCAAGCTGTCATCACATTCCTGTATCCCCGTAACAGGAGGTACCTTCCTGAGCAGAGGTCAGGAAGACCTATGACAGAGAGTCATTTTCCAACTCCCACCTTTAAAATGCAAACCAAAACCAGAAACCAAGCTGTGCCCTCTTTGCACCTATAGATCTGCTACAGAATTCACACAGGTAGCATTAGCTTCAGTAAAGAACTCCAAAAAAATACAACTCTATATTGAAAACTATTTTTTTTGCAGACGACATAGACCCTGGAAGCAGTTAAAAAGTATTTGCTAGAACATGCATTTGCAAACAGTATTTCCTAGCCTTTAGCAGTATTCTTGATTATGGTTCTGCCCTCCATAGTAAGAAGTAGGTATGTTATAAATTGTTGGGGTAGGTTTATAAATATTACGTTTTACTATTCMATACAACTTACTTCTATTTCAGGCTGCACACTCACACACATGTTCATTTTTAGCTTGCAAGCAGCCATCCAGAGACACCCCCTGCCTTAGCTTATCAGCTGGGGCTGATGTTTGATTCCCCTGCCAGTGCCCTGCTGCCACTTGTGGTTTTTTTGGCTATTACAATAGGCTTTCCAGTTTCTATGAAAAAGAAAAAAATTCACCTGACACATACTTTGAAAGAGAAAGGCACATTTGTTACCATAAGAAATACAAAAAAAACCTCCTCAACTTCAGACATATCAGCTGAATTTCTATTAAAACATTTTCTTCACCTGACATTGGGAACTGTGGCCAGAAGGGATATTGATTGCTCTGTACAAACGCTCTAGTGTTGCTTTTAACAATACTGTCAGCCTGCTTCACCAATCATGCTAATATATTTGGTGAAACCCCATCCGTAGTCTGTCATTTACACAACCACTCCACATTCACTATTTTAAATTCTCGTTCCATCACATTTATACGGTTACCTCCATAGTCCCCCTCACAGCACACGGATTGCCATATCCATTTGAATTTCTGAAGCAGGCACAAAAAGCCCGAGGCAAGGATTTTAGTGGAGCCACACACCTATAAGCTCCTTTCCCTTTTACTGGAAACCCAGCTTCGCCCCTCCAACTCCAGCCAGCCTTTAGACACAGGTTTTGCTGAGCTCCAGAGCTCTGTCATTCCTGCTTTAAAACTGAACAGCTCATGGACTGTGCCGAACCAGACCCGCTCCCTTGGTGGGGCCGTGGGGCACCGGGTCAAGGAACAGGGGCCCTGCCCATCTCTCCTGCCTCCTGTCACTCACACCCTGTGACTTTTTCTTCCTGTGCTGTATAACAGGAACAGCAACAGTTTCAGAGAATTATTTCCTCTGCACAATTCTTTTGGGAAGCACATGTGTAATCAACGTTTCAAGCGGGAATTATTTATACAACAATCGTTGTGAGGGCTGARGATTCAGTAATTATTCTGTGCAATTAGTCCCCAAAGGAGTGTGAGACTGCATTCCCAGGTGATCTGAGCTATGGAAACATTATGAGTGCCTGAGAGAAAATAGTTCTCTCTAAAAGAGGTTGGCTACAGAAAGCAATCTCTTTAGGAAGGGAAGGAAAAGGACTACAGGTAAAAGGTAGACCAAGGAATTTAAAATTATTTTTGTATCTTCTTTTGAGTCCTCTGGCTCCCCTAGGAGAAGCAGACATCTGCCATGAGGTGAAGCAAGTACCTTTGCTATGGCTGCCGTTGAATAAGAGCACAGAAACTGCTACACAGTTGGACATTAACAAATCAGAACAGAATGGTTTCATGCCCCTGAATACTGCTGCCATCTCCTCTTCAGTGGGCAGCCGTCACTTCACAGACTATTTTCCATATTTTTCCGTGTGAAAGTTTCATTTCAAACATCTCAGCAAAGAAAGGATTTATCTTGGAAAAGACTATCCAAAATTATGTTTGGTTTTTTAAATTAAAATGTGCTCTCCTGCTCCACCTCAGTATTTATGACAAAACAAGCATAAGATGAAGCACTTTTTCCCTGAGTGGTGAAGTCAACAAATGGTAAATCTTCCTTGCCSCACTGAAGAAATATGGCAAGTGGAATTTAAGAGTGTCCCAAGAGCAACCAACTCTGTGCCTTCTAGGAGCAGAGGTAATGCCTACCAGTCAAATGCATGGCATCTACCCTCCGACAGAAGATCCAGCACAGCACTTTTAATCCCTAATCCCTTCTCAAATCAGTTTCTGGTCTCCTGTTTGTTCTGATTTAAATTTGCAGCAGAGGTGAAGCATCTCCCGCTGGTACCTTGCCCCTCCCAGACTGTGTCCGCCCCATCAGAAGCCTGAGTTWAGGGCTCAGAGAGCAACAGCAAGGTGCTGCTTTCTGGTGTTGGGATGGTGAAATATCACCCAAGCAGACGAATGAAGTAAAATGGGGGTGGCTGTTTGGGAAAATGCATTTCATTTAAAGTGTAGATGCCTGTCTTTACATGAGTCATGCCCTGTTGTTTTCAAATCAGTAATTTGAAGGAATTACTGGCATGAAGGATAGACAACATCAGCTCTCAAGGTCTAGAAAAACTCTGAACACGGTGTGGGACTGTTAACTTCATGCATTTTTTTGATCACTCCATCAGGAAGCTCATCCCTCAGCAATGGCCAAAGGAGATCAGGTGAGAGGACTGCAAGGAGCAGGGTCCCACATTAYGACCCCCTCTGCACCACAACGAAGGGAGACAAGAGAGATTTAGGGCTTCTTTAAAGAATATTGGTCACCAGATRGGGAAAAATATGTTTCCCAGAGGAATACTTCATTTGAATATCCTGAAAATGTCTGATTGACCTTGAGAGAAAGTAATACTAGAGTTAATTAGGATTGTATTTAAACTTAAATCTTGACATCTGTTGCTTCAACTTTCAAGACTTTTATGTTTGAATTTACTTCCAAAAGCCTGCAGGTGATAGTCTGTCACAGTTCACAGGGTAGGTAGAAACTCAAACAGAACCTTGTCCTTGCAAGAATATTATTTTATCTGAAATGCAACTAACAGGAAGGTCATATTCTACCCTTTTTCCTCCCTTCTCTCCCTTAAACACCTTATTTGCTACAGCTACAGAGATTTAGAAAGAAGAATCAGGGCATCATATAATGATTCATAGCCAAGCACAGCAGAAGCATTAATCATTCACATCTTTAACTCTAAAAGCACATAAACTTCCAAGGATGATCAGTCAATGCGACGCATTTATATTTTAGCTGGAAATCAGATTTAGAAATGGAACATCCTGAACTTCTGACCAGAGAACAAAGTATGTGAAATGCCACAGAGCCATTTTCAAAGAGTCCAAATGCACAACTTCTACTCATGTAAAGAGGCAGCCTTTCATATAAGCGATCCTATTATTTGCAATTCAGTTCATGGTTCAAGAAAATATCAGGAAAGATGAGCCAGAGGAGCAGAACAGAGCCAAGCATGCTGGGTCTGCCTGTCTGTTTTAACGAGAGAAGGAAGGATGCTGATGCTTGACAGCAGAGTTGAAAACTTGGAAGAGACCTTGTGTGATTCATTCTTCTGTCTGAATAGACTTTGATGATCTTTCTAATGATTCTCACATGTTTCTAGTCAGTCTTCTGGAATTAGAAATGTTGAAAGAGAAGGCACTGAATGTAAGCCCTGTCCAGTGATACATGGCAAAAAGAAAACATCCCTAGGAAAAAGAAAATCCAGCAGACAACTGGCCAGCATCAACAAACAGCAAATGCAAGTAATAAGCAGAGGACAAGGCACACTGTATGGTTTTTAATATGCGTAGCAGCAATTTATAGAAGAGCCCATAGCCTGGAAACCATAGAAAACTCCCTTCAGTACTCAGAGTYTGGGTTTCATTGTCTGCAGTGGTGATGCAGCGATAAAGGCAGGTGCCCATGCTACCAATGGGCAATGGAAATTCAATATGTCCTTTTTGACCTTCTGTATCTCCCTTTGTATTCTTTACAAGAAAATGAAATGCTTTCATATTCTCCATATTCTCTTTTACAAAAAGAAAAAAATTTAATCTGACAAAAGGAAAACCTTGTCCCATAACACAAGCTGAATTTCTGTGTAAATTTKTAACTATCAAAACTGTTAAACTCTTATGGATTTCCCAATTATACAAAATTCTGTAATTAGTATTAGGGGAGAGGGAAAAAGAACCGGTGATGGCAAGATCCTCTCACAAAAAAAAAAAAAAATTGTTAAAAAAAGAGGTTTAGATTCTCTTTATACAGGTAGTTTTCTGATTAATAAAACACCCACAATTTATAATTATGCGCCATTTGTATTATTTAACTTCAAACAACGTGAAGAAATATACTGAAAAAGCAAACTATCATCTTTTCCTTTCTTCCCTTTTAGGCTTACTGTATCAGTAAGTTAACATACCATGAGTCATATTCGAACTCTAAGGCTGTTCTATCTATTTAGTTGTCACAACAGCAGCAGTATCTTCTGGGAACAAGGCAATAGAAAAAGAATTTAGAGATAAGAAAGGATTTATTATACTGTTGATGTGACTGTTCTGCATTGTATACTAGAAACAGAACTAGGAATGATGAAATCTAAAACAAGTTTGAAAAGTAGTAGCAGAGAAGCTGGCAACGAGCTCAGTTTTGTGGCTCAGATGCCTTGAGAGTGTATTTCATTGTAGGAAGTGTTTGTTGGTGCTCCTGAAGCAGAGATTTCCTGGGAGCCTTGATACTCTAAACTGGGGCAGGGTGAAGTCTGCATGTTTTCTGAGAACTCTGCACTAGCTAGAAATCTTGCTTTTCGACTGCAGCTCTGCATAGTGACAGACACAGAAGGCAGCATCCCAATAAAACCGCACGTTCGGTTCTCCAGAGACGGGCCCATTGCTTGGCATTCAGAGCATGGGCCCTCCCACCCTCGGATGCATTACCCACCTTGGCATTATCTCTGGAAAGGCGGCTCGCTTCTGTTACCGAGGAGAAACACTTACAGGATAACAAAAAGCCGCTAATACAAGATAAGAACTGTTGGTGGGAAATCGTTTGTTAAGGCCGAGAGCCGCCTTGGCAGCCCTGTCGTGCCGGCGTGGCCGCTGGGAGAGGTGGTGCCGCTTTACATTCCACACAAGGCTCGCCCCGCCGATGCGTCTCTCTGCCTGTCTCCCGCAGGCCATCACCGCTGGCTGCCAAGTCCGGGGTTCGSCTGTGCCCCCGCTGGCGTCTCCCGTCCCTGCGGTCACAGCCAGGCCGCGAAAAGGGCCACAGACAAGCCAYCGGCAGCGTGGGGTTTGGCACGCCCCGCCCTGCCCGTCCCCGTGGGACACACTCCCCCGCGGGGCTGTGCCTGCAGGCGGGCCGGGAACAGCCGGCACCGCGCTGGGGCGCTCCGGGAGCAGGCCCACAGCCCCTCACACCCAGCACCTGCCACGGGAGAGCTCCGASATCAACGCCAGCTCCAGGTGGGACCAGCAGAGGCCCGAGTTCCCCCATCCACCACCGTCCCAGCAGTGCTCTGGAAAAGGAGAAGGTTGCTACAATTTATGACTTTTCCTTCTGAGCAGCAGTTCATTTATCTCTGCATGGTAACCTGTCATCTGTGCTCCTTTTTCATTTATAAGAAATAAAAATATGGTAAGATGGTAAATATACCATCTTCTGGGATGTCACGCCCTACTCAATTATACATGGGCAAATGTAAGAATTATGTAAAGGAAAATCAGCAATTTAGCATAACCTTTATCATAAAGCTTGCTAGAAAAAAGGTCAGCATGATTGGTGCCTGTAATGGTCAGGAACCTTTAAGTAGCAAAGGAATTTAGGACACATCGTGCCATTAGTAAGACTGGAAAATAGATAAAACAAAAAACCAAACAAAAATCCGGCTCTGACAACATGTTATTACCAACAAAATCTCTTGCTAGAAGTAGGTTAAGTGGTAGAACTGTGGGCCTGGCTAAGGATATATGGAGGAGGAATTATAGATCCTTTTTAGCTCAGAAGCCACAGACCAAACTGTAGATCATTATTACTTTGCAGCACGGGGCATTTTAAACATCTCTGATGATTTTAGGAATTCAAGTTTCTAGGATTTAGCCAGGGACCTGCATAAGTGCCATTGGTAGTCATTAATTCCAATTAAAATTATCCCTGCACAAATACTGGTGTAGCAATGAATGGCAAGAAAGCCGGAAAGAGTTCCATTTATCAAATAACTAAATCAAAACAAAGTGACAAAAAAATTACTTCACCATTAGCATTTCATATGGCTGAAAGGTGCACACTCAAATATAATTTTCTGCAYTTATATGGAAATCAAGATAGCCTCCAACTGAACAGGTTATTGCATTCTGTTTTAATATACTGACCCTTGGCTTTCTGCCATTACGAGGTTTGTCCCAGACAAGCCTGTGGTGACAGAAACCTGCTCTCAAGGCAAAAAACTCCTAAATATCTCCACTCGGRTCACAACCGGTAACCAATTTGAAAAAAGCTCCAGAAACTTGCAAAGAGCGGGTTTCCKTCAGAGAGAAGGTGGCTCGGGCACCCACGTGTGAGAGGAGGGAGAGGAAAGTCCTCTGGGGATATCCTGGGCGTCAGGGAGCCCTGCCAGGGGAGCGAGCAGCACCATGGCACTCAGGCATTCCCACCGCTCGGCAAGCAGGTCTGCGGGCAAGCAGCCACACGGCTCAGCTGATCAACAGCCTCCTGCACAGCCACCTTTCTGCTGGGATTCAAAGCAAGAGCCCTTGTGCCTGCCAAGAGAAATTTCCCTCTGATTGCTAAAAGCTCGGATGAGCTACTTCAAAAGAAAATAAGCATTTGTTGTTCCCTCTCTAGCAAAAACATATCCTGGAACCTCAGGTTTATTACAGTCTCCTGTATTTGTGCTCCAGCTCCTAATAATACCTCTGGTGAATGGGCATTAACATAGAGAGAGGAAAACAAGAGCAAAGCAGACAGAAACCTGAGCAATACGCTCAGGGACAGTGCAATCAAGAGCTTCCTGCCGTCAGCAGGTATCTCTTGAGTGATTTCCCTGAATTCTTGCTTGGAATTCATCAGTTTGTCGTGCCCTAGCGAGTACGCTTGCTAGGAGGGCTGAGTGCATGCGGGCAAGCACAGCAGAGGTGAGGAGAACAGGGACCCCAGCTCTTCCTCAGCTCAGCTGGCACAGGCAGTAGCAGCATAAGCCAAGAGGAGAGCCTAAGGAGCTGTTGAACCCAAATTGCCTGAAAAAGTCTGAGCTCTCTCCTTTAGCCTCACTCTAGAGCATCACAGGTAATAAGTATCTTTAGTGAGTCTTAATGAGACTTATAAGTCTCATTATCTTTTGTTTTTTTAATTCCTCATTATTTAAGCTTCTAATTGTGATCCTAAACACTGCTGTGATTTGTTAGCCCACACTTTTCCTAATCCAACCATGAAACAAAACCCAGGCCCATCTGATGAGGTTGCCCTCTCTGAGACATAAATGCATGCACACAGGGAACAATTCCTGTGCTCAAATGCACTTAGGGGAGAGTCKACAATTACTTTTTCCCTTCTCCAACAAGGAAGCTGTTCTAGCATGTGGGAATATGCTTCTTTCATATGCAGAAGTCATATCAACTGTAGAGTTAAGTGGTTTTTGAATATCATACCTGAATATAGATTATGGAGCCCTCACTGCACAGGTACAAATGAAGGATCTTCAGCACAATCTTTAAATTTTTCCTAAATCAGTTTACAAAGGAAACAATGCTGTGTGTTGCCCACAGACGGAGATTTTCTTAGCTTTACTGAAACAAAGCTAAGAATATTGAATATCTCCCCATATCTAGACTGGCTGTTCCCTCTCCCCCACCCCATGTACATGCCTTTAGAAGATACCTGCCTAGGTCAGAGGAGAGTCTCAACAGCATGCTGCTGGTGCACTGAATTTTGCTTTTATTTCTGACTGTTCAAATTGGATCTGCAGGAAGCAGCTGGACAAAAATAACTCGAGGAGTATGAGGCATTTGGAAATGAACTGATATGTTGATTAGTAAATCCTGCAGTCTGTGCCAACTGGTTGTTTTTTTTAAATAACATCTACAGTATTAATGAACTAAGTAGCAATTTCTTCCATTGTCAACCGTGAACACAACACCATGAATAAACGCCCAACACAGTTGCAGTTTATGGGGTATCCATACACAGCAGGACAGCTATGGCAGCTCTCAGAAATGCTGTCACATCCCAAAAGAGCTCGAGCCTTTCAGCAGCAGCCACATCACCTCAGGCTGTACCCACCTTCGAGTTCTACCTGCTGCTGAACCAGGGGGGTGAGAGGGCAGAAGATCTCCATGTGAAAACCAACTCAGTCTGCCAGTCCCCAGTGTGGTGCCATCCCGCTCCCACCACTGACTGAGGAACCTGAAGGAGCAAGGCTACAGCTTGCCAAGCTACAGCTGTGAAATCATAAACATGCTTCCCAGGGCATGCTACCCATTATTCAGTCCACTGTAGAGCTTCATACTGTAGGAATTTCACATGTGTGGGAAGTTATTTTTAGTGCCATGTGTGGTGTCAAAGGGTTTAATGATTGCCTGGGTTCACCCACCCCACAGCTCTGGTTCAAGCCAGTGGAATTTAGTTCTTTTTTTTGTGTGTGTTCTCCTATCCTGTTCCCTAAGCCCTAAAAAAGCTGAGTACTAAAGGGAAACATGCCTGTAAGATTTATTTCTTATCCTTTTAGCTGGAACAACATAATATAATTAAACTAGTAAATTATTACAGAGGCACATACCTTATTATAAAGCTGTTATGGGACAGTGAAATTAAATAGCCTTTGGATCTTCTTTACAAGCTACCTGCAGGAGCATCAGCAGGGAATTAGCAATGACTGATACTTGGCCTTTGCTTGGCTTTCCAGGGCAGGCTTCATCGAGTGCCTGGCAGTATGAGGGGTGAGTGCCTCCTTATCTAGGCTGCACTGGAGCCATATCAATTTTTAATTAATTGATGTAAAAGCCTGGTTTCCTGTGAGGTTGTTATCTCGGCTTGAAAGTGAATCAACACAAACTACATTTTAATATAGCCTACTGTACAAGACCTGACAGTTTGCACTGCTGTAATTAGAGGCTTCTAGTGCTTCTCACTCTCTTAAAAGAGCAGTTCCTTTCAGGAGGAATGCAAGCTTCTCTATATGGCTCACATGGGCTCCAGCGTACTGTTCTTTCAAAGCCTAAAAGATAATCAGGGAAGATGGTTTTCAGGATGTGGCTGCACTACCTAGGAAATGTATTAAGTGACCTGAACTCAACTTTAACTATTAACAGTCCTCATCATATTTATGATGTTAGTGGCCTGTGAGGAGGCAGAAAACTGCACGCTATGAATTTGTTTTTCTTATTAAATAATCTTTTGAAATTTTGGATTGTGAAGAATGCTGCTCCTTGGCCACCTGGGTGCTATTTGATACAGACACAGAATCCTCTGCAGACTTTGAAAGCGAATCTATACTTGGAAAAAATCTCGGAAGAGGGGAGTCCTCATCTGTGATCAAAATTGTGAATGTCTGTACTGTGGGCAGAACAAACTGACAAATGCACACTTGTATACAGAAAAAACACATTAGGCAATATTTCTGCATGAGAGGGAGGCAGAGTCCTCAAATTTATAGCCAGGCATTAAATATAGAGAAGAGATTTTTTTCCTCACCTGAAGTTATCTTGGACTGATTTACATCCTGAAGTATGAGCAATAGATTCTGCCTCATGCTCTGTCATGTATCCTCTTCTCTTCCATCACTGAACTGGCACTACAAAATACATGGTGGAGGTTTTGCCTGGTGGAGGCACAAGTCATCCCGCTGCAGTTTTGAGCCTCAGCAAATCACACTTGCATTTTAGAGGAGAAAAGAATTCGATGCCTGTGCAAGATGATGCTTGCAGACATTTAGAGACTCCCCCCCCCCCCAAAGAAAAAGAATATAATTCATAAACCATTGAATACAGCGTCAGGTTTTTAGCTGCTCTGTTCAAGTCTTAAATTAATTCAGTATTAAGTCATGGGAGGAGAAATCATCTGCTCACTGCTTTTGTTATGGAGGATCATCCTCCTTCTCTGCACATTCACAGCCCTGGCCAGATCCCCCTGGATTCTGCACATGCCCCCGGGGGGCTGATAGCACTGGAGAACTGGGTAAGGCTACAATAGCACTGTGACTTGCTGTTTCCACTGGGAAAACGTTACATAATGGAAATAGCTCAGAGCTCCTGCTTCCAGCCCTTCAAGCAAACATGACATGGTTCCCCTGAAATAATTTGAACAGCATTTCCCTGGCACAGYGGTGATGAAGACATTCTGACTGCAGCTCCAAAACACAAGACACCGAGCACCCCTGTTAATATCTGCTTTCCTGCAAACACAATCCACCTTCTCTGCTCCCTCTCTGCCAACATACCTGGAGAATTGACTCATCATTAGAAACGGTGACCCACTGAGAGAACAGCTGAAAGCAATTCAGAGTTCTTTGTAATTTGAATTCAGTGGGTCATTCCTCTTACAGTCAAATGATGACATTTAATTTTCACGAGATTATGCAGTGCACGTTTGAATTGTGGGCACGGAATAGTCCAAAACCGGGAAAGAAATCCATTTAATCTCTTTTTTCCCTCCTTTAAATGTGCTTAAAATAACGCTCAGTGCATCAGCCAAGAGTCACTGCTGTGGCAGGTTACACAGAAACAAGAATAGATTCATGTATAGAGTGGCTACCAAAATCTGACCTACATGTAACTCCAGATGAACAGAAAGGATAGCTTCAATATGGAATATACATGCCATGAAAAAAGTAAAAGTAGCAAATAATACACATTTCTTGATACCACACTGGTCTTACCCAGAATATAAAATGAAGTTAGTCTTCAGACTTGGAAGAAAAGCATTTGCTTTTCTAAATGCATTCAAAATATTTTTGACATGCTTTTAAACCTGAGTGTCTGTTAATACAAATGTGATGCTTCTTTCAGTTTAACAATATCAAGACATTTTTCTTGTATTAAGGCAACACTGTCTTAAGTGAGAGCTGTCGAAAATATGAAAAACAAGAGTATCAAAGAGAATTACCTAGTAAATAAAGTTTATTATTTATGTTTCAGAGGTTTTCAGTGTGACAGACTGCTTTATTTCAGTGTTTCACTTTTCTTCCTTTTGTTTCAAGTGGTGAAGAGAATAAATTAAATAAATAAATATAATGCAGCTGCTGAAGACTTTTTTTGAAAGAAAACTGCTGGAGCATTCTCATCTTTAAACAGGCAGCATGTACCACCATGTTGGAAAATTCATAAAGAAAAGAAACATGAGATGACATCTAAAGAAATTTGACAAATATCTTCCATCTCAAAGAACTCTGAAGCCTGATTTCTGCAAACGTAGCTTTGATACCTTTGCAGTTGTAGTCTTCCCTGGTAATTGTAATTCTGTATTTGACAGAAATTCCTTTAGAAGTCAAAATGAACCTATTATTAAGTACTTGCTACAAGGGGGACAAAAAGCAGCTTTTACCAAACTATTCATTTTTCCTGAATATTTTCACTGAAGTGTCTCTCCTACACTTGCACAAGTGTTCATAGCCTGCCTTTGTTGTGCCGTTTGGTCCCTGCCTGCTGCAGCAGGGAGGATTCTGCGTTTCCCACTGCTGGAGTCATTCCAGATTTCAGCACTCAGAGAACAAACACTACACACACACCCCCCAAATTTCAAATGCTACCTTTAGCATTACTCACAGGAACTGTTGCTCACGTCCCAGGGGAATATTTACAGATAATGTCAGTGCAGGTGGCACCCTGAGCTTATTCTTGCTTAGGCTCCATCTTCTCTGCCTTAAAAATCTGGAGGCTGTGCATTCATTATCATCTGGAAGAAGTTGCAGGCACCCATCATTAAAGATTCATTCTAGAAAAGCTTCAAAGGGAAGGGAGACTTCCCTGGCTTTTCTTTTCCCTAGCTGTACTGGCTCTCCTGATGGAATTTGAGAGAGGTTAATTTATTCTGCTTCTGGATGCTCTGACTACCATTTCTTTGATTCTCTTGCAACAAATTTGCAGTCATAAAATGTTTGAAATTGGCCTCCGGCCAGAAACTGCCAAGGTTTCCCCAGGTGACTTTTCCTCTCCATTTAGTTGATATATACCAAACAACACTGCACACGTACACAAACATGCACACACACAMAAAAAAACCCACATAAAACAAAACCAACTCAAAAAACCCAGACCAAAACAACCAATCAACAAAACCCACCCAAAAAACTGTAAGCCCCGAGAGACCAGTACACTTTTGTTTTAAGTAAGCCATTAAAGTAAATGTAACAAATATCACTCTGTATATTGCAGCTGAGTTGCACTGGGGRAGATGGTCATACAAGGTGTGTATTATTGGTATCTGGATCAATGGATGAGTTTATTTTGGCCTCCTGGTCTCCAATGCTGAGTCACAAATTTGGAAGCCACTGAGGCCAGCTGTGTTTGGCCATGAAGGAGAGAAGTGCTTCTGTGGCCCCTGGGAGACGGAAAGAAGCTGCTGCTCCACCAAAACCATACTCTGACAGAGGTGCCATTACGCAGGGAGAAACCCCAAATTGTCATCTCACTTTTTGGACCACGGTTTACCCATGAATTTYAGTGACTGCGTTTTTTTGTCGCCAGCATGTTTAAATGCCAACGCCAATCTTCAAAATGTGACATAAAATGGGATTTTCCCCTTTTAAAATTAATGCTTTCCCTTATTTGCATATGATCCATAAAATGCAAACGTATTACTCACTTTTCCTGGGCCTTTCTTAAAAGTAGTGCTATCAAATCAGAGTTAAATTTTCAGTAGCAACCACAGAAAGTACATGCATGAACAGCAATTTAAACATGAATTGTAAGTATGAATTGCAAATCACCCATAAACAGGAAAATTTGAAAGTGAAATAGAATGCAGTAAGATTTAATTAAGAGCAAATTAAAGCATTGCAACCACTTTTAATACAACTCTTTGCTACCACTTTCAGTAGAAAAACAACTCGTTTGCCAAACTGCTGAAATACTCCAACTAGTGAGGAAATACGTAGAGGCTAATTTTACTGTGTATTAACTTTTCTGTGCATGTTCTTTACTTTTTTCTCGTGTTCCTCCCCTCTATTCCCTGATTTTACTTTCCCTGCTCTCCAAGAGCCTCTTGTGCAATTTCTCCCAGCAGGCACTAAGTGCAATCCCCTAGCTGGAGAGCTTCCCAAAAGGAGTGGTGGGGCAGGAGGAACTTCCACTGTGGAAACTGAAGCTGTAGATCTCCAGCAGTTTCAGTAATTCCATCAGTCTCTCTCTGCAGCCTGAGATGTAACCTGTACACATTCCTGAGCCGCAGTACTTCCCTGCGGGCTGTCTCCTTACTGTCTACGGAAAAAAATCTAAGTTTTCTGGAAAGCTAATGATGGCTAGCACCACGTCTTGGGAAAAGTAACATTTTCATTGGGCTTTGGCCACTCAACATGTTTAGATGAAATCAGTAAGTACATATAAAACCCAACTGTGTACCAACAGGATGCTAAAAGCACATCTGACTGAAAACCCCATTGTTGGTGCTACAACATGCATAAGCTTTGAAAAAGTCAGTCAAATCTTTGAGGCTCTACTCCCTGGGTGCAGGGGCTCTATTTTCTGGGTGGTGAGTGGTAAAAGTCTGATTAAACAATTTGTTAGCACCAGCAAAGTTTCTATTAACCACTGAAGGATAAACTGAAAACTGATTTTCATTCAGACGAGTAACCTAAAGTTCATCCTGTTTTTCAGGAGCAGTCAGGTCATGGACACAACAGGTTTTTCTTTGTTTTGGTTACTAACTGGAAAGGTAAGATTATTCAGCAGAGTGAATCAGTGATTTTCTACTGACTGAAGCAGAAGAGGCAATCATTCATATCCAATCTGGCTATGGCCCTGATCTGAACAGTTGTTCCTTCCCAACTTGCCATCTCCATAGGGAAGGATATATAGCATACATATAGGAATATCTCCAGTGTGTAACATCACTGGTGAGCCATGAGAATGCTTAGAAAACACACAAGTTCAGTATTTTTATTGTTATTCTCAGTTTTCCCTAAAGCTACTGTAGTGTTAAGAACCTTAATTCCACACTTCCAATGCCTTTTTTAGAGTGTACTACATGTTAGATAACCCAAGACACTAAAGTTTATTTCTTGGACCTTCATTTTTCCATACTGTAATTATGAAAATCTGTGGAAGAAGCTGCTCAGGATTGTTTAGTCAATAATTGTATTTAAACATTTAAAATGTCTAATAAATTGATCACCTTGAACTAGCTAAAGAGCAATAGCCACATTAAAAATTAATTAAAACTACTTTTTTTTTTTCCTAACTGGAACTCCCACAGAGGATATTAAAATTATGAATTCCAAGAACATTACTTTGGGATAATTTTTGTTAGGTATCCATGGAAGTATGCTTTTAAAATATACATGTAATATTATTATGGTTTAGTGCATCTATTCCTTGAAGTCCACAAACCCCCACGCTTTAAATCATTCTCTTCAAAACCCAAGAGGTGTGTTGCTTTACAACACTGCCTGGAGTTTGTGTGTGGTTTCACCAGAAAGCACACAGGCCTCAAAGCTTGGTGCACATCAGGCAGCAGCAGTGTCTGCCCGGGCAGCACTGTCAGCGCTGACCCCAAACAGACCCCTCAGACCTGCCAGGATGCAAGAGAACTGCCTTGTTTCCTCTGCTCTGTAAACAGAGCTGTATGGTTTATTAGCACACACAGGGGGATCTTTCACTAGGCAAGCAGCCTCCATTTGATCTGGCACAGACTTCTGTTTGTGTCTCTTGCCTGTCAGGAGCCTCGATACTTGTGTTTGGGCACACTGGCTTCTGTGTCCCTGCCTTTGCAAATGCTTCCCTTGGGCTTTGTAGAATTTGTCTTAGAAGACATTGCTCCAGCCAGTTTCTCTCCAAGCAGTTATACATCACCTTTAAGAGCTCACATATGGGCTGGAATCACTGAAAAAGCTCAAGCAGAGTGTCCCTGAGAAATAAGTGAGGGTGGACAGAAGGAAGAGGCCTGGGATAACCAGTAAGCCTCTTTTCTTAAAGGATACCAGAAGGAAGAAACTATTTGTGGGAACACAGAAGGAAATAAAGGTATTTCTGCTCTCAAATTCATTTATTCAATTAATTTGGGTTAAGTTTTACAAGGGTCTGCAGGTACTAACAATAAACATGGGTTTGTCAAACACTAACTTATACTGGTCCAATTTCCACCCCAAACAGGAGAAGAGGCCTTGTAGGCAGGAAAGCCCCAGCAGAGTATGTATCTTGATCATAATAAAGGCTTTTCTTACTCTGTCTGATAAAACACAGAGAAAACATGGGCTAAGTGAAACCACTGCAGAATGAAGGCTGAATTAATGGTAAAACTGTACTTGGTACTTATCGAGGTTTCATTGTTGTAAGTGGGGGAGACACTGGCTGAAGACTCCCTTGATGGAAGGAAGCTGTGAGGGCAAGGTGGCTCCAGAACAGCACACGTGGGCAGAAAGATCTGTAACAGTCCTCAAATACTCACAGACCTAAAAACAGAGTGGAAAATSAAAAACTTCTCTGCACATTGAAGGAGGAGAAACCAAATTAAGTCTTCACTTGCAGCAAAAGCATTAAAGGGTTAGAATATGAAGTGAGTAGAAAGGGTTGTCCAGGGAAATTACACAAGCTTTGAGGAAAAGTTTGACAAGCACCCATCCAAAGACCTGATTTTACTTTGGCTTTCTATTGTCCCTTCTCAGCCCTATTTCCTGACACTGCAGCATAGACTTCTTTCCTTAACCTTAGAAAAAAAGGGTGACTCATTTAACAGCTGTTTATACTTCTAAGATGTAAGTACTTAATATGAGTGATGCTAAAACTGACCAAAACCAGATCACTTCTCAGCAGCTTAGCAGTCCTTAACTAAACAACTCCAGTTTGGCAAAATTATGTTTATGCGTCTTTGGGACTCCTATTCCACACACGCACAAACGATTTATTTTTATTACAGTCAACAGTAGATTTGCCTTCAAAAGTTTCATTAATTTTATCATCTACAAAACACCCCTGTTAGAAATGCAGCATCTCTTTCCACAGCAGCCTATTGAAGTAAATACTTTTATTCTTTAAGCAACAAGACAGCACATGTATGAACTTTCTGAAATTGTGCCGTGTTGGTAGGAGTTTAATATATGCTTACTGCATTAACAGGCTGAGACGCATCATTTGTGTCTGGTACAACAATTGTTTATGATTCTTGCTTCAGCTATTCGCTCTGGTGCTTAAACTCACTGGGCTGCTGTTGTTTAGAAYGTGCTAGGGAATAGCACGTCCCTGTCCATCTGCTCATTTTGACCACAAAATTAGATCACCTGAAACAAATACTAGTAATAAAGAAATCTAGAAGGAAGCATGTTGGGAAAACGTGAACACGGCAGAAGTGGAGAAGTTCAGCAATTTTCATTATAATAACAATTGAATTCTTTCTTCAGGTACAGACACAAAGGAATATCACGCTCTCCTTTTGCTCAAAAAGCTGTTGGCCATACCTCTGAAATCTACCTGACCTGCCCTGTGCTTGTCCTTCTCAATCCTGCCCACAGCCACTAACTTGGTGACTGCACTGCCATAACAATGAGTGAAAGAGGATTAGGAGCTGGGAACTACCTTGCCCTGTGGCAAACTCCCTCCATATCACCCTTTTAGCAGACACTGGCTCCCACGCACAAGGTCTAGGGCAGCCCCCAAGTCCAGCTTGTGGCCGAGCAGAGGCCAGTGTGGGGGTGGCAGAGCCTCGTCCCCAGAGCTGGGCGCTGCCCTCAAGGCACGTGCAGGATGATTTACTGATGACAAGGCACCAGGACCCATCAGATGTGCTCCACTGCYGCTTTCGGCTCTCCCGCAGTCTGCTGCCACAGTTATTTGCTACATTTAGGAGGCTTGATGGTCCTCCTGCACGGGAACAGAAGSCTGGACTCCTCAGCTGAGGACGCGGAGGCGGCCACGGCCCCGGCACAGCCAAGCCTGGCTGCCATTCCCACACAGCCCGTGCCCCGCAGCTCGTCTCTCCTCTCTCCAGAAAGGCACAGGTGCCGCCGCTCCAGCGATTGCCAAGCGCACAGACACTCCAAACCACTCTCAAAACAACGGTGCCACCGCAGAAAGCCTGTTGCTGGTACCAAACGCTCCTTCTGAGCAACACGGATAGCAACACTCCCGTGGAAGGAAGGGCGTCTCTCAAAGCCCACCTGCAGGGTCTGAAGCAAAGGTAAGCAAGAGAGGCAGGCTATCAGTAATAAGGAGTAATAGCAATAAAATTSCAGTCTGTGTTTTGAAACAGCAGCCGCAGCAGGAGCACTCCTTTGATGCTAAAGCGTATCAGCCCAGGGAATAAAAGAGAAACTTGACTCAATCTCTCCTACACGTGTGAGCAATAACAAGCCTGATCCAAAGGGACCGCTGCTGCAGCAGCTGCTGTGACAGCAGGGCCAGGAGAGGAGCCAGGTACACAGCGACACTGCACAGCCTCAGAGGGTGCTGGCGGCATTGCTGCCTCCACCAGCCCCGCTCACTCAGGAGGGCAGAGAGGTGGGGAGGCAGCACAACTCTCTGTGCGCCAAAGACAGGGACYTGTACTGGTGCAAGAAGCCTGATGGAATCCCCCCTGCTAACTGCAGGCTCCAAAATATCATCTTCACGTACCCTGTGAGGGGAGAGAATACTGCTTTGATTTGGAGGAGCTCTACTCAGTGCCACAAAATATTTTAACAGCTGGCAAGCCACTTGTGTGAATCTGAAGAACCCAATACTCTGGGAAATATCCCACTAATAATGAAAACAAGTATTCAAGACCTCGGCAACCAATACATATGGTACCAAAGAGCCAGAAAAGCCCTGGAAGATTTGACACTGGAAAGATGCCATCACAGCTGGGGAAATGCCTTTCACAGAAAGCTGATCAGGATTGACACAAGTGTTCCTGCCCCACAAAGGGAAGAGATTATGGCTGTTAAATCAGTACATGTCTTGGTCTTAGGGGGTCTCCCACATCTTTCAATATGACAAGAACATGATTTTCAATACAAGAAATAAGGTAGGGGAGCCATTTCTTGTCCTCCTGTCCAAGAACCCTTCTAACACCTTTATCTTTGCTTTCCCACATTCATTAAACTCTCCTTTCCACATCACTTTCCTTTCAGTCCTGCCTGTCATTAAGCTCAGTTTGTAAGCCATAAASATAAATAAAAGGTTTTCTTTAGTTTCAAAGTAATGTTTTTCCATACATTCTGAAACCAAATTGAAATTCTGTGTCCCTCCACACCGTTTTGTGCATTGCTGAAGGCCCTCCTTGTTACTTGTGTTTGCTGCTTCTTTGGGAGGGCTGGGAATGATTGCCTTTCCCATGGTGGTTATTGCAAAATGACAACAAACATCCTTGGCTTCCTTTCCCCATTCTCCATCTGAATACAGATGAGGTGTATCACTAGTCTTTGTCAAAAATCACCACACTTGGATTACACATCTTCAAGTCTTGCTCACATTCACCTGAGATCTACTTAATATTCCCCCATGCACGGGAAAGTATTTTAGGAGAATGTTTTTAGGTCTTGCTATAATAATGTTGGGCCATCCTATAACCCCCATCAAGAATCCAAGGCAAACCCTGGATTATTTGACTAATTTGRTATAAATAATTGATATAATAAAGATGACTGATAAAACTGCTAGTGCTTGTGTCTTTGATGAAGTTCCCATATCTTTGCTAGCATTGTACAGTTAAAAATAAGACTTATTTTTGGTGAGAAAAAAAAGAAAATCTGAAAACTAGAGCAAGAGGGCTGCTTTCCTAACCAGGCATAACTTACCTTCAGCTTGACAGAAAGCCCCCCTCCCCAAGGTCTCTGGCTGGCTGGATCCGTCACCTCTACAAGTAACTTTCTATATAGTTTATGTTTATTTTAGTTGCTTCTCAGACTCATTTTTATGCTCCTAAAACCTTCTTAAGATTTCACTGCTGCTTATATCTTAAATGGCCTATTCTAAAGTACTTCACAGAAAAATTCCTTTTATTTTTCCCCCTTTACCTGCCCCAAATACCCCAGACAGACAAACTTCTTATACATTAACTTCCAAGCTACCTATCATTTTGGTAATCTTGCCCAATATTGCTTTTCTTTCAGAGCAGATATCAACCACCTGTCCACTCCACCATGAATTGCATTCGGATTTTGCATTGTTTAGATTCAATTTTTTTTTCCTTCAGAAACTCCAGTCCTTTCTTTTAGATCTTATTTCAAAAACTGTGTTTAAATAGTTATTTGTTTATCCATGGTTATAAAGTCTAAGAAACAACCAGACTTCTGCACTCCCTGCTTTYATCAAAAAGCTTTATGCAAACACTTCTGTATTTGTAATACAAAATAGTAATTATTCTGAATTACAGAGAAAGAAGTTTAATCTAGGGAAAAATCCACATACTCTCCAGCAAAATACAGCAAAAGCACGAGGGCATATTATGCAGAGATAGTGTCGGGGACCTCTGACACCTTTCTAATGAGCAGCTCCAGCATTAGTAGAAAGACCACATCCAGCTCTTGCTAATCAGTTGCTAAAGTAATGATGGTTTCAATCACYCTGATGAAGTTGATGACAATGATTAAGCTGGCTACTTAAAATGTCTTCTTGATTAAAGTGATATTTAATCCATAAATCATGAAATTCACTCCTGTTTGGCTTCATGATGCATCTTTCATGAAACTCAGGTGAGAAGTTTTCCTCTCTGGTGACAAATCCCCTTTGTGTTCTCGCTATTTACTTTCACATAARTGGAATGAAGCAGGCTTTGCACACCCAAGAAATCAGGTACTGGACAATTAGCAAGTATTCAACCAGCACCACTTCTTGCACACAACWGCAGCCCAACACTTTGCACTTGTAAATACAAGAAAGAGAAATTCAGCCTTTGGCATCGTGAATTTTGGACTCGAGGCAATCTCAGACTTCAAATATAGGGTAGATCATCACCTTATTTTTCCGCCCTTTTAAACTAGATAAAATAAATTATTTCTAGCATACAAAAGAAATCTAACAGACACTAATAGTGAACATTTGCTTCTTCTTTTTAAACAGGCATGAGATTACCCCAGTGTGATAATCTAGGGGGAAAAAGGAATACTCTTATTTTAGGGTATCCACAGCTATTGCTGATTGAAATTCTCTCTATGCACCGTTATTCCTTCACAGTATCTGTAAGATATTAATAGAAGCAGTAAATTTCATCAGAACAGCACTAAACTGAAAGGTTTCAAGTAATACTGGGGTTGTAATTACTTCAGCTCACTGTAGCCATAGAAAAATAGTAACTTATCGAGGAAAGGAATTAAGAGCCCAGTACAGTAATATAATTAGTGATAGCTTTCTAAGAAAGGCTAATCCATTTAATTCATGGAGAGAAAAAACTCTGTGTTAGAGAATTTAGACTACATTGGCTTAATTAACTAGACAGGAATAAAAGGTTCATTTGATGCGAAATCAGAAGTTACATGTCTCTACCTTCCTGGTCTTCATTTACAGTAAAAAATATCACCGATAAATTTATAAATGCCATTCAATTCAAATTAAGAAATCTTCCAGAGCAAGGCATACCCTACAGAGTTTGGGTCAAGAAGCTGTTACAGCCAATGGCAAAATACAGACTGTTAATAGAAGCAATCAAAAAACACCAGATCTCCACAGTGCTTGGGAAGCTCACAAATCAAGCACCCCTCAGAGACAAAGGCAAGATCTGCCCCCTTCTCTCAGTTCCCCTGCTAGCTGTAGGGAAACTGTCAGACACCTGCATCCATCTATCCCCACCCACCTCCTTCATGTGTCGTGCTCTGCATGCGCTCCACACATTCCTTACGCTGCTGGTGCAAAGAGGACAACCAATGTCCAACCATAAAACTTTGTACTGAATTACTGCTACAACATCGGCTCTTGGAGCAGCRTTGGCACTGCAGGGATTTCATAGGTTATCTCAGCAGCTGAGTCCCCACACTGCAACAGCTCCCAGCAAGGTCCCCTGGGAGTCTCTGCCAGCCCCTGTGTAGACACCTTGACCCAACCCAGCTTTGTGGCTATAAGGCCACCCTCAGGCCCTCCAGATTGCCTGGACCTTGCCAAACCCACAACTATCTTTTTATTTTAAAGAAAGTCCCGAATAATTGTCGTATCTCTTATCCCTGGTATCAATCACAACCTAGAATAGCAGCACTATTTTTAGAAGGATAGCAGCAAACTATCAAGCATGACATAGAAAAAGAACTAGAGCATGGGATACCATAGAAGAAGCCCTGAGAAGGACAACTGGCAGGTTCATGAGGACACTGAAAAGGAAGCAGGGGACATACTGCAGCTGTAGGGATTTGTATCAGCTGTTGGGCAGAAGCCATATTTTCTCCATTCCCATCAGCCCAGGTCCAGTGCATTGGAACATGTTCTGAAATAAGAGAGAAGTAATGGGAAGAGAGTCTTACAAGTGAGAGGTGCAGAGTACAGCACAACAGCCATGTGTGTGCCTGCAGGACCCAATCTGATGGGAGAATCAGCACCATCCCAGGCTACAGGAACTAGTTCTAAAAGTTTRCTTTCCCTAAGTTAGTTCCTGAAATTCAATCACTATAGCCTTCTCTGGCCTGAGTTCTAGAGAAAAAAAGCAAGTGAAATAACTAACCAAATCTCTCAAACTGAACAGCTTTTTTTTTTTTTYCTCTCCTTTARCTTCTTTGATTCCTTAAAAATAAATCAGCTCTGCTGGAAAACATCATCTTTCCATTGGATTAATCAATCTACTTCATCCACCATTCCTAGCCCTAGCCACCTGTCAGTCTGAAGAATTAGGAGGTACAGCTGTGGGTCAAGAACAGCCAGGCACCACACATCACAGGCTTCACCTGCAAATCCTTCTCTGATTCTGCTCTCAGGTGATTATGCTGAGTAAAAATTTGTATTTGGAACCACCTCTTCCCTGGTGGATAATTATCAAGCAGTCTTATTCTCAGAGTAGATTCTCCCACCTAGACCTGGAACTGTCCATCTGGCTAATACCCTTCTGAGTATGGAGGAGGTTCYGAGAGAGTTTGTCCTCTAAGTCCTTGGCACACAGATATCTCAAAATTTGTCTTCATCTTGAGACCCACCCGTTCCCTAGGCCTTGCCTCCCTTCACTTCCTCTGCTGCACACAGCCAGAGTCTCCCAAAATGCCAGCTTCTTCCTTGCATTTTGCACCCCGTAAATCTTATTATAACAATGCTTATAAATAACAAATTAAAAAGACAACCACAAACTTGCCAGAAGAGGGTAAATCCAGGATTTTTTGAGTGATTGCTCTTTTTCTGCCTGCCCACCTCTAATTTAATCTCTCACGATACTGAAGGAGAATAAGTAAAGAGAAACAATCTCTTTGACTCAAGGTTAAAAAACATCCAAAACCTATAGATATAAGTGTACTATTTTAAGTAGTATTAAATTAGTGGTAAACACTTTTTAAAAACATTTTAGGGGAGCAGAAGCAAAATAGCTTCACCATCCATCACCTTTGCTTCAGCTGTGCTGGAGCAGAGACATTTTGCAAGTAAGCAAGCACTTCACTGTGACCCACTTGTGTAAGTCCTAATAAAAAAGATACTTACAGTAAGACTTATTCTCATACTGTAGAGTACCAATGACATTCCTATAAGTGTTTTGCTAGTAAGTAACTGCAGTGCTTCCCATCAGCAGTAGACATAACTGTGACTATAGCTTGAGAGGTACCTCTTAACATCTTTAACAGCTTGCTGTGGATCTGTGAAGGGTTTGAATTAAAAATATTAAARTGATTTGAGAAAAGTTTTTTCTCTGCAGATGACTGCCTAAGCAAAGTGATTTCAGTTATTCGAATACAGATCATCACAAGACATTCCTGATGCTGTATAATACATACTGCAACCTTGCTTCAGAAAGCACTCATAATTAAGGTCTTTAGCAAAAGGCATACTATAAGAACATCAAATTTTAAGTAAGTATCAAACATGACTCTTAAAAGGAATTTTATAAGCCACTCTCGTTACATTCTTATTTGTTATATTTGAAGTTGCACACTTGAAAGTTCACGAAGTTCCTCAGCACACAGGATTGTTTTATGGGCTGGCTGGACAGTATGCAGTTCCTATCATAGCATAAACCATGCTCTAAATGAACTTCAGATTTCTGCATTCTGGAAAGGAGCAAACAAAAATCTTGAAGCTTACTCTTGTGTTTAGGGGAAGTCTAAGGAGATCCTCTCTTACCAAGCATGTACATTTTCAAAACAATCAACCATAGCTCTGTACAGAGTAAAAGTTTTAAGTTAAAACTAAAAGACTATTGTATTCTAATACCTTAATCCACACTCAGTCTAATAAACTCAGTTATTATGCCATGGAATAAATAAAATACCTACTACAGGAAATATTCAGCACAAACCAAAGGGAGAAAACAAGAAAACAAACAAAAAAAACCCCAACCTAAATGCCTCCAAAATTAGCACATTTAGGAAAAACCCTCCCAAAGCCATACCTCCAGAGCTGCCTCCTCCCAGCAAGACAGGACCTTTCTGATGCAGGTACACCAGGGGAAGAAACCTGAATGGTGAGGAGATAAAGGATGTCCTCGGTAGTTACAGCTGTGACTGCAACCCAGGTGAACAGCTCCACCCAACACAGCTGTGGGCTGCCCCTGGCTGGGAGCCTTACCTGGGGCAGCATTTTAGGCCAGTGGATTTCAGCATCAAACTCACCCAAGTGCTTGTGCCCCGGAGTACAAAGTGCCTGGAAGAGCAGCTTTGAAAGTAAAACTTGTTTTTTGCTATTTTGTAACATCAGTGTGTTGAGACACTTGGACTAACACTGCTAAAGGAAGGCAGATTTCAAGCAAAAAACATGCATAAGCAGAAGCCAAGTGTCAGTCAGATTCAGAGAGCTATTCTGAACCACACAGAAAAATAAAAGAAAAAGCCAACAGAAAAAGCTCAAGTGTCACAGGAAAGTGGGGATCTGCAGGATCGTGTCCAGGARTGGTGTGGGGGCAGCTGGACTGAGGGGGAGTGGAGCTGGGGAGTACCTGCAGCYCCACTCCCTTCTTGGCTTGCCTGGGAATGGGCTGGGCCTTGGCTGAGGTTCAGGGAACTCAGCACACCGTGGGCAGAGCTGACGGTGTCAGGGACCCACAGGGACTTGGGACGTGTCTGAGGGGTCCCTGGCATCACTAGAGAGGCATTTTGGAAGCACTCAAGCAGAGAGCCTCCTTGGGGTTTGGATGAAGAATAAGCTCAGCCTGGAGTGGTTCAGCATGAGCTTCTGGGGATGTGCTGGAAAACATGACCCGGGGCACAGGGGGAAGGGGAAGCATCCATGCAAGGTGGCAGGGGCTGTGAGGTGGGGTGGGCACCGTATCTGCTGTGGCTGCCCCCAGCTGGTCATGGGTGTGTGACACTGAAATTTTGCCCTGTCCTCATGGCTGCTGCTGTGATGCCCAGATGTGCTTCACTGGGTTCAGGTAAGGAGCCATTTTGCAAAAAATTTGTTTTTTTTTTTTTTTTTTTTTTTTTTTTTTGGTTGGGACTCCAGAATTAAAAATATTGCCATCTCTGCCTCTCTTCTTGGTTGATTCTCCTTATTTTGGACAGTTCAGCCTTTCTCTCTAGTTCATGTAGCCCAAAGCTGAGAGGTTTCCAGGTGAAACTGGAAAGATTGTCTTCAGCAGCTGAAGACTTGGGCTTTCCAGGCAGGTGCCTCTCTGTGTGCCGAGATGCCAGAGATCCCTGTAACCTGGAAGTCTCCAACTCTAACCCCGGCCGATCCTCTCACCAGCAAGGCTGAATGAAGGGAGCTGCTGTCTTCAGGCTGATTGGTCTCAACCCTCTTTGTGGCTTTGAGAACAAATTAAACCTCTGCTTTGAGTGAGAGATGGCTGGAGACAGCAGCCTTGAGCAGGGGAAAAGGACTGAATTCAGGAATGTGATAAAACTCATTTGTGGCACAAAATAGAAAAATGATACTGTTCAGYTTCACTTACACATATGGTAAACCAGCCTGGGTGTGAGGAGCATAAAAACGAGTCAAAATACAGATTGATTCTGAAATCAGTTCTTTTTTTATCCTTTAGAACCATGGACAGGAATGTACAGCTCCACAAAAATGGAGGCCAAACATATCGAACCAAAACATTTCCTGGGATTCTGCGTGACAGTTTTTCTAAGGATATTTCCTTTCAACCACACTCAGTCCAAAAGCGGCTTCCATTTGCAGTTAAAGTAGTTGTGGTACACATTGCACACTCCTCGAAACACAATCTTTGTCATAGGCACTATGATTATTTTTCTTCTCTTTTTATTTGTTTTTACTGGTGAAAAAATAAACACAGGTGAAAATGAACACCTTTTCCCCCCTACTTCAATGTGTTTAGACTATGTGATTAAGTGGATATTTTCTCCAGCTATTTAGATGAATAAACTTTAAGTTGGAGCATTCATTTCTGTGTTCTAAAAGAAAGTTTGTGTATGTAGCTTTACATATATATATACTCAGAAGCCCCAAATCCAACTCAAGTGTTTATCAGTGATTTTATTGACAGCAAAATCCATTTTGTTGAAATCAAAGAGTTGTCTTATTTCAGTGAATGGTTCAAGACTTTCGGCTGCAAAAGAGGTTTCACAAGACTCGCCCTATGCATTGAGAACACTGACTTCATGTTCACATTAGGTGCTGTTTCAGGCATATCTACAGATCAGTTTTAAGGTAAACATAATTTTATGYGATATAGAAAAGATCTAGTGACCGATAAAGAAAAGCATGAAATCAGGTATAACTCTGCAATAAAACTTTATCTATTTAAATGAAGCCTGATTGACTCTACTCGCTCAGTGCTGACCAAAAAATCTGAAATACTGGATTTGTGACCATTAAGATTAGTACTGGGAATCAATCATTCCACTTTTATTTCTGGACATCTTAATGTCTTTGTTGACTAAATAGGGAGGACTGAAAAACTATTTTAACCAGTAAATCAGGCACATGATTTGCAAAGGCAACTCTTCCCTTGCAGTTATTCCAACTATCCCAGCTGGATATTCACAGTGAACAAACCACGTTTCCATCACCTCTGTTCCATTTTTAAGTGCTTAGTACAGGGGTTTGCCCCAGGCCTCATCAGCAGCCAGTGAGCAAGGAGTGCAGGGCTCTGCCTGGTCTTCTCTCAGCTAATTAAGGAAGACAGGTGACGTGCTGGTGCCCAGATCCTACCCACAAGGATGGAAAGTTGCCCATGAGCTACCGTACCTTCCTAGAGCACAGCCGTTCCCACAGTGATGAGTCCTCTTTGCTCTCTGAAGCCACCTAGAGACAGCTTTAAATTAATGTAAATGCAAAACTACTCTACTGCTTACCAGAGAAATTGAAATGAAAATCACAGTTTTGTTGCCAATCTGTATGGGGTTGCAGAGGAGCCTTATTTTAAAGGACTGTGATTTCTAGTGTGTTTTTCCAAGTTGCCCTTTTATCTGAACCTTGGGAGAGGTGTACGTTTTTAGCATAGGAGGCCTCCCCTACTGTGAAACCCTATTCCCTGTCTGAAGCGGGGTTGAGCCTGTGGGATGCTTCCTCACTACCCAGACCAGTGTCTGCAAGGCTTCAGGAAGGACTGGTTTGCCCTGCTTGCTAGCATCATAGAAACATCCATTAGTCAAATGAAACAGATGGAATTTAAGGAGAGTGGCATCAGCTGTCCTGACCACTCCGAAAGTCCATCTAAGATATTACAAACCGCAGACAATTTAAAACAGTTTACATACGTCCCAGCCTGCAAATAAGTGTGATCAAACCAGAGTCATTTTAGCATTACCTGTCTGTGCACATACAAGTGGAATCAGCTGGAAAGGTTTTTGGTAATCAGCCCTTACTCATGCCCCTGTCTCCTCTGCAGAGAAGACAGAGCACATCTCTTGCCTTAGCTTTGCTTAATGTTTTAAGTGTTTTTAGGAATGTGGGCTGTTGGAAGAAAGAGGGTTTCTTGGGAAGAAAGACAGATTAGGTAAGAAAGCACGTGACAAAACCTGTTCAGAATAACCCTGCTCCCCCCAAGCAGGTCAGAATTTTAGAGTTGGTCTCCTGACCTGCTTTGGAAAAAATCGTACCATTGTTAGCTGAGGTGAAAATGCAGAGAGGCTGAATTTGCCTTCACTGCTGCTCTATACAACATCCAGAGAAGCAGCATGGAAATTATATATGAGATAACTGTTAAATAAAATGGATAATGTGAGACATCGGCCTGATCATGATACGATCTGAATGCATACAATTGTTGCAGAACAACTACGGAGAGTTTTCCTTACACACTTTTCTTCACCATGAGGGGGGTGAGGCTCTGGAACAGGCTGCCCAGGGAAGCTGTGGCTGCCCCATCCCTGGAAGTTTTCAAGTCCAGGTTGGATGAGGCTTGGAGTAAGCTGATCTATTACAAGGTGTTCCTGCCCATGGCAGGGGGGTTGGAATTAGATATCTTTAAGATTGGAATTACATATCTTTAAGGTCTCTTCCAACCCAAACTATTCTATGGTTCCTAGAGGATTTTGGACTGTAGGAGCCAGCTCTGATCTGTAGAGTTGGAGGACCTTACACCACTATCAGAACTGGAGCTCAGTGACCGCAACCAGTAACTCTGGCAAAGACAGATCAGTGATGACAACTTTAAAACTTTGGAAGCAGTTTCACCTCTGCAATAATCAAGGAGAATATACAATGAAGTATAAAAAATGAGGTTAGCTGGAATCAAACTGCTTTAATGATGTTCTGAAGTTACCCTGATGTGCAGAGATATTTCTGCTTAAAATGCCCCAGCTCAGGTGGTGGGAACTAATGGATTAGGTCAAACCATGGGCCACAGCCTCAGAAATTGTAAATCAGCACTGCTGCTGGCACTCCATATAACCTGGCAATCCCTGGGAGAATCTGTCCTATCCATTTTCAGTTCATATTATTTCATTTTGATTTAATGAGGGGAGCCTTCACAGAAGTCAGTGCTGACACCTGCCTTCTGGCACGGTCGCTGGTGAGGGAGCTGCAGACACCCTGTGGGCCACCTTTAGGAAGAAGCATATGTTAGCACTGTCCAGGCAGAAACCTGGGGTTTATTTCAGGCAGTTCAACTGCTGAGCCACCATAAATACCCCCCTTTGGGAGTCTCATTCCCTTCACATTAACTGTGCTTAAAGTGAAACAGCTGCCAAATGTGCAATGCCAGGGTCTGACCTGGAAGTTTTACGTAGTCCATTTTTAATTTGTAAATATCTTATTTACCTTTCTGTGTAAGACCCACAGTTGCTGTTGATGTACACAGAAACGTCCAGCTTTTTATGGGCAACTTGATACATGAAAGAACTAACTTGAACATGGTTAGCATAGCTGTAATTTAGATTTGCAACATCTAATTTTTAAAAAAATAGTTAATATAAGCATTTCAAAGGTTTAAAAAAAACACATAAGAAATTTTACTTTTTTTCTTTGGAAGTCTCTGCTTCCTAAATACCACATTTTAAAGGACCTCAGAATTTGGAAATCACTAACTTAACAAACAAACTAGTGCTGATGGAAACAATTTCACTGAAACGAGAAAGATCTGAGGAAAAAATAAAAGACAAGTTTCTCAGATGATGTTACCTCTCCTGACACAAAATCCATCCCTCCTCACCCATGGAAAAAGCTGTGTCACAGTCAGGAGAAGCTCCCCATCCGCTGTGAGAACCAGGAGAAGCTCCATACCCTACTCTCCAGTCATTCCCTGTGTGTCTTGCTGGGGTGGTGAGGGTGGTAATGCTTCTCCTACCTGCTGTTTCCCCCATCAAGAGCAGTGAAAATCTCTWTTTCTAGAACACTGAAGTTCAGCAGATGGCTCCAATCTTAATAAGCAATTGGTAGACTTTTGAAAAAAAGAGTCATCAAGCATTCAAGTCTCTCTTCTTTTCTTTTTGGATATTCATTTATCCTTTTCTGGAAGAGATCAKAGATAATCTAAAGTGAGTTTGACTTGAGTCAGAAAGCCAAAGTGAAACCTGTACTGTGTTTCTGTCCTGCTTGCACTGAGGTGTGCAGTACTTGGTATGTATAGGAGTAAGCTTCATGTTACTAAAGAATCATCTTAATGTACATAAGGGAAACTCAAAGCCTGGATTTCTTGAGAAAAGCTCTCAGACATATAACTTATCAAACAGCCTCACTGAGTCTTCTTTATGTCCCTGATGCATCTTGATAACCTTCAACTGCTACTGTTTATTTCAGAGAAGGCAAGGAACTATATTTTAACATAATAATTATTCTTTGTATTCTTTACTATATTTTTCTATTATTATTTGTATTTTTTAGTTTTCAAATACTTACACAACTGGAAGCTCTTGTTCCAAATTCCTTCGAAGCAAGACATACATTAAAAAATAGTATTTGCCATATAACTCCTAATTTTATGAACTTTGGCATTATTTATATTACCTAATTTAATGCAATGCATACTAGAGACCTAAGCCTTTGGAGACATTTCAGTAGTAAGAGGCAGAAAGTCACATCTGATGCTATAGCTCGGGACATTTTAGATGACTTCTGGTCTTTGGTAAGCTAAAAGAAGTCTGAGGCTTCTGGTCTGTAATCTCACAGTACTTCCCAGTGCTGGGCAGGAGAACTCAGAGAGCAGCTGACTCAGAGACTGGAAATGTTGATAGTGGCAGACATGAAGGAATGGCAGGAAAATGCCTTGCAGCATGGGCTGCATAAATCCTTCTTCAAGGGAGAGATTTCCTGTTAGGTCAAACCAAAGCAGACAAATGYTAAGTGCATTAAATTGTTTAAGGCCTTAAATTTATTCAGCGCACATCCCCAGTGTCCCAAATATCGGGCTGATACTCTTGATTCTGAGGGCAGGGTCAAATTGAACGTGAATTAAGATGCTGAGTCATTACAAATTCAGTGATTTCAGTAAAACCAGAGCAGGCATGGGACAGCACAGAAGTGGGTCTTGCAATGGAAGGAGTAAGAACAATAGTACATCAATGTCCAGTCACTACAGAGATGTAGTACAGACCATAGTCCCCCTTAAGGAAAAAAAGTATATAAAYTGCATGTAGGTCTCCTGATGGTGTTGCAAGAATGTATTACTAAAAACTATGGTAGACACACAGGACTTCCATGCCGCCTACATACATTATATCCTACAGTTTATTTATATACTTTAGTCCTCAATAACCCCTCTCCACTATAGCTATAAAATATTATACATAGTTTCTTATAAAACATTTTAAAATTATAGGTGGTCTTGCTGTATTTTTACTTTATTATTTATCTAGGAAAACTTGCACAAGAACAGCCTAGTAGGGTACTAGAGAATCACTCCTTGTTTACAGGAGTATTGATCAAAGAGGAAACTGCTAAATCTTTTCAAGCAAGAAGGGCCAGTGCAGGCTGTCAGTGAGGTGTGATCACGCTGTCTCTGCAGCACTGGAAACACTGCTTTAAYAATACAGACTCGAAAAATAATTAGATTTGTTCCAAACGACAAGCATTACAAATTTGGAAATTTCTGCCCCTTTTCCTTGAATCAAACACTACCACTGTGGTCATTAATAAATTCAGATAATTTACCTTTTCTGGCAGTTTCAGCAGCAGACAGCTATATTGTTGTTTACTATTAAGATGAAAGCACTTTTACCCCCTGCAGCAGACACTGGATGACTGTTTCCTCCTCCATTGTGGCTTTTCTACTTCTGGGCTATAGTGATGACTTTCCGCTGTCACTGATACATTCTGTGACTCTATTTCTTGCAAGAGACTAACAATTCCCATAGCCCAATCCTCTAATTGCTATGGAATAAAAATGGAAAAAAACCCCAACCGAACCAAACACAAGCCTACTTTATTTGCAATTTTACTGCTGGTGTAGCTATTTCATTTCTATATCACGTTTGAACTTTGCTACTGAAAATACAGAAATCCTGTTTGGTACCATGATTTGGAGTGCCAAGTCTAAACCTGAAGACTGGGTGTCAGTTGTTTTCATGYGAGTAGACTTCAAAACAAAGGAAGCATAATCTTGCTGTAATTTCAGCAATAATGCAGTACAAAAAGGAAAAAGTTTGCACCACTTCATATTTTCAGCAAGATCGAGAACTATATTAGTCTATGAATAATTTTTWAATAAAATTTAGATAAAATCTTGTTCTCTTTAAGGAAATCTAACAGTTCAACTTTTGGACCACAAAAGAGGACAGACTTTATGACTATGTGTCAGACAATACAGATAATGAGTTCWTTCACCTGTTGGGCTACTGAAATGAAATACGACTAAAATAAAAATAAATCATGAAAGTTGAAAAATCTATACTAAATATTTGCTTTTTCCCAATCTGCTTGAAGATGAGCATTTTAAATTCATGGCAAGATAATAAATCACTTTATGAGCTCATTGTTTTCCCAAGCGGTAAAGAGTTTACAGGGAAATTCCATTTTATTGAAAAGCAATTGATATTAATACCACTTTCAAAACCATTTTTTAGTCCAGATCTGCTCCTTCAAGCTTCAATTTTATCGACTGCAGGTAGGACTCTGAAAGAGTTCTTCTTTGGTATTCATTTTCAGAATTTCTTATAAGAGTAAGAAATGTTCAAGTAATGTCCAAAATGAGACTAAATGAACCCGGGGATAAATTGGGAAAAAAAATCCAGATTTTCTCCCTGCTTACATGAGAAGTAGATGTGAATTAACTGAACATTTCAATTCAGGAGCATATCGAGCACATGCCTGGTCATAAGCACATGCCATCAACTCTGKTTTTTTTCAAAATCTAAACTTGAAGCTGTAGGATTCTGATGACCGACTTTGGAATCAGCCACATGGTGGCAAGTTCTGCTGTTAGAGCCTGGTCAGGGACACTCAGCCCCTGTAACAGATGGATCTCACAAACCACTTGGCCAAGGAACTTGCCCCGTGTTCTGCTGAGAACGTTCACACTCTGTTGGGATCTTCAAAAGCAAAATAAATCAGAGTAGCAGTGCTTACATCACATGCTAGACTACTAAGCTGTGTGACACTACATTGGACATCAAGTGGTACAGATTTGGGATGTGATCCCCTATTAATATTCACCGTCATTGCTGCATTGACCACACCAGCTGAGAGCGTGGCTAGATACCAAAAGCATTCTGAACAGCTCTTTTTCCACAGAACCATTTGTTGATCTAAACATGATCCTGCAAAAATTAAAACCTTTCAGCTTTGGGTCTTGGGGTACTGTAGAGTTCTTCAATGGTTAACACCATGAAATGTGCCCATACTTACCTACATTTCCTATATCAAATGCTGGGATTGTTCTAGTGGTTTTTTGGGGTTTTTTTTTAGGGTTATTTTGGCTTTTTTTGGAAGAAATTCTGAACAGAAATTTAAAAAAAAGATCAGGATATACACCTCTCATAACTCTCCTCCACAGTATTATGCTGAAGAGACACAGGCTTTCTCTGTTGAGTTCAGAGAAAGTTCAATTTATTTAGTCAGCTGCTCTCCCAGTTTGCTCGAATGCGATGCTACGTGTGTAAATTTTCACACCAACTACACCTGGAACTTCATTGGTCAGATAAAATTTTTAATTATGTTGCACATAAATGATTGAGTTCAGAGCCTCTTCCAGGGGGATTACAGACTGTTTCCAAGGCTRGGAACAGATGTAATTTTAGGAATGAATTGCATTTTGCAATGACTCTCATGCCTTCCGGTCCACTGAGTTCAATGGGACCAGAAGTAAAGGAAAATTTGGCCTAACATTTTGGCTGTTTCAGTACAACTTTCTTATGGATCCTTTACACAATTAATTGTCAGACCTCAGAGAAAATATTGCCCCATTCACTGTAAAACAGGAAGGTCCACAGAGGAAAATAGTTGCATTAGAGAACCACACAAGCGACATTAAGGCTACCTAGTTGGATGTTTTCAACCCTTTTTGTTTTCCTCTGCAAACAATGACAGTTTCAATAAGATCTGAAGCGATGCTCTTAACAAATAATACACTAGTCTGTCATATGGTTAATATTAACGTCTCTCTATTCAAACATGCTGAAAACTGAATAGAACAGTTAACATATAACAGTCACACATCCTTTGCTGAGTACAAGATCGTATCTCTAACATGAACCAAAGATATCCTCACCGTTTCAGATCTTCAGCTATCATTCAGTTAAACATTTCATTCTCTTAAATACATTGCTTGTCTCCTCTTTCTGGGTCTTTTGGGGGTGCTGCATGAACACATTCTCTCCCTAAAGGCATTGCTTGTGATATGGTTCTTTCTTCAACTGGAATCTTGCTGTGTGTTTCCATTATGTTGCCAGAGGTGAATTTGCAGAGTTTGAAGGAGGGAAGATCTTACATCTGAACTGAAAAGATTTAATTTTTAAACATCAATTTGGGTAGGATTCTGCACTGTATTGCAGAGAGGCCATCCCAATGAAATTAATGGTGAACAATTCATTACTTGTGATCACCCTTTGCAAATTGTTAAACCAGAGCTTTATATAGTAAGCAGTTTTTACATTACAGGTAAATTCACAGAGTTTATGGGCAGAGGCAAGCTCACTTTGCTCACGTCCTGAGATGGTGGCATGTAAATGGTGTTGACAGAAAAGTCATACAATTGTAGGGATGCGAAACTGGGTCCCATCTAATACACCTTGTCTTTCAGAGGGTTTATTTGGTGTGGGCTTGGGGCCATACTCACCACAGTGAGAYTGTGCCCAGCCACAACATATTGCAGAAAAATGTTGGGGTGAGACCAAACCGCACAGGGATCCTGCCTCACTGCTACAACGAAAGCTCTGTGTCTTTGCAGAGGGGAGCCTGAACAAGACCTGCTCCATGCTGGGGCATAAAACAGTAGTTTGCCTTCAAATATATTTCCATTGAAAACACACAGCAAAGATTACAGCCATAGAAAATTCTGTAAACAGGACAATTTCATCAGCTTTATCTTTAAAAGAACCCCCAAAACCATTAAGGAAACCCAAAATAAGACTTGCTGAATGAAGACTGTGAATAGTATTTTTTTTTTTTACTGCCTTAACAAAAAAAATGACATACACCTTCAGCATTTCTTTTCCAAATTTACTTGACAGAGGTTAAAATATTGCTTTATTCTGACTCAACATACAACAGCACTATGTGATTGATTGTGCTATTTTGGGAACTCTTGAGACTTGTGAACTAGAAAGTCTGGGGCACATTAATAAATTTAACAATTATTTTGCTTCAAAGGAATATTTTAATGCATTCTGTATGTACTGCAATTTTTTAAATCAATCTCCTGACACTAACCAGGGAAGGCTATTTAGCAATTATTTATTATGGTTGATTTTTTCCCCCCAAGAATAAGCAGATATTTTAATACTAATAAAACCAGTAATGTGTGTCACTGAACCCAATTCATTGCMCTATTGGCACATTTTGTTACAATTTATGGGGGGAAGAGGGTCTTAAAAGAAAGCTAATGCAAAAAGTGCTTATAATGTGATTAGGATATGGCAACCGGGGAATTATATTTCCTGTCTAAGGCCTTGATCCCCTGCAGGGAGTGACTTGGTGGAAACCATCTGCTCTTATATAGCTCCATTAGTGTCAGATCTCTGCATGCCTATGGGTCTGCCCATACTGAACCATCTGCAGGGTTGAAGCTTTAAAGTTCACAAGCCTAAGCCACAATTAATTAAAGTGACTGGAGAACTRAATGCAGGAACAAATTAGGCAGCGTGGACACTTATTGGCTGGATTTTGATCATATTGGATCTCCCTGACTCTTCTCTGAACAACCCATAATAAAAAATAAGTTAAAAAAAAATACACACACACWGAGAAGTGCTCCTTGAGAGCTTACAAATGCCTTCAAAGTGTAAAAGTCTAGAAACATTGAGGGGTGCTAACGAACAACAGAGTTTATGTTCCCACTTAAAAAAACCCAAACCAGAAACCAAACCCAAACCTGTTGTAATACACACTCCTGCATTTTCTCTTGTTCTTCCYCACTCTCCACCAAGGCAGCTCTGATAGCCAAAGCTCAGAAGATGGAGCAGCTGTGGGCTCCTGACCACTGAATCTCTACAGACCCCAAACCCACTCCACACGTGGCCAATCCCAAAGCTCCTAAATGATTCCAYTGACTTTCTTGGGCTGACTGACACATCAAATTAAGGTGGAGAGTTAAGCATCTGTGCAGTTTAGGGATGTTGTCATCATTCCACAGCAGGTACCAGAACTCAGAAGCAGGTGTCTGTGTGCCTGTTTTCGTGGTATGAACCTGGAATCAAGAGCAGAGGGGGAGAGGGGACTGGATCTGTGCCAGGCCCACGGGACTTGTTCCCCAGGGCTGAATCCCTGCCCAGTAGCTCRCTGCAGCGCTGCCCTGCAACCAGAAATGCATCTAAGAATGGTACTTGGCCTTCACTGAAGAAAAGATGCATCGCCAAGCCTTTGGACAGCCGACCAGGACCACGGTAAAACCCTCTGTAACTGAAACTGTGAAATCCTGCCTAGAAAGCACCTGAAAGCACGCTTCATCCCTCCTGGAACTTTTCCCTTAAAAAAATATTTTGTTAAAAAACACTATGATATGAGGGCGATTGACTATTTGGTTTCTTCTAAGTAGATGCTCTTAAATTAATGCATATAAATAATTTGTATTTAACTTCCTCCCTTCCTGTTTAGCAAAGCATCGAATGCGCAGATCTCTCGTTTCCCCTCCCACAACCCCCACACGGAGTCACTTGGTCAATACCGAGTCTCTTTGCGTTTCACTTTTTAAGACAAACTGTGCCTCCCGCTCMGACTTGGCCATGGGGCTCATGGGCAGGAAGGCCGTGTTTTCGCTGGCGCCGCTCGCCGCCCCTATGCTCGCCAGGTCATAGTCCTCCGACCGCCGCGCGTCCGTCAGGATCCGGATCTGCTCCTGCACAGTTTCTAGCAATACTTTCACTTCGTGTTGTTCTGCTATAAGACAATTACTGACTGGGGAACTCACATTGACAAGTTCAGCGGAATAGGAGTTTTTGCACCATTTGATGCCTGTTACTTCAGAAACATTTTGCATTTGCATGCAGGCTTCGTCCAAGCCCACAGACGGGATGATGGGAACGGAGTTGGCCCTTGAAGAGGAATAGCCGACCAAGTCCTTCTGATCCACGTTATTAAAATATGGGGTTGTCTCTCTTGAAGGCAGTTGCATATTTATTGAAGTACTTTGAGGAGTTTTTAAACCACTGGATGAATAYCTGGAAAGAGTAAAAAAAAGTTCTCGTTGTACATCAAGGGGTCAGATGCAACCAGCAGCAGGGACGCTGTGTGAGATTTAGTGAAAAACTGTGCTGAAAAGATACACACCATTTTCCCCTGCAATAGGAGCACTTGGCCGTGGTGGGGCCCTGGGGAAAACAACAGGCTCTGGAGACTGGTTTTGATTCTCAGATCTGCCGGTGGCAAAGCACTGCTTTTTTCTCGGTCTCATTTTGCCCACYAGTACATGAGAATAATGGATATTCCTTTTTAAAAGATTTCAGAAGTTATAACTTATTATTAATTTTCTTTGAAGTTAAATTTGGAATTCCATTCCTACATTTCTGAGTGGGGAAATGGACTAATACTTTCTTCAATGTCAGTACTCTCAATGTCAAATTGTTGTTTTAGGAAAACTCTTAATAAACGTGCAGATAAAAAGAACTTTAAACACACATGGCTGTGTAGTTTTTATTTACATATAAATKATTGTCTGTATTCCCCTTAAAACAAGCAAAGCACCTAAGTGCAGTGTACCTCTGAAAAACACCTGCTTTTCAACAACCCATACTCATAATGTTGGCCTGATTTGTTTTATTAGATTTCATGTGGAAATAGAGCTAATATATAGTGCTCGAGCAAATGTCTGTGTTCTCTTGATATAACTGTAATACTGTTTAAAAAAAAAAAATCCTTTATCCTCCACTAATATATATTATAACATGATTTTATTTATTGTGAGGCAACTTGATGAATTTTTATCAACATTTCCATTTTGTTTCAAAGCCAAACTCTGTTTTGTTTGCAAGAAATACTTAAGAAAACCAGAAATGGAAAGTATTCTAAATATAAAATAAAGGAAGCAATGACAAAAAGAAAAGATGTTTCCCATCTGAAAGTAGTATTTCTAGAAACATGGTGCTCTAAGAGTTACTATCTTATGAGTCATGATTACTAAGGACCACAGACATCACCTCCGTACCAGAACATAATTTATTTATAATCAGCTTATCACTATTTAATAAGGCAAGCTAATGGGGAATCTAATATGTTTTATCCATGGATGAGGAGAGCAACATTTGGATCTGGTGTGGAAGCAGGTGCTCTGACTTGAAGGGTATTATTCTGAAAGCTCCTTAAGCCTGCYGGACCTCACTAGGAATATCCTTCTACTCACATGCGCCTCGTTTCTTTTTGGTATGAGCAGGAAAAGAGTTAAGGAAAAGAAACTGAATCACAGGAAAGTGCCGTAGTCCAGTATTAGCACACAACAGTAATTAACTGGAAAGGCTTCCTTTGGCCCCATCCTCCTGGCGAGGTGTCACACAGGAGGGAGCAGGAGATAACTTTAGGCTCCTTTCCAGCAGAGCACCACTGAGCTGTAATTGACTGGTCTGGTGGCACTGAGTTTGTACAACTGCTCGCACATTACCCTGCACACGTGCACACGTGGAGCTCTGCACAGCCCAGTACCAGAACTTTCCTGGCACCCTCAGAAGGGGCATCTGGGAGCTCTGTGATAARGAGGAAGTGCTGTGAACTCTGTGCTATGTGAGGGAAAGAGATACTGCTTTGGAAAGTGGGACCCAGGGGAATACTAGACCAAGCAGCTTTTTAGGATGTGTTCTAGAAGTTCCTGTCCCTGCTATAGAGCTGTAGCTGTGTTACATCTGAGACTCAGCTTTGGTTAATTCCATTTGCACTATGCTTAGACACACCCGCAGCCATTCATGGAGGGGCTTTTTACACCAGTTCTCAAGACTCAGGATGAAAGAAATACTGATCACGGATATTATTCCTGAGGGACGACAATTAAAAAAAATAAATGAAAACAAAACAGTGCAGACCTTTGGGTTGTGCCCATTCTTGTTTCCTTTGCTTATATATAATTGTTCAAACGACTATAGCTGGAGAGATCGCATCAGTTGCATTAGTCCCTTTTTTGGTAATTCGGGCCCTAAATATATTCTGGGCTGCACCCTGAAAACAAAGGGAGTGAATGTTTTTAATGAATTTCACATGCAATGTATGTATTATATGGATGATATATAAGCAAAACCAAGAAAAGACTGAATTAAAATGGGTTTGGTGAGAAAACAGTAACATTTGCCAGTTCCACAATAGAGATTCAGTTAGTCTGGGTATTTTGAAAACTAACTGGCAGCAGCAGTAACATGTAATGCAATGCCTGGCGTTTTTCCATAATATTTTTTGAAATATAGATAGACACACCAATTTTATGCCAGCATTACATGTTTCTGCCCTGTGCTYACAGGGCTTTCAAGGGAGAGCTGAGGTTGAATTAAAGTGCATACTCTGTGTGCTACAGGTGAGGTATTAAACTAGAGCGGATGTTACATCTAAACCATGTGAGACTTGGCTTTTGGTTAATTACAAACTGATCCGTGCTTCTATGTGTGACACCAGACTGCTGCTGTTTTCAATAGACTGAGACTTAGAACTATAATTGCAGAACCTTAATTACATTTTCCTATAATTAACTTTCCCAGAACCACAGTTCCTCCAAAGAAATATATCTGGGTTTTTATCTGAAAAATTATTTTGTCTGAATAAATTAATTCATGTGCATGTGTTTCAAAGTGCAGCTCTCTCTCCACTCTCTTCCTAAAACCAAGCAACAGAAGCAAACATTTATAAATATTCAACAGTAGTTATGTTTTACAGTGTTTAAGAGTCTAAATTAAAGAATGAAACTGAAGAAACACAATAATTTTACTGCCCTCCTTAAAAATAGATATTAAAGAGAGACAGAAGGGACTGAAACTTAAAATATGAAATGGATTTTATTTAGCATAGTCCCAGTAGCTTTGCCATAAGCCCTGTGGCTAACAGTGTGCAGCGTACAAGCCTGATGACAAGGTCCATTAAAATGGATGGGAATCACTCCAGTGGCTCTGGCAGGCTTTGGCTCAGCCTTGTAAGCACTTACTCTGATATACACACCCCCTGCCCCAGTTTCTACCTGCAGATATGACTAAACTTCAGCCAGGCTGCTGACGGATGAAGTTCTGAATGCTCAGAGAATTAGGGAGATAAACCACTTTGATTTGTGCATGCCTATAGGGAAAGATGGAGGTGAAAAAGGAGAAGAAAGAAGTAGTGTAACTTCTGCAGGGGACAAGGAACTTTTTGTTTGGACTGGAAATCCAATGAGAATACCAACACTGTGAAACCAGCAGATGTTTAGATGGTAAACATCCTTAGWGCACTAAACATGGATGAAGTGCTTGTGTGGATTGAGGCCAGAAGAGGTCACAGTCTCGTCCCAATATCAAACTTTGGCAGAACTGCAAATCTAAAATACAGGCCAGTACAAGATGACACATGTAATATCACACACTGATTTCCTAGAGAAGAGTGAACACAACTAGCCACTGTTGCTGTTTTGTACCTCACTCCTCAGCCTAGGAGGAGGCTACGGCACTTCCCAGAACCTGTGTCATACGACACTGCTGGAGAGGGAAGGCTGTCAGCCTGCTCCCTTCTGGAAGGGTTGCAATTTCAGTAACAGTTTTCACAAGGAATTATACACACATATCATGCAAATGAACAATAATGTGTTTACTGCAAGAGGCAATAAACATTTTTTTTCTCAGAAGAAGCAAATAGGAACAACGACAGAAATGCCAGTCAAACTTATTAAAAAGGAGTCACCAGACACCCAAAATTTTTGCTGCTTTGTTTCCTTCCTTYCTAAGTAAGCCCTGTTCTTGGTCTGTCTTTCCTAATTGCAGTGGCCAACTTTGTTAGGTAGATTCAGCTACAAATTTTTGGTGAGCCAAGTCCCCCTCTCTGAAAGGATCCCAGCCAGGGCACATGGTGAAGGCAGCACTGGAAGGTGTGTGCTTACATGTGAGATGACTGCACATGTGGCTGTCATTTCCCAGGAGGTCAGAGTGCTTGTGATAAAAGCTCCTTTCTTCTCTGAGGAAAATTAAACACGTAGGTGACCTCAGTTCTGCTCTTCATAAAGCCAGTTCTGACACAAAACTATACAGCCACCTTCTCACAGTGTAACTCTTCRCTGTGACTTACTGGTGGTTTTTTATTCCATTCCAGATATCATTCTTATTTTTTTACAACATATGCTTGTAATGATTCTGGAAAGTCTTTGGAAATCTGTAGGGATATGTAAATATTATGCAAAATATCTCAGCAATTGCAAAGGACTTCAAAGGCAGCTGTAGGTGCTCAGGAGCACTTCTGAAACCCAGACCTTATGTACAGCTGGAGCTCACAGTCAATGCTCTAATAAACTGAATTTAAAAAGGAAAAAAAAAGTGTATTTTTTGGGCATTTTCAAAGACAAACCTGTATGAAGTGATCAGCCTTCAGTCTATAGAAAACCAACTTTGCAAGGTACACTGATTTATTTCGAAAACCCATGAAAGTTGGACTTCAGAGTTATTTTCTCCTATTTGCCCAGTGCTTATTGGTGGAAGAAAAAAATGCTATCTGTGAATTAGTAGAACATCATGGCACCACTAGAAAAAACATCAGTTATAAAGAGTGACGTTGCCAATCACTTACAGTTTGTTCTAATCCCTCTTTCTACAGCTTTTGAAAATCTTAAAAAAAGCAGCCAGACAAATCAAAACATGTTAACTTCTTCTGCTTTCAGCACTATAAACCCTGGATGCACAGTACACTAGAGCAAAGCTGGAGGGACTGTAATGGTAAATAAAGCATATTAACCTCCTAACAGCAACCACTCACAAACTGGCTCCCTTCAGCTATGGTACTACTTACCCGTGACAAGGTATTGTGTCCTGGTCTGTGATCCTTGACTCTTCTAGCTGTTGATATGCTGGTCCTGTAATTCCATTGAACCTACCCCGAGGCAAGGGAGGAGTCCTCCGAAAGGCATTTCTATGTAGCATCCCACTTTTTTGTCCTGGGCTGCAGCATGAAGAGAGACTTCTAGGAACAACACCAAGAGTACAGTAAAAATTATCACACCAACAGCATAACATTCTGCAAAACAAAGGTTCGGCATTAATAATTCATGGATTACAGTTCTTCTAAACTTTGTTGTGGCAGTMTGTGGTGTCAGTAGAAATTCTCTGTGGAAATATAATGCTATGATCCACCATCAGCTGTTGTTTATGCCATATTTAGTACATCACCTCTTTTCTAGGAATGAAAATAATTGCCCAGTATATGAAACGTTTTCTTGCACTTGATGAAGGATGTTTCTTTTTTCCATGCTGCATATCATAATCCTGCTATATAGAGTTCAATTCTCAGACAGAATAAACAAACAGCAGAGCTCTCTCGTACCCACTGCTGAATTCAAAATCAGATCCTAAATTGAAAGCCCAGTATATCATCCATCAGGCTATGAGGTGCTGCTTCCTGACACAAAAACATTAAACTGAGAAAAAGTATAAGGGAAGAATGTAAGTGACGCTTATGAACTGCAGCTTGAAGAAGACACCTAAGACAAGTTTTCTCCACCTTGAACAAGGTTTCTATATTGTTTTATTATTGTTTTATACACAATTGCTTTCTTATTTATATATATTGATGATACTGTGTAGTTTCTTTATATGATATAATAGAAACTTGAATTTGATAACAACAAGTAATAGTTTTCTACTTATTGTAGCAAATTGGTTTTGTAAATGTTTGTCTGGTGTTTCAGAAGGAGAATGGATTTTTTTGTTTTTCCATTTCATGCAGGAACTAAAGAGTATCTAGAATCTACAGTTTTGGTACATAAACCATAAATTCAGCTGTTGCCAATGCAAAAATATGGGAACACAGACCTAAGGCAAGGCATAACCTATTTTTACTGCTAACAGGTCTCAGTACTTACTGCATGGCGTGACTGGCTATTCATTTTTCAGCTATTCCTGTTTCTCTTGGCATCTTCTGGGTCTCAGAAATGCATGTGTTAGCTCATATTCTGTTACATCTTTAATGATAATTTAACACAGGTTTTGTAGATGCCTTTTATGAGCCATTATTTTTGGTTGTGTGAATGATTCCAACTTTTGATAAAATTCAGCAAAGCAAAAGACTTTTGATAAGGTTGCTTCTTTTTTCCTGTTATAATGGGACTTAAAAGTAATCTGCATTTTTTACCTAGTGGGAACTTTATTAATAGTTAGGGTCACATCTACTCCCAAAGCAATTCTTGCTTGGAACAAGTATCTTGGACAAATTCTCTTTGAGTGTACATTTCCATTAAAATCAACCTTTTCTGCCCAAAGTTAAAATAAGAAATAAATTCAATAGTATCTATCCTACTGCTCAGGCTAGCAGTGTTCCATCACAGTCTAAGCTCTGTTTTCTTCCACACCTTTACTTTTCTAGTGCTTTTTAATTGAAAAGAGCAACAACCCATAGCAATAGCATTCCCTCCAGGATTTTTCATGCTTCCTTAAAAAGATTTTTCCTTTGCTACKAAGGAGGCTGTGAAAAAACCTTTTAAAAAAACTGAAGTACTGGCCTCTCAGTTCTAAAGGCTGAGTTCAAATTGTGAGTTGCAGTTCATATTCTGTAAAATAACACTACCRCATCACAAAATAATTGACAATTTCTGCTCAGGAGAGTCTGAGATTAATACAGCAGGAGATCTCAAAAGATGCAGACGAATGAATAATTTGTGACGGATAATGAATTTCTGGGTTTTTTATTGACTGGAGCATATTCATCAATGCATTACAAAAGTAAAAAAACCTGATTAACTTAACAAACTTTAGATTGATTACAAACCTTTGAAACTAGAAATTTTAATTGTGGTGGGTTTGATGTTCTTGTGCAGCTTCCTTGTTGGATGAGAGCGCATGGTCTCCTATCTAATAATATGCACATGCAAATTCACAAAAGCTCCTCATTTGTAATGGACATAATTTCAACAAATACAGCAATACCTAAGGTAAGGAGTAAAAATGGSAGCAAAAATGCCTGTAAACCACCTATCTGGACTTCCTTCAACTTGCACTGAGACTCTCACTGCTGCATCGAGCACTGGGTGCTCCAGGCTGATAAGGGTGCGTGGGCTGGTCAGGCTGAGGGGATCTGCCAGATGCCAACATCATCCTGCAACCACAGGACTTCAGCACCGACAGAGTTTAAGCAACCGATTAGTGGCTAATGTGAGGTTCTTATGCTTTGAACATTTCTGACAGAAAAAAAACGGAGGGRAAAATGAACAAAAATCATTTGTGGTCATAGACAAGACAAATTCACTGAGGATCGGGAAATGCTTACAGACAGTGCAGCTGCAAGCTGCAGGATAACGCTCATTTCTTCAGGCACCGAAAACAAGACTAACAATTTCTGTTTACAGTTCTATGAAAAAGTATCTCCAGCATAGCAAAGTTTTTCCTTTTATACAAAACTGATTTGAATATCAGCAATGCAAATGTAATGTCTCTCTCAGACTTCTCTATTGCTCATGTGAAAAATTCCTCCACCTCAGGCAAACAGTGCCTTTCAGATTCCTTCAGGGAATTTATTTTCCTTTAGCCACCATTATGGTTTCTTCCTCCCTGCACTCCAGTCTAACTGGGTRAAAGAAACCAGCCCTCATAATTGAACCATTTAATAAAATAGACCAATACATAAAGCTGTAGCAGATATGTCCTTAAAATCTATTAATCAATTACTCCAGAATAAAAAAAATCAGAATATGCATGAACTGGTTCTCAAGTGATGCATAAACTAGGGAGAAATACAGTTCTGATGAATTAATGTTTTGGAAAAAGCAGTTCAACCATCCTAAAGTTAATTAACAACTTGGGATTCATGGTTGCAAATTGTTTTCTGTGAAAATTTTCTTTGGGTTGAGCAACTGAGTGAAAACAAAGTCTGACCGTACAGGTGAAGTATTCTCTTGTTGAGGCACATACACTACTCCCAAGTGCAGCTGACCATGTTCATGAAGAGAAGACCAGAAGTGTTTTTACAGTAACTCTGGAATCTTTCTGTACTTTTTAGTTAATTACAAACCACCCAGTAATTACAAACCCCAATGACAGAGGCAGCTGCCAGACAGACAGTGTCCTCTGATGTTTCCTAGGAGCCACCTTTTTAGGTTGTTAGACAATCTATTGCTAACATTTGTATGGATCAACTACTAAGACTTTTGACCAATTTTTGGTATTAATAAAAAATATCGGTTATACCTGAGAACAGAAGCATCTCTCAATACACACCATGCAAAACCCAATAATGCTGTACCAGGCTGCCCTTTTGTCAGACTGGGGACAAGGATGAGATGGYACACAATGAGCACCTCTCACTGGAGCCTGTTATAAACAGCTCCCCAATGGCAGACACTCAGCAAAGTGTTTGGGACTCCAACAAAGCTGTGTGTGATTAAAAATACACTAACATTGTAAGGAGACTTTTATGCCTAAAAAGATGTGGCATACGAGAACTGAAATTAATAGTTTGACCTTCTTTCTCTATAGCATCCTGTATCCCAAGCATTTAAACTCCACTTTTTCCCATGCTTCTGCCAAGTACTCATGTACTTACTGTCTCAGAACATGAAACCCTCTACAATGGCACAATGATCTGTGTTTCCCAGCTTGTGCTTATGAGCTGGYACAGCTGGTCAAGTTCTCAGCCCAGGTGATGGACAGGTACTGTTTGCAAAACTCTCTTCTCCATATGTAGGAGAAGGTTTCCAGCAGCCAGCCTACACCTACAAATCTGCTCTTAATTTCTGAAATGTGAGCATTATTGATTCCATTACAATATTCTTGTGTGTGGGAATAGGCTGTGTTGGGGCTACTCAGGGACTTTGGAAGTCTAAATAAATCCTTCAGTACTACCTATATCATCCAGTCACCATCGTGGYGATAGTAAAACAGGAAAAAGGAACAGAGTATTCAAGGTACCTCAGTGGCACTGARTTTAATCATCTGCCATAACTTCATCATATATGCCCTGCAGTGCACGGATCAACCTAAAATCATGATGATATCCAGGCTACTATTACAGAAGTTTGTTCTATATTGAAACCTTTGAGACTTCTTTTCAGTTTAAAATTATTTCTGATGAATAYTCAACCAGCATATGKGCCACCACAGTCCTCCATTTTAAAYAGGCCTTTTACTTCTTGTTATGCTTGCTCCCATGTATTTGTAAGCAGCAGTCATACACCCCTTCCAGTCTCCTGAACCGAAGACTGGCATAAGACACACTTCTAACACTTTCCATGAACACRAATAAGTCGTTCCTCATCTTAGCTCAGGAATGCCAGTTGAGCCCATGGCAACTGGGAGGCCATTTTAACAGGTGAGATAATGGTGGTGCATTCTCACGCTGTGGTATGTCCCAGCGTTTCTTGTACCAAGGTCGTGCATGAGATCATTGAACAAAGTCTGTCCCCAGTGCTGACTAATTCTTTGAGAGCTGTGTGTGTGCTGCCCTGGTKAATGTCCTACCTTTTCAACACAACAATTTTAACCATATCTGTGTGTCCACACTATATTTTTTTCTGCCTTTCCCTACTTTCTCCCATKACAGGCATTAAACAGACATGGCAACAGTGACTGAGGCTGTGTAGGGATCTAACTCACCCACACCAAATACAATCGTCAGTGATGTGTTGCAGTACCTGCTCTTGGTTAGACAGTAAACAATTTTTTGTGTTTTTTATATCTACCTCAAGAATCTGCTTCCCCCATATTTGTCCTAAAGGCTTCACTAGTCAAATTCGACAGAACTGGTTCTCAGTTACTTTGATAAATTCTTCATCTTCCTAAATATTTGACACTTGCTAATTCATCATCTCATGTCACAGCTCCCATTTTTATAGATTTTGTTACCAGACATGAAATTTCATGAGCTGGTTCTCCTTCCAGAATTTTTTTTCATCAACATTAACCAAACCATCTTGAGAGCTTTGATTTCCACATTTTACTTCCACTTTGACTGCAGTAATGTCCATTTTCATACATTTGATTCTGTTCCTATTCTACCTTTGTCCTCAAATAGTCATCCTAACTTAAAAACCAAAATCTTTTAATTCRGGATTGCCCTAACTGCTTCACAAATTAAGTCTGACCACCATCAGCATTGCTTTTTCCTGCATAGTACTCCTCTTTTTTTTTTTTTTTTTTCCCCACAGCAGGAACAATTGATTGCTTTCAGTATTACCAGTAATTCTTAACTCTCAGTGATTCCTGGAAATGTTCACATCAAGCATGACTGGCCTTCTGTGATATAGTATGTTTCTTTCCCTACATCCTATTCCTTTTAGGCATTATTTTTAGTAAACTTCTCCAAAAAGCTAAGTTCTTTCTTTGGGAAAATACCAGATTCCTTACACTTTCTTCCTTTCAGGCTTCCTTTGCCTTTACATTCTTAGTTGCTTTAGTTTATCTATACTTTTCTTTGAAATTCAACAGCCTTATTTACAGAATAACTTTAACTTACTCTTTCCTTCAATGTAAACTGAATCACTTATATTAAGAGCATAAAGAGAAAAATGCTTACCAGATTAAAAAAAAAATCTTTTCCATGTTTTTTGTGGTGTTAAAAGTTCATTAAAAAAGAAAACACAAATTATTTTTAATTTTAGAGTAAACTTTTCCTATTTTGGGATTTTTTGCAAGACAATACAACTGCTCCAGGCTGAAAGCCTCTGCATTTGGCTTTCATCGTGGTATTCTCTGAAATGAATCCCTCTAAAATCAATGATGACTGAATCAATGAATGAAAGTCAGGATGACTAATTAGCAAGAAAACTGCTATTCAAAGGGATCACAGCTCAATCTCATATTTAACAAAACTCTAATTTGTTTCTATCTGTGAGAAAATAAGACAGTGTGGGTTTCCTTCTTACCAAAATCAACAGCTAATCCAAGATGAATTTTTGAGCACATTGTATACTTTGCAGGAAGTTTACTGATTAAACATATTTGTTAATTTTGAATTCTGACAGTACTAAGAGTTATTTTACATATGCAAGGAGAAGATGGAACATTCTTCTGCTGTAATAGTRATGCATAATGCAGGCAAAATATTTTAGGAGATTAGTAATAATATTGGCAAAATATTTTTTAGATTAAATTTTAATTTTCAACTTAATTTCTGCATCAATTCTTTTTGTGTAGCTAAGGTTGGTAGAGAAAGAAAATTGCTGTTATTCATAATCTAAGTGAAATTAGACAATCTCTGTCAGTCACATTTCAGCAACTCCASATGATTCCCCACATTGATAGCCTTGCTGCCAGGCCAAAATTGTATTAGTTTTAGGAACTAGAAACAGTCACCTCCTGACTTTAAGAAATTATGACCAATCATTAGTGTCCTTGAAAACACCAGCAGAAAAMCAGGTCTGGATGTAGAGCAAAGTATTTCCGTAGCAAGCAGAAATAAAACAACAATATAATTTAATGACAGCGTAAAAGAGAGAACCTGCAGAGCTGATATAATTTTTCCAGGTGCATGTCAGGTTTGGAATGAAATGAAGGGATAGTTAGTATAAAATCCTCATTTGGCCACGTTTGACCATTTGTCCACAGTGAACACTATTTAGAAACTAAATTAGGAAGCTGTCACATGGTGCATAAATTAAAGACAGTCTTATAAGCCTTAAATGTTCAAGTCTGTTGCATCTTTTATAAAGCAAGGGCCTCGTATAATAAATCTTAGGCTTTAAAACTACAAAAGAATTCTTTATAAAWTAACCAGTCATTCCACTTCTTAAATTAGTTCTGAAGCAAAGACATTTCAAACTTGGATATTGCAATCATACTATTAAAGGCAAGGGACCGTCACTGTGTTTTTTGCAACTTCCCGTTGCAACTAAATGGTGATAAAATTCTTCCCAGAACTTCTATGGAAAGCAATCTAGGCAACAGTCCCATAGCTCATTTATGTTTAATAAAATTATGAAATGTATTTTGAAAATGTCTGTGTAATAAGGAAAAATACCTAAGAAATGGATATGACATGACAGTTGGTGTTGTTTTTTCATGCCAAATTAAAGGCTTAAGTAAGGTAAAAGCAGATAGGACCCAAATAACCCTTTCTGGCTCACATGTGGCACTTTGTAGGATAAGCAAATCACTCATTGAAATGAGAAAGAACATGTAGTTGGCTGGGAAACYGCAATGAAGATGCACCAAATGCTACAGAAGCCAGATCATAACCTCATGCAATCCCAGACTTTTTTTTAGTAACTAAAAAAAAAAAAAAATCCTTTTAATAAACAAGTCTTCCYCTTCAGATTATCTAGCTGAAAAAATTCCAAACTCATTTTTCTCAGCCTTTTTTCTCTCTCTGTATGCACTGGACCAGATGTTACCACTGTCATTCTACCAACACTATTGCTTATACCAGGCAGCAGTTTGCTTCCTAGTCCTGTAATGAGGCACCTGCACTCTTTCTCATCCAAAAAACTTATAAGCAGGATTCTAATCTGAATGCCATCCAGTGGTGGGTGACATTCCTCTTTTTTTTTTTTTTTTTTCTCTTGGAAACAAGCATTCAAACTTTTTTAAGCCTAGTTTTCCAAGGCCACCATATTTTCATAAATGAGTTTCAAGTGTCATTTGTTTAAGGAAACAGTGAAAAAGGCTGGAAGTTCGCAAGTCTTTCTGYGGCAAATGAGCCATTAACTTCGTGAATATCGATAAGGAAGTCTTGTTTTTAATGTTTTCTCCTACTAGAGCTGTTCCATTGTCTGGGCTCTGCCTGTAGCTCGGACGGTGTCTTTAAATGCTTCCTCCAGGGCTTTCACAAAACGCAGATAAAGTCGGCGAGCATCGCCATTACCTTTTATGTCCGGAGCTAAGAAAACGCTTGGACATCTGCTGAACAAGCGGGCTGAGGCGGTGCTGGTGCCGTGGCGCTCAGCAGCTCGCCCAGTCCCAGCGCGCGGTGACCCTGCACACGGAGCAGCAGCGCCACGACAGCCCCGGGCAGCCGCCCGCCGAACCCCGCACCGCACGGACGCGTGCTCACCTGTGCTGCTTGACGGGCTGGGCTCCTCTGTCAGGAGACAAGGCCTCTGGGAAGGACTGAGGGCCTGAAAAGCTCGACTCCATCACTTTGTGCAGAATAGGCCCCGGATGCCTATCTGGTTTTGAATACTGTAGCAGAGAGAATAAAATTAATTAATACTCACAAGACAAAGTACATTGTTGATGCTATTCACTCTGAATTCATATCAGAGCTTCAGGTAAGAAGTGCTGTAGAGCATTTTAAAATCAAAATTAGGCATTGCAAGTAACGCATTCATTCAGTATTGTTTACACAGCAGAAAAGGCTAGTACTCATTATCCCCATTACGTTCTCCACATCAAAACACTGATACCTGCATTAGCAACAAAATTTTGGACTGATCTGCCCATAATGATGGGAACACTGGTCCCTTTGACTAAAAGTCTGTTTTTGTGGCTGTTCATGCAGAGACTGAGACCACAAAACACATCTCAGAGGACAGTGAGCAGCTTCTTGGGTCCTTCGGTGATTTCAGTCAAACACTGCATTCATCATCAGCATGTATGACTATGAAAACCAAACTGAAACAGCACCTGTGTCATCAGATAAATAGGAAAAATATTTGAATCCTATCCACAGAGCCAGATATCTCTTCTGAACAAGTCTGAAACTTTTGACCTGGGAGTATCTGTGCTAGTAAGAACAGTGTAAACATAATTCTTCTTGTGGCAGGTGTAGGTGTAGGGCAGTCTCTGGGCACACAGCGAGACACAAAGGTCTGCAAAGAAAACTAGACATGAACAAGAACAGATTTGTTCTTCTCGCATTGTGATTCAACTGGAATTTCAGAAAAAAAAAACTCTCTGAATCTGAATGGAGCCAGAAAGTCAAAGTATAGAAAAAGCTGCACTTGGGCTTGTAAGAAGATTCCATGTTGTTAGTGGTTACTGGGCAATATCTCAGAGATATGAGAAGTTAACTCACATTTACACTCAGGTATGAAAAATACAACACTTTGCAGATTTTTTACCTTACATTACAAGGACCTGCACTAAACCTAATACGTCTATTTTCCTTGTTCTTTGTATTTTTAGTACTAGACACCTAGATATCGATGTTATCTTTAAAATACATTGGTATTGTGGAAGTGATTATGTATTTTAGAAACAAAATATAAATTAAAATAATAAATAGAAAAAAATCACAGTGGTGAAAAATGCCATGCTATGATACAATAGCATAAAAATTCATGGAGAAGATAGTAAAAATTCTTTCAAAATACAGTTCTTCATAATTATTGTTTTTGTCTAACAAAAGACCAATAACTCCTTAAACTATTTTCTGATTCTCACTTTTTCTTATCTTCATTTCTGTAAACTTCAGCAAGATCAAAAAGGAAAGTCATAAAAATTATTCCCTTTTAAAAATAGGTTACATGTATTTTTAGTCCAGCTACTCATTGGACTTCTTATGACCAATTTCTACAGATAAAATAACAGATCTTCAGATTTTTCTCCAGTGCTCTTCTCCCCCTTTCTGTTGAGTGAAAAACCCCTGTAAACAGGGTCAGAATCACTGCCCTCRTTCTTCTGCAGGCAAAGCTATGAGTGGCAATGTGCAAAATGGTGCTGCACGCATGAAGTAAACACAACTGAAATAATAAGAAGAAACATATTCCACTTCCATTTCTTTCAGTTACCATGATCTTACTTGTCACTTGTAAATGTTGTAGATAAAATATTCAGACAGAAATATGATTTTTAAGGTATTCACGTCGGTGAAGGTTTTAAACTTTAATAGTTATCCTGCCAGCTGCAGAAATGAAACTGGCTTTGATTTCTGACCTGAATAAATCAATTTGAGCTATGTAAAGAATGGTTTGCTAGTGCCAAGAAGCTATTTCTGTTCTTTTTTTGGGTTTGTTCACGATACAAAATTGAAGGTCTAAATGGCCTGTAAGACCATGAGTATGAAGTGAATAATGAAGAGCAGAGATAAGCTGTGCCTTTTGCCACATCCGTGTTTCAGGCGGATGTGGGCTGGAGCAGTGGAATACAGAATCTTTCCTCATCACAGATGAGGAAAACCRGGATGCCAGAAGCTGCTCTGAGGCTGATTAGCAAACTGTACTGAAGGTCCAACACCCAGCACCACTCGGGCACAGCCTGCAAAGGGTATTTTTTTCCCCCTAACCAAACATTTTTCCCCTTTTCAGATACACCACTTAAAACACAATTCCTGTAACAGTCCTAACATAACAATGAAAATACGAATCACAGCTTAAATTGAGGGTGTGAATATACAGGGAGTTTGAACAATGTATCTGGATGTATTCCTTTATTCATACATTTTAATATATTTAAACACAGTTGGGTATATTATCCTTTAGCTTAATTCTAAGTCCCTTCTCTAAGAACACCTCTGGAGAAAAATACCTTCATACTTTTGTGAAAWGTTTACAGCAGTCTCAGTTGGTGCCCCCAGGACTACAGTATAGGATCACTTCCCAGCTACATCCCAGCAGAGCTCATCCTGCTGCTTCCACAGCTCAGTTCTCACCCGGGTTGAGCTCTGTGGAAGCCTCTGACTGTTGTGAGCTGCTGAATACTCAGCCATGATGGAGAATAAGCTGTGAAACACTTTCAAAGTGCTGTTTCAGTAGGTTGAAAACATCACTGAAAGCTTATCTGTATTCGGGTTTTTTAATGGTTTTATTGTCTTTTTGGTTAATTATCTGTTCTTGTTTGAGCAATTACTGAAAAACACTGAGGCATATGGCTAAATAAATTAAAGAATAATGATAGCTTTTAAAAAAAATATTKTGCAAATTTGCAATTTTTCATGATTTCATGGAGAAAATCATCTATTAGGTACAATTACTCAACGCTCTGACAATGAAATTCCACCCCCTGCTAGTTAATGCTAAGTGAATCTATGAAGGCAGCCTGAGCCAGAAGACAAGAAATCAGCCTCTGTCACTGACCTGCTGCATTACTGTGAGCACAAAATTCCTCAGCTCCACGCCTTGAATTCCTTGTTCTAAAATGTAGGACTCATGGATAACAAATGCCACTCAAATGCTAYGGAACAGCTTGACACTGTTGTCCTGGTGTTATGCAAACCAAAACACCCATCCCTCCCCCAGGCTTTATTTAGCTCTTCCCCCTCAACGATTTTCCCAAAATAGTAATAGTAAAAGGTCCAGAAATTCATGTGGCATTGGAAGAGAAGTGATGTGGGGATCCCATTTCAAAAAGAACTGAGAAGGCAGAGGGGTCAGTTTTAAGTTACCTTCAGAGAGGTTGCCTCAAGGAGGAAAAGATCCAGTGATTTTTCTGGGTGGGCTGACCTTGCACAAAGGCTCATCAGTGGTACATTTAACATCCTTACTGTTGCCATATGCTCTGTGTGTTTTGTTGCCAACACTAGCTCTAGACAGAGGACAGTAAATTCAGGTTTGTCTATTCTGGCCGTTCTTCCTAAATAGTCATGTGATATAGAAATGGGAAATTTGCTCTTGATCTTAGCTGATAAATCAAATGGTGATTCAGGTAAAACCACAGAGTAATCCTTTAAGAGATTTAAGCCTATGTGTTGCTCAACATATATTAATTGCACTCATATCACAGAGACTGAAAAGGTTTTATTTCCTACTACTATCAACAAAAGGCAACAAGATGCAAAAAGAACATTTTTTGTCCCTCGTCACACGAATTTCAGAAACCTGGAGCAAGTGATTGCAAGCTACTAGAAACAAGTGTAGTGAAAAGTGAAACCACATAGTACAGCATGAAAAGCATATTAACCACCTCGGAGGGAAAGTGATGGGAAATTAATAGATCCCCTTGGTACCGTGGGAGAAGGTATTAAACACCACAGAGATGAAAAAGACCACTTTAAAAACCCATGACAATTCTCAGAATCACTAAAAGAATGTCAAGGTTTCTGCTGCCTCTTTTTTTTTTTTCCCCCATGACATATTTATCAAGTTGTGGGAATTTAAAGAAACCCTCTACTAAAGGTGGAAAGAGGAGGAGGTAATCAGGAGCCACCCCACCTCCTCCTGTCCCCTGCACGGTGTGTGAGGGTGCACCAAGCACTTGGTCTTTCTGGGGGGTGGAGAATGACAATTTCCTTCCTTTTGCCTATATGGAGATCTAACTATTTGCTGCAGCCTTGTGGAGCACAGCCTTTAAACATCCCTTGAGGAGAGCATAATCTCTTTGAGAAGGGGTACATAGTATTTGTAAGTTCTAGGTTTCACGCATTAGGTGAAATTAATCTGAATCTCCTGTCTACCTCAAAGATCCTGAATTAAAAATTGGCACATCTATCCCTTCCTGGCTGAAGAATTATAGCAAGATTACCAGTGCATTACTCTTTAAATCCAAGAGGCTAGAAAACCTAGAAAGAAATTAAGTGTGTTGCTGCCAGAATATTTGGGAAAAGCAATGGACTTGGAGGAGATTCAGGAAATCCTAGGAGCTATGTTCAAACAGATATTTATGAATCCTTACAGTACAAAGTATTTTCCATCTAATTTGTTTCTCTAACAAACTAATGAAATCGCTATCGAGAGAAAGACTTGTCAGAGGTGAGCACAATTACCAGCGATGAGCAGCAGGAGCCCAGAGAGAACACAGCTGTCCTGACAAAATCCAACCCTCTGTTTCACTTTTTAGAACCACAACTGAGCAGAGGAAGGGAGTGGAAGGGATTTAATACATTTGAGTGTGGGAAGAAAAATTACTTCACTGAGATTGGTCAAGCTCTTTATAGCCACAAACCACTTTGAGACACTGTCTGCTATACCCTGGGTCTTGGCAAATAAGTTAAACCTCTTTCTAGAGCAACACAACATTTGGAAAGATAGATGGACCCTTTATTAAATATAGCAAACTCTGAGTCAAAAGGTGATGGTTCTTTCAGAGTAGTCATCAAGAATAAGGAGCCTTATGCAACTATTCTCAGGTCTCCACAAAAGCCTTTTTCTCTGTAGAAGAAGAAAGAGCTGTGTGAAAAGCCTGAAAGCATCACCAGGTCTGTTCAAAGGAGACAAGAGCAAAACACAGGAGAATTTCCTAGAGAAAGACAGGAAGGTGACATAAATGGGAAAACTGTCTTGCTTGTAGGAGGAGCATGTGGAGTAGAAAAAAGAAACAGCTTCCAGGATTACATAAACCAAAACACCAGACCAGAAGAGTAGTCTCCAGAAAATAACTGCCTTAATTTATTAGTTTATTTATTAGCTCCTGGAAATGAAGAGAACTAAGATTTGTYCCCAGGCCCATGTGCTGGCAGCTGAAGATGGGAATGGCAGAGGGATCACATCCAAGCTGCTGCCTGATCCCCTTTCCACCCAGCAGATATGCCCGAGGCAGCTCTCTGGTCTCTGAGGGGGAGTCACTCAGTCATTCCTATAAAATATTTTTTCTAAGTTCCTTTTCAGCTGCCTCACCATACCCCTGCCCTTTTTTTCCCCTCCAATCTGCCAAGTTTTGTAAATATTTCATGAGCTGCCTGCATGCATTCCTGCACTAAAAATCTTCCTAACAATAGAAAGCATTATTGCCCTGCACTGTTATGCTATATCCTGCACAAGGTCATTCCGTTTTTCTTCCTTACTATCTTTGTTCCCGAAGGGAGAATGCATTAATGGCAAGGAGAAAACAGCTGCCTGCAAACAGCCACAAGAACAAGAAAATGGTGTGTTAATTACCAGCACTCATAATGTCAGTCTGACCAGCGTTAAAAACTGAAAAGCAAATTTGGATTAAAAGAGTGAATATAATGATGGATTTCAATCCCTGTGTCCAGAATCTACAAACTGCTACCTTGGCCATTATGGCTATTGTTATGACAAAATATTGCACTGAATTACAGTGAGAATAAGGCAAAGAACATATTCTCAGTGTTAACCAAGGCTTACTTCATATGATAGAACAAAAGGATCATGAACTTTACCTTTTGTTGCCATCATTACAATCCAACAGCATTTCCAACAGCTTTTTTTTTTTTTTAGGGGCTAGAAATAATATTGGACTGAATGAACTGAAAGTGAAAGAAAAAATTGCACAAGGTTCCCCAAACTGTGATGATGTCAATTTAGCAGAGCTATCTTCCTTCTTGAAAGAGTATATCTTTCCTGAATCACGAAGCGTACCATGAGCATACACAGGAGCACCACCATGGTGTTCCCAAGAAACAGAACTTTTAGTGAGTACAAGCAATGCTCTGTCATAGCAAGGAGGCTCTGCTTACTCTAGATTGGTTAAAAGGGCTTATATTTATCTCCAAATTAATTGGATATAAACTAGGAGTTAACAAATCTTGGTTAAGTGGGCATGAGTGCTCACTTTTGCTAAACTCCCACTATTTTGATGGAATCTGGCAAGTAAGGTAATCATCCCTTTAAGCAACGCTAAGGTACTTTTCTTTTTTTTAAAAAAAGGATTTAATAATTTAGAAAGGTTTTAATACATCTTTTATATTTTTCTATTATATTGCTACCAGGATCCTTCTCAGTTCTTCCAAAGGACTTTTTCAAAGTAAGACAGCATTGATTGTGTATGACTGGGGAAAAGAGAATGACATGCACTGGGAAATACCTTGCTAAATAAATACCAGGGCTAAATAAATGGGTTGTCTTCAATTTCCTTATTTCAAATATGCCTTACGTATTTCCTGATTGTGGGATTGTATCGACTTACATATAACGATATACAGATAATGACTAAATAAATTTCAAATTTAGTTTGAACAAACTGATTTCTTTCTGTAAACTAAAGTGCCTTTAACTAAAGGCCCAGAAAAATGAGACCATCTGCGTGGTCTTCCCTTGGGCATTAGTTTACATGTGAAAATTTAGTTCTAGATTTTGAATTTACTCTGAATTAACTGTGACAAATCTCTATGTTTTTTAATGGAGGTTCATAAATTATTGAAGATCTGACCACCTAAGTTCAAGGACCCCCACTACACATATAGACACCTATGAGCTAAGGTTTTGCTAGAAACTATAACAGCAATTTCCGCTGCTGAATGCAGAGCTGGGGGGCTCAGCAAAGCCTGCTACATGAACAAAATGTACCAGGATCCATTGAAATAACTTTAGAAAAAAATCCCTGCTTTCCATTAAGAGGCCTTATAGAAAACATTTTACGAAAGAGGTGAGAATTGTGGTTCCCATTGCTCAGATGTTAATAGCAGCATGACGATGTGCTGCCATCAGCAGCAGGAACTCAGCCAGGCTATTAAGTGCTGTAGCTGGCAGGATTACTTACATTTTGCAGCTGGACTTGGCTTTGTGCCATACACTCCGACTTTGCCATCATGCTGGAAGCATTTAGGCTGTAGGTTTTCCTATTCTGCGTTTCTTTCAGCTGTTCATGAATTTGCTTTGTTTGTTTCCTGCAGAGAGAGATAAAATTCATGTAAGAAAGAGCTAGCTTGGTCTTCTGCTATAGCCATGCCACTTTTATAGCCATAGCTCCCTTTGTTCAAAACTTCACCATATTAGATGAGTCAGCTGAGCTAATTCACTAATGTCTGATATTTCAATGCAGCGGTTGTTTCCTGGCAAGGCAGGAAAGGGAAAAAAAATATCTCTTGTGTTTTAAAATATCTTCTATTCTCAGATTACTATAATAGTATGCTCGTTGTTTTAGTGCAGAATTTTCTAAGATCATCTATTGCACGTTTAACAATAGCTTGCAAGTAAGTCTGAATAATAAAAAAGCATTTTGCTCCGATCTGGAAAAAAGATTTTGGCAAATAAAACAGGCATTAGCCCCTGCTGGCTATAAAAAATGATGAAGAACCAAAGCTAGCTGATTAGGCTTGACCTATAACCCATCCTGTATAGAGCAGCTTTTGCTTACATGCTTAAACCTGGAAAAAACATCAGTCTGGCATCTGAGGCTGTGTTTTTGACATATTATACTATAATACACAATGTCAGAGCCAGGAATACCACTAGATGAATCACTTGCATTATTCAGGAGATAACTATACTGCTAACAAAGACTTTCTTCTTCTTCCACACTATTTAAAAAAGTGAGTTTTTAAGTTCTGTCCATGTTAGAGGATGTGAGATAGCAAACTTTAAATATTACTTTTATCTTCTGCAAAAAAGATATCTCAGCTGGGAAAAAAATGCTAGCAAAATACAATTAAGGTCTTCTATCAGTCTCCTCCTTTTCTTTTTTTTTTTTTGTGATAAGCTACGTTGTCTGGGACTATTGGTTTTAAACAATCATGAGCAATAACTTCACAATATCATTTTAATTCTTTCTTTCCTTCCCTTCTTCCTTTCTCTCCCCAGAAAATGCATCTCCAGCAGTGAACCTACAATGGCTTTAGAAACCACCTAGCAAGGTCAAGGACTCCCCAGCAGCAGCATTTCATTATGCCACCAGCAGGGTTTGGACTTATTGATGTGGTCAGTGGAGGGGCCTGTGAGAAAGGACAAGTTCCCTCAATATGACTAAGTGGTGAGAAGTATCACAGCTCAGATATTCAATAATACAGCTTCTAATAGTTCTTGTGTCCCTTGGTTTTGATTCAGCATGGCACAATGTAAGCATTTGCTTAAATTCAACAAATTGTAAGTACCTGCTTAGAAGTGTTTGTTATAGCACATTTCCTGAATGCAGGTCATAAGCTATAACAAATCTCGGACTCTACAAGTACCTCTCAGGCTTTCAACTTACACCCTATTTTGAAATAGCATGGCAAATGAAAAAGAACAAATTTACACTGTAAGCAAGTTACAAATATGAGTGGCATTCTTTGATTATTGCTAGGAGCTCATAAGTAGTAAAATTTATGAATAGGGGTAGGTGAGGATATAATTTCTCAACCACAAAAACTTTCAAAATTTTCCTTAGCCAAAATTCGTAAAGTTAACATTGGAATAATCTGAATAGATATATAATCTGAAGGATTATAGTGTCAAGCTAAATTAGTCAGTGGAGTCCGAAACATCTCTTTTAAAAATGTTTTTAATATCAACTAATTTTTGAATCCAATGAAACTGAACAATTTAATTTGTAAAATGTCTAAATGAGCTCTTTAGCCTCTCATTAAATTTCAGGAAATATTCATACAACTTTAGCATTTTTATGAACAACTATTTTCTGACCAGCTAAATTACACACACTGAGGAAATTAGCTTATCTATTCCTATGTCCTACTGGAAAACCAGCCTCTTGCATGTTGGTCTCCAGAATGGTTGCGGAAAGTTCTGGAATTTTTTGAGTGGAGACTTCATATAAGGTATGAACAATGACAGTGAAACATGACCCCGGCATCAGACTTTGGGAGTCTCTCCTGTACATACAAAATGAGAATTTAATCAGGAAAATAACAAGTCAATTTTTCATTTTATTTAGAAAAATAAATAGACTTGTTTCTATGTATACAAACACGTGTAAGTAAACTGGAATATTCAGCTTCACTACTGCAGTCTTTAACATTACAACTGAAATTCCTGAAGGTAATTTGCTGAGAAAAACAATCTAATCATTAATTTCCTTTTATGTTCATGCAACCTAACATTAATATTAGGTTTATGCATATTCATTTTGCCAAACCATAGGATGCACAGCTATAAAACTAGAAACTATTAATAATTCAAAGTTACTTGCTGATTAATAAATTTATTTTATAATTCTTGTTTTCAAAACAAATGGGCCTTATGTGTTCTACTTTAGAGTTAATTGGCAACGAAGTGTTCTTAGTTCAGCAAGAAATGAAGTCACTAGTCATTTGTAAAAGTCTAAGCTGTAAAGGGCAGCCCATTACTGTACTCTTCATCTGTTGCTAACACTCCCAGCACTTTCTTGATTAACCTAAAAGGAATAATTGGAAGGGCATAGAGTTTAATTATAGTCCTAAACTTTCTCAGAGTGAATCTATTTTAAAGAAGGACTTTTAATTCAATGGTTCATAGGGAAGTGCCTATTTCTAGCAGCTGGTATTATAGAATTGTCAGACTAAGAAAGCGAGGGTCAGGATCTTTGTGGAAACTTTTTTCTTAATGGATGCACTATTCAGAGTTTCTGTATCTGTAAGCAATATTCTAAATTTTTTTGTACATCAAATGGAACCCCAAGATAAGCCCCATGCAGGAGGAATGCTTTGATAACTCTTAAGCATAGTCAGGACACATATGCCTGCTAAAGCTCCTGAAAGTCTGCTGACTAAAAGCTAACATATGGTAAGTGTTGAGGCACTTTAAATCCGTTGGGTTTGACACGGTTAAGACACTGGCCAATGCCACATTTACAATACTGTTTTACGTGGCTTCTATGGGATCCAGTCTGGACACTCTTATTTACTTTTTGGACAGTGCCAGGTGGAGCCACAGCCAGGGCATCAGGGATCGATCAGTCTCTTTCCATTACTCCATTCAGGTATTGTATAAGACCTCCTGACTGAACTGGAGGTGCTCATTTTCCCATAACTCTCCAAACTTCGGTTCCCAGAATCTGGCACAAGCACGCTTCGGCTCTTCTCAGTAACTCTCGTATTTATAATGCAGACAAAGCCCCAAACCCCAAACCCCCACCCGCTCCTGAGGTATGACGCACTATTGTCATGTGAGTTCATCTTTCAAGTGTCATTTCCACTCATTATTTTCAGACTTAGCTCTCCTCACCACCTCATCAAAGTCATGGTATTTTGAAGGCTGTTCCAACCCAGCTCTCACCACTCCCTACAACGGTGTGAAACCCAGAGAGGCGCTGTGAATAACAGAGGGGCATTTTATCCACAGCATGCTCAGTCTCAGTCACTGACTGCATGTTCTTCCTGCTGACAATCCCATTCTGCCTTTTCTGAAACTCTCCTTATCAGCAAAACCCTCAAGCCTTTCCAGGAAGATTCTCTCTCACTCTTTCTTCTGCAGATCTAAAATGCATAATGACGTTTCTAATGCAGTGCCAAAGCGGCTGTCTCTGCTCACAGTTTACACTACAACAGAGGAGTTTGCAGAGAGGAACTGTCCTGCCTGTCTGTCCTTCCCAGCTAGCATCACTGTCACACTGGATGTCCAAAGAACAATTAAACAAAATCCCTCAAGACATTGGAACAATTAGGAGTGTTTAGAAAAAGCGTGAACCAACTCAAATCCCACACGACCTACCCCTGAGGTTTGAGGGGAAGAAAAAAGGGGGAAAAAAGACCTAGTGACTTTTCCAACTTCTTTTTTTTTTTTCTTTCTGATAGAAATGTCAATTTTAATTTTTTTTCAAAATAAAAACCAGTCCTCATTAGATTTCCTAGCCATTAAAATAAATTCTTGAAAGGGGGATTCAGATAAGCATCCAAACTTTTAAACAGTGCCAACCTCCCCATTTTTGATGCTCAGCCACCCTGACTAGCCTCATGCAGGTACTTTTCATATTGATATGTGTTCTCTCACCAGCTCCAGCTGGAACAGGAATGAAGGATGACAACCATACAGAATATATTTATAGATAGAGGAGCACTGACAAACATGTCATTGCTATGAGGTTTTTGCAACTCAAATTACACACGTAACAATAAATGCTATGAGAATGTTCAGTTCAGAAGATAAAAGAATAGAATGGACAGTATTTCACTTGAAAATAGTTAAATGTAGTGTACAGATGATTTCACTATACTTGGATAGGTCAAAGTGCTTCAGTGTTACAGACACTCATGCATCTTCATCAACAGATTGCTGTATTAGCTACAGGTTCCAGATATCTGCAGAGAACTTGTTTCTGCATTTTTAACTTTACTTTTTTTCTCAGCATACAGAAATAAAAGGGACATTCAGGGATATGAAATGAAATGCAGAAAGGAGATGGTATGTTTAAACTGTCATTTTCAGAGGAGGAAAGTGATTATTGCACTGATAGTAAAAGACACAAAATTATTACTGTCAAAAAAAGAACGGGAAATGACACAATCTATTCTTTCCTGATATCAGAAAACAGAAAGAACACATATTCCTCCTATTTACTTTTTGGGGGGACTCGGTGCAGCTATGGGGAACCGTTCTAGCCTGACCAGAGACAACAGTAACTTCAGAAGGCAGGGAGAAACGGAAGAACTCTAAGGCCACGGAAAGGACAGCAGCTAAACCCCAGACCCAGAGACGAAGGCTCTTACTTTGTTTTGAAGTAGAACGCTGCGCAGAGCATGCCCACCACGACTATGCCGAAGACGATGCAGGCGATGGACAGCACCTGGCGCTGGTACACCTCCTCGCTCTCTGCAACAGCAAAGCACAGTCAGCACCGCAGCAGCACACGGCGCGGCACGCTCCGCTGGCCGCGGACACGCGCGAGGACCCGCGGGCCTGCCTGCGCCAGCTCCTCCGCGGAACGGATGCTGCTCTGAACCTCTCCTCTAGATAAGGTTCATACAGCCGTGGCCTCCTAGGGAAGCTTTAGAAAATGGGCCCGATACACTTCGAGAGATATGTAATCATGAAAATCGGGACAGTTTAATCTTTTCTCTGGCCTGCATGCTATTTTTCAGGGTTTTTTAACAAAGATTCTGCTGTCAGTAGGATAAAGAGCCCTACAACCACGGAGATTTTCTGGCTTAAGGAAAGAACCATCAGAACTCTTGTAAATGTCCCACAAGAGTCAGAGTTCTTTTTTAGCTACCCCAAAAATGTAAGCGTTTTTTTGATTTGAGTGGGGATTGCAATGCCTTACTCCCATGTACTGAAGCTTATGCAAAACAAACCACAGTAAAAAATGAACTCAATTAACTTGGATGGAACCCAATGACTACTTTGCTACAATGCACCAGATATTGCTTTGATAGGCATCTATTTTTTAAAAAACAGATTTCCTTTATAAATCTCATAATATTCTAATTAACTTTAAAACAGGAACAAAATGAAAGGAAGAAAAAAATATATGAAAATAAGAGAACACACTCATTCGTGACAGCAGACACAAGCTGATAAGCAACTGGAATTCACACATTCAATTCATCAAGAGCTCCTTAAATGTTATCTTTTATTTTCATTAGTTCAACTACTTTTCTAGTTCAAACATGCTAAACAGATCGCTATTTTTTAAGATCAGTTTCTCCAAACATGGCAAGTACAAACCAGTATTTCCATTCCCATATTTCAGGTAGAGAGCCAACATGTAGGATTATCAAAGCACAGGACAAGCACTGTACACTGACAAACCTATATTTCCTTTCTAGGCTTTCAGCGCAGACACCCCCATCAATACGAACACCAGACACACATGCCAAGTAGGTGGCAGAAGCTCCAAGTTTGTAAGTCTCAGGTTCATAACAAATATTGTATGAAAACACCAAGGTCAATGTAGGTAAATACTGAAAAAAATCTACACCTAATGGGAACTTCAGTGAAATGCTATCTGGTGTTATAATGACTAAAGACTATGTACAGTATCCTAATTAGTACTAATTATTCCTTTCTCAAGAATGATTACCGCAGTGCTGTTATTAAACATTTGGAATCTTAAATACAAGCATTTGTTTCTTGTAAGTCCCAGTCCTTTTTCGTAAGCTATTAAAAATAAAATTGAGTACCAAATCTTGATTTTTTGATTTCTTGTCTACGTACTCATGGCCAACACCGAAGTGATACAGAAGCCATTCCTAAGATACAAAATGTCCTCAGCTTCTGCTGACATTTCCCCATCATTTAAATTTGAAATTCTAAAAGTTGTAGATTTAAAATACTCTCTTAAAAATAAAAAGAAGCAAATAGACTTTTCACCTGTCTAAAATATTGCAGGAAAGCTTGTAATTCAGGAGGAAATCCTGTCCACATTGCAATAAAACTGATTCCAGTAGAGCTTTAGGCCTATTCCTCATTGGATGTAAAAAATCTGGATCTAGACAGTAAATCCTTCCTGGCAGTGAACTAAATGCTTGGGGATTTAATGTTGTCTGTTTTGTTTTGTTTYATTTGTTTGGTTTTAATAGCTTCTGCAAACACAGTTACCCACCTTTCATTTCCACTGTAATACACAAATCTTACAAATTTTGAAGTCTTATGTTGACATGAATCACACTGAAAAGAATTCAAAAACTCTTCAGTTCAGTGATTTTTAACCTGTTCTGCCTGAATACTGATTTCAGCACCTACGCCACAACTAAACCACACATTATGAACTGCAGTTTCACTCAAACATTCCATAGAAATAAAAAAAAAAAATCTATTTATTAAAATAAACTGATTTAAGTAATGTGTGCAAACAGGCTTAATTTTCATTTTCTTTCAACAGAAGTCCTCATTAAATACTCTATATTTTCTCTTGCTATTTTTTTGAGAAATTGTGAGTTTAATGCAGCTATGCTCTTTTGTCAGTCCTGAATAGTGATCAGGGTCTTGTTAAAGATGCTTTAGAATAAGTCTTACCAAGATAAAAGCAATTCAGAGAGCAGACAATATTATCTTGCTGAAACAACTATGTGAAGATTTAAGTCTTTTGTGTAGTCAGATTAATCCCTGTCACTAGCTTTCAACACAGGCTGATCAATACTTTCTTTTCTTTTTGTTTACTTTGTACAGTGCGTATTTAAAGAAGTACTTATTGATTAACTGTGCTCCATTTCTTAGACACCTTTGTTCATTTTTCATATCCTTTAAATATTTGTTTATGTATTGGACTCCATCATCTTTAAATATAATCAGTTCAGCGTTTTTCCATTCTCTAATCTTCCACATTGGCTTTATTTTAAAATCACCTTCTTACTTGCAGCAATGTAATCTGTCTTTCTCTGCAGGCTTTGAAGGTCTCCTCATGGTTGCCTTGATTTAACCTCACTATTGTGCTAAACAGAGGTAGCACAGCTGAGATCCTCTCCAGCCAAGGAGCACTGAAAAAGGCCTGAATCAGGAGATGGCTGTAGCCAAGCACTGCAAAGCATTTGGGCTCTCACATAAAAAAAAAGCTGTAGAAATTCAAAGTGTTGAAAAGAGCAGAGCTGCAAATTCCTTCTCCTTAGCTCAAGACGTGCATCAACTTGTGCATGCATGTATTTACATACTGAAACTAACTTCCCAAGGTAAACTAAAGTGTGACTGAAATGATAAGTCTCTCTTTATTCACATATATTCATATATTCCTTGTGAAGTACATCACCTCAATTACAGTCTGTTGAAATAAATACTCTTGGGAGAGGATTCCTCATTTAATGAGCAGCCAATAAAATATTTCTGCTAGGAACCAAAATATAAACTGCCATAGATATTCCTGGGTAATCCATTTGAGGATTAAGACTACAGAATGTGAATTCCACCAAGAATTCAAATTACAAAAATTACACAACCTCTACCCAGACAAATATGCCCACAGTGCTGAAAAGTAACACAGTAAACTGTTTAGATGCCGACTATTTGTTTAATGAAAATTATGGAAAGAAAGGTCTTCTCAGAACACAAAGAGAAGACAAACTCATGTGAGACATGGAGCGTGTTGAAAGGCTGTGTTCCCACAGAAAAGTCCTCAGTCTCTGTGTGCCCTGCTACAAGTGAAGCCCATTAGCATTTATGCTATTGATTCTTTCTTATTTTCCATCCTGCTACAAGATTTTCTAAGTTTATCTCACACATTTGCTACACACAAAATGACTACTGGTGACCCATGGCAGCAAAGTTGCTTCCAGCACTCACACCACAGCTAAATTTCATGTCCATTATGAAAAAAAAGTGCATGTCATATTCTAGGTACTAGGGTTTGAGTTTTTTTAATTCTCTTTAACATTTACTCTTACAGGCTGTTATCTGTTTGCTTTATGCAAGTGGAAAGACCCGCTGAAGCATACACATACATCTTTAGAGGATTAAAAAGTGTAGGATAGACACATTTTTCTCATAATTGTTATTTCTAAAGAATATAGTAGGTTTTTGTACACATAAGCTGAAACTTGCCTCTTCTTTGTGACTGTTATAAAAGGAAGAATGCTGGTACAAGGTCCTTAAGTATGTTTTTAACCATATTACTGAGAAAAAAAAATACTTAATTAAACCAGATTATGTTAGGCTTTGTTAGCACCTAAATCCACAGCATCATTACCAGCCATAATCACTGGATCCTCTAGTTCTATTGTGTATTTGGAGTTGAAATATCTTCAAAAGGGATTTCAAATATGAAGAGAAGCATTGTGCATGTGGCCTATGCAAAACAATAACAAAACAAAAATAGTAACTTTCCCCCTTGTGCTTATTTCAAAGGCTTTTGAATAAAATCTCAATATGGTCACAAGCATCACAGAGAATAATTATTGACTATTCAGACCAAGCCAACTGAGAAATTATGACATTTACCATACAAATGCATTACTTAACCTTTGCTCTATGAAGGAAAAAAACAAACCCTGAAAACGAATAAATGTGCAGATTAATTTTTATGCTGAAGTTTTCACTACCAGCCCCAAAGGCACAAACCTAACAGCATTCAGCATCCCCTTACTTATGAAAATCAATAGCTTCCCATGTGCATAAAGCCAGCTTTTCCTCAATAGATTACAATGCAGCATGCAGGTAGGGTTTTGGGGGTTTTGTCCCCAGGCAAAAACTGAGCCACACAGGTACAGTGAATTGGGCACCATGACCTCATTGCCATGCTTTTTTCATTCCCTTCATTCCCTGCCCATGCCTTTCCTGCCACACCTCTTAGCATTCCACATGGTGTTGGAATGTCCTGCAGAGCCAGAACCTCACTTCTGAAGGGAACCTCAATAGCATCATTTGGCCCTTAAACTCTATTTGGTGTCCAGCACCCTCAAAGTCCCATATACAACAATGGAGGAGGACTATGTGGAAACCTCAACGTCAAGATTTCCAATAAAATACAGATTCCCATAAGTTAAAAGAGTACTTAAAGCATGTTTCTCAATATACTTAGATTTATGTGTGAGAAGTTCTGAACTATATACAGCATTCTAAATTTAAGTCATGAAGAGCAAAAAAAAACCTTGCATGTTCCACAAAATCTGTGATTGCCTCAGCATCAGACGTTCCACTCTCCCAAGAGCTTTCTCTGTTCTTTCACTTGCAAAAACCTCCTGTACAGATTCTCTGCCATATGCTGTAGCTGTGCTAAGGCAGAGCGAAACAGTCGAAATGCTACGAGGCACAGTTCACAAATTTCTTCTTTGACCTCGGCTGAGTCAAGACCCTTGTTCTTTCTGTAACCACAAGGATATTGTCTCTTCCACTGCAGTGATTAACATGATAAAATGTAATATAAACATATTAACCTCTAAAGGAATGAAGTCTTTGCAAATACATGGCATAGATAAACCCACCCCAGATAATTCTGTTCCAACATCTTTAAGAGCATATGGATTACTTCACATAAAATATCATGTTTTATTCTAAGTCTCAGCTACTTTTATAAGACACTGAGTTTTCTTAGACTTTTGTCTGTCTGGGTAGAATTTCCCTTTTAAAAGGGATTCAAGCCACTTAGGTTCATGAATCAGAAGCGGAAGTTTTTATCTGCTATCGTTTACGGAAAGGACGGAGTCAAGGTTAATTGCACAGATTCCCATCTCAAACTGGAAACAGAGCAAGCTGACTTCTGCTGGCAAAAGTTCATAAATCATTTCATAGTTTTGACAGTGATTCTTTCTTGGGAAGAACTGTTCGATAACTCTGATTGTAACAAAGATGAACAAAATAATTTTCTTCTACTAGTGGAATGTCCGCAGCACAAGGATCTTAATGAAAGAGAAATAGATGCAGCCTGTCATATGTCACAACTGCACGATACTGACATCGTTTGACTATTGCCATTTGACACTAGTGAGATCATTTTCTGCACACACAGAGGACAGAAAAGGAAGGGATGAGTTTGCAACCTGTCTGACTGACCTATTTCAAATACTTGATTCTACGACATTAATGCTGCATTGGCACTGGTTTTGCATGAGGCTAAAAATGAAGCAATGAATTAAGTGTAGTGTTGTAGACTCATCATGAAAAGGGATGCAAAGGTATGTGCTGTAACCGTGAGTTTGAGCTCTCAATTTTAGGTTGGTGAGTGAAAGCTCAATCAAAAAGTAATGAAAAAAAACCTCCTCAAATAAAATTAGCCAAATGCTGGAGAGTTACCAAAAAAAAGAAAAAAAGAAAAAGTAGAGGCTGACCTTACACAGGGATGTCTTGTGTTGTCTATGGTTACAGCAGGTGTGAAGGCGCCAATATTCTTAGTAAGTGCAACTTGCTATAAAATGAAAATTTGATAAGCACTTTCAAACAGCAAGATCTTAATTCTGAAGGCAAATTAATTTTAACTTGGCTATCCTAAGAAACTATCTTTTCTGTTTATCTGTAGGGAACTTGGGGATTTGTGTCAGCTACAACCAGAACTCAAAACTAACAAACTCTCAAAGCCATATCTAAGTACATTCACTGCAACATATTCATTAAATCTTAGGCTTGAAACAGCCCCACAGGAAGCTGAGGGATGAGAGGCAACTTTTTCCCTTTAAGAAAGRTTCTTTTTACACTTTTTTTTGCATTGACAATTTAGGAGTAAGACAATCCAATCCTATTACAAACTTTATCTATTTCTATTTTATTTCTAAGATGGATAAGGTCAGTCACCAACAAAATTCACTACCTAAATCTCAGTTCTCTATGTGCATGCACTAGTTTTCCTTGCTGTGATTCAGTTTTAGAATTTATTATAGCGATTCTAAGTTTCTCTAAGACTTTTTACTATTGCAAAAATACACCCAGTAAGCCAACCTGTAGTGCATCCCTATTATATACTAATAAGAATTGAAATTACATATGACCCTTGCTTTTTTATCCTATTAATTTTTGATACAACCTGAATATACATGTTTTAACTTGAGCTTTCTAAGTATAAGAGAGAGATAAAGATGAAGGCCATTCTTCCTCCCTCTCCAAACTTAATTTTCAGTCTGGATATAAGAGAAAAAATTTATCTGGTTAATATAGGCTGACAGCTAAAAATCTATGGTGATATTTTAGATGATGAGCATACTGAAAAAAACTTATGATAAAAAGGGTAAAGCTGTCTAAAACTATGATCCTCTGGCAGTAATCTTCCTGCCTGATGGCTGCCTGCACTTTTGCTGATGTGTGAAAGGCATGAGCAGCTAAGAAACAGCCCCCTAAGGAGCAACAGTCCCATGGGAGAGAAACTTGATAGCTGGCAGAGAGAAAAAGAACCCACTTAAAGATCTGAAAAATTTCATTTCTATTTTACATTAGACCACTGTTGAGGACATTTCTAGTAAAATCCATCAGGGCATAGAAGAAATAGCATCATAGTACAAGGATATAAAATTATGGGCAGAACAGCTAGACCTAAATGAGATGAACTCTTGCCCTAATCACATGTGGAAGCTTGCAGATTTGCCATACAAAGCTAAAGATTTGCGGAAGATCCTCTTGGGCAATAAGGACTGCACATGGCCCTGTATGCTGTGGTACTCCTACAACTGAGTTACAACGGAGAAAAGAAAGCTCTTGGCAGAAGGAGCAGGGAAGCAGCAGGCATTTCCAAAGGAACTGCTTCCCTTCCTCCCAAAAGACCACACCATGTCTGAAATGGAGGGGRCTGGCACCCCACAGAGCACCCACGCTTTTCTGTCATCTCCTATTGTTCAGTGCAGAAGGGCACTGACCAACAATGACACTCTTGTCACCAAGCCAAACACACCCAACTCATTTATAACTCCATCACCCATCAGCATTTAGTCCCGTAAGTAGCACAGCAGTTCCTGATTTCTGAACAGACAAAGTTCTGCCTTTGCAACAACAAATGAAAACTAAATTGAGATCGTGCATAGCAAGAGGAATCAGACACTGGTGAATAAGAACAGCCAAACCTTTACAGCACAGTGAGGCAGGACAATTTGCCCCCTTATTCTTTCACTGGGAAGAAACTTTAGAGCCCAATATCCCCTCTCTGTCTGCTTTTGCTTTGTGTGTGTTCACATTGCACAGGAGAGAACCCCCATGCTGATGCTGTGTGAGTGCTTTTCCCGGGATGGTGAATGGCAGGACGGGAGCACAGGGAATCCACCACGAATGAGACAGCACCAGCAGCAGTGGCTCATGCAGCCACCAGAAAATGAATGGCAATGCAGCAGTACCAAAGAACCCAACTGCAAAAATACACTGAAAGAGAATTCCAGTGGAACAGCAGGAGGGTTTTAAACCTTTCCAGTGCTYTGTAAGTTTAGGTGGTGCAAAGCCTCTTCATAGCACCATTGCCTGCTAGCACCTCAGTACTGAGCCGATAGCTAAAATTAATAGCTACTTGTCCTCGTTTTGGCTAGGTCAGAGTTAATTTTCTTCCTAGTGCTGTATTTTGGATACATGACACCACTAAACTAACAGTTAAACCCACTTGTGTGTTAGGTACTGAAACCTCTTAAATCTAAAACTTAATTTGCTTGATCTACTATCAAGTCTCACTCTTTATATCACTTCTGCTTACTGAAAATCACAGCTCCAGGTACGTCCAACTTCTACTGCAGGTCCAAGGGATGCAAAAAGCTTCAAACATAAATCACAAATGCTTAAAGATTGCCAGGTGCTTGAGACTTTTCATACCGTAGATTTCCCACAGAAAGAATTCTTTGCGAAATCACTAAGGTTGGAAGGGACCACAAGTGGGGTCATCTGGTCTCATCTCCCTGCWGAAGCAGAATCATCATGGCACAGGATTTCATCCAGCTGGTTCTCTTGCTCACTCTCTGACAGTGTGCAAGCTCCACAATTCTGTRTGAGAGTCTTAAGAGTGTGTGGGAAATGGTATAGTATCCTGCTCCAAAATGGTGACTCACTCCTTTTTCCTTTCTTAATTTTTGGCTGCTTTTTGGCACATCTCTTCTTCTCTGATTCTGTTACCTTCCCTTCTTATCCATATTTTTTATTCTAAATCTTATAATCACACACAGTTCTGCACTTTTAAAATGTCTTTGCTATCGTATTTTGYCCCCCACCATCAGCATGAAAAATCTTTTAAAGTGAAACTTCCTTTGTGCATTTATTATTCTTGCAATCTGACCTTCCATTTCTGCATAGCCCATGCTGAGCCGAGCTTTCCAGCACTCCTGAGGCCCTTGTTCAGCCACACTTTGTGCTGGTACCTGAAGGAGGCACAGGGAAGGATATTTAGACACAAACTCCCTGCATGAGTTATTGTAGAGTTTATCAAGTTCCTCAGGATGTATACACATATATGGACAAATCCAAAGACCATTAAGTGCAATAGGCCTTGGATAATCGACATAATCATTTGATATGTAACTCCATAAAGACAGTTTCTGAGAAGTTTATTGCATAAAAGTATTATGGCTTTATAAAGCAATAGCATTTTTTAATTCTGCCTTAGTAATTCCTTAGCTGATGAGGGTTGTTATTCCTAAGATCCCAGGCATCACTAACATGTAATATAATAACATCTTAATTTCCCAGCTGATGTTTTATTTGATTTCAGAGCTTGCATTGCTATTATCAACAAAGCCCTGTCACTGGAATTTCTCCCTATATCTTGCTCAATTGCTGGTATTGAACATTCCACTCAAATCTCAAGCTAACATCAGAGCTGCCAAAGCATATTTGACAGTTATTGTTGATGGCTACATTGTCAGGAGCTTGCAGCAAGTCAAGCAATGTCATAATTAAGTGCCATTTCTTTTGACTGCTGYTGTTTTAACCAGGGTGCAGTTATGGATTTTTTTTTTTACAAAAATATGGTGCGAGCAGTGACAGGAAAACCACAGAAAATGATTGTTAATAACTCGAAATATATTATGCTTTTCAACACTTAAACAGAAGAGTGGTGTTCTGCCTGGGAGGGCTCTGGAGGGTGAGGGCACAGAGGGTAAGGACAAGGGCTTAGTCAGATGCAGGAAGATGACAAGGGACACTGTTCCTACTGAAGCACTACAGTTTCTGAACAAGACTCTGAGGGCCCAGGACCACGTATTTATGCACTGTCTTCTTTTTGTTCCAAGCCTCACCTTCCCACAAGCCAGCGTTCAGGGTTGCATGTGACAAAAGGAGAGGCTGACAGAAGGAGTCAGAGAAGCGTCCTTCACACAGGGCGCTGTGTCAGTCTGTGCTTCCCTTGAAGCCACTCCCACAGACATGTGGAGGATTAAAGAACTATATACCTGTGTGTCCATTACTTGTTCTGCTGATTTTCCCTGCCTACTTCACGAGCCAGTGGACCTTGGAGATGGAGATCTGGCTGGGTGTGCTCTGTCCCTCACCTCTACAGGTGCAGTGGCATCCCCCTAACCTTGTCACAAAAACTCCCCATCAGTCAGGTCCCCATCACAGCAAGTGCATGTTTGCTCACCGTAATGACTACAACAGTCAACCCTGGGCTGGGTAAACGATCAGAGAAAAAAACAGACTGTGCTGKCACAGACAGAAAAGTAAACATGGTGACTGTAAGCACTTCCTGTAATCCTCCAGTCTTTTTGCCAAGGTGAGGGATAACATCCAGTTGTTCATATTGAGCAGTGGCAGGTACTTAGAGTCTCCTAATGTCAGCAGCRGTGCTAAGACACAGTTAAGCTCTCAGCACACAGAACGTCTAGCAGTGCACTCCCAGCACTCACCCACGTGGAGAGATGGCTTCATGAGCTTGGCAGTGGCTGCAGGTAGGCAGCAGCTGCCAAAGCCAAGCTGCTCAAATGCCAACTTGTCTGGGTATGTGATTGCCGGGGCTGCTGCATGCAAGCCTCACCACAGCCCTGTGCTTCACCAGGATTGAAGGAGGGGATTTCAATCTTTAGCAACTGACATATTGCCTGACATCAATAATACATTCTAATTGTGCTCCTAGTTAAAAGAAAGTTCTTAAAGTACTTGAGAATACAAGAACTACTTATTCTTGTACTCCTCTTCCTGGCCTCCCARCCGATATATAAAACCCCCAATATATAGTCCAATCTCTTTATATTAGTATATAATTATATATTTTTTTCATACTTTGGTGCCCAAATCTGCACACAGCACTCAAGGTGAGGCTGCACCAGTGCACAGCAGGGCAGGACAATCACTGGAGATTTTTGGCACCCAACCAGTTGACTTGGGAGCTCCTGAATTATTTTCTGACCGCATGAAAAGGAGCAGCTTTACACAGTCACTCTATGGCAAGCTGAAGGACACATTACGCCAGTGTCAAACGCTTTCAGCTGAAGCCTGTTTGGTGGTACCAGCAATAAACATTTCTACAGACTGCCTGGGTGGGTGTTACAAGCCAGGATCTGTCATACACAATAGCGATTCTGACAGCACAGGGCAGCTTCTGCTGTGCTTCGTAACATTTGTAACATTTCTGGTCATGATTTTTATCTAAAAACTGCAAATGGAAATACTGTGCCAGAAGCAAGCACTACCTCTGGTTCATCACAACATTTTAGCATAAAGCTCACTTTGCCAAGCAGTGATGGCCAAGTGTTTTCTGACTMATGCTTTACACGACAGTCCTTTCTGCATCCCTCAGCCTCACGCCTTTTAAAAATATCACCTTCTGTGGCAGTCACAATGGACAGCTTATAGCCATAGGGCCTGAGCCTTGAACAAACATTGCTGGCACACCACAGCCCTGAGCGCGGCTTGATGAAAAGAATAAGCAGACCTGAAGAGGCTGAACAGAACAAACAAAAGCAGCTGAATAGCAATAACTTGGCCTACTTGGGCTTGCCTGTGACCCAGTTTTCTTTCCTGCCTGGGCGAGACATGTTTTGAAGAGCTTGGGTAGCGCTGAGAGACCGAGGGTGGCCGGCAGGGAGGCAGGAGGCAACAGCTGCAGCATCGCCATGGCAGGAAAGCTAAAGGTGAAAGAACACCAAAGAATAGACTGCAGAAGACAGTGCCACTTACAGTCCTGAGGCCGTGGACAAAGTTTGAGAGTTCACGGAGACGCCTTTATGATTGCAACTGAAATTCCACGCAAAAAGGCTTCCCTGCTGGCCAACCTGCTGCCTCTGGCTCTAAAACATTGTTCTCTCCCCCTCATCTGAAGTTACTCATGCTTTAAAAGGAGATACCTTCATATTTCCCAGCAGCTCTAGTTAGTTATGTTATTTATCCAGGAAAAATCCAGTTTGCAAAATTATCAASAAGGAATTTAGGTAAAACCTCTGTACATTTTAACTGTCTTCGAATTTTTCCTTTGCTGTCAGGTGTTGCAAAAGTCAAGGAAAATGTATTGCCTTTCCATGTTGCTCTTCATACACCCTCTTTGACAGCTCCTATCTGTTTTTCTTCTCTGAGCAGGGCTAGAGATGAGATTCCTTCAGCTGGCCGGTTTTTACTCATCATTTTGGTGGTATAAACCTTATACCTACTCTAAGAAACAATCAGAAAACAACATAATTCTTCAAGTTAGCAACATATTGCCACCATCAATTTCATTTTTAACAATATTGTCAGACACTGCAGAGGTGATATGCAAAAGTGGTAGTTATGAACTAAGATAAATCAATTTAATAAAATGTCCCAAAGAARTTAAGGGTTTACAGATTCCTCAGTTGCTAAAAATAAATGAGACATCAAATCTCAGCTTAGATATCTTTTCCTCCAAAAGAATTTTGCTTATATAYGTTATATATGTAAGAAATATCTATATTTTAATAGCTGGGAACTCTTCCAGACTGACCTTCCTCAAACMCCAATTCTTTTTCACTTGCAGCATTTATTAAATCTTGCTGGGTATTTCCACATTGTTTAGACTCACTTTTGAGTTGGAAACATTTAAGAAGYGTTTTATATGGATTAATCTGGTAAATCCACCTGTGAGGACTGTTGTACTCAGTAAATCAAGAATTGCCAGAAATAGTGGGACTGATTCTGGTCTACTTTGCAACATGCAAGTAAATAAACTAAAGAGTCAGAACAGAGTAGAAACACKAGAACTGACATTCAGATGTGAGCTGTTCTCTTATATTTTGTCTCAAATGGCTCTTATTGAACCAAAAATCCATTTCAGGTATTCTGAAGTGGCACAAGGAACATCAAATGTTCCAACAATGCAGAATTAGATCTTAGAAAATACAAGAGAATCAACTCCCACCTATGTGTTCCAATTAAGCAAAGCCTTCATTGGCCATGCYTATTGGGGAACAACAGATTTCAGCTCAATAAGAGTATTCTCACAAATGCAACTGCAATATTTGCCTAAAGCAGATGTTTTCCCAGGCAGAAGCTTGTGAATCCTCTAACCAGACATTGTGCAAGGATTCCGAAATGCTGAGCAGGATGCTCTCTAAATGTACTGTGTATTTATGATCACCTGTTTCCTGCTTCATGTTTTACTGTTAGTTGTCTCATAATGGAATTATGCACTGAGTCATTGCTCCCYGAAGCTTTTTTGGTTTTTTTTTTAACCTTTTGACAAAAACAACATTATACTGAAATATTCTGACAGGTATTCTGAAATCAGCCTAAATTTCCATAACTTCATGAGCCAAACTATGTCCTGCAATGATTTCTGACCCATGTTACCTGAACTTACAGAGAGAACCATGACTGACATCTCCATCAAATGCTGTGAATGCCTCCAAATTCGTCTAGTCATTGAGCCATTTATGGGATGTCAAACTCCACTAAGTGACTAAGTGTATAGTTTTGCTTCAGTGGATTCAAAAGCATAAYCCAGTTGGTGGGAAATGATTTAGGGGTAACTCTTACACTTGCAGTACATTTCTAGCTTCCTATCAGGTTTATCACATTTTTTTATAAAGACCACTATGAATGCTAAAAATATAATATCCAAGACTTATTTATGGTAACCAAGGCCAAATCATTGAAAAAAACCCCAACTATTTTTAGTAGAATAATTAGATGAAACTGTTCCCTTTCCTCCAAGAGTTCTGCAGACAGGATAGAGAGGGGCTATYGGCCAATTCTTCTCACTGAAGTCCTTCTCACAGAGAAGAAATGCTTTAAATAGTGGAGAAATACATAAGGATTTTTTTCAGAAGAGTCCTTAAGTTTTATTCTTCAGATAAAAGCTAAACAAACTGCAGTAAAGGCTGTCATCATTTCACTACTAGGCAGAGAAGAACCACAATCTAGAAGTAGAAAAGGAGCTTTGGAGATGCTTCTGAAAGAATCTTTGAAAAATTCATTTCCAAAACTTTACAACTAACATCCAATATCACAAAGATACAYGAAACCCTCTTCAGACATAAGATTAAAATTTACCCTGGATGAAACCTCATCCTTTTATGCTTTCTAGCATGGTGTTGGCTCACTATCATCAGGTAACTCTTCAAGAGTATCTGGGAAAGAAAATAGAACAGCAAAATCATCCTCCCAAATCAGGTAAAAATCAGCGTGTTCTGAAAGTCTGTGTAAGTTCTGCTGAATCCTATTGCTGCTTCAACTATCTTGTTTAAGTTCTTGTGGTCTATGTGTTGCAATTACATACACATGCTAGGATTTTCCCCAAAGCTTCCACAATGGTTAAAGAAAATTCAGATCTTGTTAATTAATCTTTAATATGAAATGGGTTAAAACTGACAGAACAAGTTTGTGGCTGGCTAGGTACAAGTGATATAAAACCCTCTCCCATGAATAATGGAACAGAAACATCTGAGATAAAGAAAAGGAAGCMTCAAAGTTTAAATTCCTGTCTAGAGGCATTTGTTTGCTGCCTTTTTTTTTATTTTTTAAATTACACTTCCAGAGCCTAAGAATAAAAATTTTCATATACCGAGTAAGAGACATATGTAAGTATTTCTCTGTTTTAGGGAATTAGCTAGAGTGGGGGATGAAATGATTAAAGATAAGAAGGAAGGATTTGAAGAAATGGAGAAATCTTGATTTCTCAGAGCTTCCCACATACATACTGGCCACTTACCACGCTGAAACACAACAGACTACAGACTTCTGCTTGCATGGCTGCAAATTCAGTAAACGTGTTGCTATCAGAGAAGAGATGCTGAATAACACACACACGACATGGACAAACATCAGCTTGTCTTTTGCTGGAGCTGCAGAATATGGGCTAAACTCCAGGATTTTTGCAGTAGGCATTACTGGGTTTTTATTCAGACACACACACACACGCCTCTCTGTCTGTCAGTCTTTCTCAAGTACTCCTGTTCCTCTGTGCCAAATCTCCTCTGGCAATATTATTCCATGAGTAATAATTTTACCAAGTTTAGGGGATGAAGCAAGTACCCACAAAGAAAGCTCATCCCCAGGACTATCCAAACAAGCAGTACATTTCCTGAGAAAACTCAGTGGTCCAAAAAGTCATTGGGTTTTTCCAGGGGAACGAAGTATTTTACTACCTGGAAAGCCTCTCATGTTTAGCAGAAACAAAATAAAGGATGATTTGTGTTGAAGGATCTATTGTGTTTTAAAAAAAATTAACAAACAACCACAATAACTTCTAATATAAAGGTTAGTTCTGAAGCTTCTAGAAAACATTATCTATTTAGCTTTGCATTTAAGAATTCAATTAAATATTTTTGCTTGATTTGCAACAAAGCTGGATCATTTTGATATAAAAATCATCTCAGGACACAAGGAGCTTGTAGGACCTATGAAGTCAACATAGCCCAGAAACTTGTTTTGGTATTAGAATTTGCTTTATTTACTATCACTGATAACTTTGATTTATTATATATGTTTATTCAGTACCAAAATATTGTCCCTAAACCAGTTTAAAGTATGATTGCAGTGAAAAACTCTACTGGCTGAAGAACTCCATAATCTCGTAAGACGTCTTCAAAGACAAGAAATACCATCTTCTCCTCCCTAATAGGCACAAACCACTCTTTTCATACCCTAAAACTGGAGATTCAGCAGTGCAGTCAAATGCAAACAATTTTTTTTTGGTAAGACAGCACAAAATACAAGGGTTTTTACATATTCAAAAATATTCAGACATGAAATGAGGCAAAAGCATTTTTATGTTAATTAAATAGCCAAATGTCAGCAATAGCGCTGCTATTTAGTAGCTCAAAGAAACAGCAATGAAGAAAGAGGGAAAAAAATTCTGAATAAATCCAATCCTAATAAATTTTTCTCCCTCAGCCAAATTGTACCCTGTTAAACTTTCTCTACTGCAACATTTCAAGTCTATAGGAAACTATAAATATCACCATTAAACGAATTTTTTATATATATATATATATACATATATATAAAATAATGCCTAAGCATTGCTCTCTGGACCACTGAATGCTCTTACTTGTTCCAAAAAAATTTTCCCTCCAGAGAAAAACACAGCACTGAAAGAAACATTTCAGAAATTCATATCCATGTGACATAAAAGATGCTATGAAGAAAATGATTTTTTAGCCTAAATTGTAGCAAGTCTTACCAGGTAATAAAATACAGAGCTGTCTAAGTGAAGTGCCAAGAGAGGAGAATTTTAGACAAATGCTCCACTAGGGACATTTGGCTTTTTGTTGCTATTTCTGTGACGTTAACACATCGATTACGACTTCTTTCACTAATGAGCAGCAATTATCACTAATGAACAAGTGAAATTATTTGGGAGATGCAGATAATCAATTTACCAGGTCTACCTGCAATGCATGCTAAACCACTTGTATTGTATGGAACAGCTTTTCTCTCTGTTAATTGAAAAAAAATGAGCTTCCAATCCCAACCTATGTACTAACTGAAGGGAGAGTAAAAACTGAGTTCATCTATTTTACTGAAAATTGTACTTTACATATATATAGAGACACTTGTTATCTCATATCCTAATTATTTTTAGCTTAGCAGTTACTGCAGTCTGCTAAGATACGCATCTCCTTCCTGTTTTTTTCTTTTTTCTTTTTTTTTTTTTTAATGCAAATGYCTTTTCCAAATTGGATGTTAATTTGTACGACCTTTTCAATATTTTTTGAAGAGCAGGTTGATTAACTGAAATAGTCTCAAAATATTTGACTAAAGAAGGAAGTGAATTTACTGCAGTTGTATCAACTCTCTGTCACAGAAGTAAAATTCTGTCTGTCTCAATGTCTGACCCTGCAACAGGTTTTTGTATCTGCCAAGTCCAAGCCTCGGTTTACTCCCCATGCAGGTGAATAGTTTAATGGCACACGATTAATTCCTCTGTACAGCATCCCAGGGATAAATGCCACTACACCAGTGATTCCCATCCTCATGCTGCTACTCCATCTGAATACAGTTAGGAGAGGAACTCAGCTGATGAGCAGAAAAAATTCAGTTCATGATTTAGGAAGCACTGCTTTATACTGATGATTTCAGTTAAGTAGTACTCAAAACATTATCCAGTTAGGTTTACTTAAGACTTCATTCTGGTAGCAAGAGCAGTGGCATCTGATCAACCCAGTTCAGATATTTTAAACGTGAATCACTGATTATTTTTCTAAGAGTTAACTGTGTGTAAGAGTGGAAATACAATACAGGAAACGAGGATTTGAGATTATAGATAGTTGGGACACTACATTTTCAGTAAAAAATTGTAAAGCAAACAAGCCTACCACTCCTCCCCAAAAATTTAAGATCTAAAACTTCAGTCAAAGCTTCAGAATTGGTTCTTTTAACTGTTAAGAATAAAACAAACAAGCAACCAACCAACAACTGGTGAAACTATTTAGCTTTGACAGTTAAGATGAGATTTTTCAAGGAGCCTAATGAATGCTCCAGCTGCATTTTGGTTCAAATTAAGTGGCTAATTTATGTTGTGCTTCTTTGTTAGCTGCTGCTGATGGGCAAGCCCAGCAGCACGGATGCAGAACAGCAGTAATGGACTTTGCATGACATAATTATTCACTGGTAAATGAGTCTGGGGACAGCCCAATACTGCTGTCACTTAAAGCCGTATTAAAGTGCCTGACATGGGCATGTTTAACTAAATACTGAGATGGCGGCTCCCAGAGTGATCACTGGGAGTGTGTGGTCAGGAATTGCAAGATTCAAACCAAAGGACCTTTATTCAGCAGCAGAAACTCTGAATTCTGCCAATAGGCTTTTTTAAAATTACCTATGAACTTCCCTTCAAATAACTAAATCCTCTCAGATGCTCTTGAGGTTTACTTCTTCCTTCAAAAAGCCAACTATTCTCATTACTGTTTGCAAAACTAAACAAAAGGAGCCCGAGTACAAATGTCAAAGTCAGACAGTATTTTCTCAGGCACCTTGTTCCCAGTTATGGCTCAGMCTCTTCCCCGCTGAATAAAAAGAATAAATGATAGGAAATAACACAAAACTGAACTGCAGGTACTGTTCTTGTTCCCAGTTGATCAGATTCTTATGCAAAAACAACAAACCGGAGAGGAAAATATTGCACTCCTGCTATTACTGGATCAGCCTTGATCTTTTATTTTAGTTTGAGGTCAAGACAAATATACATCTCTATACTTGCAGTGTCAAACCCACATTGTCCGAATAACATCTAAAACTTTGCACAATTAACTCTCTGGAGCACTGAACACGGATTGTGCTTAATGTCCTGAACTCTCTCTCTGGCTCCCACACGCTACATAAAGCAAATAAACAGTTATAAGGATCTAAAACACTTGAGCAAAAGCAGCAATATGTCAGTCTCTCTACCTCAAGCTCAGTGGATATTTTCTGCGATGTACTTCACAGAGATAGAATTTCAAGTTCAGAGAAAGCTGACTAGAAGATAAAAGGTCCTGATAACCTTCAAAGCTCTGCACCATTGCTGAAAAATGTTCACTTCCCACAAAGGTCTCCAATGGATTAGCAGCTTTGTGGTGTGCAAGCCCTCCCCATGGYCTTTCATTATATTTCATAGTCACTTAAGCCTTTTCCTAATAAAAAGACAATGCCAAGGGTGAGATTATGAAATACCCCAAAGTTAAGTTGATAACGGTTTAATTAAATGTTGCTCCCTAACAACAATTCTGGCATGGCTCCGGCAATAAAAACGAAAAGTGAATGTTGCAATTGCTTCCTTTGCTTTTCCCATGACACTGCCTTTCAGAGCATGCTGCAGAAGATCTGGTTACATGACATGGTTGCTAAATTCAGTTTTACACTGAGTACAGAGTTCATTTTGACTCTGGGTTTGGTATGGAGCAGGCTCTGCATGATCAGATTTTGTCTGGTGCTTTTTAATTAAAATAATAGGGACAGGTCCTCAAAGGCAGTAAGCGAGCATAGCTCTGTTGAAGTGAGTATTTACCAGGCYTTCCCACAATGTCAACACTAAAAACTTCCTATTAAATTCAAGCTGTGCTTTCTATGGAGATGCACATAAGGTTCATGGCACTTATAAGCAAGATTTATTCACTTAATCAAGACACTTAATAAATGCACATTTCTCTYCTGTATTTATTCTTTTAGATGTTGCTTCATTCCTTCATGCTGCAGGTAATGCATAGCTCTAACTGCCACACAGCCTTGCTTTCACCCTACAAGTCACCCGTGATGGATAAGTAGATATATGGTTTCCTAATATCTCCTCTATTATAACTTGTCCTACAGTGATATGTTTCTTATATACTGTATATTTCTATACGTAAAAAAACTTTGGTTCAASTTCAGCTTGGAAATTTTACTTTGATAAGTAGCTTGGGGTCAGTGCCTGGTCATCTGCTGTTGTTGAAATAGGCAAGTTAGTGACAAGTACCAAAATGTACATAATATCAGCTATTTTCTGTGGACAACATGAAGATTAATTTTACATTGCCCCTTAGAATTGGACTGCTCTTACGGCTTTGAATTATATAACATAATAATCTTGTATGTTAAAAACTCATACATCCTTCTAGTAGACTTTCAGCATAATTATCTCTTAACGCCCCAAAATAATGAGGATGCACTTAGATTGTGTTAAAACTGTAGTAAAAGAGGGTATATAAGAGTTTTACCCAGGCAAACCGGAAATCTAAATAAAAAAAATGCACAATGTCACAGAAATTAAATAAGGAAAAAAGTACAAGTTCATTTTCAATAAYAGAAATGCCAATAAAAATACAGACAAGAAATACTATGACATGAGAAGCAAAATTAATTAAATCCCAATGTGAAACTTTGCCATGGTGCATTTACTAGGCAGTGTACAAAGCCATGAACTCTGAATCAGACATCCCACCTCACGCACAGGAAAGCTAGAAAAAACATTTCTCACATTGGCAAAAGCAGAAGATTGCAGAAGTAGTGGCTCRTGGTACCATAGGTCACCACCCACACTAGAACAACCTTCACTCCTCTCCTGATCCATCAGGCACGGTTTATTGATGTTTCTCCCCAGACAGACACTCATTTTCTGACTCAGAAGCAGGCTGGCTGTAGTGCTTACTGATTTGTTTCCTCAGCAAAACTCCTGGCTTCACTTTTGCCAGGAGAACCACCATTCCCAGACTTGGCTTTCAGGGCAACAACAGGAAACAACCCTTTTTCCTCTACAGCAACAGAACCACAACATTTCAGAGGATCAGTGCTGCCTTTTCCAGCTGATTAGGCTGCCTCCCAACCAACAACTGAAGGGGTTTCACCTTATTTTCTGGAAGAGGCACTGGACTTTCCCGTTTTTAACTTTACCTTTCCTGCCTACATCAGCTTTTGTCTTAAACGATTTGGCATAAAAACATGGGTCAGCGGGAGGGACTACAGCATTTTACAAGCCTGATGCATTGTGCTCCATGCTGAGCAAACAACACTGGGAAGCAATCCAGCAGACATGAGTGTTTTTCAGACACTACTTGTCTCCTCCCTAAAAAGCTGCAATTTAGCAGTAGGTGCAGAAAGGCACAGCAGCAAAGAGAAGGGCTCAGACACTTCATAGACAGTATTTTGGACAATAGAACATTATTTCGTCACTGTATTCATAACAAATGCTCTTGAAAACACCAAGTGCAACACAAACAGTTAAAAATGAATGGAATTTGATTATTTTATCAAGGTGCCCTGTGGTTTTGGACACAGCTTCAATTGTTTATTTATCCCTACATAAGACAAACTAGGCAAGAGGGTGAGCAGCTCAGSTCCTCAGCACAGCACTTGTGCCTCCTCAGGGAGGTGGAGGAATACGAGCACTGCTGCCAAAGCAGTTCTCACACACAGACCTTGCTTTCTCTAGTGATGGACTCGGTGTGACTGGTTCATCTCAGGAGCTGAGGTCTTCTAATTCAGTGACATTAAATTAATGAACTGCATAACTTCTTACCTGTGTGGTACTTTGTATGTTTAGAGTAGTAATAAACTTATTAACCAAGAATGATTAAATTTACAGCAAGAAACCATTTTCCTGTGTACTACTTCCTAGTAGTGGACAACCTGAATGGTACCTTTCTGCTTTCTGTTCTGCAATGAAAAAAAAGGAAGCAGAGCACTCAAAACATGATGGTCCATATTAACAGCATTCTTAAGAACAGGAAAATTGCTTTCATCAATTGCTGTAATTGCGCCTGAGATGGATCATTACATGACACATGATTAGATCAGTAGGTTAAATAGGAATGAATTAGAATTTGTGTGTTTGAGCATAACACGAAAGGAAAAAAACAGTTACTTCAATTAAATGTGTGTGTACATGCTTTAGTGAAGACAGAAAACCAGACAGGATTGCAGAAAATAAAAGACGAAACTATACACTAGAAAGCTGATTTAGGTATTTCCACAGACAAAAGAAATTTGTGAGATGAGTAGTTTTTCATTTACAACTCCTGAGTCGTATTTTTGTTCATGAAACTTTTGATTTTAGAACTGATTCCTCTGAGATTTTTCTGTCAGGAATTAAGATTTATTTTATCTTGTACAGTAATGCATTTATACACTTGGCCACTTAACAAATTTTCATAAGATATAGGGGTATTTGTCAGCATTTATCTTTCAATCCTCCACAGTGTAAAACAAATCTTTGACAGATGCAATGATAAAAGATGTGAATGCCAGATTACATAAAGAAATCACAATTACATTACTTCTTGGAAATTATTATTAGAACTGTAAGTTAGCATCTATTGCTGCACCTGGGATACAAAAATAAGGTTTTCATATATTTTTTTGAATCACTTCTATTCATTTCAGATACAATCCTGTCAACTTGTAAATGAGAATTATTATGTTATCTGAAATTACTTTTGTTCACTAACTATACAAACAGTTTCAAATCAGTTTGCAACCAGGAACTTTATCACACCACATAGGAGAAATCTCACATTAATATCCAGGAGCACAGCAGAATCAAATTCTTCAAAAAGACATAGGTCTCTTGCTGGTTAAGAAAGTTAAATCGTGGTCAAAATTCTCTGTTCCTTGTCATCACTGCTGCAGTGGATTCATAACCTCCTGCAATTGTTTCTGTTCTCACCTGTGCTGCAGTCCCAGCTCACCTTTCCGTGAAACCAGGCAGAGTCACAGCTCTGCAGGGGTAACTCTGCCCTCTGACAGACCCCTCTGGGCACTTCCCAGCTACACGGGACAGGTCAGCTACGACCAAAGATGGCAGAGTTGTCTTACCACCAAATATCTCTAACAAACTGCAGGACAAACTTCAAAAAATACCACAAGCAACAAACCTGACACACAATGTTGTCATTAAAAGCATAAAATGTTACCTTTGGTTTCCAAAATGGAAAGATCTTCTATGATTATTTTTTTTCCTCTGTGGCTAACTAAAAAATCTCACACAGTTGCATTCAGACTTCTTAGTGAATAAAACAACTTAATGCACGATCACTTGCTGAAGAAAATTAAAAATAAAGTTAATGAAAAATAAAGTTAATGAAAATTACTATGTCATTTTACATTCAAGTTAAATGACAGAAAAAAATGTCAGTACTCACTAAAACACAGAGAAGTAAGAGAGGAGAGTAAAAATACTATCTAAATAGGCATTTAAATTATTATTTATATTTCATTATTTTTAGAGTTATTAAAAGTTTCCTAGAGGTCATAGATTTGGAATATACAATGCAACTAAAACAATTTAAAACCAGACAATGCTAGAAAGGAAACAGCATAGGAGCAATCAAAAACYCCTTTTCACAGATTTTCAACACTGAGTCAATCCTAACTGTTAGTCCACTTTTCATGTATTATGCTCCTGATTCAGGCTATTGCAAAAGTATATGTCTATTAATAAAAGCACTTATGGAACCAAGTGCTTTTACTTTAAGTTGTGTAGTTAAAGCTACACCTAATGTTGGTGTCATTCTCTAAAGTTTGTAACTCTTTTACCAAGGCTCTTTGAAGAGGAGACTGCATTGTCRGAGCTCTGTCAAATAGTTTCTAATTCCCTTGTGCTAGACCCAAAAGATCTTTAAAGAGTTGGATCAACTGATGGTGAATCCTACTGTTTCTGCTGCTCCTGTGACTGAATTCTGTTAAATGGTCTTATATCAGGAGTCACAGCAGGTTACACACTGTATTTATGTAAACTGACTGTCAGGATTGTTAAACTGCTTTGCACGTCTTTGTGGCCATTAGAAATCTCAATACTTCCAGTTATTCCTTTACATTTTTGCCTAAATACAGAATTCAATGTGAAACCAGTTACTAGAAATTCTGGATATCATGAACCTATAGTAAATAAGCAAAGTTGTCTAAAATAGAATAACTTCCTGGCGCTGCAGTTGTGATGATCTAATCTAAAAAAATGTATAGCAACTCACTGATTTTAGAACTTGCTTTTGCATAAAGCTGATAAAATATTATACTGTAGGTCTGGATAATTACAAAGCTGCAGAGGGAGCTTTACAATTATATTACAATTTTTTTCTAGTAGTAAAATGACATAAATAAGTGGGGACTAGTATAGCATTGACAGGACAAGAAAAAAAGGACTATCAAAATTAAGACTAAATTCTTTTTTACCTACCAAGAGCACAACATTGTAAATAAGCAGAGAACTGAGTATCAATAAGCAATTATCTGTCTGAATCACAAAATATCAAGTAGCAGAAAATACATTATTCCAGAATATTTCCAGACAAATCATAAATTGAGATATTTTATCAAGATATAAGGAAAATCTTTTACCACTAGAACAGCCAAGCACTGGATCAGGTTGCCTAGGGAAGCCGTGCAGTCATAGATTTTTAAAGATTAAGCTGGAAAAAGTGCTGAGCAGCTGGTGGCACCTGAGCTGACCCTGCTTTTGGCATCAGGTTAGAGACCTTCAGGTTCCACCCTAAATCATTCAGGGGTTCTGTGACATCCATTTTACAAATACTTTTTAAGTAAGTAGGAAACTCACAGGCACACCAACTACYGCTCTAGAGGACAGAATCTTCAGACAACGGGGAACAGAAATAAAAAAGTACATGTGGGAGCATAATAAGTGGCATAAAGCAAAATAAAACTTTCTTTTTATTAAATTAGCACCTCCTTAAAGGAAAAAAGGCAATAACTATCGATTAATACTCTCAGATAAAAGATAAAGAATTAGAGAAAAAATATTTGTATGCTAGGAAATAATCTCTTCTGGACCAAGAACCACTTCAAACATATTGCATAGGGAGGCTAGTGCAGAAAGACAGAGACAGGAAAGAGGGGAGGGATACTCTAAATTACTTTAACAGGTCTGTAGCTCCTTGCACTGCAGGGCTCCACACAATTAACTAAAAGACAGTTGGCATCTTGCAGATAAACATGAGGTCGGCAAAAAGAACTCTGAAAAAACTGAGGGCTCTCATTTATTACTGAATTATAAAAGAGGTTCTATGCTCTACATAAAAGAAATAAGAAGTTCTGAATAATAAATGCAGGTGTTCATATACGGCCTTATGAATAATTCCAAAAATTTAACATTACAGACTTTTTTAAAGAAAAAAAAGATAGCATCAACAGCAGAAGTAACAGTGATACCAAAATAACCAGGGAGTAAGAGATGGCTGCAGAGCCAGGACAAGGCAAGAGAAAACACCTAGAGGAAGCAAATAGCTGAAAAGCTACTCTCAAGAACAGTGACACGAGTAATGACAAGGAGAGACAGAGCAGCAGAAGGCTTGGCAAGCAGGTTTATCAGCACAGCTGTGCTATCAACACCAGCATCGATATTTTTTAGAACACTGAGAGCAAAAGAAAGAAGGGTAAGATGAAGGTATCAAAGTGATTGAGCAAGCAATAAAGATGACAAAAGTATAAATGAAATGATTGATGGTACACACCCTGGCACCATAAAATAAGGAGTACAGAATGGGAGAAAAAGTAATGTTACATCTTGGGATGTATTTATGGGAAGATAATTCCCAGAGAAGTGAATCATATAGTGCTATTTTTCATGAATTTTTATTAGCATACTTTATTGAGAGAAGAAACTCTATAAATTTAAATTGAAAAAAGGTTTAGGGAAATGGAACATATTTTGGGGGTCAGGGAGGCAGAGAATGGGCTTCTTAAAAAGTGAACTGTTTTCCAACCATATTCTTCACACTTCCAAAAGCAGAAAAGACTATGTCCCATTTTTGCTAAACTAGCACTACAAGAATCAGGAACACAGGCTGGACATGCAGTAGTAAGGTATCTGGAGCACATTTCAATCCTGAATTCACAAGGCATTTGCCACAATAAGAGTTATAGCTGCAAACTTAGAGGGGATCCTGAATTTTCTTTGTACAAGGACTGTTAGACTTTCACTGCACAYGACTGAGCAGACTGAACGGGATGATTACCAAACTGATTCATGGCCCACAGATGCTAAACCCAATCCATAAAGGTGTTGAGGCAATGAAACCATAAAAATAGCTGATACATGGATACGACCAAGTCTTAAAAGACATAGAAAAAATTACAAATCACTTGAAAAAGCAAGTCAGTGTCATTACATTACTCACCCTTTGAGCAGAACAACACCCGACATAAGTTGAATAAAGCAGCATCAATGCCAAGGCATGCATTTTAATTGTCTTTCAGATGTCCTCTATTCACATCAGCTGCATCAGAGTCAAATAAGGAACTTTGACCTAATACTGACAAATAAGATATTGGCCATCCAGTGTAGTTCTCACAAATCACTAGTTGTCTTCAGCAAAATATAAGTAATAGAATTTCCACATTTTTCCTGAGGTTTTAATGCATATTTTTCATAGTTTTATTGGAAAAAAAAACTTGACTAGAACATGTAGCTTAAAATAAGTCATTTTTGGAAAAAAACACATGGATACCTATTTAACTTTAAAGGAACAGTGTAACTTAGAACAATCACATCTACTTTTTCTCTCCAGTTCACATTTAAGTCACGTTATGGAATAAATTAATTTAAAATTAGTTGATCTATTTCTATAGGATTTTTATAGGATTCACTCACCTTCTCCCACTAACGGTCAGCCATCTGACTTCAATACAAGATTCACAACTAATTGAAAGAATGACATGCTCTGGGACTACCTTACCTTAAAAAGAGCCTCTCCATCAGGCAAGAGAAATTTTAAAAGTACTCTAGATAGATTCACAAGAAAAAACGGACTGAAAAAAAAGGCTTACTTGTTTTCATCCTTTTCTCTTCATCATTCATTAAACAAACACTCAGCTGAGGCCACTTTCTTGGTTTTGACATAAGCACACTACCAAAGTACAGAAGCATAAAAAAACTTCATGCAGCAAAATTCAGCAGAAGTCACAGTGCTATTCTCACTGAGGCAGGTTATTAATTTGAATTTAATAAAGCCTTATGTTTTTATGATATACTTCCTAACAATGCACTATATGCAACTATTTATAGTTCCACAGTTTTAAAGGTCTACCCTGTCAGTCCACTGTGATGTATAAAATTTCCAACCCAGCTGGCTTTATATTCAGTGCAGAGACTCTACTTTACAGCCTCAAAAAAAATATGGCACAGAAGACATATAAACTTTTCTCACCAGCAGCAAATTCTCTTTATCTTGAAAACAAATTTAAATTATTTGAATGAGAGTAATGAGCACAGTGTAGAATAAATACAGAAAATGAACTATCTGGTATTTTTCATTAATATCCCATGCACGTAAACATTATAGTGATAAATACATATTTTTGTTTTTCTAAAGCTGATTAACTGTATTTAACACTGCTGTATTCATTTTCTGAGCATTCACATTTTATGAGCTGGGCAAGTTAGTGTATATTGTGATTTCCATTTTTCAAATGCTGCATCACTTCTGGGTACAGGAGGGGACATTATGATAACAAACGAGTAAAACTTCAGTGTGTGCATGCTGTACTCTCCATTAAAGCTAAATAGAGCAGTTTGTGATACAACACATTTTTAGTGACTCCTGTAAACAGAAACACACTTAAACAGAGTAAGTTCATTGATTAGTAGATTTASGAAACTAACAGAAAAGGAAAGTCCACAAGGGTACATAAAAAAAGAAAACAATCAGGAAGGTACAAAAGAGTAAAGGTAGGAGAAGAAGAATGAAAGTTCAAGAGAGGAAAGAAAGATACTCCTAGCTTTGCATAATTGCACAAAATTACTTATCCATACTAGGTTTTGTAAATATTGTTGAGAGATTTATCTGTTTTTTTAGATTTAGATGATTTTGAGCCAATTAGGAAAAGAACAGGTGCACTTCATACGTAAATCTAGTCACACACTGGATCCTGATTTCAGGTTCTGTGCGTTATATTAGAAATAACAGAAATTATATCAAAATATCCACTGACTTCCATGTGTTTTAGTCAGAAACCACGAGCAAGACAAAAGTAACTCTTATTAAGTTCAACCCTGCAATTCTTAAAATTTACAGTCAACTAACACTCTGAAAACACCCAAAGTCTTTGTAGGCATCATTTTTAAATGCTCTTGGCTTGCACTGACATACTCAAGTCTTCCCAGCAGTGAAGAACTTGATCCCGTGGCACAGAGGACTGGCAAGACGGCAGCAAGAGCACACGGGAGGCCAGGCTCAGGCAGGCAGTGCCCCGTGGAAGYGTCTCAGTCGGCTGAACTCCGTGTTCCCTTCATCACTTAACAGCCTCTGCTTTCAGTGACTAAAGTCATTTTTCAAATGAGGAAACAACTTACACTCATAGCCATCAACAGCAAGGTGTGGGAAGCTACTAATAGAAGTATTAACACTCTTAATTGCAAATAAACTGATTTTCTCTCACTTTCATCTCCTCTACAAACTGCTTGGCCTAATTAATTTTGTCTAGCTCTTCTCTGCTACTTCATATTTCACTATCAAATAGTGAGGACCCTAAATTGTTTCAGTTAATTCTGCTGAGAACTTAAATACTGTCCCATTTTATGTTCCTCCATTACCAGGTTATTTTTTATGCTTCCATTTTTATTTTCCTTTCTATTTGAATGTGAAATGAAAAATTAACAAGAGACATAAAAGAATAACCGTAGAATAATGCTATTTTACAATATAGTTTACTTGCTAAAGTAGGCATAGAGTAGTACATAATTAACTTAGCACAAAAATAAGAAAAAGACCATATTAATAATTCATATGAGAATTACAGGATGACTGATGCAATAAATATAAATGTAGTAAGTAAATTATATGAACACGATCCACAAGGATCTGAATCCATACTAAATGAAAATACCTCATGGTGATTTATTTAACCATTCAAAGAAGAAAAGTCAGCAGTGGTAAACAAAAAAGTTCACCTGTCATCTGCATGCAACAGTTTGCAACTCTGATTATTCAGCTGCYGCTAAGGATTGAACATACAAGAACACCACCTGCACGCTCATACACAGGATTTCTTTTTCCTCCCTTCTTTTCTGCTGCTCAGGCTTGTTTCCCAGGTAATTGTTGGCTGTTGAGTCCAAAGCAATATTGAGAGATACTGGGCAACTGGACAGAGAGCGTTTTTCAGCAAGTCACGTTAGAAACGAGGATAAACCAATGTTGATAGGGACAGGAAATGAGACAACTTTCTATTACAATAAAAATATCTTTATTAGAAAGCATCAGTCAGAGTAGGAATATCTCTGCACTTCTCCACATGCCAATATCCTACAGCTCCTGCAAAAGAAAAGAAAAGAAAAGGAAATGCATGAACAACTAACTTAGTGCTCTACACAGTGCATTGCCAATTTTTCCACACTGCTTACCCTTCTCCTCTGCTTCCAGCAATTACTGRCAGGACACCGGCTTTACTCATTCTAGGCAGGGTACAGAAGGACAGAGAAAGATTTAGTTCACTGTCAAAAACATCGATTTTTCTACACAACTGTAATATACATTACAAGCTCACCACTGTCATGGAACATTTATTGAGATACTTACCTTCTGCTCTCCAAATCCTTGCATCATTTACGGAATGAGACTTGACGTCTGTGTAGCACCTCCAAGTGGGAAAAGGGMAAAGTAACACTGATTCACCATGGCTGCATCAACATGGCACACATCAGCTGCTTGCAGCCTCTCCTCCTGGATCAAGATAACTCCAATACACAGTGAACAACCTTCTGCTAATAATAAATACCACCATCCCCCAGCAGCTTAACAACAGACCCCAAGTTCTCATGGACATGTCCAGATGGTACTTACTGCTTTGAAGCCTCCTCCCAGGACCTCTCTCAACTGGAGATATAAAGTCTCACAAGCAAATCTTGTGGCAGCTSTCTGTACCACCACCTTTGACATGTGGATCTCACCTTTGTCCAGCTAGGCTTCTTTCAGTAGTGTACGAGTTACTGTCTACATATTTTAGCATCTGGTTAAACTGCAACCGAGCCCAAAACAGGCCAAATCTCAACACTGCAAGTCATCTAATTGCATTAGCATACCCTTACGGTGTCAGTTTTAACAATCCCTCAAGCTCAGCGAAGCATTTGCCTAAATACCATATTCAAAATGCAGGTTATGAGACTGATTGGGTATAAGGTCACATTTAAATACACAGCTGTCTGCTCAGTGTTGAAGCCATCCTATTACCTGTATTTCATGAYAAAAAGTGTTTAACTCCGAGGTACACCAGCTGTTCAGGAATCTAGGGCACATCTCTGGGCCTAATCCCATACAAAAATGTGCACATAATATGCCTACACAGGKACATGACACAGCAAAGCCCCTCTGTGTGCAGATGAGATGCTGTGTCCTCAGCTGAAATTCAGCCTGGAAGCACACATCCTTCCTCCCTGAGGTGCCAAAGTTCTTGAAGCTGGCACCATGCAGAAGACGCTTGTACCAGGCACTAGGAGGTACACCTAAACTTACCTGGAGGCTTATACACAACATCCATTTTTGAGGCTTCACAAATTCTTTGCTAATYCACAGAAAACACTTTGACTTTATTAGTACCCCACAATCAGCACACAATGAAACTCAGTACACATCCACCTTGGAAGTGACAGACTAACAATCATACACAGCATCATGGACAATGGACAACTCCTCTTACAGACTGACACCCCACTGCAAGCAACTTTCTCCTCCTTCCAACCCAGACTCCAGCAAAATAGAGAATCCCAGACCAACTCTGGATTTCTAAACTTGTCAATATACTGGGTTATCAATTCTTTTTTTTTTAATTTCTGTATGTTTCATCACAAATGATCAGGAGGTTCAGTTAGAGACAACAGCAGAAACCAAACACTGAGGAAGGTCACCAGAGTAAGTTACATATATTAACATGACTTTATCCACCCAGTTCACAGAATTACTATTTTAATAAAGCATTACAGGCAATAATGACACATATGAACTAACCACAGYGTAAATCTTAGTCTTGCCCTTTGGAAATAATGCAAGTTAATCCGATCCAGTTCATTGCCAATACATAAAATGTAGATAAGCTGGAAAACTGGCGTATCAAGAAAAGTAAAGATGGTAGCACCGAACCAAGAGAGGTTACAAAACATTCAGGTAAAAATCTCTCCCTCTCAACTGAACCACAACCGTATGCCCTAAACTGAGCTGAGATGGGAGGCAGCCTGCAACCTATTCACCAGATGCACACTGACTTTCATTTAAGATGTATGTTTTCCTAAACAGGTACAACCACTGGCAGAGCTTCCTCCAGCCCCTGAGGAACCTCTGCCCCATCCGTTACCCTCACAGCACTCAGACATCAGCTGCTTCTACAAAACTCGCTCTTCTGGTGCTCATGTCTCTTTTCTMTAGAGATGATAAATGACTCTTCCCAGCTGAGAGAATCCCATGGAAAGAACTGAGGATCTAAAGCCATTTCATGCCTCAGGATACTATTGTTATTTTGCAGCATACTTAAAAAGGACGGGTATTTCATAAGGCAAACAGAAGGATGAGGTCCCAAGAGCAAAGCCTTTAGCGAATTTGGAAAAGGTCCCAAGAGCAAAGTCTTTACTGAGTTTGAAAAGAAAAAACAAAAGGAGGTAATGAAAATTTGGGACAGGATGAAGAACAAAGGGATTCAAGGAGCAATAATGACGGTAGTAAACGTTCCAAGTATCAATGCCTGTCAGAATAGCCCTTYTTAGKTCTTCAGAAATTTACCAAAAGAGTACAGATGAAATATTTTAAATGCTTATGATTAATAACAATATAATTATTAGACAGATATGCTTTCATAGTTCTGGAGGATGATCAGAATTTCTAATAAGATTTTGTGCAAACAGGAGCATAACAATAGTCAGTGTGCCATATTACCAGAACAAGATCCACCTGCTTTATACTCTTAAAAAGGAATACAGGGAAAACTGAACTTTACTTCTTTATTTTTGAAACATATATCCTTTAGAACACATACATTTTTGCTCATGTAATTGAACATTCATACTCCCCTCCAGTAAGGACTGGAGCATTACAGGGTTTTATAACAGATAAGAGCTTCAAAATGGTAACTAAGTYAAGGACCATTCATGCACACACTGGTTATTTATTTTCATTTTCTGATTGCAGGTACAAGACATTAAGTTTCAGAGGACAGAGACCAGGTTCACAGTTTTTGAGCTGTGCAGGGACTAATGAACTTTGCCTTTTTATTTCTTGCAAACAGGAAAAGTACAAAGTTGTTTCAAGATTGCTTCTCCTGCTCAACTTTGGCAGTTTGTAAAAACCAAATTGCATCAGTCAGAGTGCATGACACAAGGTCACAGAGTCAATCTGGTTACTTGGATCATGTGTTCCCAGAGTCTCAGGCATACAACCATCTTAGCACAATGAGGAGGCACTGAGAATCAGCACAGTGAAAATACAGCATGCATTATCTTCAGTATTATCAGCTGCTCAGAGTACAGATAACTGAATACATTTCACACTGTAGTTGTTGCAAGGATATATATATAAATTTTAATAGGATCCCATTCTTGAGTTACTTTATTACTCTGCTCAATTAAATGCTATTTAATGATTCAGCACTCACAAGGTATTATATACTGTTCATACTCCATTGATTTCAGTGAAGATTCTTCTGATTTTTCCAGAAAAGACAAGTAGTTCTAAGGAAAAATATTAATTTTCTGTTTAGGGCCTAAGTATAAACAAGTTAAAAGTAGTGACTAAATATAGTAAGTGCTATATTGTTTTTGTAACTCACGCATGGGGAGATCRACACTACCACATCAAAATTGTTTACACCATTGATACTGGTTTAACTTCTAAGCAGCCTAAGGATGAAGCTTACTTCATGTCATGACTCTGTTTCCATCAAAGCTGCAGCAACCTGGCTGTTGCACTTTATTGGAGAATTTTATTTTCAACTGTATCCACCAAATTACTGTTACAGAATAAAAGAGAAAGATTCTGGATGATCAGATTAGGCGGTGTAGGTGTGTTGCTGAAACAGTCATGTTTGTCCATGTGTTGTAGCAGGTTATTCCAGTACTCACTCACCTTCGTGTTTCATCCCTTAGCACACCTTAACTCTCCTCATTGTCAGTGTAAGCAATGAGTAAAACAGACAGCTCCTTGTTGCAGCTCAGAACATGCACAGGTGACCCTCGGGCCCAAAGGCTGTTCTCAGACAAGGATTCCACTCTGCAGCTGTGAGAATATGCATGAGGCCAGACTCCACAACAGCTTCCAGCTGCTACCTGCTGCACCAAAGTGACCATGTTTGCTGTCACAGATATTTGTCCCCATCAACAAACTTTCCCTCGGAAAAGGAAACCATTCAGTCCTCAAGTGCAGTTAACCACTTGGGTTAAAAAATGATAATAAGCTGTAATACTTGTATCCCCATGCTRTCTAATGCTAACAATACCTCACTTGGTTTTTTCATTGTATAAAAGCTGCTTCTTTCAATCTCTCTGTTTGTTTTAACAATCTCTCTTGCTCACGTAAGCGTTACCAACAGCCACTCTGCTTTCCATTGACATGAAATTGTTAATACAACTTGTAGATTTCCGGTTTGTAGGAACTTTGCGGCAACTTTTACTTACTTTCGTGTTGGAAATGTGACTAAAATGGCATGCATCCTCAGTGGTGGGACACTGGGAGCACGCAGACATATGCACCRAGGCAGCCCGGGTGCACCCACTCCTGGGTGAGCTGCACAGGGCTCTCCTCGCCCTGCTGCGCTCCCCTACGAGGAACCACGGAGCACGGGCAAGGACACAGCCCAGTCTGCTCCCTCTTGCAAGGAACAAATAGTTTCTCTGTTGCTGAAAGATATTCCCCAGAGAGCTGAGAAATCTAAATGCAGAGAGCCTGACAAAATTTGCTGTAAGTGAGAATCTCAAGCACAGACAGATTAAAAGACCTTGCCCAAAGCCTCTCCTGGAGATCACATCAGAGATGGAAATTGAATCGAGTGACAATCAGACACAAGACATTTTTTTCTTTTTGATTTGATGTACTACAAAAAAGTACTATAAAGCACTGCCTTATCACCAGAAGTTTCATAAAGCTGGACCACTGATGACAATACTTAAATCCACCTTTTTAAGGACATARTGTCCCTCGAACACATACTTGGCTTTAATTTAATTCAGGAGGTGCCGCACATGAATACAGCAGAATAATTGCTACATTTGCAACATTAAGACAGATGTGCCACATCAATATGCCTGCCTTTATCTCTGCTATCCATACAAAGAAACAGACAGTGTACATCAGTATCAGCAGTAATATTAGAGTATCAGGTGTTCAAGTTTTGGAATGCACAATATTGAATATTGTATGGAACACGAACCTGACAATACCCAGATAGGCAAGGGTGTGTGAGACCATGAGAGAGGTTAACACAAAATTCAGCATGTTACATAAAGTGAACGTATAATTCTTGTTCCCAGAGTTCCGTGTGTGAGAAAAGGATCCAGTTGGAAGCAGAGTTCAACACGTAATGGAAAAGCAACATACACAGCCTCTACTGAGCTCTGGAACCGGCCACCACAGGAGCTTGTGGGGGAAAACAGTATCAACTGATTCACAAAAGGATACACAAATTCATGGACAACAGATCCCTAACAGGACGGTAAAAGGACTGGCAGGTATATAAACTTCACTGATCCTTGAGAGTCTAGTGGGAAAAAAAAAAAGGAAACAACTACACTTATCTACCTTCCTTGGCAAACGAGCACTAAACTAGATGTGTAGTTAGTGCACATTTCATCTGTCCCCTGGGACACTTCTATAGACAGATGTTCCTACCTACATCAGGTTTCAGCTTTTTCCACCTTGGAAGGAATTCACCTTTCCCTGGCAATCCAAGTGAMATGATTTACATGCTTTTCAAGCAAAATTTCTGGAAGATGATGATGGAAATGGAATTTCTAAGGCAACTGAGCCCATGAACATAATGAAAACATTAGAAAGAGTGTTCCTTGGATCATGTAAAAACAAAGCTAAGCTCTGCAGCATCTATACATTGCGCTTTTTTTGTAATTGGAAAATACTCTTTGCACTAATTGCCGTTATTTTCTAGAGTACAGAAGTAAACTCATCGGAGAGGCTGTACATGAGTGCCCCTAATTTGATGAGCATATTGCCACCCGAACTGTCTGTGCACAGGGTGGGGATTCGTACTTTGCCGTGTGTACAGTAATGATTCCATACGTGCTTACACTTCCTAAGTTAATCATCAGGGACACTAGAAGAGGATTTAAGAAACAAAAGCATTTCACTTTTGCATACGATTCTGGAACTTGCTTTTTTCCTAGCCCACAGAAAACAATTTCATGCCTCATTTTAGACTGCTGTCATAATATTTTCAGGCTTGAGACACAAGATTTCATTAATTTTTATGCCATCAGGATCTGTTCCAATATTAAATAAGAAAATCCGAAAGCTACTCATATGAGAGGACTACTCTGAGCCAAGACTTCAGGGATTGGCTTTAGTTCAAGCCTTAAAGAGACRTCTTAAAAAAAGAGAGGAAGCTAAAAGGCTCAAAATAAAGTTTAAATAATTCAGCTTTGCCTCCTGGGTTACACTTTCTTGCTTCTCATGGAAAGGTTCACTCTAAGAATCCCATATATCTATATTCCTTATCTTCTTTCTTTTAYGTATGTACTTGTCCTTCAACTTATATGCATCAAGACTGCTGCTCACAGGTTAAGTTAAGCAGGAAAACCAGGATATATGCAGAGCCTTTAAAGTAACCATTTCCCAGTTGTGCTTGTCCACTAAGTCTGTGAAAACACTTGCATGGATTCCACTGGCAGTTTTCAAGCTTCATACAAAGTGAAGGGAAACACCAAAGTTCTGGARCTCACAAACCAGTGCTCTAGAGAGAACAGTGCTCCGGGTATGACACAAGTCCAAAAGCAGTAGGAAAAATGCCTCAACCTGCTGACTGTCCTCTTGTTAATGCAGCCTGCCATGCTTAATACTCATCACCATATTGGTTTTTGACAATTTATACTCAACTGGTCAACAAAATCCCCACACCGCCACTTAAAATCGACAGGTTATCAGACTCTTACTTTTAAAATCTTAAAAAATGAAGTAAAACTTAATATAGAGAAAGAAAACATTAAAAGTAATTGTTTTATGMCTTCAATAAGAATTTTCATGCTCTTTCTTATAGTGTTTTCAGTCATATTTWATGGTTTATGCAAGCTGTTCTTACACAAAGGATGCACCTTAACTCTATTAAGGGTGGATTTCAGCTTCCCCAAGTCTGAAGATCACCAGCTGAGAGGTGAAGTGGTGACCTGTTAATCCTGTCATTCCATGAGGCTATGAGCACATCACAGAGCTGCAACTGAGCGAACAGAACTTCATCTTTTCCTTTCCAAAACAGTAAGAAGCAATTACTCACTCCTTTTTTAGCTTTTTCCTAACCAATTTAACTTATTTCACAGAATCATGGATATTTGACCCTATTTGAAAGTTTTTCTCTGACTTGAGATGAAATGTTTCCTATTAAACCTAGTTAAATTTAATATTGTAATTAATAACAATTTTTTWAAAAAATAATAAAAAGTTCTAATTTAAAATTTACTTTCCTTTACATAAAAATGGTCATTAACTCTGCCCTAAAATCCCATGTAAAATATTATTCCTCAAAAGTCATGATATGGTCACATAACCTGTCTTTATGTTATGTTTCATTAAATACCAATGAAATATYGAAACATCATTATACTAAAACATTATTTTTCTCTTGTCCATAGCAGCGGACAAGAGAAAAATTAAACCTTCAAATAATTTCAAATGTAATCAGTAAATATARTAGGAGCCCAATCCAAAACCCAGTGATGGAGGTCACGGGAGTCTTCCCATTAACTTCCATGTTTTTTGGACTAAGGAACCAAGATAAGTATGAGCAATTGAAAGAAAGAGCAATTAAAACTTACCCATGAATTCAATTCCTAAATGGTCTGCTATACTCGTGAAAGCATGTAAAAGAAAAAAGAGAAAAGAGACAGAAATGTTAGAAACAGACTAAAATATAAATATAACCTTTATCATCACTGGTAGCATTCAGTATTGATATGGCCGTGCTGCAGAACACAGGCTGGGGTCAGGGCCAAAACAGTACCCAGTGTGTAGGTACTGGCCCAAAACAAAGGCACAACCCTGCCCTTCAGAGGTAATCCTAAGGTGGGAATTTAGGGCACTCAGCTGTCACATGAAGGGACATGTATTTGGGTAAGGACATGAATGCCTTTATATTTGACTTTATGTTCAAGCCAGCTACCTAAAGGGATTTCATTTTCCCCTCCTCCCGAAACTCCTCTCTCAACATGCTAACCACCGTCATTAGTCAGACAAGGTTCCTTCTTTCATTTCCTCTGACAGGGATCAAAACCTAAAGAGATGAATGGAAGGCTTTTACTGAGTTTGGCAGCTCTCACCACAGCACAGCAGCCACATTTGCACCCGATGTGACTCATACCTGCTGTCTGCTGTACCAGAGAAAATCTGACTGCAGGAAATAGAAGCCACGTTCCCAACTCAGCCATCAGACAGATATCATGCAATAATTTCAAGACATCTTGAAGTGAAGCAAAAATTTGAACGCTTTTAGAATACTGACCAAATTACCACATGGACTTCTTAACATTTCAGGACCCTTTTTTCACATGATGAATTAGGATATATGTTTTTAATAGACAGATGTTTTAGTTCAAATTAGATTTAAATTTATATAAAACACTCCCTGAATTTTAAGTCAATAGGAAGCATGTTAAGTTGGTATGCAATTAAAGAATAACAAACTTTCCATCCTGCAGGAACAGGACTACAAGAAAAATGTTAACTGACTTTTCAGAACTGAGTGTGAAAGGAGGAGTAGCTTCAAGTCCACACTGAAACTGTGGAAGGTCAGAAATTCAAAAGGCTGCAAAATATAATTCTCTTCTACAATAGACTTGAAATACTTTGGTTTTTCCTGGAAGGTAATAACTGACATTGTAAAGAACAAAGAAAGCTTTTTTTTTTTTTTTGTTATTTGTTTGGGGCTTTTTTTCTGATGAAAATGCAGTATTTCTCTTTAAAATATAATAACAGGGAAATATTTTAACTGTGTTTTTCTTCCTTTCAATTTATAGTCACATTTTCTTAATACAGAACAGATTAATRCATGATTTTGCCAAAGTTTCCAAAACCAATGTGTGCAGAGAGGAAGGGAGGAGTAAAAGAGCAGGATGGACACAAGAAATACAGAGCAAAACTGATGTGTTGGCTCATGCTTGGAGTTGGGAAGTACTACTGGGAATTCTGTGCAACGCTCGATCYCATTAACTAATCCACTGCAACTTTCAAAAGTCCTCTAAGAACTACACAGCAAAGCTAAAAGATTTTCCAACATAAACCAACTGTTAGTTTAAACACTTGATTTTACTGCCAAGTCTGGTACCTGTGATGAAATTGTGGAATATTTGGGTTTCTGCTGAAAATGCTGGGAAGTGTTCACCTTTTACACCCTTTCAATCCCCCCAGGAGAAGGCACCAAGCATCAGCTTGCTCAGTTCACTTAGCATACAAATCTACATTATAGTTGCTAAAGTCCATATTTATTTTCAGGCAGAAGATAAAATATGCACTTCAAAAGAAAAGAACATGAGTGGTATATGGTATAGACACCTTCTTAGCATGGTCTTAGGGAAGGCAGATTATGCAAGTTTAGTGACACCCAAATGAATCTTTCCTTTTGAAAATGTGTAACTCAAAATCATACATATGTGTATTCCACATTACAATCTTCTATTCTGCATTCTTGCATTCACGTACAGATATCATGTACAAACATCCCTAGTACATTTGACACAGGAATGTAAATTTTTATAAGAATGTAATTTTCATAAGAGCATGAGATCAGATATATCAAAAGTGCAAACATACTATGTTCACAGAGATTCGTGTCTTGTTTCTTTCCCGTCTAATTTTCCATACCTGTGAAATCTGCAAATATTATCTACATGCAATTCACACTTTTCCATCCTTCTGTAAATTAGATCAAAATGCAGCTGAAAATTCCTTACTTTAAAAAAAACGATAGCAGACATCAAAGCACCATAATCTGGTCTCCAAGGAATTGAGGATTTTGACACACAAAGCAAGATCATGTAATATCATCTTTTAAAGTCTATGTAGAACAGCTGAAAAAACAATCCTTCTTTCCTAACTGGGCTGTACATGTTCTGTGCACGTTTTCCATTTGCAGCCTGCAATTGTCCCTTTGAGTTCACCAGCATGGTTAAAACCCACTTCCTCAAAAAGTGCATACAAAATATACCTTTCCTCTAAAAAGATGAAAAAGAGCATTTCTGTTCACATTCTAGTGGCTTATACATAAGTGAGAATCAAGGGCATATGTAACCTTCCTGGGAAATGTGTTCAACTGGAAAGGCTGGAAACATGTCAGGTTATTTATTTTAAATATCTCATGTGCCTGGAAAACAACTTCAGCAACCAACATAATACATATTGCTGACAAAGCTGATTTACCCAGCCTGCGATGAGAGGACGTCCAACGGGATAAACTTTTACGATAAAATATCCGAGCTGCCAATCATTAAGCATAGTTCAACAAGCTCTGTGAGCAGCTGTTTGGGAATAGAAAACAAGGAAACCGGAACTCTTGCAGCTGTAGCACATGCTGGCACTGGCKATGACCACCATTGGGCCACCCCTTCGTGACCAGGCACCAGCTCAGAGATTGCTCCCCCTGGCACTGCTGAGCTGCCAATGAAGGATTCTGCAAGCTCCAGTTTGGGAGATGCGTCTCTCCCCTCTTAACAACGGCAAGAACMTCTCCCAGCAGGTCCACGTGAGGGACACAACATGGCCGCAAGACGTAACCAGCAGGGGTAACGAGGGACGTGAGCTGTGGTGGTGACTGGAGACTGAACCAAACGCTAAAATGGGGAAGTATTGACCCTGGCAAGCCAYGGTGTGACAAGGGACTGTTCTACTGCTGTACAGCCGGAATGTACAAATGATAAATTGCCTGCAGAGCACTGCTCTGGACACAGCAAGTGCAATGCCAAGTAATTCACCATCAAGAAATGGACTCAGTTCAAAAAAAATGCATATGAGAGCTATAAATGTGCTGAAGCGTGGGCGCTGCTCCACAAGATGGGGTCATTAACTAAATAATGTGACTGTATTTTATTTTTGTTATTGTGATTTCTTCTTACTTTCTGGTATTATTATGTGCTTAGAAACAAATATATTTCTCAGATAGGAAGATTATTCACTTTTATTTTTTATTTTATCRGTATTTCTGTATTGCCTTGTTGATGTGGGAAAAATACTGTGCCTTATGGCCCTTGCACTATGCTAATATGTTGCTAGYATTAAAGCTCTTTTAATTTATACTTTATAAATACATAAACACCTGTGAATACTTGATAACGAGGACAAGAGAAGATAAATTTGCAGTCATTAATGGATTAATTTATTAGTGCCTCACAAAAAAMCATACAGCCTTGTGTGTGGATTGTGGTTTGCTGCAGCTCTTTTCTGAGTTATATTAACACTATGAACAGAAATATAAACTCAACATGTAAATCTAACTGAAAAATCTTGGACATGAAAGTACTCATGGTAAATCACTACAGACATTTTAATCTTTTCTAAGGACAAGTTGACTTTGGCATGAAGAAGACTGCTTTAGGAAATCAGTGCAACAGCAAAGTATTTTCCTCTGCAAATGAAATTTATCGCTTTCAATAAACTCATAAGAGTTGTTAAATTGTCCTTGGTAGATTATTGTCTTGAACACAAAATGCAACATGATAATATGCTGCAAGCTACCTTGGGACAGCTCAAGTACTCTGAACAGATTATCTGTCTGCAAGGAACAGGATAAAGTTTAACTCATAAGTATTAGACCAATAAAACTTGGCCTGCAATAAAGAAAAATCCTTCCATTCACAAGGCAGCTAGAATAGGATACTACCTAAAGACACACAATGCTGCTTTCTTATCCATTATGCTTTGTTATGTTTGACAGCATGTGGTTATCAGCCTATTTGTATATCTAATGAAGTCAAACCCATAATCGGTTACATATATATATACAAAAATACAGAAATTTTTGAAGTATATTATTTTTGGGTGCTTCATTTTGCATGTGAGCACACAGAGTAATGGGACAAGAGATTTCTCTATTCAGTAGGAAGGGTTCATTGCTTCTATCTCTTCTCCTCATTGATAAATTAACCAATGCTCTCAGAGGTTGGTTTGTTTTGTCTTTTTCTTCAATATCAAAAAGAAAAAGCAACAGCATGTATTAATGTATTTTTAAAATCTCAGTTATTAAAGAGCACAAAATTTYGTTTTGTTGTTTAGTTATTTCTTTCTGTAATTTACACAAAAGTACTCTTCAAAAGGTTTGGCATGGTTGGAAAACTGTCTGAGACTGTTCAGGGGAATCAGAGACATAAAATCAAAATAGTTCAACTACCGATTTTTAAAAATATCTACATTGAAACAGATGACAGAAAATTCCCTCTGTGAGACATTTAAAAAGGCATCAAACTAAATCCAGAGAATGATCTTGAATCAAACAATATCTGGACCTTCCTTTTACCCTCTCTGACAAAGWGGAGGACTACTATAATTTTTCAAGATTAAAAATCTCCCTGGCAATRGGTAGGCTGTTCACTACATATTAACTGGTGTAGCAGTAACTATCCAGAATATATTGGTCATTTGCCCCATCTGTGTCTAGACACAATAATAAAAAGCACACATACACATATCTCTTACAAAATACTTGGTCTGTTTTTGATGAAATTATAAATCACAGTTAAAGACATGATAATAACTAAGAAAGCAAGCAAGCAAGCCAAAAATTTATAAAAACTACACAATCTGTTATATTCTCAGTGTAAACAACAAGAGAACATTTACATTCTCAATTTGCATAGATACAGTTAATTTTATTTTAAACCAAATTAAAATCCTCAATCTGCAAAAGTAAATATTGAAGACAACATGTAGAGGTTAATTGCATTATCCATTTCTTTTTAAAGGAAAAAAAAAAGACCAAGGAGGAAAAAAAACCTAGGCTTGCTGTGAGTATTTGTAAGGCTCTGCAGAGATTATAATACAGCCTTAGGAGAGAATCCCCTCACTCACTATCAATTCCATAACAAAGGAAAATTTGAAAAACATCCATCAAACCCTCTTGTTATATAAATTATACACAGTGCTGAATAATGGATTAAACTGTTGATTTTCTTTCCCTTTGAATGACTAAAGCCTGTGGCTGTGATTTTCATCACAAACATGGAAAGATTGTTTCTAACTTCTGCAAACAAATAATAGCAATGTCCCCATCTTCAGGTTCAAGACAAGTTGGGAATTTCAACTACTTACCTCTCCTGTAGCAAGTAGACTCAGAGGATTAAGCTTGCCTCTTTTCTATCCTTTTTTAAGACCTTAAATTATCATCTCTGTAGCTAATGGACTAAGTTACTTCTCTTTGAGGCACTGTGATGGATACTAATGGAAAGGACTTAGTCTCATCAAACAACATAAGCAATCTCTACTGATATTCACAATATTGTAAATCAGTACAGATTAATTTTTACTACTATAGCTATAAATTCAGCAGAAGATATAAACATGTCTAATTTCAAATCAGGGAGTAGCCTATTGGTATTACACTATAAAGCTTATTAAACACTCAAAGAATGTGTTTTAGAATTTTATCAGAACCTGGTCAAAATGTTCAGTAACAGGTATCAAACAAATAACAAAGTAACCCATTATTTTCAGCAATGAGATGAGAGAGCCAGGTAGATGTTAGATGCTGCTGCTATATAGAGACATATTTTTGCTGATTTTCTTAACATTCATAAATCAACACAATTGTTAAACATGTATCAGGACTTTAATTCATCCCAGAGAATCAGCATGTAAACAGTATGTCCACACAGAACGCTTTGTCTCCACTCACACAACTTGGAGATGCTCTCTTATTTTATTTGCTAAAAATGCAATGCTGTTTCTATGAAAATTACTAACTACATCAAATGTAAATGAAGCTGCCCAACAGACCTCATAGCTCATGCTGACAAGGTTATTTATGAGGTTTTCTCTAAAAGTATGTGGAAAATGATAAACATGTGTGATTACTCCGAGATCAACCTCCCCCAGCACAATGAGACTACAGAAAACATTGCACATTATAGTCTGGTTACTTGATTACTGACATTAGCATAAACTTCTATAACCAATGATTCTGATAAATATTCCTAGAAAAATCAAGATTTCTCTGATATTATGCAGTTTTGACAGATCAGTAAACCCCTGTGTTAGCATTGTAATTGCAAAAACTGTCATTTTTTTTAATGTTCCTGTTCCTTACTGAAGCCTCTCATCTCCTGCAGAGTTTCTTTCCCACCCCTCACCTTTCTTGGCTCCATACACCACACTGATTTCGTATTCCCATGTTTTCTGATTGTGCTAAGGCCTACACAAAGACAAAACGCCAATGTAGCTACGTGACCTACTTCTACAACTCTGAATTCTTTTGCTGCGCTTCCCCAGCAGGTAAGACAATGATTGCATTTGTCCTACAGTCTCAACTGCATAGTAGGTGATTGCAGCACTGTCACAACTGAGGAACCATTGGGAGAGTTAGGCTATGGAGAAATATATTCCTCTATCCATCTGGGTCATTTCATTAACACAACAGTTCCTGCAGAGCCAAGACTTGTCCCGCATGAAATCCCGCTCCAGCCTCTCAAGCCTGCTCCAGGTTTGCACAGTGGCATCACGCTGCCTCTGCAGATGGGCCTGCCTTTATCTGCAGGAAGGCTGGCAAACGGGTGTAAATGCATTTATCTACATTGAGCTTAGATGTTTTCAGTCCTTAAGCACTTCCACTGAATTTCAGTAGCAATTGCCACAATTAGTGATACMGAGTCCTTTGAAAATGCCAACTCCTACGTTGGCAAAACCTGTCCTTTCCCAGCTATGTTGTGACAAGGTCTCATAAAGCTGAATACGAGAGGGGAGGGGAACCTTATTTATTGTCAAAACTCAAAAGCATATCCATTACTTCCAAAACATATGGTCTGGAAAGTTTTTGGAACCACGTATATGAAGTAGGTTATTTATCTTGTCATAGGCATGAAAGATTTCACTTGACTGCAGTGTTCTGTGGGAGAAACAATCCTATTCTGGTTAAATAAGTGACACAAAATGACTATTAAGGTGGAATAAGCCTATGAGTTTCTTAGAAATTACTATAGGGATTTTTGCACTATTATTTCTAACTAGGTGTTGGTAATATGGGTCTGTAAAATATAACCAGCCTCACAGAAACATTAAATGAATTGCTAATAGCTCCCTCATCTTATGAACATATGACATTTAATAAACATTTTTCATGCTAAATGTTACTTTATTCCTTCCACAGATCATTAAGCTGTCCTTCACTCGCCTGCTACAAGAAAATGTTTCAGATGCAATCCTGTTTACTGCTCTCTAAAGGCATAGAAAATTTTGTAGGTTTTTGTCAATTTCTTAAAACTAATTACTTCGTTCAACTTCAGGACAAGGAATGTACATCAATTTGTGAAAAAAAAATATAGCCTTATTCCCTAATGTTTCAAGTAATTTAGTTTTACAGCAGTCAAAAAACAAACAGGCAGCAGCAGAGTACAGGTATTTATACCAAGATCTTACAATATTAACCAAAGGTTTTAGAGGCTGTGAACTATACATCTCCAATGACAAGCAAGTTGGCATATTTATTTATATCCATACTTTGTTGCCTAAATAAATGGACTGAGTTTTGCAGAAAAGGACTTGAGAGACTCAGAGATGTGGGACTCTCAGACCCTTTTAGAAAGATGCTGGTTTTTGTCTGCATTGATTTGGGAAACTACATTTCTTTAGGAATCCAATTCTGACAACAGCAACTGAATTTGCTGTACACTTTCTTATGTTGCTTCTTTTTAAATAACTTAGGATGTAGAAAGAGAATTACGTGAAGTTACTCCAGTTACTCTGTGCATGTTTCTCACACATGATGTCAGTGGTTGCCTTACAGAGAGGCATTACTGAGCCTCATTTCCAGCAGTTCTGTATTACAGACCCAAAAGACAATAAAAGAACATCAAGTTTTAACCACAATTTTATCAATGTTTGTGGAACTTGTGGTCTTACAGGCAGGTACTYCTGTACATCAGGAGTCTCTCAACCCACCTTTCTGAGCTATGACAAGCTTAACACCAAGACCTCTGATGCTCTTCCAAATTTCAGTGAGAATGCTTTCTCTAGGAAACCTGGCATGGAAGTCACTTTATGCCTCAGATCCAGCTGCAGACAAGCAATCCACATATGTGGGATGCTTAAAAGGGTTTTATTTAAAAGAGGTTGTTCTTAGCTACATAGGTSTGCCCTATTAAGTACGGAAGAAGAGCAGCATCCCTCCTTTTTGTTGTTCCTTTCAATTTCACAGGGCCACATACTTGAAAGCTTTAAAGACTATTGCAGTGAACTTTATCAGAAAACACAGCGTTTTTCAAACATCTCTTTTYGAAAGACTGAATGAGAGTTCACATAAATACTCCCATTATTGTGCAATTCTCCCGTGCCTGCAAGATGAATAGCAAGGAAATGATCTAGGCACATCTCTCCTTTTTTCAGTGCTAACCCCCTATAATAATTTTAGAACTCAACTACAGTGTTGAGGTTTCTTTAAAAAAGCTGCTGCATGTTTGCTTGCTGTCACAGTGTGCAAACCATGCACATACACAGCACTGCTTGCCCTGCATTTAATGCAGTATGTGGTGTTAAACATTACAGCGACAAAAGTTCTGGTATAAGACCTAGAAAAACTAACTTTTTTGGTTTCTGTTACCTGGGAAATTGCTATCAAAACCTTTTGTGATTCCACAGGATCATTTTTTTAAAGCTGGTGAGTATACACAGGCACTTGAGGTGAATCTTTTGCTATATAATGTTTTCAGATTCAAAAAAAGGCTCCTTGAAGGACAAAACACTTCAGTACTCAAATGTGAGTGCTCCCTCAAGTCACCTATCAGATGCCTTTGCCAGGCTCTGTCCTTTGAGGTTGGTGCACTGTTTGAGCAACCTTAATGGAAATACACTGGTAATTGTCAGCCTGTTTATGATATCAACCCCAATCGGCACACAGGAGCAGAAGAGCTCTGTATTTCTCTAAGCTAAAAGGCTTCCTTGACATCTGAGAATGATTTGTTCAACCTAATCAGTACTCAGGCAGGTCTGATGGGGTAGCACAGTGACTTGGACAACAACTCTGCGGGGCACAGAGCACCGTGTTGGAAATGCTGGACTTTTGAAGTGAGAGAGTGAGATGAGTTATTTGTTGAGATGGGAAAACAACAAAACTTGAGGTATCAAGGCACCAAGGAAATGTCTCTCTTACCTGGAGCTGTAACAGTTCAAATGGTGCCACTTCTATTCGACCGTGGGTGTTGGCACATGTGTCCTGACAAYGTCAGACCAACTTGTGTTTATGACCCCACAGACAGTGTAACAAATAATTCCCCATACCGTGCAGTCAGATGTACAACATGCAAATGCAATCATGGCTTTCTTCCATGCCTATGCTGCCTTGCTTATGGAAATATATTCTGCTGAGAAGTCATTAGCTAATAACGTAAACAACCAAGTAGCAGCAGAAATGAATGGCAAGAAATTATTTTCCTCAGAGTCTGAGCACCTTTTGTAATTTTAGAGGCAAACCATGAATTTATGACTTCTGACATGTAGGAAACAATGGGAAAATTACTTAAGTGCTTTTTGTGTTTGAGCACTGCCAAGGGTTCAAATTCTTTACTACTATGAATACATTAGAACATTAACTACTATAAATACCCATAACAAAGGTGGTCTGAAAACGTTAATGTTGGGGATGAACAATATGACTCATCTGTGAGATTTAAAGCAGACAGGGCTGTGATAAAAAGAATCATTAGCAGCTATCACCAGCAATAAAAAATAGCATATTAGAACAAAAGCGTAYGATGTGCACACAACCCRGAATCACCTACAGCGAGAGCAGCARAATTAAAGCTGCTGTTTGCCCTCATTTGTATATGGTGATACACTGCAATTAATTGTCATGAATAGGTGGTGAGAATGGTGCCAAAGGGCCCCATATATASAAATATTAAACTCATGGCGTGTAATCGCTCTCTCAGAGCCATTCAAACAAATGAATTGCTTGTGCACAGATCAGATGGAAACCAAAATGACCGGGATGGTACCTCGTGCTGACACCTGCAGCACYGGCAGCTACACCTGGCCCTCAGGCCAGCTCACAACTGCTTCAGCACCCCCCCCACAGCATATGACAAAAAAGGAGCAAAAAGGAGAAAAATTCATTCTATGACCTTCATAAACATAAACCATTATTTAAATCTAGGCAAAGTGGTTTAGAAGAATGTGGAACTTGTTAAGACCTCACAGAAGACTGAAAGAGCTACAATGGCCTGTCCCCTGTGAGACATCTCAGTAACACCTGTGCTTCACATGATCAAAGTGCACTTGTTTTCTTTCTTGTTTCATCTCCATTCCACAAACTTTAAGGTGCCTCAAAGAATTTAATAGTTCCCAATAAATCTCAGAGAACATTCCCCCATCACAGACCTTTTTCCTTCCGGGTTTGAGACACACTATCTTATGCTGAATTAGATCTTAACAGTATTGAGGAATACAAATGTTTCCCTTATAAGACCTTACTACTAGGGCATAAATTATTTTGACAAACAAAAACAGGGCAAAAGGAAGGTCTGCATTCTTTTCCACTACAACAAACTAGATGCCTCAGCAAGCAAATTGGTTTTGTAGGGTAGTCCAGAAWATGGAAATAAAATAATGTTAWAACCTGCTTAGGTTTGGAGGGKKTTTTTTTTGTGGTTTGTTTCAAATCAGTAGGACTTCGATCAGAGCRAAGTTGTGAGTGGAAGTCAAAACTTTTTACTCCTCTGTGGGCTATTCAACTTTTATAAACCATTGATGTGGAAAGAAGAGCTCTCCTTTTTCATGCTTGGCTCCACCTCTGCACGTTCCTTCACACCTTGAGCATCTCACAGACTCTGCAAATGGGTGAGGCAGCAGAGCAGGCACCGTGTGCTCTGTGAGAACTGACCCAGTGCCACTGCGACTCAAGGCACGGCAAACATGGGCACACACACCTCAGAGGGCAGAGAAATCCCCAGGCAGGGCTGAAACACATCAACTGTCCCTGTACTGTCCAAAGTATTCACATCTCTAAAAAGTAAATACAAACCAATACAGAAAAATCTGGATTTTTTTTTTTCCTTATCATTAGTGGATTAGAGCCAGAAGTATGGAAATCACTTTTACATGAGAGCTAAGTGAATTTTGTACCAAGGTCTGTACAAGAGGAAAATGAGTGAACACTGCTATAGTTTCAACTTATACAGTCTTTGGATAATGTGCTGCCCACATGAAATAGGGCTTCCCCCCTTAAAATGTCCTAGTCTGAGAAATTACATGTGTATATGGTCATAAAGTAAGAATTAGTGAATCTCACATGTAAATTCCAATGAAATCTCTAGAAAACACTACAARCTATTTCTAGCAGAAACGGGATACTGTATGGAAAGGTCTTATCTTTTTAGCAAGTCATAAAACCAMAGGTGTATGTGACCCAAAAAGCAGAAAATACTTTCAAATTACAAGAGAAATATGTAATATATCAGCATTTCAGAGGGAACTTAAAAATCATGATACCTATGCACACTTTTATTTTATTTTAGCTAAATGAAACTGCAGTGTGAATTCGTCTACAAACACAGTTGCATTGACAATAAGGTGAGGAAAGCTCTGCGTTATCAAATGGACTTGCATTTTATGGCCAACATAGCCTGCTAAATTGAGGCAAAAACTGGCAAGTGACCTCACAATAGACAGGACCATGGTCGCTGTGCTGGAATCCTCCATGAAAAATTCCATTTTTTGTAGTGGTGTTATTGCAGAGAAAATAGTCATAAATGTGTGAAACACACTGTAATATGCTCACAAAGCTCAATACAGTGAAGGGGAACGAGACAAAGACACTTCTACTGGGATTTATACTTGAGGGTCAGAATTTTGGGATGCGAATAAGATCAGGTAGGAAAATTAACCTAAGAGATGGTGAAACGGTGCCAAAGTTGAGCAGYACAATTTTCCAGTCTCTGCTCCAAACCCCACTGAAGCAGAATTGCTGCTGACCTGAGATGAAAACTATGATTTCACAGCAAGCTTTGGGAAGCTGAGTCTGCTAAACTGAGTATCATTAATTTTTTTTAAAATTTATTTTATCTTGCCGGTATATGGTTTCAAAATCTGAAGTCCAGCTGTCACCTCTTTTTTCCTCTAGCTACACATCTGTTTTACTGTTGCATTGGTGGCAGGATCGAGGAGGAGATTTAAAGGTGTTGTAATCAGTRAGAAAGACAAGCCCCCTTACAACTGCATGAAGATGCCAGGGAGCCTAAGATTGGTGTTAGGTGAGTAGGTTCCACCTACATCACTCTAACCAAATTCATTAATCAGACTGCTAAGGTACTTTTTCTTTGGAACATGTCTGGGTCGGTAAACAGCAGAAGAGAGGGCTCTGGAACATGCTTCTGACCCAAATCCTCCCTTTTCTAGAACATTTAAAGAAGGGGAAATATTGCTCTTCAGAGGAGCTGCAAGGCTGTGGCAAAATATTATCTGTACTTTCTGGGATGCTGGCTGCAGCTCTTCCCAGTCAGCTGTTCCATTCATTGCATTTACCAGAAGCAGTCTTTTCCTCTAAAAGTCCTGTGCAGAATTACAATCTCATTCTGCTGCTTCCTCAGTCCATTAAATCAGATGTGGTCTGAAACCAGTGAGACAGAAGGGATCATATTGCTGCTTGAGCTGACAACAGCAGTAGCAGCAACAGGTATTTACATTTCAGAGTAGCTTTACAAACAATCAGCAAATACTCTGGCATCAATGAAAAGGTACTTCCTACTTTGCTATAAAACCATTACCTCTACCAGGCATGTAAATAAAAGCAAAGTTTTTTTTTTCCAGACATATTTGTGAAGAATTCAGTAGCTTGTAATATCAGAGAACGTTGTAAGCAGCAGCAACCTTGTTCCCTCAACGGAAAACAGTTGTCCATTGCAAAGTGCTGTCCCCTCCTTTACCCTGCAGCTGTGCACTACATATAACTAACTTTCTAGAATATTTTAAGCTGAAAAACCAGCTGTCTCTATTTTTCATTTGCCAAATGCACTTCCCCTTGAGAATGAGAGATTTTCTTCCCTGAAATAAAACAGAAAAGAGAGCCTAACACGTGATTAAAAACATACATAGGCACCTAAATACCTTTGTAAAATACCCCAATACCTTTACATTTGTAAAACAAAGCTGAAATCACTTTCAAAGTGGAAAGCAGTCATCTTAGACTCATACCTCTTAAGCTGTCTTGAAAATCTGATTTCTTTGGGGTAACATCTAGATTGTGAGGACAGGTGATTCCTGCACCAAGCCTCACATGCACACATTCAGCCAGCCTGCAGCAGGAGCACACCTCCACATACCACAGCCATGCATGAATTATCACAGTGTAGGAACACCTCGTGGTCTTGCAGCTGGTTCTTCCCTGACACTGCTATTCCTGCTCATGCTGGGTAGTTCAGGGCAGCTTTCAGACACCTACATTTGCTCTGCAATTTCCATTTTGCTGAGATGTCTACTCCTACTTTTGCTAAACAGCCACATTAGCAGAAAGTTAACAGGGCACCAAAAGTTGCAGTCTTACTCACATAGGGGAAATTCATTTGGAGATCCAGCAACTACAGAAGGCAAAAGGCAGCTAATCTGAGCCACCTGCATTATCATACTATTAGGCTGGCCAGCTGAGGTCTGCAACACATCTTAAGCTCTGATGTCCAGAACCTGATTTTTCTAATGTGTAAGAATTTTCCTTTGATTTTCAGTCTAAATTCGTGCTGCACCAACTTAAACCCATTCATTCTTGCACCAACATTATCTTTCAGCTTCAATCATTCTTATATTTCCTTTCTATTTATCCACTTGGCATATTTATAGACCCAATGACATTTCTGACATATTTCCCAGGCCATCATTCTATACAGCTGCAATTTCCTGACAGACATTGGAACATCTATCAATTACTGTACTGGATCAGCAATATTTCACTCAAACAATGGCATTCAAATACTTTTAAAAAACCTGATCACTTCTACCATCACTTTCTACATTCCTGTAAAATATAGCATATTAAAAGAGCAAAAAATATACCATGTACCTACTGGTGCTGCCAGAATCAACAGAAACAAAACAAAAAACTCCAACCATTAAGCAACATCAAGGAGGTCGTACTCCTCACAGGACAGGAGAACACAAGGTCTGCCCTCAAAAGTGCAATTTCACTCAAACAGGTACATCAAGGACTGTGCTGGCTGGCATGGCTGCTCATTCCACTGCCAGTCCAGCTGTGAGAAAACTGTCACAATGGAGCTGGAGATTTTCCTTAAATCCCTTTTGCCTATGAAGGAAATTTCTGCCCCACTAACTGAATTTTATCTAAAATTATAAACCAGAGAGAATTTAATAAAGAAAATGTGTTCCCATCATATTTGTGTGACAACTCACAGATAAAATAAATCAAAACAGTTCAAGATCTAACTCTTTTCTATAACCAGGTTTTGCGCTGAGGAACAATTTTTAGAATAAAAATACTTTGGGCTTAGAAAGCAATATAAAATTCAAGACAGAGGTCTTAAGACTGCCTTTCTAAAAACAACGTTTGCAAAGCCATGTTGTGTTAATTACAGGTTATGTACACACAGTCATAAGCTGTGCTCTTGTCTTTTGTGTAGGGTCACTGCTGCACAGACATTATAACATAAATACTTACTTACATTTTTTTAATTTATTGTTTTTGCTAATGCTGTTTGGATTGTTTGGACAACTTACCATAGAAATGTTGATGTCTTGTTGACTTCTCTTTCCTGTTCAGTCTACCATTGCAGCAAGTTTGAACACACGCAGAGTAATTACACAGGAGTTGGTAAATACTTGCCTAACAACTGTCACAGTACCTGAAGAAATGCTTGCTGAAGAATGAAGATGAGCTGAGGCCTGCAAATGAACCTTATTTCTGGAAGGTAATCTCAGTCAGTGCTAGAGTCTTATATGAATCTCTAATAAGTATCTGAAGACAGACAGCTATGACGAATGTCATATAAAAAAGGCACGCAGCCCTAGTCTGCTGGAGCTGAAGTCAGTGTCACTGTGATGGAGTCTGATTAGCTGCTCTGCAATTGCACATTTTCATTTTCTTACAGTCCATTAGGCCGCTTTGAACAAAATTAAACACACTGCAGGGCAAAATAACCAAGTAAACCAAAACAAAACACTTACACCGTTTATAAACATTTTCTTAAGAAATTGCCATTTGGAGAATAAATGTTTCTCTCTTGAGAAAACTAGAGATAGCTTTTCCCAGTTTTMCCCTTTGGACATCCACAGAACTGGGATGGGGGAGAGCAGGGTATTTTGTTTCTATGAAATGCATTCACCAAAAATACATCACACCTGACTGGACAGTACTAAATAAAATCTCTACCATAACAAGGGAAAAACTAATCATAACAACAATAATATAAATCAAGCTCCACTATGACGAGTAAGATGAGTTAGATTAATTAGCATACCTCTCAGCTAAGTTAATGTTACAGAATGCTACGATTTTGTATCCCATTCACTGCTTTTCCCAGGTTGTGCTAATTTCTGTTTTCTCTGCCCATGGCCATTAAATTCAGCCTCTCCCTTACTGCTCCTTCCCCTCCATCTTCTCCTGTTTATTTTGGTATAAACCCATCCCCCACCGGAATGTGSCTTCCGACTTTTTTACACATGCTAAAAAGAGAAATGTGGCAGTGGCATTTCAAGTGTTTGCAAAAGTTTCAACTGTGTCAGGATGCTCTGCTCTGCCACGAACTCTCTCCTGTTTCAAAGCGGAACAGCAAACATGTTAAACACGAGAATGGACACCACACCTTGTGCCTTGCCAGACACTGTCCCACTCTAACTTTGAATGCTAAGAAAGCACAACTAAAAGACACTCAGCAGTGAGCAGCAGAACGTGCTTACACCAGCAGATAAAGTGCATCCTGTCTGTATGTGCTGGTCCTTCACTTGAAGGTAGGGTTTAAYGTAACTGGAAGAGATGCTATTGTGATTGCGACGGAAAGGCAAAATCTTTGCAGTTTTTCTGGATTGCAGTTTTCTGTTAAATTGTGTATTTTAGTGCTTTTTCATCTTAGAAAAAGAGGCTGACTGCTTATATTTTTTTTCTCAAGTTACGCCATGAAGAAATATAATTTGCCTTTTAATAGAAATGTCAAGGACCCATTCCCTCCAATTTACTATATAGATTTTTAAATCCCATACAAAAATGTTATAAGTTTAATTGGAAAAGACAGCATGACAGCATAATTTTATACAACTGGTTACAATTATTACAATAGCAGCTTCCACGGAGCTCTCAGTGATTTTTCAAGAGCATTTACAAGCATAAAGTATGCGTTGGAAAAAAAAATAAAATAGTAATTTGCTACAGCTGTGCAAAGTGTATTGAGGAAATCAATCAGCAGTGACACAGATATTTAGAAATGAGAGATATTTTGCCCATTGGAGAGCACAACTGTAAGATTTGGTGACATTAATAGGCTTTTTTAAAATGGCCAGATTAAATAAAACATTATATTTTAGCCTCAGATATATGGCACACACAAAAAAGGCAGACAAATGGGTTAGAAAAGTATTCTGGTTGTTTTTTCACTTAAGGGGAGAGTGAGATCAATACGGCAGAATATGAGCAGAGGAAAAAATGGTGACAAAAGGCACCTCTCTGGCAGCCTTAGTGCTACAGTTGTGAACAACTTCCTTCTATTTGACATGTCCTGTTCAGACAAGAGAATTTGCTCATTCTTTTGTAGCCTTAACTGCATCAAGTATCTCCAAGTATCACCTGCTTATTTTCCTAAGTGCTAATTTCACAGAATGTTCCGTTCTGGCTAAGCCCTTGGGTCAAAACTATGTTATTATTATATGCAACTGAAACAAAGCCTTTATTTTATCAGATGGAGACTTACATGGAAGACTAGAAAAACAAGCAAATTTATGTTCTAAAGGGCATGTTGAACACGGATACCAAATGGAGCTTTGAGAGCATAAGGGCAATAAGAGAATATAACACTTTGCTTAATTAGCCAATAATGAAAAATGCTTATTAGGGAAGTCTAATGTGCTCACAGAGAAGTCTATAGAAGACAGCAACCCAGTCCTTTTCCTGAAGTGATTTTATGGTGATTTAAGTTCTGCAGATTCATTATGCTCTAGATTTATTCTTTCTTTACTTTTGAAGATATTCTCATGGGCCAAAACACCCTTTTGGACCTTGAACTTTGTGCTTTTGTCGTTAGAGACACACTCAGATTAGAATAATGCAATAAGGACAGACAGTGAAGAAAACCGGGCTGTGAATAATACATGCAAATTATGTTGAAAAGGGACCTGTGAGAGTTAATGGGGGGAAGATGGACAAAATTGCTTTTCTTCTTTAGTGAGAGGGGCAGGCATAGCAGTATTTATACAAGCAGGCAGATTAATTGGCTTTTGCTGAGCTCTGTGCTGCTGCAGCTAAACTGCTTCCACAACCTGACCTACATAATTTCGAATTTGCTTGGGTATCTCCTCATTCAGCCACAGGACAAGCACCGCACACAGAGAACTGCAGAAATGATCTTGGAAAGTCATACAGCCCCATATGAAATAAATTTCTCATGAGCAAATTAAAACTTCATAAAATATTGTTGCAGCACAAAATTAATCAGTCAAATCAGAAATTGCTAGATGAAAACTCATATAATGTAGTCAGAAAACTGGTATAGCAATTTAAATGTACTGTCAATGGCAATTAGCAATAAGCATCTAAGTTATGGGACAGTCCATATCGAAGTGCTTTGCAGCAACATTTACCATTACTTTATTCACTGACAGGCCCCATTTTCTCTTCTGCAGTCATTTCTCAGTCTCCTAGTTTTCCTGGCATACTTAAACTAGAAAAAGCCTGTAAATTACTTTGCCCTATGAAAGATACAAGTTTATTTTACAGGTTGCCTACACTGAAAATGGCCAAAAAGAAGCTACCACGATGGGTTTGATAGAAAAGAAGTCTCATGAAAGTAGAACACCTAAATAGGGGACACACTGCTTCCATTCCCCTTGTGCCACATGAGCAATTCAAAAGCAATGTTATGAGATGGAAAAAATACCACGTTTTATTTCTAAATCAGGTTCCTGCATCTGTACAAGACATCTGTAAAGGCAGCAGAACACTTAATCAAAAGCCAAAATTTTATATTTATATATAAAATGTGGCCAAGGTCTTACAAGTTCTACCCAGTGTGGCTCCAAAAATTTCTGCTCTAGGGTTCACTATCTCAGACTTTTAATTTTTTTTTAAACTATAAACAGAAGGGAAAACTCGTCTATCTTCTGTGAGGACACAGCTTTAACCACTCAATAAACAAGTAGTGAAATCAGAAAATTCAAATGTACTAGGCTTTCAAATCCTACGTTTAAGCAAAAGTTACAGTTTGTAGTTGCTCATAGCAAAGGTAAGGTATGAAAGAATTAGTTTGTGAAAATAACTGGGTTAATTAACTAAATGAGAGAAAAAGGCTTTTGCTTAGAGTAGGAGGGCAAAGTAATGAATGCCTGTGTAGCATACACAAAATTAAATTTATTTTAAATGGGTAGGTTTAAAACCAGAAAAAGCCTACACTCAATGTACTGAGTGTACAATACACTGACAACAGAAGCGTTAGAAGCACCCAGTGCAGGGCAAACCCATCTTTAAAATGTGGTTGCACTGTGGAGCTTCAGCAGGTAGAGTGCAACCCCATCACTGAGTGGCCTAAGATGCATTACCACTAAACCTTAGAACTCATTGATTGTATTTCATAACTGCAAAGAAGGAAACTTGCCAAGTGGTGTTCCTATAAAACTGTTCACAATGCAGATCTCCTTGGGAAAAACTACAATCAGACAAATCACATGATGTTATTTGACCTTGTAAAAGAAACCCCACCCACACAAGCAAACAGGTACACATAGAGCCTTTTGTTTCTTAGTTGATATTCCTCTCCCTCTCTGTCTTCTCCCCATTCTGCACTGGTGGTCCTGAGAATCTCTCTGGCATTCAACCAGTTTCAGTGTTGATAAAGGCTGCTTTTTTTTTTTTTTAAACTACCAATGTTTATTAGTTAACATAACAGATAACAATTTTCTCATATCTGAGTAAAGAGTCTTGTACACCGAACACCAAGGTATCAATTTAGTATCTATTAAKGATACAGGRAAATTAAGGGTTAAGGGCCACTAGCAAAAGCTGCTTGTATTGTTTGCTTAACCTAAGTGTGCTTGCCAAAACAGAACAAGGGAGGATGCAAGACTGTTGATGAAAGGAAGGAACCGTGACTTGGTTCCTGCTCTCTGGACCCCTAAACCCGTTGGAACTAGCCATAAAGTTTGGACTGAGACCAGAGGACTAGAGAGYATGYGCAAGGAGGCGARGTGAAAAGTTCAACTCCGCGGMAGACTCGGCTTACTTCGTCTTGGGACCCCTGGGGACCCCTGCCCACGACCACCAGGAGGCACTGCGCAAGCGCAAGCGTATGGGAATGATCTCAGMGCTCATTATCATGGGAAGCAGGAATAGSTTATGCATATGTAYAGGCGTATCGGGGAACCTTAATACATATGTAATGTTTTAGGAAATAAATATAGAGAGCTTTGTTGCAGACGTCGCACATGCCTTAAGAGGAGCTATCCTCCGTGTGCCCAGCATGCTGAATTAAACGTACCTACTTCATAACTTCCGGGTTATAGAGTTTTTCCCGCRYATCATTAACACCTTTCTGTAAGGCTACTAAAAACTTGTTACTTCATGTACCTAACAGCACCCTTTAAAAAGGTTGGTTGAGCTCTGGGCTCTGTCACATTTGCAAGATTTGTGATCGGAAACAGCGTCAACGCACATATGTGATTTAAAGACACATTCTGGGAAAATTTGGTGTTCGATTGTTCCTCTACAACCGTAAGTAGATCTACAAGGTCTTGAAGTAACAGTCCCTCCTCTTGTGACAACCAGATACTGGAAAGGGAATCAGATACAAATAGCTGCTATCTCACTGAGCAGTGTTCATCTTACCTTCTGTCTGTTACCAGCTGTCCAGTCCAATGTTTGCTCTCAGATATCCTACCCACAACCAAGGTAACCAACTCGGTAACCAAACACTAAAAATAGCACTTAGGACTCAAAAGAAAGAAAAAACTCCCAAGCCCTACAACCGCATACAAAAATGTACAGCAACTGTTAATTTATTCCCGGGTGTTTCAGAGGCATTTAGGAGTTAATTTTCATATAGTGCAAGTATAATTTCAAAAAATTACTTAAGACATATAGGACCCTAAACATTATTAAGTAGGCACAGGTGCCAAAATTCCTCTAATAATTTTGTTTCTACTTTTACCTTCTGTGTATGAGATTTTGCATTCTCACACAGCAGATGCATTGTTTTACATTCAAATAGTGATGCAGCTGCTACTACCTAAGACTTGAGAGATTTATGGATAATAAAACAAGTGCAAAATAAATGAGTACATTTGGATGCATATCAAACAGAAGCTCCACCAGTCAATCAAACTGCTGGACAACTGATCCAAGGCTACAGATAAATGTGAAACAAAATAAAATTCCTCAGTCAGACCAACTTCTTCAGAAAAATACATTATGTATTTCCCTGTATTGACATGGATAATGTAGTACTTTTCTCTTTGACCAAAGCATACCATAGAAATTTATTTTCTAAGCCAACATGTGATAAAGCAGAAAAGAATTGCCATTCTTCTGAATTGCTATCAAKAAAAGAGTAGCAACCATATCAGTCAGCTTGTGTAACAATAAAAAGCAGGTATGTATCAATGTCAGGATCTCAGCACATCCCCCTTTGCACACAAAGCATCCTCAGTTCATACACACAGTCGCTGTTGGAGGATRCATACACTGCTGCTTCCCAGTCACTTCACTTACTCTGACATCTAATTTTTACAGTGTAAATACCACACACTGTACAAATGAAAACAGCTCTGTGTACACCTTTTTTTTGTGAACAAGAGACCAAAATAAAGCACCATAGCAGTTCCACTCACCTTCAACAACTTCATGCAGTGGCTTTTCAGTCTTTATCAATCAAAACCACTGAAATAAAAATAATGGTATAGAGGAGAGCTCTGAATTGAATTCTTGATTGTAAACCTGTACCAAAAGCCAGCCTTGCCTGAACACAGCTCTCATTAACAACTCTGGCAGAAAATGGCATTTTGACTTTAACATGCACCAGGGAGGAGCAGATATAAATCAGGGCACCCTGTGGTCAACACCTAGGGATTAACATTCCTAGTGCATTGATCAAAGCAGCTGTGTCTATTCTAACTTTTCTTTYGCTTCTAGCTTTTTATGGCCAGCAATTTAAGACACTCAGCAATCTCAGAACATCCCAAAGTCCCTCTTCAGCAATCTGCCTGACCCCGGAGCCAGATCCTGACCGTGAGCCCAAGGCAGCGGCAGCAGACAGGGCTCTGCAGACCTGAACGCCAAGTTTGTTCACATCCATCACACTGAGAATGACTTTCCATCTGCTCCTCCTGGCCTCCTACCCGTACACAATTAAACCTCCACAGAACTCATCTTAAAATGTAGTGTTTTCTTTGTATGCCCCCTGATTTGGTTTTGTGGTTTTTTGAGCCAACCATGTACTGCTTAAATATTTATCTACTCCKACCACACATAATCTGCTGGTAAGGGATTTTGCATAAAGAATAAAATAGGATGTGTCTAGGCAGTAATATTAATTCTTTCTCTGATCACATATTTTTCCAAACTCCCTTCTCCTGAAGAATCTCTTGGCTAATGCCTAGCACACGGCTACGTTTACTACTTTTAAAACTTCACCATCGCCTTCGGCAATATTATTTCCTTTGCTGCTGCTCTTCTGCTCAGACGTAGGCCCTCTGCCATCCTGCTCTCCAAACCACTTGTCAGCTTCAATCTCTGTAGGCACTAAAGGATATTATAGGTGCAAATTACTTTCATATTGTTCTTCCTGTATTTTGGGTTAAGGAGAGCACTGTATTGTAACGAGACACTGCCTATGAAGAAAAAGCAAAAGCCCACAGCAGCTAGGACAGAAGGTACATGCCATAAACTTTCAACATGCACTTCCCAGGTCTTATTCTGAGCATGCAAAGGCTCATTTGGAATTCATTTTAGCAAGTCTCTTTGCTTGGGCAAAAACTGATTACACAGTACACATAAAAACCCCTCAAAACAACAACAATGAAAAAACCCCCCCCAAAACCACTCTTTTTTTTTTTTTTTTAAACTCTCATTCACAGTGTTCATCTTGATGGTGCTGTGCAGCACGGGAGTGTAGAAAGATCTGGATATTTGTGAAACATAAGAATAAGAGGTTAACTATTAACACTCTGCTGAGTTTTAGAAAGAGCCTTTGGTTCTGTAAGTACTGAGCACTATTGACCCAAGAGGCAGATTGCTGTAATTGTATTATTCCATTCTGTTGAGATATATCTAAAGCATCCTAAATTAAAACCTAAGCAATGCCTAGTTCAATCTAGCCCAAGAAAATATATATAGTCTAAATTTTTATATATATAAAATTTTTTTTGTCATCTTCCTTTTCTTTTTTAGTTTTCTCTTATAATAATAAAAAAAAGGAGATAGAAAAATATTTTCATTTTCGTATGTGCTGAATTTTGGCAGTCAGCTTTGTGATGCTTCCAAGTCACTGAGTTCAGCTGAGCATCTCTAGATTTGCCATGTTTTGCCAACACAGCAGGGTTGATGTCCCTGCTCTCAGTGCAGATCTGCCTTAACAGATACTGAATAATTTCCCACTACTAAGCAGACAGACATTGAGCAGATATGACTTTGAGTCTTCCTCAGGTTGTCTTATTAAAGCTTCCTAAATAGTCAGAAGACTTAACATCCTCTATATATCACCTTATAACATCTAAATTTGGCTTTTGCTTAATTTGCCATATTCTAATTAGCCTCTGATGGAGCAGGAAAATACATCTCACCCATTAAGTACATAGGGAACTTCAGGTTATCTTTATTCATACATCTGCAGGGTGGTATGAAAAATCAGGTAGAGTCTATGCTGCTTTCACAACAACTCCTGGTAAGAGCTTTCTGACTAATGAAGGATTGAGGAAAGCAGAAGTCCTGGAGGGAGAAATAGGTTACTCTGAACGTACCTTCAAAGGCACAGAAAGCTCGTAAAACAAGAACCAACTGAAATGGGTCACGATCTCCCCAAGCAGATGCATCTCTATATTTAGCAGCAACTATTATAGTTGTTGACACCTTAAGAAAGTGTCCTTATCACTACCCCAACTGGGCCCAACTTGTTATCTTTCTGCTTACAAACTCATGTAATAACATTGCTCCTTAGAATCACAGAATCATAAAATCCCTGTTTGGAAAAGACCTTTAAGATTGCATCCAACCACTAACCCAGTACTGCCACATCCACCACTACCCTGTGTGCCCAGATGCCACATCTAGATGTCTTCTTAATACGTCCAGGGATGGTGACCCACCACTTTCCTGGACAGCCTGCTCCAATGCTTGACAACCCTTCTGGTGAAAAAACTTCTCCTAATATCTAACCTAAACCTCCTCTCCTGCGACTGACGCCATTTGCTCCCATCCTATCAGTTGTTATTTGGAAGAAGAGACAGACCCCCACCTGTCTACAGCCTCCTTTCAGGTAGTTGTAGAGAGTGATAAGGCCTCTCCTGACTTCCCTTTTCTCTAGGCTTTAGTCACCATGTTTACAATGCCTATGAAATTAATAACAAATTACTGAGAATAGCATTGGTAAGTAGCATTTTTACTTGGGATTTGGCCAGACATCTACACATATGGCTTAACCAAGTTTCTTCAGAAATAAGTCGTCTTTTCCCTAAAAGTGTACAGATAGTATTTTAAGGCTTTAAAAGCATTTAAATCTTTGAATATTTACTGAATGATAAAACCTGACCACAASGGGTTGCTTAGAATGTGGAGACTGATAAAGACAGCAAATTAATGTGCCACTAATATGACACCAAAACATTCAAAGACAGCTAGGTCAGACTGGAATATCTAAAGTCTTTACAGAAACAAAAATACCTTTTGGCTTTATATATATTAACAGATATACATATTTATAATTACACCTGCTAATCTCCACAGATCAATGAGGTCCTTCAAAACGACACTTCTTCCCCTGTCAGTGCACTGCATTGTCTGCCAGATGCAGATGGAGCCATTCAGGGCAGCTCCTCCACCAGCAGAAGCCAGGCTCCTATGTTAGAGCTGCTCAGCTTCTAGAAAAAGTCTTTTCAGAAGGACTCATTAAACCCAGAGTTAATATGCAGTAGGCCATCTTGTTATCAAGAAAATGGCAAATTTGTGATTTAAACCACAAATTAATGCAAATAATTCAGTTGGATGTTTCAAATCTGCTCAGTATCTTTTATTTGAGTATTTATCTTGAGAAACAATATGCATCAGCATAGTTTTTTTTGGGAAGACCTAAGTCAGTATTTTACATTTTATAAACGCTAGCGTCTTCTATAATATAAATGAGCATTAAGGCAAAATTCTGTGTTGTGCTCTCTCTAAGGTAGGGCTTTACTTTAAAAATACACATTTTACTATAGCAGAGATTTCAACTCTACCAAATCATCACTGGAGCTGGCTGGGAAATAGCAGAAAAGGCTGTGTCTTCCTCTTCCAGAAAAAAAATCTTCAACCACAAACCCAAGAAAAGACACTGACCCACTCCCTTTTCGGTGCTGTGATTTAGGCATCCACCCTCAGGAGTGTAAAGTCAGGTCAAGCAGAACAAGGGCTTGAACCTGTGTTTCACCTCTCATGGACAGATACTCTGTTCTCTGCTAATTTTGTGCCTCTTTTCCTGTACCAGATCAGAACTGTTTCCTTCTGAACCTGAAAAAGCTTTCCCAATAAAAGAACTGTCGAGACATATAAAAAGAATCTGTGTTGAAAATACAACCTTTTTTTCCAAGAAAAATTCAGTTTTATGAAAACCAAACAAAACAAGAATCCGAGTTAAATTTAGATGCTGCCTTTCACAAACAACCCACACAGGGGATATTTTCTCCTGATAAGCATCAGGTATTAACCTCTCTCTGTATCTTCAGAGATAATTGGCACCAACTCTTTTAGAAACAAAATGAAATGTGGACATCTGTTCATTGTAAACATTTAAAGAACACTTTGCATACTAAATTAAACTGCAAATTACATTTTTTATTCCATTATGAAACAAAAGTAAAAATTTTAGATAAAGAAGAAARGGAAGCCTAAACAAGACAGACCAGATAGCCTGTGAAAAGCAATTTGTGATTAAGGCATTCATCTGGAAGATTGGAAACAGAGGACTCAAATCTTGGTGTCAGAGAGGGAGTAAAGGCCACATGCAATGACAATGTGGGAAGGAATTCCAGCAAAAGCACATGGCTATTGTGTGGTAGCAGAGAAGACTCATTTAAAGAAATAGAATTCAGATGCTGAAGGGAAAAGCCCCTCAAACGGGGAAGGAAATAACGTAGATATGTTGGGATAGAAGGTAAAAGATTAAAAAAAAAAACAACAACCAAAAAGAACTAGTATCTTGGCAGAATAGGTAGCACACTCGAATCTTTTCCTCTTGATAACTCAGCTGAGATGTTAAAATGGTTGGGGAAGACAAACATGATCATAGAGCAGAACTACTCGCAGAAAGGAAATGGACAATGACAGGCAGAGGTTGGCTGTTACATTCACTTGCTCTGTGTTTCGACACTGTTTTCTTCATATCCCCATTCAGAGCTGGATTGTCAAACCTGTTACTCAGGCTGTGCACAAGAGAAAGTTTCTGTTTCCTAGGCCCCTTATTAACTTGTGACTGTTGATGGCAGCAAACAATTGGATCTCTCTACAGCAAACAGGTACTCAGAGTGAGAGCAAAGCCAGGAGCCCTGGAAGCAGGGGGCTCTCCGAAAAGGCTGGAAGTGAATCTTGTCCTCCCAATATAAACAGTCTCATCAAGAACTGCTGTTAGAATCTGCTCTTTGGTTTGCTCCTGGGACACTGATCTGGTTGTCTTTAAGAAACTCTTTCCATGATCAAATTTATCACTGAAGAAAATGAATACATATGCTCATGGCTGGCAATTTCAACTCCCCAGTGGTCAATACAAAACCCTTTAGAAAAATAACACTTCTACATGGCATGAAAGTCATGAGAGGACAATGCAACCTTGAAGGATTCATTAACAAACATTTACCAGTTCCAGTGAGACCAAGATTCTATCATTTGATCTTTRTGATCCAGGAAATAATAGTTTCAGAAATTGCTGGGTTTGCATAGTAAAGTTTTAACCAGAAACGGCTATTCCCTGTTGCCAAATATGTGTTATGTTAGGCCTAAGAAATGAGCCTGGAAATGCCTTCAGCAGTCTCAATACTATTTTTATTCTTAGCAAAAAATTATACTTTGGTGTGGTAATCAAACTCATGGTAATGCTGACCCTCCAGGTTTTCAGTAAGAATGCCATTCTCATAGGAAGGGATGTACATACACACATTGCCCTCAAGGAATCTGGTCTTTGCAACAACACAGAGCACTCGCTACATTAATTCTGAATGATACTTATTCCAGGTTTTCCTTCACGATCAGAGATTGTTCAAATTAGCTGAATCATCACCGGTAGAAGCTCCAAGTGAAGTGTAATTCTAACAATMATTAACTTAATAAGCATCCTTGTAGTGGAGACCTAATGCAAAGAGTCAAGATCAGCTACACAGAGGCTCTTCCAAGGTATTAGTTTGGGGCAGATGGTCAGCACACTCAGCAGAAATCCTCTCAGAGGAAACTTTACCTCTCAGGTGTGATCCTTTTAATGTTTCTGCTCTCAAGACAGTGAGAGTGTGTTTAGCTGATCTTGAGCTTTGCATTAGTACAGCACAGTATTTGTCTTCCTGCAGTTCACTACTTACAGTAATAAAACTCTACTGCAGACGGGACAGATCACAACATCAGGAACCCCACAACTCCAGGATTTACCTGCCCCCACACTACTGCATATTTTACTAGAATAATTTCAACGCAGAACCACTCATAGGAGATGGCAAAAAATTCAGTTCAGACTTAGATTTAACACTGACRGACACATTAGAAGGCATCAGATTAGCTGCCAATAAGAGAAATCCATCTCTTTTCTCCACGTGTTCTTACTAGCTCCTGCAACAGGCTATGACATCTTTATGAAACCTATACCATACCACCTCAACCAATCATGAAGAATTTAGCATCAGAAGTGTGATATAAAGGGAAATAGTATTGCTAAAATGAAATGCTCTTTGGACAACTGAGTAGCTAATTTACAAAGACAAGACCTTGACAAAATGAATGCTTTTCAGCTAAATTACAGTCATGCTTTGTGCAATTTTCCTATATGTCATCTCACGATGACCCATCTTTGCTTACACTTTTCTCCCTGAGCACGAAGAACTACAGCTGCTGCACTGCTGAATTTTCCTCTTAGAAGGTCTGAAAAYGTGATCTGACAAGTCGAGTGATTGACTGCACCTTGTCCATCSAGGCAAAATCACGGAAGTCCTTCTGAAAGACAGTGGGAGATTGACACCGACACTAACATGATGTCAGTAGAAGAGTACGCAAGTCAGAGAAGTTAGTTACTGAAGGCAACAGGCGAAATTAGAGGCTTCCAAGGTGTCACAGAACATCTACTTCAACTACATTTATACTTGCAGTTTTCCAGACACGGAATGGCCAACAGCAGATCTGGGAAATCATAAGGTGTTTGTAAGAGGGACAGGAGAAGGTGCTGTTCTGGAGGCTCATCACTTCAGAAGGTGCTTGTTTAGGGAAAGCGCCGCACCGCCTCTCACGGAGGCACCGGGATGTTCCCGGCTCACGGCGGAGCGGGACAGCGATCCCAGCTCCAGCCCTTACGTAACACTGTAACCTCCCTTCACGGCCATCTGCTGCGGCTGTTGTGTAACGAGCCGGAGCTGGGTGATTCTACCATCATATGGTAAACTGCCCTAAAATACAGGTGCGAAAACCACTACACGAAACCCTAGAAATTCTTTAACTAGATACAAGTCCCAAATTTCACAGATGAATGGTGGTTTGGAAAGGTGGTCTTCAAACTCCTCTGCATGAGGTGGCTTTAATTTCCTACTGGATTTCTAGCAACTCCAGCTTACAGACAGGCATGCTGATGAAAACTTCTTGCTGGCTGAGACTTGCATTGCTAGAGATGTCCATTTTCTTTATTCCTTGGGATTTATACTGACACCAAATAAAAGATTTTTTCAATTTCATTATTATCCTTTCACATATAGGTAATTTTTAAAGTAGGAGAAGGAAACAAGTGGTTTTTAGGTTTGTTTAGGGTTTTTTTCCCTGCTGTCAAAGAGATTGAATTTGCCTGATTCCAGGTTCTCTCTAAGAATGTCTACAGAGATGCAACCTTCACAAGCTGAATTCCACCTTGAAGACCACCTCAGGCCTAAAAGCCATGGCAAAAGCAGACAGAATTGAATATTTCAACTGAAAAGTTTTGAATATAAAACAATGTTGAGTAACCAGATGCCAATACAGCCTTGTCTTCCAGGAGAARAGATGAACAGAGAAGAATAAGGAACTAATATTCTTTTAAAGAATTTTTCTATTTTTCCAAATAAAACTGTATGACTTTTTATTTCAATGTTATTTAAGCTAATCCTAAAGGCAGATATATCTGAATTTAGTAAAGGCTAACATTTAATTCAAAACTGAAACATTAAATGGAAATAAATTGTAAACCCCTTACTAATCTTTCCAGAAAGAAAGCCAGAAGGTGKGGGGAGTAGTTGTGCAAACCCACTGCTGATTTTATTTTTTTTAAGGACTGGTAATTCAAAGAAAATAGGGAAAAAAAACCACCTCTGTTATTGCACGTCAAAGTAAAGAAAGCAATTCAACTTAATGCTATCTGGAAACAGCTCTCACACTCATGGGTCTTTTTTTTTGTTGCTGTTTCCATTTGAGAAGAGCAACACAAAATACTACAATGAATTTACAATACTCTCCCCACCTCATCAGAAAAATAAGTTTTACCAATACTCTTGGGATTTCTAAAATCTATTTTGCAATACTAACAGAGAAAAAAATTAATTTAAAAAAATCACTCAAAACCATCCATACTGCATATTCTGTACAATTCCCCATTAGCTTATCCATAGAAGCAAATATTATTAGTTGTTTCCTCTGAATTTAAATTTTACTTTTAGGATTGTAAGAAATAATATTATCAAAACTGGTAGTGATTTTCTTTATCCACTGCATCTGTGGCAAATTTGTGACTTCAATTAATCTCTCTTTGACTGTAATGTTTCAGTAAATTCTGGCAACAAACACGTTCACACTTCCAGTTATCACTGGTGAACACTTTTACTAAAGCTTTGTTAATGTTTCACTTCTGGGTTTGAGCATTTCATTMCAGTTCTGCAGAATAAAGCTGAAGTTCTTATTTTAAAGAAAAGAAAACAAAACCAATAACAAAACAAATCAAGAAATCTTGTACTATTCACAGAAACTAAAGTTTTACAGCTTCAATACAACTCAAATTTGAAAACACATCATCTTTTATTGATGGTATCCTGAGGTCTCTACACACTTGATCAAAGAGGAGGGAAAACACGTCCCTCATTGCCCCAGGGATATATTTTCTTTCTTATTTTACCTTGCTGAGGTTTCATATTCCTCAGCCTGTCTCTCATTTGATGCATCTTCTCTCACCTATAGTTAAACTCATTAAAACTTCTGGAGTGACTGTGTTGCTTTTCTCCTTCATTACTATTTCAGTTAAGGCAATTCCTTCCTTTCAATMTTTGATGCATCAGGACTAATCCAGGTTAATTTGTGAGGCATTTGAACTGGAGGAACTCTGATTGCACATCCTTATAAAGAGACTCTAGTTGAGGGAAATGTCAGATCCACTCAATGGAGGCTAACAGATCCCATACTGACTCGTCACTTTCAGGGACTTCTCTTGACCGCAGTCACCCCATCTTTAGCTCTTAAAATCTCATTTTACAAGCCAATAAGTTATCATTTTTGATTATTTCAGTTTTTTAAAAGCTTAATGTCCTAGAGGAACACTAATATTTTTTACTCTGTGAACACACAGGTGGTGTAGCACTCTGCCATTAGTTTGATAAGACATCATAAAATGACTTTCACTACAAAAGAAGCTTGGTCTGCAACTGCTCCCTCCATATGCTTTTTCTGAATACTAAAGTCTTGAACAGATGAAATAATTAATCCAAAAGGGCTTAAAAATCTTTTCTTTCTAAGACAAAGTTTAACCACAAAAATCAAACTTAGGTCTAGATTTCAAAAGTTCTTTTTGAGATTAAATGAGTCACCTGTTAAATCTGTTTAAGAAGGACTTGTTCTCCACAAAACTCAGATAWCCACCTCGGGGTAGTCTCCCACTCCTACCTGCCCCTATCTACACACAACCTTCAAAGTCTTTCCAACAGCAAAATCTTATTCTCTCCTATGCCTTCTAGAAATCAAAAAAGGAGAAAAAAAAAATTCAAGAGGAATGTTGACAAATTCAGAAAAGTAAAGTTGACAAAAAAAATATTCAGGCCCTAGAAAATCAATAATTCAGTAAGGGACACAAGTTTCATTTTATGTATTCAAATTATTTGCAAATATATTTTACAGATATTTCACAACTGTGATGCTCTTTACCCTCTGTTTAATAAGAGTCCCTTTGCAAAACACTTTTGTGGTGTCCAGTGCAGTAGCATAGGCTTCAAAATCAAGCTTAAAGCAGGAGACTGGACTTCCTGAGTTCTGCAGAGAACTCCAGACTTCTCTTTCAACTTAAATTATCCTATGACCTTACATATATAAAACTAGATGGCGGAAATAAAAAAATAAAATAAAATGTCTAAGATTTTTGTTGGGTTTTTTTGGGAGCTTTTTTTTTTTTTTTTGAGGAGATTAGTGGAGGTCCTGGGGTTTTGAATACATTGTTGGAAAAACATTTTTTCATTTGTAAGCTATCTGTATTCGTTTTACTTATCTACAGTCCCAGTCTTCCAGAAGAGGGAGTTTGATCCTTTGCTACAGAAAGAGGCAATCTAAGAATGAGCAACTGCAGGTCCCAGACATGACACTTGCAGGTTTCTCTTTGAAGAGATTCAAAGAGAAACATGATGTGTGCCACACTGTCACAGGTTAAAGTGTTATAAGACCACAGGCTATAAACTCACTCAGGAGGAAGAAGACTTTTGACATTTGAAAAAGCCAGTTTAACAAACCTGAAGCATAACATCATGGAAACTGAGAGAAAAAAAATCAACGTAGAAATGAAGCACTTTAATGAAGAACATAACTGACAAATTTTGGCATAAGTTTTGTCTGGAAACTGAAAAGTCTTGAAGTCCTCAGAGGAGGGATGATAAACCTTGTTTCTGGTGGTTGGTTCACACTGATTACAAGTGGCTTACAAGTGAAGTGTGATCAGCTTATTGAAGAAATTATGTGATGGGGTTGACTGCACCAGCAGGAGAATGGCCTGTGACCTATAAGCTTTCCATCCTATTTTTATTCTTCTAGAAAAGAATGCATTTATTTTGAAAAAGGATTGGATAACATTCCTAAATTTGATAGGGGAACCCTCTTTACTTAAGTTTCTGAGTCAAATGGGACAACTTGAACGTTAATGTGATAAATATAAAGTTAATACTGAACATTATAAAACTGAAATACACATTTTACAGAGGAAATTAGCTTTCAGTGCTAAGTTAGGAGCAAAATACTTGAAGGCAGAATTGAGCCATTTGGTAAAATGAGGTAACGTGACAAACCCATTTTCAATGCCTTGTTCACCACTTCGGAATATCTGCACAGAACAGTCAAAGCTCTAAAGGTTTTAYTTTGCCTCAGAGAAAAAGCAGATTGAAAGGAATATCTGCAGCCTACATACAACTTACCTTTCAATACTCACTGGGCCAGGCAGGTCTACTCCAGAACACTATAAAGGATAGTACATGAGTACATTTGTACAATTTATGTCGTATATAAGTTCCCAATCCTGTAGATACACACAGGGCTACACAAAAAAATTTCTTGTGTATAAAGTTATATTAAGGTTGTACCTATACTGTTGAAAATGTAAGTGTTCTACCATTGCCATTAGCTGTATTTATAGAGAGGTTAGCTCAGATGATGAAAGCCAAAGCAACATTCCAAATATATTCCTATCCTTTCCCTCCAGCATGTGACTGCTATTTCTATTCTTTTTGTCCCATTGTTATTTCATCCATAGATGATGGAGAAGATGACAGAGAGAGTTCAGGGACATGTCCTGCTCAGTATTAGCATGGCTGAGATTCCCTCCTCTTGACAGAGACTGTGAGCATGGATTGCATTGCCATGCAGACTTTTCTCTTATTGGTGACATATTAATTTTGTTACGTTCCCATATATTTGAGACTCTCATGTTTTAGGCAAGTTTCTCCCATATTCCATGATTAACGAACTTCTCAAAATACTTGTGTTTGGATTGTTTAGGATTCTTTTCTAGTAACTCCATCTTATAGCGAGAAAACCTTGCTAAGATAAGAGATATTAAGGGAAGTGGAAGCTGTTAACGCCTATGATGCTTAAAGATCCAGTGGAAAGGCCTGTGCCTGGAGTGTTTTGACATCATGCTATGTGTGTTGTACATTTGTTTTTCTTAGGACTTTGATCCTAAATTTGAACTGAAAGAAGGTGGCAGATCTGACTGCAAGATGCCATGGGTGTCGATTCAGGAACTCTGAAACACCATCATGTAGTTTCAAGAGGTTTCCTGAAAACAGAATCTTAAATACCTTAACCAGTTAGTTTAATTAAACTACATATACAGGATCAATCCATATTAAGTATTACATAATTTGTATTCATATCTGTGATGTAAAGTGGAGACCTGCCTAACATACATCTAGAATGAGGTAASCAGCTGGTGTTAAAAACATGGCAGAGCCATAACACACTATTTAGATAGTCACTATGCAGATAATATGCAGATCATAGCTACGCTGAACTAGCTTGCTTTGTTTTAGCAGACTATTTTAAAAAATAAAATAACAACCAAAAAATCAAGATGCTTTGGCACCTGTAAATAAGTAACAATTTTATAACAACATTGTTGCTATTTCCCAAGTGACAGTGGGCCAGATTCACTTCTCAGTAATGACAAGGTTATATTCTGAAAATGCAACCTGTGCTATCACAGGCAAGGTAAAATAACAACATTGCTTCAGTATTTCATGCATGCAAACTTCAAATAAGCTAAATGTTAGCAGAGGTATCATTAGCAGCACATTAACTACCAGGAATGCCCTGAGCAATCCCGTAAAACTCAAATGAGCTGGACTTGTTCATAAAGCTTGACTGACACTAGCCAGAGTTGGCTACGCACAGCCCAGACAAAAGAGCCCTTATCTGATTTTTCAGCTTTTAGAATTAAGGCTTGCATTTAAAAAATCTCTTCTTTCTGAAGCCACCTCCAAATTCACCCTTCAGCCATTCTCTTTCTAATCCAAACACATTCAACCACAAACCTAAGTTTTGGCAGTGCAGCCCCAGAGCTCTGAAGATGATAATACTGTGCTTGACTGCTGTGTCAAATGCTTTTTACACTTCTCAGGTTATGCAAATAGCAAACATTTCTGCCAGTGAGTGCCGTTTATCAGCCTGGTATTCATTTTTTTTTTCTCTCCAGAAGGAAGATAACTACATTACTGATTTAATTCCTGAACAAAATGTTGTCACTGTCCAGCTGCAGCAGAAAGTTCAATTACATTCCTTTCAGGCTCAGCATGCTCAGAACAAGTGCATATGCACAAACATACACAGAGATACATCACATTATGCCAACACACAGAAATGGGCCTGAACAGCTTTTCCTTTGAAAACAGATGAAGATCAATTATAAGTTAAATTTTAAAACTTACTAAAAAAGTATCTAACTCATGTTAATCTTCTTCATTCCTATCAAAAGAAAGGCCCCTTTTTTGCTATAGGTGTGTCCAGTGGATCTATGCCAATATCAAGCCAAGGTCCCCTGTTCTTACATACKCTAAATAATACAATTTTGAAAGAAAACCTCAATAAAATAGAAAAAAAATAGCTTTTGTTGTCAGAAGGTGTAAGGATGTTTCAGCAGAACTTTGCTTACTGAGCAGGATCAGGTGGCTGAAAAATGCTCTGGAAACAATACAGTCAGAACCCAACCAGAGTAAGCATCTCCTAATAAAGAGAAGCAAGTCTGTGCAGGCAACGCAATGTGTAAAGAAACAACAGTATTGTCTGTGCTAGGTAAACACTGTGGGGATTTTGGTCTTGTTAGATGCAGCTTAATCTGGGAGCCTTTTCTGGGCTTTGTGTTGTATCCGTATGGATTTCACCTCCACTCCYGAGAGAGTAAATCTGGAGTTCCTCGTGAAAACCAGATCAGACAGGTACCCCCCCATCTTGTTGTTCATTTCCCACACTTTTAGGTTACAAACTACCTTTTTCTTTGACATATACACAGCTTCTATACTGACACATGCACATAAAACTTGGCAGAGGTAAAATTTGCCTATTTGTTATAAGCTCTACCCTTTACCATTAAAGGTCAAGCTAAGAGAAACTAAACCAAACACAAAGCAAACTGCAATGGGAGCTACACAACAGAGAACTACAAAACAACAGGTGCCTTCAGAAATAGGTTTTCACATGGAAAAACACAAGAAAATAAATAAAAAAGCACAAAGAGAAGACTAAAAAAACACGCATTATTCTTCAAAAAACAAAACAAATCTAATTTTAAAGAGAACCCAAAACCAGAAGACTTAATATGTTACAGTTTCCAGATATATGAACAAAACCAAGAGATTGGATATGACCCTTTGTTGTATGTCACTACATTTAAAAATTTAAGATAAACATCATTACTTAGTAAATGGATTCACTTTCCAAAAATTCATCTTGGATAATATTTTGGACATAGTTTTATTAGTCAAGTGAATTTAGAAAGGGAAACAGTGGAGTAAGAGAAGATATATGCAGATGTTATTCTGACATATTGACCAGTGTAATAAAAAGTTATTCTGTCTCCACAGTACTACCTGAAAGTACACCTTTATTATTTATGCAAATACATAGCAAATCTGTCAAAATTTTGTCAAAATGAAAAATAATTGAGTTTTGTGTACACTGATATACGGTATTTCCAAGGAGATTATAATCTCTGCAGTGTCACACAATACGCATTTATTTTTTTTTGTAAGGAACCGCTTTGCAATCTATACTATTTTCTTTTAGATTACATAGTTTTATTTGTTCTTGAGTCAAAAGCAGAGAAACACAAATGTTTTGGCTCTAAGCAGGCCCAGTATTATTCCATATCTTAAGGAATCCAGTCCCTTGCTGGATTGCCCTGCTGGGGCAGCATTTGTTTTATAAGAACAGAGGCTGGATGACGCGGTTTTATCCTACCAACAAGAGCAACGCTGTTCGTTACACACAGCTGCAGTGGTCCACGGAATGGACTGACTGACAACAGGCAAAGGGTCATCTCACACGGCAAGAATAGGCTCCAGCATGGATTAAAAAGATAAGAGAAACATTTGACGTACTTGGATCTGACAAGATTGAGTCGGTTTTCGGCAAAAATTGGTCACAGCGGACTCCTTGGTAGCCCTCTTTGCACCTGAGAAAAAGGGGATAAATGACAAACATACGCATGCGGTAGTAAAAGGTTAATCTTAAGGTACCAAACCAACCAACATTCTCCCTGCCAACACTGCGAGGGACTCGCAATATGCGAGTTATTTCGACTATTATGGGAGCAGGGTTATTACTGGAACGCAATGGAAGCAGGCAAAATCATTTGTATTTAAAAGAAATTCCCCTCAGACCTTTTTGATTATTTTAGAAACTATGAAAAGAAACATCGTTTTAGCATAACCATTCTTTTGAATATCAATTCAGTGAAACAATCAAAGAAAAATCCTCTATAAAAGACACATATTTGCAACAAAATAAACTCTTTAGGTAACAAAGCTTTATAAAGCTTCCATACTGTACAAACCATGAGACAGACAACGTATCTTTGGCTGTTTGAAAAAGCAGGGAACAGTCGGCTAGCCATTAATTTTTATACCAGTTTATACTGTGCTTAAAAGATAAAATGATAGACAACATCAGGCATTGTTTGCAAGAGGGAAGTTTTAGATGTCTGTGAGATTGGATTTTAAAGCACAGAAACCAGAATACCCTCCTGCCTCAACAAATAAGAACTGTCTTTGACTGAGATTGTAATACTATTATTTATCTTGAAGCCTTACTTTGAAGAAATTCCATTTACTGCTTTTGAACTGCTCTCAGAAGTCTCATTCCAACTAAGAGTATCAGAATCAGATCTTTAATTATTTATTCGTCAAGCAGTTTTTCAGAGAAAAGTGATGGACACTTTAATTATAAATGATAGCAACAGGGATTCCTTATCTCCCAAAGCTCTTGCACATCACATAAGCAATATGCTCAAATCAGCATCACCACCTTTCATTAGGGTTGACAACTGCAGCTTGAGTGATGTGATAATGTCAGGAGCAGGAATTATCTGCTCCTTCACAATGTTTTTACCCAGGCTTCCTCTAAATGTTGCCTTTTAATGTGCTTTTGGTTTAATAAATTAATAGTTCAATGAGAAGTGCATCTCACCAGCTTTGATTCAGGGATTAGTAAGAACATTTGTGAGCAAATATGTAAATTATGTTCCCATCAGACCCAAAAACGTAGTAAAAATCTACAGTAAGAAAAAGATTTAAAAACCCCATACATATATTATTTCAAAACCTCCCTTTTGGCCTTTCTCCCTGATGGGCATGAAGTGCTACTTTGGAGATCAGCTTCTTACCAGTACTTGTCTATCTATAAAATAATGGATTTGAAAAATTGTTCAGGTTTTTTTCATTCAGATCCCATGACAGTGGTCGTAAGTTATCAGCCAAGGAAAAAATGTTGTATTAATTAAAATTGCCCACTAGTCAGGAAAACTGAAGAAGTTCACACAGACAGTGCTGCATGCATCTTTTGCCTCTGATTATGAAAYATCAGAAGCTGCCTCACATCAAACAGAAGCTCTCCTCCACAGTGTTGAGATGAGTTGATAGACCTCATTCCAATGCTTAAGAACAACCTACACAGGTGCGGATATTCTTGCCTTGTATGAGCACATTCTATTAACTTTTTGACACACATTTGCACCTGCTTCCGTTATAAATACCGTATTACAGACTTAAAACTCTCTATCCTAAACTGTTTGTCATAAAAGTTTGTGAGGATAAAGACTCACAGAGCGATATCTCCTGGAAGAGCTGTACCAACTGGTCGTCAGCGTGCGTGGGCATTTTCACTTAGCTGTACCTCTGACAAACGTGCCACAAGGGGAGTTTGTTACTTCTAAAATTTAGTACAGAGGGGGATGATTATCAAAGAGTATATACAATCTTTTAATGTATTAACATAACCTTACACTCCGATAATAACTACTATGGTGAGGCTGCATCTTGCATCCTACGTCCAGTTCTGGGAGCCCTCAATATAAGAGGGACATTGAAGTGCTTGAGTGAGTCTGGAGAAGGGGAACACAGCTGGTGAAGGGTCTGGAGCACAAGTCCTATGAGGAATGGCTGAGGGAGCTGGGGTTGTTCAGCCTGGAGAAAAGGAGGCTCAGCAGGGACCTTACAGCTCTCTACAACTCATTCAAAGGAGGGTGTAGTGAAGTGGGGCTTGATCTCTTCTCCCAGGCAACAAGTGACAGGATGAGAGGAAATGGCTTCAACTTGCACCAGGGAAGGTTTAGATTGGGTATTATGAAAAATTTCTTCACTGAAAGGATAGTCAAGCATTGGAACAGGCTGCCCAGGGAAGTGGTGAAGTCACCATCCCTGGAAGTATTTAAAAGCTGTGTAGATGTGGTGCTTAGGGACATGGTTTAGATGTGGACTTTGGTTATCAGTGGGACTTATTGATCTTAGTGAGCTTTTTCAACCTTAGGGATTCTGTGACTTGATGGCCAAACACAGCTTGGATTTTTTTTTTACTTCTTTAAGTTCTTCAGGAAAGATAAAAATTAAGTCTTCTAGTTTCATTAACAATTTATTTTTGAAATCCATGAAAGCAAATAATAGCAATAACTGCTCTGCCATTATGACACCGAAATTAAGTCATGTGAAACTGAAGTCCTGCAGAATATAGATTTGACAGTTAAAATGCTACAGTATGATAAAAGTTGGTCATGTTGTGGCATCCCATAATCTTAGCTAAAGCATSTGCCATCTGTCCTAAATAGGCAGATGTGATATGCACACACGCTGCTAATTGACATCACACCTCTACGGCAGAAAGCATAACAACCCACCACAGAAAACTCTATTAACAGAGCACTGTTGTGACACACAGACGAGTTCAGGAGAGTCCAAATGAGGTCATTCAGTATCTCCATATGCAGTGTGAATGATCACATACATATTTATGGCTGCATTAAAAAAGCTATGAGTTATCAGAGAAATCTGGAGAAATGCTTAGGTGCAGCCAAGGGTTTCAGAAATGATCGCTTGATTCTGTGACAAACAAATGTTTATTAGAGATACCTTAAAAAGAAAAAGAAAATGAAGCTGGATAAGATATTGCTTGTAGTGAAGCAAAAGCTGTGATCTGCATGTGGGACCCCTGTAGCAAAGGCTGGAAAGGACAGCCTAAGATCCATTCCAGCACCAGGAATGCCTCCTCTGCTGAAGAACTGCACTGTATGAGCAGGCTTGGCCTTAAGTGCAGACCATGGTGAAAGGCTCTAAAAATAGTGTTAATTACAGCCTCTTTGCAAAATAAATATGAAAATGGAATTCTCTATTTTGCATTCAGATTTTCACCAAAATGACCGTGTCTGTCTAGGCTCTAGACCAAAAATACCAACAGGATTGTATTGTACGAATGGAATTATTTAAATCCTTCTGATTAAATGGTATGAAAAGAGAATCACAGGTAATGCTAATCTGCAGCTGCTAAAACACTTGCAAACAGCACATCCCTAAATGATAACTACTAAATTCAACTAAGACTATTTTTTTCATGTGTTCTTCACATCTTTTTATGGTAATGTACTTTTCTAGATGATTTTTTTTAGGTCACCAATAACAAACTGCATTGTGCATTGCACTTTGTGAAGTCAGTCACGATGACCTCTGTGTGAAAACAACACAGAAACACCTCCCTCATTCCTGGTGAGATGCTTCTTTTTCCTTTCTACTTAAGCATATTTGCACCACAGTATTAAAAAGGAAGTAAAGTATGAGACTTTATTCATACTTTCAATCCTTTTGTTAATATTAACTAGTACTAATACATGTAAGTTCTAGTTAAAGAGATCACAGACATTTTCTGTGGACATTTTTTTGCAACTGTTTCTTGTATACTCACACATAAAATATAGAAGTTCATCTGAAATGAAAATTTTGAAAATGGCATTTGGCATCTCAAGGACACACTACACAAGAAGAGAAAGCTGCAGTACTATATATCAAGAAAACAAGCATATCCTAGGCCAAAGGTGATTTGTGACATTAAAAAAATAGTCTTAATAGTGCAGTGCCCAAAAGATTAACCTATATAAACGTATAATCTGATTCTACCCTCATAAACAGGAGTAATCCAATTTGAAAGATGGAATTAATAGTACCTATGAAAAATAAAATTTAATTTTTGCAGTGAATCCAGATCAACACGCATTTCCTTCCACTTGTAAAACAACAAATTGGCAGTCTCAAAGATGTTATTAATTAGAATGATCCATCTCATTATCTCAGTGGATCAGTTGCAAATTATTTTCTCCTGACACCATTATAACCACTGTACTAACATTCGCATGCCAATAAGAGAACACAGTGCATCTCCTGTTTATTCTCTAAGAGAGAAATCCAAGATCATAATAAAGAAACATTCTAAAGGTCTATAAATTTTGATCAAGTATTTATTTTCACACAGAGAATGCAATATGCTTTATCCTGGGTCACAGGGTCAGTTATGCAATAACTACACAACAGCAAGCCATGACATTATATAGGTCATTGGGCTGTCCCACAGTGTAGCCTGAGATATGCCGTAAAAAACGGGAAATAATTCCTCTGCTCTGCAGCCAAGGTAAACATAGACTTCTGTGCCTGCTACTAGAATGACCTTAACTGGAATACCAGGAAATGTATATTTATTATTGGGATTGTTATTAGATAAAGATTTTACTCACAAGGGAAGAATATTTAATCTTAACAGTGAGGGTCAGACAGGCTATCTTGTCATTTAACACGTGCAGCTGCTCTGAGTAGGACACAGGGTTCCTTGATCCCACAGGTCAGCCCACCAAAGCACAAGTGAGAACACTGTGCTCAAAGCCAGAGAGAAAATGAACCCTTCATAAAAAGCAATAGTTTGCAGTTTGCTGGTCAGGCACCCACCGGGGGTGTGGGATTCACGTTCAGTTTTTGGTGTGAAAAACAAAGCAAAGAAGACTTGAAGTCAGGTTTTCTCTATTGCAGAAATGTCCTGAGCATTTCAGTGTTATCTATTCTACAGACGGCTCCTTTCTTAAAGTTCTACCCCTATGGTCTATGTTATGCACAAAATATAACCTACTAACTACAATTAAACTAAATTCAATATGAACAGATAAAAATACACTAAATTACATTGATATGAATCCATGGCATTAAAAAGAACAAACTGGAGATCCAATAAGGAACTGGCTAAAGACAACTACTACTTGAACATACTCATGAATCCCTTCAGATGGGAAGGCCTGAACAACAATCCAGGACACTCACTCTCCTCCTACTTTCAATATTTTTTTCTTTCAAAAAAGTTAATTTTAAATAACGCCCACAACAGAGAGGTAACTTACTGTATAATAAAAGTTTTATATCAGGGTTTGAACACACTTAATTGTTTTAAGACCTTGCAATCTATTATGAGATGGAATTAAGACATGTATCTGCCTTTTAGTTTTCTTTCCTCAAATAAATAGTACAGTTCTTACAGAATGGACAATATCAACTTTAAAAGAAAAACCAAAAAAATCAATTTTTTGTCAGTTTTCTTTTAAAATGTTGTGTTAAAAATAAGTAGACAAAGTAATGAGAAAGGAAATTATGTTAAAAAGGCAAAGAATAGTAAGAAAATGAGGTTTTTTACATTATTTACTGTAGAATCAGGCCAGCTGAAACACTCTAACATCATAGGGAAATTATAGTCAGACTTTTTAAAAATCGTATTTATGACTGGTATAATTCACTACATATTTTTCAGTATGCAAATTGTCAGTGCAGCTCTCTGAAACACAGAAGTACTGTTATGCTCTTGGTGTAAATGGCATAAAGATTAGAGGTCACAGCTACAAAACCCTGAGACGCTGCCCAGATTTAGATAATACAACTTTCAGCTAATTTATTGACATCAGTGCTTCAAGATCCTTTAGCTTTGGAGAAACTGAAAAAAATCTGAATTCTCTAAATCCTCTGTAGGAACCACTGAACTAAATGAAACTTTTAGCATTTAAAAAGGAGTTATGTGGATTTGACTTAAATGTCTCATCCATAATTATGCTGGAACTACCGAATTATCATTCCTCTCCTGATATAGATGGTCTTCCCTCTTTGTCTTTCCTAAAAGGTAGGCCATAAAAAGAATCAAAAATTAACAAGATGTCTCAGTAAAGCCTTTCAAGCCATCCACACCTATGACAACACCTGAACTAAAGATCATTTCCCTTCCCTCAACAACAGACCAATTTTATTTCATTTGAAGATGTTCCCTTAAAAAAAAAAAAAAGAAGAGAGCTTCCAATTCTTAATCAATTCTGCCTCAGCAGAATTGTTACATAATGGTTCTAGACTACAGAACTCACTTCAAACTCAGATTAGGTTTTGTATCCAAAGATATATAAATMTATTACTGATAGTTACTAGGTATCAAATTTATTTGTAGCATATCCACATGTAGATGAACATTTCACACTAATTCATGGGTTTTATGCTTTTCAAGGGATAAGAACTACCTTTGCCATCTGCCTTAATCTCCTTAACAACAAACTCTCATCTGTAAACCACAAAAAGCATTAGAAACTGTCAGTGAGTATCACCTAATAAGCCAAATGTTTAACCAACTAACTGAGCAATCATTTCTTTGCTATTTTGAATTTAACCAACCAGAAAAACTGAAAAGCTTTGATTAGGTTTTTCCACAAGATACCTCTGTGATAAATGATTTACTGTGGATGATAAATGAATATAGTCTTCCATTATGTATGGCATTCAGCAGCTATGAGAAAGATTTTCAACAAACGGAAAGTGATTTCATACCATATTCAAAGCCTCACACAGGTAAGGCACAGGTGAAAGCTTCATTCACTATTTGAAAAAACAAATGAAAACGAGACCCTTGCTTTATATTACACCTGCCCAAGATTTATAAAGAGAAGCCCTTCAAAACTCTTCTTGAATACATCTGTCAGGGACTGGACTTAGGTAGAAAAAAACATCTAAGAAATCAATAAAAATGGACTAAAAGATGTAAGATTTATAGATGCTATCATGGTGTTTGGTGCAAGGGGCCATTTTTTAAAGATGGCAATTATAACAACAAACGAGGTAATTCTAAAGAAAGGTGCAAACTCACTACTAAGGGATGTAACAGGTTTGCTGGATGTGCTCTTCCCACGTTACTCCCCACAAATATTACAAGCCCAACATTCAAGTCTTTTGCTTCCAGCTACTTAAAAAAAGCAACAGCTCTGGAATTTTTTCAAAAACTTTCAAATACATTTTTCACTTTATTACATTGAATATTTCCCAATTCAAAAGTAAGAGCAAAAAAYACTCAGAGAAATTAAATTCTCTGTTTCAAGCCCAAGCCAGAAGTACAATGGATCCTTTGCTTATCATGAAAAAGTCATGCTAGATTTCCAATMTGGCCCTGTAGAATCAAAACCATTTTTCAAATTTCAGCAAAACTTTCTATTTAATCTTTTTGACAAAATTTAAAATACACCCAGGAATTCAGATGCTTGTCTAGTAATAATATSTACATTGAACACTGCTCGTCACAGACTCGTCTCCTAAAAAGCTCAAGGTCACATCAAGCCAATGCTTTTCTACAGCCACAGAGTGCCTCTGCCAGGAGCTCCAAACTCCTCAGTAATTCTGTGCGGTATTTGCTTTGTACCTGTTTTTATACCTGGTTTGGAAAAAATAATTGAAGCCACTCTGGAGGGGTCATTTAAAACATCCTTAACAACTATCAGATGGTCTACACAAACCATGCCCTCTGACTTGATGGCAGGAGATCAACATGTCTCTGCTACTGTATTTTCTATGAGCTGCACGCCTCACATTTTAGAGATAAGAACAATTTGACATGCAATATAATTGCCCACCAAAGTTCAAATACAGAAACATTTTCCAAATAACTCTTCCTTAGCATATTAAGTATAATTTAGAGCCGTGAAAAAGAATAGTTTTAAAATTCAAACAAATTCAAACAAGCCACTCTCTGGAGGCATATAAAGTTTCTGACTAAAAAACTCAAAATCTTTAAAGTTGCCCCATTATACAGAAAGATTTAGTCTTGTGGAGAATTTTCTTTTTTTCCTGAAGAGAAAATATATTGTAATGACATTAGGGCATATGCATCACTATGTAGATTTAGCTTKCTTAATGAGTTTGAGTTAAAAAACCCCATGCCATAAAAAAGTACTAGTGAGTCAAGTGTTATTGTCCACCAGTTACTAATGCAACTTAATAAAGTTTAACCAGCAAAGTATTTGTAATTTAGCAGGGTTTGGATGAGTACATTTCAGACAACAGGACGTATATTAGCTGCAGGAAATACCCTTTGACTACAGACATTACCTGACCCATCAGTGACATTATTATTTATTTGTGGAAAATGGAAACTTTTTTCCATTGGAAAACAAGGAATGCAGTTATTTTCTAGATAAGATAAAATTACCCATAGAAAAGAACAGCATTCACAAAAAGACCTACCACACGAGTGAAGAATTTGCATCTCAATTTTTTTTTAAAAGTAGGCAGTTGCATGAAAAGTCACCCATGAACTGCCACCACCTGCCAAGCACAACAAAAAAGAAAACTTTGAGAATTGCAATATTATGAAATAATGGTAACTCCAATAGGTAGCACATATCGGACATGCTTGCTGCCAGAAAATTCTGGTCGTACATACAAGACTCTTGCTTGATTCCATTTTCAAAATAATGGCAGCAGAGAGCAACAATCAGGAAAGTCATCATGCCCCATTTAAGATCATTTTGTGGATTAGAATTTGTCTCTGTCAAGACGTCCCTATGAAATTTGAGGAATACATTTACTTCTCTTGAATTCCTAATCACAAATCAACTGAACTCAGCTATGTGTTTCTGATAGTYCTCTTCTGAATTCAGGCGAAAGGAAGGCAGCACAGTTCACACTGCCTGTAGAGAGCACTGCCAAATTCTTCCCATCACATACACACAAAAGGAGCAGAACAGGTCATTCTGATTGTATTCATCCCTATTTCAAAGGAACTAATTTCTAAAGACTAAAACCTTTATGAGGCAGAAAGCAGAGGTTGCCTGCTCAGCAGCTCTGCTCCAGGAGCCACCCCACTCTCCTCCTGGGTGACCTTCAGCCCACTACCAAACAGCACCAGCACTCCCTGTGCTGCTGGAATAGCAGCACTGTAAGATCAGCACAGCCTTCACCTCAGCTGGAATTTGGTGAGGTGAAATTATCAAAAGACATGCAATGATGGTGGCAGTGTAAACACTAAAGCTATTCAGGTAATAAAATAAATACACCTTTGTCATTTTCTGCAGAAAGCAGGAATCGTGCATTGTCAAGCTCACTCTTTCATTATGTTTTTCTTCAGAGAAAAAATACTGAGAATTTTTATAAAGTGAAGCTGTGTTAATGAAACATGCCTTAAACACTGATTGTAAGGGAAATTAGGATATTCTAATTTTATTTTTTAGACTGAGCTTCTAAAATATTAATATWCCAAGTAACAACAAAGCAAATCTTGGTATTTCCATCCTCTATCATGCAGGATATGAGTACCTTTCTAGAAATAGGATATAAGAGCTCCTCGTGTTTTGGAGCACAGAACAGTAAAGTGCTGGCTTTGGCTGGACTAGAGCTCATTCTCTTCAGAGCAGCTGCTACAGGGCTACATTTCGGATTTGTTCTGGAAGCAGTGTCGATAATACAGGGATGTTTTCCTTACTGCCGAGCAGTGTCTGCACAGCCTCAAGGCYTTTTCTGCTTCTTGCACTGCCCCACCACTGTGGAGGCTGGGGGCACACAAGGAGAGCCAGGACAGCTGACCCCAGCTGACCCAAGGGACGTCCCACACCACACGGTGGCAGGCTCAGCAATACAAAAAAGCTGAGAGAAGAAGGAAAAGGGTGACATTTGGAGTGATGATGTTTGTCTTCCTGAGTAACCAYTACGTGTGATGGAGCCACCTCCTGCTGGGGATGGCTGATCACCTGCCTGAAGTGGTGAATTAATTGCTTGCTTTGCTTTGCTCACGTGCACAGCTTTTGCTTTCCCTATTAAACTGTCTTTATTTCCACCCATGAGWTTTTTCCCTCTTACCCTTTCAATTCTCATCCCGTCGCTGGAGGAGAAGGAGCAAGCAGTTACATGGTGCAACGGTCTGGGGTTAAACCATGACAAAGAAGGGAGGAAAGCCTTGTGTCAATGACCCCTGAGGCTGGATGGTGGATGCAGACACTGTGCATACCAGCTAAACCACAGACATGCCAAGGCCAGCACAGGTACATTATCCAAGACCTCTCAGCTTCACCATTTCAGCTCCAAGAGTTTTACTATTCTTCCTCCTTTGTTAGGGCCTTAACTGTAGCAGTGCCAGAGGGATTCAGAGGCAAGACTCTGCAGGTCRGTGTGGAGCAGATCTGCAGAGAAACAGGGGTTGCTGGAAGAAGCCTGGTTCCTGCTACTCTCCTGTAGTTTTCCACCTGGGCAGACAAGGAGGAAAGTACTCAGCAAACCAGAACAACTTTCAGGGCTGACCCTGGAACAAAGCATCCCAACAACAGACCTGCAAACAGCACAGCCTGGGGCTTCTGYGGGTGCAATTGCCAGCTGAGTACCCAAAAAGCACTTTGGAACCAACAGGTCTGCATCTGACTCAGTCTTCAACTTGTCAAAGAGACAGCACTAGAGTCTTTATGAGTTACAGGTTAGTTATATTTCACTGTCAGAAAAACCACTGTGACTACTCTCTTCAGTCTCACCTTCCACCTCTCTTGAGACCTTGTTCAGTTCTCTAAACATCTCACAAAGTAAAGGTTTTGTTGTTTCAGTATAATGTTATGGTAACTTATTCAAATACTGTTTATATCATGGCACAGAGGCAGACAGCTCAACAGAGACTACCACTCACAAATTTACTGAGCTTTTTCCTAAAATTTGGCAGCCCAAGGTGTGTTCCATGATGCAGCAGTTATTTTCTTGGGATTAACTGAGTTAGCTAATCTAAGGTTACCTTGGACATTTCTTCATTCTGTTTGTTACAGACTATTCTAAATAATGTATTGCCATCCTTGATATTTTCACACCATTGCTATTTATTGGTATTTGTCTCCTTGTAACTGCACAGCTAAATAACTACATTTATATAGAAATTGATCRTTCAAAAGTCATACCAGCCCTGCAGTGAAATATGTTTAACTCACTTTTGTACATGGAATTGATATATGAAAATATTTATACAATGACYGGAGTAATTACTCTATAAACTCATCATCATTATAAGTTTACCTATGTCTCTAATGAGGTGGATTTTTTCTCGTTTTAAGTATTTAGTAAGTTCCTTTAAACACCAGTACATAGATCAGAAAAAAAAAATKATCAGACTTGCTTTTTCCAATAATACCAAATAGCCTTTTCCTTCTTGGTTGTCTTTACTGCCTCTCACATTTATTAGAAATGAGATACTCATTAATTTTATTTATTTTTACCAACTCAGTGTGTTTCTAAACACAAGAAAACAGCTCTGAAAAATATCCTCATCATGTTTTGCTTATTTCTGAAATATGTTGGCTCTTCCTTTTAGAAGTTTTCGCCCTTTTACTCCCCTCCACTACTTAAATGACCTGCAKGGTAAATTTAATTTGGATTATATCCTGCTAAGATGATTTATAGTATGTTTTGCATACAAAACAATACTTACATTCTGAAAAATGGAAAAAGCATAAAACCTGTTTTAGAGCTATGCTATTCCATTTGACAGAGAAAAAAATAAGATTCAGTAACATAATAATGCCTCATTACATCCAGTTGAAGAGCTGAAATCTACAGTTCTCCAGCCCCAATATGTTCCTAACAAGTGCTTAGTGGGGAAGAGAACTTCTCAAAATACATGACTATGAATAATATTTTAAAGAAACTGGAAAGATAACCAGCATAAAGTAAGGGAATTCATGTACTTGTAGTTTAAAATACTCTTTCAATTTACTTCACGCAAGTCTGAGTTCAAGATTTGTAAAGAAGGAAACATCAACTGCACTTAAACTTGGTATTGCTTTCAATTTATTTTGTGCTAAACAATCTGTAAGCATTCACATGGGACTTACAGTGAAATGGTTTCATTTGATTTGATAGAAAATTTTAAAAATGCACCTGATGCAATAGAGATTAATTCACCTGTGTTACCAACGTGAAGTTAGCACAATGACTAAACACCTGAAGTCTTAAAAATAACATTAGGGAAGTACACACTGCTGTTCTTTCCTTTTATACACTTATTGAACTTACAGATTGCACTATTGATTTAAATCCATGTTCACATTAATTTGTTTCTAGTATTCCTCTGGAGTTAAAAAAAAAATCAAAACAAAATGAATGAAAGCAGATGTCTCTGGGGCAAAAGTCCAATTAAACCTGAGCTAGAAATCAGCATTTTAAAGTCTCAGGTTAACACGATCCAATGTAAAGCATAAAATTAAGTACGTAGGTTTGTTCTTAGCCATTTTGATGTCAGCTCCTGACTTTATCATCTAACTTAGCCTAACGACAAGCTACATGTTAAAAAAGAAAATAAAAACCCAAGAAACTTAAACATATCTTGGCTTCTAATACATAGGAGATTGACATTATTCCACTAATTTTAGAATATATTTCTTGCATTCCAAATCACATGGCTACTAGACAAAAATAATGTTAATAAGTATATCCACATTAATTTTAGCAGTTAGACAGGTAAAAACATTTTGTGTATTCCAAACAATGCTTTTCGAGAGTCTCATCTTTTGATGGTAATCATAAACTAAAGAAAATTGTTCGTCTTCATCATCTACAAAAATATCTTCTTGGCTTCATAAATAATGGTTTTCCCAGATATTAAATATAAAATCATGCCTTATTTAAACAAACTCAACCTGAAAAGATTTACAATTTAATATAAAGACTTCTGCCTCTAGAGGCGTATCACAGAAAATTAAATCCATCAATCCTGAATTTTTTTTTTTTGTTTTTTACTTCAAAATCTACTCGAGTCAGGAAAAAAGTTTCAAGTAATTACAAGAGTTTTGCATATCTATCACTGCTAATAACCTGACTCCCAGAGTGCTACAGAAGGGAATCGATGAAGTAAATAAACAAGCAGTATAGGTGTGTCAGGAAAGAACTGCTTTCTTCAGCACCTTCCCAGAGTTCGCTTTTGGGAAAGACCAAGGCCTTTCTCTCGCCTCCTTTCTCTCCAGCTTTCTGTAGTTCCCTTTCATCAGTTCTTAGAGCTGGGGAAAGAGAATCCCTGCTAGCAGGTTTCGAAGTCTTCCCCAACCCTTTACTTCTTGCAAACTGGGTTAGTTCTTTCGCTCCTGTGCTCTGCAGGGTTAGCAGCCCACCRCAGAGGCAGCAGAACCTCCGAGTCTCACAATCACATGGCTTASATCCATCCAGAACTCTGAGACATGCTCTTGCAAGAAAATCACGTATGAAATCTCATCAACAAAGTCAATCTGGCACAGAAGCAGCTGCATGGTGACTAAAGCACTGGTGTGTCTGGTATGAGCAGAGCCTGAGAGATGACTGAGCTTGAAGACAAGGCTCAAGAGGGATGTTATTGATGGGCAGAAATGCTGGGGAGGGAGGGGAGACACCGCAGAAAACAGAGAGAAACTGTTCTGTTACCCAGTGAAAAGRCACAAGGCAATGAGACCACACTGAAGTACAGGAGACTCCATTTAAACACCTCTGGTTTACTGTGAGGGTGGCAAAACTCTGGAACAGGTTTCCCAGAGTATCCATCATTTGAAATATTTGAAACTCACGTGGAAGGTCCTGAACAGCCTGAAGTAATTGATCTGCTTAAGASGAGGTTGGACTAGGTGATCTGTAGAGGTGTCTTCCTACCTTAACAATTCTCTGATCAACCAAAAGATCATTTTTCTGACAATTACAAGAGTTATCATAGCAAAAACAAGTAAAGAAAAAACCAAACCACACTCCAACCCCTTCTCACCCACAAAATTTCCACAAATGCAATCAATCCTAGAGGAGCAACATTTACTGAAGCCTAGTATACTTCCTAAATGTCAGTATAACTGTTAACAATCATTCAGCATCATCAGACACAGATGAGAGGAAAACAGATTTCCATATCTGAAAAAAACCATTCTTTKCTTTCTAAGTAAAGTGTTCAAGTGAATCATGGAAATCAATCATCCAGGCTCCTTTACTTACTAAGGAAAGACCTAGAATATACATATGCATATATATATGCACACATATATATACATACATATATATATATACACACACACACACATATATATATTGTTTTCTCCCCTCCATGCCCTAGAGCTTGAGGTCTGGTTACATCATCACTGCTTTCAAAGTAACTCACCTCACTTAAAGCCATCCATAATACAATGAATAAATGACATAAATGAAATGCCATGTATGAGCTGATTATGCTAGYTCCATTTTTTTTTCCTTTTTTTATAAAAACATTTAAGGACTTTTGACCTTTTAATCCTATYTTGATTGATACAGTAAATTGCACCCTGAGGAGATTAAAAATAGGAAACATGAGCTAAAGCAGAGACAGAGGCAAAGCAAAAGATTGCATACAGCTTGGAGAAAACAACTTACAGCAAAGCAGATGGCYGTGAAAAACAAGCCATTTTTCTCAAGTCTAGCTGATGTGATCTGTACTAATTCACTACTGGAAAGCAACTACCAAACCCATCAGTACCATGAAAACATTTGTAAAACATTGCACCTATTTTTTTCAACCACCTCTGTCAGTGGCTTACTGACTTTTTCCTCAAGACACTTATTTCAACGATCATCCATAACCTTTCTGTATGTTCCTGCTATCTCAGTATAGAGAGCTGTGGATTTCAGAAAAAGGAGGGCTTTTGCTGATTCGTGAAAGAGAAGCAGCACTAGTTAGATTACAAATGAAGTACAGCAAAACCACTTCTGAAGTTCACTGCATATAACTGAGCTTATCCAAGCCTTAGGCCTTCCTTGGGAAGAAGGAACATGTACACAGGACAAAGGTCTCTCAAAACAATTGGAAATGAAAATAAGAATTCGTCTCAGGACTGCTATTTCAAAGTAGAGCCTTAGTTTTTTTCACCACCACCTTAGTGTCCAGCCAGTATTCAACCCTTATCTTAGAGACATAGGGAGAATCAAATTTATTGCACAGCCTTTCTACTGTTCCTGTATTCCCAGTGGGAAAGGACACCATCTGTTGTGTTTCCATGCGCAGGTTATCACAAGGAGAGGATGTGTGAATACATGTGGATGGTATGTGATGGCACCTGGGTTTGAGCTGGTCTCAGACMCCATCCAGCTCACCTACCTACAGCAGGACTCAAAGGCAGCTGGGATAACTACCGCTCTTCTCCACTGAATTGAAGCTTGCCTAGCAGTCAAATGCTAACATAATGCAAGTCGCACATGCATTTTATGGATCGCACATCCGTGATATATTTTTCATGCCCATCTCCCTACCACACTTGTAACAGTTTTAAAACCCATGCAGACTTCCAGCCACTGCAACTGAGACTACCAACAGTTCAGCACAACCTCGCTTATCTTCAGGAGGACAAACACCAGCGCTCTCGAAAGACTTTTTGCACTCTAATCYCCTTATCAGTTTAGCACTTTCTTTTTCCTCCCCAACCCACCACGTATGTTTATGCAACCCCTAGATGTCCCAACGTTTGCCTAATTCAATTTAGAAGGACAATATTTCCCGTAAAGCATTCTGCTCTGCTTATGGATACAGCCGCAAGAGCTGCCGTCTGGTGGTGGGATTTCAGTTAATTAAATCAATGTTTCAGGATTTCTGGCCATCTGCTGAGATGATAAAACTTCCKTGCTATGGCAGAGAGGAAATGTGCCCAGCTGAGCTGCATGGACTACCAGTATGATGCCTCTTGAGTGAAACCAGTTCTTCACTCTTAGCTTTCTTGACAAGCAGCCTGGCAGGACCTTCCTGAGAGGAAGCAGCTCAGGCTACAGCTACTCAGGCTACTCTGAAGCAGAATTCATTCTATGGCCACCTCAATGTTTTGGCACACCAAGAGTGCTGTATTTAGCTTAAAAAGCCTACAGCTCACATAGGCAAGTCTCTTTTTGGTGGAATGAAGTCTAAAAATTAAAGCATACTGTGGACTGTGCACTCACACCTCTCATGGGAACATCAAGTTTTAGGAATCCAATAAAAATGCGAAGATGCAGATGGAGTCACCAGAGCTATTTTAATGCCTTCTCCTACAGCCTGTGGACTGTGTTGTGAGGCTGAACACTTACACCACTCAGATGTCTCAATGATGCATTAGATTTCCTTATGTGCTGCAGGGTGGATCAGGCTCCCTTCCTATTGGTGTGAGACAGAGCCTCTCCATAAGCAAAACAGTAAGTTTAAGAAAGAAAACTACAACTGTAGAGAGAACAAAAGACTCATACTTTGTTTTTCTTCTCTTTTTATGCTAGCACTGTACGAGTTGTTTGGTACTTTATTAGTTTTGTTTGCCTGTTTATGCACCTACTTGAGCTCTCAGTAAACACAGGTTTCACAACTATAAATAAAACATACATGAAATATGTTGCTGTCTACAATTTCAACTCCCTCTGCATCTTGCTAATCTTCTGCATTTTATGCAGCCTATCTTCTGTAAACACAGATCCTGGGGCAGTTCAATACTCTTGTGGATGCTCCAGCAGAAGAGGACTGCTGTCATTTCTAACTATTTTAAAACTTTGAACAGATGTTACACTGCACAACACAACAAACAACTTCAGACGAGTAAGATGAGACGATTTTTCCAAGACATTCATAGAATTCAACTACGTATTTTTTAAATCCTGTAACTGTTCCAAAGCAAATAACCTGAATTTTCACAATTATGTGGATATTCTATAGCCTACCTGAATTTTCCATTATCCCTAAAATACTATTCCTTAGTGACAGGGCCTATAGGAATTACATAAACRTCTTTTTAAAGTATACAATATCACCAAAGGTCCCAAAATGATGTTTTCAAAATTGTTTATTTAAACCACAAAAGACGACCCCTTTTGATGCATCTGAATAATCAGTCCTTATTTTCAGAGCTCTAATATGTGAAGGTCTAACAGGCAATGGAACTGGCATTTGGCCCCAGAGGCTAATCCTGAGATACTCAGCTTATTTTCTTGCTYCAAAAAAGCACTTAACCACATCTAACCTTCAGGGTGAAGTTTCAATTGAAGCACTCCCACACCCAAAATTTAAGTGATTTTTGGAAACGCTGGATGAGTAACATCCCTTATATCACAAAMTATTTCCCAGTTACAAACTCTGTCCCAACATTCTACTGGACAAACTACAGTTTCCCTGGGGAAAAAACAACTCCAAAAACATCTCAAATTCTCCACACTTGATGAAAACCTGTCCAGCACCCATTTATCCTGAGAAGTGCATTGTACACAGACAGGGAGCTTCCCACTGCTTTACAGAAGCTGCACAAGACTAATATTAATAACAAAGCCTCAGTACAATTCGAGTTATACATTTAGGACTTACACTTAATCGAGGATCTAGGTGGACTGCATTCTAGGTCCTTAGACGAAGATTTCAATGGATTGGAGTTCACAGCTATTTCCTTACATATTTCTGAATTTTCTTTCAGAAGAATAACCTATGATTCTAATATTTATTATGCAATTTACCTTGCACAGGTAAACCAGAAAATCAACATTGTTGTCTAAGCTCAGCCATTTTCCAATGCTTCATCAGTAATCTTTTCTTTTTCTTAATGGAAAAAAATGTTTAGTTGTTTTAAATGAGACACTAGGTGTATCGACTGAAAATGGATTGAGATAATGCCATCAGGCTTGAAATACACATGTTTACATTGTGCTACAATTTTTTATAAGAATGCTACAATTTTTTATAGAACCTTTTATTTACAAAACCTGGGTTTTTTTGAGAATGCTAACACCACCACTTTTTGCATCCTTTGGTAACAGAGAGATTTGCCTTCCTGTTAATATTAAATTAAAATTCAATAAAATTTAATATTAAATTAAAACGTCACATATCATAAGGTTCATGCCACTGGGGCTTCTAGGACATTAGARCCCCAAGAATTAGTATCGGCAGATTTTCCTCAAAAAGGCTGATATGCAGAAACAARCTACAGTCCATCCTTTATTAGACATACACAGAAAGACAGTAAGAGTATTAAAATATAAATACCCAGCACGAGGGTGGAAAGTACAATCAAGCAATGGATGATAATTTTCAGCTTTGATGGACCACAAGTTGCACAGTTGGCTGACTTTCATAAAACAGAAGTTTAAATAAACAATAAAATCTTAAGGTGCCTGTAGCATGCCCCAGTGATATCCTTGTCGTGGGCTGGGAACCATCTGGAACAGTTCCAGGAGATCACGTGTCAGAAACATCTGGATTAGAACTAGCCACCCAAACATTTCCAGTAATTCAAGCATGTATTCATACATTTTTGTTGCTTTTTAAATATGTATTCATATCATAAATGAAAAAAAAAATCAAATMATGTCACAGACAGCTGGGTTCCCCCCCCACCAAATTTACAGCACTGAAAGATTTGCTGTCCTTTTGAAATGCAATATGGATACACAGAAGTGCGAATTTAGCACATAGAGGAAATTATCTAAGCAGAAAAGAATAATGGGAGACCTCCCTCTTCCAGATAAATCCAGGAATAACTAACGATGAAGTTTTTTTCTCATTCTGATTTCAATCAATTCTATATTCTATTARGAGCCAATCTCAGTGCAGCAATTCCCTTGTTCATTAACTCCCAAAAGCCCATCATCACCTTAGGCAKAAYGAGACWCTGTCCTCTCYGTCTCAGCACTAACCTGGAATCACAGTGACAAACGCTGCATGGAGGGCTTCTCCGTGGCTACTCCAGAATTATCACTTGTATAYAAAGAAAACATATTTTGTCATTTACTCCCTTTGTACAAGACCCTGTTTTTGGAATGACAGATTTTAAAAAAACTTTCTGAGAAAAAAAATATCAACAATAAATCCTTTTATATGCTTCTCAGTTTTCTTACMAACTTTTTAAATCAGAAGTCTCCAACTCAGAAGTTCCACCTACATATTGGGTTGGAGAACAATCTCTTGATTTTTTCCCCAGGCCAATTAATAACATTCTTGTTCTAAAAGAATTTGTAGAGAGTCATGAAATAAGACAAGAGCAAACAGGCTGATTTATGCGTCCCTGAAAGTTTGAAGTGACCAATCTGGATAGCAGAGGACAAAAAAAAGAATCACCTCACTGGCAAATGCTGCCAGCAGGAGGACTGATGTCGTCACAAGAGCCATCATCTTTTCTCTTTTTCAGTACTGGTTTTCTTGACTAAACTGCTTGAACACCAATTTTGCCTATGTCGGTGCTTTCATTCAGCTTTGGGTTTTTGWTTTCTTTTAAGTTGTGCGACGATGTAACAGCCCCAATAATTATATCATACATATGCACTGACAGCCAGCAGGATAGCAATTATTTTAATGACACACATACTTCAATGTGGAGGCTAAGACCATATCTGTGTAATTTCCAGATGGATACACAGGCCTTAAAAAGAAACTGTTTGCCTAACTTTAATTCCATTCCCTTAAAATATCTGGTAGATACATCTTAAATTCTGACATTAATAAGAGACGGAAAATAAAATGTTACATTCATACTTATCTCTGAGCTTCTTAAAATTATCACTCTGTTGCTTTTTCTAAAAAAAAAATACTTGTGTGAATGAAAGAAAAGCAAAATTAGGAAGCTTGTTTGGGCAAAATACAATTTCTCTACATATCACACTGCCATATTACGAGAGGTAAATGAAATGAAAACTGAACGCAGATCAAGCTGGCAATAATGGAGGACTGACACCCAGTAATCATGAGAATGCCCCTTTCCAAGAGCTGCCTGGAATTTCACCCCAGACCCAAGGCAGCTGAGCCTCCTGTGCATTGCAGCAGAGCTTGGCATGCCTGGATATGATGACAATTACATTGTAATTGCACCAAACACAGCCGGGATGCACAGTTAATATTAAATTGGCATTTTGCCTATGGCAAAAGCAGCACCTCTTCCACCAGCAGCTCTAACTGAAATTTAAACTAGCTGTCACATATATATATATATATATATATAAAAATATATATATATAAAATATATGCATACATACATACACACATACACACTACATTTTGAAAATATGTAAGGCTTATATATATCTTTCTCTCTCTCTCAAAAAGATGGGAAAAAGGAGAAAAATCCTTTGTGTAAAGGGCTAACGTCTCTGCCTTGCAAGCCATCAGCATAGCTGTAAATGATTTAAAGACTTTTGCAATTTTGCAGCAAGTGGGTAGGTTTACATGGACAACATCCATAAAAAACCCCAAAAAACACCGAACTGAGAAATATTACCCTATCATTGTCTTCAATAAAACATAGAAATACTTTGTCCTGTACTATATTCTTTCTACTTGAAGAAAACACTTTGTGAGGAAAAAGTGCTCACAATTTACTCTGCAAAAGAAAATTGTTAACAACCACCCCTTGCTACCTTTTATTAAAGGAACTCAAGGCTCAAACAAGAAACCACCATGACAGAACTGTGCTTAATTGATTTCTCTAAGGCCGATGCTAGAGTGCTAATCATAGTTTACTCTTAAGAAAATGAAAAGATTACATTTGGTAGAAGCAGCATTCAATCGAATATGCTCACAGCCTTCTGAGAGAAGGCAGAGAGAGAGACTTCCCAGCAAGTAATGGGAGTTTCATGTCAGTCAACCTACCCTCAAGATCACCTCAGGGTGCCTGTTTTATTATTTGTTTAATTTTCCAAAAGACTTTTTTCCATCAGCTTCCAGAAACATAAGAGAAGTAAAGAATTTCATGATGTCGAATCCTTGTCACTACACGTGGATTGATTTCATTTTGGCATCTCTGCAACACGTCACTGCTAAAAAGCAACAAGGACTTCAGGATAATTAATTAATCCAAAGAAATGCACGAATAACTTTCTTTTCACTGACAACAAGTAGACCCACAGAAATTTAGAACACCCCAAATATCCTCAGTTTAAATCTGAAAGAAACAAATATTTGATTCTTTTGCCATTGCTGCTTTTATCAATTTCTATTGCTGATCACTTGAATGTGTCAATAAAACACAYCGCTGATTTGATGGTGGCCGTTACACTTTAGTGGTTTTATCATGGAATGTTACTTCCACATGCAGCACACCCAGGGATACAACACGTGCTAATTGAAAAGACAACAATGCCTGGAAAGTCACCCAAGTGGAACCAGTGAATGCCCTTTCTCCAGCTGTGAGCCACAGAACCACAGGAGCGCATTTTCCTAAAACTCCCACCACAACTGGCATTAAGAGGGAAGAATGGGTAAAGTGGAAAATGTAATCCCCCACGGCCAGAAAGGGCTGTAACCATGCAAAGAATAGATTTTACAGTCAGAGCAACAATATCCTGAAGAGAGAATGAACACCCCATTCCATTGTCCATGCACTTGATCAGAAAAAGAAAATGTTCACAGATGAAATGAGTATTCAGACTTCTTTATATATCAATGTTATTAACACATTCAGAAGCTGCATTTTTTTGAAAGAAGATCCTGCACCCTGGCAGAATAATCCCTTTCAATATTACAGATCTATTTAATAAAGTTATCGTATAACTGGATTTCTACAAAGTATTTTATGCAATAGCACCTGACATCCTTATTAAAACTTTCCTTATGTGGAAGTAACTATTCATATATTAGGTTGATTAAGAGGTGCCTCTCAGACTTCAGTAAGTAAAATCCCTCAGGTCTTCTGCCTGACTGGCTGGCTCTTATTTTTTGAGCTTATTTGGGGAAAAAAAGGGGGTTACTGAGGAACTTTAAAAATACATAAAAATAATACTTAAAATTTTGATGATGAAACATGATCATGGCAGAACTAAAGCAGGTCTCTTATAAGGAAACCGGAGCTAGTTTAATAAAAAAATATAAAAATTTTCAATTCTGATGGAATAATAAGCTTTTATTAAATTTCAATTCTGAATAAAATTCAATTCTGATTAATGAACCCTTTTATAGCTCTGAAGGAGAAAATAATAGCATTAAAAAACCTGCTGTCTACATTGGAACTACAATATTGAAATAAGAAAGAAATCACTTTCATAAAATCATATGGAAAATAATGGCAAAAACTACAAGGGGAATCAATCTCTTCTTTCCAGTAAGTTTCTCTAAGTTCTGTTTTGCAAAAATTCATAAAATTGGTACATGATTTACAAGACAGAATAATAAATAATGTTTTATAGAAATGCTGAAAATAATCTATTGCTATATAAAATGAAACAACTCTCACTGCAATTTAGCTGGTATTGTTTGCAGTCACACAAACATTTAAAAGACATTTACTTGATGCATCTTATTCCAGTTCTAGATTACTCTTTTTGCACCTTGTTTCCATTCAGGAACAACTGCTGCCAGAAACTTCCAAGTCAGGTTGGAATTAGTGCTTCAGACTGGGCTTACAGAAATGGCTGAAAAATAACCTGATATACTCACTATCACACTTTGAGGACATTACAGAAAATAAACACAAAAGAGTTATAATTAAAGCTGTTAATGTCCTTAGATAAGAATCTTACAGAGACAAAAACTGTCACCAAGTACCTCTAAAGCAGCTGATTCCATAAAGAGGAAAAACTTAGCCCAAAAGTCAAATCTAATAAGGAGAAATTTCAAGAGTGAGCCAAAGAATCAAAAAGTCTAATCTGTTAATAAGAAAAGCCACTGATGAGAGTTGATCACTACTGATCTGTCATGTCAATTAAAGCTGAAAACATACTTAACCACTGTGAAATAGTCCCATATCTTCAAAACAAATAGCTTTCCTGAGTGAATATAAATTCAAAGAGAAGACTAATTTAAGATGATTTACTTTAGAATCCCTAGCACACTGATATTTTCCTCTGTGTTTTTGGTAAATTCAGTTCTGTTAAAACACAGAAAGAAAAGGTTAATGCTCACATGTCAGCTTTCTGACAGATTAAATCAGCTTTGCATCAAATGGCAAAAAAGAATGGTTCTGTGACATTTTACAATCCAGGGAAGGAAAAGTTTGAATAATCAGCTTCAGTGAGAGCAGTGGAAGTGGGAGAGGGAAGGCTAGGTTTGGAAGAAAGTGCACATGAGGAGGCACAAACCTTAGCAGCCAATAGGAACTGTTAATAAAGAAAATTGTGCTTGAATCTCTTTGTTAGGGAAAGAAAACAAAGTGGTGGAAAATACATAAGAAAGAGAAATAAAGGTACGAGGAAATAAAATTTGAACTTTAATGAAAAAAGGAGAAAAAGGAATCCGTTGCAACACACAGTGGCAGTACTCAATGAGAAGTCGATTTTCCAATATTTTGAACCGCAGATAGAATCCTTTCTTTTAGCTCAGCAGTATCAAGGACCGCACTCATTAAAAACAAAAAGAATCATGAAGTCCTACATTAGTTCCACAGCTGTGACCTCTGAACAGGGACAGTAAAACCTAAGCAGAAACAATCTTTCTTGAAACAGCTTGTTTAGCATTCACAAACAGCTATATTCAGAAATCGATAAAAGCATTGATATGCTGAATGCAGATGGATCCCACCCCCAGCAGAACACAAACTGCTTGCAAGATCGGTGCTTCAGCATCAGGTGTCTCACGGAATGGGTAAGGCTGGGAGGGACCGCAGTGGCTCGTCCCAGCGCACACTGCGCGGGAGCGCACGACTCTTCATGGATTCGTGTTTCTTACTCCCTTCACTGGTATGCAAAACGAGTGAAGCTTCCAGAGGGCTTGAAATCCATTTTCAAAACAGAGAGTTTAAGACCACCTGGTGCAGAAAGCTTTCTCCTTCCTATCCATTACACATAGCAGAGCTCAAGATTTTTCTACAAAAATAAGAATAGCCTGGGTCCTACAGAGCCCTTGCTGTTGCTTGCCTAACTTTGCCGCAGAGGAATTTCTGTGCCCTTTAATAATCCCAACAGATACAAAAAGATGGACATGTAAGAGAATACGGTCTTGTCTAGGTTTAACTCACTTTCTTACTGACATTCATTAAAACGAAAAAGTGATATATACTAGATTAAATGTCCTAATTGCTATTGCATAGCTATGACTATTTTGGATTAAACATGTTATAAGGCTATAACAAAACAAGACACGTCCCATACAAATGGATCCATCTTGCATCTTATTTTTGTCACGAAAGCTCAAGGAAGTAATAATATAAGATTTGGAAAATGCACTTTATAGTTCCCCAAATCCTTCTTATTTACAATCTCACAGTCTGAGTATGCAACACCTTACGGAGCAATATTGCCAATTCTGCTGGATGTCTTTCTTATTTTTTAGCTCAAAGAAATGGAGAGTTCAAAATTTCTCACTGAGCTGTATGACCACTCCTCAGTATTTTGATTCCATTCAAAAACGTGTCACATTAGAATTCTTGGATTTTTCTTTCTAAGCTGGTACTTAAAGGCATATTTTTCATGCTATCATTTGATTATTTTATCTCTTATAATTTTTATAATCTTCATTATTTAGAATTTTTGAAAAAATATAAACTAGATTCTTACAAAATACTGTTAAAGCATTTCAGTAAAACTTTTAGGTTGTTGTTTGGTGGTTGGTTTTTTTTTTTTTTGAGTTATCTACATGAATAAACAGATACCAAAACTGTTGGAAAAACTCCATAAACCCATAAACATATGAAATGTATCTTTTAGCAATAATGTCCCAAGGTCCCAAAACTAAACTTACTCCCTTGGCTTGAAACTAAAAGCTGTCAGAGGTCAAGATATCCCAAGTATAAGGAAGAGTGAAAACAAGACAAATTCAGCCCAAACGTGGCATGGTAGAGTAGCTATAATCAGGGTGAGGTTGGGAATGCCAAGGGAATTTGCTGTCATTGTAAACCCTTCTGACATCAACTCTATTTTTTGTTCAACACTAATTGCCGTATCTCAACAATAGTTTTTTCCATATTCACTTCCTGAGAAGAGCTTGGCACTGGGACCAGAGGGGTCACACCCTTCTACCTGTGGCTTCCGGAGCCAGCCCCGCGCAGATAACGAGTGGGGGACAGACACGCGCCTGGTGACAGCCACAGCCGCTGTGTCCACCCACTGCCTCCTGTCCGCTGGCTATGAAACACAGACCTTCTGTCGCCGAGGAATGAGTTTCTCAGCTGATTTCAGGTGGCAGCTGTGCCTGGCGAGGGGACAGGGGCAGGAATTCAGCGCGGGCAGGCTCCGGGCAGCGCTGTCACACCACGCTCTGCTCCGGGGCACAGGCCGTGGGGAACAGGCTGGGGAGGGAACAGGCTCCTCAGGCACTGAAGCTCTGCTGCAGCAGATCTGCTCCCTGGGGGAGCGTCCATAGACAAGCTACTCCAATAACGTGTTCACAGCAGCCAGAAGTTCCTTTAAATCCTACTGATCTTGCTAACAGCCCTGATAAAATGTACTGTACCGCTTAAGTCAAGAATGTGTTGGGCTTTGTTTAGTAGGACACCATAGAAGCAATATTAGAAATCAACCAATATAAAGAAAAAGTACATGATTACATAACACACAAAAAGTAAATATGCTTTGTTTTTCCAATTTATTATGTTTCTGCCTTACCACATCTTTTTTTTTCTAAAAATAAAAAATCAGCTCTAACTTTTAGAATTAATTTAGTGGCTTGCATTAACTGTCATCATTATTGATACTATTAACCTCTCGCTGCATTCGTGTTGACAAAAATCAAGACTCATTTATAGCTATGCTGGGGGGATGCTGTCTCAGTTCAGTCAGGTTATTGTATTTGGTTGATATAATTTTCTGAATTCAGCTTCATTTTCTCAAAGAGGAATATTTTATCTTTTTATTTTAGGAACATTCAATGCTCTGAATCCCATAGGGACAAAAGAAGAAAAGGTTCTTAACTGAAGATGTGGTGACACTGACTAGAATATTTCCACAAATTTTAATACAGTTTCCATGTCTGTATCACTGTAACAGGAAAATATGAGTTGGGTGAAAATACAGTTGATCAAAGAGAACTATACTCAGAGGAAAGTTTTGTGAAATATTCGTCACTTAAATCCTACTTGTCCTCAAAAAAAGGAGTTACTTCACAGAATGATTCCACTGCTAAACTTATCCAAATAAATACCCATATAACCCAGAGGGAACAACCTGTTAATTGAGCAAGAACAATGATATGTATCAATGATACACAGATCATATATAAACACCACCAGAATTACATGCCCGAGCCTCCACCAGTCAACTCGATGAACAAAACACTGAGGCAACCACAGGACCGAGAGAAGCACACTTTATTTGGCCAGACCGAGAACAAAATAATATAACATTGAAGTCATTCAGTGTAACCTTCTATGACTAAGAACCTGAACTATCAGCACTTACAAGCAAAACAGGTATTTTTTATTGCTCGGTGAGCAACTCCCTTAAAATTTCAGCCTTGACCGCCCTGTTGTTGAATGAATAAAGGGCAGATCATTTTAAAATGGAAAGACAAAGTGAATGAAGTAAAAACAAAGTAAATCTTTAATTAGCTAAGTCCTCTTTTGTTGCCTGGTTCAGGCAAAAGCACTAGACCATATGTTTCAAGTGTCTAAATCTGCCTCCAGGTTTCAGATGAATACGTCTCTGTGGGGCTGTTTCTGTCAACGGCAACGTTTTTTTTATGGCTTAGAATTTGCTTGCTGGCAGCCACCTGCTAATAACACCACTACAAATTAGTAGGGTGCTTGGGAATTTGGACACAGATTAAAAAGTAATTGAGAGGGTGGACTAAAACACATCTAGAAACCATTGTATACACTTCAAGCTACTTCCTTCGTGTTTTGGAAATAATTTCTCTTTAGGACATTCAACCCATCAAATGAAGAGGGGAAACATGGGCTCTTTTCAGTTCTGTAACTGAGCAGTTAGCAAGCTCAATTTCTACCTCCTTCTCCACCACTGCCATACACTGCTTGTCTCAGGCATGCACAGATACTACACGAACAACTCAGTGGTGAGACTTACTAAGAATATCAAGCCATAATCCATTCAGATCTCCTCCGTGTCACTGCAATGCCACAGCACATCTAGAAGATGTAGAAATCTAACCATGACAGGACGCTCAGATAACTACGGCTGAGCACAGCACAGGACCTCATCTGCCTCTGGAGGCCTGAGATGCTCCCCAGCTAGGTCTGTCTCTCCTGATTGAAGTCTCTTTTCCTGAGCTCCTGCCAGTTACTGCACTTCTTTCAAATCTGTTTTGACTTGTTCAGCCTTGCACTCGGCCGGGGAGCAGCACTAACCAAAGGCACCATCACATCACTGAGATTTACTGCTCCCAGCACTCAGCCAAAGTCCTCTCTCAAACGTCCCTCTGCCAGACAGACATCCTGTGCATGTGTCTGTGATTTACCTTGACTCTTACCCTCGCTTTTCACAGAGCAGATATTGTAGTGACTGTAAACACTTGACAAAAAGGAGATTGTGAGACCTGTGGAATATTGAAAGACCACTGGGGAGCCTTGGCTCTTTTGTTTTAACAGTATTCCAAGGAATATACTGGCTTTTTAAGTAACTGAAAAGGGCAGCTTCAACAGTATTTAAGTTTCATACAACTGCTATTAAGTGACTGTAGTTTGAAAAACAACTCCTGTGAAGTTCAGCAAGCACCTCAGAAACCTACAAAGTGTGATGCTATAGGGTTTTTTTTTCATTCTTTTTTTGTTGTTAAAATCTAAAGGGTTTATCCTCCTGTAATAGGTAATAATGAAAAAAAAATCTGTAAAGGTCAGCAGGAAATGGTCTTTTTACAGAGCCACTGAAATGTAGGGGTTTTTTTACAGCCATTGATCTTTGAGGACTGAGGCAGCTATGGATAATGGTTATTTTTAGCTATATTTATGTAATCATTTGTGTAACATCTGTCCATAGTAACGAGAAAAAATCCCCACTGTTTCTGCAGCTTATATTGTTTTAATGATTGGACACAGTTTATTTGGGACCAAGTCAGTGGTTACACCAGCTTATACCCCACTAAGGTTGATTCAGCAGATCAATACTGCCATACGGTGCAGTAACCCCAAAGAGAACAGAGACCATGGCTGATGTGCCACAGCCCTCATCCCCGCCGGAACACACCCGCTGGCTGCCGCACTGCTGCAGCCAAGAGCCCTGATGAGACCGGTTTCCTTGAAGAACAGCTTTACAACGTTCTAGAAATTACACTTCCACCTAGAGCTTACTTTTCCTGCTTCTGCCATGACAATTAACAAATTTGAGAGCAGCAAAGTGCAGTTTGCTGTTGCAAAAGCAATGTCTTCACCCCTGCATTAACGGGGAAATGGAGTGCAGACTTCAGTTTGATCTGCTCGGTGTCCACTGCAGCGCTGCTGCTGCACGCAGACCAGGGAGGGGATCTGTTCCTCCCGGAAGGGGTAGGAACCCCTTGGTTCTGGTAAGAAGTGATGCCAATTGAATGTGCTTTCATCGCTGTGTATACTAGAATTTCTCTATGATTTTTCTTTAGTTTTTACTCTTTTTCATATTTGAAGACCCTGTGTATCCAAACACATCTGAAAAAGCAAACCTTACTTCTCCAAAAAACAGCATTTGGGTTACTTTACGTTTAATTTGGGAGAAAGAAATGCATCTCCGATTACTTTGGCAAAATCTTTTCAGGGAAAAGACAATTTATAATTGACACGCTAAGATAAATACATGGATAAAAACAGGAACTCCACCTTACAGAAATACAGATAGGCATGTGGGTCATATTTAATGACTCGACTAAGCTAGATGTAAATGACCATTTAAAAACGGTCTTTAAGACATTAGGACATTTTATCTCAGGCCCCAAAGATTAAAAGTATGGTCTGAAGCTCAAGTCCCAGACTTTCTTTGACTGCATTATGCTCCACCTGGGAAGTTTTAGAGGGAGTCAGAAACATACCTTCATCTTCACACAACAGCATCAGAGAGACAAAAAAGGAAGACTTTGAATGCTAAAGTTGGTTTCTATTATAAAGTCTTGCACACAAAGGTTTATTCTTTGCTAATTATTGCCTCAGCTATGATTAAATGAATTCATTTGTAGCAGTAAAAAAAATATTTCAGTAACACGACATGATTAACATTTAACTCCTCAGATCAGTAAACAGTGAAAATTGGTGCTAGAGTTTAAGTGGATACTTAACTGAAAAGTAAATGAATACAGAACTTTCTCACTGCAGTGCAACACACATTTTACTGCATTTGCATGATCATTATTCTTCAAAATACTGACATTAACAGCCATGCAAATGACACCATGATTTACCATCCATTTACTGTTTTTTTTCCTATATGATTTTTCTTGAATTGATAAATTTAACTTACAAATTCTATAGAAAATGTCACTAAGGATGTCAAAAATCTTTACAAAGTGAATTAATCAATTAATCAGAGCATCACAGTGAGGTATTTTATGCAAGGCTATAGCAAAATACAAATGCAAATCTGGAATACATATAAAAGGAATAAATTCAAATGTCATGATAACAATTGTAAGTTGTAATTTGTGTGTAATTGAGCCTGAAAATTGGTGAGGACATAAAAATAGAAGGGCTTGGGTAGGAGCGCCTTTTTTTTTATTTGTTAAGAACTAATCCTTTTTTTCAGCAATGTTACAAAATGAGAGAAAAATAAGGAAAATGGAGCTCTCTGAAAAGTCATTTCCATTCTTTATATGATGGCTTTAAAGTAATCAGCAAAATCTATACCTTGAATAAAATGACTCCTGGGTACTTTGAACTGTGTAGCTGATTATGGACCCTGCTTTACTGTTCACTTATTTGCCTTTCCTAAACCTTTGCCAGGGCTGGGTGTGCCTGTAGTTCCCCTACAGCAACAAAAAATTAGGGAAGCTCCTCTAAAGTCAGTGACATCAGGTAYATTTGGGACAGCAGCTGCGCTGCAAATGAGCCTAAGCATTTGGCACTCACACATGGATAAATAGGAATCATATAATTAATCAAAATATTACCTATATCCAGAGGCCTCATAGCCACACTCATCATGTTAAGTACAGACCTGTCCAGAAAGCTGAAGTGATTTGCCCAAAGTGGAAAAAACAGACCTACCCCAGCTGCAACCACAGAATATAGGAAGGCATGGAAGAGATTTCATTATTTTCTTTCTAATGCTATAAAATGAAAATTGCTAATTAAGTTCTCAAATGTTCTTGTAAGTGTTGATATTTAATATGCAACCCTGCCACAAACATCTTCCAGTTCAACAAATACATGAAAAAATAAGGCCTGCTAATCCTGAAATTCAGCACAGAAATTAAGGTGGAGTCTGTGGTAGCTCAAAACCACCTTGTTCATGCCTGACAGATTTCTCATCAGAGCTACTAGCAAAATATTTATCAAAARTATTACAGAGTACAAGGCCTCACTTCAACAAAACTCAGCAAAACGTGTTAAGCCTGTGAACTCAAGAGAACTAGTTACTTTCTCTAAGTGATTTTCTTAGATCAGGATCTAAAATCCAAATCCCAGTCCACAGCTTCAAAATATATTCAGGGTAGACTTTAATTCTATGTGCCATGCATATCACACACATGCACACACCCTTCTAACTTTCCTCTATTTTGCGGAAAGCAAATGATTGAAGATATTACATAAAAACAAACTGCACAACACAGTGATTTGCACACCACAAATGGATGTACAAGGACAAGGCAGGATGAAGTATCTCTACACAGAAACCTTGTTTCATATAACATTATCCCTTTTCAAAAATATGTTTATGATTCAGCATGCTCTAATTATCTACTCCCCAACCCAAAACTACTTAGAACCACATTCATTGTACAAGTAAATTTGTCATAAGACGATCACGCTGTGAGTCACTGTTACTCTTCCTGCTTTTCCAGGCACAGACAAGCTATATCCAAAACATATCTACACTCTGCTGACCAAGGACATGGATGGAAAGCCATACAAAACGTGGGGTCTCCTACGCTCCAGCACAATCCTAAACAAGTAAACATGTTCTTGAGAAAGGCCTGCAGGCTGACTAGATGTGCTTGCCAAAAATCGTGCAATAAGAGACAAAATGCTTCAGAACAATAAAGTGAGTTTTCAGTCCTCTCTCATTTAGCACTGGGCAAGGCAGGGATGCAGGAAAGGAGGCATGTTGGACCTGCCACCGAGATCTACTCTCAGATATGATAATATCTGGTGAAACAGCACAAAGAAAATGTTGGTTGCAGTTCTATTTCACAAACCCTAAAACTGCAGAAATAATTTATTTCTGTTGCAAAACTACTACCCACACACTCTCCCCCAGCTACAAATTTTGGCTGCCACAGAAACCCTGTCTCACCCAGTGCACTGAAACTCAACAGTGGCACCCAGCGGCTACTCTTTATCATATCCAAGTACTCCAATATACCAGGGAGGTCGTGAAGCACTTAAAACCAAGTTTCATTTTTGTTTAAGTATGTGTACAAATTATTCTCATTAAAAAAGGCTCTGCTACCTCTGCCCAGTTTTATGAATTTAATTTTCTCATTTCGGTTTTCAATCTACTTCATGTTCTATTTTCTTTTGCTTGTTTGTGTTTTTCTTAATTTTATTTTTTTAAAATTTTGTTTTATATGACATCTCCTTTCTAATCAGCTGGGCATTATTCTAACATCCCTTCTCTGCTCTGTACAAAAGTGGTTGCTGATTAAGCCTTCCCTCCAGCTTAAGTGTGTTTTAGATTGGTGTTTTGACTAGAGAAAATTAAACAGAGCACTAAAAGCAAATCCTGCATTTTAAAAATCAAATAGTAACATAAAAGCTAAGAAATACAGAGATTCATTGATTAACTGAAGGGGGGAGGGGAAGAGCTCCTAAAACCTTTTTCTATTAAATAATTTGCTAGGTCTTTTCTAGAACCCGAAGTTGAATTCTTGTCCCTAGGAGTTTACAGATACAGCAGAAAAAGTATCGTTGCTAAAAATATATGACAAAAATACATAAACCTGCACAAAGATGATGTACAAATCACTAGTCTGAGCCTATTAAGTTGCATTTGTATGTGTATTTGTTGTAGGGTTTAAAAATTTACCATCCTCCTTGAGATCACGCTTTAAGTTCAGAACCCAACATGCCAGATGACAACAGTGCGCACATCAAGGAAAATCTCTTCTGACAACCTCAGCTCTGAATTTACTGAACAAATTTGCATTTATTACTTCCATATGAAGATGTCAGGCATACTTTTGCTTCTCTTGCTTCATATTTGATTCCCTGAAAGATCTTGCTGTTGTTTCCAAAAAACTCTTGCATTTAGAGGAGGACATAGTAAAATATCTCATCATCATCATCATCATCATCAGTGTTGTAACAGGACGCTGGGGAAAGGGTCTGGAAAGCTGCTGAGGAGCATAAACTGACAGGGGTGTGTGTGAGAGAGTATTCTTTCTTCCCTAAATTTTACAGAGCATAATAAGCTGCCCACATTTTTAGCTGCACAGAGCAGTACAGTTCCCTGAGCAACAGAAATGGCCTGCTTGCAAAAAGCAGACAATTCACCYGCCTGTTCTTCAGGAGGTCGAGTGGCCAAAGCCTTTCCCCCTGGAAGCTGTACTCCACTGATAACCACACAAGAAAATAAAAACTGACAAAGGTTTCCATGGACACTGCCTGAAATGAAACAGTGCCTTGGTGACAGAGTCAGTTCTTTACTGAGCTTTTTCAGGCTCATTGCAGGTATGCAATGAGGGAAGCACCACACTATCTAAAAGCAAAGAATCAATAATTTACCATCAGTATAAATATTCAACTTCTCTGCTACGCCACCCRCTGCAGCAGTCCCCACAAGCCCGGCCAGTGCGGCAGGTAAGGCTCTGAGAACATCCCATTCTATTCCGAGTATCCATAAGGACGCGATAACAACATATCATATTATTAAAAATACACAGCCATATATAGGACAGCAATCTAAGGAAACACAYAGCAAGTGTGGTTTATATAACTACCAAATGCTTTGGACATATGGTAAAATATTGGGCAAATACCTATCCGTTTTAAAAATATTTTTCCTGGAAAAAGATGCCTCTACATGCATTGTAACCCCTTCAAGCATATCCTAATTTTAATCAGAACTTTTGCACTGGGTGGAACACTCTTGGCAGAAAAAAAAAAAACCCAGCCAAAACACCAGAAACCAAACATGATGTAGAACCTGGGGAGCTGGGACCTAAAATGACAGACTTTCGGGTTTAAGATGGTATAATCTTACTGGCCAACATTTCCGCCTGCCAAATCAGTACTCATCTAATGCAGATGGCTGAGTAAAAATGATATTATTCCAAGAAGTCCTCAATTTTAGATATGAAATACCTCAGAACAACAAAAGGCCCCAAGCAAAAAATATTGCGTTTTCCACTGAGTAACTTAAGAGTTATGACCTTAAATGCGTCATTTAATCCAAAATCCTAGCACACAACGGTGGCATTGCTCTTACCTATGATCTGAGAAGATGCTTCTCAGGGCAGGAAGATTCATCTCCAAATTGACACCAGTTTTGTAGTCTCTCCCTACTTCAAATCACACCTATTTGCAGTGAAATCCCGGTAATTATGTTAATACCAGGAGAGGTGAAGCTGTGACTTTTCTCCATTCTGTATTTCCAGCACTCCACCTCTTCCCAGTTGAGAACTAAGCCCTTCTTCCTCTCTGAAAACATGTTTCAAAGGGGTTCAGTAGGCTTCTTTGGCAATAGATGCCACCCTTCCAACAGCTGGGATCTAAACTGGAAAGTAAAAACTCATATTCATGTTAAAAAAGAAAAAGCACTACTTTTCAAATATGTTTTCCATATGAGGCACTGCTGAATCAAATGGTCCCTGTACTTGAGATCATTTCTGCCACCTCTGGCCCCTTACACTGGAATACTGAAAACCTCCAAGGTCCAGCACACACCAGCAACCTATGCCCTTGGTTTGCATGGGAGTGACAGGGAATGTCAGCGGTACAAAGAGATTCACTTAGCCAAAGGTTTTGAAAATTACAGAAATAAATCCTCCTCAGTGTTTCTTTACTGTCCACAGTAGCTCTGAAGAGTAACTGAAATTCAAYGATGTAGGTCCTTCCTGCCCTAAAGTTACGCAGCAGGTGTTTTCCAAATGCAGTTGTTTTGGAAAATGCTCTGCATTGGGAATAATTATTCCAAATATTCATAGAGTTTCTTTGCTATGATTGTAACAATAAAAAAAAAGTTATTATCTATTACTAGATACTTTTCCTCGAACAAACTATACCACTATCACCTTTTCCAGCATGAAAACAACACTTTACAAACACCTCTCTAAAGTAAGCTTCTGGACTAGGCTGTCAGCCTAAAGGAATTTAACACAGATCCCCAGTAGAGGCTGCRGATTTGTCTGAAAAGGCAAATCCTAAACTTGCAGGATCCCATAAATACAATTGCATTTGTAAAGATACATACAGAGCCATGCTTTTCTTAAATAATAAGTGTTGACATCACAATCTCATTCAAATAATGAAATTTAATTTAGCTCTTGCTTTGCACCAAAGCATATATAAAGAAACCCTCCATCTGTCACTGCAGGAATGACTTCTCTCCCTAAAATACCTTACATGTCCATGGAAAACTACGCCTAAATAATGATTCATTGCTACAGACTAACTGCACAAAGGGCTGCTTTAGTATCTGCATGTAAATACTCAAAATCCATAAAAAGTCCAGTGTGCATCGATAGGATTCCCAAAGGCATCTGTTGGAAGTGGAATATAGACTTCTATCAAAGTAGTCCCTTTCCCAAATAACAACCAAACGCAGAATTCAATAGGGGTCCAAGAAGTCAGAGAGTACAAATAAAAAGCTGTTTTCTGTTATGCTGATCAGTAGACAGCTATAGCTTAATCTGCTTGTTAGAAGAGAAATATCCTGCCAAAATTAACAGGTCGAGTACTTTAATCTGTTGTACCACATGCATTAACCTATTAGTGGGCAAATTATGGACAAATCCAGACAGAGACCCATTCACARCAATGTGTTTAGCAAAGCCACGCAGTGCTTTCCAGTATCTGCACTTCACTAGGAATTACAGAAACCTCAAACACCAACAGTTTGCTCAGTTAAAGCCTCATTTTGGTTCCATGCTGGTTTTATTGCACCTCAGAATGGCTTGAGCTCTTGAGAATATGATCCAGCCCATTCCTTCTCGGGCACAGCACACASTAGTACTTGCAATAGGTTCAATTCCAGCAGATGAAGAGACAGATGAAAATATTAGTGGGGTGAGAAGTTAGATTGTTACAAGTCTTACAACTGAACAAAGCATAGAGAAAGAGTACACAATGTTGTGACCCGCTTATCTGCTTTCCTAGCTACCATTTCTTCCTGCACTGTGTCTGTGAGCAGATGGCTGAGGACAGTGCCAGCAGTCTCAAGGAAAGGCTAAACAAGTGCACAAAGCTCTGATCAGCTCCTCCAGGTCATGCCCTCTTAGCAAAACTGCTGTGACAAACAAGTTCCACACAGTAAAACCTCAGCCTGTAGGAATGCCAGCATGGAACTTTCATAAGTACTAAATTCACTTGCAAAAGTGAAAGTCTTCAAGGCTTCCATGATGTAACTCCATCTGTTGAAGATGTTGATTCAATATGATGGAAATCTTTCATACATTTGTATTCATATCATATTCTTAATGGTTCCAAAGCAGTTATTTAATGTCAATTAAATGCTATTATAGTGTCAAAGTGAGTTCATTTTCAATAGATATTATTCTTCCTTAATACTTTGTTGCAGTACTTCTACACTTTTATTTCAATAATGGTACAGCAAAGTTAACTGCCTACAAATGAACTGAAATAATGAAAAATTTCATATTGTTTCCAAAGCAAACTATACTGGCACTTGCCTGTCTGCCCCTCCAGTCTAAAACATGGTCTCTTCTCCTTGCTCTCCAATGCTGAACAACTCACAAGGAGTAATAACTAAATAAAAAATGCAATAATATATGAACTACTGTCTGAGTAAGTCCTCTTCCTCCTTGCATGATTTCTAATGATATGTTGCCTCTTTTCTGGGTTCTACACTTAGCTACTAAGGATAAACTCATTCCTTTTTGTCTTTTTATTTATCAATGCTTCATTCTCCCACCCTTCATCTGGTTTCAGGCTCTCTCTCAGTGTAATGATTCCTCTGGTATTTYCCCAGAAATTCTCTGCTTCCCGCTTTAATTAAAAAGCCACAACAGCAGTTTTCCTCATTTTTCCCTCCCCACAATTTTACATGGCACTCAAACGCAGTTTTTTGAGCTACATCTGGTGTAACACCTCTTTCACKCACTCCTTGCATTCAGGCACTCTAACAGACCTGTGCTCTGTATAAATTTATTTAACTAAATCTGTGCTTTTCATCAACTTTGTCTCAATAGCAGGACACACTGCTATACACCAGGACTTGTTAACCAGCATCCAAMACGATGGGAGTTTATTATTTATTTATAAATGCTTTCGGATTTGTCTCACATCTGTTCCATAAGAATTGGCACAGAAATGACTGACTGTGTGGTGCAACAAATGTGATTGAAAAGCACGAAGTTCTTTCCAGGTTACATCTGGTCTGATAGATGAAGGTTAGATTGACAGGGTAAGAGAGCAAGACTGAGCATTTCTCTTCTCCTACAAGCCCTAGAAAAGACTGGTTAAGCGAGAATTTCACAATTTGCTGTCCTCTGTCACTGTTAAAAGACATGTTTCAAATACATCCTCCTTTCTTATTTCATGTTTAGATGCACTGCATTAACAGAAATGCACTGTTTTGGAGGGTGACAGGTGAACAGTTACTGAGAAAGGGTGGAAAAGGTCAGTTTTGCAGCAGAATCCATCACTCACAGCACAACGCTGCCCAGCACCATCTTGTTTTTTCCAAGAGAAATCATCATGCTTGGCAGCAGAGGAAAATGAAAACTAAGTCTCATACTGACATACCAGAATACTTCTAAACTTCAAGTTAATTAACCCCAAAGCTTCTGATTCTCCTCTCTCCTTAAGCTTAGACACAGCTGCTGTTACACCTTTTGCCTYAAGAATGTCACATATTTGAGGTTTCAAAATATGTGTGTGCTATTAGGAATTAATGGTGGGCTCTATTCTTATTAATTCACAAGCAATTACACGAAGTCTAATTTTGTAACCCTAGCACTGAAGTAGGGCAATCACCTTGTTCAGAGTTTGATATTTTTTCCAAACATTTTGTCCAAAAGCAGATTGTATTCCCAAGAACTTKCTCTCAGGAGAATTTTGCACAAGACTTAGTGAAGGCTCCATTGTCTTTCAACAGCTTTCAATCCAGAGATGTACATATTCCCAGAGTCTCTAACTGAACTTCCAAGATATTTTTTGTCTCTGTTCCTTACCAGCTTTTCTTTTAGTCTAGTATCTTGGCTTCTATTCTTTTACTAACTTAGTTACTAACAAACGTTAACAATGTTGTATGTGGAAAAAAGTAGAAATGGTAATTAGATTGCTCAGTATCTTCAAGACAACCTGTGTTTGCCTGAAAACATCCCCAGTCATGGCATGCTCAATCATAGAAATGTATAATTTCCCAAGATGACTCAAACTGTAGCATGAATACATTCCTAAACATTACGACACAGTAAAACAAAGACATGTTCAATTGAGAAAAGAATTACATGAAATTGCAGTGGTAGGTATTTGTAAAAGCAACCGTAGAACCCAGCTCTGGATATAAAATTCTGATGAAAGGGAAATAAATCACTCTAAAATATTTCTGCAGGAAGAAATGCCAGGCATTTTGTATCTGGACTTGCAAACAGAAAGAGGATGCCGTTTTCCAGAGGTGATTGAGGGTGCATGGATACAGAAAGACTGCTCATAGTATAGCTAGAAAACATCCAAAATCTGAAATATGGAGGATTAACACTGAATATTTCAACTATAATTTCATTAATTCAAAAAATGTCTTACTGTCTCCTCTCAAGCAGGCAAGGATATACCAAGGTGATCCACAACCTCACTTGTCTTTGGGCCATTATTCCCGAGTGTGGTGCAGAGTCTCACTAAGGTATCTTTGCCTCTGTATCACAGAAGAGGCTTAGTCTAACATTCACAGCACACAAACAACYTGGACATGCTGGCTGCTACTTTATCATAATAACTATAAAATTCATGGCAGATATTTTAAATTACAAGAATTGTGATCTGCCTTATGCCTTGCAGAGAGATTTAGCAGAAGATTTTTAAAAACCAGCAAAAAATATAGGTATTGTAAGTTAGTCGACCAAAACAAATATATAATTTTGAGACTTTTCATACTCCTTTTAAAGTGTTTATGTTATTAAATCTTTGAATTAGTACCTTGGCTTTCCTTTCTAGTTTCATAATGGATTCCAAAAGGTCTCATTTCAGACACAAGCTATAGCATACTACAAAAGTGACAACAATAACTTTACCAAGTACTTTTTCCCAAATGGAACAAAAAAAGCCCAACACTGTTTCTGGAGCTAAAGAAACAATTTTTCTCCTACAATTCAGGTCTCCTTTCTCTATAAAGATCCAGAGACAGTAAAGTTAGGCCACAGTAAGGAGGGGTCCCTCATGAGCTTCAGCTKTAAAAGTAGCTTTCTGCATTTTTTTTTGTCTGTCTTTCTGTCAACCATTACACAGCCAAGCACTCCCAGTGCTTCCCTATTCTTCCCGTGTCAGTGGCAAAAATGTTCTATTAATACAAAAATGAAACTGGGAAGTAGGCTCTAATGCAASTTGCCTTTACACAGCTCTGTAAAGAGAACAGAGGAGTAGAACAATCTTCTGTGCAGTCAGAAACCAGATGAAATAACTAAGAAAAATCTCCCCAGAAGGGCTCAAAGGGATTTGCCGAATAAAGACAGCAGCCATGCTGCTTCTCTGACATTTTATGAAAAGATGACCTCTCTGAAGCTTTCAGATCTTTCCTATGAACAAACACAATTGTTCCAACCAGAATCCAAAAAGTCATGATCGCAAAAAGGGATAAAGACAAAAGGTTTTAACTCAGTCTGTATTTAATGCCTTAAACTACTGATTTAGCAAAAATATCATTATTGCTCTTTCAGTCTTCACTAGAAAAAAAGTAGCACATTTTACAAAGTACACACAGGTACAATACCAAGCTTATTGCAAATAAATACTTTTCTTTTAATAAACTCATTGTATGTATTCAAAACAATTTCTTCAGTGAATTTTCCAAAATTACAGCTGAAATTCTACAAAGTTTGCTTATTTTCCCATATGCTGAAGTACCATTCAGACCATATTCTCACCTTTCCTGCTGCCTATCTTTTCAGAAACAGCAGTAACCATAGAATCATGGAACGGTTTGGGTTGAAAGGGACCTTAAAGACCATCTAGTTCCATTCTCTGCCCACCCTGAATTTGTGTTGGAATTCCCTGGCGCACATGGAGGACCTTGTACTTGGCCTTGTTGAAATTCCTGAGGTTTGCATAGGCCCACCTCTCAAGCCTGTCCAGGTCCCTGTGGATGGCATTCCTTCTCTCCAGTGCCATGTGCRTTAGCACAGTTTCCACGAGGATCTGCTCCATGATCTTGATGGGCACAGAGCTGAGACTGACTAGTCTGTAGCTCCCCAGATCATCCTTCTTTCCCCTTTTAAAAGAGCGGGTTAATCGTATATCATAATCATACAACTGGGCTTTCAAAACAAGCTTTTCAAGAGTTCCTTTAAGCCTCTGCTTATCTCAAAGCACATTAGCTAAGTCCTCTCAAACTGGGTCAAACTGTTGGGATTTGGTACCACAGAACACAGTACTACTATCAAGAAAGGTGATTCAATTATTTTTATTCACTCACTACCAGAAACTCAGGTTTTTGATATATGGAACACATATTACTTTAATTTTAACTTATTACTACTGACTATCTGCTGCAATGTTAATATTTTATTGAGATACATGGAAACCTCCAAATATCTCAGGTCAGCATGACTCAGAAGGCTCGAAGGAAAGTGGGAAAAAAAAAAACATGCCAAGAATCATAACAAGGGTTTCAGCATCTGTTGTTCTACTTGGTTTCCCATGGCAATATTTCATTACAAGACTGCAAATTACTCATGCATATCCTTTCTTTCCTATTATGGGCCTCAATTTTATGAAAGCCTCTCTAATTTATAATGAACAGGTTACTCTTTATATTCAATGCAAAATGAATGACCCTTAGAAAATTAATCTCTTGTAGCTCAAATCTCTTTTAGCCATATAATTTGATAGTAATACTATTTCAGGAATATTTCTGGTTTTATTCTTGTGAAAGGCAATACCAAGGAAAAATCTGAAGAGACTGACAAGCAGTACATATAAAGCACAAGCAAACACAACACTGAAAAAACCAACAACTCAGTAGTAATGAAAGACACAGCACATAGACATAGAATTCAAAAGCAAGGTCATGGAAACATCTACTATGTTTTGGTGAGAAGCAAAAACTTTATGTTTCAATGGCTTTAAGCCAGCCAATAACAAATAGGATGACATTTAAAAAATAAATACTTCAAGATTAATTTACCATTTAAAGGATAAGCTTGACTATACTTTCTTTTAAAGCATCTGACATTTTTCAACATCACAGAAAGAACTTCTCTACTAGAACTGGTACATCAAAATGTTCAAAGCTCTTAAAAAAATCTTGCCTCCTTTGATTTTCACATTGAAAAGTATAACCAATAGTATGTGCAGAATATCTATGCTACTTATTATCCAATGTGTATTTTTTGCATCTTTTTATAAGTTGAGACTGCTGGTTGAGCTCCTTTTAAATGCAAAGGAGAAGGTACGGCTGTTTATGTGTGTGAAAATGCATCCATCAGTAGGATTATTACAGTGTCTCTGGAGCACTAACTTGTTATTTCCTCCTGAATTTGTACTGTGCTCCTAAAAATAAGGCTTTGTTTCAAGATTTGACTCCCTGAGGCCATCTCAGTATTAAGTAAAAAAATCTAGATTCACATCTGTACCACATACTATACAAAACTCTATGATTGTAACTTACAGCAATTCCTCCCTGGAGTTTCTGCTTTAGGACTCCTCTCTCTACTATGAACATCTCTGAATCAGTTTGTATTACAAGGCAGTAGATGAGTCAGGCACCTAAGAGCAAACAGGAGCTCTAGTCCTGACCAGGCATTGAGGTCTGAAGCACTGAGAGAGAGCAGGCTCACCCACCTCCAGGACCGAGCCCAGGAATGAAATACAGGAGCACATTACACACAGAGGCAACACGTGTGAGTTGAAGTTTTCATTCTTTATAAAGTTACCGTCTGAATGCCTGAACCACGAGGATTCTTTCAAGAACACTGACACTTCTCTGCAAAGACTACAGACTCTCCACAGCCTGTGAGTCATCTCTTCAGAATTTGTCTTCACTAGTAAGATTTGGGCAACTTAACTGGCTCAGCCACACAGAGCTTTCACGAGGATAAGCACGGCAGAGATGAACACAAMGGTGAGACTGTGGTGACTAGGTAACTAAATTTTTGCTTTTCATATGGTTGGATTCTGTCTTTGGGATGCTGCCTAAATGCAAGGAAAACAAGAATATGAAAAATTTGGAGCTTTCAGTTCTTCATGCCTTTGCTTTCTGAGCTTCAAACGGCATAGCTGTTCCTCACGCGTTTTTGTGCTGAAACAGGGAGGAAGCATTTCCAGGGCACTAAAAGCGTATCCAAGTGCTGACATAAGCTGAATGTTCCACATTGACATTTAAGGGATTGGAGAGTATCAGGCTAAAGCTCTTCTGTGTCTGGAGAGATTTATTTCAGCAGCATGGTTGTATCATGTGTTCACTGCATTAGTCCTCGAGAGTTAACTTCCGGATGCATTCCTAAAGCTGCTGGTGCACTCCTATAGAGGAAGGCTGCTCTGCCAGCTAAACTAATGAATAATATATTAATCAATTAGAACTTTTAGAGGAGAGGTAATTAGCTGGACCTTTAAGAAGAAGCTAGAATATCTAGCATCACCTTCAAATCCTTGACATCTGGMGTCACAGACTTACAAATCCTGATACAGCTACTACAGATAACCAGATTTTTAGACAACAAATGGTCTAAAAACTACCAAAGAAGGAAGACTTTTTTTTCCCTTTTCATGGAATCATTATAACTTGTCTAAAAAGATGATAAATTAATCTAATCAGAACACAAATATAATAGAATTTTAAGTGTTTTTCCAAATAATCTTTCCCCAGTAATAAGCAGTAATCATCTGCTACAATTATGTATAGCTAGAATTATTAAATACAAATGTGTAATGTCAATGTTTAGTTTTGTCTGTTCCTTTTGTAAAACATGCAGAAAGATTAACATTTTAGAGAAATACTAAAGATACACGGCAGAAACACTCTTAAACTGTCAGATTAACGCAGAAGAAAATCTGACTTTCATATTCTRGTCTTTTCTCTTTTATGCTCTTKATTTGGATTTAAGTAGCAGTGTGATGTTTCTGTTCCACCTACCTGTCATCTTTGAAGCTGATTTTTAAATCCATTCACCTGATTAGTCAAAGTAAATGGTAGATTGAATAGTAATTTAAGCCCAGTGTAATGTAATTTGGAGAATACAGAGTTTATTTTAAATGATAGTTCATAGGAGCGTATATGTCTCTTATACATACTAAAACAGGTACAGGYATTTTAAATGCTAAGGCTAGTTCTAGATATTAATTTAGACCTAGTCAGAAATAAATAGGGAAGTTATATGCTCCAAAAACAGATTTTAGGCAGTAACGCCAGAGATAAATTTATCAATTTTTAAAAAGAAACATCTCAGCTGTATTAAAATTGTAAGATGATTGTGGGCAGATGATTCTGACTTTGGGGGACAACTTTTCAAGACACAAAGTAAGTAACGCAAATAATGTGCAACATCTTCAAGACATCCTTGGCACAATCCTTGCATGGAGACACCATATGCAACCCTGTGATCCCTAGCATCGCTCTGCAAACTGAGGTCACATGGTGACACACAAGTGGCTGCCTGAATCCTTTAGGAAATGTTGGACTTAGGTGATTTGAAGTTTCTGGCCATATGGAAGTCAGGATACAAGCAGAATTTATGTTAATAGCAGTTTTAAGTGGAAAAAAGGTGTTTTTTTCTGTACAAAAATCACAGCAAGGTAAAAAAACCACTCGTGTCAAGTGTTGTATTTCCAGAGCACAGCCCTCTGTGGGCTCTCTCTGCCCCTTGTTTTGGATCTCTTCACCCACTGCACAGAGCCTCTCGGGTTCTCTCCACCAGGATGAGGGGTTATTTTTAAAGCACTCTACTAGCTAGGGACATTAGATGGCATCAGAGATGAGATTTTTAGGACCATTTCCAAAATCTGCTTTGGCAGCCTCATGAACTCTGAAGCAGAATCAGAGAAATTCAGGACTAAAATTTTCTGCTACTTTTAAGTTCTTTTTAAGGCCTCTCTTCAGAGGCCTTAAACTAAACTGCAARCTATTTCCCCTTGGATCAGGACATTGGCCTAAATACAAGTGGAACTATACACTAAAATTTGATTTAAAGCTAAATTAAAAAAAAAAAAAAAAAGGATGTTGCTAAAAAAATATGTCTATTTTTTGGCTGCATGACTGATGTAAATACACCAAGTTACTCCACACACAAGAGCAACATTTGCTAACCCCACTCCAAAAACTACTGTGCCTAATTATTTTTTCACTTTTGCAATAGTCATTGATTTGTATTAGAAGCAGTTTTATTTTAGTCTTTAGAAATTTGTATTGAGATCCTCCCAGTGGACCTGTACAGCCATTGTCTTCTAAAAGAGAAATAAAYGAGTGTCTTGTATAAAGTCTTATACAACATTGGAAGCATATGGGTTTTAAGAAAGATATTTAATTTTGTGCAAAAAACTGGTAATTTTAGCCACTGGTCTCTGAGGCTTCAATACAACTATGATACTCTTAACTCTATTTCAGGCAATCATAAAAACTCAGAAGCAGATTAAAGCAAACAGTGAAGCTTTTAATAGCTAAGGGAAGTATGAAAGATAAAGAATTGCAAGGAACAAAGGACAGTACTTGAGCCRAGATGCAATAGGAGACTTCCGACAAAAACAGAGAAAAGATTTTGTATAAAGTCTTTTCCAAGTATCCTGCAGAGCTGCCCAGATTTTATAGAGAGATCCTGCATTAGGGGATTCCTAATCCCTATCATCATCTTTACTAAATGAGGTAAGAATACTCATTGGGATTCTTCTGACAAATGAGTCCTCAAGTGGTCTATTTCTTCCTAAGATACCAATTGTAAAAAGAGTGCTGTTTCTTCACTGTAAGACTGTTGGAGTCTCCAATCTGGATACTTCAAGAGCTCTACTGCATAGATASAGTTTTGAGCTGTAAGTGGATAAGAAAGGTCAAGTATGTCAGATGCAAGATATTTTAAAATCTTAAAATAAGAAACAGCTCAGAAATAAGAGTGATTAACTAAATATAACTGCTATATTCTCAAAGTCCTTAGTAGGACGCTGGAGACAAATGCATTTATTTGGTAACATCCAGTAACATAGTCATATTCTACTAATTAAAAATATTTCCTATTAAAATTTTCAAGGGGACGTCTGTGAGAATGTAAACCTGCAGTCCTTAGACAATGCAAGYATGGGAACTGACAAAGAAATAAAAACTTTATACTACACATTGCTGAGCTCTGAAGGTCACACCTGTGAGCTGCCTCACAAGGGCTTCCCTTTACTCGACATGGAAAAGCTCTCAGAATAAACAAGGCTCCACTGACAGCGATGCTACTGGAAAAGATGCTGAAATCCAGATGTTAATACAGCCCACAGGAAGCTTGTGAGGCTTCAGAAACTGTTCTCACTCCAGCAGGCTGCAAATGGTATCTTGCACATCTCTAGCTGGAACCGCAAACCAACCAGGAGACTGGACAGGCTCGACCCTTACRAAAGAGCCCAGCCCGCAGTGATTGACAGTCCCATCGAGCAACCACGAGGTTTGTGCCACAGTCACTGCCCTGCTGCTCCACCTGTTTGTGCTGCCCAGGAGCTTGAGACTTCTAAGCACACGTTTTACAACAGAAACAAAACTAAGATGCCAAACGGGGTCCAGTCAGTGAGACTTTTACTTCCTGAACATAGAGTTAATTCCCATCTTCCCAAATTACTTTTGAGGTAACTCAATCTTTCTCCCTATTTTAATCTCATGTGGAAGTAAAGAAGCTCCTGAAAGAAACATGCTTACAATAAGTGTCTATGTAAAAAAAGTATATAAATATCTGTCAGCTTCAGCCCAACAGGCCTGCCTAGCCTTTTACCTACTGCTTTCTCAATGCAGCAAGTACAGAAGTCATATGGATAACTTATATGATAGCTTTATAAATTACAGTACTATCAAAGTCAATTTAATTTTGTTTATCTGTGTGGAAGGCCACACCTTGGCTACAGGTGATATCCACAGTGAGAAATAGACCTGATCCACCTTACACAGGCAGGTGGATTTTTGAGTCTGGTGTTTTTTAGAAGGTGTCTGCTCTGTTTTCAGATGCTACAGAGAAATCTTTCCATTTTCATGAATCATTAAGAGTGCTCATGGAGCACAGCACTCAGACTTTCTACTTGAGCCCTAACATTTGCTACTTAGCTGCTCCTCTGCAGATGATTACTATTATTAGCTTTTGCAGGATGTATGATTGTCTATTTTATTTGTGACCCATACTGGATCTAACTGTGCGTCCTGCAATATGATAGTTGTTAAAATAATTTCCTTAAACTGCTCCACTGAATATCACTAATTGATTWTAGATGTGATGATCATAAGCTGTCAGATTCTTCCCTCTAGAGGTCTGCCCGATTTAACAGCAGAATGACCAGACTACAATGTATTCAATTTATTCATAAACTGATTAAGAAAACCTATGTTATACATAAAATAGCATCTTCCACAGTAACAGTATAAATGAAAAATGATGGATAAATATCAAYTACTTCTTCACCTACCCAAAAATATCACTGCATAAAGTCTTAACACAAAAGGAAAAGAAAAACAAAACAAAATCAACTCCCTAAGCATACACCACTGCTTTTGCTTTTCAGGGAGTTATGGAATAATGTTAGTGCTAACATTAACACTAGAATTATGTAATGCTGACAACCATAATTAATCAACATTTTGTCACTGAAAAAGAGAAAATAGGATCATGAAAGAAATTAAAGGTAAAAAAGGAATAAGTGACTAATCACCAGAAATACATCCCTTTATACATTGTTTAGTACCAGAAAAGGATCATGAGTGATGGGCCACATATCAATGTTATACCTGATATCTGGGTAACTACCTTAAAATATCAAACACAAGAAAATTTTCTTACTCTTCATTTTTACTTTTTTTTTGGGTGGTAGATCTTCTCGTAATATCCAAACATCTGAGCTACTGCAAACAGATAATTTCTTCCCATCCCACACACAGCCTTCTCAGAGAACAATCAATCACTTTATAAGACTATTCTGCATTTTTAAAGTTCTACTCATATTCTGTGGAGTCTTTTATATAAAACAAAACAAATGTAATCCGTTAATGCTTCCTTATGCATTACTTTATTTAAATTGCCTGTTGGTGTTCCAATGGAATCTGTTCAACTACCAGATTTTTCTTTAAAAAATGGGCTCAAAATCTGGACAAAGAATTCTAGCTTTATGCAAACCAGAGTTTTGATAATATATCCTTAGAAGGCAATTACCTTAACTTCCAACTATCACATTATTAACTTATTTAGAGGAGTCAGACATAAAATATAAAGAACCATTTTGCTACTCAGCACTACTTACGCTTTAGAGTTCATTTTCCCAACTATAGTATTTTATATTTTCAGAGACTGCCCTTTCAGTTTGTCAAAATTATTATGCCATACCCAAAAATGTTTACAACTCGTTCCATACTGGCATCATTCACAAATGCTAAGCTCCACTATTGCCATTAAAATAAAAATAAACCTCTAGAACTAGATCAGGATGATAATCTTGGTGCAAAAGAAAACTGTTGACAGTTACTCCTTGACATTCATTTTCCAACCAGATGCATCCTCACTTTTTTATGATTCATCTTGAAACATACCCTAATTTGCTTAAGAAAAGCACACATATCCCTATCAAAACTGAGGCACTGACGCATAGGTTCTCCCTTAAAGTTATGCTTTAAACCACATATTCCAGCATGGAAAAAGAAATCATCTGCCTTCCCTGAAGCATGATTTTACCAAAGCCTCACCAAAAGAGCTGACAGCAATGGCTCTGCCATCAGGACTACGATGTTCAACTCAAAAAAGCAAATCTTTATTTCGTGCTAATAAAGAAATCCACTACAAGCAAACCGGTTTTCAGCATTCATTACATCTATATCACCTATTGTCCTTTTTAGCAGAGAAAGTTACCACAAATGAGACGATACTTCTATTTATCAACCCAAATTCACAGGACACAAATATTGCTCATTACTTGTATTTTACAGGCATTATAAGAACAGATAAGTATTATCTACATCTCCAGCTACAAACTGGGCAGTCTTTCTCATGAGTTGAAGATTATACTTAATTTCTTTTGGCTAAATGTTTCATTTCTGTCAATCAAAATGATAAAAACAACAACGGACAAGATTCCTGTGGGTGCCAGGGAAGAATACAATAGTATATCAACATAAAAATGAAAATAAACTTCATTTGGCACACTYTGTTATCCCATTAAAATATACTTCCCACTTCACTAACAGGGACCTCAGTCCAAGTTTKTTCTCTTAAAGGAATAATCCTAGTATATCTTTACAAGCCAGATTTTCACTTACCTCTTCTAATAAAATCTACCAAAATAAACCAAAATAAAACTTACTAGTGTCCTTTTGCCTTGAATTACTTCACATTCCACAGGCAGACAACCAAACCTAACTCTGGATGGCTGCCTGGCTGAGATCATGTCACACASTGCAAGAATAAACACAACGATGAGCAAGGAAGGATAAAACTTCAGAAATCTTTTTTGYAACTCCACAGTCCTTTCATTAGACAACACAAAAGTGAAAAGGATGATATGCTGAAGACCATTTTAAAATGCTGCTGGAATATTTGGTAAGGTTATTATTCAGTTCTAGCTGTGATCTATAAGTCTCTAGCTATCTATCTTCTACATTCTCCATGAGAACTGATTGCAACACAAATTGCAACAGTGACTTGAATTAAGTATAATTACAGGTTTTTCACATGTATTTTCACCCTTCAAGGAATAAATATAAGGATAAAGCCCCTGCTAAATTTGTACTCCCACTGCAATGATTTAGSTACAGGAGTTACCTAAGAACAGAAATATTGACTAAGGAATGCAAGCTCTACTGTCTGCATGGGAAGGCAAAAGGTCCACAGTATTACAATGTTGCCATTATTAGTTGCTTGTCTTGCATTATTCTGTGCCCTCTTAATGCATTTATTGCCTACTATGCACATAGCCTGGCATTYGAAGGTGAGTAAGAGTCACACCATTTCACAGCAGAAAAGGTAAAGGATCTCAAAGCACATCTTTTGGTGAAGAACTTTGTATAGCCTTGGASCAAACAAGCACTCGGCCCTTACGGCTGCAGAATCCATATCCTTCTGCTCAACACAGCTGCTGCCAGCCTGAAAACACAGCAACTCTAGAGTTAACAGACTGCAAAGAATGTCCCAGAAATGTAGTAAAAGTCCCCCTTTGGGTTAGTCAAAGGAAAAAGAAATGTCTAAATTTCAAGTAAAAATTGTTCCTAACTTGCCCAGATYCAGGCCTTTAGAGGCTGTAAGCTCAGCAATCCAGCTTCTTCCTCTACTGTCCTGTGGAAGAATTCTTCCAGCTAACAGATCAAATCTATCTCTGCTTCCCGAGTAAGAAGAATTTATGATTTCAGGTGGAAAAAAAAATAAATCAGAATTTCCATAATGATAAACTATGATGTATTTCACAGTAAAGTTTGCTGGAATATATTTATACAAAATTTCATACATTGCTCAGATGCTACTCCTCTATTCAACTTTCTCCACCAAGTCATATTTACTCTCACCAAGAGYATTTGTTCCAAAGCAAAGCACTTGATATCCTGATCTCCTAAGCATATGCTAGGTGGATGAAAAGCACYATGTGGCTAAAAAAAGCCTGCATGCAACACTTCTCCACTTCAATGAGAGACGGGCAGCCTACCAAAAATGCTGAAAATCTTTTCACGAAGAAGGATTTTTTTGTACAGAATTCTAGTGATAAAAATAGCAGATTAAGAGTATGTTTATACAGCAAAACACTCTCCTCAAGGATCCCTGTAACAAATAAGGTCCACAGGACAGCACAGGGTATATGCAGTGTGGCATRGTTCTCCTGGTAAGATATCCAGTAACATGAAAGGCACAAGCATTTCCAAAATGGGTCCCACATGCACTGACATGAAGACTTAAGTGAGTCTGCAAAATTATGTGTGAAGAAATTTGAAAGATGTCTCCCTAATTCTGTGAAATCAAAGTAATGTCTTGGACCTGCGGGCCCCAATAAGCATTTAGAAAGCAGAGGGATGAGTCCTCCTAACATCCTGATCTCCTTGAGCTCTGGACGTAATGGGAAGAGAGTAGGAGAGCACTGGGCACAGAAAGYCATCTTCTCCCTAGCTGCCTGTAACAACTGAGCTCAGTTTTTACACGACAGAAACAACAAGTGGCTATAACCTCACACTGACTTGGCAGAGAAAGGGGTCAGAGATGTCCCCTTTTCACTACATTTTCTTAAGCACACAGTATTGTAATTCAAAGAAACTCTGCTATTCTTCTCCCYGAAGTGCAAAATTACAAAGGGTGACACCAAGCTAATCTTTGTGAACATTTAAAGTGGAAAATTATAATAAGACAAATACCTCAGAACACTCCAAATATATGCTACATATGAACAGAAAGAAAAAGAACAGTTTCCTTGTCAACAGCATGAAACATACTGGATGAGATCAGGATTAAGACTGTCAAAACCTGTCAACAGCATTTAGAATTTTCTGTGTTCCACTGCATCTATTTCCCTGTATCATTGCAAATCCAAATAATATCCTTAATGACTGGAGACCAGATCGGGATTTACAAATGTCAAAAATTGCTTTGTGCCCTGATCATAAGTAAAATAGTTTATAAACTCTGCATTGCATAAGAGCAAACTACTGCACTGCTTTATACTTACAAAATTCAGAATTTTACAAAAATCTGAATCAGCACGTAAAAAAGAAAAGTCTTCTATTTTTTTCTGTACTGTATAAATCAAAAGACAATTTGCATGCAAGAGTACTCATAACTGCATGTAGAAGCAGCTAATGAACATGCCTTGCAATGATGATAAAGCTGATACAAAATTGTCTGTCAGTTTTGTAGGACTCAATTTTGATCCATAAGCAGCTTTCAGGACACAGCTCYTTGCATAGCATTTTTGTCTTCTCTCGGGAGAATGACATAAGCAGTTCTGAGATAAAATTTTGGGTTCGGGTCAGATCATCCAACCTTTTCTGCCATTGTACACTTTGCCTCAGAACTAGTCTCAGAAACCAATGGCTTCTATGAGCATTTTAGTCACTCCAGAACGACTAACAGCTCCTGTGTGATCAATGACTAACACTTCCAGGAAGAATGTGAGAGCTGAAATGCGTCCTTAGCCAAAAAGTATTAACATGAATAGGAAAAACAATCATTTCTATTGTTTCTTTATCCATTAAAGAATGGATTTATTCATTCTTAATTTATCCGTTAAGAACTAAGTCCTACATACATGACACTGAAAAGAGATAGCAAGTGTTTMTCATCCCTTGCTACCATCAACACCATCAGTAGCATCAAGAGGAACTTTTTTCAAAAACTGCCTTAGCACTGCCCTTCCCAGCGTATGCTCTGTTCAGCTCTTTATGCCATCACTTTATTATCCAAGAATATGCTCTGAAGTAAAGACTCCTCTCTGGACTTATGAGGTTACTTTCCTACTCTGAATTTAGGAGMGGTAGTTTTATACCGAGAGGTACTTTTCACTTGAGAAGAGGGAAAAAATTACTATTTTGATAGAGAACATCTCTCTCTCCCGAGGCCAAAGAAAATGCTTTCCTCTGCTGAACAAAAAAGCTGATCTAGGAAAATACTCAGGCCACTGCCAGTGAGTTTGAAAAATCAGTTATTTTGACACATATTTCTATCAACTGAAAAAAGCTCAAGCCGGCTCTCACCTTGGGAAGGGACACACGGCAGCACATTTGTTACAGTTCCTACAAGGAAGGATTAATGTTCACTGYGCGTGTTGGTACGTGATCAGGCAAGTGATTGCACGGCAGGAACGTTTCAATCAGAACAGTATGACAGTCACAAGTACAACAAAGCAGTCAATAATTTTCAGTATTGTTACCAGTCCTATGATTTAGAAGGAAACACACTGCAGGACAGCATAGATTCTATACAAGGAATTTGTTATGCCAGCTAACACAAGGTTTTGGAATGCTTTACTTGGGGACAGCTTTTTTAGAAAAAATATCTACTTTCATTTCATATGGGAAGACATAATATGTTTGCCACTTAACACAGCATTAGTAGGTCTTCCATAATCCCACAKGTTAGTCAATGAGTTATGAAGTCAAAATTGAATTCAACTGACTTTCTACAYCTGAATACATTTTGAGAGTGCAAGCTGAATATAGGTGGCTAATAGCAGCTATGAAAACAGAAGCCTTGTGCACTGAAAGCTCACCAATAAACCATTGCAGATGAAGTAGCAACATCTCAACCCAAAACCCCTGAGATTTATGCCTGTGGTGGGCTGACCTTGGCTGGTGCTCATCAAGTTGCTCTATCACTCCTCTCCTCAGCAGGAAGGTGGAGGGAGGGTGGGAAGAAAATAAGAYGGAAAAAATTCAATTTATTCTCTACATCCCAGCACCAGGCGATGTCCAACCACTTCCCRGTAAGCAGAGCTTCAGCAGACATAGTGGTCATTCCAGATGACAAATGTAATAATGAGTGCCCTCAGCCCCCCTTCTCTTACTGCTGAGCAGATGTCATATGACATGGAATATCCCTTTGGTCAGTTGGATCAGCTGTCCTGGCTATGGCCCCTCCCAAGATCGTGCCCACCCCAGCGCACTGGTGAGAGGGGAATGTTGGAGAGAGCCTTGCTGCTGTGCCAGCACTGCTCAGCCACAGCCAAAACTGGTGTGTGAGCAACACCTTTCCAGGTACCGACACAGCACAGCTCAGGGAGCTGCACTGGAAAATGAGCTCCATCTCAGCCAGACCCAAGGCCAAGCCAATAAACAAGACTGCCTGGGCTGATAATTACTCTCTTTCCCCAGCAAACCCCAAACCATTTGCACTTCCACATGTGTTTTAGGCAACTTTTTCTTGTGCCTCCTTCACTCTGTGTGTAGGGCTTAGGCTGCTTGGAAAGAACCAAGTGATGATTTCATGTGTAAAGAGCTGTGGAAATCTCAAATTATCTATTTGAGAGACAGTATTTGTGTGTAAAAGATGGCATTTTCACACATAGATGCTCACCTGATACACAGTAACATTTTGTTACTTGAAAACAAAATTTTTTTCCACTGTTTAGAGAAAAATTACTTCCCTGAATAAAATGCTCCCAAGTTTCACCAAGATTCTGAAATGAAGTGAGATTGTGTTTTTCCATATAATTATAACACATAATCCTAAACTAGTTAGAAAGTTTCATGCACCTTTAAAATTCATAAAATATATGCCATACTTATTTCAAGAACTGTTATAACAAGTACTGTTAATTTTTCTATTTTGATTAACAACTGTGAGGAAGATTAGAAAGCTTGCTTTTTCTTCCCAGGCACTTTATTCCCAGGCACAATTCTACTTATTCAAGTAAGCTGTAGCACTTGAATAAAGTGGAGATTTATATTCCATGTTTCACAAGTTCCAGACGTTTTGCAAGAGGAAAAAGTGGAAGCATCTGACTCTTTGCATATGTTTAGCAGGTTTCATTCTTTCCTGATGCATTCTAAAACATTATTCTGTATGTGTATGTCTGAATATGTACACATAAATCAGTGTATACGTGTGCATATGTGAGTATATGTCTATTAAATATATACACACATATAGTATGTATGTATATAGTATATACATATAAACATGGTTTAAAATATAGATATGAAATGCAATTAAAGCTTAATCAATACGGAATAATAAACAATAATCTTGATAGTGAATGGCACTAAAATGACAGACAGGCACAGGAAGCCTGCGTAGAAATACGCATGGAAAGAAAACAGCTAAAAGTACTCAGCAATTATTTCCACCCATCTGAATGAGAACATTTTCCACTATGAGCACCCCCGTGCACTCTAATACCCTTCAAGCATTTTCCAACAAGGCAGCAGCATCCTTAGGGCAACAGCACTCGTACAACAGATAAAGATTTTCACGCCAGTCTTACCATTCAGAACTTCTAGGGCTCATTATATTACATTACTACGTATGTATTTTGTAATAATTACCCTATAAATCTGCTTTTGACTGCTTCAGCTTTCTAGAATTGTTATTTTTATAAGAAAATAGTTGCTGTAACAAGACCAATTGTCACTATTGTTTACTGTAATTTTACCACTTTATTAATCAAAAGTATACGGAAAATATGCATATAAATCCAATATAGCAATGTTACTGTCAGATATTCTGTTATCTAATATTTTTGTATTGTAACTTACAGCAACATTTTTTAGTGCTATTTCTTTATAAAGGAATCAAAGAGCGAACTCTGGGGCAGAACCTGTCAATTCAACAACTTAACAATATTCAAATTTACTATGAACCTATTATTTCTGAGGAGATTACCTGTTTCATCTATTTCACTTTCAACAAGACCTTTGTTTGAACCATTAAGAATAAATTTTAGTGACAAAATTCTTCCATACATGTTTCAGAAATCTGTTCGCTTTCAAAATTAAGTAATTAAATCTGATTTCCGTTGTACAATGGTTCAGACTGGGGCAAGACAAAGTGGCCTGAACATTCATTTTCCAAATGAAACACTTGAAAACCAGAAAACTAAAAAACCCCATAACTGAGTAACCACTTTCAAATACAAGTTCAGAATGAAAGTCACCATTCAGTATCTTTCAGGGACTGGAAACTGTGTGAATAAAAATTCATGGCAAGTTTAAAGGACTAAGATTATGAATTAAATCTCTTGCCCACTAAAATTTTCTCAATATTTAAGAAAGGCAGAAAGAATAGAGAAATTCTGCATGATGAATCCCATTTGGCTTAAGCTTTCACCAGCAAGAGGGGCTGTTGGGGGTTTTCAATACTCTGGAGTGCATGCCACTGGTGCAGTGGTGGGCCTGCAATGCCTTTGCTCAGCCTTTAATATGGACAATTGCAAAAAACACTTATTTTCTACATCCTTCCTGCCACAGTTGCCCTACCACACTCCCTCATCTTCTGTGACCGGCAGCAAGTGCTATTTAACCAGTAACAGACTAGAGCACCATTGTAAATAGAATTAATGCTTTAAGCTGCTAAGCTTGAACAGTACCTCAGTCCCTTATAGACACAAGGAGTATGGGGCCATTTTCGCTCTCCCCAAYAACCAGACTGCAAAAACTTCATGTCTGCAAGGACTCAAATGCCAGTTAATGAAAAAAATCAGAAAACCGGGGTGACAGTGTACCATATCATCATGACTATTTGAGTGATTCATCCTGCAATGTTCTTTTTAACCTTTGTTCTCTCACATCTGTGATGGTAAAAAAAAATAAAAAAATCAGTGCTATTATTTAACTAATCTGACCTTCTCTTATAGAGTGTTTTGGGTGTTCTTCTATAACTTTTGTGCATTCCATATCTGGATTCTCTATAATATAATTAATAGTAAGATATATAAAATGGAGGAGAAKAAACCTCAGATAATTCATATGAAATAGAATAATATGTAATGAAAAAGTAGGTGGTTTATTTTTCCCAGATTGATATTCCMTAATAAACACCTTCAGATGAATCATTAGTTTCAGTGTTTTCCACACCATTTGACTTGTAGTCTTAAAGGAAAAAAGAAAAATTATTTTCAGTGACAAACACGACATAAGATCCAGAATTCAGTATGGAAACAGCAAAACAAAACTAGATTACAAATCATTCAAAAATTGCTTGTACAAGACAATATTACAACAAGAGACTGGGCACCAAGCTCTCAGTGCCTGAATCCATGTACTACAGATGCACAAACCCCACACATTTTTAAAGTACCAGTGTATTGAAAAACTCCAGAAAACTGAACTCCCCAAGAGAAGTGGGTAAAGACACAAGTATTTTAGAAGATGCAGTATTTCAGAAAAATACTCTGAAGTCAGGATTCAAAGGTAATTGCAAAGCAGCAGTCCCAAAATTTTGGAAAAGACAGCATCAGAAATTATGGTACACAGACCAAAAATAAAAGAAAACAATAAAAAAAAAAGAAAAATACTGATGGGGCAGGCATCTCACAGGAATTCTTTGAATTCACTTTCTAAAATCACTAAGCTTTTGGGCATACATGTACACACCCTATCCAAAAAGGTTATTGAAAAAGTGCTTTAAATTTATGAAGTCCACTTTCTCAGCAGTCCTTATGTTGTTTCACAGCTGAAAACAAAAGCCACCAAAAACTCTGTCGGGGTGGGTGATAAAGCTCTTATCTCTTACCAGATTGCAAGATGAGCAGAAAAAAAATATAACCCGAAGTGAGGATTACGACCCGAAATATTCTGAATCCATATTAAAATGCAAATCTATCTGCCCACTTCATTTCTGTATCCACCTATGAAATAAAGCCTGTTGYAGCATCTCTCCTCAATTAACAGTACAAAACATAAATACAGGACAGTACAGCCAATGCCTCTCCTCTCCAAACTCAGGTGTAGCTCTGCTGCAGCTTTAGCCAGTGATGCACATTCTAAGGCAACGCAAGAGAATTCTAAAGCATCCCCAGTGTGGGACCTGTGCCCGTGTGGCTCAGTGAAAGCTCCTGTGACAAGCACACCCTCGTTCACTCACCCAAACCTTTCAGGCAGTTTTAMATAGACAGCCGGAAAAATCCAATACTTTCATACCATTAGTAAAATAAGAATGCTAGTTTTTCCATTAGGACATGGCTCTTGCTTCTAACCTATATAGGTCAGAACAAAATAATGAAACATTATTCRGGGGAAAAGTTATTTTGAGTAGGTTATTTAAAGGTCTCAGAAACATCTTATTTTCTTTCCCTTTCCCATTTCAGAGGTCTATATGATTGATGCATGACACTACAGTACATTTTTCACAACAGAAAAAGCATTAAAATTGCAAAAAATAAGACTTTTTCAAAGTGCTAGAATATTTACAGAAATTGAGCAGAGCTTTAAACAAAATTGGTCTCAAAAGGCAAGAGACTGTTGGTGACAACATAAGACAAAACCATCCAAAGCAAGTTGTCATCAACTTTTTTTTGATCTTTCCTCCTCTCTTCCATGCTCCAACACTTAAGCTGGTTGTACTAAGCTGATGGCATACACCTACTTCTTTGGGGAAACGCAGTGATGTGCTCTTACAGTTTTATCACAATAATGAAGTAAAGCCCTGCTAATTACAACCACAGAAAAGAGAGGATGAAGTGGGAGAGGCACTGCATATGAATTAACTGTGATTTATGGTCATCTCTATCAAAAAAACAGATAAAGAATGAGCTGACAAAAAGTCCATTTTCCAACTGCTTCATTTTAATGAAAATACCATGGAAAAGTTATAATGTAAAAATGATGGAGAATAAAATGTTTTATATTCAAGAAAAAAAAAATCTGTAGAGATAAAAAGGACTGTTCCATCTGGAACCTGTTCTACTCTAAACTAAACCACAAAATTTAGCTATTACTCATTCTGAGCTCACAGGCATAGAGTTCTGTTTGATATCAAAGTGATAATAACTGAGTTTTCCAGAGACACTGGAAAACATATTATGCAATAGTAGCTCAGAGCATTCAACAGTGTGTAATGTGAGGATAGCTAATTTAAGCTTCCCGTAAGGGTTTCCATGAATGGAAAACATTCTGTTRAAGGCCATAACTTTACTGTTTACTATGTTTGCTGAAAAAGATACGACAAAGATTCAAAGAAGACAAGTGACACGATTTAATCAGAGATGAAAGCAGTATTCAAAACTCAATACTCACAATATTAATCTTTAACAACGGGTCAAGGAGTAAAGTAAACAGTTTTCTGCATAAAGAGGAAAATAATTTAACTAGATATCAGACTATGGACTTGCATTTCCCTCTACAAGAATGATTTTATACAAGCAAAGAAACTTTTTGAACAACTACTGATCTGTTCTTTTGGACTTAGTGAAAACATGTCCCCTAATAACATTACACAAGCAAATCCAACTACAACCTACCATAACAGAAGTGGCATCTATTGTACAATTTTTTCTGCAAATCAGTTTGAGAAAACTTTCTTTAAGGTACATTAAAACATGATGTCATTAATTGAGAACCAAAACAAAAACTGCAAGTGTAGCCAGCACTGGAATCACAGTTTTCTGTTTTATTCTATTGGAATGATGTGAAATGATGAGGTATATCACCTTTCTGTTCTTGAACGTGATTAAATAGAACTTTTAGGAATACGTTTATAGTTGACAAATGTGGCAGGGGGAATTGTTTTGGGTTTTAAACTTAAAACGATGTTTCCTTCCCATTCACTTTCTACAAAGGTGTCTACTAGAGTTCAGTGGTCAACTACAAGAAGTATTTGCTGTAGTTCAGTACTTTTTGACAAAACTTTTCAGTCTCATTTATTAAACAAGAAAGCTGTGGAGGTTTCCCAAGTTGCTTGCTCTGAGTACTAACTGATGGGTGTTTCACATTTCTGCTCAGGGTGAATATTCTTAATGTCCATTGAATGTAAATACTCAAATAAAAATCACTGCCACAAATGAATAGATTTTTATTCATTTGGGCTATCAGTTTGGAATAAATGTAGCATTCTTCCACATTCTGCACAATCTGTGGAGCAGCTAGAATCATAATGACAGCAGGATTGTAATATTCAGTTATATAGTCCTTACTGAACACTGCATGACACAGCTGGCAGGTCAGATTGGGACTTGTCTTGCTTGTGTACAAAAGTAGTTGTATGCTGATAAAATATCGTTCCTTTGGTTTGCAAAAAAATTCTAAACATTAACCAGAATTGAAAAACTAATGCTGGTATTTCATACTAATAAATTAAATTATATGCATGTTCTTAAATAATTATTCAAAATCAGAATATGTTTGCAAACAGGAATTGTATGTAAGAAGGTATCTCCACCACTGTTACACCACCAGGTAAGGCTCTTTCCAGTTCCAAAATAGCACTCTATCAACTTAGGGGTAACCAAGTTTGAGTATTTAAATTTTTATTATTGTTACTGGTTTCCTTCTCTCCTGCCCTCGTCAGAATAACCTCTTCTCTTGTTCCCTGCCCCATATGTTTACTTGACTACAAGAGATCACATTATTGAAAGAACTGATGAAATGAAAGCTCAAGTATGGCCAAAGCTGCTGTGTCACCTCGATGTAAGAGAAGTGGAGAGACCAATTTATTTTGTGCCTGCCCCTCAGGGCTGGACACGGCTGGGCGATCCGGTTACACCGGATCTGAACACTGAGCTCATGCTGTTATGCTGTTTGCTGCCTTTTCATCCCAACAAACTGAGAGGGCAGGCAGAGACCTGGCAGGAAGGGCCGGAGAGAAGGTTGTCTTGTATCAAAAAAGCCATTGAAGTTGATAGTACAAACCAATAGCAAATTATTCCCAAAGGATCGGACAGACGTGATAGAAATCACACATTTTCCAGAAGAGATGCATGTTAGATCTGGCCTTACACACCACTCTTTATTCAGGTTTCTCATTAAACTATGATCTGTACTTATCTCTGCTTCTTTGTTACATTTTTTATGCACTTTTTAAAAACATAGTCATCTTTCCTGCTTGGGCAAAACCCACTGCCCATAGTATCTCCTTACAACTTTAATTCAGTTCTAAAAAATGTAGCTGGCTTTTTGTTGGGTTTTTTTTAAGCTTTCATGTGATATTGCCTTCATTTCCTCCTTGTACCTTCCTCACTACAATATAAATCAACAGCAAACATGATTTTGTACTGGACCACCTTCCTCCTTTACTCTCTCCTCTTCAAAGTCCAGTGTTCCTGAGGGTTTCTCCGAAAAATGACTCAGCCATCTCTGTAGTTTTACCATGTAGCTTTAGCTAAAAGAAATTTATCATAAATTATTACCTACAGTGTGCCATCAGCAATGATCCCTGTAATCCAATGCATAACAGACAAGCATCATTAACTAAGGGATTATTTAATTAATCCCTAAGCAGAGTTGGTGCTAAAATTCTCTTATATCCAGTCAGACTGATATTCTGCATAAATAGACATCTAAGAGAGAAACCTTTTGAAAAAAAGCTCGTATTTACTCACTTTCTGGTTTGCTTTCCCTTTTTCAAYTCTGCATTAAGATTCTTTTACTTTCCTTCCAGAGCAAGCAACACCACAAATAATGTATATCTAATCTCACACTGAGTCTTTTACCCTGCAGGAAGATTGTCTTGAAATATTTTCCCTACCTTWCCAGTCTAGCTCAACATAATCCCTTTGAAAAATTCTCCAGAGTTTTGACTTACTGTATGGCATGAATAACAATTCATGTTGTTGAATAATATATCCAGAAAAAAAATAAATCTACTCCTGATTGTCTTCAATATTCAGAAATAATAATTTTCCAAAGGAACAAAATAAGCAAGAGGGAAAAATGAGAAAAATATGAAAAAACAGAATAAAATAACTTTGGAACCTGCAGCAACAACTGTAAGTTCAGTCTTACATATTAGCTACTCTTCCATGTGAGACTAATGTAAAGATTAATAGTCTGAATATTATCTTAGCAAGTCTCACATAAGCCCATTGATTTCACTCGAGCCATGTGCACCAGAGCAAGAAAGAACAGTCAGTCTCATTATAAATACATACCCTAACATGGCCTGAAGTGAAAAATTATGCTGTGGGAACGCATTAAAAAATAATGTACAACAAAAAAAATTCAAACACTTAAGAAATAAGCATCCTTTCTGCTTTTTTAGACTTCTTTTTGAGTGTTTGGAGAGTCTGAGCTAAAGCAATTAAATGCAACCCAGGTGYAAACTCTAGAACTGAAAACAGAAGTAATGATAATTGAAAATGCTGCAGTGAAGCACTGAAGTCTGATCTTAACTGTTAAAAAAGTAATTATAGCAAGGGCTAACAGTAGGTTTGAAATTTGATATTTGTCATGAAGAAGCTACAAGTTAAAAGAAATTAAAGTCTGACATGCAAGTTTATTTGCCTAGAAGCAAAATGAGATTTAGAATATATATATATATACACACACACACATATATATATACATATATACACACTTCAGATTTAAGAAAGCCTTTGCACACACTTACTGACACAAACAGCCAAGTTGACCTCTAAGGAGTCTTTGCACGGAAACAGACCTGAAATTAAAGAAATGCTTCTAATACATAAACACATGACTTCATTGAAACTATTTTTTGTTTCTAAAGTAGCAGAAAGAAAATCAGATTAAAGCTTGATTCAGTGTGGGTGCAGATAGGAGGAAGAACCATCGAGACTGAAAAACACTGATATGAATTTTAGGCAGTTGAAATCTTCTGCAAGTCTTTTTTTTTTCTTTTTCCTGGAAAAATACCTATAATGCAGACAGCATTTATCAAATGGAAATTTTACAGATGAGTAAAATAACCAAATCAAAATCGGCTATATATAATATTACCAGAATAGTGCTACTCTGACTCACCTGTCATTATAAAACTCAGATTCTTTTCTACATTAGTGGAACCCACCCCCTCATCTACTTCTCCAATCTACACAGTGCCATTTAACATCACACCACACACTTAATAAAACTTCTGTATCATTAAAATTATGAACTAATCCTGAGCTGAGTTCATCTAAGTTGAATGCATTTCTTTCTCAGAACCTGTAGGCCTTTTCAATATTCTTCATCTAACGATTTTAACAAATAATTTCAATACCTATTTATAATTTTTGCATGAAAAGTACATATGCATAGCACCTTAATTTTCTAAGTCGAAATTATATAGGACATGGTAGAACTTCCAACTTGCATCTCTGATTGCAGCATTCTGACAGTAATCACTGGGTTTTCACATGCAAATCAGGGTGCCAATCTTACAAACCAGCTTTCCATGGGTATTAAGATCCACATGGATATGTTTGGGCACAGCTGTATGGATAGTATGCAAAGAGCATGACTGGAACCAAAAATACCAAAAAAATGACCCACAATTTTTWAAATATATATGACTGTATGTATACATTTCATAATTTGTCTATTTCTAACATCCTTGTTTCTGTTAACAAGGAGAAAAATAACCAGAACTAATGTTCACACATTATAGTATTTTGAGGGGTTTATTTTATCATTCCCCTAATCCTCTCTTCCAAAAAGATGTCATAGCACAGAACTATTTTAATAGGAAGAGGAAAATTTACTCTTCAGTTTAATAGGAAAAAAAAAAAAACCATAAGGATAATCCCAGACTGGATTGCAAGACAATCCTGATACAAAAAGGATATAGCGTACACTTTTTAAACCAAGACAAAACCACTGCATTTTCCTTTCAGGGAAAGCTTGGAATTAAAGTTGCATGCTTTCTGAAAAATGTGTGTTAGCCCATTTACTTGSATGGGGGAGACCTGCCCATTTTCACATAGGATGTCCTTTGGTTATTCTGCACGTGAACAAAGTTGAATTGGTGATTGAAACGTGGCCAGCTGCCAACCAGACCACCTGCTCCAATTTCAGCCTCAGATGGGACCACAGATTCTATCACCACCTTTAGCTCAGTGGAAGTTTTCTTGTTCTCAGTAACTGATGAAGGTCAGGTATACGCAGTATTTACAAGCTTACAGAGCACTCTGAGGCAGTTTGGAGCCAGAAATACTACATGACTTTATTTCAGTGTCTTCTTTCTGTAATTTCAGTTCCAAGTTCAGTTTTACCACCTAAAGAGTGTTCTTAACGTTAGGATTTCAAATAGCACAGTCAAATCAGTCACTTGTGACGTTAATAGCAAGTGCGAAAAATGCAAGGTAGTCTAGTTATTCTACCATAATTTTTGGTATATAGCAGAAACTGGCCATTTGTCATTTATATTCTACCTGATATTCAGYGTAAGTGAACACCAAATATGCAGCCATTACTTCTTGTTAACTAAGGGAGAAAATAAGAGCCTCATCCATTTCAGTTACATGCACTGGATTTCTTGATACATGCTCTAACTTACTTTCTTTTACATGTATTCTGACCTGTGAATCCAGAGACACCAAGTAAAGAAACTGAATGTAACAAGAACAAAGGTTTGATGTGTTAAGAAATTACAAGGTTGTTCTGACCTTTAATTAAGTATCTGAGGGGGTGGTGAGGGAAAAAAAAAAGTAATTTTGTTAGTCTTCAGTAAGACTCTCAAAGCACAAACTAGATTACTGAGAGGTCAGCAACAGTAAACCTGATTTGATCCTAGGCAAGCCAAATCAACATTTGCACCTCAAAGCCAACAAACTCAGGTGTTGGTTTTCCACAGCTGGTACAAAGAGCATGAATATTAGGGAGTTTCTATCCAGTCATTTTTTGTAGCTACAATTAAGAACACATGAACAGATGTATCAAGATAATTTGGGTATACTCACATCAGCTGTAATTACAAGAACTGAAGAATTTATGTGTCCTGGTAGAGACAGCATATACTGATGAAGTGTAAAGATGGGGTGAGCTTGAGGATAATTCCATGGTTACATAAATCATAGAAATGCCTGGGTTGAAAGGGACATTAAAATCATCTAGTTCCAACTGCCCTGCCATGGACAGGGACACCTTTCACCAYACCACATTGCTCAGAGCTCCATCCAACCTGGCCTTAGACATTTCCATGCCACTGAAAAGAAAATACACTTCTGCAGATGTCCCTCTGTTCATGAATACCATTCTAGGATATTGCTGTCTAGATGGGTCCTATATATTAATATACTTGGATAAAAGTCAGATCTAAAGTACTAGAGGTAGCTTCTGAATTCTACATTCACCAAGTTAGTTAACTTTAGCCACCTTCTTCCTCTATAACAACTTACACATCAAATAAAATGGTCACATTTTACTTCCATATGCTTTCAAACAATTAATCAATTGCTTGGTTTTGTAACACCTTACCCACTCACCCCTTCAGAACACCACGAATACTTTTGTAGGTAAGACTGCAGACAGCAAAAAGATGATGATCAAAACTTAAAAGTCCAGCAGTGGACAGAGGAGTTGAACAGAATAGAGAAGCCCCCAGCACCTGAAGGCAACAGACACTGGAAAATTGCTGCTGTACAAATTGCACCATTATCATAGAGAGCATTTCATGAAAAGGTATGAATAGTTTATACTTTCTAAATACATACATTCATTTCCTTTCATGAAACTACAAACTTCTATTTCCCTTTCAAAACCTGCACACAGTGTGATTTAAATCTTCATATAATGTTCAACTATCGTGGCAAGTGCTTGAACAGCAGCTACAATAAAGGGCACTACCACTACCTTTGACTACCACACTTGGCCCCATATAGTCCAGCTTTACAACAAAACCTCTGAATAAATAATTTTTAAGAAAATTATCTAAATGGTTGGTTTATTTATTTGATCTTTAAAAGTCACCCAACAATATTAAAAAAAAAAGTGAGTTTTGATCACCAAGAAAGTTTGGTGTACAGAATCAGCAGGATAAAACCTGGAAGGCAGCAATTAACTTCAATTTTAAAAAGGCTTTTTASGAAACTCAGTATCCAGGCAAAAATAATCTTTGTTTGTCCTTGCTGAGGTTATTATCAGCAAAAGAYGGCAAACAACAATGGGAGTAAATGGTTGATTCCCACAGCAGAAGTGGGTTTCTAGCAATGGAATTCTGCAAATGCCTGTGCTGAGTGGCCAATAAATGACAGACAAATATAGACAAAGAAAAAGAAATAGAAATGGGGACAGTTTTTTAATATATGAGTAGTTGTTCAGAAATGTAACATTAGGAACTTTTGGGAAAACAACACAGAACTTATTTTGCTGTTGTCAAAGTCCATGGTCTGTCCGCATCAATGTTGTATGTCATCTTGGTTCCCCTATCTCAAAACAGGAGACAGTGGAACTGGAAATGATTTGTTGAAGGGAAACTTAAGATGGACAAAGTTAAAAGAATTTCTGTGCAAGAAATCTCTACATAAAGCATAAAACCCACTTCAGTCTCTTTCCAGAAAGACATTGCTCAGGGGAGAAATAACAAATGCCTATAAAAACACAGTCCTCAAGGTCATGGTGATAAAAATTGATTCTTCACTCTGTCTTCCAAAATAAGGAGCAGGAGGCATCAACTGAAACTAACAGGAAACAGCTTCAAAACCAGATGACGTGACTCATCACCCAACAAATAGTTGATCTGTGAACTTCCTTGCTAATGGATGTTTAGAGAGGTAAAGGTTAAATCTAGATTTAAGGAAGACTGAACACATTTAAGTAGAAGGTTGTTAAAGATTAATCAGTACATAGAAACTACATCCAGCCCTGCAGCACTTGACCAAAAAAGAGCTGGAAAGCTAAAATAGACACTTCAGCCATTTTTTTACAGCCACATTGTACACAGAATAAGGGTTTAAATGGACCTCCAGACTGACCTGCTGGTCACCCTGATGCTACRTTGGATATAAAACTCTGGTAATACAATAAAGGTATAACATCCTCTTGTACAGTTAAAGGAAATTTAATGAACAAAAAACCCCTGCTACATTTAATGTAGAATAGAATGGTAAACTAAACAGCTTGATAAAGCTCCAGCTGCAAAAGTATTTGGAAATGTTAGATCCTTGCCCTGTATTTAAGAATTTTATATCGCTCTATTACTCCCCAGCCATTCTAAATGTAGAATTTTAGGGCCATTCATTTCCAGAGGCTGATTTTTAATATTTTTTTTAGAAGCACAAATAGAATGCTAATTCTAAAATTCCCCTAATATTTGTCATGAAAACTGAAGTATGTAGGAAAAAACTATAAATTGCTCTTAATTTTTGTAAACAACATCTGGCCATTCTCTCATCACACTCCTGTGTTCTGTTTTTTTGTAGATGTTTATTTCAGTTYGCTACATAATAAGATACTACAGAATCTATCACCTATCATAAGTTATTGTTGTTTTCTATGTGATCAAATGTACAGTCTTCATCCAGATCTTACAGACTATCCAGTTGAGAAGCTACAGGTAGATATGGGATGATGGGGTGGATAGGGAAGGTGCAACACAAAACAATGTTTTCGGTGAATGTTCCGTGACCACCCTCTACTGTACATACTTCTAACCTTTACAGCAAAAATAAACGGTCTTTTWAAATTACTCATAAAGGCAAAACTTATTTTTCAAAGAAACAAATCAAGATAGATGGTCTATGTTAAAACTCAGAACAATGGGGAGGGAGGTTGCATTTTATTTGTTTGTTTAAGTACGTTATGTTTCGGGTGGAGGAATGAAGGAACACGGAAATATCTCCCCCAAAATCATTCTTCTTGCAAAAGACACTAAGATGCAAAGGATCATATCCCATCTGCCTGTCCATGCCTCAAGCATTTCATATTTTAATAACTGCAAGACTCAATTCTGAAAAATATTCTACAGAAGATGAAGCAATTTTTTACTGGCTTTTTTTTCCTCTTTTTTTGTTGCTATTTTCTTTACCTAACACTATCAGGCATCTGACAGCTGGAAACATCATGTTTTAGCCAGGAACACACATCTTGAAAGCAGATGGTAAATAAGCTTACCGCAGAATCATAACAGACTGATAGAAATAATCATGGCAGCAAAACTACCTCAGAGCCAGACAAACACAAGAAATATTTTTATGGCAAAGGTTACAATTGAGAACATTTTCTTTGCATTACACATCATATCCTATAACAGTGATAAAAGTGAGACATGCACCTGAAGATTTATTGTATTTTTTAAGCAGACTGTGCCTTAGGCAGCCACATGCCTATGGAGAAGCAGAAGAGGAGAGTGTGCAGGATGACTGGATTCAGGGACCATCTCAAGACCTTGGAAAAGCACAAGTGGATGCCTCTGTCTGGAGAAGCCTGTGCTCAGGGAAGGATAAGAACTGCCACTGCATGTGGCTGTAAAACACTTGCAGACTGGTTAAAAGCTGCTCCCTGCTCCATCCCCACCTTCGTGCACGTTCAAGGTAGGAACGACTGAGCTCTCCCTGCAAATGCCTTCACAGCCTAAACGTCCCAAATTACAGCACATGTGAAGGTACATTTGGCTCAGATTGGCAGTCTGAGAAACTGAATATGCTTTACATACCAATTTCAATTCTCTTCTCTCAGCAGAAGGAAATGGAAGGGCCTAACAATGCTTTTAAGAAACCAGCTGATGATTAAGGTTAAAGAACTCCCCAGGAGCCTGTAAGGTTACTCCCCAGGTTAAAGAGGATCTGTCTCCCTACACAAAATACCCTCACAACTGTAGCTCACAAGTGGAAAAATTCAGACAAAGCTTTTCCCAGACACTCTCAAAGAGATTTGATCTGTCTCTTGGATAAATGAAGAGCCTGGTTTTTGTTAACTGGAAATCCGAAAGTCGTTTAGCGCAGCATTTGCCTATGGATCATTATGCTACTTAATATACTTAATGTATTCTAATAGGATTCATCTTCCTGAGGCATCTGACTTGTTTATAAATAGCCTAGATAACATGATGACAAATAATACATGTTTATGAAAAAAAATCATATTTCACCTCAACATACCTTATCATAACCTTATTGCAAACATCCAAAAAAAGTCAAAATATAGCACCACAAAAAGACATTTTATTTAAATTAGTCCACATTGGAGGTATTTGCTGGAGATAAGTTTTTCAATGTTGAAACTACAAAGCACTAACCAGACAGGTAAAAGTGTTTTTACCYACCAGCTGCTATAAACAGTTGACAACACAAAGGAATGAAACACCAGAAAGCCCCTTTTCTTCCAAGCTTTAGTAATTTTCATAACATGCAAACTCTAAATAAGCTCCTAAACAAAGGACTTTCTTCTAAAGCTATCCTAAATTTTACTTGCTCCACATTTTTTTTTTAACATGATGGAAAACAATTTGGCTTTTGTCCTAGAATTATGGGGTTTTGTGGGTTTGTTATTCAACATGAAAAACACACAGTTTACTTGCAGGAAAAAAAAAGGAAAAAGTAACAGATGAGTAACAGAGAAACTGCAATATATGAATGATAATAAAATAGATAGAAATACGCCAGGCCTATGAAACAAGGATGACTTGGATTCCATGGCAAACAGATGCAAAATGATTTTGTCAGAGCTAGGTACTGAAACTACTGCAACAAAAATGAAGACTAAGCAATTAAAAGAAAGTAAGGAAAACTCAGAAAACATTAGCCCAAACATGCTAACTCTTTTTTTTTCCATTTTAATTGCATACAGCAGTGGCAATTTTTCACTGAAGACCCTGATATATGGAAATTAATCTGGCTGAGGGCCACCAAATGGTCAGATTGCTACAGCACATCATCTCTAAGGCTGAGAGAGCTTAAAAGCCTAAATTTCAAGGAAAATCCTATTTCTGTCTTCCAGCTACATAGTGGGAGGGTATATGCATGCTTCTTCTCCAAGGTGCAGAGTGACAGGATGAGAGACAAGGGATCCAAGTTGGAATGTGGGCGATTCCAGATAGATGTAAGGGAATTTTTTTCCCCTTGAGGCTGCTAACACACTGGAACAATTTGCCTAGAGGCACTGTGGAGTTTTCATTTCTAGAGATATTCAACAGTCAGCTGGGCAYGACCCTTATAAGTTAAGTTTTAAAAAACCAAACCAAGCCTGTCTGAGTTCAATAAYGGTTAGGACAACACTCCCAGGCACATGGTGTGATTCTTGGAGTGTCCAGTGTAGGGCCAGGAGTTGGACTCGATGATTCTGATGGGTCCCTTCCAACCCAGCATATTCTATGATTTYATGAAACCAAAGAAGACCAACATGCCTTTAAAACTATAACATATTCTCAAAGATTGAAACGCTTAACCTTCAGCACTTTAGCTCATTGGTTAGAACACAGTAGTGTATTTGGTATTTAATTCCAGTGGATGGTTACAAACTTCCAGCTGTTCAGGTATGCAAACAGAGGTGAGCTGGTAACACAGTTTGGGATACTAATTACATTGGACAAGCAGTGACCAAGTAACACAATCAGTCAATGAATCAAAACAGCGTGAACACATCCTTCTTACTACATTTTCCTAGGAAATTACTGTCAGCTTTCTCAGAGACATGTCTAACTGAAAACAGAAGTTTCTTTCTGCTATTCAGAAGAGGAGACATGATGAATGAACCAATTCCAAGGCCTCTGCAACCATCCTGTGAACTGCAATGACAACGCTGTTCGGCCAGACTCAAGCTCCTGTTCCCACCTCGTTTGTTTGCTCTGTCTCAGCACTGGAACCGTGGAAATCCAATCTGGAAAGCCAGTGAGCCACCGTATCACACCTACCCTCTGCTCCACTAAACTGTGCATTGTGTGTATTGGGGGAAATACTGTCTATTAGAATGAGTAGGAATCCAATGCCAAAAAAAACTCTCTCACAGAAACCTCAAACATACGGACCAGCAGTTTACAAGCACATCACTCATTTCAAGAGGATTTCTTAGAAAATAAAAAAACCCCAAAAAACGCAAACAACCCACAAGCAGGATGAAGAATTCCATATGGACACTAATAAAGCAGCAGAAGACATAGTTACACTGGCTTGTGTTTCAGTAGGAATATTGTATTAAAAACAATTTTCAGCACCAAGCCAAATAAAATACAAGCTTAGATCTTAGTATTTATTAAAGTTGATATACTTTTTTCCTACTTTTTTCGTTAAAATATGAAGAGAGAAGACACATCTTTTTAAGCAAAGGAACATCTGCCATATGCATTTTCGAAAACATCTAAATTACCTAAAATATTCTACCAAAAACCCCTGAAACACTCATGTGAATGAGTAGGATACCGAATCACATATTTCTATCACTTTCAAAATAATTACACCTGCTTAGGATGAAAAAAGCAGCAGTTACTTAGAACGAGATTTTCTCTAGGTAAACACCCTCAAAAAGAGTATTTACCTCCTTTCCTTTACCTTACAGAATTACACATCTACATTAAAAAGCCAACAAAAAACCCCACCACCTAAAATCCAAAACAAAACCAACTAACCAAACAAAAAACCCCAAAAAACCCAAAACAAAAATCCAAACAAACCCCATCAAGGAAAGAAACAAGAATATCAAAACATACCAGCAAGACTAAAACTAAACAGTGATTACAGCACATTCACAACACACAGGTACAGAAATGCTTTACAGAGGTTTTGTTTTCCTTTATTCTTACTGGATATGTAAAAAATTCAAAACGATGCTTTAGCTTTTATGAGGAATATAAAACAGCAACTACTAGTTTTGCATGCTTGTCTAAATGTAAATGTAATGGCATGAAACTATTACTGTTCTTACATATTCAAAGCCATTTCACAAACCATCCCAACTGCCAAATCAATCATTGTATTATTAATGTGTCATGTGTGACGTTTTCAAAAGCTAAATGCATCAAAAAAACTCTGAATTACTCTGTTTTACTGTTCATGTTTTTTTATTATATATAATAGATTTCAGCTATTTCTAAGTATGAAAGTACGGCTCTTTCAAGAAACACAACAAAGATTCTCTGCATCTAAAGTTACTGGAGTTGATACGAATCTTGCATTTCAAGAACTACAAAAAGTAAAGCAGGTAGGTTAATCCACTATTACTCAATCTTGCAGACCCTGCCCACCGATTCACCTGAAGTTCCTTTAAGTACACAAGGCTAGGCAGATACTGAAAAACCCTTTTCCATGTGGAAAACCACATTCACTCCATTAGTGTAAAAAAGCACTTTTCTAGTGATTGAGTAGCCACACAATATACAGAAAAAATTAAAAAAGGAAAATATAGTTACTAAACCACAATTTTTTTGGCTAGCTGAATTCATTAATCCCCTTGCTCACATTTTGCACTCAGTAGTCATTACTAGGAGGTTGTTATTTTATAATTACTAGCTTTAATACTGTAATTCAACGTACTTGAAATACTAATTTCCAGCATTCTGATCCTTACATCTTATTTCTTTTGTGCCAAATATACACTTGAAGACTAGTATTAGATATGATAAATACATTTTAAAAAAGCAATTATATATATATCTCATTGTCAAAACCAGGCAGTAACTCTATTAAAAAGATTCAACACATTAAAAGAAAAAAAATTGGTGCAAACTAATTAGAGTAGATGACATTCACAAAAAGAAAATAATTGTATGAAGACCTCAGAAAAGGAAATTTAAAAAATCGTCCGATCTTTGATAGACTGATAGACTCATCTAGGATGAAAAGAAGACACTGAAGAATATAAGATGAGACCACACAGTGTGATTCCACTCAATTAAGCCTACAATTATTGCCAAATGATTCTTTTCTGCTGAAGATAAAAATGATCTAATGGTATGGGCAGAACACTTCACAACACTCAGAAGGTTAAAAACTTTAAGAACAAAATCAGTCAGATTCTTCTTATGTGTATTACTGACAAAAGTAAAACACCTTGTCACAGCTTGTCAGATTATTCAGCTGTTTCTCAGTGTGGGAAGATTTACATACAAATACAGCTATACATAACAGGAGGAGGGTTTTAGTGCAGAGGTAATAAAATCTCTTTGAATAATCCTAAAGACTTCTGGTTTTTCCTTTTCAGCTGTTAGAACCACCTTTTCTTTCTTTCTGAATTTTTCCACAAACCTGAAGATACATGAATTAAAACACTAGAGTTGACAAACAAAGAGGTTTGGCAGACTTTGCACGAGGAATTAGAACTGACTCACGTGATATTTTGGTCAGATGCATCTGAACACTTTACAGGCATTATTAAAATGCAAATTATAACATGTGGAATTCAACTGCCTCCTGGGAAAATATGAAGCTTGCAAATATAAGCTGTTGTTGCACTACAGAAACATAAAAAACCTCTGAACGACGAGTTACATGGCAGACAGTAGAAATAAGAAAGGGGGCTTAGAAAAAACAACCTGACCAGCTTTTCCTTCCCTCCCCTTCTTGGAAATGGTCTCTTTTGTGTGATTTCTACACTGATACTGTAATAATGAAAGTGAAACTTGAAAAAAAAAAATGAAGCTTGATTAGTAAACATAAGAATGGCTAATCACTTCTGCTTGGGTTTGTCAATTATTTTTTTTTTTACATTTACAGGTCAGAATAATGGTCAGAGAGTGATTCTTCAAATGTCTGAAATTCTAGACGTTGTCTTAGAAGATGCAGAATCTTATTCCCAGCCCACCTCAAGCAAACTTCTGCAAGAGCTCAGCATCTTGTGCCAAAAGCTACAAAGCAAGCTGGAGTACATGAAAACCAAAAACCAGAATTTGCTTTTGGAATATTTTAATTTTATGGGTGAGATTGGTTAATCCTTATTTTATTGCCCATTTTACCAGAGATTTCAGGCTGCTTTCACAACAGAGTAAGCAGAGCAATAATGGAATGAATTCTTAAAGTTTATCTATGGATAAACACCAAGCAGGATTTTTAAATTATATTACAAGCCATATAAAAGCTACATCATTATCAATTAAAACCTCTACATTATCTGTGGTCAAGACGAAACGAAGGAAAGTAACTTCTAGAGCATTTATTTCTAAACTACAAAATCTATGGTTTCCCCAACACTATGCCCATACATTGTCCCATACTATTCTTAATTTGTGCACAAGAAAATGAGCAGGACAAAAAATTTGTGATCTTGTTAACAAGATTTGAAGACAGTCTTCTATTGGTTACATGAAACCACACACCAGCTAACACAAAGCGACGCAGTAACAATTCCTCCTTCCACCCCACTCCCCAAAAAACGATGGCTGTACTATTTCACTAATTATCTTGTCATACTTTCTCACATGAAGTACCTTACTTTAAATACATACTTTGACACTATACTTTGTTCCCTTTTCTTCCATGAGAAAAAAAGAATGCACCTGCAGAAAAATATATATTTACTGTATCTCCCTTATGTGGGAGCAGAATTTTCTTATCAAATGCCAGTTGACCTCAGGGTGACCTTTCAGATGGCCCAAATTCTGGGTATCTGTCTCAGATACTCATTCTATGGTTACTGAAGGGCTTCTGGATTTAACACTGCTGACACAAGCTCCTTTAAGAGGAGAACCTCCAATACTGACAAGCAAGTCAACAATGGTTTCTGTTTATCATCTCAACATCCAACCCTGCACTCAGAAGCAGTTTTTCCCCAAATATAAGGACTTGGGTTTCTATTTGCCTTCAAGCCCATCTAGATCACCCTGTATGTGTGCACACCAATTTAATGAAAGCAACTTTAAAAGATGACACATTCCACAGCTTAGCAGTTACACTGAAAAGCCAAGCAGTATTTTAAGCGAGAACTGCCCTGTTTCTAACTACAAAGTTCAGCACATTTTGGCTACACTCAGAGACTTAATTTTCCAATAGGTGGGATATGCACCTCCTCTTGAAAATGCACAAACGGGAGAGCAGGTAGAAACCTCTGTTCTTTCAGGCAAGATAGAAAGAAAAAAGCTTTTACAAAGTGACTGAGTACCACTACAGAGCATGCAGACCATGCAGTGTAATCTCTACCCCTCAGTCATCAAAATTCCACCAAACGGGTCATGAGAAATCTGATTTTAACCTTACATTATCCCTGCTTTGAAGAGGACATTGAACAAGAGGTCTCTGACGTCAGAGTGCTAGGAAAGTTTTCCTATGCATCTTCCCAGTGAAAAAGCAATTACACAAAGCATTTACGTCAAGCTCTGCTTCAAGTACAAACAATAGATGATTTTGATTACAATTCCAGTAAATATCAGTATTTTCCAGAGCTTTATTTTAAACTGCAAATCATATACTAAAACACATTCTATTTGGAATGAAGAGATGTGTCTAATACTCCCCTGAAATGCTTTTCAGCCGCAAATCTGCTAAATGCCAGCCCTGCCACTCTTACAGAGCTGGCTGTAATTAAATAGACAATATAATAGCTGTCGCTATTGTACACAAAGCATCCACTTGGAACCATACTAACAGAAAAAGCAGAACTGTATGTTCCAAACTGACCAGAAAACAGAATGTTTTATATTCTGCAATCTCCCCAAGTAAACTACATGTTAATCTAAAAAAAAAAGTCAAATTCTTTCCCAAAGTAACATAGGTGCTTTAAAAAAACCCAATCAAAGAAACCAAAACCACAAGTCCCTTCCAGCCACTAAGGAAGGGAAACAAACTTCTGATTAAGTCTGCTTATTTTTTTTCATTTTCTTAATTTTCTAGTCTGCTACATATTCCTAGGGTCTCCAATTCTACTTTTTCAATAGTGCTTCACAAGTAAGAGGTTCTGTTAATTTTACTTTGGTACTTCTAAAACATAAATGTTTCTTTTCACAAAATCTGTCTTCTAAAAGCCAACTAATCTGTTGGTCTGTCAATGACCTTGGTAATGCATTAAGAAAAAAAAATTCAAATGAAAAAACATGCTAATATATAGCTTACATGTCTTTCAGAATCAAATAATTCTACATCTTTGGTGTTGAGTTTTCTTAATATAAAATTTTAATAAATATTTCGTAGGTGGATAATTCCTACTCATGGACAGAAAAACTATCACTGTTTAATTTTTCTTTTTTTAAAGGCAAAAGAAACTTGCCAAAAGCTGGTTAGCCAACAAACTCAGAGTCCTCTTCTTCCTCACATTGGCACCGCAGAACATTAATTCTTCTAGCCACTTTTTACCCATACTTATAGTCTTCCATCATGGTGAGGATTATCTGACAGTACTTTGCAAAGTGAAACAAATAATTAGAAGCAAGGAGGAAAACAAAGTAGCAGACAGCTAATTGAAATTTCTGTTAATACCTTACAGGAAAGGAAGAGTTCCTGGCTATTTGCTTTGTTCAGTGCAGAGTTACATTGACATACAATGAGCTTTAGGGGTAACTTGACTTTCTTTAAATATGAAAACAAGAAACCCCCCAAGCATTAATGTCACCCCTGCCAGAATGATAAATACATGCATGGTACTCAAGTTCTCCACAGGAAACGCCRCGCAAGGGCATAGTGCTGAACCTATCTGTGATCCTAGATCAGATGGACAGGGAAGGACAACAACCACCTGAATGAAGGACCAAACAGAGCTTCATAACAGAAGCCCCAAAGTTAAACACCAAGAGCTGCACTCGAATTGGCCTTACAGGTTTGATGTTCCCTGTTCAGAGAAACCAGCAGAGCCCAGTATAGAGTCAGAGAGGACATAATTCCAGGTGTGGAAGGATCGGGTTAGCCAGCAGCACATTCAGCTGATCAGACCTTGGAAGGATGAATATCCTCAGAACCCAATTCTGTAGAATTCCCTTCTGTGCATGAAATATGTACCTTCTTTCTCAGCTGTTCTCCAGCTCAAAAGTCTGGTAGCTCCCAAATGGGTTCAGAATCGGAATGCTCTCCCCTTTCTTCCCCAAATTAAGATATCTGTGAAGTCCTTGTTATCACCTCTGTATTGTAAACTACCTCAAACACTAAATACGGTCCCAATGCCATTCTAAGAAGAAATTATTCCCAAATAGGGGCATCATGTCCAATTGTGGACACTGGAGCTCCAGAAGAATCACCCAGAACATTACTGCCATATGTGGCATCAAAACATACATTAGCCAACTTTTCTAATTTAAGATTCAGATATTATTCTTAGATCTAATTTATGCACTGCCAACTAATTCATCTGCAGCAAACCTTATACATTAAGCAATGCAAAGTAACACAAACACGTACAGAGGTCAGATAACTTGAAAGAAGACTCAGTATGATTTTGTTTTTTTTGGGATGATACATGGCATATTTATGGTATGGAGCATCTGCAGAGACCTGCACATACAAAAAGTGCAAACATTTTGCTAGAATGCAGACCTGAGAAAAGCTTGAAATAATAAAAGAAAGGCATTACGTGTAAAAACAGGGAGAAAAAGAGAGAAAAACATTACTTACAAGAGCAATTTTTAAACAAGGTATCTTTACAGCTCACTGGTTGGTTAGAGGCTTTGATGGCCCTAGATAATCTGTAACCCTCAAAGCTATACAAGAATAAAACTTCACTAAACTTTCAAGTGCAAATATATCCTATTCTACTTATTCCTGGTGTGTTTGTAGAATACTTATGCAGCCTAGAGCTTAAAATATTTTTTGTTTGTGGCAGCAGATGGGCTCTATTTCTTGATAAGTTTGGTTTGGATGAAAGATAATGTCTAAAACTAGAACATTACAACACATACCTTTAAATGTAAAAATGTAAGATGACCTTTTATGCTGTCATGTCTGCACAAAACACTGTCAAGTTGTATACAAAAAAAGATGCAGAATACAGGGAATAGATTAAAAAGTATTAGCAAACTGAAGAACACTTTGTTTTCTTAATATACACATTCATTCTGAGATTCTGTGTCCACAGCAAGATAACCTTCTGGAGTATAAAGCTTTGGTAAAAATCCACTTAGAGATACTATAGTGATTTAGGACAATTAAAAATGTGGCCAATAATGCAAAACACATATTTTTATTTTAAAGCAGAAGTCAAATTAATATTGCTGATGCATGTAAGTTATGTAAGTGAACATGATTCTTGCAGCATGCTAATAAATGTAATTTGAAACCCTGCTCAAGAAGCAGGAACTGCCAATAAAACATATTCCTAAAATATATGACCTCCAAAATGAGGAAATTATCTGTATACCAAAGAACATTACCTACATGCTCTTGCTTTTCTTCCTGTGGCATGAGGATAACTTTCAGACTGCAGGGTTGTCAAAAATTTCATTTGTGACTGAAAAACTAAATTAATTCCTGAAGAGGCTGTGGAGAAGACTTACAGAGTGTAGAAGACAGTGGCAAAAGAGTGGCTGTTAAACACTACAAAATTCTTGAGTTTATGGAACTATGCTACACACTGGTAAAGTTAGATGTGCTGTCTATCACATCATGCTTCCCTGTGGCATTTTTTTTTGCTCCCTGTAACCAACAGTTACATGGAGCTCTACAGCAAATCAAACTTCTTGCTATTCACAGCGTAAAATACAATAAAAATCTCCACAATGACTAGCAATGCTAAAGCTACAAGAAACAAATGCCCCAAGGCAAGAAAGTCACAGCTCATTTTTTACCAGCACAGAACAAGCTAATAGTGTCTAAAATGAAACCAATGGCCCATCAGAATCGCTGCTCTCAGCAGATGCGTGCGCTCGCATCCATGGCCTGGACAGCCACCTCTGAGACACACTGAATTTAACCATAATCAGCACACAGAAACTCGATTTTAATGCATGGAAAAAATGCAAGGCTGCTGCACAAGAGTAGCAGTGTCCTTGCTGCATGGTTCACCAGAGGAAGAAACTGAGTCAACTTTGGTAAGAAAATGCAAAGTATCAGTAAATTCTGTGAGTAAATTGTAATTTTACTTCACATTTATTGCTCACCATACCTTCTTGAAGCAAAAGTGCTTTAGTTTTGAGTTAGTGGTGTCTTCAGCAGAATTTCAACAGGGTACTTTTGACTTTAGGAACTTGAGTCAGGCAGTCCTCACTAATTACTATGTTTAGATTTGAGTAAGAATCTGACCACATGAGCCACTGTCCCTCAGAAAAAACCCCAGGCCACATGGTGCCACAGCTCATGCTGCTAATGGAACCGTGCAATTCTCTTCACTCACTTCTCTGTTAAGTCACCTACCTTTGCTAAATTCACTCTCAGCAATTTCAAGCTAGCTTGGCTGATTTTGAACTGATAGGATTTTTCACAGTGCTTCACATCATCTCAACAACCGCAATCTCCAAACAAGGAGGTTTTTCACCTCAGATGTTTTCAAAAAACCTGCAGGATCAAGCCCTAAGTAACTAAGAAAGAATAACAATCAAATTGTACTCTCATTCTTGTCTTAAAAATAACCATAGTTTCCTTTCCTTCATTCCTCTGTTATTTTTCATTTTCATATGCCTCCAGCTTCTAGGTTACGGGTGCTACCTGCAGCACAGCTGCCAAAAATACTCCCAGTTCTTCCGGAGGCTCTTATGGCTCAATTGCAAATATGAGAATGAGTTGATATCACTTGTTACCTCCATTTTTCCAAGCTTAACTTGGCAGACTGAAAAGGTCTGGGAAAAAAGCAATAAAGTTGCAGTCCATATAAAGACTCGAAATCAGAAAGGGAGATGGAGTTTAGCCCACAGACTCTCATTGAACCGTAATCTGGAGCAACAACTCTAACTCGGTGGGTCAAACCCCTGAGCTGATGCTAAGTGCTCTGACAATCACACTTAATATACAGAAGGGAAGATTTGCTGCCTTTGACCTGAATGATACGCAAGCACTGACAAAAACTCATTGTTTGAAATATGTCAGCATAGGAAACATCACAGTCAAATGAGAGTAGCAGAATCTCAGAGGAAAGGCCATCCTGCTACGATGAAGCTCTGCAAGGCAAAAGGAAGACGTCAGCCTCAGTGTCACCACTGAATCCACTTAGGAGCTTTGAATTGTATGAGATCAGTAAATCAAACCATAGGCAAGAGACATCAGCAAGTGAAAGCTGTGCAGAGCTACAGCAGCAGAGGTGAGTGCAGGCTCAGTGCTGTTAATGAAGCTGGGTGTTGATCCCTCCCTTAAGTAAGCAGAAGAAATCAATATAGCTGAATTCTTATAAGTAAGCAGAAGAATTCAATATAACTGTAGCTATTTTTGTGCTCTAAGCAATGAATCTGCTTGTGCTAGGGGCTTTCACATGGGGGATTACCAGAATTAAAACAGAAACCTTTTATTCATGAAATAAGTGGATAAGTGTTGAAATTATAACAGAAACCTTCAAGGTTGAGACCTAATACAATGTCTGGAAGGAGGCCTTATCTTTTACAGTGTGAAGTAAGTCTAAATTAAAATGTGATTCTATAGTTCAGGCAGCTCAAATCAAGTACCAAAGAGAATTGATTCCTCCTCCTGCTTGCAGTAATTCAGATCAATGCCAGGGGATAAAAGCCCAAACATGCCTTCTGCTGAATGAAGCACCATGGGCCAGGAGGACTGAAATGCATCATCCCCTACACCTCAGCCTCTGATGAAAGGCTGGATTCATGCAGAGGATATTCCTTGACCCTTCACATCGCTTGTACATGGCTGAAAATACAAGGCATCTAACCTATTATTTCATCTCCAGAACTGTTTATGTGCTCTGAAAGAGAGGCAGGCACTTACCCAGCAGAGGCAAATTACCAGGCAGCAATAGATACAATACTGCACAAACACACAACAAACTGGCACACAGCCCAGAACCCTACAGCGAAAATAATAGTTTTGGGTCTAAAAGCCTCAGAAGACCACATCAGGGTTTGCACCAAAGAACAGCAACAGGAAACTAACTGTTCTGTAGCCTTGAATTTCTATTTGCTAGAGGGAGCTGGCTTATAGGTTACAAATTGCAAATTACACATTTATAACAATTTATTAAAATTCACCTACAAAATACGTAATGTAAATTCTTAAACCCTCCTGCTTTTCCAAATAGCAGGTTCAAGCCCTTGTAAACTACGTCATTTGCTGCTCTTACACGGTATGCATCTCACAGGCTGGAAGCTGCAACAGAGGTATTCCAGGGATTAGAGAAAGCCTCTGATCTTCAAATATAGCTCTTGGCCACCGTGGGGGGCGATTTATTGGTTATGTTGGTAAGGGAACACAGAGGAGCGTTCTGATAAAATGTTGTGCACATCAGTAAACTGTCAAAAGAGAAATGTGTGTGATGCACGTGTTGTTCAATACAAGAGTAATGCTCTCCAGAATGGACTTTTCCATGTTTGTCACTGCTTGCAGCTTTAGATACATTTGGAAATGATTATTTTTTCCTTAATGGAAGAAACACAAAACCCACATGTGCAATACATACCACTAAAAGATTTGTTTCTCATTTTTGCTGTTTAGTGCAGACACTTATACTGCTGACCTAACAGGACGGTCACAGCCTGACCATCCAGAAACATGGGCATTTGCCTTTAACGGAGCTGAAGGTTTTTTCCCAGACAGTTAAGAAAAAATAAACATAAAAAAAGCATAAGCTCACATACAATTTTTTTTTTTTTCCGAGAACATACGTATTTGTTTTGTTATATACAGGAACGCAAAAAATCAGAACTAGTTTCAGAAGTAGATTAGGATGACTTAAACTTTAGTACAGGAAATCACCTAAATGATTTCCTTTCTTGAAATTTCACATTTGACTTCTTTCAATAGTGCATCCAACCAAAAATTGTTTGTGCAATAACAACCGTGTTCAAAATTCAGGTACAGGTTCATAATTGACACACAAAGTCCATTTTCAATGTACATTTGATGCAAGGTAAAAGACAAATATGTCAAGAAATCCTTCCTGCCAAAATCCTCAGTACTACGGACAGTGGCAACATACGTGGTTATCACATTCAACATGATCAACAAAACAGTGCTTTTTCAAAAAAAAGCAGAAAACCCCACCACTGAACAACAAAATGAGAGAGGAAAAAAGAATTCTAAAAAACATGGGGTTATTTTCCACATTAAAAGTCCTCACTCTCGATTATCTCATATAGTGCAGTGTCTGTTTGAATTTACAAAAGTCAATTCCGTGGAGAAAGAAGGAAAAAAAATTGATGTAAATAAAACTCCTGGCACAGATTTTTAAAGATTCTTGCTAAACACACCATAGAAAGAAGACAGTGGTGAGATTAAGATCATAGCCACTGCCAAAGTGATATTTCAAACAACTGTGTGAAAAGGCTGAGACCATACACAGTGCACTCAACACGAAAAATTCCCCTAAACCTGACCTTTCGCCAAATGTGAGAGATGTGGAAACAGCTATGTCTGCTGCATACATAAAAACCTCACGATTAAATTGTGGAGAATTTGGGGATTTAGACTGTCACCTGCTGTCCCTGGAGTACAGAAATACACTCATGTGCCCTAAATTAAATCCTACAGTTTGAGACAAGCTAGAACTCACTTTGTTAATGCACTTAACCTCACAACTAAATGTTGACTAAATGTCACCATGTGGTGATGCCTCTGCCAGAAATGTAAAGACACTAAAATAAAAAAACAAAACCAAACTCAAAATTAGAAACAAATTGAAACCATAAATCCACTTTATGAAGTCTGTCTGTTCTTTTCCCAATAAATCTAATTAAATGTCTAACTGCAACCACGACTGTCACAGAGTATAATTCACCTTAAAAAAAAGATAATGCTTTTAAATTTACATCCTGAATAATGAGAAAATAAGTTGCTTCTCTTTAATGAATGATACTACTAAAAGCAGAGGTGTATTTCCCTGAAGTAAACATTGTCTGTTCAGAGGCGGCTGCCACAGGTCTGGCCACGCATGACTGTCTTGGCATTGCCAGAGCAAGAAAATGAACACCAGAACAGCAGAGCTTGTATTTATTTCGCAGGGAACTGCTGCTCCTCAATGAGCTTCCTTCGGGAGATTCACCTGATCAAATACACCCAAATGATGCATGATGGAACTGAGCAGCAAGGCAGATATTTTGTATTAATGCTCTCTTTGTTCTTTCTAAAAAGACTGGATGAGGGAAACAGTATCTCTTAGATAGTGATTCCCATCCTTTCATCTTTTCAGTGAATATTAAGCAAAATATTGATTTTTATATAAATAGTCAGCTACTCTGGACACTCTCTGCATAAGAGTGGCAATATATATTTGCATCTGTTGACTCAGAGGAGAGCAAACTTTTGCCAGTTGTCATCAAAGTAGATTTATAATCCTACCTATTTCTTTTAAAAAAAAAAAAGGTAACACTCCTCTTTCCCCCCAGTGAAAACTCCAACAACAAAAAGTAACAAAAAAGCTTTGGCAAAGTGGGAAGAGGTTATAGACCTGCATCCCTCTTCAGCTCTCAACTCTTCTTCTGAGTAAATATTCTTTTCTGCAAAATAACATATTAAGTGTACATCAAACATAGATAGGAAGCTGTGTAGAGCTCTCAAAGACTCCTCCTTTCCATGTAAACAGCATCAGGGGCCTGGACTCTGCCTTAAAGAAAAAACTCTCCAAAGCTCCAAAGTGAAATGACTCCGGGAAGGTGTTGGATTCAGCCAAGTACAGAAGTGTACAACTGCCTTTAAACATTTGGTATTTTCAGTGATGTAAGACAAGTCATATGTGGGAACTTATATAAATAATCAATTTATTTGTATTTTCCATTTTTCTTTAATTATCCCGCAAACATCAGATGATCTCATATACTATACTGAGCCATTTTAACTTAATTTCTGGACTACGGAATTGAAATTTTTGGAATTCATTTTACATTATAAAGAGATCTCAAACTCAAATGCTGCTCTCAAATTTACTAGTAGTACTTTCTGTTTCATTTTTTGAAACACCAGTACTATTTCACAAAGAAAGAGAATAATAGTAGGAGGTTAAATTGACATTAAAGGCTAGATTTTCTAAGGAGCTAGAGCAGGAAATAAAACCCAGGAGTCCTATGTGCTCATCAGTAGTCAATGTGTCTGACTGCTCAAAGAATAACAAGGGAAAAAATCAAAGTAAATGTAAATTGCTTTGCCTCAAATTAGATACACATACTATATTATCCAAGAAAGGAAACAGAAAAAATAATGAAGTTTCTTTTCAACAAACTAAACAGTATTACCCCTGGATGACACTATCCCACTTGTACTCTTCCTCTCCACAAGTGTTTTGCACATAGACAGAACTCTATTACATGTCAGAAATTACAGCTGCATATAACGCCAAATGTTTCATCTCATAGCTTTCTTTCACTTCATACTATACACAGATATGCCTATGAAATACATATATACACTCAGAAGACTACAGTAAGTAGTTTTATATCTTGCATCAAATAATAGCTGAACATAAATATACCGCATTGATAGAGGCTCTATAATTTTTAGGTTCAAAGGCGAATTGGTTCCATTTTAAAATACTGCTGTGATTTTACAATACTGCTCCTACCAGGAGCACGGGAAGAGTCATTCTCCTGTAGGAATCTCATTATTTGTGTTCACTTGCTTGTTTTCCTGAAGAAAAAATATCATCTTTAATTTGTCCGTAAGAACCTAAAACTAATCTTAATACCTTACATGGAAAACTGCTGAATGAGTCTCCCCCACTCCTATTTTAAGCATTAGGTTTGACATCAGGCAAATATTAAAAATTGTGTTCCTTTTTGTTATCGGCAATGGTTTATCATAACCAAAAGCTTGTCTAGGCTTCTTTTGTCCTAAAAGTCATAGACTAAACAACTAATAGGTAAAATCAGTTTAGATGCACTGCATCTACCTTACTAACTGCCAAAGACCTGGATTAGAGATCGAGAATGCAATGGGCAAATCCCCTGTTATCCTCTCAGAGAATTTGGCTTTAAAGCCAGATTACCTGATGGGTATCTAAAGAAACAACATTGATACCAATCTGTCTATTATAAGGTTTATTTATGTTTCCTTGCAAGATTCAGGTGGAGCTGTTAAGTAAATAGAGTTGGGAAGCATTAAAGCAGTATGATTTTGGAATCAGTAATTGAAATTAAATAACAACAATTTATACAGAATTATTTAATTTCACAAACATAACAAATATAGTAGAAAATCTCTCCCTTTAAATCACTACCCTCACAAATTCCCAGATCTCCTCAGGCAAAGGGAGAACTTATTTGACTGCAGAAGAAAGGACAGAACAGACTGTACAAGTTCCCCAGAAAAACTCTGCTGCCAAGGAAAAGCTGCAAACTGTTTTTGACACCTCATAACACTTCCTTCGTACCTCTACTTTTTACAACAAATGATTTTCCCAATCTCCAGAGACACGCCATTGAATGAAGACAGGGTCAAGCCTATTTGTACAGCAATCTTTCTCCCCCAAACTAGAAACCTGATGTGTGATTCTTCTACAATTTCAGAAGGCAGAAGCAGTTCTGCTACACACTTACGGAAAATGGAACCTTTCATTGTTTTTAGGGGAATGCCACAGCATGCACTGGCCCTGAGCACTGAGAACTTCTTGTGGACACTCACAAAGAGACTGATATTGTTTATAAGAGAGAGACTAAACTTGTTTATGGCCTGAAAACCAGCTAGTGTCATTTCAACCTCTTCATGAAGACAATAAACATTTTTTGAAACTACTGACAAAGAAAGAGAATTTTTTCTCATGTAGAAGCACCAATCTACTGGAATTAAGATAAATGGATAAACTTGTTCTCTAATGTGCAACCCAGCCATATCATCCCTCCTGCTCAACCCTCCATTTTTAATTATTTTGGTGTTAATGAAGACCAAGTAATTGATCCTACAATCTGAAGAGAGGTTTTGCGAGTGTATTTTCACTAGTATTCCATTCTGTATGAGCACTTGCTAGCTGTGTCAATTGTTAAGATAAAGTCTGAGAGATAAACCCCAAAAAAGGATGTAAATACCTATCTGTAAAATATATTTATGCTCAGATTGACAATACCCTGACTAAATTGATATGCAATTTCCACCTGTTTCTTTTCACTTTTTAAAGGCAAGCATGAAGTTCATCCTTTCCTAAAGTTCAGTATATCCATGTGCTAACAAATGTAATTCCCAATGGACCTGAGATTTTATGAGCAGCTGTTTAAATACTTAACCAACTGAATACATTTAACTTACTGAAGTGTTCTCTAACTGGAGATTGGATTTTTGTCTCTCAGTGACTCCATTAATTGCAGATGGCCACTGCAGTTATGAAGATTAATGAAAAAAGGGGGTTAGAAGCTTCTTGGCATTACAGATGTGCAGTGGCATATTACCAGCACATGGAGCCTTAGTAATCATCTGACAAGGTGAGATAATAAAAGTTACCACGCATAGGACACAAGAGAGCTGCTTGAGAAGGGTAGCAAAATTACATATTTGCCAGTAACATGTTCAGCATTACAAATAAGTTAGCATAATTAGTGACCTTTTCTAATTTGTTTCCAGCCAACTATTTTTTTATACCATTTTTCTGTACTAGCTCTAATGCAAAGTGCATCAACAGACACACAAAACCTGATAAATACCTTTTTTTTCCTTAATTACGTGTGGATGGTGCTGGTCTTGGTTGTTTTTTTGTTTGTTTGTTTTGATTTTTGTTATAGAGAATGGGTTTGGTAATAAGAGGTTAGCAGTCTCTTCCCAGTTCTAGGTCCTCCTCATCAAAGACACATGGATAAAATAGGCTTTTCCATTCCATACATGAAATTGAATGTGTGGGACTACACATGCCACATCTCCAGGCATTTTAAACTATATTTAATTATTTATTACTGAAAGGGGGGTGGGGAAAGGAAGAACCAAAAAAAGCAGTCTGAACCTTCCAAACCACATTCGTTAGTAGCACTCCAGAAAGATGATAGAATACTTGTCAACAGATATGAAAGACAGGGAAAAACTCACATCAGAAACCTGAAAGCTATTTCCATACATACAAATACAGCAAAAGGCAATTACTAACTTTGTGTCCTATGGTTTTTAAGGTAAATGGCCAGTATTTTTCTAGGTACAAATACTAGAAGTTACAAAGATACCAAACTAAAAGGACACCGAATATAAGAGGAAAGGATATAATTTTCATTATTTCAATTTCATTTTTAAAAAAGTCTCTTTTGCTGTAATTAACATTATATTCCTTTTAAAATATAGATTCTAAACTAAATCCAAGGTACATTTTGAAAACACAAGAATACATTTGATGTGGATATTGATAGCAAATTGATAAAAGATACTGGAGAAATTAACATAAAATTAGTAATATAACAAGAAAATTCACTTCAGGGTTTGCAAATTCCTCCCTAAAATTTCTACTTTGTTTCACCAGTTATTTATCTGATCTTTATTTTCATAAATAGCATGCTTGGGAAAGAGATACCTTGTTTTTCCTAGCAAGGAAGACAGGAAGAATTAGCAACATGAACTACATGCCAGGATTATCACATAGTGTTAATTTGGCAAAATCACCTCACAATAAAAACACTAAAGATTTATTCCACTATGCAAAGATACAATTTTCAAAAATGTGAACATGAAGCTCTCTCAAGGACGTTTTTTACTGACAGAAGAGGTCACGTGATCCCATTATAGGTACAACCACACGATCCCTTTATAGGAAGAATTCCAGGATATGAAGTCATATACATCTTTGTCATTCTGTTTTGAGTTTTGTTATACATTCAGGAAGAGACACACTGAACCATGAGTTTATGACTGATTTGTTTTATTTGAACAGATTTGTGTCTCAGAAAAGAATTTATGCTAACTCCTTGGCTGGATACAATTGCAGCAAAAATCAGATAAACGGAAATAACTTGCATTTATTTTCATTCTGATTTCATTCAAATCTGAAATTCAGTGAAAAATTCATATGGATGAGGTGCTTTATAATAAATAATCATACAATAGAAAAACCCACTAAGAGATTTCACAAGGCCCTATTTACCCAAACAATCTCACGATTGTGACGATTCCCAGTCCTTCGGAGTTACCTTCTGGTCAACTGGGACCCCCTCCTTAGTCAGGGCTGCTGGTAAATTTGAAAAGTTTTGTCTTACTTAATGTTTTTATACCTCTCTGAATCTTGAAAATGCAATTTATGAGAAAATATTCTACAATGGTGTTTTGATTTATAGGATGTGCAGAAATCCTGCTCAGTCGCAGATCTCCGTGGTTGTGATTCAGACATTAAATTACTTCTAGTCAAAACCAAACACTGGGTACTTAGAGAAGCCTTTCAATACAAGCCAAGTGACTACAGCATTTCAAACTGTGTGCTTACAATCTGGAAGCACAGCCAGAAGCAACACAAACTTATTCAATACTGTCCTAAAAATAGGGTTTGAAGCTGCCTAAAGGTATCAATGGGTTGGATTTCAAGCTCCCTTACTTTTGCACTCAAACTGAAAAGCAGTCAGGTTTTTTCTGCAATAAGCTCACCATTTCAAAAAAATTGCCTACTTATTCGAACAGACATGAAAGATCATCATAAACTAATAACTTATGGCAACAATCATGACTAAATACTTCTAAAACTCTGGTGTACAATAAAATTCTCTGTGCTACTCAGTTTTCCTCTTTAGCACCTTTTGGGCAGCACCATCCTGACACCTACTCAGGGTTAGACCAGACACTTTCTTCAAATGCTGACCAGACCCACAACCTTCAAAACAAAACAAGGACATCCAATGGCATCCTGCAAATTTTAAAGGCAGCTGTCGGAAAGATTTGTAAAACGATAAACTATGAAGAAAGTTTCTTTACTCTGGGAGCAGATACTCGCATTGAGGAGCAGATAAATACCAATTATACAGAACCAGTATTGTTCTGCCTATTTTATATAGCCAATATTGTTGTTGAAAACATCTCAGACTTTTATGGATATGTGTTGCATTTTCTTTTGTCCTGCAATGAAGATCTGTGTGCAGGTCATGTTTTACTGCTTCAGGGATATCTATTTCTGTATTGATTGAAAATTAAAATGGTAATTTATGCTTCCATACTGGACCACTGCAATGTTCTATTTTATTGATTTTTGTGGCAGGTCTTTGCATGCATTTAACAGCTTATGTGAAACCCTGACAGCAAGGTCATTTCCAACAAGCCATTCCCAGTTCTGCTCCCTTCAGCTCCCCACAACACCAAATCATTAGCTTCTAATTAAATTTTGTACATTTGGGGTTTTTATAATCTATAAAGGTTCTTAAACATTAAGTCAAAATTTCTCTTTGTCCTCTGGTGCTTCCCTCACATACTCAAGCCCAGCACAGCTTTTCTGTAAAGGATTTCCCTATTGATTGAGCGATATTTTTCCCTTCTAAGCTTTTAGCTGCTGTTAACCTTGTATGTCAGACCAACAATTTGTTACAATTAGGCTGACAAACTTTCAGCTTTTAACTCCAGTCTCAGAGCTCATTTATTTGATATAATGTAAGCTTAATTACCCGAGTTGCTAATTCTGTTAAAAAAGGCAAACCAAAACCCAATCCCGAAATATCGTACCTGGCATGAAAAATCTTCCAAAAGTACACTTTGATAGCCTGATAATTGACAAGGCTTTGATTCTCCCGAGCATGTATTGATTTTGGACTCAAAGGTCCAAGATTAAATGATTGTCTTTCCAATAGCACAGAGGGTGCTTGCAGGGCCCACCCTCAGCAAACGGCTCGGACAAAAACACCTACGAAAAGAAAAGCCTGAGTGTAAATAGCACGAGTGGACTGAACCCAGGGGATTGTCTGCAGGGTTTCTGCCTAAAACTGCTCATGTCAAAAGGGGCTCCTCTGAGCCCTTGTGTACAAAGCAGCTGTGACACAAATGCACATGCACACAGACATTGCACTCCACCAGCAATCTTTCACAATGTCTATTTTAGCATTTTTCCTACTATTATGAATAAGTAAAATATTAAAATATTTGCCATATGCAAATGAAAAATCGAGCAAGTGGAAAACCTAATCTCATGGTTTCTTCATGTTAAGATATTCAATAATTACTAAAATTATAACTATGTTGTCATTTCACAATAGCATTTGGAGTCTGAAGTTTAGGAATTACTTTTCATAAAAGGAACTCTAGAGAGAAAGTGTGATAAAAAAAGAATAATTGGATTCCTTTCAGATGGCTATAGAGCTATTGGATGAAATTTTCTCCTACATATGAGATCTTGTTGCTGCTCCACATACGTACTTCAGAAAATGGAGATGTTCTTACAAGCAATATATTTGAATACATTATTTTATCATATAGTCTTATGCCACACATTATCACTATCACTACATATACCATTCTCAACTGCAGCAAATTTGCAAAGTTACCATTTTGAAAGAGCTCTGCTGATTTCTACCACCTGTTGAACATTTCAATAGATACAAGGAAAGCAAAAGATCCACCAAGAAAGTATTTGCAACAGATTTAATATATGTTCAGCACTTGGTGGTTATAATCTGTTATAGAAACTGCCTATAGACAACAGACAAGTCAAAGCATTAAAAGCTTGTCAGAGAACAAGGCTTCAATTAGCATCCACAATGAGGAGATTAAAAACTAACACAGAATCCCAACCCCTCCTCCAGTAAAGGCTGAATTCCCATTGTTGATAGCTATCAGAATAGCACAGGAAAAAGTTTTATGCCAATTACAGAGACCCAAATGTGACACGATGTGAGGAATACTTTTACACAAGGAAGACATTTTTCATTGGACATTTGTTTATCATTTACTGTTTCTTTAAGTTATCTACATAAATGCTAAACTAACAAAAACCAGCAAAAACTTATTGCTACATATTGTGTCCAAGTTCTCCACCTCAAAATACAGCAGCTGGCCTATGAAATTTAGCCCCAGATCAAGAAAAATGCCTTGCTTGATTCTATTATGTCTTTGTCCCAATTTTGTCTATTCCTGGACTTTTAAAAACTTTAACAAATAGAATTTATCCTATCAGATCACTAATACTCTGAAGCACACCACAGCAATATTTTTCTGATGGTTTCAGATCAGGGAACATGAAATAGACAAATGTGCTGAATGACTGTTTTGGCTCCTCATTCCTGAAGATAAATTTGCTTTCTTTATCTGTTTTGAAACCTGAACTGTGGTTATAGGAGTGCTGCTCAGATAGTATTTGTTATTTTAACAGAGGTAGTTACTACATTTATTCGGGAGAGCATATCAGCAAAGAGATGATATCTCAAGACTTCATTGATGGGAATCTAAAAAGACAAGAGTCCAAAGAACATCCTCAAAACATATTTTCCACCGGATGGCCCTTTGCAGCTCTCCAAGAATCTTTCCTGTGCACAGCAAGTTTCTAGTCAAATGACTGAAAATAAAAAGCTATTTGCTTTTTCATTAATTGCTCTCGCACCCTGGGTGGATTTCAGTTCTCTACAAAATGTCAGTCAGCTGCTCTCTCCATTGACTTCCAAGGAAGTCAATATCATATTGAAATATAAGACGAACATATTTAATGTGTTTACATAATAGCATGTACCRTTTTCTCTTCTATATCTATTCTTCACTGCATGCTTTCAGTCACTGGCTTTAATGAACTTGGGCAATGTTTATGGGTCATAGTTCTAATTGTTATTTTAAATAAAAGTTCTACTGCTGAAATGACATCTAACCTATGGATTTGCACACTGATGTGGAATTGTGCGCTTGTGTAAAAATTGAGGACAGTATTTTGAAATTCCTTTGCATCTAGGTTAAAACATAGAATCATATGCAATATCTTAAATTAGAAAGAGAAGAGAAATAGGTGAGGAGCAAGGTTTACTAATTCATCATGATTTATCATGGGGAATATAAAGAGCTATTATCTTGGTTTAATTACAATAAAACCCAAAAAGCCCATTTGCAAGTAATGAATAGTTGCAATAATAATTACTACGTGTTGACAGCAGCAGAAAACAAGTATTTCATAAATATTAGTTTGTACTGCTTTATGTGCCTGGTTTTATAATAGGCACCAATACTCAGTAGTTACTGTTAGAACTATTCATGACTGCAGAATTCCACTCCAGGACTAACCTGCACTGGTCTGCAATACATTCACCAATCAACAAATCCATTTTAAATGGACTGACCTCAATCATAACAAAAAAAACCTGACAAAAACCCCACAAGCTTCAAGGAGGCCATAAGTAAGCCATTTCCCTGTTTTCATTTGTTTGTTTTTAAGACCAGATCCTGAAAGAGGCAAGTGCAAAGGCAGAAAATTGATTTGGTGTTTGTTTATATGCATAGAGTATGGGGTTTTTTGCTTGATAGTATCTAAGACAACAAAATGGCAATCATAAAGGATGCAGCTCCAGCAGGAGCTGAAGGAAGATAATACCTGTAATACAAGTATCTATAAAATCTGAAGTCAGGAGACAATGCAGTCTTCAGTTACGAAGATTTACATCTGACCTTCCCATCTGACAGACTGGTTTATAAGACAATGAAAATGAAACTAACAGATAAATGGGAACCAGCTAAAAGAACGACTCCCAAAATATTAGCATCCAAGATAAGACTGTAGGCAAAATTTCAGCGAGCGATACATATAGACTTTTCATTCCATTAAAAGCCACTTCTCATTATTTATTTAGGTATTGATGTTATTAAATAGTATCTAAGACACTGAGCAGGCTCAGATTGATGCAACATCAGAGCAAACTGAAACCATTGCAGCAGCCTGCAGTGCAGCATGCGCATGCATGGCACTGCCTCATGTGGAAACAGATGCCAGACAGCTCCCCCGTCAGACCTGCACATGCACCAGTCCTTAATAGTCAACACCCACTCAATCACAAAACAAAGACCTGCCTGATAAGGATTTATCAGGGAAAATTACAGATAATTAGCTTGGCTATCAAAAATATATTGGATAACTCCACCTAATTTTGTCCATCAGCCAAATTGTAATGCGTTTCAATAATCAATTTTCAACACCATCGTGTTGATTAAAAAGCCCACTTTGGGAAGTCACTGGAATTGTGTGTTTGAGAGGTAATAAGACAAAATGTTCTATCTTATAAGGAAGGTGTTACAGCATAAAGGTATTATAAGCACGCAGAGAAATCAAGGATGGGTTGAAGGTACTTGGAAATGTCTGACTCAGACACTGTTTTATTGATCCACAAATTCCCTGAGATCAAGGTATCCCTATGGCAAGTGCAAACTTCTGCCAGAAGGGAATCCAAGTCTCAGATTTACTGCAGTCTAAATACCAAGTCAGGCAAAAAGGCAAAACACCTGTTCCAAACAAACTTTGACTCTCTATTCAAAAACAGGGCAGACAAAAAGTATAAATGTCATCTGGTCAATAATCACGAGAGGTTAAAAGTTGCTGCCTATTTTAGGAGAAGATGACTACTCCTAAAAAGTTCAGGATTAAGTCACTCCTAAAAAGAAGGAGACAAAACAATGAGATTTAATACACATCGCAGATTCTTCTAAAAGATATCCCATGAATGTACCTCTGTATTTAGACAAAAGATCAAGAGTTCTTCATCACAATGAAACACAGCACAATGTCAACTTCAATAAATTCCTTATAAGAAAATAGATATACTTTGATTTTTACACTTGTACACCTTAAAAAACCCCCAAACAACGCAAGTACCTAATTATTGTAAAGGATAACACAGTTCCTATTAGCTGCATACAAACTGCCTAATCATTCCAGGGTCCATACTTGTATTTTTTTCATATTACTATTAGACCTCCCTGTTATTCCAGCTGAGTATAAATTAAAAGGAGAATAGAACTGCCATATCCAGACATTTTAGATGGTAACAAAGGTATTTATTGACACTACTGTGTAACAGAAGTATAATGAAAGTTAACATCTATGCTGTAAGTATGATGCTAAAGAAAAATACATCAATCTCCTTATTCCCCACAAAACACCAATAAAGCATTAAAAGAAAGAGACTTTCAAAGCTTATATGTGTCAGTAATTAATAGGAAAACTACACTGGCAAAGTATAATGCAATGTTCTAACTGACAGGACCCACTCAAGTCAGTTTCTAACATTTCTAAAGCTTGTACCATACTTAGTCTATAAATGCCACACTTGAAATTTCATTTACAAAGGAGGAAAAAGCATACATTTATTTTTCAAGCATTACTTCTTTTTTTTCCAAATTATCAACAGATTAATTTAGTGAAAATAACTGATGGTTACTACAACTTGCTGGATTTTACTACAGGGAATAGCTCAATTTCAAGGCAAGCAATATTGGAAAAGCTTTTCTGGAATTCTGCCCGTTTACAGACACTAAGTCTTCTTCCTGGCTAGTCTGCAACCATTTTCAAGTAGTTGAAAATGTGGCTGAGACTGCAGTTTTTCTTTTCTACTATGTAGTTATACAACTCAGATCCTTTTGCGAACAATGATTCATTAAGCATGAATCCATGTTGTCTTCCAAATGATGTAAGCTCATTCTGTCATGTAATGCTCCAATTCTCCCTACACCTAAAAATTTTCTTCCAGGATTAGCATGGTAATTCTTTTCAGGTTACACCACCTAATCCCTAAGCAAAAATAAATCATAGCAGTAAGAGGAGACAATTTAAGAGAAGACTCCTTTACCATCCCCGCTTGATCGCACTCAATTTTACCCATTGCTACTTTCCCCTGTAATGCTTTTGAACTCTCAGGTCCTTTCAGTAACTATACACAGAGCAACAGATTTGCAAGGCATTTGTAAATATAGAAAGGAGACAAAAAGCGTTTGCAGAAAAAAAAAAAAAATGCTTAGATGAAGAAACAATCCCTCAAAGCTTCCAGAGACAATGCAAGGCTTTCTAGCTTCTGTTAACAACACAACAAAAAACCCTTTCTTATATGAGTCTGACACTCTGAAGAGCCATGTGTCATTATTTAAAATTTAGATCCTGTACATAATGTACCTTTCTGCTAAGTAACAATGATTTTTCCAATTTCTTACTACTGCAAAAGTCTGTCATTTCCTACTTTTCCTTGAATAGCTGAGATTGACCCTTTTCATACACACATATAAATGCATACATGTGTATATATATATATAAATTTTGCTATTTTAAATAAATATACACAATGTTTTATTCCTTCAAGCTACATTGTCTCTGCATACTATATTACTTTTTTCCTCAGTTACTGGCTTTGCAATTATATTTTCAGAGAGCTTAAACATTTTTCACATGCAGGAGAAAGATCAGCAGCTAATCTCCAGCATAATTTCATAATTATGGAGATCAGCAAATGATTAAGAAATATAACCCCTACCTAGGAATTTATGTCCACTTTTGATTATTTTTAATGTCAGCTTTCTCATGCTGAGACAGCCTGTTAGCCTGACAGGAAATTATCAGGAGATAACTGGGAGAACACAGCCTTTGTGCCAGCCAGAGCTTCAACTCTCACACAGTAAAAGAGCTTGGTTTGGCACAGGAGGGGCAGGAATCTTCATTCATTTTTTCTGCTGGAGAGAATACTTTTGCCCAACAAGTACTGTCACCAAGAGAGGAGTATAACACTCTTCCCTGAGAAGCAGCATGAACTCGGGAATGAGAAGTATTTGGGATGAAACTGCAATGTCTAACTTACAGTGCCAATTTTCCCAACAACACCCTGGTAACACTATGGATCTAAGGATACACTGCCAGGATCTAGTTCAGAAAGGGATTTAACTGAACAAATAATTAAAAGATTAAGAGCAACTCTGTTTATGCTGTGGTGAGCCTAAGATTACTGCTAGACATCTATGACAAAATGCCAGACGAGCAAGCTGAAACGAACATTTAAACAGAATGAATGCACTTGGGGTGACTGAGCCAGATCTGTGATCTGTTTGCTTTCATCAAAAGTGTAGGGTGATTGTGGATTATGAAAATAACCGGGGGAAAACAAAATCCAGAACAGAGAAACTTATCCTTGGAAACCATGAAAAAATTATCACATGCAGCTACAAACACAGCAGTATCTTCCTTCTATCTAACCCAACAAACAGAAACATTTGGGATAATTCTGCAACAATGTTGAAAAAAAATTAATTGCAGTTCTGTCAATATGCAGCATCTTGTTTTCTGATTTATGTTTACATCATGAGCAAATCAAACTACACAAAGAAAGCAAGTCACTCTGGGCAAGAGCACAATCATCTTGATGCCCAAAATTCAGCTTATAATAAGATTTACTAGAAATTTCATCCCTGCAAATATTATAGTTATCCATCATGCATAATGAATTAACTTTGCACTTTATTTAAAATTCATACAGTCTATTTTTTGCTAACATGTTGCATATATTGCCACTATCTCATCCATTTTCTTCTATTAGGAAATATTCTACTGTGCACTCTCATTGCAAAAATGAGACAGATATAAAAATCTTTATAGTGAGTGCAGTGTACCAAACATTTCCACTGCTGTAAATCATTATTATTCAAACACAGAGTGCTCAGGGATTTACAAGAGTGAGCATTTTAAAACCACTGCTATGAGAACTTGCTGGTTCTTTCCAAAAGAGAATATATTTGCTTCTGGCTTTGTGATGTTTTTACTTTAGCTGTATATACAAAAAACCCACATCACATTCTAGTTGTGCTGCTGTTTCCTATCCTGCTGTTCTTTTATCTCATTTACTTAGCCCCACCTTGCAGTAACATGTACATTTCCTTAAGCAGTTATTCTCCTCAGTTTCCAGAGACATAACCACAAAGGTTCACTGAATATATTCAATTAGATTTTGTATTTCATAAACTTAAAACCAATTTCAGTAGAAAATAGTCTTTGAGTGGTGCCATCATACTTACTTTCATCTAAAGTTTCTTCTTACTCTTCCTAGCTTAATAAGCTTGTGTATTTGTCATGTATTTTTAAGTTTTTTTAAGTTGAAGTTCTTTGTCCAAGCAATTCGGGGATTTTCTGAGTGTTTTTTTTACTTTTCAACAGGACACACTAATATCCCAAAAGGAATCATCTTTGCTGATTATTTGGCATTCTTCTCTGGCATGTTTCACACCCTGTAAATTCATGTTGGCAAAACCCACATAGTGGAGAACCTGGAGGAGCAGACACCGCAGTAGCTGTGCAAGGAAGTTAACGACAAACACAACCCACAGAGCCCCTCAGGACTGGCTGAAATGTGGGGTGTCCTGCCCTGTGGGACACCCCAATCAGAATCAGCAGATCCAGGAATCTTTGTGAGGGAAGGAGGGAAAAGCAACCACAAGCCCTCCACAACCACTCACAAAAGAATATTTGTCAGTTGACAAGAATTTTTGTAGAACATGAGGTGTCTTGAATAAAACATTTGAAAGATCAGTTCAGGAAACTCATGGGTTTTTGACAGAAATTTGTTTTGCTAAGTTAGCAACTCCTGGTTCCAGGACAACTCTGAAGTTGCAATGTACAGAAGTAAATCCTCAGGTCCACTCCAAAAAATAAATAATAAACCCCCTAGTATTTACTTATCTCTATAGAAACCCACAATGAGACAAAAATCTCTTTCCTGAATGGAATGATCAAAATCGTCAAAGTAACAGAGAAAAGCACAACTACTGCTATACCTTTTGTCAACATCTTGTATAATTTGAATCAGTACTGCAACATGGAAACAATGCTCTGCTTTTTGAGTCCATTTTGGCAAAGCCTGTCTCTCTCACACAAGATCAGTATCTCACATTGACACGTACCCTGCCAGACCAGCTACAATATCAGGCTCTGCTGCTGCTCCGTAATATGAACTGATTTAGTGCATAGAGCTGAGAGCTTTTGGAACATGCTGAATGATTTATAAAACAAAAGGACCGTTGTTCTAACAAGATAAAAAATTATGTAGACTCTGGACAATGCAGCAACACGAAGTTCCAATGATTTCTGCATGGCTTTGAGTTACCAAGTCACATGAACACAGCAGCAATTTAGCGTGAAAGTAGCACCACAGATTTATGAACAACATTCCCTTACACGTAATTTTCCTCAGCCCACAAACATTTTGATGGTACTTGAATACAAAAGCCTCTGTATTTAGGCAGCTAGTCTTATTTAATTGTTGCCGGCTTATTAATCCATCAAATTCTATTTTTTTTTCCCCGTGTTCTATACTAACTCATCAAAATTCTCATTCTCCATCTTTTCCTCTGGAGCCCTCAAAGACAATCAGCACAGCCACTCTGCTGCCCTGACCATACCCCTCGGCCAGCAACCACAGCTTTATACTGGTATGGTACCCACCTTTCCTTGGGACTTTGTCAAGGCAATGTTTGAAATAAACTTTTCCTATCGAAGGCAGTGGGGGCTGAAAGTCTGTTTCAGGCTTTTGTTAGTATTTCCTTAACAAGATTAGCCAAAAAAAAAAAAAAAAATCAATCTTTATGATTTGGTCATCTTCACAGACTCCACTGCGAGGTCCAGTCACAGTGAGAAATCTAAGCAGCAACTTGAAAATTCCTCCAGAAGGCAGTCCACTAGGAATGCTCCATCCAGGACAGCCATCGTACCTGGACTTTACACTGCCCTCCTTCTGACTTCTGATGGTAGTGGACGCAAAGTCAGAACCTCACTATTATCCAAACAGTGTTAAAGACAGAACAGAAATGAAAAGAAAGCGAGACGAAGAGGAAGGGCAGAAGAAAAGGGGCAGCCTGACTCAAGTGCAGCTCCCATGCAAAGTTCCATTCTGCTGCATCAAAGAGTGCCAGAGTGATCCCATCAACTTCAGCCCCCTGTCACTTTAGATACTGTATTTATTATTCTAGCTTTTACTTTTCAAAATCAAAATAGAAAAAAAAAAGGGGGGGAGAAGAAAACTCATATATTTTTGTGTGAAAGGAGGCCAAAGAAATGGCATCTTGCAGGGATCTTCCCGAGACCAGTAAGATCAAATTGAGACTATTTAATTTCTAAATATTTTTTCCCCTCTGTCCTCAATAAGTTTTTAATAAAAACTAGCAAACTACCAAACAAAAAAGTTTGGTAGTTATTTTCTGGGCTTTTTTTGTAAGATGCTTTTAAAAAACAAAATAAAATTGCCTCATGAAGTTGGGATAAAACATCATAAGATAGGAAAGGGACAGACACAACACTTGCTGCAAAGATTTTATACATTCACTAAAAGACCAAGTACTGCTGTTTCCTAAGAAATATGCAGCACGTGATGCAAAGTTCAAAGTTAGAAAAAAAGGTTTTCAGACAGTTTTAAACATAAGTCAATGATGATAAATTCTGTCACATGCATATAAACATATCAAAATGCCACAGCTTTTAATAGAGATCAGACTCCATTAGAAGTAAAACCCAGTCCCACAAGGCTTGGAGAAAATATCCAGTATGTCTTACAATTTATCATGCAGAATGTTCTTCTCTGTTCCAAGCACACAACTACACCTCACACAGTCTGCTCTCATGCCACCATTTCTTTAACACAACGTACCAACATCTATTCATGTCACAGCTCAGCCCTCAAACGCCTTGTATTCAACCAAAGAACAGAAACTACAGACTTGACTACACTATTCACCACAAAATGAAACTCAAACTTATTCCTTGAGTATGCTGATACGTTTAAATTATCCACATTAAGAACACTTTCATAAGGAAATTTTAATACTTTCTAACCTTTATGGTTTCACTGTATTTTTGCTCCAAGAGCAAAAGATAGTTACCATGAAAGTTGTGATTGGATGACTTGAGCTTTCACGTATCGATTTTTTTTAAATTCATTTTTGCATCTTTTTACAAAAATGCGTATTTTAAAAGGGGAGGGGGAAATCAAAATTTGTAAATTTTTTATTCCATTACAATCAATCGCAGTATTACATGTCCATTCAAGGTGTAAAGTTTAATTAAAATAATGCAATTTCAACTTCTTGTAAAAAGAAATCCAGTGACTTATTGTGGATTTAGAGTTTATGATTTACTAGAAAATTTTAATTTTTCTCATATTACTGTATTATTGCTATTCCAGCACGGAGTCAGAAGGCCTTGATCAGGTAGACTGAAATCAGCTGAATACTGCAGAAAATTTGCATGCCAGCTCCAGTCCTCTCAAACCATGCGGGCTCTGCACTTTCATGGAGGGAACTGCAGCATTTGCAAGTCCTTGCCAGGAGAATAAAGCATGTTAAGAAATACAGACTCACAGGCAGAACAACCTGAGGAGGACAGGACAAATTTCCTTTCAGAAGAAAGCAACTAAAAACGCAATAATCCGTGCAGAGACACTGAATTTCCTATTTGCATTTATGTCAAAGCTAAGACAGTGAGAAATACTATAACACAGTAACTCCAACTTTTGGTTCACTCATCTTTCTAGAAGAACATAGCGATCTAATAATCAATTTATATGTAATATCCAGTGCTTCCTTTGAACCTTCCAACAAGAGTAAAATAAATAAGCACACATTTAGTGATATGCTCTAAATACGAATTTAAAAGCAGCACTTTAAAGCTTGATTTTATATTCAATAATCAATGTTGATTAAAAAAAAAGAAGGCACAATTAAAAAAAAAATTTGGTTGTGATGCTCTTCAGATTTAAAATATACATGTTAAATAAAATATTATGGCTCTATTCAGAATTAAAGTTCTGCTTAAAGACATCCAACTGAAGCTCTTCTGAGTCTTATGGTACTTTTCAGCAGACACAGTAATGACCTTACACCATAAGGATTTTCTGACAAGTGTTAAACATTCACAGTGTATACACTGACCTATTTGTAGGGTTTTTTTTCCTCTAACTTGCTCAGTTACAAGGTTTGGTACATGATCAGCACATCCAGAGATCACAAGCTGCATGCTACACAACAGAAGAGAGGATGTTCAGGGTGCATGAGTATCCTCAGGTTTGCTTCCAGTGGGAATTGAGCCTTGTTAATGGAGATTTAAAATATAACAGGAAGTTACACCTTTACTCCAGGGAGGATCACCTTGGAAAACAACACATGCAGCAACACATGCAGCATTAAGATCCCAGCAAGTCATCTCCTGTGGCTAATATATCTCTGGAGGGAGCAACAAAACCCCTACACAACACTAGGAGCCATCACTACACATCTCTGGGCTTTAAGAGTTTAGTGAGAAGTTAGAAAAAAAGTGTTATTTTGATTCTGCCTTTTGTCCTCTTTCTGCCATTCCACAAGAGGATTTTTCCACAGATGAAATGTTTCACTGGTTAATCGTGTGCAGGACTTATTTGCACTGGAGACAATTTCTTTTGAGAAAATAAGACTGATTCCCCAGGACTTTTAAGAAAATATTCTGAAGCATTTTACTACTTGCAGTCAATCACTCTTTGTTAATAATTTTTAGCATTCCAACTTGAAATATTTTAAAGAATGCAAAGGTTCTTTTTTTCCCTTTTAATAAGCACTTTTATGCAGACCAGCCATCTGAGTGACACTCGAAGTATCATCTGATCCTACACTGCACAGACAGTGGTAATTCAAAGTAAGGGTTGTCGTAGGGTGGTCAGCACACCTGAAACTGGAAAGCAAGAGAAAGTGATACGGCCAGTCTGCCTGGATGCAGACAACAGTCAGTAGTAAGACTGAATCAGCCTTCAAATCCTGCCTCAAAAGTGATATAAATTCCTTTGCAAAACCACTCTCACATGTTAAACTTGCTTAAACTTGTAGAGCAAGAATTCAAGATCTGAAACGCATCACTTTTCAGGTAAGATTGAAGTAAGACTGGAGAAGTCAACCTCCAGACAAGCATATGGTGTGGAGAAAATATTAAATTTAAATAAGCTCTAAAGAGAAGCTACAAAGAACACTGTAAATTTTCCATGACAAACAGAATGAGCAGTAACAAGTTTGAACTTCTGCTAAAAAAGCTTAGACTGGATCTCAGAAAAGACCTTCCGAGGGAAAGACAGAAGATCACCCAAATGTATTGCCTGGGAACACTATAAAATCTCTGACCTGTGAGGCCTTTCAGGGCAGGTCAGACAAATACCAGTCAGAAGTTCACTGCCTTTGTGTGACCATGAATGACATCCCCAATTCCTTCCTGAGCCCGTTTTTCTTTTATTCTATTAGAAATCTACTAAAGATGACAGAACTCAAGAGAAAAGAAAATTCCCATTAATGGTAACAGTTGAAAATCAGACTCAAAAATGCTTAACAAATACACATTTTAAGGACTGGTTTTGGTCGGTTTTATTCCTCAGGTACATACTGCCTGTATTACTTTTTTATGTCTGTCATCAATTAATACCCAAAGTGATTCAAATAATATAATATTCCCCTTATAGAAATTACAAATTCAGTATTAATCAGAAATAACCCAGAGAAATGTCTGTAATGTCTGCTGTCAGAACATGTTCTCATAGTGCTAGTCTTCCAAATCCTTCCCCTAGTTCAATGCCCACAGACATTTGTAAAATACTGTGACACCAATAACCATGATTTTCAGTAAATGTGTAATAAAAATCAGAATTCACATTTGGACTCGGAAACAGAGACACTGGGAATGGGTCCCATCCCAACCAGAGTGGCCTTAAAAACAACAAAAAATCTTGAGCATTTTTGCTCACATTTTCCTTACTCGATCATTTGTAACTCCTCTCAAAGCACTTACATTCAAGACAAATCTTGGCAAAACAGAAATTATTTTACACCATACCATGTTTCTTTTTGTCTTTGCTCTCTATTCCTCTCTACAGGGATACATTCCTCTATGGTTTACAAATTCAAAGAAAACAAAAGCCTTGCAGGTTTTGTTTTGGGGTGGTTTCTTGGTTGAAAGAGGACAAAATAACAAGCTCTGCCTTTGAATTTTCCATATGTATAATTGAAAATGAAAAACAAAAAAAAGCATGGGGAGGAACCTGTAGAGGAATAGAAAATGGCTATATATTTAAAAATCAAACTGATTCCATCTGCAACCACATTTTATGGTGTCTCCCACTTTTCCGAAGATGCAAAGTCTTTTAAATATTGAATTCCATACACAGAGTGCCTAGCAAGGCATTAAAAATATATAATTCACATCTTTTTTATACATATTAAATATAGTAAAACTATGGAACTATATAAATAACCCTCTATCAACGTTCTGCTCCAGACAGACACTGGACACCAGACACTCTATCTGCACAATCTATTGAAGTGTTTCTGAAGAAAGATAATCTTCATGCTTCTTAGCCTCTAAGTTGGCTATTGTGGATTGAACAGGCTTGGCTAATATCAAGGTTTAAGGGGAAAAACAATGAACTTTCTTCCTTATTTACTGGAATAATACCCCTATATAAATTTTCCGAAACTAAAATCCCTTCAGATCTCACTTTTCCCATCATAGCTGTGCAACCAAATGACATCATAAACCTGAGGTGTCACATAGGAATGTTAACAGCATGAAGAAGTATCTAAAAAGTTTTCAATACTGGTGATCAAACTTCCTTTCTCTTGCAAATTTTGAAGAAATTCAGAGGTAGTTGCCCTGTTTTCATGAGCTGGAACTTCAGGCAGTCACACCTCTCTGTCTGTTCTTTCAACAGGCTTTATGTCAAGCAAAAATGCTTTCTCCAACTGTTTACTGATAATAATCTACCAGGATGCTCAGCAGAATAATACGGACTACAAAATAGGCAAACAAAATTCTTTAATTGTTTTTAAACTTAGGTAACTTTATAGCAGATGCTTGCCTTCCAGAAGGAATTCCAGAAATAACCTCTGACTTTGCATTCCCTGTCATATATCCTTTGAATTTTATTAATCATCCTTTGCATTTAATTAATTAACAAGGTATCATTGGCACACTATAACTATCTGAAGCACGGGGAGTTTGACCTCAGATTTGTGTTCTGATTCAATACGAATGCAGTTATTACTCTAAGCTTCCGACAGAGGCTTCTTCAACAGCATAATTCTTGTGAAAACTGCAGTTTTCTACCTAACAAAGTGGCTGATTAGGCACAAACACAGCCCAAAAGGTGTTTCAATACAACCTTCTGGCATTATCTCTGAAGAGACTTTATCTAAATCTAATTCTTATTATATACTGTTGGCAGGTTGCCTGAAGAGTTCACCCCTCTGCACTGGAATAACTTCAAGGAATATGTTTAAAATTCAAACAATCCATTTGCTCCTAAATACTACATTAATGGGTACAGGATAAGAACCAGAAGGTTTATCTACTTAATACAACTCATATAAAGCAGTTAACCTGCCTGTGTAATCTCAGATATCCCAGTTTCCATAACATTGCAGGATCCACACATTTTTTGCCTCACTTCCTATTTGAGATAGCAGAAAGGGCTTTCTTTGCAGTAAAGGATAGAGGAAACAGGTGGTTGGTTTTGTTTGTTCTTCTCATTTAGATGAATCCAGAGTGCTGGTGGATTAAAGTTCTTGTAGTTAGCATTTTGATATAGTCGGCATATATTTCTATTTAAAGGACTCAATAGTCCAGAGCTTATTTCTTTTTCTAGGGAGTTTTTTTTTTTTTTTCCCAGCAGATCTTCTGGGAGAATGTCTGCAGATAGGATTAGATTGGAAATGCTATTGCTTTCAGTGTACTTAAGACACTGGCAAGGATGAGAATTTAAATGAGAGATTTCAGATGTCTGCATTATGCACTTCACAAATTCTTTCTTGCCTAAGGGAGGTAAGAACAACAACAAACCTAACTCATTTCCAAGTTAATTTAAAAGCAGAGTTTGATGGCAGAATATTTGCATGTTAGCTTCAAGACAGATGCAATATATGCCATCAATATTTGCACCCTTACATTTTATGGTTTGGTTTCCTTTTCTCCAAATACTTTGTGTGTACTATTAAACCTGTACAAGTCTTTTTTCCACTGGGGTTTTGGAAAGTAAGTGGGAAAAAAACTCCAATTCTTATAATTTCTCAGAATATTCCTTTGCATGGGAAGGACTTGACCAGTTTGTATTTTTTCAATTTTCAGAATATACCTCTTCATCTTGTATTTAGTTTCAGACAGCATGTACTGAGTAATAGCTTTCTGTATGTGTCACAATTTTATTTTCCTTTAGAATTAGGAAACAGGAGACAGTTTAGAGACAATTTCTTCTATTAACAGATCAACTTTCTTAATAGAAGTTTGTATTTTGAATAAAATGGATCTAAGTCATCTCTACAAGAGGAGATGTGCTAAATAACCAAGATGCCTTACTAACCTATGATGACAAATTACAGCTTTGGAAACACATGTAAGCACAAGAAAAGATCGTGATAAAAATGAAAGGTTCCACCAGCTTTAAGCATTCTTGATATTGAGACACGGGAATAAATGCTAGCACAGCACTGCTTCCTAATCTCCGCCTCCAGTGCCAAATCAAGAAATCCAAGAATTATTAGCAGCCTCAACAAAAAGCCATTTCAGCTGCTGAGCTGGCAACTACGTTTCTCACTTCTCTCTACTGAAATTCAAGGTTATAGCCCAACTCTCGATTCAACCAACTGAAGGAATCTTGCCAAATCCAAAGGGAACTGAATTTGGCCTCTTTCTCTTCCAGTCCTCCAGAAAGAGATGACAGTTTACTTAAAGCTTCCAGAAATATTTTTGTTTCACTCGCATTGCTGGTTGTTCTAAAAAAGGATACATCTCCTATGTCTGGGAAGAAGCTCTGTAGGTACACAAATGAAAGAATTAACACTGTTTCATTTCATGCTATTATCTGTGAACTACAGATGTGTGGCTTAAAAAAAAAAAACAGTAAGCGGGGGATGTGCTAAGCCTGTAACTATGTTTTCCTATACTTTACAATAACTGAAAATGGATTTACATTAGTCTTTTAGTATTCTGGCAAAGAGAAATTAATTCCATGTTTTTTTCAGTACAGCATGCTGATACAGGTATAAAACATTCATTTCCCTAAGCTTCAGCATTAACTTTGGATGCCTGTCTACACAATTTCTCTTTTATTTCCTCTTCTTCCTCAAACTCCTTCAGGAATATTAATTTGAAAAAGCCCTTTTGAACAAGATGAAATGGACTAAGAATTTTATTTTACTTTTATGGATATTTGCTTAAATCAAATGAATCACAGGTGAATTGTTAAATTGGAGTGTAATTGAATTATCTGGGCATGCATTTTATCTGTACACTATTATGACTTTTACCTTATTGTTCTCACTGGAAAAGTGCATCTTCACCATAACCTTAACCAGGTGTGTAAATTTCACAACTTCAAAAGACAGAAATGGAGCCAGAAAAATCACACTGTTTAGTAATCAATTTGTTTTTCAAAGGGAAAGCATTAGAAAATGTAGCCTAAGGTGCTCAGCAGAAAGCAAATAAAACCTGAAATACCATGAATACAGACTATAGAAACTTAAGACTATAACTAAATACAAACCTTTGTTTTATTCTGTATTTCTTTTTAGCGTTAAATTAATTTATTCTCCCCCAAACAATAAGACAAACACAATATTATTTTCAGAAGATGTTTTAGAAGGATGAATGGATAATAGATGTTTTGCCAGTGACCTCTGGTGCACAGAGCTGCTTGAAGGAATGATAACACATGAACAGCAACAACCATAATAAACACTGGTTTAGTGCAGTACTCAAAAACTTCAGCGTGTGTTGAAGGGTGAACTTTTGTAAACACACCAAGGGAAACGTCTGTCATGACATTTGAAATGCAAACTATTACACTGCTGCATTAAAACACTTAGTTTTGAAGATATTTGAAAGTAACTGGATTTCACAAGACTTTTAAATTGGCGTGTATATATTCTTCAAACTGAAAGTATTTTCTACCACAGAAGTTACATGCAGTGATCTAGGGGAAAAATCTGTAAATAAAAAGCACTATAAAATGAAGTGTTGATACTGTCAAAATTAATCAATAATTAAAGTACTTTGACAAGAAGATTTCTCAAGAGCCTCTGTCTTCTGAATGTTAAATTATGAAAGCATGAATCAGATGTTCTTGTGTTTCATGTGAATATCACATAATACATTCCTGTATTATTGCATCTGGGGAGGATGTTAAAAGAATCAATTTACATTTAAAAATCTATTTGTTATTTATTGAATTCTTATACCATAATATCAGACTCGAAGTGGCATAATTTTGGAGGACTGTTAGAAAAAGAATACGGATAACTGAAAAAGTACTGATTTTATATAGGTGAAATTTGGTATTTGGACCGAAGAATTTAGTTTTTATTCTAATTAACTGTATCCAATTAAAGGAACTCAAGGCTTATATGTTGATTGCAAAACATTTCAGACCAAATGATAAAAATTACGTAAGATTAGAAAGTATGAAAGAAGTTAGGATACCTAGATAACAAGTAAGAGTCCTACGGATATCTTGGACTTTGCACCATTTCATCTTGAGGTGTATAAACAATTTTTCGTCACAGTTCATATCTAAAAAGGTTTAAACCAAGAAACCAGGTATGTGACAGCAAAGCCATGCAACCTCTTCCTGTAATTTCAAGGGGCAGGAGCTTGAAAGAGAATGCACAGGAATGCTTTGGGTTTGGGGAGTGTTTTCTGGTTTGGTGTTAGTTTAGGTTTGTTTGTATTATGAAGGAAAAGAAATATCTAATTTTATACAAGAAAACCATGATGGTTTCCAATTAAAAAAAAAAGGGAGCAGTAGTCACATTGTAGATGGTATTAATATTACTTAAGGCAAAAAAGGTTTTCACTTATTCACTGTTTACCAGCACTACCTTGAGTACATGAACACAGGCAAGCTGATCCTCCCCTGGGGATGTGCACTCCCCGTGACAGACGTCTTGGCCAGAATTCCAGCTTTCCGGCTTCTTACAGGCTGAGTTTTGAAAGGATCACACCATCACAACACTGCAGGCACACCAGCCATTCCATTGGAGCTAAAGAAACAACGGCAATGCTGAGAGCAACCACGACCTGTGCGAGCACTGCTGAATAAACAGGTGATGGAATAATGATACAGTGGAGTATCTACATTGCAGCTACTAAAGAGTTGCTTAACTGCAGCTTGCAGATACCCAACACTGTACTTCAACTTCGCTTCAGCTTTCCAAAGTAAACATGAAAGTAAAGGCGAAGGCATTCCAGAAAATGGTGTGTGCAACTATGCAAATATAATCTAGACATGTGCTACAGTGACGCTCATAAGACAATTTTCACAACAGGAGGTCTGTTGATTGCCCTTGACATGGAAAATATCCTAAATTTCAAGCACAGCCTTCTTCCTCCTTTAAAAGTTTGTAGCTGTATGTTACATTGTCATCTCAATACAGTGGATTACTTTTGATGAAACTACTCTTGGAATATTGTGACATCAGTGACATTTGTTTATGTATTCCATGCTATTCAACAGTGAATAATTTCCTGGGCTTGCTTTATTTACTTATTGGACGCTTTCTGGAAGTGTCAGCATAATACAAGATGGGGGAACGCACAAAATGGAGTAGCTAGTATTTTAAAACACCTAGGTCAGACTGCCAAAGCCTAGAAAACAAGTCATGTAACTAAATCAGGGTAATTATATTCTTAGCTTTTTAGATTTTTAACTTATGGTTAAGTGCACATATCATATGCCATGCTCAGAACTGTTCTAAAGTCCCATCTGCTTGATCCCTTTCTCCTGCTTTTACTGACAGCAAGGGCTATGCCTGGAGTACAGTTACTATTATGCGGAAGACTCACAATAAAACCTGACAGTATATAAACATTTATCCAAACTGGATTTTCATTAAATGGGGATTCAATCCTTCTGGTCTCATGACAGATTTTAAACAAAGCTGAGAAACGCTGGTATCATTTTTTAATCAACTAAATATAAAAAGGGAAAATTTATGCATAAACCTCAGTGAGATCACCAAGCTCAAAATTCACCAGAACAGCATGTATGCATCAAAAGCAGATTGTCCAATGAAATCTGAAAACTCTGGGATTGTAGCCACAGTAGTGCACTTCAGATACATATGTATAACCCGCTGTAATTTGGTCAACTGGAAATGATGTTTTGCTTACTGTACATTTGTGAGTCTATTCTTTCACTCTCCGTTGTTAGAAAACATATTCAGGCTTTATATTGCTTGCTTCACGAAAGAGAGATGAAGGACAGGAACACAGGATGAAAGGAATACCTCATCCAACATACTCAAATCTATAAAGAGTACATCAGAGCTCAGTGCCAATGCCCAGACTTCCTGTGCATACACAATAGTCTTAATGGCTTCTTTCAGAGGAGAAATTTAAAAGTGCAACCCTCTTCTCCCCTCAAAAGTTTTAGCCACTTATTCATCCAATGTTTTCCAGTCCTAAGTGGGTATCTAAAGAAAATGCAGGGACTAAAAAGAAAAAAAACTAAGTTAGAGTCACAAAAAAAAACAACCCAAAATCCACAACCCCACAAGCCAAACTCAAAAAAAAACCCCAGAATGACTTGAGATAGGGTCTTTTAAATAAAATTGTACTGAGAAAACCTGAACAGGTTTTTTTAAAGCCTGCGTTACATAATACCCCGTTAAATGCTGATGTGTCAGTGTTGACTGTGTACTTGATTTGTTTTGTGTAAATTAAAAATTAAGGCACCCTCACCACTCAGCTTAAATTCTCAAGGTGGTAACACTGAAAAAATTTAAGCATATGGAGAAGCTAAATATGAAGCTTCCCTACTGGTGACCTACCCTATCCTTAAAAGAAGCTCATGTTAAACCATTCACAAAAATAAATACTGAAGTCACAGCTTTAAAATAGCACAAAACATCCAGTGTATCTTGTTTGTTACCTAACCACGCAGGAGAACTGTTGCCAGTTTACATCCCAGGCAATTTTTCACCCAGAGACAGTCAGTAGAATGTGGAAGTTTGAATAAAAATTGAATTATAGAATTTGAACCCATCACCTTCCCCCCCCCTCCAAGGTTGTCAATTAAGTTTAAAAAAAAAAAAGAAAAATCCCATGACTTCAGGACACCTCCTGTGTAGGCGGATAGGAATGGAAGATGCGTGATCAGGGCTCCTTCTGACCTTCTCATTTCCTGTGTTGCCAGTGGTCTCCTGCAACACGGCCTCCCCCCTGCCCTTTACCAAGGGTGCCCATTCATCCCACTCTCCACAGTTATGGATTCAAAGTAGGCAGGACATCAATCTCACAAAACAGAAACGAGTTAGAGCCAGTGCTCTGCAACATCCCCGTGCCAATGTCATCACTGACAGCTGAAGGCAGAAGATGAACACTCGTCAACCTTCAAACAATAGCATAGTGAATTTTATAAACTCTGAAAGGTGCTTGAGCTGCCAGTTGAGCCTGTTTGCATTGCCAGTATGGTTCATGAGGATACAGAAGAGGTCTAGGATGAAACTCAAGTATTTATTAACTGCTATCAAATCTCTCCTTTTTTTCCCCCCCTTTATAATTAGCATATTTATCCTTAAACATGTACACGCAAGAACTGCGCAACTCCCTGAGCATATCACCCGCTAATACCCTTCAATTCTGACAAAGTGGGATAAAAGTTTTTTGCTCTATCAAGGTCTTCAATCTGCAGCTGTTCCACATGGCAAATTCCCATTTCAGTAAATCGGTGCTCTGATCCAAGAACAGATGCAAAATCACTCTCACAATGAGAATATACAATGCAGCTTGATTCGAAGAACAAAGTACCATTTTAAGTCTTCATAATTCTGTATTCAAATGATTCTTTTTGATCGCAATGGGAATTCCATAACCCTAGTGAAAAATTACTTTTTTACTAGTTAGAGGACAAGTGCAGTACATCAATATTGTGTTTTTCTATATGTGTGCATTCTGGCTGTTATTTCTGAGCACTGTTATAGGCTACAACAGATAGAAAAACACCTGCATCCCACTCACTACAGCACTGACCCTGACAAAGGCACATTCGGTCTGTTACCAAGGTAGAGATGCAGCATTTAAAGGTCTAATTTAAAGGTTTCTCTTCTTTAATGACAAACATATCGGTATAAAAGTGATTCTGAACAAATTACTGCTTGCAGTGTTGAAGGTCCTGATAAAACTAAGCAAAGTATTACAACTAACCACATTTTAAATTTTAAAATGCATCTTCCTTTGCTACATGAATATTGTTGCCTTACACAGGTCTTTTGGTGTTGCACCGTTCAAAGTACCCACCACAACAAGCAATGTTTAATTCCCAGAGAATGTGGCAATGCCTGAAACTTGCACAAGGAACGGAAACCTGTTACACACAGGAGCTAAGAGACTCACAAAGATACTGGTACTTCCCTATGGAAGGATTACACAAGAAAAGGTGGCAAAAAAATTTCACTCTGCTGGAAAGCATGAAAACTCAACATTCTGGCTTGTTGAGTTAAGGGGAAAAGCTTGGATGGAAAAGCTCCTAACCATGAGTCAGACTCCACTATCAGAATCACAGAAAATAAATGAGAATTTGGCAAAGGAAGACAAAAGCAAAGATCCTGAAAGTCAAATAAACAAAACAAAACAAAATAATGCAGCTTTTATGAGATATCTCCTGAAAGTTTTAAAAAAAGTAATCCACACAGTTTACAAACCCAGTCTGTTCCAAGAAATTAGCTACTAAATTTATCAGCCAAATAAAAAAATTCTCATATATATATTCATTTTTCTGTTATTTTCTATCATTTTTGTTCAGTTTGAATATCCTGACAATGAAAATTGCTTAAATACTTGAGTGATATAATTCCCTTAACAGCTCATGGCATTTCTAAAAAAGATCGAAAACCTCACTTGCTTTGAGAAAAAAAAAAATACCTGTGAAGTACTATGATGGAAGTAGAAAAAGACATCAATTTTCCATAATAAATGACTCATAATATTTAATTTAAGCATGCCATAATAAAACATAAAATAAAGAAGAGAAATGAATGGTCACTCAACCATACATAACTGTATGGAAAAAATTAGCAGTAGTATAAAAAAATGAAAATCTCAGGAATGTTCTTCTGACGATGAGAATTTCATCAATCTTTAAATCCATAAATTTCAACTTTCAAGCCAGGCACATACGATTTTGTGACTTTTTCTTCTACTTTTAGTGGGATTTAGCAGCTCAAGTCCCAAGTCCTTCAGGAAAGCTTTTGTCTTTGACACTTCATTATTTATGTTAGAGTTATCCACACATTTAGATGTTCAGATTAGAATTTGGGCATACGAGTGTCTTAGGTACACTTTCTGTATGCCATTTACACAGTCTTAGGAGACAATCAGAACATCATAAGTAGTCCAAAATGAAAACCTGTACTGCCATTTAAAAGACTGCTTACATAATTCAGGGTGGGTTTTTTTAATATTCTCATCTTTACTAAGATATTGCAGTATTCCTTCTGCATATCACTCCTTTCTACTGGCCATTACAGCCATACATATATATAATAATAATTATATTGAGTGATCTGGTTTTCTTTTCTGATAGATTCTTTTCAATACATTCAAGATGGCCTGGTATAATAGTTCAGGAGTATAAAACAGTACAACAGCTATCGAGCAGGTTCAGACAACTATTACAGTCCACTGTATCTTTCAGTAACTAAACTTAAGAAACCCTAATTCTTAAAACTACTAGCACTTCCTCTCTTTTAATTAACAATACATACAGCTACTGTCAAAGCTCTACTTGGAGTACCCAAAATAAAGGAATGCTTCTGGTATATTGAGGAACATAAGATTTTTATATGTAAAAAAATCCAACAAAATGAAGCGTTAATCCTTACATGTTCATATGATGAGAAAATATTGAAATTTTTTCTTATCTATAAAAACATGAAAATAATGTTGCTTTTTGTATTTCCATATTTCTATTTATAAATATTGCAGACTAGTAAAAAACCCATTGGCCGTGAGGGATGCAGTCAGATCGGAAACAAACGCCATTGCTTTCCAACATTCTACACCTGAGTGTTTATTTTTTCAAATGCTTGCTCCCTCAGACAGAAGACCTTTTTGGCCCTGCTTGGCACACGACTTACCGGCAGTGTTTGTGTGATCCCGTCAGGGTTTCAATCACAAAGCATTCCCCTTCGTTGAGACAATACGCGAGATCCTTGTCTTTGCATGGCTTAAAGTGCTCAGATCGCTCAGTGGAGTACGTTGTAGTGTCTGTGGAGAAAACAGAGGAAGGAAAGAAACGCTGTAAGGATAAATATTGGATGTTCTTACAGTACATGTCATATAAATTTGATCAAACCGCTCTCAGTAACACCCATTGACCAACCCAGACTAAAAGAAATCCAAAGCACAAGGCATGCCAGCCTCAGAGTGACTGCAGTATTAACTGCAATTAGGTTTCTTAAATGATTCACAAGAAATACCTGCAGAACAACAAACCAGACTGCAGCAAAGTTGGAGTGGAATCTCAACCACTTCCAATTTCCAAAGTTTCCCTTCTAAAATGGAAAAACACCTACTTTCTATCCTTTAACCAGAACAATATTTTCATTTTAATACACCAGAACAGAAGAGGAAAAATAGCCAAATACCCAAGGTCAATGCTAATTTGATACACCAGTCACAATTTGACCTAAAACTTAAAGACAAGCAATGGACCAGCAGTTGTGTCATTTCAGATACATCATCTGTAAGTGTCTATAGGTCCATCGGAACACCCCCAAAATGCAGTTAAAAGGCTTGATTACAGGTTGAACTGCTGGCTGTACCTTTGGAATGCTTAGTCAGATAATAAGATTTGGAATAGACTGACAGTATGTCAGGGTGAGCTATCATGCCTGTCTTCTAACAAATCTCTTCAACCTTTCCAATCCAGTTGGATTAATCAACAATAAAGTGAAATTTTCAGAGGAAGATGTCTGACTGACAGATATTTTCGTATTCTTCACTAAGACAAGGTTTTGTCTAACAAAGTGTGATTTTCAAAGTAGATTATGATTTCCACAGAGCCATGGTTCAATCTTCAAATTCAATCTTAATTCAAAAAGTTTAAATTCCTAATCACTTTGCAGGATCTGATATCTATTGAAATAGCAAGAGAATATTTCATGGTACATCATACAGCCTATCACAAAATATTAAGTTGCCTGCTGTCAAAGGAATAAAGCAGTGCTCAACAGACATAGAACCTTGCAAACTCAAAATTATACAATCACATTAACTTGCTTTTTCCTCATAACTCAATACAAGGTAAATATCTACCAAGCTAACACCAAAGCTGAAAACCAAAATACTGAACTGCAAGACACCTGTAACTACAGTTCTGCAAGAAAATTCAGATAATCCTAAAAATGTTTCGAAGTAACTTGTTTTGTTCTTAGTATATTTTAAATAAAACAGCGCTACAAGTTTTCCTTATATGCAGACTAAGGGACAGAAGATTAATAAAATACATTTGAAAAGAAGAAGAGAATCCATGTCCTATTCTTTGTACACAACACTTTTTTTTTCCTCTCCAGAGAGAAAAAGTTGTAGTTCAATGTTTTCAGTGCAGAGCAAAAAATCTTGGGAATAAACTCTAAAAGTCTTTCTTCAAATGTTTGTGCAGATTCAGAACAAAAGGCCATGACATTGTCCCCGACAGCAGCACTTACAAAAAAGTTGCAGGCTAAATAGAAACTACTATGGTTTTTAATGATTGGAAGCAAACTGTGAACTGAAATGTATCAAGTTGAATTTTGGAGACAATACGTTTGTAGATGCAAACAGTGACTAGCATCTCACTGTTGACATTTCGAGAATGATCAGCTTTTATGTAAAAAAATATATCTTCACACAGAAAAAAGGTAGCCCAGTTACTTTTTAAGGTCAGTTTTACCCAGGAGCACTTAAATGACCATTTAAAGCTTGATTAAGCAAAAAACAAATATAAACATGAGTAATCAGTTCTATTTCTGCCCCTTTTAAATAAGGAAAAGTGAAGGTAATGTTATTTGAAAGCGCTTGTGATAATTCCAAAAGGTAAGTAAAACTGTTTGATGAGCAGAAACTGAGTTTGATCCAGCTTTAGAGAGCAGAACGCTTGTATTTGTCAGCCTGCTCTGAAGAAACAATCTGTGCAAACACCTTTATGAAGGCAGCTGCAATGCACAGACCAAAGGAACCCGAGGTGCTCCCAAAGGACAGAGCAAAACGAGGGAGATCGGCCGTACCGCAAAGCGTGTCTGAGGTAGTGGCATCACGAATCCTCAGAGCACAGCTTCTGAAGTGCAGAATACTGCTCTCCTACCATAATTAAATCAAGAATACCTTGTCAAGGTCAGCATTTTAAAGTTTTAGATTAAATATATTCTTTAGAAGTTTTGTTCTGCTTTATTTTAATTATTTCTCTGTTTAATACTAATCAGCCCTTGTGTTTTACTTATAAACAGGCATAAGTTGCAATGTTTCATTTTCTCCACTTGGACACAAGTTTTTCTTTCTTGTCTTTCATCTTTCAACTTAAGTACAACAGTTGTAGGTAACGATGCTGGCAGCTCCTTATGGCAGCCTTGGACTGCATTCCTAATGTTGAAAAGTACACAAGAACTTGTAACTTTCTTTTTAACAAACAGTCTCATTAAAAGTAACTCCTCAGTTAGGGCCTGTTCTGTCTTGGCAATACTTGTGCAGGTCTAGCCAGGCTGATGCACGTGGACACTGCATACAGCTGTCCTGTACACAGATCTCTGGACTGCAGAGATCACATGTCTGAGCTCTAAAGGTCATTCGCCAACATTCCAAAGCCGTGCTACTAATTGATATCCCACATATCTCTAGAGCTACTTGGTACTTTCTGCTGGATATACTCATGAACAGGATATGTGAGTTTTCATAAAAGTTACAATCCTGCTGTTATTTTATAGTGCATTCATGATGAAACAAACTCTGTTACAGCTTCATTAAATATTGATAAAAACAAAATCTAGAAACTTGTTCTAAACACAACTACAGAAAGTATAAAACAACAGAAAACACTGTAGAGACTATAGATTTTTCCTGATTCTTTTTCTAATAAATAATAAATCCTGTTGTCTCTTTTTTCCCTTCCTCCTAACCAAATACTGAATTGACTTTTCCATGGTGGAATTTTCCTTCATAGCTTCAGAAGCCCGGTAAATAAACACCATTGGATTGTGACGTTTGACTTTTTTATGATTTTTAAAACAACTGATAAAACCTAGGCATTCAAAAAATTGAGTAGTACAGCTCCTTAATTTATTTTTAGTCTTTGAATGTGGGTAACAGTCCCAAATGTTTATATGAAATAAAAGGGAATTTCTGTTAAGCATTCAGATGTCCCTGAATTCAGTACATATTCCTTAAGATATTTTTTTCATTTTTTCATTGCCATGTGTCCAGGTATTTCATGCAAAAGCAGTAGGGGATATTGACTTCTGCTGAAATCTTTCCAACTAACTTGGAATAAAAAAATTCTAGGAACTCTTGTTGTTATTTTTCTTGCCTAACTGTGTCAGCAAAGGTTTATGCATGATTCCCATACGTCAAAAATGGATACATCATTGCCAATCCCCAGTTACCACTGCTTAATCAAGCAGACAAGAATTCAGTTCACATTTCAAAGGAAAGCTGCAAGATCTTTTATTTATAAGCATAGAGCTGGTTTAAAAAAAAAAAGCAGTCTTTGGGATTGTTGAAAAAAATCAGGAGGATGTTTACAGGTATTATTTTATTTTGTTTAAGGCTAAAAGAGTCTAAAAAAGTTTTAGTGAATTTGTATTCTTGTTTCATGAATATATTTCATCATATTTATCATTAATATATTTCATCATGTTTATACCAGTACAGGATGGCTCATTATAGCCAGTTTTTTGCGTGATCTTCAAGACATGACATCATTACTAGAAATACTATTTGCTCCTTCAAGGCTACCAGTTTCATTGTTTCCAATACTACGCTCTGATATTGATAAACCTTTAACTGCCAAGGAAAAATGGAGGGAAAAAAAAAAGAATGCAAGATGTAAAATATCCTGCGAAACAGCAGCATTCATGGCAGCTGTTTCCGCACAGATTGCGGCAGCAGCCATTCCCATCCATCACATCTGTCCTGCAGCATTCCGACTTTAGAAACAGATTTTACTGCTTACACCACAAACAAAGTAAGTTCTCTATGTTAGCTTTAAAGGATACCCACACTGCACGGCCCTCACTGTAAGCATTTTTTCCAGACACACAACATTAGCTGCTAGAGGGAGAAAAAGTGACCCGGGAGAACATGAGATGGAAAGACTTTGCTGTACTTGTCTGACCTCACTAATAGACAGGCATCCAAACTCTGCAGCTACTTAGTAATATTTATTTATGAAAAAGGTCAGGCAAATACTTGGTGCAGTACCACCGAGGAATACTAAGCCACCRTTCAGTTTAATGCCAGAATTCACACAATGAAACTCTAGTTAAAAATGCTGCATATTTTGACTACCATTGCRTACTACCAGCTTTACAGATTCAGTGTCGACATGCAAACTGGCTTTTCCTTTATCTTTTTATCCATTTATAACTGATCATTTCCCAGAGAGCCATTACTTAYTGAGGCACCAAAAAAGCAAGATGCTTATTTTAAATCCCTGATCCCCTTTCTAAATGCACCGCAAAAAAGTAAGGCAGATACAAGCAACGGAATTTCCTCTGACAATACAACTCCAGTTACCAAAAAAATACCTTCACAAAAAACCCCAACATTTTTTACAACATATTCTCGTATCTCTACGGTATTTAGTGAAGAAGGCAGGATAAAAGGTCAGTTAATAGSACATAGGGAGTTAAATTTTGTGTTCAGTGAAGTCAGTGGCAAAACATTTACAATGATTCAGTATAACCAGGGTTCCCTGAAGTTCCTATAGGCTCATCTAGTACTTCTCTCCTGATATTTCAGAATTATGCATGGTAGCCCTACTAGAAAGAGTCTTGCATAAAAAGTGAAACTTACACACAGAATAGTTTATATATGATTTTGTTTACTCACTTACCAAACCTTAAAAAACACAAACTAGAATTTTTACTCCTGTGCTTTTAGAAGTGTCATGGTTTAGGAATGGCATTTCCCAGTTTRGTGCTTCCCCTTCCCTCTCCAGGTGGAAACACAAAAGGCAAAGATCACAGGTCCAGACAAGAACAATTTACTGGAAACAGCAATGAGAAAGGGAAGGGAACAGTAACAGCGACAATACTGATAACAGAAGTGTACAAAGAGAGGGTGATTTACAYGCAAAATGCTCTCCAAGCCCAGGACAAGGAAAAATAATGGAGGTCAGACCGTCTGCCCACCAGGATTCCCCCCACTGGGCAGGAACACCTTCCTGCTCAGCAGGGAGAGTCCCTTTCCCCGCTCAGCAAACCAAAGGTGGGCAGGGGAAGAAGATACCAAGTCCTAGCAAGACAGTCATTAAGGGAGAAAGAAGGAAAAACCTAAATATTTAGTGTTTGTTATGTTTTATCCTTAGCTGATGGTATCTCTTTCTTAAGTTGGTGATATTTGCTAAGAAAATATTCAAGACATAGCCATTTTTAATGCAAAGCAGAGATCTTGCTTTGTCAGTGCTACCTGAACACCAGGTGGCCTTAGCCATGGGCCTGCTAGAATAATCAAATCTAAAAAGTCTAGTAATAAATTATGAGTRTTAAAAAAAAGATGGAAACTTCACGTTTTTAAAATAACAGGCTTCTCTTTCTATACTTATTTGAACTTTTTGTATAGCTTTATCTATGATTAAAACCAAACCCTTAATTAAAAATAGGAAAAGTATTTTTTGCATTTACAAGGATAGTTTAGTATAAACAAGCAATAGAGTTCTGAATGCCTATTATTCAAGAAGCAGCCCCTTAACCATTTTGTGCCAGAGAAGATTTTATTTAATCCAATAACACTTTAGAAACGTGGACTGCATCATGATATAAATCAAAGTTGTGCTACAGATATGGGACTTGTTGGAGCTTTTCTATTATCCTTCAGATTCAAATGAACAAATCAGTATAATTTAGTAACAAACTGTCATTTACACGAGCTGGCTTCCCAGTCACATTGGGGAGGTAGCTGAAATTGTTATCAGTGAGAGACAGCCCCAATGCCTTTCCTTTGCATTTAATTCCGAGGATTATATAAGAAAGCTCATGTGACATTAACTCAACCAGCACATTCCTGTGAAACATTTCTCTGTCGGTACAAACCACCACTTCCTTAAACAGATTGCTTTTCTCCCATATCACCAGAGCACAGTATCACATGCACAACTGCAGAAAAAAAAACAGCTCAAGCTCGAGAAGAAGAAATTACAGGCAGCCATCTCTCCAAAAATCATACATGCTCCCTTGTCAGCGACTCCTAAATTAATTGTGACCTTGTTGTTYGTATTTTCTAAATGTTTTAGCAGTTTGAAATCACAATACATAAGTACTAATACATATCTTGAAAAACATATTGAAGGATTTTTAAGTTACTCATGCATTATTAGCATCATGTGGCATTTTGCTTGATGCAAAAAAACTCTTCCATATAAAACTATACCTTTGCTTTCGTGACTGAAGAAAAAAAGAAAATCAAACTAACCAAGCATTACTTCTAAAAACAATGTATAAAAATATGCCCACTCAATGTTTTCTCACAACAAACTCAAAAACAGAAGAGGAAAAAATGCCAGTATCACTTCAAAATGTATTATCTGATCACATCTGTCAGAACTTAAATACTGAACCCTAAACACCACTGAAATTCATCTCTATATGTGCAGAACTGCACATCAGAGGCTGCATTCTCCTGTGCTGAAACCAGTGACAGCTGAACAAATGGGAAATGACTCAGGAGGGAGCCCCGTGAGACACAAAAGGCCAGGGTCTTTCAGAAGTTCAGGGTCTAGGAGCCAAAGAAACAGGAGTGACTAAGACTSTAAAAGGTTTTAGCATTTAAAGTGAAGAATTATTTTGAAACTGAGTTATGACAGTTCTGATGGGCTCTCCAGCTGTAGAGTGCTTTTGTCAATCAGACATGTATTCAGTTGTCCTTCAGTAGGACTTATTAATTGATCTGAAAGAAACTAAGAGAGGAAATCAGGGGAAAAGCAGCATACTAGAGATTGTGCCAAAAGTGGATCCATCACCCACRCCAGGGTTTCTCTCTTTTTTGACCCCTGCAGTCCCTCCCACCTCAGCATATTGACATCGCTGGAGATACCAAAAGCCCTTGAGATTGGATGGCACCATTGCGCCAAAAAGGGACATCCTTTTGGGGTTGTGAAAACAGCACTAGGAAATAGTCTCCAATAGATGGAGAAACTGAAATACCGTTAAATTAAGTGACTTTGCGCACAAAAGCCAAATAGTGAATTAATTTTTAAAATAATTATAATAACAAAAAAAAAAACACTTCAAGGGGTGCAAGCAAAACCTGGGGGGAACACCCCAAAACAGAAGAATTCTTATAGGTTAAAAAATGCTAGAATGTAGCACACATCTGTGATGTCTGCAATCACCAGTGCTCTGAAATAAAAAAAAAACACCCTCACACAAAACCTAGTGAATCAAATCAAGAAGAAGAAAATACAAGAAATTAAATAACCTAAAGAATTCAATAYTGCTACAACATGAGTATAGAAGTGGTGTTACAATTATTATTGCACATAGTAAAAAAACCAATTAACGGTGCTCCAAATCTTTTTCCTTATTAGATCACAGTTACCTTCTTTCTCTTGCCTGTGAAACATCATGTGGGGGTGGGAGTTTAGATGCAAGCACTGGAGGAGAGTAAGGTAATGATAGAAACCTTGGATCTTGAAGGTAAATATTTCTGTTTAGAACATACAGGGGCTTTAGCTTCCCCAGCTACTGCCAAAGAAAGAAATGCTAAAATTGATAAAGAAAGCCTCATCACTAATGGTAGCTGGCAAGTGTCCTCACTGAGCAGCAACACCTTTTCAATCACACATCTGTAATAATCTGTATTTGCACATCTTTATGGTATAGGGAAGTTCTTCTGGAAACAGAGTATTGTATGATTTTATAAATTTTTATAGTAAACAGTAGCAAAGAGAAAACACAGGCCTATGGCTACACAGGGCAGGGAAACTGGTTACTAACAGTGCTCACACGGCTGGTTTCCTGGGCCTGATCTATGTTCTATGGCTTATAGTTTTTCTGGATCATTTACCATTTTCTTAAAGTTGTACAGGAACTACCCAGCACTGCATTTTCAATATTCAATAAATCACTTCTTATAGTCACCATCAAAGTACTGTGGGCTTAGAGATAGATAACTAAYGGAATAAAAGAATTATTTTAGTTATATGGGGAAACACTTAACGTTTTAATGTAAAAATACTAATTATCAAGAAGCTATGAGTAGGTTGTTTGAATGGCAGTGATGCTCTTTCTCCAAGAAATTGAAATAGGTCAAACAATACATTGAATAGAAACAAGGGAAATAAGAAAAGCTATTTTAACTTTCAGCTTGTGCGTATTTCCAAGGCATTCAATCTAAAATTTATTCATTACTTCATTTATAATTTTGACATCCTTGTTGTGTGGACATTCAAAGTCAGGCTATGAAACATTAACATTACTCTCCACATTTCCTTTCATAAAGAAAGCCATATATTCTACATTATGCTTTACTTTTTAATCTCATTTCCTCACTTTATTTCTTTTAATTCAGTCTTCCAGAAGAGAAGGGGGATAGGCATGAGCAGGTAAAGAGTCTTTGCAACAGTTCCCTCACTCTGCACTGCTCAGTTCTTGTATATGAATTACCTCACAAGATTTCTTTTGTTCTCTTTTTCAGACAAGAAGGAAAGAAATCTTCCATCTCTTTTGCACATGGCATTGTGAGAAGTTCACACGCTGCAATTCCCCTTGTCTTTGCTACCAGAACACAGCAGCCACCTGCTCAGCTTTACTGGCCAGCATTTTCTAACTCAAGGAATTAAGTAAATCACATATAGCTTTTTAATTTAAAACCACACTGCTTCAACATAGCAAAGAGTCAGTGAACTGTGGTAAGGAACAGACAGATAATGAGGTTCTCAGTGGGCTACTCCAGCTTCAGAAACCGGACTGCAATCAACAAAACACAARTTAGGGCTGAGTTTGACCAGAGATGTCAAAGGTATATCTAATATCCTAACAGCTATACAAATATTCTGCAAKATTTCACAGAACAATATAAACATGATCTTTTTCTATTTCATCAAGCCTTGGCCTTTGACTCTCATTCAAGTCGCATTTAGTTGCATCCCCCTGTGGTCTTCGATTTAACACAAAATTATGAGTTCAACATCYGTGATACAAATCTAAGACATTGCCTATGAAATGAGGCAGATTTTTTTCCGCTAAATTTTCTGCAACGGACACTACTATGTTGGTACAAAATAAGTTTAAAAATTTGACACTTCTTGGCTTGTCTGCTTATTGTTAGAGAATACACAGCCTTAGCACAATAAACCAATATAAATAGTGTTTCTAACTGCGAACAAAGGAGCAAAGGGAAGAGAAGACAYGGAGTTTGGAACTATAAGGAAGCTTTCATAAAGACACATTATAATGCACTCTGAAATTTCTCTTGGGACCATCGCCACTACAAGCAACGTTCTGCTGGGGCTCCTGTTTTTCACTTCAGTCTCCACAAGCCACAACACTGTAAAGTTGCATTTGGAAGCACACAAATGCTCCTACATCCAATGTGCTCTACAGTTCTAATTTCATAATGTGTCACCATACCCTGACTGGAGTATCACAGGTCTCACGCRTTATCAACTAAGTGCTGGATTATCGGGTTTCAAGAGATGTAATTATTAGTTAAAATCTGCATTTCCCACAGCAGCGCATTTAATTCATTAGTTTTAATGTTAAATTAAAAGTTAATATATATTTTCTTCCTATAGTGGAGGTGGTTTAGAGCACGGCTGACTGGTAGGTAAGGGAAACATTCACACAGCTCTTTWWTATAACACTACCAGAAGATTATAAAGTATCAGAAACTTAATTAACACAAAAGCTAGCCACCAAAAGGAAGTCCAACCTATTTGCCTTCCCTATTTAATAATCTCTACAGCAGCTATATCCTGCCCCAATCATCAGGAGAGTACATCTAATTTAATCTTTTAACAGTGACAAGCAGCTAGTCAATGAGTAAGTTATCATCATCCCTCTTCTCTACGTCTTTCAAGTTCTACTCCTTCTGAGACCTGAGCCCCAGAAGCACACAAAGCACTCAAGCCTCAGCATCTGCATTTATTCAGTGACTTACAAAAAAATCTAACACCCCAGCACCTAGTCCTTTTCTAAGAATTCCTTCCTTGTTGCATACACAGAGCTTGTAGCACTGCACGCACACATCAAGGCAAGCTAAGCATCGACTGCCACAGCTCTGCTTACCATCAGCTACAGAACTAATATTTCACTTCCAGGCACCTGTGGTCTGAGACAATGGCACCCGGAGTTGCATCTCACCAGCAATTCCTGCTGCCAGAGCATTTTGGGGCTGTGGTTACTTGTGGGCATTGTATTTTTAACCCTTAATCAGTTTTGAGCAACTGAAGCATTACTGCAGGCAAGCAAAGTGCTGTGCAGTAAATATGCTCTCTCTGCTTCTTTGAGTATAATCTCCTTGTTTTGGTGTGAGCTGGTTTTTTGGTTTTACATAACTGAATCAGCCTTCACAGTGCATCCTTCAACAAAACAGTTGTGAAAGACATGATTAAAAACATTCCAGTCATTACTTAACTCCAGTGAAGATCATGAAGAAAAAGTATGTGCCTGAGAACTAAGACTAACTAGAATTTTAAAGGTCTCAGAAACATTCAGGTTAATTTTCCATTCATTAATGACTAAACAGATTTTGTAGGTCTTATGCTTTGCCTTGCCCCCTTAAAAAGAATATATGACATTTTTCCCTAAAAAACTTTAAATTAGAGCTTACAAAAAAAGAAACCAACAAACAACAAAAAAAACCCAAACAACAATGCAGAAAAACCTACCACCCCTCTAATTTTACATACCTGAGAAAGGAGTGTAACTGAGGGAAAAATAAATTAAATGCTCTGTTTTCCCTTTCAATGCTGCACAAAMTCACAAAACACAAGGTCTGCAGGGTGGGCTTCTAGCGGTGTACATTCCAGTGCTACAYAAACCTCAGTCTTCATTCAACACTTCAAGTTACAACAAAAACAGCACGACAGAACAAAGCCACCACTACTTGAATGTCAAAAAGGATAAAGGCAATGTTAAAATAGCATCAACAAATTTGCACTGTTGCAACATTTTATGATATTTACTATTTTCCCCTGTTTCGCATTAGGAAAGGAGAAGAATGAAACATCTGTAGCATCTTTTCTTCTTGCTCTGAGAAGCATTAAGATGCAGTCTCAGCCTTCAGTTCTCTCCACTCTGAAATTAATTGGTTTAGATAACACAGACTAGGCACAATTGTAGCAATCATCTTTCAACAAAACTTTAAAAGAAACTAGCCTTGAAATAGAAAACAGAAGTATTCCTTAGCTTTCCCACACTCCTGAATCAAATACACATTAACCTAGGCTATCTATTAGTGTTAGCTAGCAGAGAACATGAAATTTCACATACTGCATCCTTGTTTTATTCCTCAGATTAATTCAGTATATAATGGAAACTGAAATATCTCCTACCTTTACCCATGAGAAATTTGGGCAATATCACAAGCACTTTGTGTCTCACTGTACCAGTCTGATGGTCGCAAAGCAGTCAGCTTTGCACTGCTAAACAAAACAGCTTGAGGTTCAACAAATCAGCAGTGTTGGCATCTGATATAGCTAAAGTAAGGGGGAGGAGAGTCATTGTGAGATGTCACTGACAACTTCATTTCCACTTCTGTGCAAATTAAATGTAGGCTGGGGCACAGAAATGGAACATAATTAGACATAAAAAGTAGGACTGCAGGCTCTGGTCGACYGAAGATACCAGCACAGTAAAGAAAAAACCAATTAAACCAGTAGTTTAACTCACAAACTACAGCATTAATAATCCTAATAGAACTACAAAACAACAACAGCAACAAAAGTCCAGTTCTGGCAATGCAACACTGAGCACCTCCAACGGTAGCCTAATTCCATTATAAAATCTCTCCATTGGAAAATGCCTCATATAACTGCTCTAGTGCCACCACATTGGAGAAAAACATATATACAAGCAACAGCTGTGATCACTGAAATATGATAATACAATATGAGCAATTAACAATTGGATGAGAAAATAAAACAGAAAAACTACGTTATCCTCTTTTGATGGCTTTTAATTCTTTAAAGCTCATATAGACAACAACTGAATAACTGCTCTAACTTATACCACTTACACATCTTTCAACCTGCTAACCAGAATAATAAGCACAGTATTTCACAATCATTATTGCGCTAGGCCATTTTTAATGACATTTTATAACTAGTAGAAGATTTATTGTCTACTCAGAAGCTGCCCAATAGGCAGCTAACTCATCACTGCTGCAGCTGCCTCTGAATTTGTCATGTTACAAAGCTGACTCAGACAATGATTTCATGCCAGAAGATCTTTGGCAGCAGCAGCAAAAATCCTAGTAATATCCTCTGGAAAGCACAACTGCTACTCTTGGAAGGGTGGAAAAGACCAAGAAAAAAAAAAAAAAAAATCAGCTGATAAATCAGATAAGCTTGTTTTAAAATGTTTCAGTAATCATTGTCAGAAGCTCACAGGAAATGAACCCTATCACTAATCAATTCTTCTAACAGCATCCCATTTCAGGTTTGTGGAAAGAAGTCCAGGCAGAAATATTCATTACAGTATTTTGCTTCCTCCTCTACCTGGTTAACTTCTGACCTGGTTTCCCCAGTCATGTAGTTTTTTAAATTATTCTCATGCAATATTGCCCAGCTCACACAAATATGTAGATATATATTTAAATATGTGAGTTTTGAAAGAATGGGTAAAGTGGATTCAAACAGTGGTTCTTTGGAGAAATAGCTCACTTGGCTCGTACAGGCTCAAGTTTAGTGCTTAACTGGGAGAGCCAAGACACAACTCTGCTCTAAACAAGATACTTTTGCTTCTTAGCCATTCCTAAGAAAGCAAATATCATGTCCTTTACAATCTACCCTACTGTTCTCCTAAATCTTCCCAGAGCCAAGATTGCTTTATTTGTACAAGTTCTGACCAAGGATACCAGGGAAAAAAGAAAGGGAGAATAAATAAATAAATCAGGTGCTAAAGCATAATTTCTCCAAATATTTATGACATGGGTAGCAGATTTTAAAAGGAACATAAAATACGAGGTAGAAGAAGGAAAGTGAAAAAGACAACTAACAAACAAAAATACTGGAAATTCAGGATGTCAAAAAACTCCAACARAAACCTGCTCACACAAACAGATAACAGGTCCCTTCAGGAAACAAACATTGAGAATTACAAACCCCCACTTAATATCTCTAGGAAAGCACACTTTTTACATAGCAGAGATGTAACTCGCACGAACTCAAGGCTGAAAAAGAATAACTCACTAAAAAGTGGAGTACATTAAGTTTGTAAACAGCAGGTACATAGTTAGTAATTCAATATTTGTTTACATATTTTATCAATTCATTTCAATAATCAGTTGAAACTTTCACTTAATCTGCTTTAAACTGGGATGTAAGCGTGCCACTGCTCCTCTCCAATTAGAGTAATATTAAACCCAGGTTACTAACATCACTTGTTAAAAAGGGAAAAGTCCCCAACATCTAACCAAACATCTAAGCCTGGTTTGGAAGTGCTCATTCAGTTTGAAGCTACAAGGTAGTTCACTTGGAATCCAGTATTTTATTGATTTTTTTTTTTTATTTTAAGGAGTTATTTTTACATCGCCTCAGTTTTCAGTTTGTTTTTGCCAACAGTAAATTTAGATTGAATGCTCTCAGAAGCAGTGGGAAATGTGTGATGGTTTGGACCTAATTAAAACCTGAGAAAAGCATGAACAACTTGGGGGTAGGGAAAAGTACACAATCAGAAGTTCTCTACCACGCAGAGAAAGTGGAACTCTTTGGCTTCAATCGTGGTTAGGCTGAATTAGCCATCTTTTGCATAGGGAAAAGCTTCACAAGTGAAAAGGTTGTTTAAACAGATCCCATGCCAGCCCCCTTGAACAGGCATTGGCATGTATAAGAAAGACATACACCCACATCTAGGAGAAGGAGAGAGTCAGAATTTCTTTCCTTGAAGCTGATCTCATTTTTGCTGCAACAGCCTCTGTGGGTCACTGGAGGTTGGAGTAAGCTAGAACAAGCTAGAACAATTTTCAGACTATCTAGTTTGCATAAGCAATAAGGTTGGCATCTGGTGGCTCTAAAAATAAATATAATTTTAAAAAAAAATCAGTCCTGAGATGGTGGAATTAATGTTTCACATCCCTTTTGGCAGCTTGCATCTCTCCATTTGCCAGCTACTCTATTTTCTTGCTATTTTCTCCAGTTGAGTATGCTTCATGGTTATTCAGAAGATTTATGTATTTTCTTATGGTACTGCCTTAGTAATGTCAAACATGCAAGATGATACTTTCTGCTAGCTAATTCTCTTCCCACTAGATGACAAGGACTTCAAAGGCAGAATGAACATCTTGAGTCTTTATTATCCAACTTCCCACTTGCACATACACTGCATGTAGAGTTTGTTTGAGGCGGCAACTTGATAGCAAAGCAAGACACAGAGYACATCAGTTCTGCTCATCTTGTCAGTGCAGATGAGCTGCTGGAGTTCAGCATCAAACAAAGGCAGCAGTGCCACACACTTAATCATAAGGCTGGCAGACTTATCTCTGAGTACCCATGAGATATGAACATTGCTGAAAATCTCTGCATGGTTTAGTGGTATATCAGAGTTCAAATCAGAGGGAAGTGGCTTTTGAGTACCCAGTTCTATATCACACCTGACCTGACTATTAGAAATGAAAATTTACAGAATCACCAAAAGCTAGTATGAAAGAAAATCAGGACTTTCAGACATCCACTATGGCTGGACAGAGTATCAGCTGGTATCAGAAAAGGCCATAGATCTGTTCCATGCACCATGGCTACTTAGATCAATACCTGAATAGTGCTAACATTTGGGATGTCCCAAGAAACAAATACCTGTCCCAAAATCCATGTATTGTATCCATAATTATCGTAACACGGCCAATTAGTGCTGCTAATGATTGTTTCAGAAAATAAATAGATCACTGATGCTCTATTTTTCCATGCCAACACAACTGCACATGCATCATGAGGCCGTGGGTCTGAGAAATCTCACTTCATACATCACCTCTCACAACCTGCAGTGCCCTTCCACGTGCAGCAACGCAATGTAACCACTTCTGGTGATTTTCCCAGGCTCTCATTCCATCACAGCATTATCAAACAGATGCGAGATTTCTGAGCAGAGTGAACAACCAGGCAAACAGCTGAGAGCTTGTACATTTATAAAACTTTGGCTGAAATTCAGCCTTCCAACAGCTGCAGCCATGTTCATGACATTTTGAAAAAAACTGAACTTCACTCCTACGAAGATTTGCTTTCGTGTGCATTTTTGCTGCCCTATTTTAGGACTCAGGAAGGACTCAACACTTCACATCTCTCCCTCTCTCAGGGTAAAGCTTAATTTTTAATGAATTGTAATTAAAAACTGAAGCCCCACCCTCTGTCCACCCCCGCACAGCTTATAACTCCAGCAACCATCTCTTCGCTATTCCCTTCCCTCCCTCTCTTCAGCACTGGAGGCAGAATGTACTGAGAGTGGGACCCTCCCATTCATCACAGAATTAGACAGATGAATACACCAGGAGCACATCAGGAAGCAATGCAGATTATGGCATTATTTCAAAAGCTGTGTACTTTGAACATTCCTTGAAATGCCAGAAGAAATCTGAAGATCTGTAATTTTTTTTAGTTTTCATATCTGGGACACATTTTACATAGGGTTGAGGGTTTAGTGTTCTGAGCTATCCTAAAAATCCGAGTATAGCAAAAACCAAGACAGAATCTGCCCTAAAACCAAGAACAGTTAGAAGTCTCACTTTGTAGATTTTAATATTCTCCATATTGCTGTGAGCTATGTTTGATATTATTTGTCTAGCACCAGAGCTATGCAGAGTACTTCACAAAATGCAGGAAATGGAGACTTACTCCTAGGAAATTTGTCTCCTGAGTTTTAAGAAAAAAACATACCATGTGGAAGGTCACAACATAGAGAACTACTAAGGTAACCTTCTCCTCTGATTATTATTCAAGTTGTCCTTACATATGGCTTTCAATAAAGGCTCTATGACTGAAGAGTTACATACGCAGTCCTTGCAAACATCTAAGCTTCTAGTACAATGTTCATAATTATGACATATCAATTTTTAGAAGAGTAACAACACCAAAACCAACAACAACCTCCCAATCCTTATTTTTTCCTGTAGACCCACAAAAAGACTTATAAACTTGTCCCTCTCCTCAGTTTTTAATTTCCCTATTTCCATACTGCTTTCATCTGGGCTTGTTGACAGACATGCGCTTTCCAACCCCATTCTGCACGGGGTGTCCCATTTTGCAGATGTACTTCATTGGTTTATGTTCATTACCGAGTCTCCTCCTCATATAATTATTCTATACGGGACTCTATATGTACACAAACACTGTTTAGTTGCACTAGAAAAGAGAACAGAGCTAATAATATGCATGGTTTTTTTGCAGCAGTGTGAAAATTTAAACTGGTGGATGCTCCTATGTCTGATTGTTTATGGAACCAGGCAGGTGCCACCAGTGAGAACTGTTGACACTTGTGCAGGATTTGTGCTTGATAGGCTGAAGTCATTAATCTGATATCTCATAATTCACCTGGTTTTAAATCAAAATTCAGTCACATACATGTATACATCCATACGGCTACATATATACACTCTGGCTGCTGGTTTACGAACGTATCAGTTGTTTGGTGTAAGATTTATGGGGTGGATTGCTGGTAAACAACTTTGGCATCTCATTTCAGTTTTATCTGGGGACAGGCAATAACATGAAAAAGACTAAGAAATTAATCTGTGCTTGAGCAAGTATCTTAAAACTCTAATATACAACAGCTGCCTCCCCCTGGAGCTTTGGGTACCTCTGGCAACATCGGTATTTCAAGAACTACAAGTTCACTTTGACAGAGGTACTAGAAGAAACAGCAGAGCTACTTCATTCTTTTCAAACCCAGCAATAAACATGTGATGTTAAAGGCTTCAGCACATTAGTTACTGATCTTAAATCTTTTTAATGATGTGAAACATTTTAAGGTCCACTGTTTGTCACAGATAGAATATTCTCTGTGTTTGTTTACTATGATCTAAACTATCATTTTCAAGCAGTGTTTATAAAACACTGTTGATAACAGCTAAGATTCTCAACTTGATTTAGCTTAACTAGAGAAGGCAAACCTCCCCTAGGTTAGCACTACAGAAAGTTTTATTCCACTAGATGCAAATTTCATTAGATATTCAGTGGGGAAAAAGCATCTTGAATAAATCTCTGTATCATGACAGCTGCTTGGCCTCATTGACTGATACCCTACAGGACTACGGAAGGAATGGAAAAAACATAAAGAGAAAAATCCCTCTATTCAGCCCAAGTCCATTTAGAAAAGTATGAATATAAATACCACAGTTTTCCTGCCTTCTCCATCTTCACTTTGCCCCTAGTTCTACAGAAAACCTTCAAAATGGCAAAGATAGAATTTGATCTTTGAACATATCTTTTACAGAGACTTCTATCTTTACAAACTCAAAACTAAACTTCTGCCAACCCCAAAGGCATAGAAAAAACCCACAAAGCAGCCCACAATGCAGGGGGTGGGGAGAAGAAAGTGCAGCCTATTTTGGAAGAGCAGCTTTCCAAAAGCTCCCTCTTTGCTCAAACAGAATCACTTTTGAACAGGAGGTCCAGCCTGACTCCTGTCTGGACCATTCCAAGCACAGCAGTGACAGTGGCTTCTGGAAACCCCCAGCATAAGTAATATGAAATTACAACAAAAAGTAGTTGTTTGGGGCTTTTTTTCCCTTTCTTCAAAAAAGTACACAGAGACAAACCTTGTCCCAAAAAAGAGTAACCTAAATCACAATAAAGAGGAGAAAAGTATCATTATTAACCTTCAACAGAAATACAAGTAAGCCACAGAGAAACAAAGCGATCCACTGGATGTGACACACAGTGCTTACAACAGAGCCAGGAAATAAACTAAGTATACTTGAACCATTCTACATCCACTGTCTCAAATTTAATTGTCATTTTGACCAAAGCTTTCACAAATGAGGATGTGCATCCAAAACACCAGACTTGGGTGTAGTTCGAAGCTTTTAAAGTGCAAATATAATTGCTCAGCTATTTCTCATTCTAAATCACAAAAACAAAGTCACAGAATCCAAGCTGGAAGGGACCTTGGGAGGTTAATTGGTCCAGCATCCCTCTCAAACCTGGGTCAAATGCTGAATTTAGATTGGGTTGCTCAAGGCTTTGTGTTGAGAAGTCTAAAAAACCTCCAAGGAACTGTGTATTCAATATGAAACTTAAATGAAATCTGTCAAGGAGAAAACATCCTGAAGAGATATCCTATCACTCACCTTTTGAAGAAAGCAGGCATAACAATTCTGATAGTAAAGGATGCTATTTCACATTATCTCTTTAAAATAGTTGACCTGGCTGAGTTGTGCAGCAAGTGAGGGCAAGCAGTGGCCAAAAAGGCAACACAGAACTTCAAATTATAAATCCAACATGTCCTCAGGTGTGTATATATGTATATATATATATATATATATATATATATATATATTTCTTTTTTAAATTCAAATTTAATGTAATGACAAACTGTTAAAATCAACCACATCCTCCAATGAAAAAGGCCCAAACCAGCGTGCTCTTCCCCAGAGACAGACACTGTGGATATGTGTAAATGTGCATGTGAGTACCCCTTGTCCCATTATGTCCCCAAACCATGTTAGGATACTCATACAACATCAGGTTTTCCAACCATTGAATTTGGAAGCATCTGGAAAAGCAACCAGCTGAAATAATAACTAGGGAACAGAGTACTGTAAAGAAATTACTGCAAAATAATAGTTAATTCAAGATACTTTAAGCCCATCCATGCTCATTTAATGTCTTTGAGATGATGTACTCTGTAATATTTTGTGAGGCAAAGTTTTTCTGCTACAAGACCTGCATCCATATTCTTTCTTCCCTTCTATTTAAAAAAAATAATAATGTATATACATTAAAAAAAAAAATCAGTATTTTAAGAAACTTCTTTTACAAGAAGTACAATCTCGAAATAACTCATTCTAATGGTGGTGGACTGTAAATTTTAAAACAAACGACACATTTATTTCCGAGACCACTCTTTAGCAATCACTGTCATTTATGACTTTTAAAGAGCACACAATGTTGCCTGTGTAAACATTATTTTTTTCCTCTGATTGGTTTCAATATAGTAATTTTTCAAGGCAGAACATTTGAATTACCATATATTGAAAAGCAGAATGTCTTATACACATCTGGTTTGGGTTTGTGAAGTGGCTTGTTGTTCATACATTTTCAGCTGTGTGGAATAAAATTGTGTTGATGAAGCAGTAAATATTTTTTTATTGAACACAATGAAAGATGAATTCTGAGAACAGTCCACTGTTAATTACTACAGGTACTCTGCCAAATATTTACTTCAAAAAAATTGTCAACAAACCAAGCAAACAAAACAGAATAGACACTTGCACAGTGTTCAGGGTTCAAGCACACAGCCCAGAATCTTGCCACACATCAGACAGTCTTTTTAGTTACCATCTGCAACAGGAACATCATCTTGCTTTTTTTGGCTTCTGTCACGCTAGCGTTTATGCACCTGAACCGAAATCTATTCTTGTGTTCCTTCAGACGTGCACTGGAAGGTGTGCTGACTAGCTCTGGCCTCTGTTGAGGTCCCAGTTTACAGAGTTGCAAAATAGCTCTGCCAAAGCCCCGGATAAGAGGTGCTTTCTTATCCAGTAATTCAGTTATAAGCAAAGCAACCAGCTCAGCCAGTAAACCCCACTTGCCTGCAAACCTCACCCTGTGGCTCAAGAAAAAAGCAATCAATTTAATCACAAGATATGCAACAAGGTTATATGATAATAAATGAGAGAGGTGACAGAACAAAACAGGAAAAATCTCAAACTCTTACATTCTTTTCGGCAAAGCAAAAAAAGGAACATTTTCTTGCTTCTCCTCTTAGCTAGCTGGCATGCTATCTTCTCCAGACAATGCAGAAGCCCTGGTTTGCTTTTTTGTATCTCTCAGTTATCTATCTTCACATTGTGCATATCATAGAGATCAGAATCTCTAACAGAGACTGTCCTCACTGTGGAGCTTTCAAAGATTGCTGTACCTCAGTCTAGTCTTGATTTCAATTGCTGATTCATTAGTATGTGCTTAAGTCAAGGTGTCTAGAAATGACAGTTTGTTACACACAGCAATTAACTTTATTCATCTAGCCTAGGAAACCCTATAGTCCAATCCTTAATAAAGTATCACACCTACAGATTAGGTTCCCTGCATGAACAGGAGTGTTGATTTCATGCACCTAAAACCGGGGCTTCAGTAACAGCAGGCAAGTGTTACTGCATCCTCTGCTGGCCCGGATTACAGAGCCTGTCAGCCTCTCCAAAACCCACAGCATGAGCCACACCAGTGTCCCCTCAAATTAAGGACACAAGTACTTGGAGAACTACCCACTGTCTGAAAAACATTCACGTGGAAAGCTGCTGAACTGAACATCTGAAACAGAGGTTATTATTTAGGAACTTAGGTCTGCACATGTTCATTTAAATGTTCTCATTTTAAAAATAAAATCACATGACATTCTATTCCAATGCATCTGTAGAGTCAGTGATTCATCTAATCAGTTTGCTCTTGTGAAGTCTGATTTACTGAGTCGCTCCAAGTACAAGTGCCTCTCAAACTGTTTTACTGAATTATTTCCTAGCAGTTACATGAGGATAAGTTGAAAGTTTTTCTCCTGTCCAAAGGTAGAGCTCCTGAAAGTGCCATTTGTGTCAGGCCATGACCTAATTTTCATTGATACACCCTCAACATCGAAATCTTAACCCTACGAGCTCTCTGGATTTGGGGAACAGGACTGTCTTCGGTGTGTTAATATAGGTTGTGGGAAAGGGATGAAGAAAAATCCATATCAGTGTTCCTAAAATTAGCTAGTCCTGACCTAGCATTCTGCCTTCATACAACCAATATTCAGGGCAGTTTTTGAACAACAAAAATATAATGAAGTTATATTAGTATTCATATTTAGATTGCAATTACTGCTTTGATACTGGCATCTCTCCATCGGTTTGCTGCCTGTGGATTTAGGCATTCGAGGTTTGCTGACTCGGAGACGCCTGCAGCGTCTCCACCCAGACCATTCACAGGTTTGAAGACTCAAGGGAAGCCTGTGGAACAGATTAAACTGTTCCAGGGGCTGAGTCCAGCCTACAAATGATGCCTCTGCATGCTCACACCACAGTGGCTGCAGTGGGTACTAAACTAATTAGTACATGTTCTGCTGGCAACTTACAGTCTCAGAAGCACGAAGCTCTGGTCAACTAAGTGTGAAAATATTTACTCAGCTCTCAGGTTATTGCAGCACGTGATGAGCTGCTGTGGTTAAGAGCAAGCTGTAAATGCAAACCACTTGAATTCATTCCTGCTCTCATCTGCTGTGAGACGATAGCAGGACTGATTTCAAGCAGCATTTTTAGATGGAGGCTGTTTATGTTGCATACCTAAAATTTCAAATGACGACCCAGCATTTTAGTAAATAACCCTCTTTCCCTTCTCGCCAAGAGTTTTAATGTAAAAAAGATYAAAAAGAGCAGGAACTGTGCAAGGTTTGTGATTTGTTCAAGGCTGCAGAGCAAATCACAGTGAGAAGTGCAGTTATTTTACATGACACCCAGCCATTGAATTAGTGGGGTTAAGATCCCAGGTTTCAGCATGATGTCTGTTCATTAATTAAGCTCTTTATGTTTGGTTAGAAACAATGAGGGGAAAAATCCCACAATACTGTAAAAAAAAAAAAAGTAAAATTGGCCATTGAAATACACTTCAAAGCTTCCCAGCCTGTCCCAGTCTTCAGGATATATATTCTGCAAGACTGCTCCTGTGATACAAAGRAGTTGTTGGCCTTAATGTTAAATTAATGTCAAGTCATTTGAAAGACTTGACAAAATACATTTTATTCTAACTAGAGTTGAGATGGCAAGAAAATAGTAGGGCTTGCTCTTATTTTAATGAAACAATTACATAATGGAGATCATTCAACTTCACATTCTTCAACAGCTATGGCTTCTCCTAGGATTAACAGAATTTTTATGCAAAATATTTTAAAAACTCACTGTTCCAGAAAATAAATTACTCCTCATGAAATAAAAGCAACAAATTGATACCACCCAACTTGTAATGAAATGGGAGACAATTGTATCAGTCTGTAACAGAAGCGCATACTTGCAGGCAAGTGATACTCAGTTCAAACTTGGTAGTTTAGCTTAATATCTTAACAAAATGCATCAGAATCACTGAATTATGTTTTTTGGTTTTGGTTTGTTTGGAATTTTTACAAAGTTGGTATTTTAGAACAATTTTTGTACTTGAATTTCATATTGGAGCAATTCAGATAAACTATCACTCTTCCTACGAAAGCAACACTTAAAGACATTATACAGAAGCAACCTACTCCATGAACAATAAGCAACATAGATAATATTTTTTGAAATAGATAAGGCCAATTCACATTATGTCAACATTTCTAAGTCAGCCACTATCCAAACAGTAGGTTTCGAAAAGCCTTCAGGATACCTAAATTTTATTTCCACTATGCAAAAGAATTTTTTTTCTTTCCCTTTTCAAAACCCTGACCAAATGTCTGTTATTAGGTAGGTGAATTCAGAAGCCAATTTCTCTCACCACACACAATTGAATTTTCAAGTTTTTTAGGATCCAAAACTTGGTCAAAAAAAGGACTCGGGCATATATTTTTAATGGTTAAGCACTTCGTATTGATCCTTTCCCAGGAGACATGACTGAAAATAAAGCAGAATTCTGTACTATCTACTCAGAAATAGCAAACATCAGAGTAGCTCCTTCGTATTGTACATGTGTGATGAAGGAAGGCTTCCCCAAAACGCCAGTGTGTTGAGCTGAAAGTCTTCCGAGCTTCTTTTGAACTTATTTAGACTGCAACCCATTTTACAGGTAAGACTAAATTGCAGCCAGACAGACTTGCGGATCTGTATTTCTGACCCTCACATTTTTTTTACAGGGATTCCCAATGAAGGTGCACTGGAAGGTGCATAGTGGTGCCAGCCAGTCTCGTCTCACTGCACGGGGACCTGAGCACCACCAGCTGTGCTCTGCCCCCAGCCCCAGCGTGGCTGGCTCTTACACCAGCCCATCTTCGTGCACAGCCATGGCCACACACCATTACACACAGCACCTGCTGCTSTACAACCCTGCGCTATCGTCCTGGGCGTGCTCAACAGCACTTCTGAACGGACACACAGGTGTTCCGATGGCACAGCACCAGGGTACTCTTGGCAAAACAAAGCATCGTGTTCTAGATTAAATTAGGAACTTTGAAGTGAGAAGTCCCGTGAAGTCCAGACGTTATCTGTAGCCTTAAATGCCCCTTCAAGAATATAGAACACATGCTGTGATAGTTCTGTACCTCTTAAAAAATCCATATGCACATGAAGACTCTCACTGACTTAATTCTGAACACTCATCTGAAGGCTTGTTCTTATGAATAGATCCGAATAAATATCTAGGTCCATAAATAAATTCAGCATAAAGTATAACAAAGATAGACATCGCATTAGTCATATAACTTCATTAGGATTTAAGATTCACTGTTCACAGCTCATGTAATTCAACTGAAGTGATGTATAAATCAGCTAGGAAAGCAGTAACAATCATTAAGGAAAAKCTGGTCTCCCTTTTGTCTTAAAAAGCTTTAAATCTTTACAAAAGCAAATTTATAAGGAAGAGTTATAGCTTCCTGATGTGTATTATCAAAACTGAAAATAAAAACCCCCAAGAAATTACTGAAGAGTTATTAAAAAAAAAAATAATACAGGCTGTACTATTCACTAAAAAAAAAGTTAGTGACTGGACATATATTTGGTAATACTTATCACGTTGCTTAGGGAGAAGACAAGATAGAAGGCTAGTTAAAAAAATCCCAAATGTATTTCAAAAGGAATGATTACTTTCTTTCCCAGAGCTTTCCCACTTGTAAAATCAAATACTATTTTGATTTACTCCTATTCACTACTTAGTTTTAAGTCAGTCTGTCCCAGATTTTACTACTTCACTGGGCTACTCAAAAAATATTCGATCACTGTAAAATCTGCCTGTTTGCAAAGTACTTGTCTACGTTTTACAGCCTCCCTCTCCTCCACAGGACCTGTGCCTCTCCACTTAGCATCTCCTTCGATCAGAGGCATTCACTCAACAACTGCATGTTCACCGTGCAGCTCAGTGTCCCTTTGCTTTCCCTCAGTGCTTCCAAGGAGATAAACTTGCAGGCAATGTCCTTTCCTGCTGAGAGCTGGTTATAAATGACCATTTCTCGTCTTCTGTTACAAAAGCCTGGCCTCAGTGATCCACACACACCGACACCACTACTCAGCTCTGCTTGTTTGGGAACACAGCCAAACAGCTGAAGAGRCAGAAAGAAAAACCCACAAGCATCAGCTAGTGCAAAACACAGCAGCTATTTATTGCTCAGTAGCACAGGTTGTTCTAACACCAGTGCAGTTCTCTTGCACACAGGTCTTCACTCAAGTGGGGAAGCAGAGCTTGCCTCGGACCTTCTCAACCCTGCAGAGATGTCCCCCGAGTTAGCAGAGCAATTCCCTCTCCAGCTCCTGTGCTCATTTCCCAGCACTACCAGAACAATGAAAAAGGATGCAATAGCAGGAGCCTTATGAGAAAAGTCACATGAAAATACTCAATAGATAATAAACATAACAATAGGGGTGAAAAAAACAATGGTCAGATTAATTCCTTTGACTTAGCTGCTCCACACTACCTACGGACAGGAAAGGAATCTGATGTTCTGTAAAAGTAGCTAGAGTTACATTGCTCTAGATATTTGCATTAGATAACCTGTGAAAATAAATTGATAGCTTTCTAGGCAAAACAGAGCTGCAACTAATGCCATAAAAATGCTATTGTGACTGAATTCGAGACTGTGAATCATTAAGGTTGGGAAGTCCAAAGTCCTGCTTAAGCAGGAACAGCTTTGAACTTCAACAGGTTGCTCAGGAATTTGTTTGAGCACATCTCAAACATTTTCAGTGGGAGAGAACCCACAACCTCCTTGATAACCTGTTCCAATACTTAGTTCCCTTCAGAGTAAATATATTTTCCTTATATTACATCATAACCTTCCTGTTAACATTTCTGACCAGCATATCTTATTCTGCTGTGCACATCTACCAGGGGTTAGCCCATCACACAGAAGACTTGGCTTCTGTCCTCACTGAATTTTGTAGGATTTCTGTTTTCAAAATTTAAGCCTATTTAATTTATTTTCCAGAACAAAACACAATGAAAACCTAGAAAGACTTTTTAATAGATCCATTTTGACAAATAATGGGATACTCTATTTCACTTATTTTCCAATCTAATCTGTTCAACTGAGGTCTTTATTAATTATTTTTAGTAATTAGAAAATCCATTTGCTAACTATTTCTTCAAACACATAAAAGAAATAAATTAAGTCCAAACACATTTTAAATACTCCTCAAAGTATTTTTTTCAGATGCTAGTGAGCCTAAATGTTTGCCTATATTTTCACTTTTATCCTACGTAGTAACTAGATGATATTACTTATGTACTGTTTATGAAATACACAAATAAAACTGAATGGAAGTAAAAAAAAAACCTTCTAGGGATAAGCAGTAAGTAGTGTGTGATGAACAGGCAGCTTGAGAAAGTTGCACTCTGACGGCATTCTTTTCAAAGACCTGCAGTATTCTTTGAGCTGTTCCATGCTTGCCTAGAAAGAACTCACCCAAACCCAGAAAAGTCTTCACCTTTGAAGTTGTAGAGAGGCCAAAAAGTAGCATTTCATTTGCTTTTCATCCAAGCTAACACTGACATAAGAATTACAAGYAGGAGGAAAACTTTCCATTTTTGTTTTCATAGGAAACTAATTGTGCCCTCAGGTGAAGTGAAAATACGTCACACTACGCTGCTCTTACCAAACGAATTGTGTCATTACCACAGTGTGTGGCAGGATGAATCCATGTGTTCTTGAACACCAGAAAGCATCACGTGTGGTTTTGATGAGCAAGTTTGGCACAGTGACCAACAAACCTGAGATTACTGGCCTGGCACGAGTTACCTGTGGGCTCTGTTCAGCTGCCATCAGGGCTTGTGGAGAGCCCATCTCTAGAGACAACCACTCACAAATATGTCTCTCTGAATAATGTCTAAAAGCATTATTTCTTCACCATTTTGGCCTCTTGCCACACCAGTCTATACGCAGGGATATTAAAAAAAAATTAAAATAAATTTCAAGTCAATGGAAATTTTATACACAAAATTTTGGGTTTGTCTTCTTAGCGTTACAAAATTAACAGATCAGATGTAATTTTGTTCTCAACTGCAATGCTATACTTTTTTTAATACATTCAGAAAGCATTAAACTTGTAATTTTTCTCTATATTTAATACTAGTTACTCCCTTAGTTTTTTCTAATGTAATTCTCTGTATTTATTTCTTCCAGTTTTATAATGCATAGCCATATCTCTCTTTTGAACATTTAATAATAGCATAAAGTCACATGCAGCAAGAAAACCTATTTTATAAAAAACTACATCCAGTCTACTTAAAGGAGCAATGATTTATTAGTCAGTAGCATAACTGGAGATATTTCAGAGAATATTTATTATCATGCATTTGCTACGAGTGCTCTTGTAGCTCTGCAGCAGCAGGCAGCCTGTATGATGCCGATGGCTTGCTGAGTCCTGTTTGGAGTCTACAGACTAACTGAGCTCCCTGGAATGCATTTTCCTTTCTCCCTTTGCACACATTGCACTTTCAGTAAAAGATATTATACAATAAGAACAAAGCATTCTGGAGAATATCATAGAAGTATCTCTGAGACAGAGATGGCAGATAGCCATCCTGTAACCAGAATAACTTGAAGGGAAAATTAACAAAGTGAGTCTGTAGTTAAAACAGAAGCAATACTCCTATCTTTCAGTAGCTAATCTTTAGTTTTAATTATTAGACGCAGGCATTTATTGCTGAATGAGAGTTTACAGGCTTGAACTTTGTTGTTGGTTCTGTACTCCTCTCTACTAGAGCTGGAGCTACAGTAACCTCCAGGACAATAAAACAACAATAATTTGAAAAAGTACAGTTCCTGCCCTCTACACATACAGAGGAAGCAAGAAGCAGAGACAGCTGCCCCCACTGGGGGTTCCTTTTAACCAAAGACATACAAGCACTGTTCTGAAATCCTGACAGCAGCTAAAATATCTGTTGCTGAGCCTTCTGAAGTTATGCCACCTTCCTAAAAAATCCCCCATCTTTGTGTGTCTTCCAGCAAATCCCAACAATGTAACCTGACGCAGCATAGAGGGCTCCATTCATCACTGAGTGTTTAAATTTCTACCAAGGATCATAAGTACCCAACATTCAAACCCCAAATCACACAAAAAAGAAACAAAAAAGAATCAGAACCGTATCTTGACACCCTTAAATTCTAAAGATGTCAGAATAATGCCTTCTAGCCTTTGTGAAGTCTCACTGCAGTAGTGCCATTGCTTTCATTCTATTTGTTATTTCAGTACATCTATGAATAAATGAATTCCTTTATTCACACTGTCCTTCACTTAATAAAAAACAAAGGGCAGCTTTGTGTCTTGCCTAAGGTCTTGAAGGCAGTTTCTGAAGAGATCTATGGCTCTGTTTGAATGCCTTTTTTCCCATTTCTGTACATCTCTGTACATTTCATCCTTATAATGGGGCAAACATCATATATATTAATTGAGACTTAAAACAGGCTATGGGCAGGCACTAAAATTTATTGTAAGAAGAGGACAGGAAAGTGTAATCATACAATTTAAGAACATGTCAAGCAGTACACTGATGTATTTCATTTAATAATAGCCGGAGAAATAAAAATATAAACTAACGTAGCACTGGAACATCTGCTTAGCAAAGTCACTGCCTCCTGTAAGCCCCATCTGGACTGCTGGGGAAATGATCATATTGCAATATGGTGGTCGCTATCATTAAAGGAGCTATTAAGAAAAATGTATCAGCCTTCCTGCTTTCATGATGAAAGCATCCATAAGTCTCCTGTGATACTCTTCTGGCATCTTTGTAATCTTCATAAATACAGTCAGAGCTGCACCTGAATCTGCTATTGGTTGCAGATGTCAGTACCATGCTAGAAAAACAAGTGATACACATGAATTGTCTCCCTTGTAGCTTATTATCTTAAATCAGACTAAAAAAAAAAAAAAATCAGACTTCCACAATGAAACACACAACAAGATACAACCTTCATTTTTATGTGGCAGAAATATTAAATCTATTGTTAGTGTTGCAATAAGAAAAGAAAAATTTTATGTTGATATACTCCAGACAACAAGATTATGCTTCTTTCTGAAAAAGTCAGTGCTGTTAAAAGCTGACATATCTAAAAGGACTGGAAAGAAGAGTTCCCTGTTTATCCATCAAAATCTACACCACAGGAACTATAGCTGGCAGGCAAGATAATAGCTTTGCTTACAGAAGGCAAATTTACATATAATATAAGCAATGAGGGCAAGGTTAGAAGGATATAGATTGCACAGAGGTTACTGAACATTGCTGTAAGAAAGCACAGCAGCTGAACAGTTTGCCTTGTACCTGGTGTGCATTCAAATCCCCGCAAGTATCGCAGGCAAAAGGTAAAATTTAGAATAGGTAAATTTAATAGGTAAAATCTTTGTCACATCCCTTCAGTGATTCTACTAACTCTCAAAACTTCTCAATGCCAGTTTTCAGGAAAAATACATACTGTGTAACAAGTAACTATTGAAAAGCCATTTCATTTTCCATTCTAACGTATTCTTTCACATATATCCATTGTGCAGGGTGGGGTATGCATAATTCTGCACACTGGGAAATGTTCTGGATAGAATTACTGCCTGCTGCCTACCTGAATATCTCCACAGCTTTCAATATGACATCCCACAGCCTCCTCCTAGAGAAACTGAGGCAGTACAGTCAGGAAAAGCAGTCCTTGTGGTGGGTGGGGAACTGACCAACCACACCCAGAGTGGGGTGGGACATGGCTCCTTCTCAAACTGGCAACTGTCACAAGTGGGGTGCCCAGGGATTGACATTAGAACCAACACTACTTAATATTTTCATCATCCATGATCTGGATGATGGGATCAAATGTACCCTGATGAAGTTTGCCCATGATGCAAACCTGAAGGGGAAGTGGACACTCAGAAGTGAAAGCCACTCTGCAGGAAGACCTGGATAGGCCAGAAGAATGGGCTAACAAGAACCTTAAGAAGTTCAACATGGACAAGYATAAGGTCTTGCATCTGGGAAGAACATATAATCCAGGAGTGGGATCTGACTGGCTGGGAAAGARCTCTGTGGAAAGGGACCTGGGGTACAGCCAGGTCAATATGAGTGAACAGGGTGGTGCTGCTGCAGCACAGCAAGGCAACAGGAGGCTGGGCTGCGTCACCAGCAGAGACACACAAGTCATCACCCCCCTCTTCTCTGTGCTTGCCAGGCCACACCTGGAATACTGCATTCAGTCTTGGTTCCTGCTATCCAAAAAAGACGTGGATGGGCTAGAGAAGGTCCAGAGAAACATACTGTTGCTTGATGCAGACCCTGAAGGTACCAAATTTAATTTTATTTCCTAAAATCTCCAGAAGAAGAGATCTGCCCTGTTTAGCTTCAGATGCTTCCACTGGTTTGCAATCACTATAAACGACCRCATTACTAATTCATGACAACCTCAGTTCTGGGACTGGCCTCCATGTTTCAAGATGCTGGAACTGTGTTGCCAAAAGATCTAAAAAGCTTTCCAAGTTACTCCTCAAACTGCTCTGACCTTGCCAAGGGAAGTACTGGTGAACACACATTCCCCACACACACTTTGTAACTGGCCGTTCCGAGTTGCTGACCTTTACCAGCTATTCGGTGAGAACACCATATGTCAACCTTTCAACACATTTCATGTATACAAGATGCAGGGGGTTAATTAACATTAAATATATGGTATTAAGCAACAGAATGCATGTCAGAATCCATATAAATACTTAATCTGAAGAATTACTTAGAAAGTACATTTCTGCAGTAGTAAATAATTAATCCTCTCTGATCAATACAGAAATGACAGTAATTAGAGAAAATAAGACAGCACAGAAACCATTAAGACATACTTTTTTGAAGTTGGGATGTTTTTGATGTGGTTATGTTCTTTGTTTACTGTAAAGTTAATCCAACGGGGATAGCAAATCTCACATTTTGGAGTACTAAAACAGTCTAATGTTTATCTTGAGCAACACTCCCAGAACTTGTGCAAATTGAAAAGAAATCCCAGCAAATTTCCCACAAGTTATGCAGCTCCTCACATCCTATGGTAGCATTCTCCATTACTCTAGATTGTTGCAGTTTAAAATACTTGTGCTTTTGCCAATGTGTCACAAAATGCATATTTTTCTTTTTATTCCTTAGAAGTGTAGGGCAATCTGATTAGCTGGGGCCTCATTGATTATAATTTCTACTTGCAACGAATAAGACACACATAAGCAAACTATTTCAGCACAAATGAAAACAAAACTAAAAAACGTTACCATTAAAATGGCACTTATCAGCTGTCAGACTGAAACGCAAAACATTTGTGATCCAGGAAACTGAGTTAGTATTTCAAATACCAGTTTATGCAAATCAAGAAGTGTTCTGACTCCCTCACTATGTTTTTTTTTTCCTGTAAACACCGGTTTACATGCTGAAACTATACAGCAAMAAAACATGTAGTTTAGCTTTTCTCTTAAAATTTGCATAAACATGTCAGCAAACTAAACATAAATGCTAAGTCTGTCATTACTTGTATAGCCATTAAAAACAAAATAAATCCTTTAATTTTTCCCTGAATGTATTTGTATATGTAAAGAATCATTTCATCTTAGTCCAGTTGCATGTAAGAGCTTTCAGGTTGCAGTTAAGTTCCACATTGTACAAAGAAAAAGAGAACTTAAGATATGAAGTTGAGTAATCAAGAGGGCAGTAGAGGAGTTTGTGTACAGGGAAATCAATGCAGTAGTATTAATARGTAAGACATTTTTAAAAAATCTGAAAAAAAAAAACTTAGCGCATTTTGTGATCTCATCCTTGTGGTCCCATTGTGTGAGTTCCAGTTCTTTAGTTACAAAATGAAGTGCTTATAATCCCACAAAAACTTAAATGTGGGCCTAAGATTCCTTTGGTGTACAAAGCAAACGAAAAGCAGCGCCATGTGCATATCCTACATATCAAGGCATTCTGAGATCCAATATTACATTTATGTTTGAAAATTGGGAGCTAGTCCAGCAATATGCTGACAACCGAAGATATTGATACAGCCAATGACTCAACACATTTCTAAGGGGGAAAACAGCAAAACCCAAGCCTCATTCAAATCTAAAGCATATTAAAGAATACAAAAAAACCCAACTGTTCCTTTTCCCTCTTCCAGCCTTACTCCCTTGCACAGATACAATGCTTATACTCTCTTGAAATGTCCCTGTGCTATCAACCTTTCCAGCAGAGGCATTGCCACTGCTACTCTATGTAGCAGTACAAGGCCATCTCTTTTCCTGAAGATTGGACATTTCCACATCATCTTTCAAAACAAATGTATGCAAATGGAAAATTAATGGTTATAAACACAGCTTAAGTATATTAAAGCACATAAGTGTAACCAAGAATCCCCTACTTTTGGCACCTGCTTTGTTCATGCATATTTCCCCCCTCCTCTGGCAGCACAGGGGAATCTATTTCTGTTTTGCTGTTGTTCAATTAAAAAAAGAAAAATCTAGCAGTGTCAGTTATCTAAGTTACTAATTTATTAATACTCTGTGCTTGCTATATTCTTTGTTTCCAGTACTTTTGTGCAGCTTTGCTTATTTTTTGATCCCATTTATCTACAATTACTGTTAATTTGAGGTAGGACATGAAAAAGCTCAGCGTCCCTGCTCTGCAGTTTTTCCTATTTACTTTTACTGTGGTTGCTGTAGGGATTCAGAGCTCTCACCCAGCTGGCTCTGAAGTTCTGAAACAGCAATGTTGAAGTAGTGGAAAAGGCAAATGTGTGCAAAAGAGAGGCAGCATCACAGGGACTTAAACAGAGTCACATTGTGCCTTTTGTGACCTGGGAGAAAGAACAGCAGAGCGCGGGTGACAAATGAGAGGAGTCTGCTGCCAGCATAATCCAAGACATATCTGTTAAAAACACAAAACACAGCAGGAGTGGTGGTGTCTGTGAGATATGCCTCCTCCAGAAAAAGGTCAGTRCTGATGAGGATAGAGATACAGGGGCAGCACAATACAGGGGGATATCTGGCTCCACAGTATCAGCTCTGACAATCTGACAGGGGCCAGGGAAGGGTGACTTTATCAAAAGCAGAAAGATTGATTCAAAATCACCTGGAAAGCTAAAGAATTTTGTCAAGCTAACAATGTTATTCTAATCTCTGAAGTGATTCCTAGGACATTGGTGCTTTTACTGTACTGCTGAACTAAAAGCAATTAAAAGTGCTTTTAATCTTGTCATTCCACTAACATGTTTAAATACAAATTTAAAAAAATCTTGATCAAAAAGGAGTGCTACACTATGTTAAAGTAAAAACTTGCTTAGGTGAATAGCCAAGGTAAAACGTCAACAAGGGCTGAAATATGCAAACCTGGGCCTCACTGCAAGGTTCAAAAGTTTCATTAGAACAATCTCAGTAAAGGTAGGAAAGATATACATTCATTCTGTTCAAGCGATTACTTTTGTATTTCCAAATATATGCTAACAAAAAATAAATACTAAAAATCTACTAATATTACTAAATGGCAAATCTCCCCAGACATTGTTCCAGCAATGCAATAGGTGTTCAAACATAATTAGGAATATATATTTCCTTCTCTTCAATAGGCCTGTCCACAGTGCTGTAGGGTATTCACAGATAACCACAAGCAGAAAGGATTTCAGTCAGACATTTATCAAAAACAAGACCTGGAAAGAAGCTCTGGAGGACAAGTAATGCACTCTTTTCACAAGAAATTCAACAATATCCACGTTATTTTTGATAAATGTTTGTCTAGATTTTTTATTTTTTAAACAGGCCCCAGCATCAGTGACATTATTCCAGTGTTGCTCCCATTCTCACTGCCAGGCTCCTACAGAGATGTTGCCCAGCTTGTTTCTCCCCAGTCTCGATCTGAAGAGAGAAGTACACTGGACACACAACTTCACATTTGTCCCTGGTTCAACTGCACTTCATTGCTCTCCAACTGTTTCTGCAAGTTGTCTGTACCCTTTTGGACTGCAGTCCTCTGTTCCACACACACCATCTGGCCCCACAATCAGGTGTAATAGAGAGACTCACTATTGGCTTATTCTGATTGCTAATGGAAATATTGAATAATACTGATCTCTAATAGAAAGAGTATTATTTCTAATAATCTCTAATAGAAAATAGATCTCTAATTTTAGTCCTACTTTAATTTTGATAACTAAGAACTATGCCATAGTGTTTTTCCAATCAGTCTCATACCCATCTGCAAATCATTTCACATATACGACATCTACTGCTTTGGCTAGTAGGACTGAAACACCCTTCCCAAATGGTAGTACAAATATGAGTAACAAATATGAAAAATAATTACTTTGACCCAGTATAGTCAGACAGATCTCTTCAGAAAAGATTGTTGTGTTAAGAGAAAACAGGATGACAAAGGTTAGGTGATTAACACTCCTTGGACTACTTATTCTAGCACTTTGGTCTGTATATATTTGTTTTCTATGCCATAAAAACAATAAGCTCTGTCTTGAGTTAAAAATATAGTAGTTAAAAGAAGATGAGTCTTTTTCTAGAACAATCTTCTTTCCTATACTGAAAGTGAGCACATACAGAGTGACAAGAATAGCGAGGTCAGCTTTTAATATATCTTTGACTTCTACTGTTCATATCTGTGTCCATATTTTGTATTTTACACTTTGACTACTGCTTTATTTTCGAAGTATAAAATTCTCTTGTAAGTGCTTGTGACTGAGAGGGAGAGCTTCCAATTCTGCAAGAGTACTCGCACATAACCGAGCAGGATAAAGTTGTTGAGGAGCACGACAAACACTGGCCCAAGGCAGTAGCAGAAACTGCAGTAGAACGATGCAGTGAGCAGTTCAGGAGAACAGATGATGGATGTTTCTGCCTTCCTGAACTGAAGGATGGGCTTTACACAGCTCTGTGTGTCAAACAAGCCAGAAGCAGGGACTTGTGGCATTAAATAGTCAACAGGACCTTCTGCTTCTACAAGTTGGTTCCCTTGACCCTCCAAGTCTCATCTTCAATCTTGCATCTTCTCCTCCAAGCTGGAGTTTCTGAGACCAACTGGAGACCTCACTGAAAGAGGAAATGTGCTTTTTCCCATGTCAAAAAGACTGTGCTGCTGTGCCTGCATGGGTGTCTCAAATAACAGAGGTACCACGTTCATTCTCATCTTATTAGTCTATTGCTTCACACGCTCCTTTAATAAAGGAAAAGCAAAGTAAAGCAACATGGTTCCCCTGAAAAAGAATAACCTTTTTCTTCCCTAGAACACAGTGCTATGCTTTTGTGCTTATAAGACTGGAGCCCATTTTATCAGCTATTTCTAATGTCTTTCTTTGCAGTGGTGTTCTGTGTTGTACACATAGTCCACTTGTCTCTGCACCAACTGAAAATTCGGGGAAAATTTGCCCACATTAAAAACAACATTAAAAAAAATGAAATAAGTATTTTAACTCTGTAGTATAAATCTTAATTTTCTAGTGCTTGCTCTGTTCCTAATTTTTTTTTACAAGAAAATAAACAGACTCTTTTCTACATAATCTTGTGCATCATTCAGAAGGCAGCACTTCTATACAGGAGCAGCAGATTTGTCCTCTAACGATAGGACTTCTTTATACCCATAAATGAAATCAGAAGATCAGAGACATGATTTTGCCACAAACATTCCATTTGGCTTTGAGTGAGATTTTAAAACAATCTCTGTGTCACCCTCCCTAGCAGGGTAAACAGAGGAAGTAAAATTGAAACCCAGTGGCTCAAAAGCAAGAATTAAACACCCCAACATACAAGTTGACAAAATGAAACTGCACAATCAGTTATTGCTGCTGAAATATGCCCACCATCAAGATCAAAAAGAATTTAGAAAACAGGAAAAGTATCCAGTTCTGTAAGCTTTAGGTTTTAGTAGGAATGAATATGAGACTTGGAGAATGCATTATGGAGTGCTTGTTTGCATCAAAGGAGAATGTGGCACCTTATCTGCAACCTTAATACTTGAACATTATATTGTATTAAGTGAATTTACGGAAATTACTCTGCAGATGTCTTTGAAAGTCATCTTTTTTTCCACTCTGTGCCTTTTGAGAAATGTCAAAATTTTTTATCAAAGATAACTAGAAAATTGGATATTCAAGAAAAAAAACCCCAAAAAACAACAACCAAAAAACACTGCAAGTGCCCTCACAAGCATTCCATTTCAATGGTAACTTTCTGCTTTATGCAACACAGAACACCCAAACTTCTTCTCAAAAATGTTGAAATGCAACATTTTAAAGCTTTTCAAAAAGTGTTCTCCATTGTCCTTCCTCCTATCAAAACCCAGTATAATTTAATAAAACATTAAGGCTTTAGAGGAATGGCTCTTTCAGAGCATAACAGGAGTACAATTTGCATCCAGCTCTAACAAAAGACAGTAAAAAAAAATCTCTTCCCTCCTGTTGGCACTGTACTAGTATCAAAGCAAAACATGGCTTTTGTAACCAGACAGCAAATACAGCTTGTCAAAAAATCAGCTCATCTCTCTTAATCTACTCATCTCTCTTCCTTTCAATGAGGCATCAGCTTCACAAATCATCTGTTATTACAAAAATTAAATGCTTGTTTGGTCATAAAAATGCTCTATTTGACACATCAGGTATAGTGTTAGGTTACTACTGCTTCTGTTTTATTATACTTATTACTAATTATCAGGTGAATTCACTCACCTGAATTGACATCAAGAGTCAACATGAGCTCAAGACTCAGTTCAGTGATAGCAGATAATTAATGGTGCTGCTTGCATACAAGTTCAAAAATACGTATCCAGCATTTGCCACATAGCTGACATAAAGACATTATCTTTGCTAAACATTTGCAGCAGAAAGCCTTGTGATCAATTAAGACAAGCAAATTAGCATCTAAAATTCAAATTGCGTTTTATGAAGGCATACACCCTTGGAAGGTCAGAAAAGTTTGTGTAATATCCAGCACCTGGCAAGTCACGATGTACAATATTGAGGATGCTTCACCTCAACAGACTGTCTGAGCAGACTTCAAATCTCAGTGGAAAATCAGAAAAAGAAGATCAAATCAGACAAACAGAACGGCAGAATTACAGACTGATATAGAACAGCATCAGTCSTATGAGGGATCTGGGAGGAATGTTTGAGTTCCCTATTGTAGGCACATAGAGAATTAACCCTTAAATCTTTCAGGCTATATTATTTATTACTTCAAACCATTCAAACCCATGGAAAGGAACAGACTTCCTGTTTTCTCCTTATCTGTAAATTTCCTCACCACTGCAAAGAAGCCATCAGACAGAGAGTCTATTACATTGTTGAAAAAAAGTGTAAAGGGTTGGGTAAGAACTGTAGATACCTTAAACCTAACTTCATTATTTAAAGCATGTCATCGGGTAMAACAAACCAGATACCAATTTCACAAGTGATAAAAAATAGTATAAATAATATACTACAAAAACTGAGAAGAAAATTAAATCCCCCCGCAAAAAATGAAACCAAATTCTGAGAAAATGGACAAAATCTTACTAAATTACAAAACTGAAGGACACGATGAAAAGAACACATTAACAGCTTGAGACAAAGAAAAGATGTCTTTGCCTATGACCATGTCAGTAATAGAGCTTGAACAAGGCTAAACCACACCTGAGCTGTATCTAAAGACAGATGGTCCCTTAACAGGTAGACAAGAACTTCTCTGTTTGGTTCTTGGTTCTGTGGCATTGTTAAAAAAAATATGGAAAACTGAGAAAACAAAAGATTTYGAGAAGATAATCTGTTTTGATTATAAACCAGCTCTTTCAGTTGGTACTCAGCTCTCCTCAGGTCAAGACTTAACCATGTCTAACCGGAAAGAAATGGTGAAGTGCTTTACCCACAATGACATTTATGAGATTTTCAGCAGAGGATTAGCAGCAACATAACCAAGAGCTAGGAACAGATTAAAGGTGGCTGAGTAACCTCTGCCCAAGCAACTACTGACATCAACCATTTCTGCCCTGTTCTGATACAGGGGTCCAATTGATATATTTGCATTTAGGAAGAGGTAAATGCTTGTATGGTTTAAGAAAGAATTTTGAAGCAATATGGACTTCTTTGACTTAATTCCTAATCTTTTGCCTAAGAAATATTCTCCTCTAAAAGTTACATATCTGTGGAAGGGGACATCAAATTTTTTCCCCATGAGTCTCAAATATAACTTGTCAGTAAAGAAAGCCATTTCAGCACATATTCTTCAACCCCATGTCTTAGAGCAATTGAGGAAATTCACTATCATTACATAAAATCATTTGACAGTTATTCACATGACTACACAGCACTGGAGAAAAATTGAAAGATCATGATAAATCATCACTGCCATCACAACAAACAACATAAAGAACTCTACTTTTTTTGTCTCTAAGCAACTTGTACAAAGATCTGAATACAAATTCAAAATATCCCATTATATTAATTCCTATGACATTCCATCTAACAGAAAATAGTATCCATGGCCAGCTTCTACCAGTTATTATCATAGTTTAAAATACACAAACAAGGCCAAAATAATAAATCAGTACAGACAAAAATGGAAACATATTTCTACCTTATAAATCGTTTAAAAAATTTGTCTGACTCTATCCTTCACAGCAAAGAGCAATGAATAACATTCCAGCAGATGCAGAAGCCATGCCTATAGCACCCTCTTAAYCTGCAGCCCATGCTACGCCTTGCTGATGATTGTAATGGCAGTTGTACTCGGATCTTCATATATGAAGTATACCAAGAGAGTGCGTTTAAAGAGAGTAGTTCAAAAAGCATCAGAATTTTAATTTATTTCTTCATAAAGCTTTTGTTCCTCAGTTCGGTGTTTATCTATTTTAAATCCTGTTACTTCATTGTTTTTTCTTTGCTCCTTCCTGCTTTCCTTCTCAAACACAAGCTGAATAAGGTATGTATCACAGGATTTTGAACTTGACCCAAATTGACATCTCAGTATTCATACTAAAGACCATGGAAAATTTCCACATRGTTCAATTAATATTTCACAGACACATTGGATGACTTGGCAGTTCTTATTGCTACAACTTTAGCTCCATATCACAGTGTAAATTGAGATACAGAATGACAACTTTCAATTATTAATTCTTCATACTTAATAAATTTTACATGAGCCTTTTCTGTCCATATCAGCAAGATATCACTGGATTACATGTAATATCATTTAAGAATCTTTTTTAGAACATATATACAGAAATAAAATTATATGAACAAAGTTCAGTTTGCCCAAGTGACCACAGAAGAGTGACCCCAGAGCTCACAGAAAAGGGTATTGCCCRTTTTCCTAAAGAAGCGAGGCTCTACCCGCTGCATGCCTTTACCTGATCTCCACTGCAAAGATTTAGATCTGCACTACAAATGAATATTCATTATTCTTCTTCTGTGTCTTTGCTCTAACCATTATCTTCAAGTTTTGGTTCCAAACACTTCCAGCTTGATAACCTTGGCAACTCTTTTTGATCCTGTCTCYCTCTGTGCTTGACTCAGGACACAGCTGTTTGTAGGCCTGCTCTGCWGCTGAGGTATGTCCTGTGTTGATGCACAAGAACTCACCTGAAAATGCTTTCCTGAAAGTTTGTAACACAGTTTTAGCAGTTCCCTGTATTTCTTATGCTTTTTTTTCCCTCCGCTTCTGCCTTTTCAATCTCACTTTTATTCTTCCATACACTTTAATTAAACTCACCGAGCTTTTGAAGTTTTCTATTAAATAAAGGCATATCTTGCACACCAGGTGGGCAATTACAAGCATTCACTGCTCTGGGCTGCCAGTGAATTTTTCAAATTAACTCACCTAGCTCTTATAAGAGTAGAAACACATCATTAGACAACATTCACATTCAAAGGAGGCATTAGGAAAAGTAAGACAACTGCATTTCACTTATTTTTMAGATGTAAACAAAACTGATGATACAGCCACTTACGAGGTAACAAGCAGAAGAGGCAAATACCAGTAAGGTATGTGGAAGAAGTTCTCAGGACTGCAGTATTTTGACTGCTATATTTAAAGACTCAGTTACTGCTCTCCCATTTCCTGCCAGAATTCTTTGGCAACCAYAGTGGAGAACTACTTACCACAGAGTCAAATGCCACACTACCAAAACCAGGTGATTCAAATGAAGCTACTATTTTGATTTACCTATTTTTATTTCAGCTCTGCRTATTATGAAAGCATTTATCTATTTCATGTCTAATAAATCAGGATTAAACCAACCAAATGATAGCAAATACTGCATAGTATCAGTCATTTATCAAACCATGCGTAGAAGTCCAGAGCCGCAGCAACCGACATCCCTAGACAGCCAGCCAAAAAATTACAGGAAATAGTGAAAGCTGCCATGATGGAAACATATTCCAGCTCCTGAGACCTACAATCCTGCACAGCTGGACATTTCTGCTGAGATGGAGAGGAACACACAACATCTCAATGAAACTATTGGCTGCTCCGAACAGCTACTTTCAAACTGAAAWGAATATACAATTTTCAAGGATGTGTGGAATAAAAGCATATTTGATTAAGGGCAATTCGGCCAAAGAAGAAGGCAGAAGATGGGAAAAGTAATAAATTGACCCACCCAGCTGTACAAAACTCAAGAAGCAGGAGAGGGCCAAGATGATAAAGCAGTGATGGTGCTGTTCCCCAGCTGCACCCCTGGAGGCTTGCTCAGCCTTGTTACTGGGTGAACCCACAAACTGGCAAGAGGACCAAGTGTGTGCAAATCATAGAGCCCACTCAGACTGTCCAAAGACCTGTACCTGAAAACAGCTTCTCAAATGGCATGGCAGAACTTCTGGCTTCCCCTCCTGTGGCCTTCAGAGATTGCATAATCGATAAAATATGAGGATCAACACTGATTGCAACTACAAATTTGGCTTTTAATGGCAATCAACCTGGGTTATAACTGGCTGCTCTAAATTAAGCAGAGTGACACAGTACAGCTCTAGTCTCTGCACACACAACTGACTTTTATTAGCAATGTTGCATCCTTTAAGTGGAGAGCAGCCTTTCTCAAGCTACTGCTGTTATTTTAAACACCTCTCTTACTGTGAACAAATTTACTTACCAATACTCTCAAAGCAGTTCTCTAAATCTTAGATCACTAAATTAAGCAGTCATTCAAGCAYCTTATCTCATTAATCATGAGGAGGGAAAGATCTTATGATTTACAATCAAAACCAAAACTAATTTTCCTCTCAAAGGCCAAAACAATTCACTTGAACATCCTTAAAGGAAACATAAGAATGAGACAGTTCAAAAGAGCTTCAGACAAACCTACTGGGTTCGAATGATTGCATTTGGCTCATGTGATTGCATTTTTTCTTTTCAAACTTCTCCACACTGCAAAATTGAGGAACTAGTCATGTCAAAGCATAAATTTTTTGGGTATGTTTTGTGATTCTACTGGTTGAACAGAATACAGCTCTCTCCTGTMCCCTGCCCTCCCCCTTTGTTTTTTTTTTCTTTGAAAAGGCTTCTATACATGCAAAAAAACCCAAAAACAAAAACTCAAAAAGCCCCCCAGATTTACAGGAAATCTGTTGAACTTATTTGATCAAATATTCATCTATGTAGGCAACATCACAAATGGTCAACAAGACAAAGTCTAAAAGACTAGAACTTATACTAGTGCAATATGTAGCCTTACTGTTACATCATCTTTTCAGCTGTATTGTTTAATCTTGCACACTTATCACGAACCTTTCTAATCTATGTCTTTCTATACAGTGTTATTGACTTTCCTACACTCTGAATTTATGTTAGAAAAATAAAGTGTATATCTGTAAACTACAATTGTGCCTATTCGCTTTGTCAAGGAACATGAAACTTATAGTCCCAGTGCTATCTATAGATTAGGTTCTCTGTGGATCTTCTATATGGAACTGTCACTGAATCTAGTGGAAATATAARTTCCAAAAATAGGTGAGAAGTCCAAAATTGCATCTACAAATAATTCCTACTAATCAGAAATCCTACAAATCACACCCACTAATAATTTCCTGATGAACACCTCCCCAGAGTTAAATTCTAAAAATTATGAGACCTGTTTAGGACATGTTAAAGATACGTAAACATTCTACATCAGTGAATTTTCTTAAGAGAAATATGATGATACTCAAAACACCTTTCTTTGCTCATGCCCTCTAGATTGCCTTCAACATCTATCATGCTATCTGAATTATTTTCAATATCTACCCTGATACATTTCAAAGAAAGTTAACTTGCCTTTGCTGCTTACCCTCCTCTGAGCAAAATAAAAAAGCTAATGTAATATTTATAAGGTAATAAGCACAACAGAATCTCATAAGGATGTGTTAACTGGGATAGAGATGATCCRTAATCCCTTAAAACTGTACTACACTCTATATCACATGTGATGTACGCCAAGTATTTCTAAAGTAAAATGTATTTTTTCTTAACATTTGTCTCTTTGAAAGGCTACAAAGAAATGGCAACAGCAGTTAACGATTCATAACATTGTACATAGTAACAATAAAAATCTAAACTAACATTTAGAAAAATCAAAATTTGACATTACTGTTGAAAAGAGAGTTTAACAAGTTAGGAGTCAAATGATTTGTGTGAAATAGGCACACTCATAAAATGTGTTTTTAAGCCATTTGCAATGCAGCTGTGGACTGCTGTTACAATGGGTTCATTTCCCCTTTGCAGACCAGCAACAGCAGCTTCTACCGCATCTCAGACCAGGTTTTTTGTAAGTCACCTGCCCTATGTGCTTTGCTGAACTTTTCAATTCCTAGACTCAGTAGGATAAGTAGCATAAACTGCTCCCATGGGAGCTTTTGGAAGCTCCGCTATGATATGTGCTGAATTTACCCAAACTGACAAAGGGTGATGATGAGTCACCTCAGCACTAATCCTAAAATCACTGAAGTGTAGCGAGTGTCCTCAAAGGAAGGGTTAAGTAACACAAGGACATTTTGCAAGCCCAGAGCAGGGCTGAATTTCTGCCGTGACAGGTAAACAGGGATTTATGTGTGTATACCTGTGGGTGCACACACCTATAGGCATTRATTCACTTGTGTCAGGAGAGAGGTGTAATTTCAACACTGTTTCTAACTATATTTAGAGTGTGAAACTTTATTGATTCACACAGGCAGCAAGGAATGCATGGATCACGCCAAAGGCAAATGGATTGGTTTATTTTTGATCAGCTCTAGTAAGAGCCTAAGCTCGTGGAAGTAGAATATAGACTTCGAGCTCATTTGGGTTATTTTTACCTCTACATAGGTCAAATTCTCATCTGACTTTCAGCAGTAATTCACACTGCTTAAGGTGGGAAATATTGAAAAAGACATCCTTATAAACTGCTTAAAACTTCAGCATTGCACTCATACTCTTTTCATTAAAAGGCTGACACTTTTTCCAGTTACAAATGAGAATAATTAATTACTTTTAAACTATTTTGAAATAATTATTCCCTGCTTGATTTGCTAAGATTTTTGTTCAGCATATATACATTAGGGTTGCACTTTTCATTTCAGTTCTAATCCTTTTTTCTCTATTTCACAAATATGTACAAACACAATTTTAACATTGCTTTCCTAATGATTGTAGCCATTGATTCCGAAGAAGGATTAAATTAACTAACTCCTCTATGCATATTTCTATTTTATGTAAAAAACTTCTGGGAAATACTTTTCCTTGTAACTTACTTCATACATTGCAGGATTTATAATTTGCCACCCTTACCCATTACATCAAAACACAGCAATTTCAAGAGTGTCTTGATCTATCTTACAGTGACCACAGGAAATTGTTTAGGTGACATATCTGGAGTAATGAACCAACATACTTTAAGGGACAAGAAAGTGTAAAAACATACAGCCTTTTACAATTACAAACGCTCTTCAGTGGAACTTGGTTTTGGAAGCCTCGCGGTGTGATGAGACCAAAGGTAGAAACTACTCCCATTGCAAGACAGGATAGAGAAGTCACTTAGTCTTGAAGGCACCTTTGTACAAAGATTTGAAGCTTTATAGATTAGGACCATCACAAAATAATTCTGGAAATAAAGGTTATATTTGATTGTGACTAAATACAATCACTGCTGAAATGAGTTCTCATGGGGACATTACAAAGAGCAAAGCACCCCTGAAAATTTCCTCCAGCTCTTATTCCTAATCAGTTTCAAAAGAGAATCAAAACAAGCATATCTAAAAAGAAGCCAAACATTACCTGGAAGCAGCTTAGAAATTTCTCACAGAGAACATACAAAAGGCCAGAGAAAACCCTTTGCCTCGTATTTACCACAGAATTTAGAGGCTTAAAGTACTTATGCTGCTTTTATGAAGCATGTAACATGAAACTTTCATCTAGCTATAGTCTTTAGGCTACACACTGGGCTAAGATTGAAAAAAAGGTGGTCTGGATGAAAACGGATTCTTTTTGCTCGCAGCCACGTTTATTATATCATTCATTATAGTGAATGAAAGCTAGAACATATTGCCATTTCTGGTAGAAAGTTAAAAAAACCCAAAAGCTGAAGAAAATGCAGACTTTTCACTCTATTAGCTGAGGACAGCACATATAGAAACAAGAAATCTTTACTAAACCAGAACGTAATGAAAGCAATTTTAAGGTATTAACTTTGCACCAGAATAATATTCCTCGCTGTGCAAAGAATCCAAGATGGGCTTGTTCCTTCTCTCACTTGAGAAGATGAACAAGATCCTGCAAATTAATGAAGCAAAATCAGTGTGTGATGCCATGTGAAGGAGTTCTGTACGCTTCTTCATAATTACTACGAGCAAATAACTGTACCCGAACCTGCCAGGAAACAGGATTGATGGTTTTAGAAGCTGCCTTTCCTGAAAACCACAATGTAACTGGAAATTGATTCTTCCTCAGTTAAATAATGTCAGTTCTACTCCTGAGCAACTGAGCTCTCTTGCGCTGCAGACAACWTGGAACTACAGGAGCAGGTGGTGCACTGAAGAGGCAGCACACTCGACTCTACTAATGTACTACGAAGGTAATTGAAAATTCAGCAATACTGCACAAGGTAATTGAAAGACACAAACAGTTTTGATCTAATATTGCCATTATCTAATATTGCAAACATCCATCTCTCAATCACATACACGGTTGTTTTAAGATCATAAAAACAATTTAAATATAATTATAATGAATGTTCAAGTCTTCTAATTTAATAAGCCTACATCTGGTTTTACTACATCAAATTTCTTTTAATGTTTTATTATATAAAAGCAATTATGCATCTACAAGCAATACAGTAAGGGGAAATTTTTTTATCAGAAAAGATGTATTTGGTTTAGAAGTCTTTTTAYAGTAACACCACTTATAATGCTTATATTGAGCAATACCTGGCTTTGCCAGCTTTTAGGATAGGCATAATCACTTTTGCCTGATAATAACAGGAGAGAGACAATGATCACAAAATATTTTGAAAACTGAGTACTGACATTACCAGTCCTCAAACTGAACATACAGAAGTTATCAGCAAAGCTGTAGGTAAGACATCCTTGACCATAAAAATACAAGAAAGCTCTACTCAGCAAGTCTGACATGCAGGTGAGGGATGGCGTGGGCACTGAAGAGGAATACCCAGTGATTGGCTATAACCAAACTAAATATAATTCCAGGCATAAAGTCTATTGACCATTACAAAATTTCCTTGGTTCAATAAGGTGTTCTGTTGGAAAGAAAACCAGGAAATATAGTGCACACAAATGGAGAAGTGCCTGTGCCCATGTCCAGATCTTCTGGGATGACCATGGCCATTGCTCAAGCTTTGCTCTCCGTGGTTTCCTTCTGCATCTCTGTGTGACAGTGCCAAAGGCCATTTAACAGGACCTCTCACTTTCAGACACATCCTGTTCAGAGTTCTGCCTCTCCACCCTTGCAGCTGAGATGATTTTTCTATGCACACACCCCCTCTTCATGCAAACAACAAGCTCTGGCTGAACAGCTCCATCGCAGTGTCACAGACCTTAGCAACGATGGACACACAATGAAACCAAGCACTTTCTTTGCTTTAACCTTCTTCCTCACTCCCGTGATGCAATGCCTCATCTAACCCAGCACGTGGTAAACCACACCCAGGAGACGGCTCAACACRCTTTCCATCCTACACCAGCCATCTTCCTGGGCCTGTTCTTACCTCAGGCAATCTGGATTTTGGCAGGCTGCTCATCCTGTGCCCAGGAATGACATGCAAGGTGGTCCTAAGGAGCACTAGGACTGCCAAAGCACACTAGGCAATGTGACCCCACTGGCAAGTCCAACTGGCTTACTTGTTGATGACCTACAATTGAAATTCCAGCAGCAATGGATTTAACAGCCACTTAAAACTTAGGCTGCCACGAACTTCAACACCTTGTGTTGTAAAGCAGACACCAAGTGACAGGAATAAAGTTTCAAYGTTCTGTGTAAGCCATTAAACACTAACTCATACTGTAAGAGTCAGGCCAGAGCAGATTTTGCACAAATTCAGCCTTCAAAGCTGAAAGAATTCCCCAGCTCCTACTGCTTGAGCAGGCTGTGGGATATGACAGGTGGCTTCTCCATGAGAGGGAGACAAAAGAGGGCATTTGCTTATCTAAGAGGCATGGTCACTGTGCAAGAGGGAACCAAATGACAGGCATTGCCACCAACTGTAGAGGCTATGAGGAAAAGAGGAAGGAAAAATCAAGAGGAAAATGTAAGAGGTCAATGTATTATTTCCCTGATCCCCTTCCTCTCTCCATCCCTCTGTTCTTCCAATAAAATATGCACATTTCAATACTGGAAAGAATTACCTCTACATGTGCTTCTTTCATCAGCCTGGCACACACTGCGTGTAAGATAATAAGGAGAATGAATACATTTTCCTCCTGCCAGATGTGATCTGGAGTCAGAAACACCTCAGCTACAAATGAGTTCTACCAGCTCCACAGGAATCCTTTATTTTATTTTTAAGTGACTTAAATAATCTGAAAATTATTTGCATCCACAAATTTTCAATCACTGAATGGTTGGAGGCTAATTAGAGAATTATCTTTCCAGCAGAGAAGTATTCACGCTTATTTTGCATGGCAGGTTCTGCTCACTGTTCAAATAACATTTGCTTATTTATTCTAACAAAGTATGTTAATAAACGCATGGGTTTTGAAAGAGCAGATAAAAACCCATGGAAACAGAAATCCATCCAGTGGTGCACTTACATCCTCATGGCACCAAATACCTACAGTGAGTTGGGACACATTTAATTTGCCACATCTAGAAATAATCCTGTCCTTCTCTACAACCTTTAGACACACATGGACCTGAAGATTTTGTAAATATGCTTTCTTAGCTTTGTCCCAGACAAACATTTTTATTCTTTGCAAACATTCTCGTATTATTCATTCACATTGGCAAAATTTTTGCTTCTTTGATTAAAACTCCATGAGGATAATATGCAGTGGTTCTAAGTCACCTGATTTGTCAGGAGAAACAAAAATTACGGCCAAAAAAGCTTTAACTCAGATCTAAGTTTGAGCAGAACCCAGAAAAGGTGGCAAAATCTTGCCCAGGTCACTTTTGCAGATCTCCAGTTCCTAACACTGCAGTTGAATTGCAATAGCATGGAATTTGCTACAGCCACAAAGTTTCTCAGCCATGTCTTGGATGGGAATTTGCCTCTACAGAGAGAGCCTGAAACTGCTATGTCAAGCTGTACTTGAAACCTGAGCCAGCTTATGTTTACACTCATACTTGTCAGCAGCACAGACAGACCTCAGGATCTCATTATCAACAGCGTTTTAACAACCCCACACAAAATTCTCTCACCAAACAAAACAAACAAACAAATCCCCACAACCCCACAGTATAAATTATTGTTTTCTAACACACTCAAACTTCAAAGATACCAAGTCGGAAAAACATTCAATTTTATCTTTTGAGAGAGATCAGTTCAGAGAGCTTGGCTTCACTCTCTGCCCAAGAACAAAAGAGCTTTATGTGATCTAAGATGGCATATTCTAATAGGAAAAAATGACAGAATGATGAACATTAAAATAAATGAGGAGTGGGACTGAAGTGGCATAACTGTACCTTCTCTCATAAATGCAAATCAAAAATTATGAGGAAGTTGATCACATTGGGGAATTGCAAGATTTTAAATAAGATAACACTAGTTGCATTTAGCAAATAGAAATCYGTGAAAACATGGGCAACATTAATAGAGTACAAGGAAAAAATTTGATACTGACAGAAATTGTCTCAGAACATCATGATGAGAAACAGTTGTGCTTGTGTGAAGTCACAGCTCTTAGCAGTACTATTAATTGTACTAGAACACTGCTTTCAGGTCTGATGTCACACTGCATTCTTATAAACACATTCAGCCCAAGGAAAAGTCTTGAAGCCACTCTAGTCAGAAGGAGAGATGCATTTAGAGCTGGATGGAGTGCATGTCTCATTGCTTTGAACACGTGGGAGAGCTGGTAGATTTGCTGCACCCCTGTACCAGACCATGGGAAAATATTTAGAACACGCCAAACGTGAGACAGGCCCGCAGTGCAATTACGCACAAAGATCTGCAAAAGCTTCATACAGCATACCTAGCAAAAAACACTCGGCCTACAAGAAGCAGACTTAMAAACAAGCAGTCAAATGTCACAAGTATTCTCAGGCTGTAATTCAGTTAATGCTTTCAATAACTCAACTATCAAAAAAGATGTACAGCAGTGTACGGCAATACCGATATTAGTCACTACAAACTTTGTATCAGCACTTTTAGAGCTAGAGTCATGCAACACATGTATCAGTCCTCAGGTACTCTTGTGTCTACTTGATCTCTTTACGTCGTTATTTGAATTAAAGGTTATACCTGATTATGCAGTAAAAAGTAATGATCAAAAGGAGTGAAACTGCAGGTCAGTACTTTGTATTTCTCAAATTTAGCATGGCAAGTATTCCAAAGGACAAGAGAATTCACTTTGTGTTAATACTCTATAATCCAGTGACTGACTACACTGCTTGTACCAGCCTCCTGCAACCACACCACATGGCACAAAAACACAATACTCTTTACCACTGGCCAAAAGCAGGTGTCACTGCTTTCACATATACTTCTTATGCCATCATTTAAGTAGAAATATGTAGCCTATGCCAACATGACAAATGACCTTGTTTTTCATGGATGCTATGTACCAATAGCTAAGGTACAGCTATTATAGAGGGGCAAACCAGAATCTGATGGATTTTTAAATATTACCTCTTAGACTACATAGAAACTCGGTAATGATTTAAAAACAAAGTAAAAGAAAATACTGAAGAGCTTCCATTAGACTCAGCAATTCACAGCACGTAGTGCATTCTCCATTATAGAATGGCTTAACTTTTTTTTTAACAGTTATTTTAATTATATTCACCACATTTCTATTGAGTTTAGAGAGAAATAGATGTGCCATGGTTCCTACTGTAAAATGAAAAAAAAATTTGTATATCTCTTTGCAATATATATGAAAACAAGTCAATGTTAATGATGCCTAAAGGCTATTGCCTACTTTCTGCTTTACTACAAAAGCCCTTAGAAATCAGCAGGATCCATAAATCACTTAGCTATTCTTGTCATTACACTTCTAATTTCTTGCCCCTCTTTGGGGTTTAAGAATGTGCTCATCACTGACAATGCATATGTTACAGGCATAAGATTGTGTGAGACAAAAAACCACAGGCAGTAAAAAGCCAATTCCCTTCAGCCTGTATCTCCTCATTGTCTAAAGTTAGTAACGCTAGTCCTTCCTTGCTTTTATGAAGAATAAGTTTTGCTTCTCCACCACTTTCCAGGTTCTCATTTAAAAATCAATGAGACATCAAAAGAAATGAATACATTTTCTTGAAGGTGTGCAGAGTTCTTCCAGAGCATGGATCAAAGCTGGAGTAAATTTCTATAAATACTTCTCATTATTTTTGAAGCATTCGCCAACTCTTTCAAGCATGCTGGGGATTTCAAATTGGCCAGTAGGAGATGTCAGTAGATCCAATTTCTATGGTTTCACAGACAAATTTCACTTTTCCTTTTTCCAGGTAAATGATTATGCAACAGTAGTCTGTCATCAGCCCCCGCTCCCCACTTTTTAATTGTAAATGCATACATTGCAAATCCAAGACTTAAGTTTTGAGCTACTCAGACTGCACTACAAATAAGCATTTGAAGAGTCTAAATTAAGGCCAGTACTTCCCTAATACATATTCCTATAGACTACTGCTTCACAGCTTCATTCCCATTAAGTGAGGCCACAGAAGAGAAAGACATCAATGTGCAGAGGTAAGTCTAAGAGTCAAAGGGATCAAACTCCAATTAAGACGTCCTTGCAATACTAACAGCACACACTTTAACAGATCACTCTAGAACAGTGAAAAATATGACAGTATATCTCAGGTTACTGGATTGATAGGAGTTGTAGATAGGCCATTTCCCTTTTTCATTTATAAATAAGGCTAAACATGGTATTCTTAATAAACACACTTGTAGAACATCCCTTCTACACAATCCAAAACAGACAGAGAGAGGATGCAGACTAGTCATTTAGGTAAAAATCCTCTGCACAAAAAGAAGCTGCATCCAGTGGCTCCATTAATTTCTTCACACAAGGCAGCTGATTGTAACTTCAGACAGCAATGCCAAGTGGCTAACAGGAAGATTAAAGCATTTTACAGTCTGCATTGAGAAGATTACAGTGTTAGACTAAAAGCAATATAGACAAAGACTGATGAAAGATGAATCAATTTTCTTTGGGAACTGAGCAGTTTAGACATTAAAGTATTGGGGCAATTTTACATTAGAAGTCCTTATCAGAACCAGCAGTCTCAGTTCTAACATCTCTCCTTAGTTCAGAAAAATACTTCTAAATAAATTGATGTAGTATTATTGCATGGCCAAAAATAAATTTGGAGCAGAACTAGTTAATTGCTTTTTGCACTATTAGACCATTCTCTCAGGACATACAAGGTGGAACCAAATTCTCTCTCATTTTCCCATACAAAATAGGAAGCAGATTATAATCTCTTGGTCCAGATTTGCACACCTTTGCCTAATAAATGAAAGAGTAACGTACTAGGATGGAAKGAGGTTTGCCACATCTGTGAACAGAAATCCTTATCCTGACCTTAAAAAAGGCCAGTTCATTGGCCAATAAACACTACACTTGCTGGTACTTGCACACATTTATAATACAAGCACAGAAGCCGCAAGAAAAAAATGGTCAAARCTTGAAATAACAGGCAAGCAGCACAGGCTTTCCAGAAGGATGGTCAGCTAAGCAGGGAAGGTGAGAGGCTCTTGCAGTCTCACACCAAAAGAAAGGTGAAATATACCTGGAGAACATGAAATTGCCCAAACCTTCCAATATGAAAAGCTCATTACTTGTTCTTGCATCTCTGGGAGGTTCAAAATGCACACATCCTTATATAAGCTCATTTATATGTCTTAATAGAATTCTTAACCTCCTTTTTTCCAAAGCTCAACTGTAAATATTTCTGTGCCTCATTGTGATGTGATGAAATGAAACCTTACATAGAAGGTAACAATATTCTCGCTCCATAAAACATGCTTTTGAAACTGTGCTGAAGGAGATTCTGTAAACGCAGKCAGGCTGCCTATTCTAACCAACTGAAGACAGTACAATTCACACATAATTGCCTAGCTCATTACATCAAATCTTGTAAATATTTTATTACACTGCTTTACAGAAAATGCTCTTTGAATCTGCCACTGCTGCACAATCTACACCTACTCAGCCATTATACTCGAAAGAGGTGAGTGCCATCATCCACAGATAAGAACATGGTATCAGAAACAATACAGCAACAAAAAAGCAAGTAACTACAGAGAATTTATAGTGCCTAGTTTATCTGCACGGCAGCCTAAAAATTTAAGTRTGTCTCATTTAAATTTTGCTTGTCAGTAGTTCACTCCTTTAGCAGAACCCCCGGCCCACAAAAGGATGTTTAAAAATGGGCAACAGAAATAGCATGGAAGCAGCTATAGCAGAAGCCAGCTACATGAACCATACATTTCAGGTGGAAAAATAATACTATATTAGGATTTTGCCTAACAGTACCAGCACTTCTATTCCACGCAGCAAATAACACTCTTAGCTTCCTTGGCTCCTGAAGTCTCCTATGGAAAGCAGACTACAAACTAGACATTGCCCAGAAATACTTAATACTTTTGTGTTTGGTTTCAGTCTACTTCACTAAAGTATGAGGCAGTCAGAATTTATACAAGACTATCCTTCCACACTTCATTCACAACTTCGCTTCATTCACTTGTCTCCTCCCTCTCTCTCCCAGCTAACCAAAAAGTTATTAAAAATTTGTAGCTTAAAATGATTAAGGTGTTCCCTTTCTATGGCCATGGAATGATACAATATATTGGAAAAAGAAAACTATCAGGTTTGTTAAGAAGAGTTGACTGTAATGCTCTGGTTTTGTTAACTAGTAATGGCAGCTTGGGTGSGTTTAATTTGTTACCAATCAAATCGGAGTAGGATAATGAGAAATAAAACCAAATCTTAAAACACCTTCACTCCACCCCTCCCTTCTTCCCAGGCTTGACTTTATTCCTGATTCTTTACCTCCTCCTCTAAGTGACACAGGGGAACAGGGAAGGGGGGCTGTGGTTAGTTCATCAGGGCTCTGCCACTACTTCCTCCTCAGGGGGAGGACCCCCCTGCTCCAGCCTGGGGTCCCTGCCATGGGAGATAGTGCTCCACGAACTTCACTAATGCGAGTCCTTCCCATGGGCTGCAGTTCTTCACCAACTGCTCCAACATGGGTCTCCCACTGGGTCACAAGTCCTGCCAACAAGCATGCTCCAGCGTGGGCTCCAACCTCCACGTGGCCACAGCTCCTGCAGGGAGCCTGCTCCTGCATGGACTTCCCATGAGGTCACATTCTCCTTCAGCACCCACCTGCCCCAGGGTGGAGTCCTCCACGGGCCGCAGGTGGATCCCTGCATCCCCATGCACCTCCATGGGCTGCACGGGAATCTCAGTTTCGGCACCTGGAGCGCCTCCTGCCCCTCCTTCCTTGCCGACCTCGGTGTCCGCAGAGCTGTTCCTCTCGCACATGCTCACCCCTCTCTCCCCGGCTGTAATCGCTCCTGTGCAATGTCTCTGTTATCYCAGGGGTGCTGCCACCGTCACTGACGGGCTCAGCCTCGGCCAAGTGGCGAGTCCATCCTGGAGCCAGCTGGCATTGGCTCTACGGGACATGGGGGAAGCTTCTGGCAGCTTCTCGGAGAAGCCACCTCTAAAACCCACCCGCTACCAAAACCTTGGCMTGCAAACCCATCACACAGCTGAAGAAGGCAATATTTCAGGTTTCATTTGCTTTTAGTAACAAATTTCTTGTACCTCCTATATAAAAATTACAGCAGTGTTTTATGTGTAAGTGTTTCAAGTACAGAACTGGTCTTTAMAAATGAGTATTTGTGGAAAAATATTAACGGTAATAAATAGTTGTGATATTTGAAATGAGGACAGAGCTGTGAAACTAAATCAAGGACTCAGGCATCCATATTTCTTAAAAGCACAAWTTTTCAGTTAAGAAGATGCGGCCCTGTAAAGGAAAGCCATACATTAAACCACTAAACACTTTAGAAGAAAAAAACCAAAAAAYCAAACAAAACCCACTGTCTATGTTAACTATTCAATAATTACTGCTCACAGGATAAAGAATCTACAAGCAGAAATGTTACCTCCTCATTTATTACTGGAAAAGAGATTGGTCTTAGGTTTATTAAATCAATTGCAGTGGGTACTACAAGTTGTAGCATATTTACTAAGATAATTTCTGAATATACCAAATAAAACTTCTTATTTGTCTTGGTTGGCCTTTATCCCCTGAGGATGACTGGTATACTTCCATGAGCCAGCATCTTACCTGTTTTCTTGGGACAGACTTATTAATGGGAAGAATACTTGGGGGAAAAAATTGTCACTAGCAGAAATATCTGGACATTGTGGCTGGTGTTGTTGGAAAGATTGCGCAAGAACTTTCATTTCAGAAGTAGAAAGGCTGAACTCTCAGTACTAAAATCAAACCAAATCCCAAAGCACACATTTTGTGCCACTGCTTGATTATTTGCTTGATTTAAGATGCATTTTCTTGCATTTTGGTTTTGATGTTTTTGTGACTGAACTGTGAGCATATTTTTAGCATCACTATTTGTGGAACTGAAACCCTGTTTATGGCAGATATTTAAGTTTACTATCATTATGACTGATGGTTTACCTATTACATGTGATCACTTAACAAGGCTTGGAAAATTCTCCTACCTCTCTCGTGTTTCCATAGGTTTTTTTTAAATATGCAACTCAGTAACTAATGGAACAGCCAGTCAACAGGTTTATTAAACACAAGACTATCTCTCTTATTTAAAAAAGATGTTTTGAACTGGGAATATTAACTCTCATAGGTTCTGACGCTGTCATAATCTCAAGTGCATAAGTATAAAATGTGRCTATTTGGAGACTACCCACTTATTTCATCCAGCACGGTATCYGTCTTCCTTCTTTAGGATTGGGAATGAAAAGCTGCTCCATCTTCTACAGTCCCTTGTAACAGGCCAATTACATCCACACATATATTCTCACAAGCACTTTGGGGTACTTTTATGCCTATTTCAAATAAAGGATTATTTTAACAAGGAAATCATAGGCACGTCTATGAAGCTCACACAGACATATGGCAAAAACAGCTGAACTCTGGATGAGGGTACAGAGAGTATGTACACAAGCTTCAGCAGCACAAGCCAACTTCCAAACTATTTTGATGAAAAATAAATTTTAAACAAAAAACCTGATTTGTTCTATTTGYTTGGCATTGACAGCTCCACAAAAGTGATGCTTCTTTTCAGTGATATTTGCCAGTGCAGGTTTGTTTTTTCTTTTAATTAATGCAAGAAAAAGTTGGATGACTTTTTTCACTTGTTCTCCACCTGCCAGAGAAAACCATCTTCGAAGTCATGCTGATCTGAACCGTTACTTAAGCACAGGCTGGGTGCTAGAGAGCATCATTCATTTCATGAAGTCAGTACCTCATTTGAATCTATATCAGTACTCACATGCAACTACATTCAGCAACTTGGTCAGAAAACACCTCTAGAATCAAGGTATATCGTACCCATTTCCAGGAAAAGCACATGTGGGTATCCAGTGAGCTGCTCCTTGTGGTGTCCAAAGCCCTGCACAGCTCTGCAGGGTGTGCTCGATAGCACTGACACTACATTAGATCATGATTAAATCTCTTCATCATAAACAAGGAGTAACGATAACAGGTACTTGCTAGCACTGAATCACATCTCTTTATTGCAATGTTTCTGTTTATTGCAATATGGTTTCAATTAGCATTTACAAGTCAGGCCTGTGAGATCTAGTGAAGCATGGGGCACACACAATGGGTTCTTAGAAGCATCCATTTCTGTCTGTTTAATAATTATGGTGATATGCTGAACACTACGCARGTTACTAGACATTCATTAGGATATTATCTTTGTTCTCTAGGAGGGATTTTATATTTTCATATTACTTAAATATATGCTGTGGAGTTAACCAATTTTAAATACTCCTAAACACAAGGAAGATTAAGTTTTATCTGTGTTTGAGTTTCATAAGCTTATACTGTTTGAAAAACTCCAAACTCTGGATAAAACTTGTGCTTTTCATTGATGCTCTCTGTCCTTGCTTGATCCCCAAAAATCTCCCCAAACACAGCTAGTGTTCAAACTACCAGTTCAAATAAGGGAGAGCAGGAGGGAAGGATAAATTATTATACATCTGAATTTCTTACAAAGACTTTGAATCCTAGGAAGAGGAGGCATAAGTACCAGCCCTTTTCTGTCACTGCAGACACTAAAAGCAGATCTTACAAAGACGAGAGGCTCCATAATTTATTCCCAACAGTAATTTAATTTAGTCAACCTCAAATGAAACAAGAAGCACAGCAGAAACTGCAATTCTGAAGTGTTTTTCTCCAAGTGTTTCCCAGGATTACTCCGCTTTAACTACCCTTGCTGAAGGTTGTACCTTACATCAAAACCAGCTCTTAGCTTGCTAGTTTGATCCTCTTAAAGCCTTTCCAATTACTCATTTCCCCTGACTTCCCAACTATCACATATGAGTAAAGAGGGCTGAATAGAGCAGGAAAATAAAAAAAAAAGAGAAGACACAGAAATGCAGTTGAAATTCTGTTTATAAAACCTACTTTCACAAAATGTGAACACAGCACTGTATCAGACATATTCCAGTATTTTCTCATTAGAAGCTTTAATGTAAACATATTTTCAAAAATAGCTTTAAAAGAATATTTATAAAAGTATTGATCAATTTTTCTGCTTTGTCCTCAATTCATACACATTTTTATGGTAGACTATTCAAAGCAGAGAAAATCTTGGATCACATAGAGTGAAACTTGTACTACAAAAATTTTTCCAGATTTTAACTGTCAGTTAAGCAAAATAAATTTTAAATTCACACTCTGATGATGAAGAAAAATGGACATGACCAAATAACTTGCTGAGCCTCATATTTTTTTCTACAAGCATAGGCAATTTGTTCTACTCAGGATTAAATGCATACCTGAAAAATTTTTACATCTGAACAGGCTACTTTGAGAAGAAAAATGGAAGGCCACGAGCTTCTTATAGGAAAATGTAAAAACATTTTCTTTTCTCTCTAAATCCAAGAAACATTGGAACCTTACTGGCTTTGTACAAAGGACAGCTTTTCTCTAGCATTCAGTTCCAGTGAAGATACAATTTTATCCCTGTTACACAGCATTTTGTGTAGAAATGGACATTCTTTAAATTCAGAAAAAGCTGCAGACAGTAAGCTGCAGCTCAGAAATAAAACATACTGCCCAGGATTACTCCATTCCAAGTATCTTAGCTCAGGGCTGAACATTAGCTTAAAAGCTAGCCCTTAGTTTGCAAGCTTGATCCATACATTTCCATTTGCTGCTTTTCCCCAGCTTCCAGGTGTCAGTGGACAAAGTTGTATCCTTGATCCACATACAAGAGTTTTCTCTTATTGTGAATTATGTAAAGCTACATTTCAAATGTGTTACCCAGCTATGCTGCAGCAGGAAGGGAACAGCTTTATCCACAGCCACAGAAGGTGGTACATATGCTGATCATGTATGGCAACAGTGCTCACACATCTCTACATTCATTGATCATACTTAAACTGAAGCACACTGTCTGGGCAGAAGTCAGAGGGAGAGTCTGGTTCATTAAAGTTAAAGCAGCTGCATAGCTGTAACCAAAACCCCATAGGCATTCAGGCTCTGTACAGTAAATTTCTTCACCATTATAGATAGTCTGAAGAGAGGTACTATAGTAATGTTTTAATATTTATGAAGAATTCAACACAATAAAGAGATTAAAATATTTTCCTAGCAGTTTACTAAGTTTTATAAATATCAACACCCACAAGTTTCTATATTTTACRAACATCAATATTTACCCAGCATCATAAGAATAATTCAGTCTTAGTGATCTCATGAGCTGCATTTAGCTGATGTTACACAAGTTACAACAATCTCTCTACACCACCATCCAGCAGGACACACTAGATCCCAATTTTTCCTAGCCTGCTATCAAAAGCAAGCCTGCAGTAGCTGCGCAATATCCCCTCAGTCATGTCTGACATTTTAACAGGTTGTCTGCTGCTGGCACATAAAGCCAGAGCAATGGGAGTAGTAAGAAGGCAGAACACAACCATCAGTCTCCGTTATACTTGACACATTGGTAGCAAAGCCAGAGGCAGCAGCTTCCTCTACTCAGGCACCACACACACCCCCACAGTAAGTTTTGTCCTCACTGCTACTGCCAGGGAATACAGTTTGCTTCTGGAACAATCTACAGGTCTTAAATGCTGGTGAATTACTTGACTTGCACCAAATACTTGCTTTTTCCTGCTGTCACCTCTCTTGCACCGCAACCCCGTCCCAGCTCAGGACCATATTCACGTATACCCCATTACATACAAAGAATCAGCATCTACTCCATTACCCCAACAATTTATTCAGAGCTCATTTCAGCATAAAAGATCCACAAGGAAAGAAGGCTGAAGGACAAATAAAGCATCATAAAACAGCCTGTGGGTCACTGCATGAGCACAGCTATAACGAGAGAATAAATCACAATACCACAACATAAAATAGCACTTACTTACAACAGGATCCACACGCTACTCTTCTTTCATGCTCAAATTGCAATGTATGCCTCTGCCAGGGCTGCTACAGCAGCTCCAACACCATCAGTAACCTCGCAGATCTTTTTCAATCAAGTTCATCTTTCCAGGGGCGAAAGTACACAGATCACACTGCCTATCCTGAACCTTTTCCTAGGGTCAGGACTCTGGGTCACCGACATCCTCCGTTATCCAACTTTTAGCTTTTCCTTAAGAGAAGCCAACAGTCCCCAGGCGCTTTCCCCGGCCGGTGTCCGTCAGAGGCRGGTCAGCAACCGCGCCCTGCACCTGCCCTCAGGTGTTCTCAATCTGCCGGCCCCRCCCCCGAGGCCACGGAACAAAGCCTTAATTAAGGTCATTAACGACTTCAGCTGGGCTGGGCTGGCCACAGGCGCGGCAGGTTCCTCCCTATGGATGTGCAAATCTTTAATCCCCGCCCCGGGTGCCCACCTTGGTGCTCGCTGACCCTGCAGCACGGGCTGCCGGGGGCACGGGGAGAAAACACTTCCAGCACAAAGACGCGGATTTTAATTTTGAACAGGTGACTTTCGCTTCAAGGTTACACATTACAGTTACAAAGCAAAGAGGAAGCAAATATAATACAGCTGCATAATAATATTTCATTAATTATACTGGCTGAAAAGCATCAAAGCCTTCCTTTGCACACTGAAGCAGGCAGGAAAAGCTGTCAGTGAGAAGGTACTCTATGCTCAGCCTTCTTGCACCAAAAACATAAAACGGATACTATTAATAAAACTTTTATCTAACTAGACATCCTGGAGAAGAAACTATAGAGCAAAGCTTTGATAAGTCTCACTGATTGTTCATGTTTTCAGCACATTCTGAATGTAGAAACAACTCTTTGAAGAAAAGACCTGTTCAGAGGAAAAGTATAGGGTACAATAACCAGCAAGAACCCCTGTGCTTCCTGTAGTGATTAATTAYCTGTGAGGAATGTCGGCAGCCTGCTGTGGGGGKACTCTTCAGGGCAGGTTATTCTTACACATCATCCTCACTGCGGCTGGGGAGAACAAAGCAGTTCCTACTACTTACCATGTACTGCACTCCTAATTAGAGATAAGCACACAACTCCAAGGGATTCACTCATAGCAAAAAAAAGAAGTCAATAAAGTAAAACCCGGTATAAATAAAAAACTAAAAATAAGACAGACTCAATTGTTGATTATTTAGTAAACAATTTTACAAATACCTAAAACATTTTCATCTAAACAAACAATTTGAGGTCTCATTTTAAATCATGAGTCCACTACATCCATGAAGTTGGAGACAAATTTCAAAGGGAATATATGGATCTATAGGCAGCATTTGATTTTTCTCTTTATAGTTAATCAGTTAACAAATTAAATCTATTCCTTGCCTCTATACTTATGGCCAGAAATTGAAATTACATATTTAAGATACTCTTGCTCATCAGAAACAAGCAGGATTAAAAGACTTTTATTACAGATAAACCAACATGAAATTCAAAAAATCACATTTTTCTAAATATTGGGGGGACTGTTAAATATATATACAAATATTTGTTTAAACAAAATAGATTTAACCCATGTCTCACTTAGATTTTCTGACATGATGGAGACTTCTGTCCAAAAGCATGTTACAAACCTGCCTCTAGTCCCAGCAGATATATTTAATGTCTAGGCATAGGTCTGACATCTGGTCTGTTACAGATTAATTTAAAGAAACTCTCCCACAGAGCACTCTAGAAATCAGCACAGAAAAAGGCCAGCCTACCAGTAACTTTTTCCATGGGAAAGAAGCATTGCATGTCACTGCAATGTTTCTTGGCAACATACAGCCTTAGACCATATTTACTTGCACCTGTGTCAAATATTAAGCAAAATTTTCACACACAGTTCAGCCATCCAAGTAGAAAAGCCCCCAGTCAAACACACTCGGCCAGCTGATTTCCTTGCTGCACACTGGAGCTTGTTTAAATACAACCTTTGGTGTAATCTTTATGATCTGACACATGACAGAGAGGGACCAGAGCAAAATGTGGGCTCTCCTGAAATACAAAACAGTTCTCATTTAACTTCAGCCTTCAGAGCTGTACACCTGAGCCCCACCAGACAGAGGTGGGGTAACAAAAGTCTCAATCACGTTGAGGTTATTAAAAGTAGAAGCGCAGAACCCTTTGGCAGAGGCTCTCTCAAGACTCAGAGTATTCTGTAAAAAATTACCAATGGTTTTAAGGGTAAAGCGGCCAATCTGGTTGTTTTCCATGTTTCCAGAATACCAAAGCTGCAAATGCACAATAATGTTTCTGGAGGTTTTCACATGAAAGGGAAAACCATTCCTGACATTACTGTTCTGACGTGCCTGGTCTCAGAAACCATTCTATCTTCAAGTCAGTTTAGAATTACATTTTTTTCTAACTGCATACCATGTCCTTTACAGAGTACAATATCTGGGGACTTTAATGCTATTACACCCTGCAATCCCTTCAAAAATAGGATGAACTCTTTAAAGTTTCAGTAAGGGACAGTCTGCATGAGAATTTGCTTTTTTTCTGCTTCAAATCACCAAATCATGTCGCTCTTCATAGGACAGAGAAAAAACAGTACAAAAACAAAGATATGAGGACTTTAAGATACTGCCCTCATAAAGGCTCTCTTAGGCTCTGTAAACTTGCAAGTTTCTAACATGAAATGCTGCCAATGAGTTTGCTGGAGTAAAGGATTTAAATTTTACTCTTTTGCTCTTTACCTTGATGATAAAGAAGACCCAACAATTAATGACTATTTCTGTGCTGCCCATCAAAAAAGTTACATGGATCAAAGATGAGCAAATATTTCATGCACTAAAAGTGCACAACAGAGAGGAGAGAAGGAAGTAAAGCAAACGAGGAGCAAAGATATTAACATATAATCAAACTGTTATCATCACTTGGGATTATTTATGTACTCATATTGACTCGAGTTGTACCAGAATTCTAGAAAATTATACTTTAAAAATGCATATAAACATCTTGGCTGTAGCCATAATTCAATCTTCAAAAATTAATAAAAATTCCAAATTGATTTTTGTATTTCCAGATTTCTGTATTCATACAAGTACTGGAATGAATTTATTAATCAGAGATGTTCTAATAATTGGTCATTTAGTAATAGCTGACTAATTTTGGCACAGCAGTTCCCAACTAGGCTGATTTCATTCAAAGTCAGATGGCTGACTCATGTTTATCATGTACAAAACAGTTAATGTTTCAAGTAGTACAACTAAACTTTTAAAACACGACTGGTTACAAAATCTGCAGGACAATTAGTCTTTATATATTTTAAACCCATTAAGCAGTCCTGCATTGTAACTAGATGGTACCATTTGTGAACTAAATAGCTCTTTGGTCTGTACTTCCCATGTTAGCTCCGTAAATTAATGCTTTCAGGGCAATTTAAAATTTAAAATAATCTGGAAGCACAAAGTCCTGCTGAAAATGCAGCAATATATTAAATGGATGGTTTTTTTCTCCAAGGAACCAAATTCTAAAATTGCTGTTTTGCAAAAGTTCAGGCAAGATTTTTTTGCCACCTCTGACAGAATAAGCAAACATAGCTTTGCTTTCAGCATTTGATGTTTACGTGGGCCTCCTAATAAAAAGTAGGGAAATGTCAGGTGAGCATTGAAATGACCAATGTTATAAGTTATGTGTTTCTTTATAAAAATATGGACTAGTTAACAAAAAAAAAAAAGTAAAGTATATTTCCTTCATATACCAACTATACCTACAATCTGGAAACATTGTGATGTAATAGACACAGAAATATAATTTCTAGAAACAGAAATATAATTTGGAAACAAAAGTTTACGCAGATAAGTATTTTTGTAATACAATAGCAGTTTAAAAGAAGGAGCTAAAGCAGAGTTGCAGTGACGTTTAGGATGTGCTAAACAAACAAACTCAGCAGTTGTAATAGGCAAGGGAAGGTTTTCAAACCTTTTCTGCTTTGAGACACCACTCTGTTCCCCAGGTAGAAGGGAGAAATAAGAACCACACTCTTGCAACATGCATATTGCTTACGTTGTTGACAGCTGTGTACATGAAGTTACACAGCTAATAAACACACCATTCTAACAGCACAAGCAGGGAGAGCATCTGCACACCCACAACAATGCTTTAAATCACAGAATCTTTTTCTGTCCAAAGTCAAGGGGTTTGCATTCATCTGTGTCTGTAATGAACGTGTACATCTGAACTTATTTTATTCAACTTTCTGAAACAGGAGAATATTTAAGAAAACATTTTAGGTTACCTTGATAGGGCAAGTTGTAGAATGTTTTACCATGTAGAAGACTTGCCAAGAAAATGTAAGCAGAGAAATATGAAACTGCTTTGCTTTAAATATAACATTTGATAACAAGAGCTGCAATTACTAATCAAGGACATCAAAGACAAAACACATAACTCCAAAAGAGTTTAAATGTAAATTACTCCTTCAAAAAGACACAGCTTCATGCAATGTAATTAGATTCCTACCAATTATAGTATTAGAAGCATAATAGTAAAATACAAAACATAAGTAGGAATGGGAACGCATAGGACACAACAGGAACTTTTTTTTTATTTCCCCAGAGATTCCATTTTTTAATTTATGTTAATCATTAAACAGGGAGACAGAAAAAATAATGACAAGCCAAGGCTATAAGACCGAGATTTTCTTCTTCATCACTTCTCTTTGTTCCTGTAATACTATCTTCCTGATATCAATGCCTGTTTCTCAAGGTTACCTTTCCTCTGCTGCTCTTTCTCAGCCCCATCTTCCTCTTCTCTAACGTTAACTTAATTTAATCTAATTTAATTCAATTTAAGGAAATCCATTCTTAAACTAAATAATGGTGTTTGGCTTTACAGGTTACATGCTCTGGCTGCAAGTTTTACAGTTTTAAATAAACCATAGAGGGAATCCTAGCAGAACTTTCCTCTAGTGGGTATGGGGGAGAACAAGCTAAAATGAGTGTAAATGAGTGTAAATAAATCAAGCCCAAACCCTAGGAGTGTCTACTATGACACTTTTTCCACTCATAGATAAAATGTAAGTCAACGTTGATTAATGACTTTTCTTCTGCATATATCACATTACGCTTCAATTAAAGATAGATTTTGAAGTTTGTGGCTTGACAGTGCAGTAAATCTGGCTTTAAATTTGACAGCACTGGATCAAAATCAATACAGTCACACAAGATAAAAATGCTGATCCAGCACAGGCTCCGCCTGCTCGTTCAAAATCTTTCTGAAGCATTCATAGAACAATTTTATACCAACCACTTTTCTGCTGAATAAGTGTCTGGGTAACACTTTTCTACAAGGAGACATCACAGAATGAATCTGATCACTAGCCAAGGTGACAAAACCTCCACATCACATATCCCTTGTTCTATAATCTGCCAGGTTATTTGATTTCCCCATCACACTGCGATCAACTTTGCACATTAGTGCACTGTTAAATGACATGGAGTAGCCTGTCCCCGGGTTAGACAGAAACACAGATGCTGCTGGGCTAAGGAAGCAGCATCCAGGTCTTCAGGGTCCAGGAGTGCAAATAAGGTGTGGGTTAGAAGGGCAGCTGGTTCCAAGAGCTGGATGAACTCCTAATTGTCTCACTGCTGACAGTTCCCTTTGCTAGGTAAACACCTGTTACCAGTAACTTCTGCATTCTCTGCCCCAGAGGAGCCAAGTTGCTGCTATCAAATCCAAATCTTGGCATGCCTTAAATCCCCCCTCTGAAGGTGAGCTGAAGGGTTCTGTGCTTCCAAGATTCAGAAGGACAAATGAGCCACTCGTTCTTTGAACAAGCTCAAGAAATACTGAACCAAAAGCTGCATCTGTAATGACCGCGAGGTTTACATTGCCCCAGAAAGAAACGGGAGACAGGAAAGGCCAAATCTGCACAAAAGTGTGCATGGGGTCCAGGAGGCTCCTGGTGTCCTTGGCCACCACCTGCTGCAACGGCATCAATGTTTGGGAGGAATGAAAAAAATCCTGAAGGGCTCCAGGAACGTGACAAGATTGCTGCTGAGAACCTTGCCTGAAGCTGAGCTATCCCCCTAGGTGTGAGAAACCCCTGGATGTGACAGAAACAGCAGGACAGAGGTGTGCACGTCCTGCTCACAGTACACACTTGCTGTCTTTGGGGCCATTCACAGGTGTCCACTGTGAAGAAGTGCTCCAAGTACAYTTAGCTGAAAACATTCACAAGTAGGTCCACAAAAATAAACAAGAAACCTAAAACGTATGTTTATTTGAGAGAGAATCTGAATCAAATTTTAAGTGTCAGAATATGAAACGCCATTTTGAAAGTGACAACACTATGGAAACTTAACACCGTAAAAAGTATGAATTTTGCTTTTAAATTGTTTTCTACTGTCTCAGCTCATAAAACATTTAGAATCTAGAGCTTGGCAACATAATTCAGTTTTATCTAATATGGTTTTCCCATCATCTATCTCCAAATAAATATCACAAATAATGTGTAAGCAGTTTCACCTAGAATAAAAGTCTGTAACGTTAGAATAAAAGTCTGTAATAGTGTTACAACATAATAGTGGCATTTAGTAAATGCAGCCAGAAAACGGAATGTGATTCAGTAAGAATTAATATCCTAAACTGATGCACAGTGAMAACACATTTTCCATCAAACCTCTTTAATGCAGCCTATTTTCTCCAGTGCTCCAAGGCAGCAGAGCTAGCTGGGATCCTGTGGGGAAAGAGCCCACAAAGCCATTATGGACTTCTTGCCTGTCCATATTCCAGCATAAGGAATTAAAAATATTGATATATTGATTTGTTCCCTGATTATTTTTTTTAATTCTTATAAAGATGATCAGATGCCTTCAAAATTTGCAGCTCTTGCTTCTGTGACTTCCACCCTCTTCCCTGACCAGGCAGAAGAGAGTGGACAGCCTCTGAGGCAGGTTACACCTGGGCAAGGGCTGCTAGGGATTTCAAACTGGTGAAATACAACAGACTCTTACTATTCAGGCTTGACCAGTGGGAAGTCCCAGTGTTCAGTTAGGGAGCTCCAGTCCTTCTTTCTATCTCAGCTATGCAAAAAAACCCCTTTGGGGATCTGTTTTGCATTTAGTGTCAAGAAACAGTTTTGATTTAGGACTGAGAGCAGAACCTACACCTGTTCATAGATAAGTAAAAACACAAAGATAAGTAAAAACACAAAGCTCTAGATTATCATACTTTTGTGGGGTTGGTGTTAAGATCCAGGCTTTGAAGAAAATTCACACATGGATTTCAGAAATTCTGAGTTTGGGTTTAGACCTCCCTGTAATCCCCATATTTTATAACTTGTATTTTACAGAGTACATTAGATGCATGCCAAGAACAAAARCAAACAAACAATTATACCTCTCACACCATTCTATTTCTTTTGTCACTTTACATGGATAAAAATGCTGTGTGTTACAGAAGAGACAATACATTGAAGTAAAGCAAATGGAAAAATTTTTGAAGATCCAGTATAAAATTGGCCATATTTCACTGAAATCTTCAAGGAAGTGAAGAAATTACTCTTAACAAGCTAGCAATAAGCCTGACATTTCAAAGAAAAAGAGCTGAATTTTTTTAAACATGTTGAAAGTTTCATATAAGACATCAATTAATTTCTTGCTTTATAAACATAAAAATATTGTAACTCAAAGCTCAAAGTGATTTTAAGCAGTACCTTTCCCGAATTCTTCCCTCTTCCCCCATAACAGCAGTGTGTGCTTTTTTCCACCCACAAACAAGTACCAATCATATTTTCAAAAAGTACCTACTGGAAAGAACAAGTTGGTGGGAAGTGTTTTAGTTACCATTACTATTACAGGGTCAGGTTCCGAGTCTAGGATCTGGACCTCAACAAGCCCAGTTCTTCCTCATCAGCACTTTGGATTCATTCTATGGGCAGAGTACAAATACTCTTACCAAAATCCAGATCTAAAGAGATAGGTAAGAGAATGGAGAATAATGTATTTGAACCTCACACATACAGAACATTTTCTAAATCATTTAAAACATTCTTTTGAGAATCTGATAGCTAATTCTGGAAAATATAGTACCCTGAGGTGACCCACAGCACTAAAGTATTTGATAATTTCTTTCCTCTTCAAGAAAGCATMTAAACATATGTTTAACTGTAATCATAGATCATCTTACTGCTTTCATCTGGACGTAATCATTAACCACAAACACGTGCTTAAATGCCTCACTGAAAAGGGATGAGATTACTCACACTCCTACAGTTAATTTTATGCTTATATGTTGTAGTGGCCTCTTGGCAGGCTGAGCTGTGACTGTTCAAAGCAGACACAAGCTGTAATGCCCTCCAGCAGAGATTGCATTGTGCCTTTCCTGCCTGCTCCTTAAGTGTGGGGTAGGTCATACCAGACAGTCCCTGCACAGAGTTCTGCAGGGAGACTTGGCCAAAAGTCTTGTAAAAAACTACAACCACTGCGTTGATCAGGTTCCAGGAAATTTTCTAACACTGGAATTAATTCTTTTTTCAGTAAGAACACTGATTAAAGGTAATAGTTATTACTAAGTCCACCTGTTAGGCTCTAAGATGAAAGTCTAGCTATTAACTAGCCTAAATCAGCTGTGGTGAAGACTGCAGAACCATGCTTTTGGTATATACAAGGACTGTCCTGTGTGAAATATCACGATTATTTTTGCACAGAGCCTCAGGCAATGGTACTGAAGATGCATTCCGTGTGTCAACTCTCTCTCTCTTAACATACCGTATTTATGGCCCTTATGACTGCAGTGTCTAACTGCCTTCCTAGAAATTGGAAGATAAAAGTAAAGCAGACAGAGCTCACAGCAGCAAGCTGAAATCCATTTCCAGGGAATTAAATTCAGTTCAAAACACGTATCAAATATCAAGCCTATCTTCTTGGAAGAGAAACTGTGCTACAAAAGGACCAAACAAATTCCTTCTAAATTGCCCGCCATTTCATACGCAGTCATGTCAAATTGTTTAATCCAGTAAAAAGCTGCTAACTGAGCTGGAGAGCACCAAGATGGAGAAACAAGCATATGAGCCCTTTAAGAAAATAGGATCTGTGAAACTAATAGAGATCAACACTGTAACGCAGCTGTTTGGTTTGTAGCCACTCGCAGAGCAGCGCATGTAGCACATAAGCCACTTGTCACAGCTGTTCTTGCACTTAACTGAACTGTTCCTCCTAACTGGATTGCTGTGCTGGATTGCCATGCTACACTGACTGACATGACTTTTTTTTTACATCTGGGCAGGTAAACAGCTTTTGATAAATGCTACCACTTGTTATGAAAACGAGCATCACTTGTCCCAAGGAACAATAACTCTGGACTATGTCCATCACTTGGAAAAGACTTCCACCTGCCGGCTGCCATTCTTCTGTTGCAGTTCCTGAAAAATCCTCTACCTGCCTCATATTCCTGCAATTAAAGCACCTGTCATTTTACAGTCTTAAAGCACAAAACAAGAATTTAAGTATGCAGCTTAAAAAATAATGCATCTTGAGTAGCTATTTTACTTACACTGAACTGAAAATATTTTTAGCGTCTACATTGACATGACTGGTTGTGTTTCTGTAGTTAACATCATTCCCCAAATCAATTCTATTTTTTACAAAGCAAACTAACTTGAAAAGGGATATTCAGGTTAAAACAAGGTAACGATCCAGAATTAGCTTTAGGTTTGTCATTTGGTTGTTTCTCAGCACTTAAGAAATACACAAAATCAAATTGCCAGTTTTTGTCTGCACAATTCTCTATTCAACTGAATTCCAGCCTTACAGAGCAAAAATTCAGGCATCTGCATGGTTACACATTTATGTTTTTCCAGATAAACCCTGTGATACAATAAGTATTTTGGTAACACTGAAATCAGTAAGAGATATTAGTTAAATATTTTTAGATTCTTTGGCCCATAATATGTGAGGATGCAAACATTCAGTGAAAATCACAGGGGATAATACAAACCACTAAAGCAGGGTGGGAACAAATTAAAACACAGATCTTCTTACACCCCCAAATTTTAAAACAGTGATACAATAACATTTGAAGCCCTAAAGCTGAGGAAAAGATTTCGTCTCTACCCTGGGCTGTATATTGTCTATATTGAAACTTGTTTTCAAAATAACTGAATAGGTTCACACAGGTCACAATATTACATTTTCTTAATTTACAGTTCCAGCAGTTGGTCTGGTGCCCCAGCTCCTCTAGCAATTCCAGCAGGGAGACTGAACAATGGACAAACACACACAGAACCCGCAGCATCTTTTTGGATCTTTTACATCTCAGATTTCTAAGGAACATTAGCATGATAGTGAGGGAAAACCCGAATTGCCTTTAGTGTTATCGTATTTAGCACAGCAGTTGTTTGTAAATAGGATCTCAGGAGATAGCAAGATGTGTTGGGTTCTAAAAATAAAGGAAGAATTTAATTGAGGAAAGGAGGAATATTATCTCTTTGAATAGTTGTAGGTCGCAAAAAGAAGGGAGTACAATTTAAATGCAGAGGCAGACTCCTGCCAGGGGGGTAACTGCTGCCAAAAAAGTCTTATGAGTGGTGAACAATACACAATAATAATTAAGTTGATTCTGTCTGAAACCCTCAAAAACTTTATGCTGCTAAAAGAGATTAAAAAAATCCATGACCCTAATTATTTCTTTCAAATTAGTCTGTGAAAGAACAGTTGAGGCATTGCCTCCCAAGCAGTACTTTTCAAGATAGGCAAAAAGCGTGCTGTCCAAAATTCTTTCTTCAGAATTTTTTTTGTAGAAATAAATTCTTGCTTAATACACATGTGCAGATGCCTTTATCTCCCTAAAAATCCTAAAATTACTTTATTTTGAAGTAGTGTGATTATTTGCAATAACTGTAGGCATTTCAACAAAGTAGCAAAGAAATTAATTATTTTTCTGAAACAATCTGAAATGGTCCAGATCTACTGACAAGGAGGTGAATTACTGATTGTAAATTTTAAGGTCTAGAATTAATCTAAAATAATTTGTCATTATCAAATGTGTTAAACCTGTGAGAAACGGAAGACATGTTTTTTCCACTGAGTTAACGAAACATAAATATTTGTTAATCTTTTGGGTTTAGGTAATTGTCCTTTATTTGGATAAATAAGTATTGCCAGATGCATAACAGTAACAGTTCTTAAGTTGACCAGTTCTGTCAACTCCCAGTTTCGGACAAAAATAAATAAAGTAGATAGATTCATTGGCAGAAAATAACAGCTCTGTGACTCCACATTCACTTAGGAGATTTTAAAGCCTAAACTGAAGCACAGATGGATCATCATGAAAATTAAATGCAGTTTACTTCAACTAGCGTCACAACTCCTATAAATTACTTTTACTGATTTCTATTTTTCTAAAGAAATTTACTGTATTTTCTGGCATACAAACAGCCAACATTTCATATAAAATATATAGGTTCCTCCAGATCTGTCCTAACTTATTTCTAAAAACCACTAATAGATTTAGGGGAGAGATTTTAAAGGTTGGCTTACAAAACTAGAAATAAAGAAAAGAAGCCAGGTCTATTTATTGTTGCAAGTGGAAAGCTGAGTCCTGGTTGCTCCGTTTAGGTTTGCCTTTTTAACCTTAGATTAACAATGCTAAGTAAACACAAATGTACCACAGGAGCAAGGCAGAACTGTATTACATGCATGAATGTTGGAAAGAGACACGACAACTCTGTGTCCTCGTGACAATTCCAATCAAACTCCACGCAAGTGGAGCTTAGCCTGAAGAAAAGGAGGCTCAGAGGAGACGAGCTCTCTACGAGTACCTCGAAGGAGGCTGTAAGGGAGGTGGGGATCACATCTTCTCCCAGGTAAACTAGTGACAGCACAAGAGGAAATGGCCTCAAGCTGCACCAAGGGAGGTTTGGGCTGGACATGGGAAAGAATTTCCTCACTGGAATACTAGTCAGGCATTGGAATGGGCTGCCCAGGGAGGTGGTGGAGTCTCCATCCCTGTAAGTGTTCAAGAAACGATGGATGTGACATTTAGTGCCATGGTCTGGTTGACATGGTTGTGTTGACTCTAAGGTTGGACTCAATGATCCTGGGGGTCTTTTCCAACCTTAACAATTCTACGATTCTGTGATAAGCATTAATTCAAATTCTGAATCAGCTGTTAAGTGGCAAAGGGAATCTACAGTGTTGGTTTCGAACTTCCAATCCAGACAAAAAGAATAAGGATATAAAATTAGTCGTGTTTCACATGTCTAAAAAAAAGAATGATTCAGAGAAATAAAAAAATAATTTTAACTAAAAGCTGTACCTGAACAGCAGGAAAAACAGACTTTGATTAGGGTAGGAAACTAACTGGAAAGTACTGGAAGTTTGGACAAACGGAAGGGAAACACCCAACACAAAGAAACCTCTCTTTGATAAAGGGTGCTTGTTTGAAAAAGGCAATACTTCTACTTTTTTTCAATAACATCTCTGCCTTACCTCTATCCAGCAGCACACACACTCCCCATCCACAGGAGCACTATCCCCAGTGCATGGTGCTGGCTGATTGCTGCTGTATTACAGCTTGAGGTTTAGCAGGCTGATTGCTTCATGTCATCTCCTGCATTTTTTAACAAAGCGCACAGATCCTTACGGAATACTGATAGCATTTGCTGTACACATCTGTTTTTATGAGACACAGAAGCTATCTATTTGTCAGTCACATTGCATCCGCCTGGTATCACCATTCACAATATTGCTATTTCCAAATGCTTTGCTCATGTTTTCTTTTTCCTGCTGTTTAAAACTGCAAGTGATGAGAGAGCACTTCCACATTTCAGACATCTCTTCAAACATAACGAGACAACAAAGTGTGTGTCTCTTCATGATGACAATCCCAAATGGACTGAAGCTTCAGGTTCAGGTAAGATGCTTTTGTAGTACATCTACATAATAACTCTATCACCAGGATCCTTTGCTACAATGCTACAGTCAAACAAACAAACTCTTTTCGGCATGTAAGATAAAAGCCTCGCTCCAGTCTTTTGGCCTTTCTTATCAAGTAATCCAGAAAGATGGGACATGAAGTATTCACCAGAATTATTCAAATYTGGCTGACTTTGATGAGCAGTGAAATTCAGACTTCTAGATAGAATGTATTATGTTCCTTTAGCGTAACTCCAACTTTAAATTCTGTTTACTTGAGCACTAGAGCCATTTAGAGGCCCACTGCAGGTTTTTATTAATCCTTCAATAATACTCAAACCCACTAAATGTTGTCCTTGGTTTAGGTCTCATATAAGCACAATATTTAATATAAAGGGAGGTGGGGAGGGAGGGAGGTAGGTGAGGAGGAAGGCAGGCAGGAAGGCAGGATTATTTTTTTTCCGAAACAAATTATGCACAAATTATGCTGAAACCTTCCTCCCTCCCATTTGGTAAATAAACTCTTTCAAAAAATGTGATTTGTTTTCAAATTAGATACCACATTCCTACTAATTACCTCCTTAGCTCAACACATGCTTCTTGTATGAGATACTCACAAACCAATCTACAAGATGAAGATTTTTGTACATGCTAAGAATAAAAAAAAGGAGACTTTGATCTCCAGCTAGTAGTCACAAGCATCAGACCAAGCCTGCATGGAGAGCAATTACTCAGAAGCAGGTGCTATCAAGTTCTGTTGTTTCTCTAAAAAAAAGCCTTCATGGATAGAATCAGCAAACTACAACTGATAAACAGGACACAAATAATGTCCCCTGAAATGCCTCAGGCTTATAGTCTAAACCATTCCTGGATAATTTAACAGCCAACATATATAAAAAAAGCAAAGTCTATAGAAAAACAATGATGATTTTACTCTTGAATTACATCATCTTTAAGTACAAAGGAAGGATTTAAAATGTTATATAAGTTTATGCTGGCTGAAACAGTTTGTACAAAATGCAAACAGCTAAAGAAAAAATAACAAGCCTGTCAAAATCTTAAAAAGCAGATAAAGATTGATTACGCACACAGAAGAAATCTTGAATTTTTAGACTTATCTGGAGATTAAAAAAAAAATTACACTGATATTTTTATATTTTTTCTAACATCAGAAACGTTGCCAGGCTTCTAAAGTTTTCCCCTCTGAGGAAAGGAAGCTGCAGGGCAGGCGGGGGTGGCACTGTGGGCAGCAGAGCTGCCTTGCCCCTGCCGTGGGCTCTGGCTCCGGCTGACCCGCGAACTCCACCCGGGAGCGCCGGGTGCCACAGCAGAGGAGGGACAAACAATTAGAACAAGTGAACTAAGGGAGTAAGAGTGGTTTCACGGGGACTGAACACCCATTTCCCCTCAGTACAGGGAATTAGAATGGTTCGTTATGGGATCGAGGAGCATACGAGTCTAGTTTCTGTGCAATCCTTGCCTCTTCTTAGTGCATCAAGTGTTCCCCACTCGGGAAAACAGGGTAGCAGGATGAGTCTATCAGAATGCTAATTTACATGAACTCCCTAAGTAAGAGCCTGATCTCTCATTGTTTACACGAAGTAATGGAAACATGTGAAACAATTTATGAGATTCTACTTTTAATTCAATCTCTAAAAGGCATTAGCTAACCAGAGTAATGAAATCATTTTAGAAATAAAAAAGGAGGTAAGGTAAGAGTGTTAAACTGGTAAAAGAGCTAATTCCTCCACAGCTGAGAGATCACTCTAAGCAGTTTTCTTTGGTTAAATAATTACAAGAACACAAAACCACAACAACAAAACAAGAGAACACACGTTTAACTTTCAGGTGCAGAAAAAAGGCAGATTAATTTGGCATGACAGAAACATAAATCTCAGGAAAAGCACAATTTACTTGATAATTCTATTATTCCAGTTGACAGAGCATTTGAACATGAAAATAGTTTTTAACAGGTTTGCAAATCTCTGAGAAATTATTCAAATAAAGAGAAAGAAAGCTCTCGTGTCAACTCTATTTGAGAAGCTTTTGCTCTTTTTCTTTTAATACGGTAAATTGTACTTGGTGCAATGATCTGTTTTAGAATTAGTTTGTTATAGTATAAATTGAATCTTCTATGCTACCTTGTACCATACATGACAGTGGAAGTGCAGTCAAAATTCAGATCTCTGAATGAATTTTTCACTTAAAAATGTCTTTCAGCTCAGATGATTGGGAACACAATTACGTGCTCTCCATCACTTTGCTGTACTAAGCATTCATCTTTAATGCTGGTGTCAGCATTACTGCAGTTTTACTGCTTTCCTATTTCTTTTGTATGTAAATCTCCAGAATAATGAGCCAGAAGCTATCATGTTGTTTGAAAAAGTCTCCACCAGATATTTATTGTGTTTATCCTGACTTGGCATGTTTTGTCAAGACTTGGAAGGTGGCAGGTACTGGCTTAACAGTTCTGACTAAAAACTGGGAGTGTTTTAAAATAGATGCAACTTCACAAGCATTGTCCCATGTCAGATTTGCAGAGAGTAGCAGACAAACCTATGCATAAAATGCAGCACCTCAAGTGAACAGGTATTTTTCTTGAAGCCACCAGTCATCAGTCTGATATTATAGCTTGCTTATAAATGTCTGTGCTTGTTCATCAAATCTGCCCTGGCAATTTGAACCTCGGCTTGCACACAGAAATTTCCCCCCTCCCACAAATAGATAGTCCCATTGCTGTCTTTATGAATTTTTGAAATTTGTGATCCACTTTTAGAGCTAAAGTAATTTTTGGCTCATCTCTTCAAGGCCTACCTCTGCACAAGAACAGGTGAGACACTATTGTTCTGTGGAACTGAGCTGAGTATGCAGCATTACCTCGAAACGGCTTGACAAGCTCTAGAGATCCTTCATGTTCTACCGATAAATCACATTTCGCTTAAACACTTACTTGTTTAACCACTGTTCCTGCTCATGAGAAATCTTTCACATGTTAACAAAACCCTTTTCCTTCCCCCAGTTCATTATGGCAACCCTTGCAAGGCAAGCGCTCCTCCTGAGCTACTCCTGATTGTATCCATTCCCAAAGCGTTCCGAGCGGGTTCAGAGAGCGCGCATGGGAACTGCTAACCCACCGCTGCAATGCAAAAATCTCTCAGGTGAAACAAAGCAATTACTTAGGAGAGCCCGGCTCACTCAATTTATCAAAGCTAATTATTTGAGGTATTAACTGATGTTTCACAAGGTAATTCATAGATCTTTCAGAGGTGTAATTAAAACTGCAGCTCTGAGCTGGGTTAGAATAGCAAGGCCATGCCCTGCCCTTGTCCCAGTGCTTCCTAGGCAAGCAAACAGGCTCACCGAAATGCACATAACACACTGAATCCATGTAATGTGTTTTCTAAAGCCTGGATCGATAGCTTCTTGAATCCATTCATAGTTTGCTTATCCCAAAGAAAATTAGATACTGTTAGAAAAGCAAATGAGAATTTTTAGCTTATTTATTTAAACGCTAAGGGAGGTAATTCCTAGGAAGGTTTCCATAGGAACCACCACTGTCAAAGACTGAGGAGAAAGGTGTTGGTTGGGCTTACTTCCTAACAAACTGGAATTTGCCACACTCCCCAGCAGGAGACTGCTCAGGCCTTGTTTTCTTCCTCATTGACGCAACTGCTGAGAGCCCTCCTGGAACTGCACCTAAAGGAGGGACTGCTACCTTGTGAGCACGCACAAATATGAATGCACTACAATTAGGGTGGGTTTTTTGTTGCGGAGGTTTATTCTGACAGTAAAGAATGATCAACAACCAAGTACTAGATTGAGAATCCATAGCTGATCTGAGCAGAGAGCAAGAGATTAGAGTAGTGCTCAATATTTCCCAGCTGCACTGGGGGATTATACACATTAGCTCTTTTTGTTCAATACTACTAAAGCCCATGCAGCATAATATTATTTCTGATTTGTTGTATCTAAGCTTGAGCACAGTCCCTGATAATAAAAGGACAAGTCACTAATCTCTGCATCACACAGTTGCTATCACCTGACAATTTTATATTCATACTTTATTGATTCCCCTGAAAGAAATATCCTCTGCTGATTTTTAAATTACATACATACAAGAAATGGCTCAGCCTTATCTCTGCCTTTGGCTGGATACAGCAAAGCTATGAAGAATTTACTTTTTTTTAAGGATGATAGTACAAAGGAGTGTGCTTACAATGTGATTTAGCTGTGCTTAAAACCAGAGAGTAAATCCAGTTTATGACAAAATTGAAATAATAAGTTCATCTTATCTACTAGCATAAAGAGGGAGAGGGAGAACAAAAACACTACTGGAAGGATGCAAATTTGGAGAATGAGGCAGCATCTTATTTAAGATTTTAGTCTTTCTTAAAGACCTACTGATATTTTGTTCTGTCATCAACACAAAATCTTCAAAAATAGGTCAAGCTTCTACATTAAATGTGTCCCTGTGTGYGTGTCAAGAAGAAATAAAACAAAAAGCAGAAGTTATCTGTGAAGCACTAAGTTCCTGTTACACAAACACCGTGTGAGGTATCAGGGGTAGTAGCACCGAAACCGTTTGACCATACTGACAGAGAAGGGAACCCAGCCTCATGCAACACAATATTTTCCCATAGAAAAATGTCTTGTCCTGAAAAGTGTCCTTTAATTGGCCTATATCTTTGTTAGTATCATCACCATATCTCCTGGAGGATAAATTTCAAACCACCCCTCGGTACCACAACAGTCAAGTTTCCCAATAAGCTTACAAGTGAAATATCCAGAATTTAAAACCCGTGAGCACCCCAGCTGCCTTCCATCAGTGTGATGGAAAATACTGCACAAATCTGCCCTAACACAGCTTCAAACATCACCTAATAGTTCCTCATGCATCTTCCTCTTGAATCCCTTCTCATTTGTTCTTCTGACAGAAACAGGCACGGCATCCTCTGGACACACAAGCACTTCCAGTACTGTTAAAGGATTCAGGCCTGTCAACCTTCCTCTGCAATTATATTATCAATCTCTTGTATCATTATACAGAGATCAAGCACTCCAAGGAACAACCCTCTTACTAGAGGTCATACATTAATATCCGGATCCTGTTCTAATGACTGTGATGGTAATCCATGTATAATTCATCCAGTCAAGAAACAAGAGTCCAGCCAAGGCAGTCATACTAGTTCCCTTGCTGATTCAGAACTACCTCCAGAGTGGTTCTTTCATTTGTGCTCATCAAGAGTCAGGGAAGTTCAGGGCCAAATCAATAAAAAACATGTCCTGTCTCTACAGYCTGGGCAGAAATAGCCGCATCGATACAGAAAATCAATTCATTTTTCTGTAGTCGCATAGGATTACTATCAAGGAAGACAAGATACATTTGACTTTCAAAATAAGTTTAGAAAAGGCCCAAAGAACCACCTATAAATCTAACATTTATGAAAAAAGTAGCATGTTTCCACTCAGAGGTAAGTTTAAGTACTAGACAATATCCATTTTTAGATATCCTTTACTTGAAAATTTCAGACCCTTTTACTTTTGTTACTTTGGCATATTTTTATTACTACAACCATATAAAATGCAAAATAATTCCTATACCATCATTGTTTACCAAAAGCAACAGCAATCAATAGCTTTCTGCTTTATAGACATTCAAGTCAATCCTACTTCCAAGCCAACCCAAAGTTAAAACAGCATTCATAGAAGACAAATCACCTTATATGATCTGATCTAAACACAAGACACTGTGTGTAAAGTCCACATCCCTCCAGAAAAGTGTGCACGAGAGCTGTGCCTGGTGCCAGCAGACGGAGCCTTCCAGTTCATTAGTCCCATTCACCAGTGAGCTGAAAGAGTGCAAMTTCTGGGGCAGGAACTTCCAGGTGAGTCAGGAAGTCCCTCCTKTCACAAAGCCTGCTCTTTACAGTGCTCTGTTCCTAGACGATCTCTTTGTAGCTTAAGCAGGAGAGAGAAAGCTGGAAGCTTTCCAAAGCAAACAGGTAAACAGTGAAAGTACTGTTAGTGTATCCATCTTTTAAAAAGCGATGTTCTGTCTGAATTAAGCACGCCTGCTCATCTGGCTAGAAAACACTGAGGAGAATTTTTGGCATGGCTAGGAAAAACAATAACAGGAGGACAAAAATATTCTTGATGTTTTAAATATCCCCATTTCAGTAAGAAGTTCTTAATTTTACTGAACTCTGTTGTAGCTACACAGTATAATACTACATCTGGAAGAAAGCTGAAACAGTAAAGAACAACCAGCATACAGCAACAAGGCTTAAATGACTCAAGAGATGGCAGATGCCACACTCCAGCCTGGGCTGTGAGTGGAACACGTGAACACAAATGGCCTGGACTTGCTGAGCTGACACACAGCACAACCCTTCTGGGCATCACTAGGGCAGACACAGGGCCCTCTCCATCTAGGCTTCTTCCTAACTTTTGAAGAACTGACTGCCACAGGATATCACATTTCAATTAACTGCAATGTCTTGTTCTATTGGGTTGGGTTTTTTCTTTCCTCCACAGAAACGTTCCAAGGTACTTCACTCCTCTCCACCACATTCCCAACTCAGTTTGAAATTTTCCTTTCGGGGATTTCTCACACACACGTCCTACATGCCCCCCTGCACTCACCCCTTCCACAAGCAGACTATTTTAATTAATATTTGCCTTATAACATAGTCATCCTGTAGACTATATACTTTGTGAAAATTACTGGAAAACCAAGCATATTTGTAAACTGAAAGATCTTAATTAGCACCGTTTCCTAGAAGGACAATATCCAGTGCTATTTCCAAAGGTGTGAACAGAGTTGCACCAAACCCCTTATTTCTGGAAATTCTGTTTGGTGATATTTTAAAGTATCTGAATGATATATGTACATATACCATTGGATCATAAAATATAAAATACATTAGAAAGTATGCTATAATTTTAATTTGAAGTGATAGCAAAATAAATGTTATTTGATCTAATATACATTACCGCACCTGGGRTGTGTGACGTACCAGATAATTTGAGCTACGCAGTACAAAAGAAAAATGCAGATTTTAATGTACACTAATCTGGTGTGTTTCCTTTTTTACAAACGTTGCATACAACTAAATAAACCCCACCAAAACACCAATATTGGTGTTAAGGATTTCTCACAGTGTTTGCAGAATGTCACGAGTTTTATCATCCTGCACTGCAATGGGAGATATTGTTATTTAGTCACATTGCAGCTCCCAGAATAACCTGGTCATATGCTTGCTAAGCAAGAAGAAGAGGCAAAGCAGACCTTGTAACAAAGGATGTGTTCTTTCAATTCACCAAATTGAGTGATAACATTAACTAGATTGAGGCAGTCAGAAGACTACAATAAATGGAGAAAAATGTGAGTCAAGTTAGCAGGATGTGGTAGACATCAACTGAACAGTTCAAAAATTAGTTTAATGCAGGAGCTTAAAAGATTTGTGGAATCAGAGGGGAGAAGAGAATAAAAAAACAGATGGTCCTAACCTGAAGACAAGAAGCAACACAAGGACCCAAGAAACAACACAGCACAACTCTCAAGATCTGACAGGACCTCACTTAATTGTGGGTTAGCTTGTGATTTGTAGCAGATATTTGAATCAATGTAGGTATTCTGCAATTGGTGATGACCAAGTCAATACAGATGCATTTGTGTTTTGACGCATCACAATAAACTGGAACGGTTCTTTGCCCTCTCTGGAGTTATTTCCTCACCCACTTGCTTAAAACCAAGTAGTGAGTGGGCTGAAAGCATTTTGACAGCTGGCTGGCCAGACTGACAAGTGCAGTGGCCCCTGGCGGTTGTGCAACGTGTAAATCCCCATGCATTGTGGGGTAATAATGCACTGGCTGCACAAATCCACTCTGGTTCTCAGCAAGCGACACACCTCATCATACAGACAACGCTGCTTTGTATTCTTAAAGATTTTCATGCAGGTTCAGCCCTAGATTAAACAGCGGGCAAAGAATAGAAAAGACAAACTTCCAAGTAAGTCAGCGTAGTGTGGTTGAAATAAACCCAAAGACCTAATTTTGAACATTTACAATAAAATTACACCAGAAATACCAGCAAAAGTATTCCTAGCATCATTCTCCACTTAAAGAAAAATAACAGAAATTACAGACCTCTAACACTCATAATAGGAAAGCAAGAATTGCATTTTTAGCAGTGGGAAATAAAATGTATCTATTCATAACTCCTTTTGCATTTTTAAAGAAACTATATAATGGCCATCTCTTTTCTTCAGCTTCCTTCTTACTTGCTCACAGCGTCTTTCACTTTGAATAAGAGCTAAGTTCAGCGACCCATAGGCAACTATTTCCAGCAATTTCAGAACAATTTTTAAAATTGTGGTAGGATGTTCATGAAGCACAGCATTCACAAAATATCTTTCCTACAATTTTCCTCTAATTTGTAAATGTAACCAACAGAATTCCAATTAATTCTTAATTTAGTGCAGTGTTTTGTTTATCAAAGAAACTACTTTCCTAAGCTCCTCACATCATTATTCTCGGAAAGGGCTTGTAGCTTCAATATTTAGCATCAGGGAGAAAGGGATGCAGTTATAAAATAACCACCACTTCATTACTTATTCCATGAGTATTTGGAAGGAAGACATAGCAATGTACATGGTAAATTATGAACAGAACAACTGTACTGCATTCCCTGCATTGGAATGGTTTCTGCTGTGTAAACAAGTTAGTTTTCACCTCTGGYAATCACACTTCAAAACTGGCCGGCATCAAAGATAAAACTGTGTATAGCAGTGATATCCAGTCGTCCCACTCTCCCACAGGTAACAGCAATGCAGAACAAATATTAAGCCTTTCTAATATTTTCATTTTATAGGAATAAAATATTAGGCCTCAAAAACCTTATCATATTTTTTAAAAAGGTAATAAATAAAAAACAAGATGGACAAATACAGGTTCCAGATTAAATTTTTAGAAATATTAAATCAACACAGTGTAACATTTCCTATTTAAAATATTTTACCTTTCTGACATGCTGATGTATTTTGAATGGATGCTGAAGGTTTTTTGGAAACGTTACAGATGCTCCACAGGCTATGAATAAAAAAGACAACTGCATTCTACAAAGCCATAGATGCATTAATGGTCGAAACAATTCTCAATGAACCGAACATACAGCAACCCTTCCAAGGAAATCCCGTTGGKTTGTTATTATCAGCACGCCACGCAACAAGAGCCACAGCACTAGGGCAGCTCTAGGAAGGCCAAGCTGCACCTGCTTTTTATCTACAAGTCATTCAACCACACTGGAGGAATCTTTCCAAATGTCGTGACATGGAGGTGTGAGGCCGACCCAAATGATGGTTTATGCATGGAACACAGGGCCTAACTATTGCAGTGCTAAGTCCACCAAAACTCAGGTCATCCAAGCCTTGTACAGATGCTACTGCTCAAAGTCAACTAATTCTTTTTGGAAATTTTTAAATGTGATAAAACAATTGACTGTCAATGGAGTGKATCAGCTAAGCAAAATGGCTTTGAGAATAACAATATTTATTTAGATTGATAGCAGTGGGCTTGAAAGGTATATGCTCCAATTACTGCCCACTCAATTTATGCAGCTGTAACTCTTACCCACATTTTAACTTGGCACATGCAAAATCCAAAATTCAGTGTTTTCACTGGTAGCAAACATTTTAACAGATGGTTACTTAATCAAATGTATTTCCTTGCTAATACAGAAACTTTGAAACTACTAGCATATTTTTAAAACATTGATGTATTTATAAATCTAAAAGCGGTTTCAGCTCTTTTTATAAATTTATAAAGTCATAGATATGTATAATAAATACCTCAACAGAATTCCCAATTTCAGAGAGAGTAGATCTAATACATTTTGGTTTAGAACTTCTCCCTCTACACTTGAGGATTTGCAAGTCTGAGAACATTGGAAAGAAGTGATTGTCAYTCTGTTATGATTGGAACACAACTAAGAACATAATGATTGTCTACAGGCTTAAATTCAATATGTAGAGCTTGGGCATACACAAAGATCTACACATTTTTTACCAGAGAAGTTCATCAGAGCAAASAGGAAACTCCAAGCAAGAGCCTGCCAGCCACAAGGTCTTCTGCTACTGCTGCTTCACACCACTGTCAACTTCCATGCTAAAAGTCTCCAACGCAGGATTAGAAATTAATTTTTTGGTGAATAGTCCAGGTGGACCTTCTCTGACAGAGAGTTTGATCCAGTCAAAACTGAGCTCGTCCGTCTCATTAGGTTTGTCTGACACAGTTCACACGGAGACATTGAAAAGCTGAAAAACATAAGGCTCATCATAAAAATTACCAGACTGCCAATACAAAGGATTTGCCATGTCCAGACACGTCCATTCATTCGTAATAGCTTCTCAGAGGTTTTAAAGTGATTTTCTTCTCTACATAGCTCCGAATCATCGCATACTCAAAGGACAGGACTAGAGTGGATTATCAATGAAGCTACTTTGGTGCATATTATCTGTACATAATGTTTTGGGTTTTTTTCAAATCTAGGATTCTCTGTGCAGTGTGATTAATGAAATGGAGCCAAGCTCTGGTCTCCAGTCTAGTTTAAAAAGGCATGACTTCATGGGATGGGTATATATCAATGTGTTTGTCCCACCAGACTAAAATTTGTCCTTTTATTTCTGTCATTCACTCCATCTTTAGTTATTGAGAATACAGCATAGAAAAAAGGGGTTTAAAAAACCTGAAAATATGATTTCCATACTAGACCAGTGAAGGTTAATTATACAGGCAGGAAAAGTAGCATCACTTGGACTCTGTGTCAGTTTGAGAAGACATAGCTCAGAAAAAACAGGAACTACCCAATAACAACAAAAGCAAACTGAAAGCATTAATGCTCTTTCTAACAGTCTCAGCAGGTTTCAAGTCACAGTTTGAAAGCATGAAACTCACATTAACATTAAACAGAATTTGTACACTTGCTTGCCACAACAGACTCTTAAGTCAACATCCAACACACTCTTTATTGTGATCCAGGAAGGAAATCTAATTTTCCATTTTAGTCTGCATATCAAGACCATCTTCCTGTGGTAAGCCTAGGTCCCTTATTCCCCTGCCATATGGCAAATCAGATTCAACTGAAAGTCAAGCAATCACAATTGACTGACTGTAGGCAAACTTTAAAACAGGAAATTCCTGTTTTCCTATACAGCCCTCCACACTCTCTCTGTTAAAATATTTATTAATTTTAGCTAATATTAATTATTAATTTAGCTCCAAGTGTGTTCTTTTTCTAGTAACAGTATAGCTTCAGTTTAAAGTGTATTCAGTAAATGTTTTATTGATCAAATACTAGTTCTCTTTAGGAACATCCTCAYTGATATGACAGAAACAAAAGTTCAGAAAATCCTTCAGGATGCCAAAATTGAAAGCAACTTCTTTTAGCTACTTACTTTTCAGCATGATGTCTGAAGTAAGAATACAGAAGGAATTTCCAGGTGCATTGAGCCAAGGAAATTGTTCTTCTCAACACCTGAATTTAAAGCCAAATTACAATATTCAAGACAGACTTTTTGATTGCCCTTCATTTACCTTTAAAATTTTATATAAAAAAGGATAACATGTATGTTTTACTATTCTGTTTTGTGTCTTCATTCTCTCTTTTTCATGGAAGCACAGAAGAAGGATAAATGCAGGAACAGGCAGCAAATGTTTCTTTCATCTTTACATTTCTCTCTCTGCTCTCCCCTCATGTCCTTTGCATGCCAACAGACATTTGCACCCATAAGAGAATACACTGGAGGATGCACGAATATTTTTTTGGTGGGTGTCAATATTTACCATTATCATCAAATGATAAAGTTTTCCAAATTACTTACAAATATTGCTGACGGGAAGTAGAGGATGTGTTTTTTTCTTTGCTTGTACACTCACAAACTTTTGCTTTTGCTTTAGTAAACTCCCCTATCGCAGCCTTCGAGCTGTCTTCCATCTTATTTTCTCTCCCCTGTCCAGCTGTGAAGGRGAAGTGAAAGAATGGCTGGGGTGAGCACCTGGCATCCAGCCAAGGTCAACCACCACATTCCCTAACTACTGATTTTTATAGCACGGTAGAATTTAAGAGACTTCTGGTACAGATCAAAAATATTTGGGCAGGAGATCTACAAATACATAATTGAAAATATCATCACTTGTGATGTGGACGTGTGCAATGACTACATAGGTTTGGTCACTCGTTCTGAGTGAAAATGCTCTATTTCCTTATAACTGTTATTTCCCTCCAAATGTGCCTGAATTTCTTTCACTTTGCTAATGTAGGATGATGGTCAGATTTAAAGTAGCAGTTGGCAAGGTCTTCAGGCATTTGGAAGGATCCTTTCTATAGGCATTTGGAGGGATTATATGTGTGCGCAGTACCATCTTCAGAGTAGGCACAGACCAAAACAGACTTTGAGCACTGGAAACTTGTGCTTGTAAGGAGCACACCCACATGACTGAGTCCAGGCCGTGCAGAAAAATGTGATGTTTCCATTGATATATTCATTTGTATTTTTGAATACAAGTCTCTCCATTTGTTATGTTATGCTAATACTACAAATTTCACTATTTTTTTCCTGATGAGGAATTACAGTCAAACATCTCTCAGGTTCAATTTCATCCTAATGATATGTCTGTGGCCATACAAAGCAATTATTCTAGTTTCCTCAGAGCTGTGTCCAGCCCTTTCTCATCTTTGCAGCATACTGAATGATAAATGCGGTATTTACCAAATGCTAATATGGAAATTAGAGAGGGAATCTTCCAGAGTTGAAAGGGAATACTAATATTAAAGTCTGATGATTGTATGCAGGAAGCTAAATCATTAGGCCTTAAGAGCTAATGGCCTTAGGAACACAAAACATCTTATTTATGCATTAAAGATGCAATGTATTTACATTTTTCCAGTTCATGAGTTTTATGATGATTTCCTTGCCTGCACTTTGTCTCCTTTATAGTGGGTACAAAATGGACATGTTTTTCACATTTGGGTAAGTATGAAAAAATAAACACAATAGCATGGAAAAAGCCCTACATATTTTGGTTCTATAGGAAATCTAAATTTGACAAACTGGTTTAAAGGTATTTTTATCAAAAATCCTMTTTTTATAAACTAAGTCTAAATTATATTATGCTGAGCTGTCCTTTCTTCACACAAACATTTCACATGTCTCAAAAAGTAATGCAAAATTATGGCCCACTTTTTTGTCATTTTCTGTGAAAGTTTTTAGATTAACAAATTACAACTTTTTTTTCAGTATTCTTTCTAAAAGTTGGCTTTTCTTTTTTTCTTCTTCAAAGTATGATGTGCTTTGATGGCAGAAGCAGGACAAAAGGCTTACAAATATCACACTATTTATTTCAATGATGAATTATTAATGCAAATCTGACTGCAACAACTGTCCAACCACAGAATTCAATATGGTGATGTTCAAAATGACATCTGTTACTCTCAGAGAACAGACAAGAAATTCACCTGAATTCTAGTCAGCTACATTTAGTGGTGTTATTTTTTAAAAATTCAGAGTTGCTTTTCCAGATGACAGTTAAGTCATTTTAAAAAAAATAGCATTCTTACACACAACAGCAATATCCATCACCTTAAAACAGTATCACAATTAAAAGTGGTTGCATTCCAGGACATTTTACGGGTTAATTAAAGGCCTTGTAGGAGATAAAGCTCTGTTTTTTTCCTTGGGCTTTAAGCATTGTCACAGTTTACCATGTTTTATTTCATTAATGCATCATCACTGGAAAAGAAAGCATTAACTACCAAATTACATGCCTTATCCACAGTCAAAATGGAATGAAACTTCGTGGAAGAGCTAATACCTTCCCCAAATGCATTTAAACCAGCTACGATTGCAGTTGCTGTTTAGGTAGATGGTATTAAGAAAAATTTATCATTATGATCTGATCTTCTCACCAGGAATTTCCTGTGGACTCCATCTTATGTACATTGAACAGGATGGTCCATAGGAGAAATGAACTGCAATAACTCTTCTGTAATGATTTCCTTTTAGCCCACTATTCCAGCTGCTCAAAACTTTCTAACATTTCAGCTTTCTCGATGCAATTTCAACAAACTGGATGCAAAAACCAAATAGGTTTAGTGTTTGATGTCTGACTAGTAGTAGACCTAAAAGTGCATAAAAAAATCAAACAAAGTAGAAAAAAGCAATTCTCTCACATGCTTGTTTTTAAAAAGAGGAAACAATCACCCCTGTCCTTTAAGAAGACTGGAGATTTTAATCTGAAAGACGATAACACTACACAGGAATTAAGTTTTGGAGAAAATCGCTATCTAGTCARTCCTATGGCTTCTGATCTGAAAACTCTCAGCAAATTTTCAACACATTATTTACTATGTTCCGAACACAAGCAACTCTAATGATACTATTGCAGTTTCTGGAGTTGGATACCTTCAGAGATAACTGAAGGTGACGAGACTCAGCAGCGAAGGGAAAGATGATCATTGTTTTTAAAGGACATGGTGTCGTATCTCAAGCGGGTAGATACGAGCTCCTGGCAGCTGGTGAAAGAAATACAAATTGATCATGGCAAGGGAAAAGTCTTCTCATCTAAGAGCTGTAGAGCTGCAGCTGCTTCACTATACAACCAATGATAAAATCAAGTCATTCACCAAGGCAAAAGGAGGCAACACCCTGCTAGTTAGCTTCAACTGAAAATTCTAGAGTTTTATGCTTTTAGTGGAGAACTTCAAATTACCGAATGCGTGCTTAGTTCAGTTACTCTCCTGACACAAAAGACAAAGTCACAGAAGCAGAAAATGCACTCAACTTCCTTTTCACCTCCCTTGTGTCATGTTGTAGTTCCCAAATGTGATTCTTATTTGTGTAAGCAAACTGTAATTCTTTTCCATTTCAATGGGAATAGAATTAGACCCAAAGCCACTCAATTATATATGTTCCCCATGCTTCACTTTTGCACTAACCATTTGTGATGACCTKTCAGTGTGCAAGTGCCCCATTTGTGCCTGAAGCAATTTCAGAGAATATGAATCCCGCACAGCAACAAGTTCAGACTTGCAAGAGAAAGCTTGCTGCTTTCATTATTTTAGGTTTTCCTCAGAAGAGGTCACATAGCACTTAAATCTTGTAATGATTCTGCAGGCAGCTAAAGGATGCCTCTCCCTACATAAAACAGATCTAGGCTTCTAGCAAATAAATAACTTTTTGTGCAAAATACAAGTATAGAATCTTTTCCACCACAAGCCCTATTACTTGCTTCACTGTTGGCAATAGAGAAGAAAGTGCATTATTCGTGGTTTCCAAAATGCTGTCAACAAGACTTGAGTATTATTCATGCAAATAATTTTCATTCCTGAAAATATTTTTACTCCATTAAGGATATTTTCCCATTTAGTTCCCCTGATGGTAAAAGTCACTAGTAAAAGATGGAACCAGTCAAGGAAGAAGCAATTGCTTCGCTGTTGCTGATCAGACAACAAATTGGAGCCAGTCAAGTTTCCACTGAAGCATCAGACTGCTGACAAAAAGAACAGCACTATTAACTACTGATTCTTGTCAATCATGAGACAACTCTTCCTGAAAAAGTGTTTAAGGCTTCACATTACTAAACCCCAGAAAYGCTACAGTAGTGTTTTAGAAAGGTACACAATGTTAGGCTTGGAATGATATGCATATTTATATTTATCTGAAATACCTAAGTGAACAGTCCATGAGGAGAGAATCAAATTTCACAGCTAATAGGTTCACTGATTACAATGAATTCTGGTATTTAGTTAAAACACCCCTGCTCAGCCAAGAAGGTCATTATTTCTGATGGAAGTTGGAACACTTCATTGCACTCCCAGTTGTCATCATTTCTTTGGCACGGTAATTTTTTCTCTTAAATCAACTGTGTTTGCACCGGAATTCTGTTGTGCATGTAAAAATCATTAGAAAATTTACAGAAGTGTTAACCGGCAAAACTTGGCTCTGCGATTTTACGAAACCATAAGAGACAGTTCTCAAAAGTCTTCCCTTTTCCAAACATCAGATGGTATCTGGCAGGTAGGCATCATTTATTAGGCAGCACCTGCTGCCAGATTCTTCCAGTAAGTTTCAAACAAATGCACGATGAATAGAAAACATTAGCATCTACAGAAATTGTAAAGAAAACTACTCAGAACAGCAATTTTGTTATTAAATATTTGTATGTCTCTGAAACATCTATGCTTATTTTGTTTATCAGATGACAACACTAAACACTAAGAAATTGAAGATGGGATGAAAATCTTTGGTTTAACTACAAAAAAAAATATCCCAGAGACAGCAAGTTAGTGTGATTAGTCTTTAAAAAAACAAAAATCCCCGTTTTTAGCATGCTTTTGCCTAATAGCAGCAACTGAGAAATTTCAAATGCTATGTATTATTAGAATMATTAAGAAATGACAGATACTAGGCCAGGTTGTACAGAATTAACCCTGACACTGCTTCTCAGAAAGTACCCCCTACAAAACCATGCAGACTTTTAGATTGCCTGTCCAGCTAACATGGAGTGGAGAACAAAGATGCTTTCTCCCATGATACGATTTAATACTAATGCATGCAGTGGCTTCAGAAAGCTGTATTTCAAACAATATGCTGGAGAACAATAAAGTAGAAATTTCTGCTCCAGTAACACTGGTGAAATCAGTTTTCTAGCTTTCATTACTGTTGTCAGAGGATTTACCTGTTTGCAAATCAGTACTGCTAATAAAATTTATCTCTAACCTGGTTTAAGGGCAAAACATGCTCACAGTGGCCGACAATACTGCAAAGTAGCCATAATTCATTTCTAGATCCAAGCTCCTCACCTCTTCTCTTTCAAACTGAAATAAACCAGCTGAAACGAACATAAACATCCATGGTCACAATTCCTTTTCTAAAGGAGATTAAATCTGCACCTGGAATTGAGGATTTCATACTGTAAAGTAACAGGTGATCAATGCCCGAAGTCCACATGAGACMAAGGTGCACCAGTGAAAGTGCACTGGGATTTGAAGAAAGATGTTCAGAATGAAAAAAGCACACAGCTCTCCTCTACCTGCCACATAATCCTCAGAAATCTAACCCAGCATTCACACCTTCTTGCTGGTGGCTTTCCTGTGTCCATTGACAGACACCATCACCAGCCCAGCTTAAGATACAAAATCTGTACATACTTATCATGACTTTTAAATGGAATCGAATAGTGCATCAAAATGGGTTAATAATACAAGTAAATTGATAGGTAATAAGAATTTTTTTTGGGAATTTTATATTTAATACATATGGAAAAARGAAAAAAAAAAACAAAACCAAGAGGCTAAAATAATTCATCATAGAATCTGAGAATTACAATTTTCTAATCTAAACTAGGCTACCTTTCATCTAAATTAACACTATAGAAGATCAGGGATGAGAATTATTAGAATGTTCTTTCTAAACATTTACAGACCAGCTGCAGATGGGGACTGTGTTTTTCATTCACACTGTCACACTGGGAAAAAAACCAAACACTTTAACATTGCTGTCGTAACTCCTGGACAGTTGTCTGTTTGGTTTATTAAGTTAGAAGTTACTGTCTGTGATATAACCAAACAAATAGCTACTGAAGTTGGAACAGCTCTTTCAATTAGCATTGTCATACAAACAAGAACATTTGCGCTGTGAATGAGTAAGTGGCTGGTGCAGGCAGGAGGAGCGGCTGCTGTCTGGGGGAGACTGAAGAACGACTGCGACATTAGGATGCCGTGGCTCATGCCAGCTCCCCCCACTCACACACACCCTTTTCCAAGACTGCATTGCGTATGCCTTCACAAATCAGCCAAACGCTGTCAGTCGGAARATGGGAAAGTATGACTGGCATACTGTGAACGGCTGGCTCCTTTCCCTCTCCACAGTGGGAGCAATCCACAGCACCAGATCTCGAGCAGGGGAAGGTGGAGCTGGAGGGCTTTACACGCTTAGGCAGCGGCAGCAGAGGAGAGACCTGGCAACACACACCCCCACGCCTCCTGCGCACCCGTCGGCCAGCCCCGCACAAGCAGCCTCACCAGCATGCCCTTGCACTGGGACATCCCCTGGGCTGACTGCTTCCCGGCGGAGACAAGGAGAAAGGGCGTGGCATGAGCCCAGTGCTGGACAGGGCAAGCACCCTGCGGGGCACTCACAGGAACACCAGCGTGTGAGGGTTCCCCAGTGCTAAGGCACCATCAGGAAACCCCGGACTGGGATGAACAGCTGTATGTGGCACACAGAGAAAGCCGTGGTGCCAGGCAGGTGCTACATCCAGCACCGAGCCTGCGAGGACTGCCAAACCTGTGGGAGGTTTTAGACAATGTCAGTGGGAAAGTAGGGTGTTTATTCTTGAGGGCTAAGTACAGTCTTCCCTTCTCCTCCCAGTCCAGTGTTAAGGAAGCTTCCCAGTCTGAGCATTCCTGAGACTCTGTGGCAGTCACATTCCCAACTGCAGAGACTTTCACTGCTGGGACCAAAGCCCCTTCACAGCGGTGGCTCCAGTGACCCAACAGGTCCCCACTCGACTCCCTGCACATCCCACACTCACACGGTCACACCACGTTTCCTCACTGGTTTGACCCCAGCTTTCCCGTAGCAGAGTCTCAGATATCTCGTTCCATAAAGCAAATTATTCACGGTGCAGGAACAGAGAAACAGCTCGAGCTGATGCCTCCAAGGAGGGAACCCAGCAAAGGAACGCCTGGGTTTTTATCCTCTCAAAGTCCAAGCATGCCAAAGTCTCGCTCTTCTTCTCAAGTGCTAGGCTCCTGCCGTGTCCCTCAGTGTCCCTCACCTGGCTGTGCCACAGGTCCCTGTGCCCTTTGTCAYGCAAAGGGTTGACAGTTCGGGGCCTCTTGCCTTGGGCTCCCAGCACCCAGAGCTCCAGCTGCAGCTTGCAAACCGAGCCACATGCACCGAATATATCCCTCAACAAAAGTGACGAGCACACGCACAAAAACCCCACACAGGCCATAATGGAAAACCATAAAATCTCCACCAGGCATAGATTTAGAACTGCCTGTAGATTTCAATGCTAAACCTACCTTTAACGCATCCAAGGAAACGGCCTCAACAATTAATTACTTATTTAGGATAGGTCAAATTTGAAGTTAGCATAATTTAGAGCTCACAGGTAGGATACTTTAGTGGACTTAGTGAGCAAATGAAACCAGATCTGATTACGAGGTAGTAACACTGGACAAGCTCTGCAAGAATGGTGATGTTTTCTATYGCCATGCCTCAGAGCACTGTGCAGCAATAATGGGACCACATTTTCACTTCTTATTGTCTGTACTGTCTTCACGCTGGGATGCCACTGGTATGATCCCAGGAACTTGTGCCCTTGTCCACAAAGTGGTCCCGCTCATCTTTAAGCTATTAAACACAATGAAATGTTCCATGAGATCCTGTTATCATTGAGTTGYTTATTGAAGACTAAGTTCACAGCATAAATTCATACAGCTAATTGACMTCAATAAATTTAATTCTATTCAGATTCTCATCCAATACTTATTATTGACCGAGATCTTTTAATGTTCATGGAAAGTAGTTTTCTACCCAGACAAATTTAGTGTCTTGATACTGTTTTTCTCCCTTGAATTTTGGAAAACTCAGTAGAATCCAACTCACCTAAATAGCATGCGAAGGAACCAAGATCACTGTCTGTAAGCTTTAAAAGCTTGGTGATTTAGTTTGGTTTGAAGTTGAACTTGTTTGCTTCATTCTGTTTTCAATTCTTTTTTTCTTTTCTTCTTTTGTTGTTGGCAGCAATCGAAAAATTACCACAGATACRACATTTGCAAATGTTATTTTCTTAGCCTAGATTCTAGGATTGCCTTGTAGGACTGAGCACAGAACTATCCTAAATCTTTTCCAAGAGGAAATGAATATATTTGCTACAGCAAATGCAATTCAACATATTTCGTTAAGTCTTGGGGCTATTTTCCTGTAACATCTTGTTTGTCAGCAACACATGCAAAACTCCAGTGGCACAGCTTTGAATCTCTTTGTAAATAATAACACTGAGAAAAAGCAACTGCATTTAGTTTCAATGAAAGTAGACTTTGTTTATCATAAAGAAAAAAAAAAGAGGGGAAAGAAGTTTTTGTTCCACTTACTACACACGAGAATTGATTAGAGAAGCAAAAGACTGTGTTAGGCTGTGCAAATGCAAAGGCAGTTTTCGTTAATATGATTATATCCCTCACTATGAGAGGTAACGTGGTCATTTAGCAGAAGCTAATTTGTGTCTTTCAGTGGAGACTGTAAAGAGCCCACGTGGAATCTGCCCACTGCTCTGCACTTTGTGTGACTTCTGGAACATTTCAAATCATTGTCCTGAACTGCCTACTGAAGTGAGCACACAACCTCTGGATGTAGAAACAATCTCCCCTGCTTTAGTAAACTGCRGAGTGTAAAGCCACACATTACCAATTAGTGTCAACAGATGTGACTAAAATTTCATAAAAGCTTACAAGAAGTGGCCTTTAGATAATAAAAAATGGTTTGAAATATCTGAGTCAGATATARCAGATGAGATGTACAGTTTTCTGTACCCCTTTTCTGCCTATGTGCTGGATATGCATTAATGAACTGCCATCATTAATTCAATTTATACATACAAGAACACAAGCAAAAAATCCTAATGATTAGCAAATTCCCACTCAAAAGCTCAAGTCTTCTTTCCACATGCCAACAAATTAGAGTATATCCTTCAGTGTCTCTGTTCTGCCTACAAAAATATTCTTGTTCTTTCAATAAAGAAGTTCCAGTGCACTTTCCAATCAGGTGCCTAATGGGCACACAGACACAGACAGTAAATTCTGCAAGGCATGGAAGAGACTCATCCTATCCACCACATCTTCCTCCAYTAAACTCTACTGGTAATGGGATAAGTAGACCTCTAGATGCAAAACACAAGAAATAGCATGTTCTCATTTTCATGATCAGTATGTGTACCTGGGTCTCCCTTACTAATACTCTTGATTGATATAACTCTGTCTGTATAAAATACAGGTTGTTAGGTCTATCTGCAAATATTCTTACTAGCTGGAAGAGTCTGGCCTAGTGGAAGAAAAGCTGTTTATTGTTTCTTCACCTAACCTGGCAGTTCTGCCAGATTACTTGCACTGAGGGTATCTGCAGTAGGTGTGAAAGCAATTACAGAGATACCTAGTCTATTTTTGCCTCTTTTCTCTCCTCAAAATTTACCCATTTCAGAAACCRAAGTAAAGGCTTGGAACAAGTAATATTCTGGGCTTCAAAACACATCTCGTTTTCCCTATCAGTAACACAGMAGTTGCAAGAAATCTGGTACTCCTCAGGAATAGCAACAGATGAAACTATAATTTTTGCCACATTTAATTCCATGGTTATTTCTTTTTCRAGAATGACAAGAAGAAAGGGATTTCCTTCTGGTTTGTCAGAAGATTGCTACTTGCAGTCTGTAGAAAATCAGCAGATATTTCGTTAAAAACACTTGGTGCAGAGGAGACCTGAGGACCATATGGTTTCCCRCAAAAGATTCTCTCTGACACATCCTCCTCAAATGCCAGTCCTGTTATTCTGTGGCAGGGATCAATAATCCCTGTGTGGAGGGAGCTATCCTCCCAGTGAGGCCCAAGTGCTTAAGAATCTCTGATTAACTGCAACAAAAACAAGAACTGGACAAAGTTGTTCCAGCAGATTTGGAATGCAATAATGAAAACTTCCCTAGAAGCAGGTGACAGTCCTTTAATGAAACTCACAGCAGTGATTCTCGACCTGAGAYACTGCAGAGTGCTTCCATATCTACMGAGATACAAGTGCCACAACTGTGAAGCATCCTGATGTTCTTTCTGCAGGCCATCACCCAGACTGGAGAGACTCCTCATATTTTTGGCATGTTTAAAAGCGGAAAAAAAATCTTTTGCACACTTTATATARTTGTTTCTTTTGTTTCAGTCACAAAAAACCAAAAAACAGCCCCCAAACTAACAAAAAAAGGCAGTTTAAAACAAAAATCAGACTATTCCCAAACCAAAAGGAGAGAACCCACAATGAGTTTCTGAACCTGAAAATGGGGCATCTGTAGCTCTGCTGGACACTTGACACCCTTGAAGTGGACACGACTGCTGTATCATGGGGAGAGATGATCCTCCTCATCACACCTGTCTTACTTAACATGGAGATTATCTTATCCTCTCTTCAGCTGTATTTTCTTATTTGCAGACRAGGACAGGGTAATTTCAAACATCACAAGTACACAGCAAAATGCATCTCAGTGACAATTAAACAACACTGACTGCAAACTCCAAATACTTCCAACTGTTTCAGATGTCAGCTTTCCTTCTCAGAGCCTGGTTTTGTGAGAGGTATGGTTTTTTTCATGTATTTCTTAACAAACATTTTTCACTACGAAGAATTAATTTGATTAAATGAACTCCAKTTGTAGTATAAGGTTGATTTGGTAAAAAGCCTGCTTCTACATTTTCAAAGCAAAGCTAGACCACATGAATTCTGAACTTAATTCAAACTTCAAAGCCTTTCACATTTAAAGGAAAAAAAACTAGTTTAAATTTAAATAAGAAATATGAAATCTGTATTCACACAAGCAAACACACTAGCTGTATTTTTAAGACCATTATTTTTTCTTTATCATGTTCAGGGACATGCATTTTTCAGGATTGACCCTTCATGACAATAAAATTTCCTGAAATACTGAGAATTCACTTGAAGTGAGAATGCCATTCCTTACTCAATTCATATTAATAGATGTTAACAACGAAATGCAATCACCATTGTCATTAACATGTGAATGTTAACTTTTATGTGGCTGATGACAGCTATAAACATTTAAATACTTATCTTCTTCAGTGCCACTGAAAAGCAGTACTTGTCCTGGTTTACAGCTCTATTAATTTGAAATGATACCCCCTATATTCAACATTGACTGTTAGCTTGTATGTCTGCCTGCACTTTGCCGTGTAACAGTTCAGGAAAAACAAATGCTTTGAGCAGGCATCACCTTACCCACATTGCTATTAAAAACAAACAAGAAAAAACAAACCCACTGAAAAACAAAAGCACACCACTTCCAATATTCAACCCAATAATGCAACCCGACTGTTTTCCTGTGAAAATACCTCAGTGAGTTCTGTCAGGAATCAAAGGTCAACAAAAAATAAAACCCTCCTTTAAATGCCTTCAAATTCGTCAGAGATTTTGATTTAAATCTAACCAACTACTTCTGTATTGTGTACATCGAATCAGCTTTGGCTTATAGGATTTACCTTGAATAAATGTRTCACACGCTATAATATGTAAATTTAATAAAATAAGCATGAAACACATTAACAGSAGCATGGCAGTATTGGTGTTATCCTGCCTTCTGCAGAGCAAGTTTGCAGAATTCCATAAAGCATATTAACTGCAAATGTATGACCCAAAGGTGGATGTTTATCCTCATTCTYGGCTATCACAACAGCAATCCTTTGAAAAGCAATTTAGAAATACAAGGAGCTCRTGTTCGTGTACGTCTAGGTGCTTATTGCATTGTCTGCCACGAAGAAAGGAAACTTGGGATGGGAGAGACGCAGTCTGCTTTCCTCCTCAACACCTTGCCCAGAAAGGCATTCAGCAGTTCTGCAGCTGTCCTGCCATGTGTCACCAGGAGTTTAGGAAGGGCCAGCTAGCAGCTYTTTAAAGACAGCCAACCAGATGCTCCCAGAGGGATGAAATTAGTCTGCTGCAAACACCAGCAGAAAGTTCAGTCGTGCTTGAGTGGAAGCCAGATCCCAGCGTAAACCCCAGAGTACAGGGAAGGAAGACAAAAGTAGCAGTCTCTTCAGAACTGCATATTGAATTACTTYGTTACATATCTAAATAATAAAATAAGCCCTGAAAATTATCTGTCTCTTGATTAACATCCTCCTCAATTTCTCTTGTAAATGAAATGAGACAGTTCATCTTCTGAAGATAAATTATATGAAGCAATTCCTGCTGTACCATCACGCCATGGACTTTAAAGCCCATGCACTTTAAAGCCCCTAAAAATGCAACAATTCTTGTCTCCTGGATCAGTGGGACATATGGAAATGATCTAGTAATGTCTTCAGTGACACTTCCTTTAATTGGCAATCATGTTATAAAAAAAACATTTTAGACCAGTTTACTAAATGACTAAATCAATAACCAGTCTAAACAAAAACAGCCACAGTAAAATATTCAAGAATACTATTATGAAAAAAAATGATTTAAAAATAGCACCTGACTGATATTTCTGTCTCCACACTGCATGAGAATTGGCAAAGCACTCACAAGAAACACAGGACGGCCTCATGAACTTTGGGGAATTAATAAGAGAAATTTGCCTGCCCAAGCAAGTGCTTGATATTTAAAAACAACCTCCTGAAACATAACCAGTGTGCAAGAGTTCAGCCAACTAATGGGTTTTAACTAGGCAAAATCAGGCCACTTTTATGGTGAGATTGACAGCTTTGGCTCCACGCTTCATCTTTTAAATGCCACCTACACCTCAGCTGGRGCACATCAATAGCACCATTTATGTTTTTTCATTTCAGTGAAATTACTCATTTTCTGCAGTTGCAATGTTACTGCAACATTAAAGCAACTATTTGAACACTTGAGACCATTAGCTCAGTCCTCTTTAAGGTACATGCCTTGACTACACCTCTGTGCATGGCTAAACCTTTAATGATCTGTTCACAGCTCCTTTCCTCACCTCCTAACGAAATTATCACTCAAAAAACCCCCAATACGACAAATAACAATTATATTYTTTATAAAGTGAGAAGTACATGGAGGGAAAATATAACATGGAACAGACTTAATTTTTTTTCCTTCTCACTGTTGAGAATAATCTCAAACATTATCCAAGTTATCGCTTGACAGGTTTCGCACTTCCACTGCTCCAAACTTGCTTCTTCCACAGCTAGAAAGCCTTTGTAACTGCAGGTGTGTTAGGGCAACCTAGCTTCAATCTAACAATCGTGCCTGAATCCTGTATGTTCTCTGGCCTTTATCTGGTAATTCTATTCTGCCAGTAATGGTCTATTGATGTGCACAGGACCGGTTGCTCGAGCACAAAACCTTCTTTCTGAGCTGAAGTCTCAGAAATGTTGTTAGCTGTCCCATTTAGCTTTTCTCTGGGTCATTTGGCTCTCACCCCATAAGCCAGAAGGATAAGTGCAGATCCCTTATAAAGCTGCATCTTCCCCTTCTGCAGCTGTCCATACAGGATGCAGCATGATGTTAGGAAWATGTGGGATTTCAAACATGAATTGGGTATTCAAACAGGCTGCCCCACACAGTGAAGGGAAATCTTTCCCCTTACCAAGACATGCCAGCAGATGATGCCTAATGTTTGATAGGATTGAGTGTCTCAGGATTATAAAACATGGATTTATTTAAACACATCACTCTCCTGAAGCAACAAAAGGGTATCTGTTATTATTTAAATGAAGTTAGGCAATTTTTCTTTTAATAAAATGCTAGATGCTAGCATACTGAAACAGGAGTGGTTTACGAATCAACTAATTTTAAATGCATTCTTTACATTGTTCAAAACACTAAAAAAGTTGTAATAATTAGGCATGAGAACAATATTTTCCACATTCACAAAGGACAGAATGAATAGCAATTACCTAAAAATAATTTTTGTATCTCATTATTTACATACAGGCAGGTATTTGATGGTACATAAATGTGGGATGGTTTATATGAAATTTCAAATCAAACTAAATTTCCTGGTTTCCAAGTCATTGTTAAGAACTAGAGGTTTTTTTAATGGCATCCTCCAAGAGATCACCACTGCCTCCCTACTTTACACCACACATGGCTGTGATACCAGTTAGTGAAATTTTGCCTTAAGCTTAAATTTTCTATTTTATTTATGATGATTGACTGAATTATTTATTTTTTCTGAACATTTTCTTTAAACAGTAGGGAAAACATTGGACAAAAGGAAATAGTATGTGGGTTTTTAGGTTAATTTTGTTTGCCTGTTTAAAAGTTGGACTGGAATCTCCAGGGCATTTTGTAAAGCACAGTTCATATCAGTGCAGTTGTTTCTTGTGTGGCTTCCATAACACAGGCAAAATAAGTTTTAAATTATTTCTTCTGCAGTCTTACTAGGTGACAGGAATCTCTAAGTCGTACTTACAACAGTAAGTAATAACTTAAGATTCCAATATCAGTGAATTTTTTTAGGATTAATCCGTATCTTACCCAGAGTGCTTAATTGCTAAAGTGTGACTGATCCTTCACAACTACAGCTGCATTAAATTCAACTCTCCTGTGATCCACAGGTCAACCTCACGTCTGCCTTTTCTTAGAAGAAGAAATAAAATTGTCAGTCCTTGCAACATACATATTCCATAGATTTTTTTGGTGTTTTTGATTAATAAGTCTTTGCAGACTAATTTTACACAGGAGCAAAATACTCATAATGGGCAAAATTGCCAATAGTATCATGTGAAAGCTTACACTGTACACAATAAAGAATATATTCCCTAGCAATGTCTATTGAACCAACATGTTCATTTAAATTTCATTTGAAAAAATACCTTCTAAATTCACTTTCTTGTTTTTAGCCAGGAGTTTTTTAGATCAATGTCAACACAAAAATAGATATTTACTAAATGCGAGCAGGCCACAGATAAAGCCAGAACATTTTGCAGAAAAAGAAAAATTGCATCAAACTGCAGTGAAATAAGTGGGTTTATCAGCACTCAAGCAATTGTAAAGAAGAAACTGTCTAACATGTATGATCTGAAAAAGAAAATTCATTTATAAAGGCTTTGCACATTTTTACATGGTACAAAACTTCCTCCCTAAAGCCAACAGTAACAATTGGAAGGGAATTACAGGATATAATAAAAGTCTTAAAATCACAGGGAATCTTTCAAATGCTGCCTGTAGAAATAATATCTTGTGCGTATAATTACTCACCGTTCGAATACCACAAGTTCTCGTAGCTTTTTAAAAAAATTCACATCTATTAATTTTGCTCCTGTCACCATTAATATTCAACATTATGACAGCATTCCTGCTTTCTCAGGTGTGCAGCACAGACCTCACTCAGTATCACAGCACATGCTGCTCTCAGTGCCAGCAATTCTTCATGATGACTGCGAGTTGCTGTCTCCTCCAGAGCAGACGAAGGAGTCAGCTCCATTGTCTCTCTGACCTGACCTCCACTTTAAGAAAAACTTCCCAGCCTGTATAGCTGCTAACATCAGAAGGTCTGTCATTTCTTTGAAACTAGTCTTAAACTCTCTATATTGAGAAAAGGACTATTAATAATCTAGTATAACAATTCTTACATTATTTCAACCATTATTTTCAAAAGAAAATTGTATGCCAGACTGATTTCAGTCTGAGGCTTTTTCAATACTTTCATCCAAACGCTTTTCCTTATTAGACTATTTCTCCTGTTAACTGTTTACAGTTCACCTGCACTGAAGGCATCCTTCACTGTACATTCCCATCTCAGCACTGCACCAAAGCCTTTGCAGACCTTACTGACATTTCACAGTTATTTACACAATGCAAAGGTAGTGATTTAGATTAGTCAGGAGACAAACAAATTGCTGGCTATATACACACAGATTTCTGCAAGCTACATACATAGAGATTTCTATCTGTCTGTATAAATACAAGGATTTGCTTGTTCCAAAGGCTTGCAAATCTTGATTACCCTGACTCTCCCATAGAGGCTGGACACGTGTGAGGATTTGTAGTCTATCCTTAGCGAACACGAAGCTAACTAAAGCAGCTTAGACAAGATCTTTTATTTGATGGCAGAGAATTAATCTTGGATGCAATACAATGTATACAATCTCGAATCACTACAAGGATCTTATCACCCTACTCCTTTCACCATCTGCATGTGATAATTGCAGCCAGACTGTAACCCCCTTGCTCCTCCACTGCAGCGTCCTCTCACCTCACAGCACCCAGAGCCAGCACCACTGTTTGCAAAAGGCACGGCCAGATCTCTCACTCATCTCTGCCTCCTCAAACAAAGCTGTGGAAATCATCCCTCTAAATCCTCCCTGATCTCCTTGTGGTGATCTCACTTCCAGAGCTGTTCAAACATATGGGCAGCAATCAGGCCATATCCAACCTCACATTTGCCAGAAATGTTTAGAACAGCTCAGTGTCCCCTTTTTGTCTGCAATTTCGATTTATACATATGCTTGCCTGTAATTTCAATTCATACATGTCATTCCCTTGAGACATTATTGCCCTGCCGAAGTGGAAAATCATATCTGTATGCATTAGAAAAATAATACTATGACAGAAAATGTGAAAATCATTGCATGATAAATGCTCCATGTTTCTTGCAAAAAATACCATAGCTCATAGAAAGAAACAAAAATATATTACCTTGAAGCATTTTTGAGAAATTTTTGTTGTATGATCAAGATATTTGAAACCACGTTTAAGAAAAAATACCTTGTAGAAAAGTGAATTTATGATTTGTTCACTTCTAGAAGCTGCAGCCCTTGTTCTAGTTGAGTTCCACTAACTTTATTGCCAGTCAATGAAAAGTGCATGACAAAATTTGCAGAGAAAACCACAGTGCTGACAGAGCAGAGTAATTAGTGACTGAAACCAAGTTAGGCAGGATAATTATGCTGTCACTCTTCCAGCTCTAGGAGTATTTACACAGGATGTCTATCAGAGAATAAACGCACACACGAAGAATTATTGCTGTATTTCCCAGTGAACACACACAAGAAATACTGCAGCATGCATATACATAGAAAAAAAGCTTTCGAGAGAGCAGGAGCTTCAATGGGGTACAGAGCAGAAATGAAGTTTATTTCTGATGGTAAAAGTCAACATTGCACGCAAGATACCTTAGACCCACTACTTATTTCCTGATTTTATTTGGACACACTGCTACTGGGTAAAGATGAATTGAATAGAAAACCTAATTCTGGACACAGGATTTAAGGATCTGATTAGAAGAGAGTTAAAATATCTCTGGGAGGAAAAGAATTCTGTTAGTTTTGCTGAAATGTAGATAGATATATAGTATATATAAAAGCATACATATATATAGTATAAATATATATGCTTGTATTTATACATACATATATATAGACTGTAAAATTGCCAAAAMCATTCAGACACTTATAATGTATTACATATATGAATATATATGCTTATCTATACATAATGGAAAGTTAGCCCTGACAAGCAGTTATATGCCAACTATTAGGCTAATTTCAATTACAGCTTAAGCATTAATATAACTATAAAATATATAGCAGCAAAAACATAAAGGTGTTTTTAGGTAAAACCAATTTAATTACTCTGATTTAGCCTAAAAACACTTCACCCATTGTCCCACCAACATGGCAATTTGTTTGTGTTGTATTTGTGGATTCCTTGTTAGATATTTGTGAATTTATGAAAATATCAGATAGAGAAAACTTGCAGTAAAAAGCAAAGCCTTTTACTTTGTAACTCATGTTACTCATGACCAATGATCAAAATGAGTATTTTTGCACTGCAATTTCTATTTCTTCTTACTGCTTACAATTTCTAAGAGCATATACATTTACTCTGTATTTCCTACACAGGTAGAAATTGCCAAGCTAACCTTATCTGGTTTACATTTTTTAATATTCATATTTCTACTGTAATGTGACAACTTTTATGCATTTTCAAGTTGCGTATTGTTTTTTATATTTTATCTGCATGTGTGATACAGCTTCATTTTACCTTTCAAATAGAAGCAATATAAACTTGTCTTCCTCATATATATGGATACTCAAGGAAATAGAGGCAAGATAGCTTCAAGTAGTGTCATTAAATCCTGCTATGTTATCAAGAGCAGATGTTCAGAATGCAAGGATCTCTAATGCCTCTGTTTCTTTTTCAAAAAAAATGCATTTTGTCTTCCTTAAACTGCAAAATGAAATTAAAACTATAAAGCTATATACTGCTAAAGGTTGTAAACACTAAAAGCTAAAGGTTTAAAGGTGCCCAATAAGAAATGAACCTTCTTGACTGTCATCATTTGTTGTGAGATCTCTAATCACTCTGCGTATGCATTAATTGGATTCAACACAATCACTCGASCTTTTAGTTTTCTGAAAGCCTGAACAAATGGATTAGTATGACAAAAYCTGCACCACGAAAAAAAGATAAAGGAAGTATTTTTATTTCCTTTTGTTTAGCTCAYTGAGGGGATTAAAATGATATTTGTTAACTAGAATTATAGCAGGATCCCAGRCAGTTAACTCTGAGAAAACAGTCTCAAAGGAATATTCCAGACAAACAAGAAGTTATAAAATAAACAYATTCCCTTTAGCTACATAGGAAGAACATATGCAACACATTCTACATTAACTCCAGTTCTGTCAAATTACTTCTATGCCACAACTTTCTGCCTATGTTCTAATTTAAATGTGTTAAAACCAAGTGAAAAAAAAACCACCACTGATTTGTGTCCTATTGAGATCTTTACAATAAAAATTCACACCTAGACTTTTTGTCATACAATTTATATAACTAGTAATTCCTTAAAAACCAGTGTGAGAATAAAAGGTTCGGTGTAACCCTAGGCCTAGAAATGCTAATTTTTCAATTTCACGCTAAGTCAGCCAATGAGAAACAAAAAAAGTTTACTCTAACTAAATCAAAGAAATAAAACCAGCACCTCTACCAAGCTGCTTTGGGCACTCTGTCAGATCACCCAGCTACAGGAATTGCATCCTCAGCGAGCAGGTGAGTGCCTGCACTGCTGCTGGGGGTCGTGCCCTGCCGRGCGCAACCTGCACTGTGAGCAGCTGCCTGGGGAGAGGAGGGTCGTACACATACTTAGGTATTTCAAGCCAAGACAGTCACAAGGGCTGCATTTTATTTGACAGAATTAATGCTGATTATCACACAGCAGCCCTTTAACTGCTGGCTGGAGGGAGGTGCAGGCCGATTTGGAATAACGTAATTGACACAGATCTAAAAACATCGCTTTGCCACGCACACGAGAAATGATGTTTGCTTATTTTCCTACACAGATGAAGGACAGCTCGAATGATTCATCCTTAARCGGGTAAACAAAAGCGGGGGGCTGAATTGAATGGCAACATAATTTCCTTTAAAAGCTTATTGAGCACGTATAGCTACACTGTATTGTGGCAGTGGTTGTGAGCAGGASAAACACTACATGCAAGCGCTGGAAGTATAAACACACAGGACTAATCTGATGTTGTGGAAAAGCACAATCAAGAACTAATTTCTGGTTTCGTAGCATCAATTTAACCCTTTGAAAGTATAACTGCTTTCCTGCACCAACAGTGGACTCCCTGAAAYCACGCTCAAGACTTACTCAGTAATTCACAAAGTAATTATATTCACAAATTAGAAAAAAGTATGGTAGCAGCTTAGGATAATTTTTATTTTAGGACTAAACCTCCTTCAGAGCACATCTGCACATCGTATATCTCATTSGGTGTTAGAAGCCATATCGTACAGAAGAAAAATAGCTGTTTATTCAGTCCTTTTAGAACTAAATTTCATATTGAAAACTTCTGAAAAGCACTGAACACCTCCAGCTCCCACAGGCTTCAATGATGCCCAAAATGCAGAAAAACTGAAATCATCTTTGTAACTTAACACGGACAGATTAAGATCCCCATATTTGAASTTTTTCATGCAGATAAATGAAGAGGCTTATATAGGAAAACCTTCAAAATTAGTGTTTGTTCAGCAAGAGAAATAAATGTTATGTCTACCTTGCACAGATGAATAAATCTAMTTAAGTCAATAAACACTAATGAAATGAATGGAGCTAACATTGATTTCAGGGCAGCCAGGACTTTGCCCAATGTATTTACTCTGCACAAAATTGTATAAACACATTAATTGACTGCAAGGTGAGGGATTCAGAAAGATACAATATAAATTCTGACATTTTTTTTAAACCAATACTTTTGACAGAAGTCTCATTATTTTTTGAAATAATTTTCTCTTTAAGTTCTATATTTTGAATCAGATCAATAAACTATTACCAAGTTCATTTTTATGAAAATCAAACTATACTTTATTCAGTAAAAAGATAGGTGCTTCAGTTCATTCATAGCACATGACCAGCCAGGAATTCAACATACTTTGATTTTTATCATTTATTCATTTTGATTTRTTTTATAAATTATTCATTTTAATAATTATTCTAAAGAGGTATTTTGTATCCTGATTTTTCTAAACTATTTAATGCTTATCAATAAACATGAATAATTTCTAAATGACATCAAATCTGTATGTGGAAAGACAGCTGGGGGTGAAATTAGGGGAAACTGAGAAGTTATATTCACATCCTCATAGAGGCTATAAGGGTACAGAAATTATAGGGTAAAATGCAGCTGCGGCTCCCTGGATGGAATGTGGTTGGCAGCTCAAACCCAATTCCTCGATGACTCCCCATGGACACAATCTGCAGGCACAGCACCTGCTAAGGGGGATGGAATGGAGGGTGGAGTGGAGTGGGAACACCACGGCCAGGCTCTGCTGAAACCCTCGCAGGAAGGGGAACTCGATGGCACTTTGCAGCTGAGAAACCACAGAGCACCTGTCCACCAAGGGGGAGAGGAGGAGATGTCCTGCTGCTGAGCCAACAACTGGGGCAAAATCGCTCTCCTCAGATGAACTTGGTTCATCTAACAAGGGAAAAGGTAAAAGAGGTATCATTTGTGCAATTTTAGGAGCCCGTTTCTCCTGTGCACAGGGGGAAACCAAGGATTCCTTTGCTTCCAAAAGCATTTCTGAAGTATAGTGCTTTGAAATCAGAAATTGAGGTGTTGAAGTCATCGTTGATCTTGGATGGGGAAACAGGAGAAAAATTGGGAATCCAAGTGGATGAATTTAGGATTGAAAATGATCATCTTAAAGCTGAGGTTGACCGGCTTAAAACTCTACTCGCTGCAGTGGAGCACAGAAAGAAACTGTGGTGGAGAAACTGCCTCATGTTTCAGATACAGGCTCTGCAAGTCAGTGCGTTACAGGGACCCTGAGACTTGGGATGGAGATACTTGGTACAATAATTATGATGATGATGATAAAACCACAGAGAACCCTGATTCCACATGTGAGCCCAGGAAAAGAGAAAGATCCAGAATAACCACTTCAATAACAGTGAAGTGAAGTTTTCAACAGAATACTTTGACTGAAGTATAAGCTCTAATCACAGCCATTTATATACCCATCTAAAAGGTAAGAATAAATAATATTTATTTATTTTAAAATTTATTGATATAATGTATCTGGGAAGACCTCTGCTTAGTCATTTTCAGCCATGGTGCCAATGTGATCCAAAGTCCATTTTGTAAATTTACATATGTATCAGAGACCAGAGACCCTGACAACCCTGATAACTTTGAGGTCTATTACTTAAGCAGGGTACCTGCATGATAATTAAAGACATTTCTACTAAGATAGTTTATGCTTTCAAGAATTAAGGTAAATCAACTCTTCTACATTTTGTTACATACTTTTATCATTTCAAATGATTAAATGATTAATTATGAAATCCATATTATTAAATGTTATCAAAATATAAGATATTTGTCCTGAAGTTTCAAAGCCATGTGCTTCAGCTGTATCCTAACTGTGTGCAGCAGCATTGTGAATAACTTAGAGTGTGAGAAAGGCAAGATTATTGTTCTATCAGACCAGACAAACAGGAGAGTTTATTACTGAAGTTACCAGTGCTGCTGCAGCTGACCTATTATCTCTGACAGGTATGAGTTCAGTGGCCATACAGTGGCTGCTGTACCTGAATTACTGAAATTCTTGTAAGGCAAATGAAAAGCATGAAGGCAAGGAGCAGCTACCAAGCATGAATCAGGATTTCTGAACTGACTCCATCTGATACCTTCATTCCCCTCTCCCTCCAAAAGTGTGGTGTAAGAATAAAGTGAACATGAGAAAGAACAAAGTTGAATGTTTCTGTGGGAGCCTGGAAAGAAAACATACAGATTAATACAATGATTTTACTTATTGAGTAGTTTCAGCATAATTACAGCTATATTAAGACTGTCATAGTGAGGCATCAACAGTGCCATCATAATGCCTACATAAAAGATGACTCATCAGAGCCCTGAAATTCAAGTGAAACACTTACTGTCACTCAAAATGGTTTAGGAAATGAAAGCCAATTTTTCCAGCCTAACAGGCTAACTCACTATGCTATTTTAATTATTTTTCATTCAGACGGATTTTTCCTGGCACATAGAACCAATGCATCAAGGAGAAATTTCTTTTGAAAAATCACATAGCAAGATAGTATCAATTGAGGATGCAAGAGCAAAAAACAGAAGATGAAAAAAGCAAAAAATATGTCATCTAAGATGCTAAATACTGAAGATTTGCAGAAAAGGGAACAAGGGAAAGWAGGAGAGCCTGCAGGCCTGTAAATTTATACATAGTCACCTAATAACTGGCCATATTTTRCTGGAAATGTGTCTAACAGAGAATTAAGCAACAATTGCTTCCAAACCTGTAAGTAAGTAAACTTGCAAGCCATTCAAAAAAATCATATAACTTTTCAACAGTTATTTAGTATTCCAAAAGCACAAAATCTGGAAAAAAAATCAACACATTTCCTTATATGGTGCAGACCACCACGTATGTCATGTCTGTGTACATCCAGTGATCTGGGAGAGTTACACAGTGATGTCCAGCTCACTGGGACGTGACTTTTACAGTGGCTGATCTCCAGCTCAACAACAGAGGAGCCACAGCACCACTTCCCTCCTCCCTGCACCGCACGCCACTCCAGGAAGGCCTGGTATCCGCTCTGGTTACTCCTTATGGAGGCTCCAGGTGATTTGCCTTGTTTGTTCTCACACAGGCTGACAGTATTTTCAGCTGGGGAACTGTATGCATTCACCTCACACAGCAGAAAAGCACAGGGAGATAGTCTTCCAGCTGATAGGGGGAAAAAATCAAAACTGCTTTTTTAACAGAAAAAGATACATTTTACCAATCATGTGCAGCCTATTTCAAACTTTCTTAACTTTTGGATAATGTGTATCTTTAAAACTTTTTGTGAAACACAGGCAATTCACCTTCCTTTTCCTACAGTAGGTGGGATTGGCTAATATAGCTAGAAAGAGATTCCATCATAGATATATACATTTAGATATTGTTTCAGCTTTGAATCAGCTTAATAATAGAGCAAATTAAGAGAAAACCTATGAAAACCCATGAGCTTTGGAGAAATACACAAATCCTGTACAGGTTCTCCAGCATCATGTTTAACTAAAAATGAAAATACTGTTTCAATAAAAGATAAAGTTTTTTCAGTTCTTTCCTGTGCTTTTAAAAAATAGTGTAATCTATAAGACTAAATCTATAAAGTTATACTGCTTAAGTATAGACATAATATAGCCAAATGTTCCATTAAGCAAAATAAAGGTGGCTCATTTTCTTTCAATTAAAATCTGAAAAAATACTATATTTCAAAGCAACATATTCATATTTAAACAGAAATTTCCATTTTTCAACCAGTCCTTGACAACATATTTCTATGACATTATCATACACTGAAGTTTACTTTCTTTCACGTGACCTAAAACATTTTGTCTAAACGTATAATTTTCAATACATGCACTTAATGTGCTTAACACTTTGTTGAGGTCAATAACACACTATCACCTCAAATGCTTTTTGAAATAATTTCTCATGATAGCTGTATTATGAAAAAATACAAGGGAAAATAAATGGCTGAAAATTACGATACATAATGAATAACTGAGAAGCTACTGACCATCAATTTGCTTATTTGAAAAATACTGAGGTAACAATAATGAAATGAAGTATCTGCTAGAAGGAGCTGATATATTGGACAAATAATGCTGATTAATCTCTTACCCATAGCAAAGATTTTCAATGGAAAGGTTATTACTGCAATTTTTATGGAGAGCTCAGTCCTTGTGAGTGGTTCACATCACACCACTCCCTCAGGACTGTTCACATCAGACAGCACGGACTCTGCTCTGCTTGGATGGGAACACAGCATGAAACTGCATCTGTGCATGGAAATCAACAACAGGCCAGGTATTCTTGCTTTGGGGTAGCAAGGTACCTTCAGATAGAGGGTTTCATAAACATTAAGCTTGTTAGATTTTCATTCCAGTTACACTATTAATAATGTAGGAATGTAACCTACATAGTAGCTGCTTCATGCCAAGCATCCTTCTTCCAAGCAACATCCCAGGATTAGACTGCGCTAGCCTACTCTAAAAATAAAGTCACCCATCATGTGGCCTTGCACCAGCTATGAGTAATCTGTTTTCTTCCATCTCCAGCTTTCAACTAACATGGCAGTTTTGAACACAAGTCTTTTCCTGAGCAGAAAATAAAATAGATGTTAAGTGAGTGAGACTAAGCCCGGGAAAACTGCTTGCAATTGCATTAAGGGTTGCCTTACAATGACACCTAAATGTATTTCCATGGAACTACTCCCACCCAATTCTATTGTAAAATACAGCAAACAGATTTTTTTTTTTAAATTATGTAACAAGAACCCAAAATAAAGCATTCACATACTCACTTATATTGTAAAAGCACAAAAAGCTTCAAGTAATAAAATAGCATAGAGCTCTTAATTAGTTTTCAAGGGTTACATTTTGCCACCATAAAATGGGACAGAAACAGGAAACCAGAAAAGGCAGAATACTCTCCAGAGGACTATGTAAGGGTGTAAACAAAAATTTAGTCTCCAGAGCTCATGCTCTTGTACTCAAACATTCATCTAAAAGGAAGCACATGGTGACAAAATGCAATCATTTTGACTGAAGAAAATGAAAGCATATAACATAAAAATTGGCATTTTACAGATGMTATTAATAATTGATCTAATAGATCAAGAATGCCAAAAGAAACAAAATCTTTTTGAAACTACACATATGTTCAAACTCCAGGAAAAAAAACCAAAACAGGTTGACAGCAAAGGCCAGGGAAATTTTTTTCTTTCGTTGTGGATTAGATCGTTCTTGTACTTCTATTAGTTACGGGACTCTTTGAGGACTTAATTAGTTGAAGTTAGAATTAATTCCTTTGGTCTTTTTCTCTTTGTACATAAGCGGAGGAGACATCTCTGAATATGCACTGACAGGTGGACAGACTACTAAAGACTTTTCTTTAATGGTAAATGCTGCTTTACACCCTAGAACTCATCTCTGAAAGCCACCTTCACTCCAAAGAATACTGTCAGAAACCACCCAAACTATCTGGTTTTTCACCTGGGAAGAGCGTGATGATCTGCTAAATAAAATGTTTTCCAATTTTAACTCCAGGATTTTTCTTTTCCCTTGATCACTCGTCCAAAGAGAAACAGACACGCGCACAGACCTTCGAGCAATCAAGTTCACCAGTACAGCAGCCACTTTGGGTTGGCTAAGCCTCAAAGGGCAGGCTGCATGGACTGTTTCCTTTTGTACATCATGAGGAAAAACCCAAGGCTATCCATTACAAATCCACATGTGTAAATGTAACTCACCAATAAACAAACTTATTGATGCAAAAATCCTTAAGTGCTTGTGAGATTTTTACAGCTTCACCTCAGCTGAAAAAAAGGCAACCAGACAGCTTCCTACTGGAGCATATTTAAAAGACATTATGAACTCAAAAATAATTTCCAGAACTGACATAAAGAAAGAGAGATCTGACCTAAGGCATGCTATCTCAAATTTGCATCAAAGCTCCACATGGGCTGCCATGAGCAGCCCAAGCTGGCACAATTCACACCTCTGTGCCTGGTAATTTAACACTGACTGTGGCAGCATTGCAAGGGCTATCTCTAGGAAAGGATGAGCTATGTGTTTACCACGTCAGCCATTATACCCAAGCYTGCCTTTTCAGAAAAGAAGTACCTTCATGACAATCAAAAGCTAAACTATCTGGAGCACGGAATTTGTATGATCCTCACAAAAACTGGAAGTGAAAGAATAAAAATTCAACACTAAAATGCTATGAATATTGGTTTCCTGCAAATCTGTGAATCTATTCTAGTTTCCTTCTGCATATGCTATAAACGAGTTCATAGAGATGTAAGAAAAATGTGAGACAAAATAAGGCAGAGTTGCACCTATTCCCTTCTCTGATTTCAACTGACTACTTRTCTTTTGTCAAGAAACAGTAACCACTAATTTTATCTGTGCACATTCAAAAGCATAAAGGACTTCTGTAAATTTGTAAACTGCAAGTCCCCTCAGAAGGTATACAAACAAACAAACAAACAAAAACAGCTTTTAGTAATCTAAAACATTTCCCCTTCTGTTTGAAGCAAACAAGGCAAAACAAAAAAGGTCAAAAAATCCCATCTCAGAATCTGGAATCAAAGCCATAAGTGGTAACAGTCAGGGTCAGCAAAGAGGGGCAGACACAAACTCAGGGAATCTACAACGACAAAGGGAGAATACTCAAAAGGATTATTATCTCTCCCCTCTGAAACGAACTCTGAAATGGGCTATTTTTACATGGAAAGACTCCAGTCAAGGATATGATGTACATTACTCCAGAAGGCCTGAAGATACCTTTGAAAATTAGAAGGGCTTGAATGCCAGCATTTCTATCTTGCAGCATTAATGATTGTAATGAGAAAACTGAAGCCTTCTTTAATATAATATCCATCTTACTAGCACATAAATTAAAGTGTTAATAAAATAATAAGTAGCAAAGGTGTGTTCAATGTTTCATAAGAAGCCTAAGGACACTGCATAAATCACCAAAATTTTAACTCTCCTACCATAAACCAAGAATTGAAGGATTCAGATTAAAAAAATGTAACCAGGAACTATCACACATAATCCAGCAAATGTGCAGGATTAACACTCTATAAAGAGATAGCAAGTAGACTGAAACACTACAGATATTGGAGAGCTTGTTTTTTAAAGTTTTGCCTCTTACCTTTCTTCATTTCTGCTTCTCATCTAAGCTGGGCTAGTATTGATGACCAAATGGGTGACTCTCCTGGACAGCAAAAGCCAAATTCAGCTACTAACTTGGATGATACTTATATCCAGAAAGAACTGGATCTTATACTCAATTCTTACAGACTTCTAGATCACTTCCAACACAATATGCTGAAATTCCCAAGTAAGCTAGCTGAGGGACTTTCCGTTATCTTCTGAAATAATAGATTCGTTTGCTGGTAAGTTTATAAATACTTTTGTGATGTTYAGCAAACAAACACTAACAAAAAAAATCCAACTAAAAATAATAAAAAAAAATTTAAATCATTTACACTGCCAGGACAAACAGTTTGAGAACATCCCAAATGATGTAAAATATCCATCCCTCTGTCTCGTCCCTCCCCTAGTTACCTGCCACTAGTTCCTGAGTTTGCCTCACACACTGAGGACTTGCTTTCGTGGTGGAACTAACATTTTTAAAAGGGGCATGAGATTCCCTCTAACCAACACCTACTGTGTACACATCAACATCTAAACTACGAAAAAAGAAATCTAGTCTACTAAGCTTTCTTTTTGGTCTTAGGAGAGAGTTTTGGACTTAGGAGAGAGTTTACGATGATTCACCTGAACTTTTAGACAGAGCTGAGATCAAATGTGTTAGGCAGAGGTGACAGAAAATGAAGCACATCAAAACTACAGTCATCACACATTCATCATACTTCAGTTACCTCTCTCAGTCCATTTTCCTTCTTTGCCCCTTCCCCAGAGTTTGATGCAGTCTACCCCGAACTTCTCACAGTTACATGTTTACAGGAACTTTGTCCCAATACATCCTAATACACAGTAGAGGATGTTTTTCTGTATCTAAACCTGTTTCTCTATATTTTAAATTATTTCCAAAGAAAATTGGTCGTTTTCTTGGAATGTAGGGTTCTCCAGACTAACATCCAAATTCCCTTCTCTTGGAATTATGAAAGTGAGTCATAATTCTACATTTCATTAAAAAATGAAGCTACAGTTACATATGGTGGCTTCTAAATGCTCCCTCCCAAAGCAGAAGTGGCTCCAGTACACCTCAGTGTGCAGCAGTCACCATGCTCAGTGACCAGAAAGCCAAACTTTTATCATGTGTCTCTGCCGCTATCCCTCCTTTGCTTAAATAGTCCCATTTCTTCTGGATTCTTGGATCATGAAGGGCACACTACACAACATATTTATTCTGCCAAAATTGTAGAAATCTGACATGAAGACACAGCGAACAGCAAGCTTTACAGTGATTGAATGTAACTGCTTTAAAGCTACACCAAATTGATTGTATCCTATATACTTAGGAATGCACTGTACAAAACTACTTTTTTTTCTTCCTATTCATCTACAGTAGCACATTTTACAAACAAATCTCTATTTTTTGGACACAGTATAGTAATAATTTGAGTCCGTGAATACCTCAGCATAAAAAAAAAATCTTCCTTTTACAAAATTGCTGAAGATCACTGAAATGTAACCTTTATGATAGGTCAGTAAACTTCAGATCAGTAAACACAAACATGCCTTTGCCTCCAGTGAATACATTCCATTTTAAAAGCTGTGTTCATACCATCTACAAATACAATTTAGTGTAAGCAGTCACATTTTATTTTCTCACTTTAAAAATGCCCAGAGATCACCTCTAATGTTTATGCTTTGATTTGCTCGATAAAAGGTTATTTTAAAAAGTTGAATACAAACATTTCCTGCAATTCTGGAAAAAAACCCAAAATCATATTAGAGTTGGATATCTGATGCATCAAATTATCACAACTGGAAACCCATTAAATAAGAACAAAACCTCTTGCATTGCTTTTTTTTTTAAGTGTAATTCATTTCTGTAGTACACACTTAGTTAAAATCAATCACAAACCAAATTGTGGTGCAATTAGTTTGCATTTCACTACCTGTATCAGTGATTTTATGTGGAGAAGTGTTTTTCCACTACCCACTAGTTGTTCACTGCAGAGGCAGGACTCATGCAGAGTGGCCACCATTCCCCTTTAGTATTCGTAAATAAGTGGCTCTCCTGGCCCTCAAAGTACCTACTATGTGACTTTGCAGTATTAGCTTCAGTATTGGAGTAACAATCTACAGCTGAATTCTGAACATAATCCCACCTTGAGAGAACTACAAGAATCACATGTTCTCAAACACTAAATTAAGTGTACCGCACACAGGACAACCTGATACAAGGGGGCATGTGCAGGAAGATGAAAGAGTGGATGGCTTCAACTAGAGAGTTTTCTGCACAACAGAAACACAACAGTTCAATTGTTTGTATAATACATTGACAGTCCTTGAAAATTACTAGACCACTCCAGAAAACCATAAAAATAGCTATTGTTGTTGTATTTCTTCCCCACTGGGACATAGGAAATATTCCCAGAGCTCTGACTCCAGGATTTTAGACTGTTTAAGATAGACAAATTTATAAAATGGATATGGAGTACTTATTGCCACTTAAAATATAAAGCTGGAGGTGGAGAGCTGCACTGGTATAACAGAAACCCAGAACAGACTGAGAAAGTGCCCGTGAACAGACCACTAAGAAGTGCTTAAATCGTTAAGCATTGTAGACTCAGAAGTTGCACAAATTTGCTGGTTCTGGTTCACCCCTTGCGGAGACCCAGCTGATGCCGCAAAGCTGCACAACGCGTGTGAAGCATGGAGCAGCTCAGGGACGGCCRCGGCCAAGGCCGGGAAGAGCCATTTCATCTCTCCTGGTGCACACTCTTCTGTCCCCTGAGGAGAAGCGGCTGAAGCCGCAGCTCCATCGCTAAGGCAGCAGGTGAAAGAGCCGCGCGAGGGGCGCAGGGTGTGCCCAGGGAAGCGGGAGAGCAGCCTGACGCGCCGCTGGCAGCACTACAGGCTGTCAGATGCTTGGGTTGTTGGTCCATTCTGACTCGTAAATAAAAAAGAGCCAGATTAATTCCATCTATTAATTCCATTCTATGATAAGGGAGTTTTAGTGTGTTTGTAACTAATAAGAGGACCCAACAAAACCTTATCTATGCTTGTATAATCTCAAATTAAAAAAAAAAAAAATCTAGTCTACATGGAACACATTTAAAGAAGATCTTTCAGAATATATTTTTCTTAAAAAGAAGAACCACTTCATCGCAAGAAAAAGAAAWCTTGAAAGACTTGAAACCGTGAGAAAGTTAATAAGAAAATGTGAAAGCCTTCTACTCGTAATTCAAAAAAAAAATTAGAACTTTTTTACTGCACCTCTTCAGTCTGCTGTTCCTAGCACTTCACTTAGGCAAGGCATTTAGACTAAGACTGCAGGAGACACAGGTAATCATCTTGGTATTATCCTTAATTTTCCCAACAATCACTGCCAGAAAGAGAAATGCAAGTAAAGGCTTTTTTTTATTCTCATTACAAACTCTATCTTTCCGAAGCAATATCAGAATTTTAATGACTCATATATTCTGTGAATGAGCATAATGAACACTACCACCCTGACACTTTCAATGTTCTGTAATTTGATTTGTTGGCAATTCCTATTCTCTCCTGTTTACAACCTGCAGGAAACAGGTGAAATATCTAGCCAGTCAAAATAGTGAATATCTATAAGACTCAGCTTTATGGATTCATTTTACCTCTCCAGTATAGTGGAGAGCTTTACCTTATTATGCATTTTGAAAAACCATTATGCACATGCCCAAGCAACAGCAATTTTTCCAAGAGCAACCATATTACGAAATAGCTTCAGGGGAGAACTTTGCCACATGTTTAGCAACTCTCCCAAAAGTTTAAACTCTTCCACTTCATAAAGTRGACACACAAATGCTAATGTCCCTTCCTTGGTACGGGGCCAAAATGAATTTTTAAATTTGCGGTTTCTCTCAGTTTTCTCAAGGACATGAGGGGAAAGCTGGGGGATGCTCCTGGGCTGTGGTTGAACCAGCTGGAATGGGAAGGGTGCCCAGCAGTGAGCTGTATGGCAGAGGGACCAGTCTGTCCCCTCATCTGCCATCACCCAGGCTCTCCCTTGCCAGTGTGGTTCCATTGTCAGGATGACCCTGCTGTCCTCCAGATAAGGACTAACATCACTCCTTTCATGATAAGCGATGTTTCCCATATAAATCATACCTGACTCCTGCTGGAATGCAATGGCTGGACCTTGTCTCTTCCATCAGTTATCTCAGCTGTGCCCGACAGGACTCTTAGCTCTGTCAGAAAAAGAGGGAGACCTTTGATAAAGGTTCCCTGAATTGAAATCATAGATAGGGTCTGCCAAAATTAGTATTTTACGGTTCTTAATTCCCTTTTTAAAYGGATTAAACAGAAAAGCCTCCAATTTTGTAACAAATACACAGAGTGCAAGTCCTTATGTTTATTGTCTAAGCTTTTGGCAAACAAACAGACACATATCACACCTCTAGCTTAGGAAATTTCTAGCCACAGTTTGTCACACAATTATTATCTCAGTATAACTGCTCATGCAACGTGCTGCATGGCCAGCAGTAAACATAGAGCACAAGCAGCAATACGAGGTCTCCTCAACATCTCTTTTCATTCTGAACCAGAAAAAAGCAGAAATAGAAGTTTCTGGGCACGGTGGTTTAGTCTCTGTCCTCCAGTGCTCTCTGTTGCAAATGCTGACTTGTTGATAATTACTCCTTTCTACTCGTTTATAGTGATATCCATCCACCTATTTGCATTTCACCAACTGGAGGATGGAAACAAAGCTTTACCGCAAAGCTTGTTTAACTTCATCTGTATACAGATCTCTAAACCCACCATTTTTGATATTTCAGATTTGCACAGCTAACTTTGATAGGAAAAGATTTTTTTAAGGCTTGTTCTCTTAGACAAAATATAACTTTTAAAACTAAGTAATTTTTTAAATATATTTTAAATGTTTAGGAAATAATTAGAATCCTCTTTTCCGAAGAAGAATCCTTTTTAAATCTTAACAGCAGTTTCAAACTATTTTGTTCTCTCTGAATTACGCAACACCTTAAATGCCACAACATTTTAGAATTATCTTTGTAATTTTTTTTTAAGTGCTGTTTGAAACAACAGAAAATACCTCAGCAAGGAACAAGATGCAAGCATGCACATGAAGGATGAAATCACATCAACACATTTCATATACATGAAAAATTAATGCAAGATGAATAGTGAACACTGAATAAGTGTTTTTTTGCACAAAGACTTCCATGTCGTATTTCTGGCTGATGACAGAAGTCTATTAACAAAATTAAGTAACAACCTTGTAAGTTTATGAAATATTAATATATTAGGGAATAAAAGAGAATAGGTTTCAGACAAAACAAAAATAGCTCACCTATGGTGAATGTGAGAACGGTGAATTCATATATATTTTATTGTAAAATACTAGACTAGTGGTTTAAATAGAAATATATCTGGCAAGGGGGAAATGGCCCCAACCTAGACAGAGGGGCTGAAGACAATTTTCTCTTTTTAAAAGGGTCATGAAACAACAGGGACTTTGATCCCTATTTTGACAGCTAGTTGAATCCAGTCCTTTCTGACAGAGGAGCACCCAAATTTATGGTGAAGAAGTCACTGCAAGATAAAACATGAATTGCATTGGATATATATGGATGTACTTGGCCAAACTACTATGTATGGAGTTCTGACCCACTGCAAAGGAGGGCAGCTGAGGAGGAGAGAACCCTCCCCTTCGAGTTTTACACTCTCAAGCTTAGAAAACAGTCCAGAGTTTAGAACAACTCTGTGTGAMAACACAGGGAACTATTAAGAAACAGAAGTGCATTCCCAAGGGTTTTGTTTTGATGATCAATCAGATAAGTACAGGCAAACAAATATCTATTGAAAGGATGAGATTAAAGTACTTCTTTCGCTTGTTAAAATACTACTTGAAAACACTTATTTTTCTTGTCTCACATCCATCCATCCATCCATCCATCCATCCATCTATCCATCTATCTATCTTTATTTCAGTTCCAGGTCAAAATGAAACACATTACACACTGAGTGGCAGGGAAAACAGTGCTTTCCCTCTGGTGTTTAAGAACTGATATCCTAGATTCACTACAACTCAGCAGAAATGTATGATGTGTTAAAGAAGTAATTGAAAATAAATATTATACTTATTTGAAATTACAAACCACTTCACACTGTTAATTACTTCAGCAAGCTGTGTATTTTTACATTTGCAATCACTCATAGAGATAAGATTACTGCAAAAGCAGACTCCAAATAAATATACATGCCAACAGATGCCAAAAAAAATTTAAAATTAAAAAGAATGTTTTCCCCAAACATCTCGAAGATATTGATTTGTGCCCATGCTTGCTGACAATTCCAGTCCCTACCAGCCCTGTAATGATGATGTAAAGCAGCCATTCACAAATGATATCCATACTCCCCCCCTTATGGCTATCAGCTGATAAAGGTGTTTACTACACTATGGAATCAATGTTTCCTACAGGATAAAATGATAGAGTGATTCCGATTAGAAGGGACTGCCCTGGAGATCATCTAGTCTAAGACCGTGCTCTAAGCAGGTTTAACTAGATCAGGTTGCTCAGGGACTTGATCACGAGGTAGCCTGGAGGAAAAAGAAAGAAAAAAAGTCCCCTTAAACTTCTGGGATTAATAAGAGTAACTTACCACACAACATTGGAAAAATGTTTTCTTCTTAAAAATACCGGAAAAAATAAATGTAASTGCAAGAACGAAATGACTAGCAACATTATTTAAATAAAGGCAGGACAATTTGATTATCACATGATTAAAATGGGTCTCTATTAAATAAAATTGCCCTGTGACTTATTAAGATAGCCACCCTTTCTTTACAAGTGCATAAACCAAAAGTAAACCCGTCAAAGACAGATTCTCGCTGAACTTTGTAAGAGTGTCTTCCTTTAAATAAGAGTAGAATAACAGCTTCAGGTTTGTTTAGGATGACACAAAAGCAGGCTTTTATGAGCTTCAGTGGGCAAGTTTTTATACACTTACATGAACTCCAGCACATGAAATCTTTAACTCATGATTACAGGTAATATGGCCAAAAGCAACTTCACAACCTTTGCAATCATGACAMCAAAAGTGTTCTTGCAGTTAAAAATGCAAGTCACCCAAAAGTCACTAACATTTATGGGCTAAGTGATTTGGCTGGCTCAGAAAAACTTTTACACGGCTTGTAAAGTTATATATTTTGATCCAGTAAGAAAGAATTAYGAGATGAATTTCTATGTCTCTCTAGTGCAGGGCATGGAGATACGGAGAATATTCTTTTCCACGTCTACCTCTCTGATTTCTTATGCCAGTCACAGAATGGTTCTACAAGGTSTCCATAAAAAAAGTACAGAGGAGATGCTGCTCTTGCCTGCATTTYGGCTTGATTATCCTGCAGCTTTTCTATCTCTGTAATGCAGTGAGTGTTTGAATGAGTACTCAAGTGAAGATGTTTTCAGAATATGTAAAGTCTTTACTGCTTTCAAATGTGTGACACAYCAGCATGGTGTAGTGGTAATACTCACCTAATATTTCCATACACGTCTGGATCTTTAGCAGCTAGGAAGACTTTCAGCTTTGACCCTAAAGTTTAAAAATACTTCCATTGCTTGTTTGTTTTCCTCAACTAAATAAAGAAGCATCCTATATGGAAGGTCAAAAAGAATGTGACATCTGTTTTAGTGTTTCAGAAGACAGCCATAATACTCACTAAGGGTGTACAGTAATGACCCTGGGTAWGGTTGATGCCAACTTTATTACGCTGCCCGGTGACCCAACTTTCTGTTAATTAACTTCATGATAGGCATTTTTCTTCAACAGATAAAATTAGAATRACTTTGATAACAAAGGAAATGTCAATCATATATCCTAACTTTCCTTACATTCACTGATAATTCTGTTGTAATGTTCAGAGAATTAAATGTTATGAGGAAAAAATATTAATATTTATATGAAGTCTGCACAGAGAAGTCCTTCTTTACACACTAAATGGGTTTCTATGAAAAATGAGCTTTTTATTAGCTCTTTGACAAAAAAGCCCAAACCTTGGTTGTTTCAGACCACAGATTATACAATAGTTGTCTTGAACAATTATTATTACGCATCTTGTCACTGAGTGAAAAATGAGGTGCTTATCCTGGGCATTGCATCAGTAACTGCCACCTCTCCTCAAAGCTCCATAGCAGCATTTCCTATTCCCATTTACATATCTATGACAGAYGCAGCAACAACTCACAGTGAGAGACTACACCTGCAGAGCAGACTGAAAGCAGAGCCCAAGTTACTCTTTGGGCAAGAGACCTTTCAGCAAGACAGGAYCATTTACACTCATATAAATTATGTTATAAGCCAACTGTGCTTACTGTTCTTTCAGTGCCAACTTTGATAAAAGATGCTGTGATCTTCCTAGATGTTGGTAATATAAAATGTTATAAACTAAATTTGAAGTGCTGTTGTCCTTTCATTTTTTTCTTTTTATATTAATGCTGCCTTCCAACGGTAGGAGGGCATAAGAACACGGAAAAACAAACTCTAAGGAGCTCTTCTGAACACAGCAAATACTCAACCATCAGAACTTTTTATTACAATTATTTTAATTTGTTGTGGGCTTCAAAGTTATAACTCTTTTAGAAATTCCCACTAAAGTATAGTTTTTTTTGTTTCACTAAATTATTACCAAATTTCAGAAGCTGGACCTTAAATCATTAGATACCAAAGTCTGCAATACCATCATAGAGTAATCCACAGATGTTTTGATACACATTTTGCCAGTTTTTATAGAAATCAAGTATTTCTCTCCCTAGTCTGAAATCACAGTTTGAATAACTGAAATTATTTACACAGCATTCTCCAGACAGAAGACAAGATTTCAGTTAGAGCTTCCTGATCTTCCTTGCTCARTTTAAAACACTTCCCAGTATCACCAAACCTGTTATTTTTTCAGAGTTCCTAKTACTTCCTGACTTCCAGACCCACGTGACAAACACAGCACCTGGCAGTGACTCCATCTTGAATTTTATTTGAAAACTATTGGGTTGAGATTTCAGAGAAATTGATGACCTAATAAARGAATCATTCTGTTGAAGATACTCTAGAGAAGTMTTTYAAACAATTCCCATGCAAAAGTACCCTACTATGTTGGGAACCTAGCTCCAAGAATTTAGAATAACTGRGGGGAGAAGCAAACTAAAAGCATTAGGACAAAGTCATCAATGTGTTAGGCCCACAGTTAGGCCCAATATTCCCACAGTTCACTGCTCTTGCCCAGCAACACTCACTCCGATTGGAACGAGGTAGGGCTGAAAGAGGGGAGATGTTCCTCCCCTCGAAGAGGTGCTCTTGACACAGCGGGACAGGGGCCTGTGCCCTGAGCATCAGMACTGCTGTTTGAAGAACAAGTTCTGTTGAGTGAATCCAATCCAAAAGGGCACTTAAAAGTCAAGTTTAAATCAGCAATCTACTATTAACCCCAGTTACTCACAGCTGCAATGTTCCAGCAACACACCCAGCTCGGCTTGCCTTGGCAACTGGAAAGTGACAGGGTTTGTAGCATTTTCTGTTAATTACATGAAAATTATTAATTACTCTTTAACATTTCCCCTGAGACTGGTAATTTTCAGGTGCTATCTATTAAATGAATCATTCTGGTAAACTAAAACATCTCAATTGTTCATTCCACCTTGGCAAGCTCAGCATTATCGGCAACACACAAGCCCTGTAAAATTCAACCAACATGGCAAATAGTGACTCCAGATGCACASTCAACACTGTAATTAAGTCATACAATGAGGAATTTCCAGCTCTCTGTATTTCCTCTGGAATATTCTACACAGACTGACTGCAGCGCTGTTTAAATTACTATAATCCCATGTTGGGCACATATAACGCTGTTTAGAATTACAGGTCCTTACATTTAACTACCTTGTGTGAAATCACACACAGTCACCCAACGTTTGGTGCTCCAGCAGCACGTGCATCCAGCAGGGAGACAGCACAGGAGAATGCCCCACGCCGCCACGGGGAGAACTGAGCTCGTGGCTGCAGCAGTGGTTTGCGAGGAGCTCCGTTCAGTGAAGGAGCAGCGTATTCCTGCTGAAGGGAACTGACCTGTCACCTGCACACAGATGGCATTTCCAGCCGAAGCACCRCGCTCCCTGCTCCTGGCACCGATCCATCGCTCTCAAAATTATCTATATAAGGAAACAAAGTTCTGCTTAGAGCAGGGGATAACAYGTTTCTTCTGTGACAGCGCAAGACCACTTTGAGTGATAACAAAGAACTAAGGGATGGATGGATATTGAACAGGTCACATATATTTCCTTTCACTGTAAAGGAGGACGATTTGATTTGGTTCACATCATTTACTGACAAAAATCACAATTTAAAATAATCAGCATCAGTGGTAAGATGCATGTTCCAGTGATAAGAACCAGCAGAAATTCATATAACAGATTGTAAGTGAAGAGCTAATTCCTTCCTACCGAGCTTTATCAAATATATAGAAAATTATTATTATATATATATGGAAAATGCATTTTAAAAGTACCAACACAATTTAAACTAACTACACCAGATATCAGCACAGCTTTTACTCTAGAAGTTATCCTGGAGACTCTTTYGATATAGTTTGTCACGCACACTGCCTCAAGATAAGGGAAAAATGGCATTAAAATATTTAGTAGGGTTTTCATTAAAAAATTCAACTTAACTTTAAGCACAATTAACAATCTTTAGCCATTACAGTTACCTGCAAAATAGTGAAGTGTAACATGCAGAATAACAGATTTTTAATAGTCTGAAAAAAAATATTTTTATTCCCCTTTATTTGATACATCATACGGTGATAGAGTAGTGAAGAACAGTAAGAGATACGCACCTTCAATACATATTTAAAATATTAATTGCAAAGCACAGCATATTTGGCAACTCCTTCACTGCTACTTCCACTCAAGTGTAAAACAACATTACTGTGAATCCTGATGTGCCATAGTCTTTCCACCTCAGGCAATGATTTTAAACCTCATTAGCTGAGTAGGTCTGAGTGAGATCAGGACTGAAAATGTGCAAAGAGTCAAGATTCAAACCTGGAGGATATTTGTACGTGAGAAGAATTCAAGCATGCCAATAGAACACCCATCTGAACATCTCTAATCCTCTCATTAGATACGAGAACCTGCACTTTCTTTCATACACCAGAGCAAATACCATGCCGAGACTGTTCYCTCAAGACCTTCTAGAAATCAATTGTTCTGGTTTTTATTTTTTGGTCTATTAAACATGATTTTACATGATATACATGGACTTTGTACACCATTTGTTCACTCAAAAGCACTACGTCCCTTTTGCTGCAATGCCATTTGATGAGATTAAGTGAATAATGCAAAGGCATAAATGAGCTGGGCTGGAGATTCTCTCAGAATATTACAAACCAGACAAGACTTCCTGTCCACTACTCCAATCAGATTACTGGAAGTTAACTAACAGCTGTTTCCCACATCAGCTTTACCATGATTTTGTCCAGAACAGCTGTCACTTTACCTCACCTGTACTTACCCTAATCACCACATTTATGGGTTTTTAATATTAGCAGTCATTCAGAAGATTTTTTGAACTCATGTACAAAMCTTTTAATCAAACCTTATTTGATTAAAAATCCACATTACTTGTTCAGAAAGCTCCTTTTCCAGAGATAGAATATTCTTTTTTGGTGCAAGCTACCTAGACCCACAATTCAAAATTTTCTAATTTTATACCAAATTATTCAACATATTAGTTACTTATTTGTAAAAATCAAGAAATTTTCATTATTTCTGCACGACATAAAGTTTCTCTTTTCTTCACAATTATTTTTAAAAAATATTTTTAGTCTTCCTTCCAGCGTTCTCTGCCAAACTTAGCTATGATTAGACCTATTGCCATTTTTAGAATTTCACTGCTGCCAAACAGTTTGTAACAAAAAACTACAGCAATTCATATTTGTTTCTTTTTAGTTACACTCTGATATCATTTAGCACTTGCCCATTGCCTAATATGCAGTGCTCTCAACTTTTGCATTTTTATCTATTTATGTTCATCCTCATTACTCCCTTGTTGATTAACTTCCCTTTTTAATCACATTTCTTTAATCCAAAGGAGTTCTCTTTCACAATTAATGAGTTGTATTCTTTGGCATCTAATGAATCAGACTTGCACAGTTCCCAATTATCCTTGGTATCTTGTTTCAGCATTACCTCCCACTCCATTCTCTCCTAACTGCTTTCAAATTCATATACATATATTTATGTACTAAATTGAAAAATATGCCACGTTTACTCYGTGACATTGACTATACTGTGCTTTTACATATCAAACAAAACTACCATAATCACTTTCAGTTCAGTGATCAGTGACTTAAAATACTAGTGGTAGAGCAAAATGAGGGTCTGTGTAATCTAAGGTAGCTAGTTTTTGCATAAAACACTAAGTAAAGACCTCACACGAGGTTCATACCTGTGACAACATGAGTCCTTTCCTCATTCCCAAGAGGAACAAAGAGAGGAATTGATATGTGAAGGAGTGTGCTACATTTATTCTACTTATCTTCCAAGGYAGGATATGGGGGAGAAGAAAATCGTGGTCCATGAGAAATAACACCCAACTTGAAAAGCAGGCTGGGGAAATAAGACTCCTCAGGAACAAACTACTGAGCTGAACTAGAAACAGTTTTTCATGTTTTGAGAGTTGAGATATAACCATATAAATATGCTTCTTGGAAACTCCCCCTTAGGTGCAAAGAAGTTGGGATTCTTAGCAAAGAATCCTCCCAGCTTTATTTTGTATTCAATATTGAAAAGATATTGAAAAAGAAGGGGGAAAAAATAAAAGTAACTAGACATGAAAGTTTTAGTAAAGTAATCATTCTTCATGTTTTCATAGAGGCACAGRTGTGCTAATATATTTCACTGAATTGTCTGAGGTGGAAGCGACCCAGAAGGATCATCAAGTCCAGCTCTTAGGAGAATGGCCCACACAGGGACCAAACCCACAACCTCAGTGTTATTGGCACGACGCTCTGACCAACTGAGCTGATCTTGGGGTCATTGCAAGGGAAACATTTTAATTTGCACTGAGGAAAAACACATTATTACCGAACTAAGTTTCCTGAAGGTTTGTCTTTGGTTCCGTATTYCTCAGCTGTTGGATCTTGTTTGGCACATACTTAAAATCTAAGTGTATGTTCTGTGAGCAGAGGTTGCACCTCAGTAATGAAGAAAGTGAAACGTGTGTGCAGGCATGTACACCAGAGATCAATGAGCCAGTTTTACAAACACTAAGTTGAAAGGGATGGCTTATGCCATAACAACAAAGTAATTTATCCGCACTTATTCCCCCTTCTATGGCTTTTAAGTGTCCAAGTCTCTACTGAAAAGAAAATTGGATACCCTTGAAAAATGTTACTGCATRTAAGGTAATAATAGTGTTTCCAAAAGTTGGTAAAATACGGATTTAATTATGCCAGTTCTCATACATCAGAAACTTGCATGTGAGTAAGCCCTCTGCATAATAACATACATACATAATATACATCGATAATACACAATTATAATTGAATGCTTGTAATTATTTTCAGGATCAAAGCCCTTATTAAAAATTCAAATTAAAGCGTTATAATGGTAGTAGTCACGATGGACTTACATGTGGATATAATGAAATTAAGCCCTGTAATAAGTAGGGTGTTTTGCATATACAATTAGATAATCTTAAAAATTATCAGTGTAGGGCTGACAATTGCTAAAAAAAAAAGAGACTAAATTGTGATGATATTACTAACATTTAGTAGGGAAATACAAAAAATAACGAAACTCAAACCCCAGTATTTCTTAGGAGACACGGTGAACCTACCAAATTACCTAAGTGATAGAAAATCTGCAGGTATGGGATGGTTGGCTATCTCTGGGCTAATGACCTGAAACTAATCTCTGGGTAATGAGCGACATCGAGGGTCTGCAGCAAGAAAGAAGCTCATCAAGGCTGTGGGCTGGCAGCCCAGCTCCTGCAGCCCTCCAGACCAACCTGCACAGCGCACGGACATGGACTTCGCCTGGCTACACTGAAACTCGTACCTAAGATGAACTGTTTGTTCACACTSCCTGCATTCTGCACGTTTTTCATTTTGTTGCTATACTCCAAAGATTCAACAGGTTTTGTTTCAATATTGCTAGGTCAGGACTAAGATACTTGCAAAACTAGGGCTCTATGGAAGCAGGGACGTGCTTATTAAAAAATATTTCCAGTGCAGGAGACTGAGGCTAACAAATATTCTCAACTGCTGTGTTATAGAAATTCTGCAAGGAAAGCTACACAGCCTGAATTCAGTGTCAGTAATCCAGAAGGCAAAAATATGTCAAAGCATTTGGGCTGTGGTATCACTGACGCACCACCCTCTCCCTGTTAAGAACCYGGACTTCCATGTCCTATTTAAATCACATGCTCTTCAGTAGCAGGGCTCCGAGATGCTCAGAGTGCACTAAATTTAAAGACCACTTCTGTAAAGAAGCTCCAGATACGTTCCTCTGTTCTTTGGGATAAAGTAACACTTCCCAAATTCTTATTTCATTTCAACTTAGAGAGCAACAATGCCTAGCTTTTAGCTACTAGCTTTAAGGCCAAACATACATGTACTACTACTAACAGTAGATTAATCATTGAATTGTTTTAAAAATAATGAACTATTTCTAGCACTAAAACGCTGTAAAAGGTGTCTGCAATCAGGGGACCCACAGGTGAAATGGCAAGAGCAGAGAGATGTACAGACGACATGAAAGGTTTCAGCTTGCGCTTGATGCTCCGAGCGGGCTCGTGTGCAGGAAGCCCAGGGCACGTCCACAGGCATYGGAAGCACCTGGAGCATCCCCCAGGCTGTGGGGATCAAAAGACAGRGATGGATGACAGCTCTTCCACATCAGAAACTGAGGAACAGTTTTGCAATCTGATACTGTAAGAAGTTGTAGAAACGCAGGAAAGAAACTACTGACACAAATACCACCAAAGACAGGGACAACTAATGTTTGGATTTGTTTTCTGGCTTAGGAAGGATTAATGTTTGCTTTTGTGGAAAACAAAGGTTAAAGACACTGAGAGCTACCACTTGGGTATAACCAGTTTGCTTAAGAAGATTATGCACTGCAATTTGTTTTAAAATTTCAAGCATACATTAGAACATAAACCTATAAACTCAACCAGGTCCACCAGGGAGAGTTGTTTCTAAACAAGACACACATTCTAACATTCACCCAGATCTCAAGAATTTGTGTTTGCTATCTAGTTCATGCTGTATTTCAAAGAGGATCCACCGTCTGCACTAGGAAACAAATGAAAGTACAAATGAAACGACATCATAACACCTACAAAAATCATGGCAAATTCCAACTCTATTTATACAACAATTTGTCAGGTTCAGCACTGCTAACACGGTGTCACAGCTGCATCCTACTAAAGGCATGGCAGGACAGCAAATGTTTCTTTTAACAGCAGCAGGCTAGAGGCTTTTGTTTGGTTGTAAAGTAAAGCTCTCGATCATTATTACTTACAGCAAAACTTTAAAACTGTATAATGGATTATTTTTGTAGTATAAAATGGCTTACTTGGTAGTTTCCTGTAATAGCTCGCCCATGCATTAATTTTTTTGAATTTATAAAAAAACGGTGTCTAGGTAATTTTTCCTGTAGCTTTCTCTTAAATATTACTCACTCAACACACACACACTTCAGTTTCTTCGTAAGTTTTTTACTAAAACCTTTTTTACTTAATCCTGCCTACTGCAGAGAAACAGCTTCCACAGCTAGTTCTTGCTAAGAGGGGAAGGAAAAAGAAAGACATTTTTATTGTACTCTTCACATATGTATTGGGGTTTTTTTCACCTTTTTTTGTATTGGGGTGTTTTTCACCACACAAAAGGTGTGGCTTAAAATAAATCAGTAAATAAATATTTGTTTCTACATAGATGATGGAAATACTGGATTATACTTATTCCATGTCATTAACTTTTAAAGGGAAGAACTGTCCCCTCAATATTCAACAGATATGACAGCTTCAGTTAAGAAGCAGAGTGCTTAAATTAGATTACAACTATGGGAACGATAGTAGATTCAAAATGGGGGCTGAGGCTTCCTCACAAACAGTCCTGCATAATTGACAGCTATCTAGTTCTTTTAACTCTATCTATTAATCTGTAAAAATAAAGCCATTTTGTACCATGTTTGCTATTTCTGATGACGTTTGAAATGTGCTTTGTCATTCTCAGCTTATAGTAAAATTCAAGGCAACTACTAGCCTTAAGTTCAAATAACAGCAAAATGTAGAACAAATTAAGAAAAAAAAAAAAGAATAAATTAATTTAATCACAGTTTTATTCAGCACATAGGGAGGGCAGGAAACATGAGGAAAAGTAGACTCCTTTTCTTCAGGCTCTATTTATCTGGGTATTGATTAGCATGTGTTCTGTCTGCTCAGACACACTGGGAACATTTTCCTTCACATTGTGCAGTCCAGAAAGGAACTACTGAAGGAGAATTTGAGGATTAATCAGTGTGTTAATTGAGGTTATCTAGATAATGATAGATGGGAAGAACATACTGAGCAAGTTACTGTGGCAGTCATAGTCATCTGTTAAAACCAAAATTAATGGATACACAAACTTAAGTTCACTTCCCCATCGATTTTTATCCAGCTGCAGTGGACTATAAAAGAGCTATCGGGGAAAGCTATCCATTAGCTGTCAACTCAGAATGCCTTAAGAAGCAATTGCTAATCCTCCAATGATATCTCACTAAATCCTAATCTCTACAAATTGTTCTTGGAAGAAGCATTAAACTGGTCATCAAACCAGGTTTTTAATGCTTCTTAAGACTTATTCAACCTGTAACCCTTTAGAGAAAGTACAAAGTACCGACATTTTCAAAATTAAATAATAAAAACAAATCAGATGGACATTGTCAACTGCAGGTCTACACCCTCCTGTGTTTTGTGTGCTGTGAAATAAAAACAACATGCGAAAATGGGCCACTACAATAATAATAAAAAAATATATCCTAGCATTGAATTAAGATACTACCTTTTGTTTCAAATTTGCTTCACAATACAATGTCCCTTTATAAAAGGGTATAAACCGCTTATTAAGTGGTGGAGATAGATTCATTAACATTTCAGTGCTCATATAATTCCAAATAAACACTAAATAAAAACACATTATTTTTCTGACCTTATTAAAATCTTGATTGTCTCATCTAGTGTTACATGATGCAACCACTAAAAAGGGTACAGCTACACTAGGATGAGGTTGATACAAATTAACAGGTTCTAAGACTAACAGCATTTTAGGAAAGGAGAAAACAGTGATGGAGCTTGGAAAAAATAGAGACTCAGGACATTTATTTCATTAAATAACTGCAAAATTATTAAAATCTCTCTCATATGTAGGTTAAAGGAAGCAATAATTTTTGCTTCACAGTGCCACACAAGTAGTTCACTTGAAGACTTTGGATTAGTTCTGGACAGAGCAAAGAGATAAAAATTACTGATTGCAGGTAACAATCTAAAAAACTCAGCGTTCTTCAGGTGTAATAAACACGAGGTGCAACGTGTAAGCAAAACTGATCAACCACATAACAGGAAAAAAATGGCTGGCAGACACAAAACCAGTGAGACAACCCACAATAAAATTAAATAAATAAATAAAATAACACACACGCACCCCCCAAAAAAAAGAAAAACGAAACCCGCAAACTGATGCAAAGGGATCATCTATTATATCTGTGCATCTTAAAAAGAACAACAAAACCAGAGTCATTAGACCTTATGAAAACTTTCAAACTTTCAATAGGTAAGGACTGCAAAACACTAAAATAGAACTATCTTTGTGGAAGAGAAGTAGGAAGCCAGATTGTATGAAGTCCAATCCTAAGTCAGACCAGCTCTTAAAACAACATTTTTAGCCTAAAAAAGGCAATTCAGTATGAAGGTCACACAGGAAAAATATATAATTGGGTGTACAGACTGGTTAGCAAAAATAGTTTTTCAACATGCAAACATTATAGACCAGATTTTATCAAACTAAATAAACATATAACCAGCATTCTGCATTTTCAAAGACCATTTTGGGCAAGTTAAGGAAGTTTTGAAATGTGTTTCCTTTTTAAGGAAGTTTTGAAATGAGTATACTAAAGCTTACACTGTCAAAGAACTCTTCACAAATCTGAAAATAATTTTTTTGTTTAAGTTGTATCTACTATTCAGTGAAATACATCAAGAACTAAAGGTAGGCAAATGCTTCTAATAAAGAAAAGGAATGGAGACTAAATCCAGATGACGTTTTAGCACCAATGACTGGCATTGAGTGGGGCTGTGGGATAGATGCAATAGGAATTGCTGAATTCCCTCTCTGATGTACAGCAGGAGTTTTATTGCATGTGACCTCTGGAAAAACATTCATACATACAGGAACATGTTATGCAACTGCAAATTAAAAAGTATCATAAGAAACAAAATATGGTGCTACCTAAAATACAGTAAGAGTTTCTATTTTTTAAAACGCTGTATTGTACTTTTAAATACAATATTGTCCTATCTTCTCCTAAATGTTGAGAAATGTGAAGAAAAAGCAAAAGGCTTTTTCTTTCAAAATGGTTTTATTCTTCATTTAATTACCTGCTCAGGGGAATAAAGCCACCACAAATTAACTGATCAAAATAAAGCTTAGTTAGTACCATATCTAAGGAACAAAGGCAACCTACTGTATTTCTTAAAGTTSTTTCATGGTGCCTTGAAATATTTATTTGAATAATAATTTCTGGAAATTAGCAAGGACATCAAATTCAGAGGTAGAAAACATCAAAAAGGTGCTAAATCATAAAAAGAAATACTCTGGGAAGTTTAAATTATACCTTAGGAAGCAGAAGAGACTCATAAAGCCCAGACAGYGTATTTTTAAAAGAAAAATGGATCTCTTAAAGTCATGGAACAGTGAAGACATCTGTCATTCAGAATACGTGTCCCCTCCACCCAAATTTATTATTCTATTAGAATTTCAAAGTACCAGATAATGATCTAAAGCGAAGAAAGGTAATTGAAAAAAATTAGCTGGATAACTATTAAAAAATATAACCTTTTTCTTGACTGAAAATAGAGACCTGTACCCACAAACACAAATCCCCAAAGTGAAAGTGTAGCGGTATGTACATCCCAAAGAAGTAACATATAACCAAGAAGCAGGCGAATTAGAGCGAATTAAGGATGCAAATGTTGAGAAGAGGACAGAATGATTTAGCCTCCTGTCTCAGTGATGTCTGTGGCCCACATAAGACAAATCCAGCAGCTGTAAAACCAAAGTATTGTAAAGGAAAGGAAATGCAAAAGTGTCAAAACACGGGCAACCGCACCAAAGCATCGYCGGCATTCTCTCCAAATGCAGATCTTGCCTTCTGAAGGAAAAAACCATCAGGAAACTGATCCTTCATCAGAGTCAGACTGTTCTGGCTGCTCCTCAGCCAACAAATCGTTGGTGTGATTGAAGATACAGCTCTCCCGGGGTCACGCTCAGGCACTCGTGAACTGGCAAGAACCATGAAGGATAAGGACTCGCTTACTGGAAGGGCCGACTGCATGAATTCATCTCYTGAGCACCACACAACGCTTAGGAGAATGCCATGTTTAGGCAGGATGTTCATACCAGGAATGCATCTTAAGGAATCACAAGAGAGAATTTGGAAGATAGATCTATATCGCTATAAGAAGATATAAATTTCTGGGCATCATTTTCAAATATTTTATGTCCATGTGCAACAATGCATGTCCATGCAATACTCTTACTGTGTGAGGTTATTTAAAAATTAGTCACTTAAATGCAATGATCATGGGAAAACTCTATCAGAGAGAAACTTGAACATTGCTAAAGGTGAAGAATATCTTCAAACTCTTCCTCATGAAATAAGGAATGACTCAGAAGAGAGTGGATAACTTGACAACTTTCTACCTGATTGATGCAAGCAAATACAGAAAATTCTACTCCACTGTGGCCACTTAAAAGATCACAGAACACAGTAAATGGGAAAATGTGATTGTATTCTTGTAGTCTATTATTTTGTTGTTTCCAGCAGCAACAGCTGCTTCTTGGAACAGCACGGAAAGGATATCAGGCAATCAGTTTTGACCYCGTTCTCACAGGAAAACAGAAGCTAATTCAACACATGAGAGCATGATGAAGCTCAGTTATGACAGAAAAGGGGGATGACAAGTAAAACAACAGCCATTTCAAACCATAGGTAAAGCTTTTCAAAAKACTTGAGAAGCTGGAATAAAAGAAAAAGGAAGGAAGTTGAATGGAATGGGGAAAGCCTAAGAATATGAACTATAAGAATTTCAAATAACACTTGTAATTTTGTAATTTAATTCAGGAGGGTATGGAGTTCTTCCTCTCCCCGAGTGCAAGAGAACACAGCAGGGGAAGACAGCAAGTTAAATGACAATACATCCTTTCTAAATTAAAACCTATCCTGASAACATTATCCAGATAACCAAGAGAATTTTAAAAGCTATTAGGCAAAGGCAATAAATAAAGTATTTAAGTGTATCAGTCATAGGAAGGCTATGAAAGAATCAGATGTTCTAGTAAAAGATCAGGCATCAATTATGGATACTGCAGACAAATTACTTCTACACATTGATCTTTACCACAGAATATGATGCAGAAACATCTACAAACTTTATATTTCCAGTAGGAACCACTTATAGAGAAAATGAAGCACTTACATAAAAGAAGCATCATGGAAAGATTCTAGAAGATTACTTCCTAAAGCTCATTGCAAATTCCAGGGCATTTGCCAAAAAACAAAATATAATCTGATAAAAACCCCAAAACCATAACAAGTGAATAATTAGAAATGTCATAATATACCTCTGACTCTCACAAACAAAGGTGGGCCAAGATAYTCCAAATATTTCTCTCTCCAAAGAGTTTCATAAGATTTTTGTAGACTAGAAAAGATGCATAAGAATTAAGCAAGTTTTGAATACAACTGAGTTATTTTCTGCTTAACAGGAAACAAGTATGAAATTTATGTTTTTCAGTTGCCTACATCAGTTTTTTGACCCTAATCAGTAAGTGGCAGAAATATGAAAACTGAGGAGAGACACAGGGAACTTGTCAAGAAACAAGCAAGACACAATGCCATCACTGGACTTCCACAGTAACTTCAAAAGACATTCTGAATCTAGAGGTTTTTTTCCTATTAGGTAGAATTTTAAAAGACAGGGCTGCCCTTCACGATAACTTTTTTTGAAACCCAGAATTTAGGATGAAATAATACTAAAAGGAAAATAAGAATGTTGTGAGCACCATTAAGATGCAYACAACCTTTTGGGGACAATTCTCTGTTCACTGCAGTATGTGACAGCTTTTCAACAAGGTTTCAGGGTGGAGGGACACAGCACACTCAGGTGATGAGGATGACAAAATGTTCATTCAGCACAGAGTGCAGAGGCAGCACAGATAAAACAACAGGTTCAACTGGCTAGGAGCTCTTTTTGTTCAGGAAGTTGAAAAGATCCCCTGAAATATCCCATGACATGAGGAATTCTTTCTCTAGTCCATATTAATTCTTTCTCTTTGGTAGTACCACCCATTCCAGGAGAATCACTATAGGATCCTGTGCTGGAGAGCACAACAGCAATTGTTCCCAGACTACATCACCTGACTGTGGGCACAGCACATCATCCTGGGGCAATTTCCTTCTTAGCTCTTCAATAATTCACTTGCTGGCAGGAGTCTTATCATAATAAATTAGGTCTAAGAGAAAGCATGCTAAATATTCACAATACAAACAGTTCCACCGGCTCTTGCGATCTCCTGAGCTTCTAAATCTGTCCTTCTCATTTCCTCTCAGCAYAAGACCTCTGCTCCTACTTCTACTGTCCTCTTCTCTCTGGGTATTTCTGGAAGGGCTTAACCGAACAGCAACAATGGAAGAATTGGCACAGAACACTGAAAACAGCATTCACAATTTCGCTGCATCAGCAAAGCGAGAGGCAGCAGAGCATACATCAAAAAAATGAAACGAGGAAAGGCAGCTTCTGTTAGGTTTATTATGTACATATCCTCCAAACAATACATCACTTGGGAATAACTTGCATGTTCCTATTTAAAAGGTTCTACAGAACCCATCAATGAAATTTCTGTATAGTTATAATGCTTTGAGAAGTAAATATAGCAGAATATATAGCAGAATATATTAATTTCATACCTATTGCGAGTTGAAGCCCAACGCCACAGTAAATTTTTAAACTGTGCAGTACCAAATCCTCCTTTGGTCACATCTTGATTTCATGTAAAAACTCCAAATATACCATGTGTTGGTTTTGTTAAAGTTTCTTTACAAAACTATCTAATAATCTAGAAGTCACCCTTTCTGTGATGCACTTCACAGTGACTATGCACACTTAGTTACACAATCAACTGCTTCTCTYTCTGAGAAGTCAGTATTTTGGTAGAGTTTCCCATGGTTTACAGAAAAAGTACCTGGGACTTTAGAGAACTGTGGATTTTTTTACAAGTCAAGATCGACAGAACCACTGAGAGTCATGCAAAATATAAAATATAAAAACACTCTGAAAAACCTTCTACACAGATACAGGCCCACCATTCAGTAAAAGGGGCCTTCTGGTCAGGCACAACTGTTCCAGACTGGCAGAGTTTCAATGTGTCCCATATCAGGCCATTTGCAGACTTCAGTGGTCAACCGCCCGTAGGAAACCCCATAACTGCCTGGGGAACAGATATCCCACCTGGTGGGGTGCACACCATACACTCTGGTCATAAAAAGGATGCCAATCTCATTGTTAATATCACGGATCTATTCATTTATTACTCCTCCTTGTTTCCAAACCATTTCATTATCCTATTTGCAACTAAAATATTCCCAGCCCTCCATTCCAGAGAGCAGATTGTGCCACTTAATGGCAGTTAAATGCCCTAAAGGCATTAAAAAGGCTATTGCCAAAACATGTTTTTCAAGCACTGGTGTAAATAATTTCATATAGGCTTTGAAATTCATAACGAGTGAGCCCTCAATGCCATGTCTGTGTTGGGGACATACATCTAGGTGTTAATACAGTATTTATCTCCAGTAATAACTAATATACTAAATCTTTCTCCAAAATACTGAATATGTGACCATTTTAAGATGATAAACAGATTTTTGCCCACTATTAATAAGTTTCTCTGCTACAGACATTGTTTTTAAACCCCAAATCTAACAGCAGGATAAATAAGCAGACAAAACACTTAGCAAGCTTTACACTTCCCTATTTACACTTGAAAGCTAAGCCTATCAGTTCAAGCTACGAAAAACATTTTCCGCTAATTTAAAAAACAACAAACAACTCAAACTTTGTCAATACTGGAATCCTACTGTTGGAAAGAGGTTTAAAAGTGAAAAGTTATATCCCCTCACCGAGGAGACACAGCAAAAAACATTCGCCAATTTTTCTCCAATTGTATTGGTTGATCTACTCCTACAAAACTTTTCTCATTCTCCATCTAAGAGTCCCTCTAATAAACGCATTTTTCTTATTAGGTATTTTTTTTCTGAAGACATCAGCATAGTTACACTTCATAAAAGTCAACTATGAGCAAACACAGAACAACAGACAAGTTGTTCTTAAGCAAGTAAYTCCTTTGTAACTGTTTATTTTAAATGTTAGCTAGAGCCCACTTATTCTCACTTATCTCATTGGGTTTGGATTTGGATTAGGATCCCACCTACTCAGAGAGCATTTTGACTCTATCTATAGAAGACTACACCATACTGAAAGTGTTTCTTCCTTTTGATGTGAGATATGGCAACAATAACACTTCGGTTCTAAAATATAACAAGACAGCAATATAAAACATAGTAGTTACTAAAATTCCCAGTGACAAGTGATTATAAAGTTAAGCTAAAAAGATTTAAACGGGGTTGTCATAATGGCAGGCTTTGGCCTAATGAGTGTCCCAAATTCAAGCCTGATTCAACTCACTGCAGGACAAAAATAAAGAATTACTAACTAGAGTAAGTGGCTTGCTAGGGTGTCTCACAGGCAGCCCTGCTCTCCTGTCAGATACAGCCCTGTCATTTGGGGACAGATTTTAGCTATATTTGGAGATACATTTTTAAATCACCCCAAAATTATAAAAGCTTCTGTCCCTTCCTCTTTAGTATTTAAGTCCAATAGATTTCACTATTGGGCTTAATGATTCACTGTCAGAGAATCATTGCAAATGATCAGACACTCAAACAACAGAACAATCAAGAGTATCAGGTGCTTTCTGAAATTTAAAACAAGACTTGTGAAGTATCTTTCCCTATTACTTTTTCAAATAGTCATTATAAGACACCTCACTTCTCATCTGTACCTCTTGACCATGTCTTTATTTCACAAATAAGAGCACCTRAGCTTGAGGAAAAGAAAGGGACCACTCCTGGTCTCCTAACTTCCAGTAACCAATAGTCTGATCTTTTACTTTCATTGAGGATTTAACAACTTTTTGGGATGAATAGCAGACCAACAAGCAAGCTGAAATAGTGACAAAGAAGTCATTCTACACCAGTTGATTATTGGAACAGCTCTACCCTGCTACAGTCACCCTTCTTCTGGCGAAGGGGCAAGGCAAGGCAGCTCTGTCCAGCTGTAGCAACAAAGGGCAGAGCTCAGAGCAGGCAGGGCAGCAGCAGTTATTCAAACCTGAGCACTCTCTTCAGAGAAGGATCTCCACCTACGCACTACAAGACTTGCTTTTTCTGTACCTAGTGGGAAAAGTTACTTTGTTATGTAATGTATGAAATCATTACACAAAGTAACGARCAAAGATGTGAACGAATGCTGAATCTCTGCTAATATGTTCGGGATTTGGGGTTTGTTGGAGTTTTTTTCTACATCAACTTATTTTCCATAGCAACTGAAATTGCATATCAGATATATTTAATTTAATATCCTCCTGATTTCCTTTATTTATGTTTTGATTATCCCAACTTTTATTTATGCAGAGCTGAAATGAACTTAGAAGCTTTTAATTACCTCATTGCYAATGAAGAGTTTGACCAAAATCTGGTGATTATTAAAAGCAATTCATTACGTTTGGACTCTCAATTCTTTATGAAGCTTTAATGAAGAGTTCTCATGCAAAACATTCAGTCTAGTGCCTGTCTGTGGTCTATCCTGCTTCTTGCTGTGATTCTTGCAGAACTGTTGACCACCCTATAGTTCCCACCAAAAATTCAATTACACGAGTTCCTCAGATTCTAACTCTATTCCACAACACAAAAATACAATAAATTTATTTTTAAGTAGTATTTGTTARGAAAGAAGTCCAAGAGTCTATGCTGTCATATAGACTGCATTCATAAACAGGATTACAAATGTGAAAAACATATTAAGAGAGTGTTACAATTTTAAGGGATGGTTGAAAAATAAGCTCTAATTAAATAATTCAAATGTAMTGTGTCTAATTATTAGATATAATCTTACAGTATCTTCTTAAAAGCATTTAAAAAAAATAAGCTCCCTAATAAACCCACACTGCTTTTAAGCAGACAAAATTCTCACAGTGTGCAAATAAAACATCTCACAAGTGTTATTAACCTCTTTATCACCTAACATACCTCATCCTCCCTGTAGGACTCTATCCACCATCATCTCTCAACAGTAAGGAACTTTATCTCTAGGCCTGTCAAATACACTTTATTTTCTATAGGTACATCGCTAACCAGTCGGATGCATTGTTAAAATCAGGGATAAATGTATTTTAATTATTATAAAATTTAAATAAATATGTGTTTATGGTTTCAAGTTATGCACTGTAAACAAACCAGAAATTAGGAGCTCAGGAGATCCTCARTCTGTGTGTTCGGTTCATATTTATAGATCCACCTTACAGTAGCAAAGCTGTGGCTGGCTACAAATCCCCTACATCTGCCAAGGTGACAGAGGACAGCTTTTCAAGTGTATGCAAACACAAGGTGCAATCAAACCTTGTAGTGTACCCAATTACTGAAATCCAGTAGGTGCAAGTGATTTTCTCAACCTCCTATAAAATAACAATTACACGATCAAACTCTTCTCCTCTTAAACATATCACACACTAGCATTTCAGTTTCATATATTCAGATTAAATCCAGCCATCCAAGAACTAAAACCTGAAAGAATTCCCTATTGAAGGCAGAGACTTCTAAAACCAATTTAAAATATTAAGTTACTATTCTTGCTTTTCATTTAGGACCGAGTAAGGCTCTGTAATGAATGTGCTCCAGATATGAAAAGGTATTACAACCACTTCTTTCCCTCTGTGCTTTTGTAGAGAACAAGGCAGGATAGTTAATGCTGACAGAGGCAAGGCAAAGGTTGTGTCTCCCCCGATGAGGCCAACCCGTGCTGAAGAGCTCCTTGTGCAGAACTGCAGGATGGGCACAGCTCTCTAAGGTGAGGCGACAGCACTCACCAAGCGGCAAATGCTCGCCCTCCCCAGGACAAACGAGACACAGAGTATCCTGTGAATGTTGCATTTTCTCTGTTTTTACTATGATGAGCATCAAGGTCATCATCTTGAGAGCCCAGAAGCTAATTAGTTGAGGGAAAGGTACAACCTCCCAACAGAGCAGTTTTAGAAGGGAGAGAGCCTATGTGCACTATGAAAGCCTGTTGCAGAAGTACAGTCTCAGTYAGTCAGAGACAGCATCATTTTACTATCATTACTTTGAGATAATCAGTGAATTTAAAAGTGTGTATATTATAAACTCAGAAACAGCATCAATTGTTACTTTCACCTGTTAGTATAATTTATAAACTGTTTTAGTTTGCAACCTGTATTTTTCTGACTACCATTTTTGATTGATGAAAACTAATTACAGTCGACTTCATTACACTGAGATACAGCTTATAAATAGGCAGCTGACCCTGTGAAATGTTTGGTATGCTCTATTATAATAAGTAATAAAATTAAGACTGAAATCTAAAAGCAAAAGAAACACACTCTGCTTAAAGTTACTGCTGTATGTATTTCTGCATTGCATTTAACCTTTCTAGTTATTACAATAGAAAAAAAAATAAAAATTGAGGAGATTGAACTTTTACCACTATGACCATAATGTATCTGGGCCAGATTTCAGGCTAATGTGCTTTAGCTACTTATGAAATAATTATAAAAGTACCTCTACCCTTCTAAATCAGGAGCACTGACACTCATCAGAATAATCCCCTCAGTTAAGTTCCTGAACCCACTGCCCACCGAACCCTGGCAGTGCAAGGTCTGGCAGGAAAATCACCACACCATTTCAGTGCAGCTTATCTCTGGGTTTCCAACAAAACCCCTGCTTCTCTTTTGTGAATTCATTCACAGATTGAACAAGAAAATTAATTTTCTCTCCACACAACGCTACCCTTAAAAAAAACACTAGCAAAGCAACCCCTTTGGAAGACAATTACTAGCTTGTTTTTAGCAAGTATTAAACAATCAATTCCAAGTCAAAGCTTCTGGGATAGTTTAGTACTATTCTAATGATAACCCTGATATGTACTGTTATTCACCAGGGGARAGGAAACAAAGATTCCCCACAATTTTTTAATATTCAACAGTATTACTCAGCTACTGAGAAGGGTAGTAAGCTCTCAGCCACCCTGAGCACACTGCTGGAAATGCTATTTTCCTATGCTCTGAACTGGGAGACATGAGTAAAAATTAGCATTGCACAATGCAGCACAATTTTGCAGGTTAGCAACACTTTTCAACTTTTTTTTGGTTTTGTTAAAATCCTGATTACGTTTCAAAGCAGCACCACTCCAAGCTAGGCTGCGCATTTTCTACCTGCCTTGTCAACCACTTGTCATTGCAGTAAAAGCAGACCACCAACACCCTTCCAGGAGAATAAACACACCTTATCTCAGTCCTTGCTTTACAAGTTCTGACATAAGTGAGAATACTCAGATCCGGAAAASAGGCTATTTGCTATTAATACTAATTTAATGGTTTGCTATTACACAGTGCTATAGCCCCTCTATCTGGTAACAGCCAGCAATCAAGGCTCAGCTCCTGCTGAACTAGCATCTTGAACTTTAACAAGAATGATGCTATGAAATGAACAATGTAAAGTTTATTTCATAATTTTGGTTTCAGAAAATAACTAGATCTTAAAATACCTCTTGCCATCCCTAATGTTTTAGAAAGCATTTTCTATCTATAAGCTTCATGAGAAAGCCAGTTTTGTCAAATATCTAGCTAAGAACATAATACAGAGAAAAATTACAAAACCAGAAATATTTTCAAGAATAACAAAAAATAAAAATCAGATAAAGAAATAATTTAAAAGTGACATGCAAGAGAATTCACGACCCAYGTGTCTTGTGACAGTCCACTGCCAAGGAACTACAGTCCTCCAAAATACAAAGATTTTACTACAGAACTTGTTTCAGGCAAAGGGTAAACAAGATAATGTTATATTTCTGAAGGCAGTGCTAAGAACACACACACACAAAGAAAATTCACTAATGGAAACTCAGTTCTAATAAGCACATTTAAATAATGTTGGCAGCTTTTAAAAAGCTGATATACATTCCCTTACACAAACATGTTTTGTAAGCACTCACACTGCAGTCTAAGACAGAGTAACAGATTTAATCACACAGATGTTCACATACACTGGCCCTGATTCTGCAGATGCATAACTCTACAAAAGAGAAAGTGCATCACTACCACACCCTAAACTGAGCCTATAATGTTTGCAATATTTGGCCATACAGCAATCCCATYATAAAAAATGGAAGACTATAAACTACTTAATTCAGCACAGCTTCTAGACAGAATACTRCCAGGGTATTTTTTCCTCAATTCTTTGCTATAACAGTTACACAATGCCTCAGTGAAAGGTCTGAATTTTCATACAGACTAAAATACTAATTCATTTTTCTACAAAGAGCACCTACCACGTTACCAATACAGACGCATTGCTAATGTGCATCTTTCCTAGGAGTGGAAAATACAAGTGGCAGGTGGGGATGGGACACAACTGTAGGGCCCTTAGAATTGCCAAGAGATTAATTCAAATTTTAAAAGAAATAGAAAAGCCATAAACCCAAAAACTAACACACAAAAAGATGTTAAAGTAAAAAGAGGAGACTTTGCAGGTTGCTGGGTCAATTTTAAAGGGACTAAAGCAGAATTCAGATATTCCAGACCAAAGTTTCACTTTATCTTTTTACACAGTTATATTTTTATTGGACAGTGASCCTTGTCCATTCTACCTGAGCTTCCTCAAATGTTTAACTCTTGCAAAAATAAAAAATAAAACCACTCTGAGAAAGAAACATAAATCTATTTGGACTTAAAAATCAGTTGCTCAACATGATATGAAGTGAGTTATCTTTGAAGCTGAATAGTTTGTCTTCTACAGTCAGCAGTCAACATATCCACAWAAAAAAAAAAAAAAAAAAAAARGAATCAGGAGTAATGTGTTGTAAAAAAGACCTGAAAGTCATGGAATCCTATTTAAATGCTACTTGAGAAACACAGCTTTGGAAATGCAAAATACTTCAAGGATGGAAAAAATGAAATACTGGAAAAATTACTTTATCTATATTTTTAAATATTACTAGAGTAATATTGAGTATATTGACAAAGTTCAGAAACAAACATTTAAACAGTTAGCAATAAGCATTTAGTTAATGTATTTTTCTCTGCTATCTGCAAATTTCAYCAGGAAGAGTTGATCCAATTAGGCATTTCTTCCGTGAAAAGGACATGGAAATTTATAAGTGCAGTTGCTATTTTAATTTTCCTCGTGGCTGCTTTATTCAATTTTTTTCCTCTTGAAGGCAGGGCCCCAGAAACCTGTGTGATAGAAAGTAGCAACTCATTCAAGAAGCACTTGCCCACCTGTGTGCATTTACTTTCTCTGTGCTACTTAGAAGCCACCTCAATGACCATCCTGTCCTGCCCAGGTCTGAAGTGCCTTCACTCCACCCTCACAGGGAGCTACTTTCCTCCCCTGAAGATGTACTTTACTTAGTGGAGTGGCTTGAGATTAGGTATGAAGGGGAAAGTGAAAGTAAGAAAGCAGGTTTATGAGCTGTCCACCTTGAAAATTTAGTTGTGAGCAATGAGAAAACACAGACTCCTCATTAAATGACACTTCTAACCCTCACCATATTGATCCAAGAACGAAGTCACTTAGCGGAAGAAAACATCTCCATAACACGAAGGATTTCATTGTTTTTCCTGAGTTTTGTCTACTCTTGCAATGAAAAATAATAATAAAAAAGTACTTGTGCTTAACAGTAACAGTGACAACAAATCCCTTCCACACAGYGGAACCTGAAAGAGACTTCCAAATTAAGACACACTTCAACTTGGCATTCAGTCCAATTAGCTACAATGAAACCTCCAGGTTTCTCTTCCGAACCACACTGAAAGGACAAGCACCAGAACCAAAGAAGCTGTCTTGTTTAGCAAAAACTGGTCCTGGAGTTACCACAGGCTTTGAGATCCTGATCCTCCTCAAAAACTGGCACTGCGCAAATGCACAAATACACGCTTGCATTTTGTGCATGTGCACAGTCACACTGGAGTATTGTAAAGTTGTTCAAACACAAAAAAAAAAAAAAATCAAAAAGAAACCACCAGGCTCAGAGACAAACAAGTCTCTGCTCTTAACCAATTTATTTATATATACTTGTGACCAAGCCATCCCACAAGATGTTACTAGGCACTTTTCCTCGTGTAGTTTGTTTCCAAACAAACCACAGCAGAAATCAACAAAACCAAACACTAGTATGTTTCAGGTACCAAAACCACACGGGCTATAAAATTTAAAGTCAAGTCCAAGTCCATAGCAATCCATGTGTTTACTGGGCTTTGCAGGAGGTTTCAAAGCAATGAGTCATATGATAAATGTACTGCAACACTAGACACAGTACCGTAGATAGAGACAGGTCTTATGCTTTAATTTTTAATTTCCATTTTCTGTGGGTTTAGATAAACCATCAACATTACTTTAGCACAATACTTTGCAATGAATCAATACTTTAATTTAATAATGGTATTCTGTTGTCAACATATAATAGATCACATAATGTCCTTGTATAGATGCAAAAAAAAAAAAGCCAAATAAAATGCAAGGCTTTGCATTTACCAGTGATCACAGGTTAAATCAATGTAATGACAAACTTCACAGTCCCCAAAAGAATTTCCTTCAGGGTTAAAAATCAGCATGGAATAATTTCAGCCATATCCCTTCCACTCATCATACCAGTGCTGTGCAAGCTCTTCTAGGTCATAGGATTCCATCACTTTAATAAAGGGAAGAGAGAAGAAATATATCTGAATAGAATCAATGTACATATCTGAGTGGGGCTTATTTGAATATTCCATTTCTTTATGAATTCAGTGATAACTGCTCTAGTCCCTAACTATAAAGAAGATTATAAATGGAAAATGGAATTAAGTCCGGTGTCATCCAACTTAATTGAAACAGATGCAGCAAGTTATAGCTGTAAAATATGAAAAATAAAATAAATCACAATAAAGTTCACTTCAGTGATATGGCTGCAAATCTGTATCTGTTATTTTTATCTTGATGGTAGCCTTCCTGTCAACAAGTATTTAAGATGGAAACATAAATGTAATCATGTCTGTGGTACACTGACTGAAGGTATGTGAATAGAAAGTAAGTAGGAATGAAGCAGCAGCAAATGCTTTTAAAACTCCCAGTTGTTCGTCTCAGTATTTTTTTTTTAATTCAACAGCTTTTGAAGCATTTAAAATTGATAGATAACTGTCATATTAATCTTAATTAATGCTAAAGGCACGTGCTCCACAGTCACGTGTGCTCGCCTCGATTCCAATGACAGCTCACGATCATGATGCGAAGTGTTTGCGAGAGATGTCATTTGCTGGCAGAATGCTTCAGAGCTCTGGGAAGAGTAGGTCTGGTTTTACTACGGTTTGGCACCTCCCACAACTCCCTCCAGTTGGTGAAAACCCCGCAGTTCCATCTAAGTGTCATCCTTAATGTGAAAAAGATATTTGAGTCAGTGCAAAATAAAACAAACAGCTTTTACCAAAATGTCAGTGCTGGTAACAGTGCATCTGCCAGATGCTTGTCACTTGAACCCATGCTGTGCATAACAAACAGTCAGAGATATGACTGGGATAAACGACTGGACCAGAAAATCTTTAGCAGGAAATCAAAGTATACTCAGATTCACAAAAAAAGGTTGCAATTGGACTTCACAAGATATATTGATTAAGTGTTCTGTAACATCTCTTTTCTTGGTTACTATGCATTAGTTGAGCCCCACCTGCCTGACCTYAGTTCTCTGCATTAGCCTTTGGTCATATGAACACAAGAGAAACCACAGTGCTATTTCATAGCTGAATTCACATAGGAGTTCTTATAAGTACAGTATCTCAATTTAAAGATAATAACATTACTGAAGAACCCAGAATACCATGAAAAATGCATATTGGAAAAATCAGGGCATGACTCTTTAGAAATGAAACCAATGGCTTGATAAAAATACAACCTCACTGGCACGTTCCAGTCAGTTGGTTGATTTTTCTGATCTACAGGCTGGATGATCCTTCTAAATCAGTGATTGATTTTTACGTTGAGCACTGGATGAAGAGGCTCAGGCTGAAAAGACATAGTCCATACATGATCATGGAAAACACACGCAAGCACAACATACACAGTGAGATTTGATGAGTAAGTGGCTTTTGCTTAGTCAGAACTGAAGGATCCTTATCAAAAACTTTCAAAACAGCTAACAGATAGCTTGACTTTGAGTGAAACACAACCAAGAATTATTGTCATTATGCACACCCACAAAAAAAGAGAGATTTCACAACATCTCCTCTGATGAATACACACACAAAGAAAAGGCTTTACCAACATTTGTTCAGGTGGGCAATCATCTGGCTTTCTGGAGAAATAACTCCTGATTTGCCTTCCATTTTCCTAAGTCCTATTGTGAGCCCATTTTAACGTGTTAAAACAATTAAATAAACTACAACACAAACCAGTATAGATAAAGACAGATGCTGCTTTTCTTAAAAGCTGTGACATGCTAAATAACCTCTGTCTCCTGCCCACATATGTGCCTTGCCAAGCCAGAGGATCACACAAGGGCGTGCACTACTTTGAAAGCTGGGGCATCAGATTCATCATGTCAGATTTGTATGCACAAGGTACAACAGGATCCATGACTTTCATTTCAATAGCAGCTGGAACAACGGGCACAGAAGGAACATGCAGCCCAACCTGGGAAATCAAGATGAATTTGTTTTTTAAAAATTCCCTTTTTACTAAGAGCTATTAGTRGCACATGCAGATACTTGCTTTGGGGTCACACCATGTCAGCAGTTCACAGCAGAGAGACTGCATTTCTCCTTCCTCTCCCCTCCAGTGGATACTGCAGCCTCAAAGCATTTTATATGTATCCTTAGGGATGCTCATACATATCAGGAGAGTACAGCTGTAGGCTTAAAAAAATAGTTCACATGCCCTACAAATTCAAATCCTTTTTTATGTAATCTATTTAATCTTCCATTAATGATAATCTCTGCTATCAATGTGCCCAAACAGGGTCAATTTCTGCTAGATTTGCACTTCTTGCATTTCCATCCTATAATCGAGCTGCATTTAATGAAGGGAAACACCCTGCTGTAAAAGGCATTAGCAGCCTCCCTAAAACAAAAAAATTGTTAGGAAGCTCTGCAACTGCCAAGAACACTTCAAGATTGTGGTTTTTCTTCTTCCTTTGTGTGTCTTGCATGGAGGAGAGTACTGCCAGCTGAACATTATTTATTAATCAGGATATTCCTGCCTTCTATACCTCGTAAGGAGACAGCCTAGCGGGGTGGAAATTGCTGTGGATTACATACCCAAAGAGATAGAAAGGGGAGAAAGGAAGAGATTGCAAAGGAGCATTTAAACCCTGACAGATCCCACCTTGGCAAGCCCAGGCCGATACACACACAGGTCGCAGCAGTTTGAAGAACCACATAACATACCTGGCTCATACAAGGATAGAAAATAGAGACGCAGGTTAAAAACCTGGCTTCATTTGTTGTTTTGCTTTTAAGAAGTTCCCTATAGAGCTCCCTACACCTAAGTGAAATGGGTTGGGTTCAGTTCCACAAAAGATTTTCCTTCTGGTAACTTCCGACTTCCCTAGGTTGTACCCACAGAACTGCAGGCTTGGACACACCTGTAAGGGATGCTTCTCTCTCAATTACCGCAGGAGACACAGGAGAAACAAGTTACTGCCTCGTTTGCTCTTCTGATTTAGTGATAGTTTTATTTGTAATCATTCCCAGCCTTCCGCCACCTGCACACCCACCCACCCACACATACACATCCAATTTGCTGTTCTTCTCCCAATTTCGTCAATTCACAAGATCAGCTTGCTCTGCCTATACTCTCTGGCTCAGTTCTTATCAGGAAATAAATTTAATAGACAAAATTCATATTGCTTTCTAACAAAATCCTGCAGCAGAATAGCCATACATTAGCATACAAAAGGGGAGTCCTGGGCTGTAAAAGCGACCAGGTGGTAGCATTCAATTGAACTGATGTTCCCAGCAGCAGCAACTAAGAGTTAATGGAGGACACCCAGCTTTTCATTTCCTCTACTGCATCCAAGAACGCTCAGAAGATTACTATAACACAGTATAATTGGGCATTTCACTAAATAGTACCACACAGAAGTTCTTTTGGCAACGATTGCATTTGTCCTAAGTAACCTTTACGAGAAGCTGAAAGTTGATGCACCCAGACCTAATGAATTTTCAGCTTTAGCCCGAATCCTTAGGTTTGTGCTTGGGAGGGTGGGAAGAACCAGCCAGCAAGTATCAATCGGAGAACTAGCCCCCTCCTCTGCTTAAAAAAAAAATAGTCAGTTACGGCAACACGGTGCTGTGGCTACACACGGGAGCCGGCAAAGCGCCGGGCTGCGTCTGCATATCCGCGGGGTGCACGGGGCTCCTTCCTGGCGGAGCTGGCAGCAGCTCCTTCAGGAACCCGGCGCTGGGGCGGAGAGAGCATCCCTAAGGAGCCCGCTCTCGTTTCAAGGGAGACCAGTGTGCAGGAAGCCAAACTCCGTCACCAGCAGAGAAGCACATGCACAACCCGCCGCGCACCTACTGAGGATCACTCTCCACACTGCCCCTTCTGGGGGGGGTCATCAGTGGTTCCTCTCGCTCAGACAGCTCTCCCGMCATCTCCTAAGTACCTTTGGCAGACCAGCCTGGAAGGGGAAAGCGGGGGTCTGCAGCTTTCCTAAAAACCACAATGAAAAGCAGTCTCCTCAAATGGCTGCTGCTACCTCAACATCCATCACACAAGCAGGGAACTTGCCGGGGGGGAAAAAGGGGGCGCAAGCGGGGGAGGGAGAAAGAAGCGCAAACTTCGGAGCTCTCCGACCTCCCGCATGGCAGCAACCGCACGGGAACGACACGGCGGCCGCCTCCGACCGACCCATCGCCCCGGCCCGAGCCCGCGGGCGCTCGGCCAGCGCCGGGTCTGGACGGGGCGAGGCGCGCACCGGGCGGCCCGAGGGCGCGGGGCGGCCGGCTACACTTACGGGTTTTGGGGGTCGTGCTGGCCTCCGGCGTGGTGGTGGTCGACTCCTGGAAAGGAGACAAGGTCCAGGACGGCGCCGAGTCGTGGACGTAGATCTTGTAGGAGGAGGTAGCGTGTGCCGCAGTGGGCCAGGCGGGCAGCGGCGGGGTGCTGGGGGCGGCGGGCGGCGGCCGGGCGCCGCGGCCGGCGGTACCGGGGGGGCCGCTGGCGGGCGGTGCCGTGTGCGGCGACACGGGGTGCCTGGCCGCGGTGGGCCGCGGGCCGCCCCGCGCAGGGCCGCGGGTGCCGGGGGGCCGCGGGGGAGCCCGGCTCATGGTGGTGAGGCGGGGGCTGACACGGCTGGGCGGCCGCGGCGTGGCGGCGGCGGTGGTCTCCGCGCCGCGGGGGGGGGCGGTGGGCTTGGAGAGGAAGAACGGGTCCTGCCCCACGCCCTTGGCGTCCATCAGCTCGGTGGGGACGTACTCCTTGACGGAGCCCACCACGATCCACTTGAGCAGCATGAGGCTGAGCCCCAGACCGATGAAGCCGATGAAGAGGGGTACCACGCACAGCCACGTCTGCTGCCGGTTCCAGACGATGCAGTCGCTGCAGCGCAGCTCCCGCGGCGGCCCCCCGGCCCCATCCCCGCCCGGGCCCCCCGCCGCAGCCGCCGCCTCCGCCGCCCCGGGCGCCGCGGCGCCGGCAGCCCCCTCGCTCATCCTAGGGGCCGTCCGCAGCGCCGCCGCGGCCCCGGGGCATCAGCGCGCCGCGGCAGCCGGCGGCATGCGGCGGAGGAGAGCGGAGGGGAGCGCGGCGCGGTGCGGAGCGGAGCGGGCGGCGGGAGCGCCCCGCTCAGTCACGCCGCCGGCACGGCATGCCCCGCGCCGCGCCGCCCCGCGCAGCCTCCCGCGGCCGCGGAGTCAGCGGGACGGCCGCGCCATCCGCCGGGCGCCCGCCTCTAGCGCTGCTGGCTGCAGCCTCGTCGCTCTTCTTCTTGTCCCTCCGCTCTAAGGTTTTTCTTTGCTTTTCTTTCTTTCTTTTTTTTTTTTTTTTCCGGGTAATAAGTCGCAAGGATCAGCCTCCTCGATTTATTTATTTTTTATCCCAAGCGTGCGGCTCCGGCGACGGGCAGGTACATTCCTTCACATTCACGCACCTTCTCGCCTCTCCTCTTTTTCCTCTCCCCTCGGGGCTGGGAGATCCTTTCTTTCCGTCTTTCTTTCCTTCCTTCCCTCCCCCGCCCGCTCGGCTCCTGCCTATGCCCGGCCGCGGCGCAGCAGCATCCCTCGGCGGCTCCGCGGGGAGGCGGCGGCGCGGCGCAGCGCACCCGCCACTCCGCGGCCCCGCGGCCAACCCGCGCCCGACGCCGGGCCAGGGAGGCCGATCCGCGGGCGGGGCCCGGGGCAGGAGGCACGGCTCGGCACGGCTCCGCGCAGCTCCTCCGCGCCCGCGCTAAGTCCGACCCGGCATCAAAACTCCGGCGAGGATTCCCGAAAAAAAAAAAAAAAGAAATAATCCACACACACGAAAAAAAAAAAAAAAGAAAAAAAAAAAGATGAAACCCTGGAGGGGAGCGGCAATGACCCAGTCGGCAAAAAAAGATACGGATCCGGCAAATCAATGGGCACTCAACGGCAGCTCCTGCCAAGCTCCAGCCAAGCTTGCAGCTTCGGTTCGATTGTGTATTCCTCTGGCAGCGCCGCGGAGGCAGGCGAGCGCGCACCGAGCAAGGCGCCTCCCACCAAAGCCTAATGGTGGTTTCTTAATGCGCACAAGATAAATAAATGATCCAGGCAAACCCCTCGAGAGGGTGTATGCTACGGCAAACGGAGCCTAGGAAAGAAAGGAGAGGAAGGAAAAAGGAAAGAAAATAAGAGAAAGGGGCGGGGGCGTGGGGTGGGGGCGAAGCTCCCGAACCCATCGTGTGGTAGCGATCCAATAGGCTGGTGCTGCATGTCGAAAAAGACATGTGTGAAGGGAGCGGCGAGGGGCTGCGTGTGCCGCGGAGGTGGAGACACCTTCCGAGAGGGATCCCAGCGACGGCCAGGGCTCAGGACAGATACGACAGATCTTCCCCGACCCTGATGCTATCCCGCAACTAACAACTAGCAGCATTTTGTTGCTGTTGTTCCTAATGGGATTCGCTAAAGAAAAAAAAAAAAAAAAAAACAAACAAAAAAAAAACAAACAAACCACCACACACCTGCAACAGAAGGACAGTTCAGCAGCTGCGGGAAAACCGATGGCACAGCCGCCTACTGAGGTTGCTAGACAAGTTTTGATATTTTAACTACTCTGGCTTATTTGGTCTACTCCAAAGTTGAATTTCCAAGTCCAAYGTCGTCAACAATGGGTGCTTTCCATTCACTTATGGGACAAACATTTCACCAGCTAGGGTGGTCACTGAAGGTTTAACAGCAGTCTGACAAAGGTGGCTTAATCACCATTTTCCAAATTTTAGAAAATGCTTTATAGAGTTATATATGTACAGGTGTTTTTAACGCTTTTTTCTGACCTGTTACCTTATTGGTGTCCTTTTCTGGTATTGATACGTAGGTATAATTTCCTTAGTTGCATATTTAAAAGTATATTGATATTTCTACAGAATAAGTGAGCGGAAAAGTTGGAAACAAACTGTGAAATACATTTGTGCTGTATATAAAGAGACAAAAAGAGAAAATAAAATATTGCAACTGAAACATATCTTCTTGAATTTTCCTCCAGAAAGAATGCTAATAGCATTTAACATATAATATCAATATTACATTAACTAGACATCTAGATTATTGTCACTCCAACAACTCCATCTGGAGTTTGGCAGCTCCTCTAAGGTACTTCTGTGCTAACTGCCATCAGGAAAATCTGTGGAAGTGGCTTCTCAGGTAAGTGTGCTATTTAAACACCTCAAAAAAAMCCCCTACTTTGGCATTGGAAAACATGAATATGGGGGGTTTCTACTCCTTCGATGAAGAGGCAAAAGGATTAGGAGGAAGCATTTAGAAAGAACCACAGGAGCATTGCCCAGTACACAAATGGGTGCCCCATAAAGCAAGCAAGTAATAAAGACAGGGAAGACTTGGGAATCCAGGGAATCTTTTTCKCTGATTTTATGGAAGCCAGGATTTCTTATGGAAATCTAGAACCAGGTGCTTTCAGTCGTGAGTGCCTGTCCTACACAGTCCTCACCTCCCTTGCAAACTTGGAATACCCTTTGTCCTGCTCTGGGCTTTGTGTTGCATGTACAAATATCCTTTAGCTCCTGCCTCTTCCATAACCATATTGCAGTTCACTAAGCTCAATATGAATCACTCCTTGTATTCCTCCTCAAATAATTTGTACGTGCTTCTTGGAAGAGCAAAAATGTTTTACAACTCTTACAAGACAAAGAGCTTTTATTTTTCTCACGACTATGTCCTGAACTCTTTCAGTGCTTCATAAGTCTCAAGTGCATTTCTTCCCCCACTAAGATTTTCAAGCTATCAGCTCCTAAATTTTGCAATGGTTCTAATGGAAGACATCAGGATGCGATACCATTAAGATGACTCAAGTGTAGCCATTTCATATTAAAATATTGAAGGACTTCCTGTAGTACAAGTAAAGATTTTCAGGCTTCTTTTCTTACAATTTCCCRTGCTTGTCATTGAGGGTCGACGAACTATTCTGGAAATTGATTGTGGAATCCTTTCAATGTGCCTTACTTAACTGAATTACTTAAAACCAGGTATTACCCTGATATGTTAATTAAGATCTTACCATTGGCTATTAGCCTCTTCAAGAAAATTCTTTGGTCTAAAAATATGAAATGGATCTTGATACAAGAAGCTTCCCTTAAACCCCATAATAAATGCAAATGTATTTCAAATAGGTTATCCTACAGTTAAAAAAAAAAGTCATTCATCTAGATAGGCACCTCAATGCAGGCAATATATGAAAACRTCTTTCTGTAATAACTTAGTCATGAATTAAAATCTTATGATGTGTACAAAAACACAGTCTCTGAATGCTTTTAGATTATTTCTCTGTCCTTAAAAATTAATATTCAAATCATAATCAGTTTCTCAAATCAGCCCACTCTTGTTAAATTGAATCTGTTCAGTGCATTAATTCTAATTTACGTAGGTATTTGGTAACTCTCGCTTCCATTTCTTCCTACTCATTTTGTATCATAGCCCAACTCCTTTACTTTTTCTGGAAATATGTTTATCACGATCGGAAAACAATATGTAATTTATTTTTCTTGACTTACTTTTCTTCATAATATGCAACGAAATCTGYAGTATCTCTTTGAGGACATCTGTGACTGGAGTAGATCCAAATTATTTATCTATGGCGGAATCAGAAGTGGTATTTTCTTAGGGACTGGTGCGACACAGTGTATAACAGATATACCATTTATGCATCTATCACTTTGGTTTTTTCACAGGGGGGTTACACTTTGCCTGTCAGTAGGTGTGCCACAGCTAATGGTTGTGTTACAGGGGTGCTGTTCCYGGTTGGCTTCACACATGCCTACAGCCATTATTTCAAATAATGAAATGTTATAGATGAGTTAAGGGAGTTAAATTTTTGTTTAACTGTTATCAGGGAATCAGTTCTAGAAACCTCAGGATAACTATCCTTGGAATAACCAACAAAAGAAGCAGAAATTTCAAATTTGGAAAATAAGACCCATGAAATGCAGCCACATCCATTTCAGCATCAAAACAATAGGCATGTAGGATGCCTATCTTCCAATCCCACATACACACAGTTAAAAGCCTTTCTTTCCTCCCCAGCTTTACGAAACACTGAAGACATTCTCCTTGTTGTTTCATGTAAACATCGTCTGAACCTTTGAGCAACAAAACCTCCACAGTTACTTTGCTTGATGGTGTAATCAGCCGCTGAGAGCATAAACAGTCTCGAATTTGTGAGTTGCTCCAGCACTCGCCTCACCTGCTGCGTTCTGGTAGTTCGGCAATTGGATGTGGTGAACAAAACTAAATTTCCTAAAGGATGCCTGAATTGGGGCTGGTTATATGAATAGGTGTTAYGCTGTTTCCCAGACTAGGGCATTTGAATATTGTTTATTTAACTYTTCCTCTTAGCTTTCATTGCCAGCTCAGCTACAACCTATGTGTCTCTACTGGTCAGCTCACAGTCAGGGAAAACCTTGYTTTTCGCCTGAGGTCAGCATGTAATTCTATTCCCTCTTCCATGACAAATGCACAAATAGCGTTCCACCGACCTCATTAACCAGTGCTCAGAACTAAAGTACTTTTTCCCACTCCRATTGCTAAAATAGCCATTACGCAAGACAGACTGAGCTTTGCTCAGCTAACACGTCGTCAAGAGACTTGGGCTAGGTACCTGCTTGGAATGTGGTGCCTAAAGTATTCCTGCCTCTGTTTTTACACRGGATGTTATGAGTTCTCCTGGCATCCAGGAGGAACGGCACAAGGTGCAACAASTGAGAAACGCGCTGCAGAGTTCCAAAGCACAGCAGCCATTTGAGATGTGAGCAAGCTGCTTGTTTGCATCATGTCAGTCTCAGACAGGTGCGAGATGAGTGACACTTAATTTCGGGTTAAGGAGAAGAGTCTGCTCTCTCTCACTGCAATATAAACTCTGACTAGCAAACCCATGGCTAAATTAATTGGATAAAATACACCTATCCATTCACACGGTACAAGAGTGCTGATTCCTCCTCARCAATCAGCAGCCCTCGGTTACTCGAGTCATGTGTAGCCAATTTGCAAGTGCCAGGGCCGCCACTAAATATTTAGAATTACACTTGAATGTGCGCCAATGAATGTATACAATTCAAATATTTATCTTGGCAAGGTTTGTAATGATGAAATGAAATATGACATGATATTAACAAAAAATCCTACACCCCAAATCCTACAACACGTGTTTCAGTCAGGAAAAATTAGTAAACTGAATACTTTCCTTGGAGGAATTTATTACTATATAACTGAAATCCTAAAGGCCTGACTCACTTTTTATCAAACCAAATTTTCAATATTCTCTCACTTTTAGCTGACCGTGAATTCTAAGCATTTCAGTGGGATAAATTCTGTTTGGCAAGAGTAAAATCAAAGTACTTTTTAAATTCTGATTTTAGCAGTATTGTGTCAGTCCCTTAAGAACACACTTAATAATTATTTCAGACTGAGAAATATAGYGACTAGTCTTAACAATGCCCTTGTGACATACTGAAGCCACTGCAGCATAAGAGAAATGACTATGTTATTCTTCAAGCCTTTGTAACCCCTGAGATTTTTATCAGGAACATCAATTTAGGATGCCAGAGAAAGAAATAATTGAAAGCAAACATGAAAATGCCATCAAAAGGGCTTGCTCCAAAGCATGATGAAATCAGCAGAAATCTCCCAGTATACTGCMCTCTATCTTGGACTAAGCCCTAAATCAAAATTCAAATATTTCCAAGATTTATGACAAGATGGTGACAACAGCAAGTGGGAAAGCCTACGAAGGAAGCAGTCATTAATAGACAAGAAAGTTTWAATTATTTACTATTATGACTTGCTTCCAAATATTTCCTGAAGATCTACACTTTTTCCATCCCAGTAAGGACACCTGATCCCACATAGGAAAAAAGTGAATCCATATTATATTTCAGGCTTTGTGATCTTTCCTTTTTCGGTTCACCATTGTTTGCTGTCCCGTGTAAGTTCTGCCCGGTGCAGAGAACACTGCTGCTATGTGTTGTTTGGTAGATATTTTGGATGCCAGACTCCTACAACTTAGGAGGTTCAGCAGCTTAGCCGGTACCTCTTCAAAGCTGCCCTGAATGTCCAGGACAGTAAYAGGTAGAAAACAGGTAGAAAAAGCCAAGGGGAGCAATCTCCTTATCCTTCCACATAAAACAAAGGGAGTTCATTCTGTCAAACTTCATGGAAATAATTTTGTGGCATCCATCCTTACAGTTACATTTGAATGACCCTTTGAAGTAGAAAAAGCCCACAGGATCTCATAATTCTCATAGCTTAATCAGGAAGAAAAGCTGGATCTTTCATCTTTAAAGCTTTGAGACATCCGTGAAATCATTCGAATTTTCCAAGCACTTCAACTCTTTGTGGATTTCAACTATGAAGAAAAAACATGGGTTCTTTTCCTTCAGCAGAGGAGTCAGAATAAACTTTTTTCTTAGTGCCCCTGTGTAGCTATGAGGAACTTTTCTATAACTAGCTACATCAGCATAAGGAGTTATGAAAAATAAATCRGATTAGAATCCTGGTTTTATCACTGTTGTGCATTTATGAATGTATTTGTGGATGACTTATGTATACATGCATAAGTCTATGGGACCTGATAAGATGCCCTCCAGAATCCTGAGGAAATTGGCTGACGTAGTTGCCAAGCCACTCTCCATGATGTTTGAAAAATCATGGCAGCTAGGTAAAGTTCCTGGTGACTGGAAAAATGGAAACGTTGCACCCATTTTTAAAAAGGTTAAAAAGGGGAACCCTGGGAACTACTGCCCTGACAGCCTCACCTCTGTGCCTGGGAAAATCATGGAACAGATCCTCCTAGAATCTGTGCTAAGGTACATGGACAGGGAAGTGCTTGAGGACAGCCAGCACGGCTTCACCAAAGGCAAGTCTGCCCTGGAGATGAGGGATGGACCATCCCTCCTATGAGGAAAGGCCAAGAGAGTTGGAGTTGTTCACTCTGGAGAAGGCTCCAGGGAAACCTCATTGCAGCCTTTCAGTACTTAAAGTGGGATTATAAAAGAGATGGGAACAGACTTTTTAGCAGGGCCTGCTGTGATAGGACAAGGGGGAATGGTTTCAAACCAACAGAAAGCAGATTTAGACTAGATCTAAGGAAGAAATTTTTTGCAGTGAGGTTGATGAGGCACCGGAACAGGTTGCCCAGAGAGGTATTGGAAGGCCCATCCCTGGAAATAGGCCAGGTTGGATGGGGCTCTGAGCAACCTGGTCTAGTTGAAGATATCCCTGCTCACTGCAGAGGAATTGGAATAGACCTTTAAACGTCCCTTCCAACACAAAACATTGTATGATTCTATTATTTCAATTTAACTGCATGTGGAGAGACACTGGGGGGGACAATAAGAAGTAAAACAATGCCCAGAGCAAGATAGGTGCTGGAAAAATATTTYAAAGAGAACAACATATGAAAAACTAGTTGATAAATATTTGTATTTGAAGCTGTGATTTAAAAAAATGAAAAAATTAAGAATGTACTCTGAAAATTTTAGGGTTTTGAAACCTATAGGATTATCAACAATTAGCCCAACTTGCAACCTCACCASGTTGAAAAAGAGAACTTTTTTTTAAAGAACTAGGATTCAGCCTTAAACTAATGAAGTGCCTATGTACAAGTCTATCCTTCCACTTACTGACACAGTAGGTGTTAACATTTATTTGTCCAATGGAAAACAAGAGATGCGTTAGGTAACCTGACATCCCAGTTAGTAATTCTGAATHATAGTACTCTATTTCTTTGTGTGTTCTGTGACTACGTTGACGCACAACCTTTGTCATTGTAGTTATTCTCTACAGCTCAATAAGCAGGGATTTAATATTTAATAAGCAATATTATACCAGTAACAATATACCTTGCATACTCTGATGTTTTAATAATGGCAAGCATGATAAACAGAGATATAAGGTTTATTGAAAGAGTATGTTTTCTTTTGTGGGTTTTTTTTTTGTTGTCTTTTTTTTTTAACCAGACCAGCTGAGCTAGTTGGCTAAAGAAAACAAGCTTTCAGTCACATAAGGCTTTATTTTAAACTCTTTCTTTCTCTACAAAATGTGAGTGACATTTCTAATGTCACTAACAGATCTAAAGGGAGAGCAGCAAACCTTTTAGAAATATGTATATATGTATGTGAATGTAGACATATATAGGTGTGTAAATGTAATAATGTAGATATATGTTTGAGAAGGAAGCCGTGGAGTAAACAGAATATGTACCTTGGCTGTGGAACAAAGCTCTGTGACTTTGTCCCATTTGGTACCAAAGCAGACACCAATCAGCTACTAAGAGATTCATACAGCTCAGTTTTGCATACAAATATGCATGTGCAAATATTCCTGGGTTTAGAAGAAACACAATACAGAACCACTTTATTGAATCATATTTTAAGATCAAATTAAACATCCATGACTCACCAGGAGATTCTGGCAGTCGGAAATTGAAGCACATCTCTCACCATCAGCTGGGACGCATGGAGGAATCCCTAAACAAGCTATAAAATGGGTTTTTTGAGAACAAAATCATGTGAGCTCCCCATATCAAATCAGGACCAGAATTTATGTATCTCTTTTCCGTGCAAAGGGAAGATTTTTATTTAAAACAGCTGTCATCAAAGGCTAAGTGGCTAGACTTCATACACTGCTCAGCTACTCATTTGTTCTACACAGCCATTCACATTTCCCTTCATCTCTTTTGGGAAACTGAACCTATTTTATGGAGAAACCTCTCCAGTCAGTCAATCCGTATAAACAGAGAATCAGGCTCAGCAGAATGGTAAATCTATACTCAGAACTCAGAGGTCAGAAATTAAGATTTCAAAATTTGTAGCTCCCTAATCATTCAAACCTGTGGTCGGGGAATTGTGAATGTCCCCAAGGTCTCTGCATAAGCTGCTCTCTGCTATTTCTTCACTTCCTGCATTTCTACACTAGAATGTAGTACAGCATAACAACATCCACAATGCAGCAAAATATTGCTCAAAACAGAGTGCTTTAGATCTTCATTTTCAGTGTTTATTTGGACATCTTATATAAAGTATTTGTGTCAAAGGTGCTGCAGATCATCTGCTTCCATTCAAATTACYAGTCAATTGCACAAATTTTGTATAAACCTAACTTTCACAGATCTAGGGGCCTGAAAGAAAGGTTTAACTTAATTTCTATAATTTTAAAATTATAGTAATGTAGTGTAGATGTTTCCACCCTCTCTCTGAAGGCAAGGAAAGATCAGCTTATAGACGTCATTATTTCTGCACTCTTGAGGATATGCCCTAGAATCAGCTTTTCTAAATGGAGTCCTCAAATTCAGCCTCCATTTCTCAGMCCCTCTGTACGACAAACCAAGCTGTACTGACATCTACAAGAAACTTTCCCCCAAACAGCTTTTTAATAGAAAATTACCCCTAAAAAATAAATATSCTGCATATACAAATTCAAAAGTATAAACAGGTGTGTATACAAAGAATAGAAAATCTCTAACCTTTGGTCTCAGAAAACCTACTKCATCTCACGAACACAGGGATATCCTGATTTTGTAAATTTGTCTTTCAGTCACTRTCTTCATTCACTGGTTTTGCACAAACTGCCCCTAAATACTGAGTTGTCTTTCTATTCTATAATGAGGAAGCTTTTAATGATTACCTTTTGATATAGCAGTAATATAATTTTAATTACTTCCCCAGTAATGGTCCTGCCATTAGTTCTGAGGAGGTAACATACAGAAGGGTGTCTGGCCTGTGGTCCTTGCTTTGTTCCCTACTTGTTCATTCTAAAAGCTTCTTTTGATTGAGTGAGAAAAAATTCAGGCAGGCAAACATGTACATATACCTGCACACAGCCTGACTTCCTCCACAGCACATTGCTTACACACGGGTGAGATAAAAATTAACACTAAGATGAAAAGCACTTTTCAACTTAAGACCCCATTTCCTATCACATAAAACTTTCCAAAAATGTTACTTTTGAGATATATGCGATTTCTACACTAGCAATGCCAGCTAAAGTGGGAACTTTGAAAGAAATGTTCATCTCAACCAGTTCAATCATTAAAGTTACGCAAATGGCAAAACACATTCCTTTCTTTTAAACTTTGCTACATTTTAGTTGCAGTCATAAGATTCAAGAAGTGAGGATGGAGTTTAAATGTCAGAAACTTGACAGCATCTTAGAGTGAAATCCAGTCCCAGCTGTGGTCAATGGTAGAACTTCTCTGTATTTCAGCAGGAACATGATTTTACTCACAATCTTCACAGAGCAACGGAGAAGTGACTCAAGTTTAAACGTGAAGCTGTAGAGATTACTTGTCCGTAGGAGCAGGCAGCAGATTTTTCACTGCATACTACCAGCTCAAGAAGTTCTGAAGCAAAATGTACTAAACCAAAACAGTTATAGTAAGACAGACTTGTACTGCACTGACACGTCATTGTTATTACATATTGACAGTAGTCGCTGTCTTGTGGAAAGAAAGCAGCACAAATGTCGTGTTCCTTGTCATGAGATCGTGGTGCTGCAGCAGTGTCCTCCAAGAGGTTTAYTTCCAAGGCTGGTGCTGTTCAGCAGCCGTCATTATCTATCTATTTCAAATATATGAAGAACAAGTTATATAAATAGTGAGGAAACTCTTCAGGGAGTGCTCAGGAYGTGCTGGAAGACATCTCCCACAAAGCCAGCAGAAGTGTTCCTGCCTAACCAGAGTACTTCCTTGAGTTATAGCATGGGGGTTACTTCCCCATGACATTCCATCCCTTTACTTAGTGAAGCAAAATGATTTTTTATTAGAAATTATTTTCTTCATTAAAAGCCAGTAAGGTAAGGAGAGTCACCTCTTGGTGAAATATATTCCTTTTGTCCTATCATCTTCCTTATTACAATAAGATTTTTAGTTTGGCAGTCACTATGTCTATTTTTAAAAGCCTACACAAGCACACAAAACCAACCAAAAAAATCTTTTGAGCTCGTTCTAGACAGGAAAATTCTGAAGAACATATTTTTGAAATCATTGCTCAGAAGTGTGACTTATAGCAGTGCAATAATTAAGCCTCATGTTTTATACTGTCTATTGAATTAAAGAGATGTTTCTTATTAATATAGAATATTTATATAGATGTTTCTTATTAATATAGAATATTCTATATTCTTATTATCAAGTTTGCAATTTAGTCAAGTAAATCAGATAAAATTCAGATCTAGTGCAAGAGCCAAATGTTGACATGCCTACACAATCTGAGTTACCTGCTAGCTCAGAAGCGGCCATGCTCACTATTTTTATAAAATAACAAGAGTCAGATTGCCCAATTTTAAATGTAAAGTCCTCATCTCTCTGAGAATCCTGAGAAACATTGAGAAGATAAATCTATGGCCAAGGTAGCTGGAAACCGAAAGCAACCAGAAAGATAGGGAAATTTTAAAAAAAGAGAGAGCAGATTAAAACTTGGAGCAGGTGAAATTACMACCTCTTTTTTCTCCTGAAGTTATGAAGGTCAGTTTTTATATTAAAATACTGTACGATATWCTCAGGTATAAAGAGTTTGCATTTTTATTCTAATTTGTTTTTCCTTCAAGTTCAGAATTACCAGCAAAGAAAATTGCTGTAATTGCAATGCTTTGCATAYAAATGGTGATTACAGCTTAGTGGGTTGTTAGGACACGACACCGCACAACTTATTAGATCAAATTGAGTGATGCCTACACTATACCAATTTTTAAAATGTAGATAAAGCAGGTTAAGCTCTCCCAGAAAACCTAAATATTTATGACCAAAAAATTATGTGTGTCAACCTGCCAGGCACGTTACGTGATCCCTGATTCAGAACTATGAAGTAATCATAGGAAAAAGCAGCCACAATATAGGATGTCATTAAAACCCAATAGCAGCAAAATTAATTTTAATTAGAGCCCAAGAAATGAATATGTAGAGACCAAAAACTTTTCTTCAATATATTAACGTAGTTTGTTTTTTACTTGGTTAGTTTTATGGAATTCATCAAAGGGATGCTGAGTGACTGAGAAGGTGCACATGAAAGCGCTGGGATAGTGAATTGCATACAGAGATATTTCTACGTTTCCAGATGTTTGGTTTTTTTCTAACGTGTTCTCTCATAGAGTTAAATGCAAATATATGGGGGACAGCACAGCTTCTAAGGCTGTACATTCGGAATGAAGTGTCTCAACCTACTACTTTTGAACAAGTTATAATTGTCCACAAGAAAACAAAACTGGCCATTTCATGTACTAGAAATTGTAATTGTTTAACTTTTACTTAGATTCTACTGACAGTAGGATATATATTAGATAGTATTTWATGGATTAGTAGTGTTATAGCAGAAATTAGCTGAGTTCTGGGCCAGTATTTAAATCCAAGCACCATTTTTCTAAAACTAAATTACTGTGTATGTTTCCTGAYGTGCAGATCACAAATCTAGCTAGTGGGAGAGATTTTAATGTACATATTTATTTTTTTCCTTTAAAGTTTAAATTTATGCTTTCTTAAAAAAAAAAAAAAAATTATTCTGTTGTTATATGCCAGTGACGACAGGATAATGGATTAGGTCAGGCACAGTCTGTGTAGGAGTGGGTGAGACAAGTAATCTCTTCCACCACTTTTGCATTTCTTGTATCCTGTAAAGCAGTTTAGTCGTAAGTATTTCCTGATTTGTAGACTACAGATATTATATGCACTGCTTTGTTCATATACCATTATCTTCATTTGTTAATAATTCCTGACAGTAATAAAAGACTCCAGGGTGTTAACAAGAATAGCTTTAAGTGAGATGCAGCTGAAAAGCACCTTAAGTGCCTTCCGAAAGTCATACCTTTCTTGACAAGCTCTGTTTCACCACACAGCTGCAGCTTGGATGCTCTTATGATCCACTCGTACTACATGTCTAGCTCAAGGCAAGTAAGCCTGCAAATTTAACATTTTGGTACTTGTGCAAAGTGGAAAACTCAGGTTTCTGGTAGCATTGTAGAATGCATACTGTGTTTTAAGGAAAGGTGAAAGTGTATGGAACTAGTGCCTTTTGGCATAGGTAATGGATTTTAAAAAAAATCCAAAACTGTAACATTTTCTCACCATCTGGTATATAAAATGGTAGTACTTTCCTATAAAAATGATGGTGTTGGAATCAGTCTGTCTGCACTGTTGGTRTGACATACTAACCCTAAAAGCAGTACTGTTGACAAATACATCACGTGTGCTCTGAGCAATGCTTCTAAAAAAAAAGGCAAATGAAACTGTGACATTTTGTGGACAAGAATAAATTTTATAGTGAATATTTGTTAAAATATTATCTCACTGGTTTATGAATGCAGTTCAGCTGATTTTTTCTTAATAGAAAAAGTAAATTTTTAGATTAATCAGGATTTCAATGATCCTCTGTAGAGATGACATGAGAATCCTCCTCATCAAAGCTCCCAAGTGTGCTAATAATATGCCCACAGGATATGATGTCAATATGTCCATACAGCTCAATGACAGATACAGCAGACCAAGACCCCCCAGCAGAGGGAGATTTTAGCTATTATTGAGGGCTAGCCATCGGTAGAAAACAAAAATTAAATGAAAGCAACCTAATGACAGAAGAATACTCTGAAAGATGGTAGCTGATATTACCAAATTGATCTCTTGGCTTGCACTGATACTCTAAAATAAAAAGGCATAGGTAGGACAAGAAGTTGATCACAGATTTTGAGTTTCCTATTCTTTTATAGTTTGCTTTTGACACTGTGTTTCTAAATTTATGATTTATAACACTTTTTTTTTTTTTTTAATTTTCGTGCTGAAAAGCCTCTGATGATGGTGGTAAATGACAGCCATGTTTCTTTGGGAAACAGCACAACCAAATAATAGGGCTGCAGAGACTCTGTTTTCTGCCACCTAATATGAGTTTGGAAAAATCCAGATGAGGTGCCTTTTCTACAACATGCAAAAGTCAGTCTGGTAACTGGTAACATCAAGTGCCAGAACACAGAAAATTCTGTCCTAGTACATATTACTTAAGGAGCTATAGCACACTTCACATCGGAAAATCCTGTCACAGACATATACTATATTACTGCAGTGCTGTTTGTAGAATAATTCCAGGGCTGGGCAGTGACTAGAATGTAACATGGAAACAGTTTTCTTGATTTCATTGTAATTAGTCCCAGGCTTAGAATAAAACTCAAGCTTATGTACTTAATTTACCTAATTGCCTTGCTGTGTGAGGCCTCTGTACTTAAATTGTTAGCATATCATCCTGACAGGCTGTAAACTATAGCTTTATATCAGCGAATAAATGTAAAAGTATTGATGTACAGTCTGCCACTGTGGGACACTGTGTAATTTACACATCCATTATGCAGCCACAAACACATAGATCCATATCTTCCTGAGCAGCTGTATCCAAGCTGTCTAGATTTTAGCCAGCRCTACCCATTTATTCTTAAATCACTTGTGCTAGCATTGTTTTAACACACTAAGAGGACACATTTGACAGAGCAATCCTAAAAGCCATCTAACTGTACATCATACGTGCCTCCTGTATAGCAAAACAAAATTATCTTTCTGCTTGCAACCTTTTGTCCTCTCAGACAAAATTTTTTCTTGTGGTTGTAATGACAGTGCCCAAGTTGCTGTTGTAATAATCTGGAAAACATTGCTATCCTATTCACCTAGGCAGAGCTTTCAATGCTCCGGCAGAATCAGGGATAAGGCCTCCCTGCCCTAAGGAAGCAGTTCATGAACTTTCTACCCAATACCACAGCTCTAACACAACAAGCCCAAATCATGAGCTTGAGGCAGAGTGATTTGCAGCCTGCTSGGCCTATTAACAGCCCCTCCAGTTGTTAGAGACTCAGCCCTGAGCAGACACACACCCCAACACAGAAGGGACATGTAACGGGGGGTTTCAGGAGGGTGTCCTTAGGCATGGCCTCATCCCACATTGTGCACAGCAGCGACTAAGAGGGTTTCCCTGTGTGACTCTTCAGTGAGGTGGGCAATTTCAAGAGGTGCAGCCAAGCACAGCCCTGCTGTTAGTGTGTGAGTTGTGTCATAGTGCTACGAAATGCAAGGATACCCTTTTTTCCCAGGTTTTGCAGAATTCCCATCAGGTGTGGAATGTTACTTCCCGTACATTGCCAACACATTTTTGTAGTGTCAAATACCTATCTGGCAGGTTGCATCTAACACTGGAGGAATTTGTTTGGCAGAGACTCAGACTCTTAAGAAGGCATTTACTGTTTTCCTTCCTCTCCCTCATTTTTCCCCTTTCCATTTCTGTTGTTCTCAGGTTCGAATAAACACACGGACACAGCTGTCAGGGTTCTCTAACAGGCAGAGGCCAAAATGGAGGACGAGGTGAGGAGGAAGAGAGAGCTGGCCTCTGCCCTCATTTTATTTATATGTTTTTCAAATTCACCGTGGATTGGAGGATGGAGATACTACCTCCTGCTGTCCACTGGTTAGTAATAATGTCTATCACATAGGTTAGGAATTCATAACAATCTTTGCCGTTAGGTCAACAATTCATGTTTACACAAAAGTGCGTGAGAAACTATTTCGCTGAACCAAAAACACTGCACATCTGAAGAACTGCAAAATGCAAGGCCACACCTTTCCATATTTTTTGTTTGGTTGGCTGGTTTTTAAGTGTCTGGCCTGAAGTGTGTGCTACACAACAGACTAATTACTTTCTAGGACACTTGGTGGATTCAGTCCAACCAAGAATCATTCAAGGGTTTGTTTAACCATTTTACAGTAGCTGGTACAAATGTAAAATTGTCTGTTGCTATTTGATCTAGGAGCTTTGACCTGATCATTGTGTGTCTGCAATTGCACATCCCTARGATGTTCCACTCAGAATGAACCATCTTCCCCCTTCAATACCACTCCTAGTCCTAAAACAGGCTTTTAAGAGAAAGTGTAAAATTGAAGAAGTGAGTGACAGAGAATGCAGACAATGAATCAGCAAAAAGGATAACCTGGAAAAAATATTATTTGTCCTGAAGAGAATGAAAGTTCCATCTATTTTGAATTAAAATTGGAAAGTAAACTTGATTTTGAAGGAGGAGTTTTATGCTAGTTCAAATACAGTATAATTTCATTCTTTGGTGAGGCCTTTTATTTCCAGGACTACTGACAGTGTTGCAGTGGCTCTGCAACACTCACTTCCCAGCTTTTACTTTTCTGTCTCTAGGCAACTTCATTTACATGGCCTGGACTGTGACACAAGCCAACCCAAGGCTTGGTGTCCTCTACAGGGCTTAACTTACTGGCAGAAACATGGCAGAATTCAGTTTACAGTTCAGTTCTCTGATAGCTTCCACATTTCCTATGTGTCCCTGAGGCCTTCCTGCACTGAAAGGGCGAATGCCTTCACTGCTCCTGGCCCGTACCAGCAATAGTGTGTTCAGCACGGCCAGGACAGGGATCGTGCCCTTGCACCCGGCACTGGTGAGGCCACATGTCCTCTGTTCAGCTTTGGGCCCCTCACTACAGGAAGGACATGAAGGTGCTGGAGTGTGTCCAAAGAGGGCAACAAAGCTGGAGAAGGGTCTGGAACACAAGTCTTATGTGGAATGGCTGAGGGAGCTGGGCGTGTTTAGCCTGGAGAAAAGGGGTGACCTTGTCACACTCTACAACTCCCTGAAAGGATGTTGGAGCCAGGTTGGGATCGGTCTCTTCTCTCAGATAACAAACAAAAGRGCAAGGGAAAATGGCCTCAAGTCATACCAGGGAATGTTTAGATTGGATATTAGGAAAAAAGTCATCACTGAAAGAGTGGTCAGACATTGAAACAGGCTACCTAGGGAATGGTGGAGTCACCAACCCTGGAAGTATTTAAAAGGCGTGGAGATGTGGCACTTAGGGATATGATTTAGTGTGGACTCAGCAGYGTAAGGTTAATGACTGGGCTTGATCTTCTGTTTCTGTGACTTTTCATTTTGTTAGCAAGGCCATGAAAGCCTCAAGGTGAAACTGTATAGCACACAAATTTCTTCTGCACAATCAGTTGTCTATCTTGGCTGGCCCTTCAGGCTTTTCTTTGACATGAATAATTATTGAGAGTTTATTTACTAGGACAAGATTAGAACCTTTTGTAAGACACTGCTCTTCAGTCACCGTATGAATCAGAAACATTACTGCAGGTAATAAAATATATTACTGCATTTCATAAGATTCATAGACCCTTTCCCCCTCAATTTTATAGAAAACTGAGACTCATTCATTGATTTGGTTTTTTTTTTTTTACACTTGCTATTCTTCCTTTCAGGATTATAATAGGTCTTGGCTAGGTGTTTGGAACCTCTTCCATACTATTTTTGCTTTGTCTTGGAAAGGACAGCAATAGTCTAAACTGATGTGTAATTTTCTTTTTCAGAAGAATGAGGTATAAGGCCGTGAACATAATTTCAGTATCATTTCAGCAGGACAGGATTCAGCCTTAAATGTTCTTCTAGTAACTAATTTCTGCTTTGATGACATGATTATTACCTAAATGTAGGAGAAAGCAGCAGAGTTTTTATACAATGTGGATGTTTTCACCTGCTGGATGTAAGAGAAAAAAGCCCACAGCTTGAAGCACATCAGAGTAGCAATGGTAATTAGGTACTGGCATATCATCAAAGGAAAAAAAAAAAAAAGAGCTTGAAAAATGATACAGCTTAATAAAGGTTTAGTATCCTAGAGCTACACAAAAAGTTCCTAAAGGGAAATACAAATTGTGACTGAAGAACCCTTATGATTCTTAGGAGGGGTAATCAATAAGAAACGCAGGAAATAAGAACAAATTTTCCCATTTAAGTCTTTGTAAGGAATATGATCACACATCTGCATGCAGGCCTTCAAGCAGTCAGACAGCTTTCCACAAATGCCCATTTCTGTAGCACACACGACACCTTCCTGTAGAAGTTATAACCGTTCATCACATCTAACGTACATATGCAGAGACAGCATCTACCAGGAATTCTGCACTGAACAAGAATAAGACGATATTGTTTTCTGAGTCCATTTAAGATCCCAGAACATTCTGGACCAAATTTTTCGTTGAAAGGCCTTTGCTATTCTAAGTTTTTTGCAAGCAGTCTTTCGTTTGTCTTACAGTCAGTGCTTCCAAAACGTAATGCAATCATCTTACAAATTATGATAAGAACCAATAAAGCATTCCAGATAGATAAAATGCTTCTAAAATCTTAGAAGACTGTGGCAATCACAGGCATTTATATATTTGTTTTCTAAAATGAGCTGACAATTCAGCTCAAAGAAAAATCAGGGTACACCAAATTGGAATACACATATTCACATGGAAATCTGGAAAGACCAAGAACAGGTTTAGAACAGTTTGTACAGCTGAGACTGTCTCATGTCCATTAGAATCAACAACAAACACTCACAGGGTCAGCTGGAGCTGAGCAGAGCTTAGGCCAGACACACCAGCAGGCAGCAGCTTTTTGCTCRTTCCTATTCTTGGAGCCAGCGGCAAGCTGGCTTGTTCCTCCCTTGCAGCCACATAGATATTTTTGGAGTCTGGAATTTCCAGCCTTTTAGTTTCTGTGTTCGACTACAGCCTCCCAGACAAACTCGCCCTACAATTCTAATTGGACCCGATAGAAAATGTTAAGATTTGAGCATTTGTTTCAAGTTGGAAGGCAACCAAATTTTTGAAAGCTTCCTTAAAATGGAATTGCTTTTTTCCTACCCAGATTGAAATGCTGGATGACACGTTAAAGAGAAATATTGAGTTGGCTCTCCTGAGCCCATTTTTTTATTCATTAGGGGCTTTTTCCCTTGTTCAACAAAACGATTCCCAGATTAGGACATTATATAAGTATATTTCGTATATGGATAAAATTGCTCTTTGCTTCACTCTCCTTGGTATTTCTCCGTACAAAGATACAGGGAGTCAGCCAAGCAGGAGTTCACATTCTGCAGCTGAATTACGTTACAACAACACAGATGGAACTTTAGATGTAAAGCCATATTTTTAGCCAAAGCACAGTTGAAGCGATGTCATATGATGTAGCTGGAGACATATAGAAAGGCACTTGCAGTAATACACATTTATCACTCTTAGTGAATGGCTGATACACAGTACCCTGTGTACCCTCTCTTTCAGAAGTGCAATAATTTAAAATACACTTTTTTCCTCAAACAGGAAAGAATGGAGTATTCCATTCCCATGCATGGCCTGATASTTGTGCTTCATTTGGCTAATGAACCTTTTCCTGCAGTTTTCCCTCTGTGAGTACCTGTGTGTGAAAATTGATCTTTTCATGGGCACTTGTGTAATTGCCCCGGGGTGAAACCTTTGGTCATTTCTGTCAGAGAAAGTAGATATTCATTGTAAGAATTGTGAAATTCCACCTCCAGAGCACAGGTGTGAATTTCCATACATTTGCAACTATTAGAGGGAATGTTCAATGTTTTCATGGTAACATGATCATTTCCCACAGCAAAATCCCTTCATTTCATGAAGGACCTGAGGTAGGATCAGAACCAGTYACCTGTATCACAAACCACTGCTGTGATGTTTCTCTGGTATGAGAGGTTTTATTATTGCTGGCATATTGCACATCTGAGCTTGAAAATCAGAAAAAATATCTTATTAAAACAGGAATTTGAAAACACTGGAAGCATTCAGAATTTAAAAGAACTAAGAAAGGCAGAAGGTTTAGTGCAGTTCTCTGCACAAACGCATATTCACCGTTCTCAGTTCCTGGGCTTTAAYGTCCCTCCCATACAGACACATCAGTGAGGTGCTGGACAAAACTTTCTGGAAGGATAAATATATACCCCTCCAACAATTTGATCAAGGAATAGCTTGCAAATATGTATAAGGACAGCAGTAGCCCCTTGTCAATGTAGGTTGTCACCAGTTTCAGAAGATTAAAAAGCTGTTGGAAGCATCTCTTCAGCAAGTCCTTCCCCATTAAAGAACATTACTGTTACAGCTCTGTGAAGAATAAAGGAAGATCTAAAAAATGTGTTAAATGTTGGAGGCTTTGGAGCCTCTTCTTGAAAAATGTTGAATTTTGTATTGCTTTATATTTCTGATAAACAGAATGCAGATCTTGGCAACAGGTTAGGGAGAATAATTCCTAGTGAAAAAGACCAAGAGAGAATGAGCCAAGGAGGGAGCATGGGAAGGTACAGGCTTCTTCCTGAAAAGCCTGTTGCTATTAGTAAGGAAAGAACTGCTCTTCCAAAGAAAAGATGTCATGGAATGGCCAAAAGACTGCTGTTTTTAACCTCAAGGACAATAACCAGCCCTCACAAGTTAGTTGGTGTTTTCTGAGGCATTTGATGTTTAGAGATGAAAACATGAATTTCTTTTCTCTGCAAAATTTCATACTTCATAGTAAGAAGTCTTCAAGAGTATTTTGTAAACTGTTAAAGCAAAGAAAGTCAGAAACAGCTTTTTGAAGACTGGGTTTTTTTTGCCTTCCTCCCCAGTGGGAAACAAGAAACGTGCAGCTAGCAGCCACATGAGACTGGAGGGTGTGGGTGGGTGGTCAGGGTACAAAATGTTGGATTACTCAGCAGTTTAGTTGGCTCTGTTATGTGCTCATGACTACAGCTTGAGTCCTCCCCAGAAGCAGCATTTAATTAAGCGCAGAAAAGCAAAAGAGTTAATTATTGACTAAATGATAGAGCCCCACCTACTGTTGTTTTATTGCATACATTTCTAGATACACATACAAACTTAATGCAAATGTAATTCATTAGTGCATGCTGGGCATTTCTATTCTAGGAGCCCTAATTTTGGATTATAATCCCACAGTGTATATGTTTTGCATACACACACAACTGCTTATCTTTCAGTTAAAATCTAGAAATATAAGTGGATTTCTTTCCATTACTCTTGTGAGTCAGGCTTTCCTGCTTCATATAAGCATACACATATACAAAAAGCTCCCCAGGGAAAGACAAAAATTATTCAAAAAGCCTTGAAAATCTTTTGGTCAGCAGGTGACAGAATGAATACTCATTTCACCAGCAACACTGGTATTAGGGATCACAGAGGTCCTATCACCTGCTGCCATCCTTACCAGATTATGTGGCATGTGGCATTATCCTCCCAGACTCTTTCTGCTCATGTGTAAAGGAAACAAAGTCTCACAGCAACGGGRACATCCCTTGAAGTGGCACGAGTTTTGTAGTCCAGATAGAAAAATCTAAATGCAACGTGCGTGGGAGATAAGATGTGCTTTATTCTTGTTTTAAGGAAATTGAACCACACTGGAATTTCACTGGAAGTGAGTGAAGTACCACCCAGACAATTAAATGTCTAGTTCCGACCAACACCTCCCCAATGCATTCCCTGCTCATAAATAATGCAGCACAGAAGTTAACTCCCAGCACACACAAGGCTTTTAAAAATGCCTGTTTCACCTGTCTCCTTGTCGTTTGCTGTGCTTTTACCTTAGTTTCACGAGAAATGAAATTCCAATTGCAAAGGGAATTCTTAAAAGAACTTTTCTGAAATCCCATGTCCAGAGTGGGAGGTGTATTTTGAAAACACCAAAATCAATTTTTGTAACCTGTAGCAGTCATAAATCRGCATCACATTTTGCAGGTAACATCTTGTTTTTCAAGTGCTACCGCTTACTGCAAGTTCACAGTTTGGTGGGATTTTAAAATCATAGAATTTTGTCAAAACTATGAGGTAAAAAGACCTCGTGCAAGCAAGGTGAATTGAAATAAGTAATAAAATGTGACAGCTGGAGAAAAGGACTGATTCATGTATCACATTGAGATTGGCAACAAGCTTCAAAAACATGTTGTTAGCTGGCAGCAATTGTTCTGTTCTGTCAGTTTAATAGGTGATGAGCCAAAAAGGTGGAAGGAAACCCTCCACATTACAAGACACTTATTTCCACAATTTCATGGTAGTATTTTTTATAATACTTTTATACAAAGTGCTCCAAAATATGGTTGTCAGTGTCTTAATAAAGCTAAATAGAAATTAAAATATAAAGTTTTGTTTGAGCATTAGCTGCTTCAAATGATGTATACACATCTCTCTAATCCCAGCTTTTCTTCTTCTTTTTTCAACTGTAATATTTGCTGGCAGTAGCTGATAGGGTTTTAYTTGCCCCCCTCAAAAAAATACTAGAGCATTTGAAACTGGCCAAGTAAAGGTTGTGGTCATAAATATTGATTGGTTCTTGTTTAATTTATGCAAATTTTTTTATTACAGGATGATGACTTTATTAATATTCTCATATTAAGATTCTTATGCAATATATTGAAACACTTCTGAATATGAATGTTTATAAAATATAGTGTATAAAATATAGTAAGCGTTGATAACTCACAAATGAGAGAGGACACCTTGTTCTTCGTACTACAAAGCACTCTAGCCTCAAAATATATGAATTTTTTCAAATTAAATTCCTATTTAAGAAGAGACAAGATTTTCCTGAGTATTTAGAGTATATTCTTGAACAGCATGACATTATGCACAGACTAAAAGTCCAACAAGTCTAAGTTTTTCTGTAGAAGTACATTTTTTTAAGGATGAACCACACAATGCATTTAAAGTTTGYTTGATAGTAGGACAAGAGTGCAGTAAACAATCTATTTTTTCCCTGAGGGACAAAGGGAAGGCTGCAAAGATGTGGCAGCAAAAAATATTTTGCTAAATACGAGTGCCAAAATCCAATGGCAAAAGAGACAGGAACCTAACATGGCTACAAACAATTTTGGCAAGTTAATATCAATACAATTTGTTGTTGTCCATAACAACAGGAAGCCAGACCATACAGTCTGTGGAGTTTCTGTAGCACTGGCTAAAAGAATTTATGACACATAGTTCTTATTATTAAATTGCTAAAATAACTTACTTGGGGAAAAAAAACTAATGCAATAATTTGCTAAATAGTTGAAAATTTAGGCTGCTGATAACTCAGTATTAAAACTTTTCTCTGATTTCTAGATCTACTTTTAAAACACAAACCCATAAAGGCTGTAAATTTTACCATCTCACCTGAGTYCTTTCACTATCTTGTTCTCTAAAAGGACAGGGCTTCCTGAGAGGGATTATGTCTGGAAGGTAGGAAATAAAGCATCAATTGGGGTCCAGATGGACAGGGGATAGGCATGTCATAGGCACTTTCTGACAAAGTAAATATGAAATGAAGAAATGTGAGTACACCTGCTACTAGTTTTGCAGAATGCTCACCATTCTGTCCTTACAGACTGAGTACACTCCAAACAGATATYGAGGTCTGGTGAAGCATAACTATGTTTTAAACTTCTACAGTGCCAAGTGTACAATCCACAGAATCCTCACTGCCGGTTAGGACATTGCGTGAATATCAATTTCCATATCACATGGGAGTGTGAAGAATGAAATTTTCTCTAGATGGATCAAATGACTGGGGTTAAATTTGAAGGGCCAGACATTTGGAATAACTGTTGACTTTTCAGAATTCAGCACCTTTACACCACTTGAGAGTCTGGCCTAAGGTACATATTAATCTGTTTAAAGTATTTCAAACATTCTAATAGTATCTTGTAATAGCAGCTTTGAAAACGTGTTGCAGGCCTAAAAGTATGTTAATATTATGTGGACTTTTTGACTCATATAACAGATGGAAGGAGAAAAGAATTTAGGAATATCTGAATTATGAAACTGCAAACTCATATTCCAACCATGGTACTGCCTTATCAATACTTACTACTTACAATATCAAAAAGAAGGAAGCTTTCCAATAATACACACACRAACTTCAACTTAAGTCATAGATAAGTAGTTTTGACTATTACACATTCAGAGCAGTCAATTTATCACRGCAAATTGTGAAGTGAAATTGGAGACTACAAATAAAAGGCACAAAGGTTGGAGAGGCATATATGTTTACAGTTAATTTAGAATTATTTTTTTTTTAGAAAGTTAAAGATAGAATATCTATATCAATCACTTCTGGTTCTTTCTCTCATGTATAATATTTTTTGAACCACAAAGACTTTGCTGCCATCTTAAAGTAGAAATGAGCCCTAAGAGAAAGGCTGCTTTAATGGTATATGAATTTTAAATAAAGCAAAGTAAGAGAATATCAGCACAGCGCAATGCTACCAATCTCTGTGGAAACAGATTTGTGGTTGTAGTTTTGTCTGCATCTTTATTTTCCAAGTATATCAGTGGCATCAGTGCAAGAGATTTCAGATTAACTTCACAAGCCTTTTCCAAGTCCAGTAAGGAAGGTTGCAAACTCCTTGAGAGGACTGAYAGTAACTTAAACCTCCAGAAAAAAATTTGCTTCATCTCACCTCTGCTACTGTTGTATTCTGCCACTTTACTGAGCTCTCCTGGAGTTTGCCAAAGTAAAGGTCAGTTTGAGACCCAACTTCCTATCTAGCTCTGGTTGATGGATTTTCCCTGATTTAATGTCATCTGGCTCGATGATATTTAATTGCATTTACACAAATTGGAAGTCTAATAAGAACCACCGCCTGTTCACAAGCATATTCTTTTTTGTCTTGTATCTCGTGTACCAAATAGTCTGATTATATGTGATCCAGTAGCTGTTCTTAGATCAATTTATCTACAGTTTCCATTAACAAAAACATTAAGTACATTGCTGAAAATTGTTTGGCTGTCAAGTCATTTCTCTCCACCAGCACAACTTAACCATCATTTACCTGAAAAATAAATGGCTGAGCCAAGTGAATAGGTTATGGCTGAAATAAAATAGTCTTCCACGAAGCCTTCAGCTACTGCACACTTTCAGCCAGAACTGCTACAGATTTGCAAATTTGTAAGTATCTGAAAACACAGATCTTAAAACTACRTTTTAATGAATCCAACCTTTTTTTTTATAGCAACAGACATATTAACCTTGATGTTCTACTCTATAATTTAACAAATTATATACTGTTTACCAGAGTTCAGTTTCACATTCTCTGTGGAACTATCATGTTTTAATTAGTTGAACTCCTACGAAAGAACTGGATATACTCTATGTCTTAACCTTATATATATAAAAAATGTTCAGATTGCTAAATTTGATATGAAAACGCTATTATAGGCTCAGGATGATTAATAAATCAAGGCAATCTTCCTCAACTTAGCAGTTGGTATTCTTTCAAAGCATTAAAATTCTTATTTCACTTGTATTATTTTTGAAAATTATGTATTTTCCATATTCTCTTTTTTYGGTATATCTTTTGCAGCTTCTCAACTTTAAGATTGCCTTTCCTCTCTTTGTGCTCAGCAATTTATTATTCTGCATCCTCCTTGGGACTACTTATACAGTAGGCACTCATTCCTGACTGTAGCACAATTATGTTTTTAGAAAATCCAATACAAAAGGGAAAAAATGGAATAATATAAGGATTTAGATTTTCTTACTATGTGTTGAAAAAGTACAATTTAGTCTTCTACTATTTTTGCTGAAAAAAACTTAAATTATCTTGGTTATTTTCCTCAACACAATTTTTCACAATGATTTCTCAGCAGTCACTGAAAAACAAGTCTTTGCAGTAACACTACAATATTAGAAAAAAAACCAAAAGCCGAGAAATATAGAACCTTCCAAACCATCAATAAAGCTCTAATGATGAAGTTAAAACCTTTCAATACATCTCAGAAAATAATTCTGTACATAAATGCAAATACCAGGCTTCTGCACAAAGAGATTTCCATTTGGCTTCCTTTTTTAAAATATGAATAGAGCACAAATTTTATCTTCCAAGACAGAAATATGAACGTTTTGGACAAAAAACTATGGTCATTGCAAGTGTCAATAAATATGCTGAAACACTGTTTTAGAAATACTCTTATTTAATATAATTTCTTCATTAATARAGGACATGGATTTTTGCATTTGAAAATGTTCAAAGCAATGTTGACAGAAAGGTGTAAGAACACTTATTTTTGTGATGTTGCAGCTGTGCAAGGAACAGAAGGTACATGGAAAAGCCCAAGGCGTCAACCATGCACWAAAGTAATACTTCTCTTACCTTCTTTTTTTTCTGAAAAAATGCATAGCACTGTCTAGTGAGCATATAAACTCATTGAATTCAATTAAAAGTATTCTCTTTTTTCTACTTCAATATTGCCTTATTATTTTTTGTTTAGTTTTAAGAAAAAAAGAAGTTTGAAATAAGATGAAGTCRGTGTTGTAATTCTGCATAACACAACGTAACTTAATATTACTGGGACAGACCTCAGATTAGAAAAAAATGTTCAATTCTATCCAAATAAATGTGAATTTTAAGAATCAAGAGTGAATCAACTGATTTTAATAGTTTAACAGCTCTCTCAGTGTTACTTAAGCAGCGTGATATCAGGGGAGAAATCAACTCAGATTTCATAAAAAGTGTTTTCATAGTAAGGGAAGGAACAGGAGGTGGAAAACCCCTCCCTTTTTTGCTCATAAAGCTAACTGTTTAGGAGACACATTATATGAATGCTGCAAATATGAAAGGAACAATTATGGCTCATAGTAGTTCTCTCCATTATCAGGAAAGAGGGGGGAAAAAAACATAAAAGGAAGGGCATATGAGACTTGATAAAAAACTACCTAAGAGAAAACAGAAAATGTGGTCCCACTGACATCAGCCAAAGTGCCTATAGGTGGTGGAATTTGTATTTACTGTTGCATAATCCAAAAAACCCACCCAACCCACAAACACACAGCTAACGAGTGCACAGTTAACTTCTGCTGCTCAGACGGAGCCACTGCTGGCTGTTTCATTACTGGAGAGTAGCAGCAATGTGTCCTTTCCCAGCCTGCAAGCACAGATATCACTGGCCATGACGTGGCATTTTGTGACACACAGCCTGGCATTAAAGGCAACGTTTGTTGTGTTTTCCCTACACCTTGCAGAGGCTTCTGGCAGTAGCAGCAGCAAAGTTGTGGTGTGCAGTGGAGAACACAGGGAATATATAGAGGTTTACAAACAGTTTAATCCCTTTTTCAGTCAAAATACTAAAAACTMATCCTTTCACAAAGGCACAAAGCGAGTTTAGAGCAAGAAAATTCGTCTCTGCCTGTATTCTCTTGCCCTGCTAGGAAAATAACTGAAGTGTCCCTGCTGAGAAGCTCTGCATTCAAAATGCTRCTTGTGGAAAACAATTCGTTATCTGCACAACAATCCTGGGCAAGTATCTCTTCTAAGGGAGACCCTGATTAAGCCACAGGCAGTAGGAGACGGATATGCTCTAGAAAGGTAGCAACAAGTTTCAGTAACAAAAGGCAGCAAAAAGATGGCAAAAGCGTGAAGCCAGGAAGGAGGAGTACAGGGATAGGGGAGAAAAGCTSTTTTTTTTGTTTGCAGGAGAGAAGAGTGGGAATTTAATCATCAGAAAGGAATCTTAAATAAAGAATACCTCTGTCAGGAAAATACGGTGTCCTTTCACCAGTGTCAACTTCATTCAAYAGTGGTTACCCATTTCCTTATAGCAATACCATCATGATTCGTAAATTTTCTGAGAAAAATATCCATTTCTTCCCCAAAAACAATGAATTTGCAAAAGAATTTTAATGCAAATCAAAACTTTTTTTCCCCTCTGTTTCAGGAGCTATTTTTTCTTTTTCAAATTAAAATCTACTGCAGACAATAAAAAACAATAAATTGGATGTATTAGTTTTCTTGTAAGCACTTTTTTTTTTTTTTTTGCAGAGTGCTTTTAAAGCTGGAAAATCCAGAACATGGGATATGGAAGTATTTTAGTCCACAATCAATCCATCATGCTGGCCTACTTTTAGGCAAACGTGTGTTAAGAAAAGAGAAAAGGACATGARAGAGAGGTAAAAGCGGCAGAGTGTAATAGCTTGTAGTGTGTGAATAGTCCAAGCACTGAACTTTGTAGGCCCACACAAAAATGGAAAAGGTGAGCTTGTAGGAAAATGTTTCATTTATATTCCTGATAACGAATCACACCGGTTCACCACAGATAGCTGCAGATTGCCCTTCCACTTTGAGCAACAATATAAAATRATCTTAGGAAAGGTGAATGAAAAATTCCTCTTCTGTAAATAGATTTCACAGGTGAAATAATATAAAAAGAGATATATTTCCCAGGAAGAGCAACATACTGCAGCTTTAACTAAGACTATCTAGTCTCTGCAGGATCTCAGCAGTGGCACACAGAGAAAAATCCCTATCTGCAATTTTTATTTGCCTTCCACCCCCTACCAGCTCTAATAACACCTGCTAAATTTATTTGCACACTCTGCTAAAAGAAATAAAAGAATGCTGCCTTGAATGTTGATTTTTAAATGTCATCTGGAATGCAATATCCTTTGTGACAGAACAAAGTAAAATACCCTTTCAGGGAAGTCACCACGTTCAAGATTAGRACAGTAGTCCCATTCTTCATGACAAGTGACATAAGAGCATCTCCTCATATTACCCTGTATTTGTATTGTTCACAGGTATATTAATTGTATTATGAATCCTCTTGAGTTCTCCATGAGCCTCAGGGTCCCATCCCATCTGTCCTTCCCTTCCACTTGGTTCCACCAACATGTGTTGCTTTTTTAACAGTAGCACCTCTTACTTGCTCATTTCCTCAGTTTACGAAAACTGTTCGTATTGCTCAAAGGTACAGGAATAAAAGGAGGAGAAAAAACACCAATCTCTCCAAATCCTGAGATACTGTAGCCATGAAAGAGTCTGAGAAAAGCAAAGAGATAACTGAGAGACTGACCTCCATGAATGTGAAGGGGAGTCTCAATGCATTGACATTCCTTGTCGTCACTGAATTGTCTTTTGCCCTTTCTCCTTATCATACCACATCCTACATGGCCTACCTTGCATCAGAAGCTTCTCAGAGAGATTACTTAGATCGGTGACCAAAAAAACAAGTATCAATGGAATTAAATTGACTACCAGAGACAGATTTTTGGCAAGAGGTGAAGTTGGGTGACTGTTACTCATCACAATTAGAGAATCTAAAATTACCATATTAGTAATCAGCCAACTGCTTATTTGTCACTCCATCCCCGAAATTAYACATCTGACACACACGGTGCCATTTCAGGAAATGACATCAAAACCATGTAGGCCTTCTTATATAATTAGGATGTTCTTAGTAGAGTGGAGCATCTGCCCCAGTAATTACTTGTGTGCCCTATATTCATAAGAACCCACCTTTCTGTAAGCATCTAGTCAGCCTAAATTTATAAAAATTTATACCATAATTTAAAATGTTGTATATACACAGTGATTTTCAATACCACAACATGGCAGTTAAAGGAGATTTCCTGAGAGTTTATGTGTTTTATTTACATTTACTTGCAAATTAATTCTGATTTTCTGCACTCCTGATACGTTAGACGAGAGTAGAAAAGTAGGACAAATTCTTATGACAAGAAAAATGCTAAGCTTGAGGGGAGAAATACAAAATTAAAGAAAACATGACAGGCCTTTGAATCATCATCCTTCCACTATTGCTGCCATATATTAAAAGTTGGGACAATTGCTTGTAAGGTAGCCTTGTTTCACTACAGCTTTTTCAAGCGTGAGCAACTGAGGTACTATAAACAGAAAATCTGTTAGGGGCTGGACTTGTGGCTCCTTCTGAGATACATCCTAGAAAAGAAACTCCAGTTTCAGCATATCTGAATATTCTGGATCCAATCCCACTGATAAATCTCTGTTTATAAGGCAGCTAAGGAGATTATGTCTGTCTTTTGTGTCTGCCAAGAAATGTTGGTCTCATACACCACAGAACAATCCCATGCACGTCGGCACAGACACCCTAAGAATTTGATTAGTGTTTATAAAGACATGAAAAAGCACTGGTAATCATACACCAGCTGATACAGCTCACGGAGACACACTCCAGGAAATCTTCTCCTCCATTTATGTAATCGTTTTCCCCAAAAAAATATCAGAGGGACTTTAATATTGTAAGTAATATAAAGATGTCTTTTGTGATGGAACAAAGCAAAATAAATAGGTTGATTGACTATGCAGTTTGCCCAGAAGTGGCAACAACACATCAAAATGATCACTTGAGCCAGTAATAGATAAACAAAGAACATGTAATGAACTGCAAATGACAAAGTTCATTGCAGAACAAATAAAGAAACACACCATACACTCCGCAATGTGTGTTTAATTATGTGGATCTTTAAAATCCTAATGGAAAATTCCATTTAGCTCCTAAAATACATATAGCTTATCCTTAATAGGTATTTATTCAGGGTTCAAATATAGTGCTCTTACTTGATGAAAAAAGATTTTTTTACCTCTCTGGAAAAGATACAATAGAAAACAGAAAAAAATCCCACATCCAGGAAATATTTATTAAAATTATTGTAGCTAGTGAATGACTTTAGGTGTTTTGGATGATACTTATTTTCTATAATAGTTATGCTCTAGGCAGGAAGGAGGACTTGCAGTATCAGCATTGTGATATTCTTTTGTTGCTTGGAAAGCCAAACTCCACGCACTTTGTATTACATTTAATTGCAATATAGTAATATCTATAATTTATTTATATCCTCTTCAGCTAATTTAGTAGCCTAACAATCAGTATTTTGTACCCTTCTTTCTTACTCTTTGTAATATGCTACTTCCATATCCATATAGTCTAGGACAATGTTGATGGAAACCTCACTAGGGACAAAGGGAATCCTGCGTATTCAGGGAGATAAACAAATCAGTGAGGTTGCTTCCTTGAATACCTCATTAAAAGCTGGCTCACTGACTACACAAGCATATGTAGTTCGTTGTAGTGCAGGTACTCTGGACTCCAGCATTGCTGATGAAGAAAATCTACAGAGAAAGTCAAGCATTGGACCTCTTGTCATTTACACTGCTTAACTGTTGCTTTACTTCTCCTTAGCGTGTTTGGGACAGCTAAAACTCTCTCCAAAACAATATCCTAGGCTAGCTTTGGTGGATACCTAAGTACTTACATTCAGTATCATTTCTGCTGCCTGTGTGAAATCATCCTGGTCCCAGGCCTGCATCTGTGGTTGCCAACAGTCTGCTCTCGTGGTCTGGGAGCCGGTCAGTTTGCACAGTCTGCCTTGGAGCCAGGGCTCACTTTCCAACCATTTTTTATTTAACATTAACGATTAAAGCATGCTCCTGAAACACTTTAAAAACCTCAAAACAAACAGCAAGAATCAAAGCCCCAAATGTACTCCCTGATGATAGCAGTCTAAGTCATAGCAGATTTTGAAATCAATGTATGTCAGAGCTGTTCACACCCTTTGCATGCCTTTTGTATTAGTAGGTGTTAACCTGTTCTGAATTAGACATCTTACTGAGGAAGTATCTCCAAATTCTTAATGTTTCAAGACTGCTGACTCATTACTTCCTTTGTCTGTTAAACTAAACCCCAGTTCATAAATTGCTTAAAATATTAAAAGTCCCACCATTAGAAATTATGCAATATAACCTTGTAGCATTTATGAACCTAATAAATATCTATCAGTTACAGGGACCAAAAACTAGAGACACTAAGCTTTCAGGACAAGTCTAGAAATGCCTGGCTAGGCTGCAGCTTTTCTGAGTGAATGCACCTGGGGCATATACCCACATGACTGATCAAAGTTCAGTGAGGCTTTTTGTGTCTTTACATTTTCCTGTCTATCTCTTTCCTAATCCTTTTTAACTTTTCTGAACATTGATCCACAGGTGAAAATGCTGAAGCTGAACAAAACCTCGGTTTTGATAAAGGAAATACAACAGACTGAGCTGCGTTGTTGGGAGCAAGAGAGGATTACAAGGGATTATATTGTGCTGTTCTTTCCCCCCAAAACCGCACGACCTGTGTTCCAGTATGAGCCCCATACAAAAACAAGAGATTTGTGGCACACAGTTTGATTTCAAACACTGTCAGGCAAACTATTTTGAAAGGAATGGGATTGGGAAGTAGAGGATTTATGTAATGCTTCCTTCTGCCTTGCTCCCACCGCTGCAGACATTAATTTCGCTTCTTTGCATCTTTGATATGAATAAAAATAAACAAACAAGCAAACTTTATTCCATTTCTGAAAACAAGCAAGTGCCTCTCAGTTGGATTTTACTTGTCCATCTGTCCATAATTATATGGCTATCAGCAATATTTATATTTATGAAGCTCTAGCACACCAAAAGGCACAACACAGATCACATCAAAGGCACTCAGTAGAGTGGAAATAAACAAACATGTTCGGAATAAACCATCGTATGCTTTTCACTTGGAGCATTTATTTCAACCTACAGATGCACAGTATTCCTCAGAAGCTTCCTGAAAACTTTTGTCTGAATTGAAAGGGTTACACAGCTTCTCCTAAATACCATTATACCCGGATTCTATAAACAAATGTCAGTGGTAGTTTTGAAATTTTTCTAAAACCCCAAGTAGATATAATCAGTTTTAGGGGTTTTTTTCTTCTTCTTGGAAAGAGTAGGAAAAGAGAACTGTGTTGGTTTTATGCTATGCCTTAAAGCAGAAGAGAAGCAGCCTGCAATATCCAGCCACATAGAAAACCATCATGGTGAGTGTATGTTAGCTGCTCACAATATGTTGATACCATCTTCACTCTGCATCAGACCTGAAACTCCCTTGAGCATASTTTTCTAATTATTTTAGCAACTAAAGTTTATTCTAACATATACCACAACAAGCTGTATAGCCACAGATGTTACAGACTTTCAACTAAAATAGTGGATCTCAAAGGCCATTTCTAAATTTTTCTGGTTTTTGTTTCCTCATCAGATGTCAATTTGTTACCTGGATATCATGTTTATATCACATAAGTTCAGGTTTTCATTTCAAGAGCTCTGAGATCAGATAGCCTAGATAATACATACTTCCACACTGTGAAATTCCAAATTAATCCATATTTTTCCCTTTGAGTTTCTTCCTGTGTTCGCCAGCCAATTTCCCAGTGGTAGGACATTCAAAATTTTAGTGCGTAAATCTTTCTCATCAGACATGAATTATGGATATCAAGTAAAAGGTTCAGAAATTGATCCAAAATAGTTCTCTCTCGCTATCACGAAAGCTTTTATCCAAATGTTGTATTGTTTTCTACAATTGTGTTTGCTCTCTTTTATTCCTATATATGGTTGACTCCCTCCAAACAATTTCCTCAACCTATGTTTAAAGTATGTTTCATTCATAGAATTATTGCATTTAAAAGGTGCTACATGTCATTCGACATAAAGCCATTTTTGTCTCAGGTGTCAATAGCCCTTTCTTTATATTTCTCCTAAAAAAGAAAAGGAAAAGAAAAAAAAGTAGTTGAAGAGAGCTGTAACATCAAGCAAATAGGTGTAGTCAAGGAATCTACTGTATTCTCTAATATTTATCTGTTCTTTTCTCTGTCAAATACTGAAATAATGACTGTCTGAATACCAAATCTAACCAACTTGTGATTTCCTTTGTAACATCTGGGACCTGTGGTTCCCTAATAAAGCACAATATAAGTATTTTGCCTACCGTACAAACTGTGTCCCAGAGTGCTTGAAATTAAATGATACAATAGCGGTGATAAAGTGAAAGTAAAAAGAAAGGATAATACTTAAGAATAGAGAAGCAGCATATATTTTCAGGGGACTTCTAAAGGCAGAGAGGTGTCACAAAGTTATCCCAAATGCCAGGGATTCTCACAGCAGCAACTGCAAGGTGGTAAATAGGAAAATAAGTAAATGTCAGTAGGAAATAACCAGGCAAAATGGAGGTAAGAGCGGTGACAGGTGTTCCCAAATATCTCTGTGCTCTATTTTGACATGCAGAGTAAAGAAACTGCTGTAAGTATAGGCACATTRCCTTTCACTAACGTTTTTATCAGTGCTGCATTTTTAAATTGCTCAGATTTTTTTTTTAAAAATTGACATTTCAATGTGAGAGGTGCATTGTAGCATCTCTGTGTATTCGGATTTTCAGGGCACAATAAACTGATGGAAAAGGTTAATGCAAACTGCCAAAATAAGCTTTTGTAAACTTCAGCAGGGAAGGTCTTGGTACAGGGAAACCAACACACACAGCCATACACACACACACAAAAGCACAGCAGAACAGGAAAGTGGACCACAATGAAACCAAACTGTAAAGACAGAAATGTCTATGCATCTTAGAAAGTGGAATGATGCTAAAGGCTGCACTGAAGTCAACGAAAAGAGGAAGTAAACGCATTCATCAGTAGGAGGGAAGATGGCAGTAGCAGAGCCGAGTGAATTCTTTTCTTGGACAGATTGAGCCATTATTGAAAATGGCCAAGGTTATTGCTAAGTAAAAGGTGTTTGAAGGGAGAGAGAGAGCTATTGTGTTTACCTCGCATAAGAAGGCATAACATATGCCTCTACCATATGGTCTGTCGCTGTTTGTAGCTGAGGTCAGCTTCTTATTCATTGTCAATGTTGTAGTCAATCATCAATCTCTAATTTCCATCTCTTCTTGGGCAGAATAAACAGAATACTGTTAATGTGCTACCCTACCACTGCTTTTACTAGCAAGTTACCTGCAACTATTGCAGATCTTAAAAATGTTTATCATTGTGACACTGTTTCCAGAGGAGACTCTGTAGTTCTGTCAGTGTCTCAGAGCTAAACAGAGGGGAAACTCAATGTAAGCAGCTATTCCCCAAAGGTCAGCACTCAGGGTATCATGTGAAGTCGTTGTATGATGCACAGGGAGGCACAGTTCTGCATCTACTACTGCTAATATTATTATGCATAGCATTTCACCAAGAGTTTGCAGAAGCCTAAGGTTTTTTTCACCAAGTATTTTAGCAATTTGCAATCAGGAAAACCATTTCAATACATAATAGGAGTATAGAGAAGAAAGAAAAAACAAGTAATGCACACCAGTGTAGTCCAAGAGTACTGTGTCAGTTACAAGAAACTAGAAAATGAGGGAAGACTAGAATGCACAGAAAGAACACGGATGCAATATGCCTGGGATCCTATCTTTTCTGTAACAGCAAGAGAGATGGTACAGAGGGAGGAAGAGCAAAAGCCATCCTATCTATGAGGCATGAAAGACACTGCAGAGAAAACTGAAAGAGATTTTGGCTTACTGTAAGAAATGAAGAGGGAGCTACCTGTGATATGGCCTTCCTCTAGATAATATTAACTATATTGTCATACTTGTTTTTCTCTCTTTTTGTAGATCTATTATTGCAAAAYGACATGCTTTTATCTTTTAACCTTGTCTAGTGACAATAGTGTTTGTGAATGACACGTAAAAAGGCACCCTCTGCTTGTGCTGGCCGTAAGCACTGGCACACTTGTGCAGGTTTGCATTAGAGGTGGCATAATGGACTGAGGAAAAGGTGTCATCAGGTTACTGGGACCAGTCACAGCATCTCCTTGGCACGTTGCAAAATAGCATGGATTATACCCGAACACTGAGGATCTGCAGAGAAATCCTGTGTGTGCTAACTCCATATTCATCACAAGAAAATGGTTAAAAATCAAGATTTGCACAAGTTTTTTCATTTGATGCAGCATATATGGACTTTCAAAATCTTTGGAAATTCAATATAAATATAATAGTTAGGAAYGTGTAGTATTTAAGCTACTTAATATTATCATGTTAGATTTATTTGTTGTGTCAACAACTTGTCAACACTTTTGAGCTGAATCAGTATTACATTTCTTACATCATTATATTATATTAAATCCTAAATATTTTTTTAAACCTACAAGTGAAAATCATGTATGTCTAATACTACAAAATGAAAATTATACTATGCTGGGGACATTATAATATTTAAACATAAAACATTATTGCACAATAAAAAGTTATCACAATGTTAGTTTTTGACTCAAGCATCAGATGTCTTATTTCAATGTATAATTTGTTTTCAATAAACTTTCTGAAAATGTTCATTAAACATGCAAACTGCAATATAGTAAGTCTGTAATTTGGATGAATTCCAGAAAACCTGCAGGGTGTTAATCTTGATTTATGCAACGCATAGAAATGGACAGAAATTATTCAAATGCATTTATAATGGAGTTATCAGTGTTTCTGCCAAAGAATGGAAGTACTCAATTCCTGCAGATTATACTTAGAAAACAAAATTATTTATCTGATATCTATTGATTTTCTTTGCATGTGAGATGAGAAATACTGTAAGTTGGAAAGCTGTGCACGGTAGTAATCATTTACTGTTGAGTTGCTTTCTTTTATAAGGGAGATGGACACTAGAAACTAAAACAACCCCAAAGCTCAGAATAGATAATCTAGGGGGATGGAAACAGAAAAATAAGAGAGACCGTTATGAAATCCAAGGAATGCATGATGAGCAAGAAATAAAGGTAAGAAGAATTTACATGGAAATTAAAAATAAAAAATAAAACCCAAAACATATGTCCAAGTTTTAGGACTTAGAGAATTTGGGGCTGTGAAAGAAATTTCTTGTCACATTTTCTGCACTTAAGGTTCATAATTTTTCATCAGATCAAAAGGATGAAAATCTATATTYGAATAACAAGGATGAAAATTTTCAGTTTCCAGTTTATTTATCTGACAAGAGAGAAGACTCATGATAGAAGGCCAACTTGCCACTTACATTAACAACTGTGTGAGTACCACAGAGCTGAAGTTCCAGTGTCACCACACAGCAGCACTGCATCCATACTATGATTGTGAGTGGACATCCCACCAAAGAAGGATGAAACATTGTCAACTTATACCTGACCTGTATTTATAACCAGCTGTGAACTTGTAAAATTCTTCATTAATATTTTTATTCCTTTTCCTTTATTCTCGTGAAAAATATCAAAGATGGGACTTTTTTATGGATACAGTTATTATGGGGAGTAGAGAAAATTACTTTCTGTACAACCTTTCATAACTTCCTGGAGAGTCCAAAGGCCAGGTATTCCTATGCAACTTAGAGCACCCATGAGCAAAAAGTGTCTGGACATAGGCAATATTTTAAGCCTAAGAATGCTTTTAAATAGGAGTTTTCATTCTGGCACTGGGAATTAAGGGTCTCCTGCTTTGCCCTAAAAATCACACATCTGTATATTCCCACAGTACAGATTACAGTTAACTTCTAGGGGCCTTCAATAGGGTCAGATCTCTACTGATTTAGAGCTCACAAACTCACCAAGGAATAAACATCCTGCTTGAGGAACAGGAACAGAGGAGACAGAAAACTGTTGTGAGAGTGTGTTACAGAGGCTGCTTATTTTGCAGATGAATACAGAGAAACTAGATGCATTTTGGAGACTTCTGAGTGTCACTTTAAAAACTTAATTGATGAATGATTCTGTCACTGGTATCAACTAACAGACCATACTCTCGGATGTACAACCCTGCTGACACGACCAAACTGCAGCATTAAGCCAGTATTGAAGGGAACAGAAAAAGGGGGTGTGTTAATGAATCCTCCTTTTTGTGGTTCACAAGTTCCCAAACTGAAAATCAATAGCAAACAGCTTATGAATCAGACTCGAATATTATTTTGTGCGTTAAGGCAGGTGGGCAAGTTCCAAGGAAATACGATGTTCTGTAAATTGGTAGCTCAGAAAGTTGAAGAATTCCTTGTTGGATATTAGAATTCAAATGTACAAATGTACCATTTCAGAAGTTTTCAAGCTATGATTAAAGGACAATGTAGGAGAAARGCAATATATTATGATTACAGCTGAAAGAAATAATGTCTGCATCATAAAGCTTTAATATTCAAAGTTACCCTGTTACTTTTAAATTGAAAACCCCTGACTAGTCCTCACTATTGTAACTTTCTATTTTCACACTTTTAAGTTCTCTATAATGTTTTGCTTCACGCTGTTATCTTCAAAGGCCTTTGATCAGGTTATTAGAGCAGTGGGTGAACTGGAGTTCTGCAGACACAAACTACTGTAAAGTTGCAGTACAGAACCATCACTAAGTCCCAGGAATTTATAGCTCAGGGAGCCATAACTGTCCAAAGAGAAACAATAAAATGCAGTTATGCTCAACCATCTGGGTATATTTTCCTACATAGTCAACTAAAATTTTAATAGAAAAGTGTATACAATTAAATTATGTMATTGAGTAGTGTATGAGATTTGGCGATGCAGGGAACAGGAAGGTTCTACACAATGACTTGAGTTTCTTTTCTACTAAATGAAAATGTCCTTTTTGCTTTCTCTGCCTTTTGTAATTTTTACTATCTTACAGAGTRCTATTTTACTTTTACCAGACTAATTACTGAAAGCTTCTTTTAAGACAAGATAGAACACCCCTGTCCTCTTGTGTGTAAAAATGATAATGTATACATAGGTTCATGCTTATTTGATTCCRGTAATTTTCTTGTGCAACCATTTTTAAATTCTTGCTATGTTTTCTCTTCCACATATTATTGCAACTGTCTTCTTATGCCCTTTTACTCAAGGCCAGGTCAGAAAGAAAAAGAAATGACACTAGAAGAGCTTTTTAAAGAAACRACTTGCGACCTACAAGATTTACAGGGCAGCAGCTAGTAACAAAATAGACATATTTTTGTCATGGTTAGAGACCAATGAGCAAAAAAACCTGAYGAGATAGACTTTCATTACACTGTATCTGTGGTACAGCTTCAAATCTGACAGAAGCTCTTTTCCAAGATACTGGATACTGGAAGCTCCTTTTGAAGATTGGGAATAGAAATACTGAGGTGGYTGGTGGAGGGGAAGAAAAGCAAAACTAGTGATTTGAGCAGACTTTGCTTAAAGTACACAGTCATTTGGACTGAATCACAGGTAAACAATACCTGGAGATCAGCTAAACTATCAGATAGCKCTCTCTGTAAATAGATTTAAAACCAGGACTATGTGAGCTGAGCACAGAATCACATGGGGATCTCAAAAGTTAGTGCATTATCATTTCAACTGCGATGCCAAAGACATGAAAAGAATGAGAAATTCTAGGTGACCACAACTGACCTGACTGTTCCTATTTGTCTGGTTACAAAAACAGGCATTCATTCTGTGACTAAATATGGGAAAACATACAGAATTTGGTTCTCCATCCCACATCAGGGTCCCTCTCRTCTTTATTGGTAGAATAGCAAATATTTGTGTTATTTATTTCTACAATGAACTTGTGACATCAGTAACTTGCTGTGCTTCAATGTRCTTTTCACTAGCAGGGGGATTATAAAAAGATGTAGATTTAACACTGTTGCTTAGGAAAGCAGAGAAGGATTTATATAAAGACTGTTATATCAAATGTTAAGAGATCCGAAATATGTTAAGTTAATGCTGGTGGTTAAAGTCAAGTTTTCAGGGCTTTAACCTGATTAGTGAATTCAGAACTCATGTTAGCAAAGCATTTTCTTCTAAAAAGTAATTTCTTATGACATCATAYTCCCAACACTTCTCCCCTACCCCAAAAGAATCAAATCTGTTGCTGTAGTTAAGTACTTTTCATACAGTAACTACAGTAATTCCTTAAGTTCTGCAGCTRTATTGGAATGCATGAGCAACTTCAAATTTGTTTAGCAGGCCATTCAACCTTCTAGAATGCAAAAAGCTCTTTCTGTTTCTCTCATACCTTCTAAATAGCATGCCATAAATATCTCGTCCTACCAACAGTATCACCACAAGATAAAAATGGCAAAACATTTTGTATTATTTACATGAATTTCAAGTGAATTCTTAAGTTTCCATTGCAAAACACATTTATCTGGTGTTTTTCACAATATTTATTAATTTATTCAAAATCCCTATCTGAAATTCCATGCACATGAGCACAGAAAATTCTAACAGATCTAAATGTATTAAATTCCCATAAATACAATCTTATATCACTATCATCTTGACACACTCCTATGCAAAACTCATGCATAATTATCTCAACTGAAGAGCTAAAAAGTGAATGACCCACTCTGCTTGCTCTAAGAAGCCAAATGAACAGATTTGAATAATATGGGTATAACAGATACCAAACAAGCTCATTATTCAATATTCTCCTGGAAGAGTCTCTCATTTATATTCCCAGAGTGGCTTTAGATTTTGTTCTACAGAGTAGTTTAGGGAAGGAAATTTCAGGTACTATAAACTTCCAGACTGCATGAGGATGCAGCCAGTAGGATGTAAACCTACTGCTGGATATGAGTCACTATAAACAGTGGAATTAAAATGTACCATGCTGAGGAGCAGTTGAAATTACAGCTCACCATTGATGGCACCAGCCAGGTCTGTCACAAGAAAGAATTAATTATTTTTTTGGAACAGATTATGCTGCTTTGTTGAAATCCTCTTCAAGGTGGGGGAATAAGGAGAAGGCCACCCTGTTCTTTGAGTGCAGTATGCTTTAGCAGATGGGACTATACATATGGATGAAATAATTAAGATTCAATGTGTAAAATGCACTACRCATTCTGCCCTCCCTGCAATTAAGAGATTTTACTTTAGGCTACGGAAGCACACTCCTACAAAATCCAACCCAAAATAACTACAAAGAACTTTCTATATGTTAAGCTAAAAAAACACTCTAAAGAGGAAAGTAAGGCATGATATGCCATAACTGTTTTTCAGCACAGTAATAGCAGAAACATAAAGGTGTTACTCCAAAACAGGATTTATGAATTAGTTTCACTCATGTTTGTATATTGATCTATATGTTTTGTAACACAYTACCTTCGATAAAAACAACCATTTTAAATTTTCTTTTAAGAGAAACTATCTTATAAGAGTAGATATTCAAGGAAACTGAAGTAACAGAAATTAAAACACCAGCTGGGCTGCACAACATTTTCTGGAGGAAAAGCATAATAGTGATCTTTAGTATTTTCAACTATGCTAATGACACTCAAGGGCTTGCTGACAAAYGTTAAAGAGTGAATTTAACCTTTAACCCAAGTGTAGACATTAAAATAATAGTCTGAAAGCTTTCCTATAACAACACTCAGCACTTTAATTAAACAGGAGCTGTTCTAGTTGATCCCCTTTATAATAAAGACTAATCATATTTTATTTGCTCTTTCACCTTAACCAAGATTTCCAATCAATTGTATTAGTTTGGCAATAAATGCAAGATTTTGTCTAAACTACAGGTTTGGTATTGACACATTATGGATATTTTTGACCACATGTTCCCCTAMAACCTTTCAAAACCAGGATGAAAGCATATTTTTCATCATCATTTTTAAAGGTTTTTGATCCATTCTAGAACCTCATTCAAAATCTGTGTTTTCTGCAGTCATAAAACCAAATGAAAATAGTCAGAGGATACATTCTTGAAAAATCGAGAKCATGTTTGTAGAGGTTTTTCTATCCACTATTGGAACTTTATAACTGACAGTGGTTTTGGAGAAAAGTATCATTAAATATGCGGTTTTAAAAGCTTAAAATGTGTCCCATTAYATGATAGTAACTAATTACTTTAAATATRAGTATTTGTTTTGACAATAACAGGAAAACACCGTCTTTCACCCACCATCAAATCAACAAGTAACACTTAAGGACTCCTGATGCACCACTAGCTATCGCTCTGGTGAGAAAGAAGGAGTTGATGTACCTGTTAAATGCAAATGAGATGTAAGTTTCTGAAGTTCAGTCTTGTTTTAAAGGCTTTCCTTCTGCTACTAATCAGTCAGAAATTACAACTCTACTYACAGGAAATTACATCCATCATTTCAAGTTAATATACATTAAGTGAATGATARAGATTTAGTCCAAACAAGATGTCTGAGATTCTGTTCCTGTTTTTTCTTCTAGATAACATATATTTGATTTGACTATGCATTTAAAAGTTGAGCTCTCGTCTGTCACTCATCCTGACAGCCCTTCACTGATACTCTCTCTTCTGAGATTAAGAAGAGCTCTGCAGGCTCCTTAACCCCAGAGTGAAGAGAGAAAGATGGAAATGGACTCAGCCAGCTGCCACCAGAAAATTCTTGGATGTCCTTGCTAAAATGGGAACCAAAGATTCTCACATGAAGCACTCCAKAAAAGGTAACAGGTTTTGAATGACACTCAAAATCAGATCAGCAATTTCCAGTGTTATAGTCTGTTAAGGAGGTATTAGCAGCTATACTGTCTCTGTTGTGGTATATGATGAACTGTSTTATTTCTAAGAAAGTGCCTTCATATAATCAGAGAGGTTAAACTCTAATCAAATGAGAATATAGAAAATATGCTTAGAAAGATGATGATTTCAAAATCTGATCTCTTTCATGCCAGCCAAAACACAGTAAACTCATRGCAGTCACATATTTTGTCCCTCTCTAGTCCAACAGTTGCATATGTTGAAAGATGGAGAAGATGTGGCAATTAGGGCCAGAATACTTTATGGTCCTGTAATGTATGCAAACCTTTGGGTTGCGRGTGGAGCCGGTTCATACTTAGCTAACTGCTTCACTTGGAAATCTTGGAGATATCTTGCCTGGATTACTGTATATCATGGAAATYTGGACACTATTTTAGAATGTGAGAGAACAAGAAAGCCTCATGAAGCAAACGAAAAACTTTGGACTCATAGCAAATGAAAATATTCTAGCCACTAACATATCTAAACTTCATCCTAAAATATATTGTTCTTTTTTTGGAAGGAAGCACTTTCTTCCCCTGAATATCCTGTTCTATAAGAGAGTTCAGGGCTTTGAGTCAAGTCAGATGAGCTCATGAATTCTTCGGGAAAAAGAGCATAATTCTAAAATTCTGGGTTGTGCACYGGCTTGTGTAAATGCCATTCACAAGGGTCTAACATTCCTCTATTTCATAAAAACCTAGAACATAGAGTTTTAGTAGGGACAGCTCTGGTCTTATAAGTTTCCATTTTGAATCTTGTCTACTATTATCATTAGTCTGGGTTCTTTTAGAAGACAACCCTTTTCTTCACATATTGTATAAATGCAAATAAAAATTACTTATTAAAAAGGATGCTAAAATGACTGCCTTTAAGAGTTGGCCAAAATGGGTTAACTAAAGATTTTTCAAGTGAATAATGCTTTTTAAGTCAGACAGAAGAGAACCATAAAGCAATATCAATTTAACTGGTCCAGAGTGCACTCTCTTCAGCTGATACACAGAGGAGACTTAAGTTGAAAATCTTTTTCAATCAGTTAAATTTCAGGTACATGGAAACATTTAGAGTGTTTTGTTTTCACTTTATCATGTAAGAAAAAAACCACAAAAGCTCAATGTTGCCACCAAAAAATTGCTTCTGGACCATCTTCTCCAGTTACTACTCAATGCAGGGCTGGGGCTGTGCAAGATTACTCTTGAAGAGAATGCCAAAACAAATGCTGACTGGGTCAGCTTTTAATGACAATATCATTATATTTGAAGTTGTAACCACATTTTCATGTGTTTGTTGTGTGCTGACTGCCTTCAGGAAGTGGGGAAAGAACATGTGATTTAAGAATTATTACAATTGTTAAATATAGAAGGAATATTTTTCAAAGTCTCAAGTGGGAGTTGGAGTTAAGATTCCTATCAAACTCTCACCAGTAAGACTCCTGGGAATTTTATATATTTAAAAAAAATTCCCAGGGKCATTCTACCAACTTTGCTGTATTTGTTTTTGCTTGTATACCTRCTCACCATATGAAGAGAGGGAAGCAGCAATTAACATCAGCAGCATGAAGAAGCTTATTCAAYGTGGAAATTTTAACCTCAGATGACAATAATATCGGGAGAGTTCAATATGAACATGCACAGGAATCACACTGATTGTTCTGAGGCAGGWTCTAAGGCATACCCCTATCCTATGGGAATGTGCATCAGTCATATGCGTGGACCTATTTGAAAGTACATAAAGAGGAAGGATAAATAGGAGGTGACAGCTGACTCAGAGGGAAGATAGAGTGCCATCTCACTGGGGAGAGGGGAGGGAGCAATAATGACAATTCCTACCAGAATGGCAGTGACCATGATGAGCAATTTCTGCACAGATAGTGGTGCTCAGGTGATCTTTAATTTCATGAATGAACCAGGAACCTGCTGTGGCCCACTTGACAACACTACATGGGACAGAACCCCTATCACACCAGACACCTCCAACTGAATGCTGCAGTTTGAGTGATACTTTGTGTGTGCAAGGAGGGGAAAAAAAACTCAAGAAACTAAGAAAATAGGAGAAAAAATATGTCACATAAATGGTTCCCATTTTCCCATGAAATCTCAGTCATAAAAATGTTGCAAATATTTAACATAATTGAGCATGGAGCCCTTYATGCTTTGGTTGCATACAAAACTAGAAATTCAGCAGGCTTGATATAGCAGCAACCAGATTCAGATACTCAGAAAAGAGGCATTAAAACTAATGTAAAGCTACCTGCTTCACAGGAACGGTTTATATAAAAACATTACAAATATGTGGGAGACCATGGATGTGAAAATAAACAATAAATCAGGTTTTGAAGGTTARTGTGTCCTTTAAATAAATAGCAGAATGTGGGTGATCTCTTCTGGTTTGCACTGGTGGTGATCTCACACAGTTATGATGATAGATACACATGCTCAGGGAGCAATCATCCATGTAAATTTGTCTGAGATCAACAAGAATCAAGAAGAGGGAGGCAAAGCAAGCTTCTACTTCCAATAAAGAATAAATACGATGTTAGAGTAGTGCATTTGTCAATAACCAGGCACAAAAAGTGTAATATTTAAAAACTCGAAGCACTAAATGCAGCAGTCCTTCACCACACAGAAATCCTGCTGAGGACAGTGCAAGTCTTGCTTGATGAAAGGCTGACAAATCTGTCCCAGAGACATGATGAAACAAATAGTGGCTATTTCTGCTTGTTTCATACTGTCACACTTAAACATAAATGGGTGAATTTCAAGCACAGCAGGAGAGCAACAGAAAAACCATGGCTTAAGCAAACTGCTAAGCAACATTTCAGTGCCTACAAGTCTGACTTACAAACTTCTGCTAGACCAACAAATAGAGCAATACTGGAGAAGAATTCTTAAAAGCCACCAAAAATTAGGTAAGTTCATAAACTTTCAAGTCAGAATATAAGATAACAAGATTATTGGCACCAGTAATTCKGGGACTTCTTTAAATAGCTCTCTCCAGCTTGAGCCACTAAGAGAGCTGGAAGCTTTACTGCTTGTAATACAAATAATACAGCATTCATGATGCAGGCGATACCATAAATATTATTTTTATTAATTATGCAGGTAACAGGATAAGTATGGTCTCTCTAATTTACAATACAAGCACTACTTGACAACCTTCATTTGAGTGTTATGATGCTGACAGCTRATTTTCCCTGATTTTTTAATTCTAAACCAGAAGTATCAAGATTTGTCTCTTGAAATTAACCTGCTTTTAGAAATACCATGAAATTAACAGATTTAGGACTAGATTCTTTCCTGACTTTGTTTTCTGTGGCCAAATCATGAATACTTTTAGGCTTAAGATGAGGAGTTTGGGTTTGTTTTTTGTAATAAAAGGTCCCTGAAGTAATTACCAAGTTAGGTAGTTTACATACAAACCTCAAATTTCAATGAGAATTCATTCATGTACTACTTTATAGTCACCTATCAACGTTACAGCTTAATACCTGAAACAAGATTAATACACATTTTCTTTAAACTACTGTTTGAAATAGAAAAGCAACACTTCCCACTTCAGATGGAAAGCTGCAGTGGTGGCAATCAAATGACTTGTCTGGGACTGCACAGAAAGTCTGTGGTGCAAGCAGGAAAGCCCTGACTCCTAATCTAGTGCCTTCACAGCAGGATCCTAATTCCTTCCAACAAAAAAAGAAATTTCCAGATCCACGTATGTGAACACAAAGGTACTCATGCAGTTGGTGCAGAGCTGGAAGTTTTGCTGACCTTTTTATACCCAAAAGCATAATGTTGCATATCACATCAGAGATGCACTTTATTACATACAGATCTAATGACAGTAACAAATCCCGATAACTTCTATGGTATGCTTTGAARTAATTACACACAGATATCAAAATGATTCCAAAAAAAGGGTCAAAGTTTCTCTATCAGAAAACCACGTTTAATATTATGCAAATCCTGCCATTACTGTTTTTCTTTACAGCATGTGCCTTGTTCAAAAGCAGGAAAAGCRGGGACTAAAGCCAAGTCAGGATGCATGTGCTCCAAATATGTTCATACTTCTCTAGATATAAAATAAAAGCTTCTTATGACTAGATTACATAATGCTTCACCATAAATCCTAGTAAACACTTTTCTTCAAATGGCTTGATTTCACTGGCTTGACAATTACTGCTTCTGCTCTTTTGCACAGTATGAACAAACCACAAGGTCAAAACTGTCTCCTGAATAACTACATAAATTACTTTCTACATGCAAAAATTGTTTATCTGGATGATCTTGAATGTTTGTAAAGAGCACCAAAAACTCTCTTAGGACACTTAAAGATACAAATCTCATCATATTTCATCCCAGAACCTCTTCAGTTTGGTACCTACTAACTAGGTACCAAACAGATGTGAGGAAAATTCAGGTTGGACCTCGGTAGGTCATGTAGTGTTTGTTCCTGCTGAGAGCAGGGTCAGCTGTGAGGAGCTCACCACTTACAAAGTGTCAAAGCCTTCTCTCACTTTCAAAGCTAGTTACATGACAAAAAAATCCTGATTTTTCAGAAAGGGTGGTTCTGAGTGTGGATACTATAAACATATTGAAAGAAAAAGCACAATTACTATGAAAATAATTTTAARTACTATTATAAACCTATAAGGACTATTTTGAGAAACACCACTTCCTTTCCGATTAATGGTGCATTTGTATAATATCTGGAATTCATGAATTGTATATAATAATGGGAAAGGATTATTTGACTTCTCTGGTGTGTATTTCTCTTTAGTCAGCAAGAAATGAGTCAGATATTAAATGATGAATGATTGCTCTGTCTACAGGCCCRTGTTCTCTTACAGACTCCTTCATCAGCTAATATTTCTGAAATTCCTAAAACACTTTTAAGACAGTTTTTTATTGCTGGTAGCTGTTGGAGCTGTATTTTCCATCTGGGATCATCTTTCATTTGATAACATTTTTTTCATTTTCAACTCAGTTCAAATGAAGGTAAGAAGGCTTCTTTCTATACAGCACTAAGCATGCTTCTCCTTTGTGGTGAGAAAGACAACCATACTTACGATATTTAAAGTTGTCTGTAAAACTGTCATGTAGCTTTATGGACCTTAATTTAGATTAAGGAGACTGGGGGGATTACCTAATTCTGACCTCCAAGGACCAGTTAACTGTTACAATAAGTAAAATTATATTTTAGACTCCCCAAGAAAGGCTAGCACCATCTGCAGTGACTTAAGATACCAAACATGGAAGCAGAAGACATCTTGTGCTAGGCTTCCCTACATCAGACTGGTAACTTAAATTGTTCAAGTTAACTTCAGATTTTATCAACATTTACCAACAGCAATACTTTGTGTCAAAGTGACCAAGTCAAATTTGACATATTTTAAAAGATCATCCTCTCTTGAAAGTTACTGACTGATAACTACTGTGAAGCATTGYTCTTAATTTGATAGCATCACATGCTGAAAAGTAGTGACTCTCACTTAAAAGAAGAAAAAAAGTTTGAAGGTTAAGAGATCTCATCCTCTCCCTATATTGGCTGAAAATAATTATCATATTATTTTTAGTCAAAGTGAAAAAAATAACATTGTGAATTCCAAATCACAGAAATGTCGTGTGACATCTTTTTAATAAAAACAGCTTCTCATTTCAGTATGGAATTGTTTCTGCTGGCTAAGCAGCTAGTGTCGGAGAGCAGGCACAGCTCTTACCTTTTAATTCACCACTATTCATACCTAAAAGATGATGCATGACATCCATAGTACTGACAGGATTTGAACTATGAGAAACTTTAGCCTGTTATGTTGACATTAATCAGCTAAATCTGGCTTTGAACATCCCCTAAAGAAGCACAGTAGGAGTGGAATGAGGGCTGGAATGGGTCTGACACTAAACAGAGGCCACTGCCTGTGGAGGGTGTTTGTCACTGTCAGTGTCATGTGATGGTCCTTCCCGTGAATTGCTTTATGCAGTCATTTTGCTCCCTGGAAAAAGATGTCCCGTACACAAAGAATCTCATATATTTGTGAAACACCAAATAGGAATTSTCATTCCAACTCCTGTGCAAAGGAGCTCCTCTGAATTTTATTTACATATATTACTGCCTGCAGGCACCACAGGACCCCAAGACAGTAATGGGATACACACAGAGGATATAGGACAGTCCGTATTCTGTTCATAATCCAATGTAAAAGCAGTTCAAGTGAGATGAAGTATCAGTTGACACTTTTTTAATACATGGATGTCATGGTTACCTCCAAAGAGTGATGTGATAAGTCTAGTCCCCATTATGTAAGAGTAGAGATTTGAATACTAGCTTAAGAAAAAAAAMCCAACAAACRAATGAACAAATTCYCAGACTTTATGCAAAGTAAACAAATTTCATATATTATAATAACTTAGCAAAATATTCAATGTACCAATCATCTGGTCTCCAGGAGKAATGCAGAGAGAATTAAAACAGACAAGTAAAACAGAGCACACGGCTAAATGAGAACATTAAACTGCAAAAAATAAAGTGGTGTTATAATTGCAAAAATAGTTAGCTATACACCGCACAGAAAAACTGTTATTTGTCCACTGAGTATATTTTACATCATAGTTCCTCACACAGAAGAGAATCACAGAGCTTACAGCATTTGTTTCACAATCATACTTCTAATTTGGTGTACAAGCAGCTGTAATGTATCTAAAAATTATTCAATCTGTTTAAACTGCAGGGAAAATCATTACATCACCCTGAGAACTAGCAAGCTACAAAGGAAAAAGATGCAGAGTAATGACAGAAAGTGACCATATTATTCTCTGAAATAATGGTTAATGCTGAGTATTCATTTGATTGGACTTAAGCCAAATTGGAAGGCATCTTTATATGTAAATTTTTATAATTCTCAGAACATATTTAGATCACTTTATATTGATTTAAAGTAAATAATTGATTAAAGTAAAGTAATTTTCACCTTAGCATGCTGAAATTAAAAGTCCTGAAAATACTTTTCAAAACTATGTTCCTATCTTGCCTTTAATTTATCTGTCAGGTACAAAACACAAATAAAGCTTGAAAGAATCAGGCACTAATTCCCCAGTCACGAATGTTCAAAACTGACAATTTTGATTGTAGTTACACACTCATTCTGCTGTTGGACAATAGGGATTCCATGTTCCCATCTTGATAGACCTAAGATTACCTCTTAGAATCACAAAATCACTTAAGYTGGAAAAGACCTCTAAGATCATTGAGTCCAACACTGCCAAGTCCACCACTAAGCCACGTCCCTAAGTGACACACCCACAAGTCTTTTAAAGACCTCCAGGGATGTTATATGCTAAAATTACGTCTGAAAATAAATAACTTACTCTTGTGAATAATACCATCGTGTCAGCTTGAAGGCTATAAATTGCATTACTGTGAGAACAGGAGAATATTTCCCACTGTGGGCCCACTGACAAGAGAGGTCAGCACAGCAGACAGAGAAGGAATCACTACTTAGCCATTAAGGAGACTAACGGGGTAGACATAACCTTATAAATGTACAAACAGGTTACATTAACTTCTGCATTCACATATGTGTAAACTATACTGCCTGATGCAAGCTGAAGAAAACATGCTTAGAAATTAAAAACAGATTTTGCTAAGAAGAACCTGAAGGTATGTAAGAAAGACTATGATGATAGAAAAAAGAAAATTACTGAGAGCAAAATAACCTGCTGATTACTGTACTTTTAATCATCTTCAGCTCAATTTATTTAAAGACAGGTTTGCTTGTGTGATGCTTAGATTCATAGCGTGAGAGTTGGAATAACTTCGTTTTACGTTGCAAGTATTTGGCTCAGTAAAATATTCATTATGTCGGTTCTTTTGACTTTTAGCAATCTTATCTGGCACAGCCAATAAATGAATTTGAAGGGAATGACCGCTACCAGCAAGCCCAGCTCCAGGCTCTCTCACATTAGTGCCATTCTGTGTATGCTGCTGGAGCTATACTGATTTGCTTGGGTTCACTCTGACAACACAACCAGGCAGACTCAGGCTTTGTGTTTCAAAGGTGTGAAAATTGCTCCCAAACTTTTTGGTTTGTGTGTTATTTTCTGCAGGAAAACATAAAGGATAATACCACAGACGTTTACTTATTCAATGTAAAGTTCTGCCCTTGTCTGCAGAATTAGGCTCCCATATGTTTTCCTTTCTGATGTATTTTTTTCTTCATGGCAATAATATCAGAAACAAAATAAGAGTTAAAGTTAAAAATGTTGTCACTATCCAAACGAATATGAAATTTCATAAATATTATGGCTTGTGCTCTAGCACTTCAAAAATACTTTAAACAGATGGGCTAGTGAGACTGCCATTCATGTTTTACCAGTCAAGAGGCATGTTTAAACTGCTGGTTGAAACACACAATATAAAGCACATTCCACACATAGTGTGAGAAAAAAAGGCTTGTTTGCTAAGAAATCACACATAAAAAAAACCCCACAACTGAATGACATAATATGTTATACAACTGTAATTTCTTGATAAGAGATCAGTGGTCAGAGAAAAAAGTACTTCTATACTGTAGAGGTAAAAGCAAAAAAGAAAAGAATCCTGTTCCTCTGAATAAAGTGTCACAGTGTTTTCCAAACAAGTACCAGGAGGAAAAGTTGAAAGCTGAAAATTTTGTATACTCCTCTACACCAGAAAAGCACAAACCAGCCAGGGAAAAAATTTTTTTTTCAAGTGACAGCAGTTTAATGGAGATAAAGAAGGAGGATAGGAATTTTAATCCGTATTTTAATGAAGATAARGATGACAGATAAAGGAAGAGAAGAAGGAGGAATGTGTTTTGTATCTTTTAGTGTTATTTGAGATAGTCTYTTACAGAAAAGACGTTAGTTAATATGAATGGTCACACTCCAAAATTTCACTATATAACAAATTCCAGTGAGCTTTCCCCAACATAATCCGCTCTATGATATCATCTTTAAGTGCTTAAAACTTAATCGTGTAAAAATATCCTATAGGTAATTTTGATTTTCTGATGAAGATTTCTGTTCATTTATAAGCTCCACAATGATGAAACACAAAGGTAACAAATGATACAGAATTCAGTTTAACTTTTAGCTCTCAGGTCTAAAGGAATTCTTTTCATAGGGCACAGAAGTATCCTAGTACAGGATGCGGAAGGGAATAGAGGAGGCAGAGCTGCCTCAGAGAAGGAAAAACTACCATTGGGAACTACTTTCTGCACTTATAAAAACCAAACATATTGTCAGTTCTTACATTCCCAGTGGGTAAAACAGAGAAAGCCAAGCTCATGTGTTGTTACTTGAGACCCCGTAAGAGATAAGGAGTCATGAAGCTGTAGCCTTACACTCCACCTATCTACAGATGGTACAAACTGAGCTTAGATAACATCTCCCACAGGCCTTGGTAATCATTCCTGCCTAAATCCATTATCTGAGAAGGAAAACACATCTCTTCAGTCTTAATAATGAACAATAGCTTAAAGTCAGATTCTAATCTCATAGGTTGGCATTCACAAGCGTTAACAGATGATTCTAGGACACAAGTATATTCATTGGCTATGCAACTCACTTTTTTGTGGAGTCAAAATAAGTTGAAGTGAATACATCCCTTCCAGCTGCATCTGGAAATGCTATGAAGAACTTGGAGCACTTGGATTCCTTTGCCTTCTCCTTTCCATATCTGATCCTTATTCTGTAAGAAAGTGATAAAGGAAATAAAAAGTAGACAATTTGCATCACTTATTGTAAAGTGACCTCTGCTCAACTTAGTTAATGAATTTAATTAAGACAGTCAATACCAATTATTCTAGAAACAAAATTAATGCATAGAAAATACAAGTGACTTGTCAGTGTGTTAGGTATGAGAGGCCACTCAATGTTACTCACAGTCCCTTATTTAAGTTACTTCACTCATCTGTAGGAAATTATTTAATGAAATGTTTTTAGGATTTATTGCTTGCTTTTATATGCTTTGAATAAACTAATCTTTGAAATTTTTTGGTATACATTTTCAGGCAACAGCAAGGTAGGAGCAGTACTTTACTTGAACTCCAGGGCAGCAATGATATCTTGAACATCCTGTCATCTATTCTCAGACCTGCTGCCCATACTGTGCTATGCAGCCCATATGAACAAGATCAAATGAGGGTCTGAGCAAAATGTCTGTGAAAATAGCTGTGAAATAGATGGATCAGAAGTAGGTTTGAGTTTATTTTCCATTTAAAACCACACTTCTTTTGTCACAGATTCAGACATATGGAATTCTTCCCCTTCTCCCCAAGCCCAGTATGCCAGGATCTCTATAATAATCATTAAAGTGTTATTTTTCCCACTAATGACTATGCTGGACTACATCAGAAGGAGGAAAACTCTATAAAACACCATTTCAGGAAGAAATTTAAAAATAGGAATTCTAACTTCCAAGTATTATGACTGACACAGAGCAAAGATGGACGACGTAGGCAGTGGGGATAGTAGCAGCCACAACACTGACTTTGCTGCCATTAATGTTTTTGTTGCATATGAAGTGGCCTGCCAACATGCTGATGGACTAGTAAAATGAGGAAGCATACAATTTATTTCTTCATGCAGCAACTATGGGAGATCAGAAGCACAAATGCAAGTTTCAGTAGAGATTGTTTCAAAATAGAGAGATATTTTTTGATAAATAGAGAACTGCAATAAAAGATTTATTATTCAGTGGAATAATTGGTATATGCATTATCCTGTCAACATTTAACTATTATAATCAACTTCAGTAATCGAAGCTGCCCTAGAGTTTTTATTGTTTTACATTAATTTGAGAATAATTTATTATTTTACTCACACTTGCATTACTGTAAGTGGAACTAATACGTTAAATCTCAAAGTTATCTGAAACAAGAAATAACACAATTTAACATTCACATGCCCATTCTACAGGCCATACATTCTCATAGAGGCTGCACTTCAGACCAGCAGATGACATCAAAATACTTTGGAGTGCTACCTGTGCTGTATGGCCTATCCATGTTCACAGTGACAATGATTTTGCTAATTAGGAAATACTTCCGGCAATCTTTGGTCCTTTTCTCACCTGAAGTCTCTCTAGAAGGTGCCTTGCTGTGACTGGCTCACTCACCTCTTTGCAGACGTGTTATTAACGTCTTATTGTGACCTATCCAGCTCTGTATGCTTCATTAATCTGTTTGCTCCAGTCAGGCATAAACTGCTGATTTTTGGATTAGCCGCTTTTGTCTGTTAATCCACCCTTGACTCATAGACTGAAATATTTTAGCAGTAGAATTTTGAAGCACTTCAACAGTTGTTTCCGAACCACTGAGTGGCTTTAGAAAAAATCGGCGTGTTTTGCCAAGACTTGGGGGTATTTGTAGACTCTCTGCATGTGCACTAAGTAGTACATAATATGTATAAATGCAATGCTTAGGTTGAGGCAAATTCAGCCTATGTTATCAGGTAATAATGTTGATCCCAAATTGAAAGCAATAGCATGAGATCTTTTGATTCCTTATGGAATTGAGTAAAGCTCTGCCTGCAGATCATCAGGATTCACTGCGTGAAAAAAACCCACACTAAATCAGTGATATGTTGGTACAAGCTCTTAAACTGTTTTCAACAGCAAGTTCTGGCATGTAGGGGATTCTGTCTTGCTTCTCCTTTAACTAATGTGGCCATAAAACAGCCTCAAAGAAACGAGCAAAATAAGGTTTAGCTACAACTTTATTGCAGAAAGATGGGGAAATTACCATGTAGAATGGTGAAGACAAAAGGATGCTACCTACACTATAATTTTGATGCCAGTCAAGCCAGTGGCATCTTCATCATTATTGAGGAGAGAGAGAGAGAGAAGGAGAATCCATGTAAGCTGTGAGGCTCCCTGGGGCAGATACATCCAGCTGTTTATCCAACGTGTGTTGAGCACAGCAACCAGGACAGCAGTGTGTGGCTCAACAAATGCAGTCACATAATGTGGCACGTCCTCAATGACACATCAGGCAAATTAAGAAAAAACACCAAGGGTTTGACTGGATACTATCAATAGCTTGATTCATTCTATGCTTTGTGTCAGAATCTCCGAGAGAGAGAAAAATATGCGTTTAAATATATTGCTGATGGTTTAATTGCTGAAACTTGCTCCTGCATCCCTGCTCAGTTGTAATAATGATCAGGGCATGGAGCATTACTTGAAGAATTAATGACCACCTGAGGTTAACAGCCCACAGCTAAACCTTGAGATTTCAGCTTTCTCAGATAGTCATTAATCCCCAGGAATTGTCCTGTGCCTCCATCATTTCCTCTAATTTTAAAAGTGTATTTTCTCCTTTTAATTTTCTTTTCACAAAATGAAAGTACTCAATTAGACTTTTTCATTAAATCACATCTACATTGATTACCTAGGAAAAAAGAATGAGAGCAAAATTAAATTTGCCTATTTAATCATTGAATCCTGATTAAATATTTGTTATAAACATTTCATTGCAATTAAGATTGCATAAAAAACGCACATTAGGCAAAGAATGATATACAATTCAAAGCTGTAACATGTCCAGACATGCTGCTTCTATTTAATTCCTTTATTTCTTGCTGAACAAAATATTACATTTGTGAGAAACTTCACAAATTATTTTCAGCATCACAGGACTATTAATACATAACAGTAGCTAGGGAACTACACAAATGTTTCAGTGATCTAATAGCGAAATCAATTTAAATCACGATGATGAAGATATTCCTAAAAGAACCATATTATCACATTATTATTTTCTTTTTTGGACATAAAGCAAAGAATGAAAGAAAATACCCAGGTAAGATTTCAGACAGTGATCCAAATTCTCCAGACGTCTCTCAAGAAGTTTGTGGTCATCACCAAAAAACCTCATTTTTGTCCATGACACTGTTCTCTGGTGGAACCCCATAGAATTCCACATTCATCTAGAGATGCAGGTTGCTATGATTAAATTAGTCTATGGCTCAATCCCTTCACAGCCCCAAAGAGGGCATTATACCTTACAGCAAACACCAGGTTCTGAATTAAAGGGACATAGGTTCACTGAAATTGTGATTTTATTATGAACTTCAGCAGGAAGTCCAAAGCTACTTTACAGTGATATTTGTCAGCTTAGCTCTCTACTGCTGAAAGGCACCTGCTATGCTGATACACAGTCACATTAATAGAGGAATAACACTCTTCAAAGTTTTGTTTGCATACAAGTTTGTGCTTGTGGTACCACATTCAGGTGTGGACAGCCCGGCCAGTGCCTGCTCAGAGCTGGAGAATTGAGCCTGCAAACCAGACTGTGGCCGACAGACAAAGGGCTTTAGGTCAATGTCTGCTATAGGTCATGTATAAGTAACCTAATTTTCTGTGAGAGAGTTTCATTTCTCCYTCCATTATATGCCAAATACTTTCCGATGTCCCCTTCACTCCCTGTCACAATATTCTCAATTTCCTCCAAGTCCCATCTTCCCTACTGGATTAAGCAAACAGGTCTACGCATTGAACCTGAAGCAAAGTACAACTGGATAAGATTCCTCCCGTTTATATGGGAAATTATCCCTGTTGGGTTTTGTTGTACACAAATGTTCGTAGAAATTAGTCAGTATACAAACATATTTGAACACACCAATTGAAAATATCAATAAATGTTTAAGGATTTTTTCATCCCTGTCTCATTGCAGCTTCTCTAATATTAAAGCAGATGGAGCAGCATAAAACCAACATCTGATCCCAAAATATACCTAAAAATTTTCATGTTTTCTGAAGGTTTCATTGCTCCTTCCAAGCCTATTTCCAAAAGCTCACTGCTTGCTTTTACAGTGACTATATTTAGACTGTAGAAATCATACCAAAGTACTCATCTTTTTAGCACCTTTTATTTAATCATAACAATAATATGAATTATTTCAACAAGAAGGCTGACATATTTGGTCACTTCCATGATTCTGCTATCATATTAAGTATCTCAGAATAATTTCAACAGGAACATTCTGAATGAAATTGCATGCATTCTTTGTGCTGTCAATAATAAGTTAATCACAAAAAATATTTCAGCTGTGATACAGTGGATGGTGATACTGAAGTAACAGGAAGGTTATCTGGAGCTATAACCAGCTTGCAGCCGCCAGATGGTGTTGAATAGAACAAACTGCTATGCAGAGTATCTGAATTTTTACCAGGTAAGTCCCCCATTATACACAGTGGTTTTATGTATTCAGATGGTGTAGGGGAATGATATATGCATATTTGAGCTAATAAAAAAAAAAAATTGAATAATCAGCATGTTCTTTGTGTTGCCTTTCAGACATTAAATTATAAATTATACACACAGAAACATATTTCTGTCAAAAACCTCTCCATCCAAAAAAGCAAAAAAACCCGACAGAAAAAAACCCTAACAAAAATACCTTTACACAGCCCAACATAATAAAGGCTATTGTAAGGCCTACATGTATTTAAGAATAATAATAATAAAAGACATCAACATTTGCTATTCTTAAATAAATATAATATTTTGTATACTGACTTATGGATTCCAGTTTCATTTTACAGCACTGTAAATATATTAAGGGTTCAAGTCAATAGACATCCCATGAAAACACACTAATCAAGACTTTGGGTTTGCTCTTTTTGTCAAAAAAAGGAATGGCTACCATAATTAAAATTACGGGATTCATTTTTAGATGCAGTAGGCGGAGTGAAGTGAACCAAGGCAAAACAAAAATCCGAACCTCCGAGTCTTTCTCTTGAAGAGAGAACGGGGGAAACTTTCATGGGCACATATGGTCTCATCTGAAAGAGCACTTCCCACACTAACTTCCCACCAGTACTTTATGAAACATTGGTTCAAAACTGATTCAAAAGAAGGATGACCTAGTGAGTCACCAGTATCATTTAAGGAAACCTAAGAAGTACCTTCAAAACCTCTTGCCCTACTGTTTGATCCTATCCCATATATAAGAGCATGGTCCGAGACTGCATATATTTATTTAAATACATGTGTAGATTTAAAAAACATTTTCTGTATGGAAAGCACTCTTTCCACATTTATTATGGAAGCAGATGAGAACTCTTATTCTCCAGTCTTTGCAAGTAAAACCATAGTAATAATTTCTAGGCTTATCACTGCCACCTTCTGAAACACTGCGATGCTATGGATTGACTAAAATTACCAAAGCCTATTTATACATTACTAACACAGCAAATATGTACTCCAAACAGAGTTCCTCTTTGCTAAAACCCAGTTTACTGACCTGTGCATGTTTTTAGCTATTACCATGAAGCCAGGTTAGAGGGAAGGTCTTGCAATTTAGCATGATCAGCCATTTGTGAAGGGTACATATTTCTTAAACTTCACCATTAATCAATTATTCTGTAAATAGATGAGGCCCTATGTGTGTTTAAAATGAAATTTGCACATTAAACCACTCAAGATGATCTTTCATTTCTTTAATAAATTAATTCGGTGCTAATGAAGGGTGAAAGACTGACTGAATCAGTCATTAATTTAACCTTTCCCTCTTGATAAGATCAGTGAGCCATCACTTCTCACAAGGGTATGTCAGGGGAACAAGTCAGTTTATAACCACTCAGTGAAATGTATAAACATGGCAGCATTTAGAAAATGCATTAGCAAGAAATTACTGAACCACCTTCAGGTTATTAGAATAACTAGTTAATTAGCCTTCCTAATGCCATATGGGCATCATCCACAAACATTTTAGAGATTCAAATTTGAAACTATTTTAACGATTATAACTTCCAAAATGACGACGAGTAGATTCTGCTTTTCAAAAGCAAATTCAAGAGCTCCAAGCAGACTTAACCTATCCAATAAAGCAATATGTACACAAGTTCCTTGTAAAAGGTTTTGGAAAAAAGGAGAAAGACAAACAAACAAAAAACTCACAGTAATATGATAAACAATATAATACCAGCCTGAGCAAAAAGAAAGAACAGCAGCAGTAGGAAAGTAAGCCCAGTTGGAGAAATCTTCACTTACATTATAAATTCAGATTCAATTCCTTGCCTTTTTTTTTTTTCTAATTCTCTTGTGTCATGGGCTCTGATTTCTAGTAGCAGCATGTAAAAGGCTGTTCTAGAGAACAAATAGAGCACTTCAAACATTTAGCTGTATTTTCTGGATTACTGAATGTTTGTGTGTTGCAGGGCACTGAAGACTAGTTTTTTGTCTTCTATGACACTTTTCCCGACCACACTGGAAGACAACTTTATTGCACACTTTACTAGGAACTGAGTTCCTGGTAGCACTGTACTGTCAGAAAAACTATCATTTGTTCAGATAATTCGGTGTGTGCAACTACAAGAATGTAAACAGTCCGTAAAATCAATATCATCTCAGGCTAAAGCCAAAACAATGTGAACCTCAACCAAGGAATCAAGTGATAATCATAACCCTCCTTCTCAACAGTATTCCAATGCTCCAGATAATCTTTCATAAGAATCCAAAACCCCAAACACCAATTCTGAAGTACTCAAATTATATATCAGGATGGTAGCTCAAAAGATAGTGCCCAATCCTGGGGAACAAAATTAAAGAAGTTCTATGAAAGAAAGCATGCCTGAACCATTTATGCTTTTCAGCCCTACTGTCCAAGTCTGAATAGACAAAAATTGGGCAAGACTTTGTTTAGACTTTGGCCAATTATTCTTTCTGAATCCAAGTGTTCCAAAAATAAACAAACCTTCATTTTTACTAACCTGCTAATCTAAGTTTTAGACATAAAAACGGACAAGAGTCTACATTTTATACTCAAATCTAAGAATGTTAATCAAATACCAGACTATTACTACTTCATTATCTATGAAGTATTTCATACGTAATGCATATAACTTCTTAAAATATAGGAATACTTCACTAAGAAGTATTAGTATAAAGATAACTACTTGTGTACAAATAAGAGCCTGTATCTCCCTGTGTATATTCTTTACATGTAATTATTACTGCAAAAGACAATATAATTTAAAGTCTTCCGCATATCCATGAAATTTTACAGTCATTTTGCCTCTGTGGTAATGGCCTACTCATTTACTTAAATTCTATTTTGGCACAGCAAATGTCTGAAATACATTGCTTTCAAAAATACTCTATTCTTTTGATTTTCAATGTTGAAAAATATATTTGGTTTGATTTGATTTCTGATTATTTCATTTTCCTCTACTACCGTTTTGCCTTCAGGTGAGAAATGTAATGGGAAACATCTCCTGAAAAAAACGCATACGAAACAACAGCATGTGCTGTTCACCAGCAAGTACTAGACAATTCTTCATAACCACTGGAAATAAAGTTCAGTCATGTTCTTTAAATAAAACTTGCTATTATCTAACATGACATCAAATCAGGGACAGAAAGGCATAGATATCTACAGAGACATACAAGAATGAATTCCAGTTGTTAAAATAAGCCCTGAAACACTCATTTTGCTAATATTGGCCCCAAAAGAAGACGATTGGAAAGAATGGCACTTCAGCTCATTTTTATGATAGAGCCAAAAGTTTATTGGACACTTTTACCAGGAAGCTAAATGCGCTCAGATTTATGTAGAGCAGTCATGCAGCCAGTTGCAGTTTATTTTAAATGGAAATACATCTGCATTATACAGCTAAGATCAGCCACTTGGAAGCGCAAATATGAGATATTACAGCTGTTTAGTCTGAATGACTTTCTCAGCTCACTGTGGAGCCAGGAAAGAAATATAAAGGAATCAATAACGAAAAAAAGGCAGATTCTGCAAGAAGATCCAGGTTAAGATTATGTTAACACCAGATTAAGAATTATGTAGTTGTTATTACTAAGAACTGAAATTCAATGCCAGTTTTAAAATGTTTCATTGGAAAACTACAGATTATCACCTAAAAAAAAATCACCGTTAAATAATAAATTAGATTTCTCAGACTTCTAAGGTATACAGAAAAAAAGGAATACATGCTAATTTTAAGCTCTCTGGTTAAATTGTTAATAAATTTTTGATTACTTGTCTAGATAATTTATAAAATATACACATTACTTCAGAATCATATAAAATCTACTATTGGTCTAAGATAGGATAAAATAGTTCACTGTTAACTACTGCCAAAGAGCTCATTTCAATCCTTAGATGGGTTCTGGATCTCTATTCCTTCCTTAATGGCTTCATGAATATTGGGGTGAAGGGTGTTTGTCTTTTTCATAAAGGGAAAAATTAACCCTATTAATCTCAATACTTTAAGATCAGCAATTGTTCAACTACTTCACTCCTAGGACTTAAGTGAAGAAAAAGCAATCTCAGTTTACTTCCTGCTGGAGTGTACATAAACAACATTTATCACAATAAGCACTATCTTGCCCACATACTCGGCCAGCTAGCTCAGCTCATCTTCTTTAAACTCAGTGAAAAATCCTTTCATACTCTGATWTCATTGAAATAAGATTTATTCTCCCCTCAGTTTTCCTCACTCATTTTTTTCTAACATATTTACATGTCTTGCTTGCTTTTCCTCTGTGTGTTTTGGCATATTTTTGAGTAAGACTTAGTTGCACCAGTTCCCCACGTTAAGGGAAGAAAATGGAAATGAAGTGTATGCAAGCAACTACCAATGAATAAAACAGTGAGGGTTATTGGTGTTACCTGATTCTGCCTTGACTGAAATATTCCAGTTCCACACAAAATTTGATTGCTGATGAGAGACCTGAGTTTGCATTATGTGAGAGGCTGATGGGGCCTTGGTGACTTTGCACAGCTTTAGGGGAAGTTAATGGAAATTGCTGGGTATTTGGCACTTCAGGAGGAAAAGCAACAATTTGCAGGCTGCCTAAATACGGATTTAAGAACCTAACATGAAGATAGAGGCCAACTATGGTCATTTTTTAATAGTGTGTCTTTCCACTGTGTTCAGTACTACATATACTGAAAAAATCTGTTTTCCTCCTTTCATCTCCCTCTTTTACAACATGTTTTTTTCATAAGAGCTCCAAGGCGGATTATTAATATTCAAAACTGGTTCACTGAGCACTGTGTGAGAGCTTCCTACAACAGCATTGTAACTCGTTATTTAGTAACCTCAGCTCTCATGATAACTGAGATGTCTGTGGTTGCAGATGAGATGTCTACAGTTCTGTCTGGCCACGTAACTTTCAAACTACATGCGAGTGCAAAGTATGTGTGGTGAGTTTTCGGTGCAATTCAGCTAAAGCAATATATAGCCACAAGTCCCAGTCCTCCCAGCTTTACCCTAAGGTGAGTTAACTCTTCAGCACAGCCAGGATGGATTAGCTGGAAAAACAACCCACAGCAAGCAGCAATCTTATTGCTCTAATTGGTATCAAGTTTATACATTACTTTTTTTTCTTTTTACTGTGCCATTTAATTAAGTTTATCCAAAAGTAAAACAGGACCCAGGAATCTTTTTTTGCTTCTGTCATGATATACCAAGAAAGTGTAGTGCAATGAGACTGCAGGTCACCTGAAAACTATGTCTAACCTCTGAGATATTCCAGTCTAGTACAAGTCCGAATATCACAATCATAAGTTAAACAAAGTATCCTAGTCGTCCAAAAGTATTTATCGCCTGATAGAGTTTGAAGCATGATATCACGGATAGGATTAACTCTAAGAAGGTCAGGTTTGCTGAAAGAAACAGAAATAAAGTTCTGGTAGTCAAGAAGTGGCAGAGTAATGATCTATGTAACACAGAAGACATTGCCTGTAAAAGAAGCCAATGTTAAAACTGTTATCTAGAATTCTAGTATGTACAGTAGAATAGTAGACACAGCAAACTATTAGTGTTATCTGGCAGAAGTAGAAAATCTGGACTTGGAATTAGAGAAAATTATTCCACCTTCTCTTTACTGTTTTAGTATTCTCCAAGGCATGTATAATCCTAATACGAAAATAAACAGATGTCAGAAGTAGACGTTATGAAGAGATTTACAGCATGCCAGTCTACACATCCCTATCCTAACAACATGGGATAGAGCTAGATCATCATAACAGGCTACTGGTGCCTGGTATGTGGAATTACTGAAAATCTGCTATGATAGCAGACCTTGTGGGCTGTATAATTCCAAAATGATGACAGATCAACTATGATAAAGATGGAATAGTGACCACCATTGAGAACCCACAGGAGATCATTGATCACTCTTGGCAGGACAGTCTCTGTACTATGAACTAACAGTTAACCAGATCACAGCAGATCCAAAAAACTGCCAGCCTGGAAAATAAAGAGCCTCTGGTTCCTCAGCAACATTCTGTGCAAGCAAACAGGAGCTAGTAACTGCTATGGATATGAATAATGAGACCACGAATGAAAGGTCATTCCCAAAACTGGGCTGAACACCGCTGATACTGGACAAACTCAATTATCCCCTCAACAAAAGAAGCTGGTTTATTTCCTAAAATTTTTTCCTTTTTTTTTTCTTTAAATTATGGCTTCCCTCAGTCACCTTCACAGCAATTTCTGCAACCTTTCCTTACAACCTAGTTTCCTTTAGGTGCAATAGTTTTCATTGTTTTGCCCACTACTTCTACAATTGCTTTCCTTTGTAATGAAGGTAGACTCATGACAATTTTTCAAGTGAGAATTTAGAAGGGTTAAACAGCAATTACAATTTTATGCATCTCAGAATGATTTTTGGTTATCTTTTTCTCAGTGAGAAATCATGGCTGACTTGTAATCAGACCTTTGTCTTTTGAAAAATTACCCAGTCAGTTATACCCAGGTTTACATTTGTGCAGTTGACTATTGCTGCCTGTAACTTCATATTCACCTATCACAAAATTGCCTAAATTAAAAAAAACCCAAACAAATAAAAACAACAAACTGACATTTCTTTATCAAGCCTTGGGCATTGTTTTTAGTTTTAAAAGTCCTTGCTTGGTGTATGGTTAAAGAAAATTTTGGATCCTAGTCAGATCCCTGCTGAATATCTCTCAGAATGCTCTTGAAATCTGACAGAAAGGGAGTTATAGCAATTCTGACTTACCAGTCTTCCAAACATTGTCAGCATAACAATACATCCCATATCCCTAACTGATACATGTATTTGTTTCAATTGCAACATGTGGCTTTTTAGCTTGGGAAGTTCAATTTAATTTTCCCTCACACAGGTGCCGTTCTGTAGACTTGACAGACTTTGTCATCCTTATTTACCCCTCTCTCCAAGATTTTATATATACTTATTTTTAGTTGAAAACAGTCACTTTACAAAGCATGCAAGATGCGATCACACCATGAATTTACTAAGTAAAACAATAATGAGACCTATTTTATTCCATCTAGGAAATCCTAATAGATATTGGAAAGTTCTAACACTTAACCACTACGAAGACCTGAGCTCTCTATGAAAAACTTAGAGTCTCATATCTAATTTTAATAGCCATCTCAGAACCTATCCTGTTATATGCAAAGTTAGTATTAATTTTTGCCCATGTGGGTTGTGTAAAGTGAACATCAGCAGAATGATCTCAGACCGGGGAGATTTTCTGTTGACTTTTACATCGTTGGCCATCCGAAACTGTTCTTGCGCTGGTTAGACTAGCACAACACAAAAATGTAGTGCACAATAAGTGTCTAATACAGATGGCTGAAAACCCTTTAGGAGCCACAGTCCAAATACAACAGGCCGTGCTCCACCTCAATTTCACCTATTTCTAGACTTCTCTAAACACAAATCTTTCACTTCCAAAAGGGGCAAGATGCAGAAGAAACACATCAAAGAAAAGATAAATGCAAATTTTCAAAAGTAATTAGGTACCTAAACATACAGATTGATGAAAATAGGTTTTCCATAGCAGTTGAGGGTGATTTTGAAAATTCTGTCAACATGTCTTCAAGCCTTTTAAAATCTGATCCTATCTGAGGATACAGAGAAAACAAGATTAACTAAACTTACCAGTTTAACCAGTCTTAACCTCATTCTCTGAATGATTCTTCTTCCTGAGTGTATGACTAGCAGAAATTATTCTGTCTTTAAGGACAACAGATTGTATTTCTGTACATTATTTTACACATTGAGATGAGAATTTAAAAATCATGGCCAAATTAGGTTAGAAAATCCAGAACATCATGCACAAAACTGTTCGTCAGAACTTAGCATCTGTCAGAATGAAAAATCATACATGATTAATTTATTTTTATGAATCTATATCATCCTGTAAAACTGCCCAGCTTGCCTGCTTCAGCATATTAAGGCCTCAGGGAGGTAAAATGCAATAGTCATCCTTCACAATCAAAGTGTGTTTAACAAGATTGTTAAGGGAATTCCCTTAACATGCCCTCAGTAGCTGCATGGGCAACTGGTCAACTAGTGAGCCATGTTCATGTTTTTACAGTTCCTGCCCCAGTCATCACCATCCTACCCAACCTATGCACTTAACACTTGACAGGCTTCCCCTTTCAGTGGCCTGTGAACAGATTACAAATTATCAGCCTGGCCTTGGAAACGCCTGTAGCCAGCCCTGTATTATCTGGCTTCGCTGACGTGAGAGTGAGACCAAACCTGACGATATTCATTATAGAAGCAGCAAAAAGAAATCGGGGAAAAATAAAATATGACCCTTTAAAATACCTGTTCAATATTTCAACTGATTGGCTAACATTGCAGAAATGTCTGAGATATATAAAAAAAAAAAACTTTAACACCAAAACCACCCAGAAACCATCCCCAATGACAAAATCCTTGCAAGAAACAATATTGTCCTTGGAGCACAATCCACTGCCACTGGCCGCAAGTGGGCTTCTGCCTCCCGAATTTCCAAACACCCCAGGATTTCTCCCAGATGAAAGCTGCCAGRGACTGGGGCTCTGGGATTTTAAGTCAAGGAAAACTGCAGGACATGAACTGTAATGACAATATTAGGTTGGGTTTTGAGCTGATATACCTTCCTACCTTCTCCTCATTGTTATCTTGTAGATAATTTCTTTCCCCTTTCCCTGCATAGAATCTGATATTTTCAAGATGGAAGTTCAGAAGAGAGGAGGTGTTAAAATATAAGGGCATTACGTCCGAGTACAATACAGTAGGAGAGTCGAATTTCATCATAAAATAGGAATGTTACACAAAACAACGGAAAAAAATATTAGACATCTACCTTATAGCAAAAACTAGAGTGGAGCTGTATAAATGGTGCTTCATGAAACACTTATCACAATTTCCAGAACATTTTAAACTGGTGTTCTGTAGGTTTTAAGGACTGTGGTGAGAGACACAGGCCAGTGCTTGCCTACCTGGAATTTGCACTGGCTGCCATGGGGCGCTGCAGGGAAATCAGTGCTGTAGCCACTTCTCACTCACAGGGCTTTGGAGGCATTTGCGTGTCTGCTGGTGCCACCTACAGTGAGCTGATCGCAGCTCTACGGACTCTGATCCTCCCTTCAGTACAGCAGCAGGCATTTGAATAAGCAAGCAGGAATAGCGACCCGAAATGCATCAAAAATTCGTTTAAAAGATCAAAATAGGTCTTTCATGATACGGACAAATTGGCTTAGCAAATGAAAACAACACTATTCAGAAAAAGAAGCAGGCGGGTAAGCAAGAAGGTAAAAACAGAGGGAAAAAGATCAATGAGTACTCAGAAACCAGCCTAGTAAGCAAAATGCAAGCCAGATCATCTGGCTTTTGCTAACAGATATGCAAATAAAAAAGTGATTATTCAGCTTGTAGAGAGAGACAGAGCACAGATGGATAAAATGAACATATATTTGTGACTTTGAAATGAGACTTTTTTATCTCATCATATCTTTTTTTCATTTCTGATGCAATAAGACCATGGCTTTTGTTATTCTGTAACGCCTTTCTGCATGTGTTTGATAGATGGCAAATAGTACCATCAGCAGAAAAATGCAAAATGGAAACTGAGCAGCAGGATTGTCAAATAGATGTGTTTGGCCGCAAAGAAGACATTGAGGAATCTGGGCACTACTTAAATCTTTGTCATATACTCATTTATACATCTCTGAGCATGTCTAAGCAGCTCATCACAGAGGAGTGCAGAGTCTTAAACTACAATGTCCACACCAAGTATGCAGTAAATTCCAGTTCCTGTGTCCTACGCAGAAAATTTGTATCACAGCATCCCTCTTGGCAGAACTAATGAGCTCTAACCTGTGTCAGTGTTGCAGGACTCAGAGGGTGACAATTTGAGGCTATTCAAGTTACTATCAGTGCTAAGATGAAGTCTTGTCTACATCATTACCTTAGGTCTGTTCATGTTTCTCTTCCCACTCACAAAGCAAGATAACATTTCTTGTTTCACCTCGTTGCTTAGGTTTTCTATTCAGTCTGCTTAATCTCTGGGGCACAAATGATACATTTTTGGAGAGATATTTTGTCCAGTCCCTATGCAGCAGTTACATGATTGCAGTTGGGTTCAGCTGAGGCTTTTAAATTGTAGCTTAAAAAAAAGGCAGCAGAAAGAAAGTGAAGCAATATTTTAAAGGCGGGTGCCATCATAGATGATTACAGAGTTTGGAAAATGAGGATGTAAAGCTAAATTTCATCATGGTAGTAATAATCCTAGCATAATCCTAACACTGGCAGTTGTGTGGTATTTGTGGCACTTATAAGCAAGTTACACTACTTCTCTCTAAAAGTCTCAATTTTTTTCAGGAAATACTGTGGAATTGGTGAAGAAGAAGGATACATGAAACAATGTTAGAAGCTGTACTTCATAGAATCACAGAATCATAAAATCATTAAGATTGAAAAAATCCCTGATGAAAATAAGTAAATTGGATATTGCTGAAAGAGAAGTGAGAACTGAACCTACTCTCCATTTCACTACTTACACACCAGAGGCTCCAGCCAAAACATACCTCACATTGCTTGGAAACCAGAAAGAAGACAAGGCCCCAACTTCCTGTTTTGTAAAGCCTTGTACATGAGCCTTTTCCACCACACAAATCCTTTTGATTTCAGTCCACCCCAGTTTTCTACACAGCTTTTCTCCCACTTCAATTATTACACTTCTTCTATTTTCCGAAACCTTTTTATTATCTTCAAATATTTTGCCTATGGTTTGTCAGATTAGTTGCCCACACTTAGAAAGCCTTCGTTGCCTTCATCTGCCAGGAATTCCTTCTCTATACCAAGCCATCAGACCCAGGGCTCTTCTTCCCTTCAAGTGCCTCTTAAATCATCCTAACACACTCTTAGCATTTTCCAAATACTTCTCCTGAGCCTCAGYCTTTGTCTCGCCTAACAGATCCCAATTGTCTTGAGGCAGAGAACGTTTACCCACCTAAAAAGCCTTGCAAGTTTACAGCTTATGTAAATGCTTGCTCATAATAATAGGTACATACATACATATGTAATCTACAGGTGCATTAAAGATCAGCTACCCAAACAAATCACAAGCCTAACTGCACATTTTGGCCTGTGCAAAACAGAATAGAAAGATTCAATAACTTGGGACTTGAAGAAACATCGATTTCAGTAGGGGGAAAAAAAATAGCCCAGCCAAGTTAGAAAAAAGCTAAACTGAGGGAAGGTAAAATTTATACAAATATCTTAGGAATCTGAAAAACTCTGAGGACTTAACATTTCTGCACTAAGAGCTTCATACACCACAACAAAATACTAATACACGGTAAAGCACTTTATTTGCTCCGATGACACCTACACTGAGGACTTTGGAAATGGCAGCATATACAGGAGAATTTGCTGGCAGCCAGGCAGAACAGCACACGGAATTGTCTTGCGGGGGCACATCCAGTGCATTCAGGGGGTGAGAAATGGGTGTTTCCAAACTCAGCAGTGGCTTCTCCAACTCTGATTAGAGTTACTAACCCTAGGTTAATAACCTAGAGTTATTAACCCACTAACAGCGGACTGCTGCTCAGAGTGCAGAACCAGGTCTGTGACCTCAGGAAAAGCAGTTGTAGTAAGTAAATTATTTACATTCCGTTTATTTGTATATGCTTAACCACACAAAACATGGACACCTTTGTTTGTAATCCTGCAAACATAACCATGCCACAAGACACTGCAATAATTACAAAATACTTTTCCTTTCTCCCTTATAATGCACTCATACTACACTGACTTTCCAGCTCCACAAGTAAGTAAATGGTTATTTGTTATTCTCCTAAACGCATACTGCATCTTAAATAAAATTCTTCAATTAATGTGCATATTACCATATATTTTCATTTCTTATATTTCCTACTAAAACAAACTACTATATAGGTATACTATAACATGTAGTCTTATAGTTTTTAATCCAAATGGATTTTATTTTTAATAGGAAAACACTTAGAAGTTTTAAAACAATTGGTTTTCATTTGAAAAAAACAAAAAATCTCCAGAAAGCTGTTCTCCAATAAAAAACTTCATGTAAAAAAAAAAAGTCTGTTCCAAAATGTCTGTTTTCCCAAGCAAAGAAAATTTATTTTAAAATTTAGCCTTGGGCTAGTACCAATAAAACAGGACCAACAGCATTGCATTTAAGTGTAGTTATTGTCTTTCAAATTTTATATTATTTAATGTTACATACCAAAAAATGGTATTTCCCAAGGTGATCTAGAACTATTTAAAGCTACAACAATTATATTTGTGAGTCTTTGACCCTTACCAGTGATGTTCCACTTAAGCTTCTCTACTATTCAAAAGACAAAAATAATTTCCTAAATCATGTACCTTGGGTTTGAGCTACACTGTGGAGGAGGGGAAGGAGCAGACACACTAACACTTTAGAAGTATTTTAAGATTCTCACTAAAACCCACTGAACTATCATAAAGAAAATCTAGGAAGTTTGTTGCGGAGACTTATATCTGTGTATTGCAGTATGGTCTCATCCCTTAGATAAAATTGCTACCATTATTCATATGATATTTGCTAAATTAGGTGTGCATTTCTATAAGCATTGTTTTTTCAGGGATGCTCCATGTACATCCCTGACTGCCAGTTACAGTCCCTCTTGAGAGAGATGAAGCTATGAGTAATAGAGACAAACAGAGTGGAAAGTGGCACAAAATGAAAATAAATGTTACTAATCTTTAACCCCATGCTGATTCATTGACTCACACAAATCAGCACTCTGGGATTTGGTCCCTATTACAGAGAGGGAACTCAGCGTGTTAAGTCTTTAATCACCAAGGCACTTAAGCACTATCTTTAGCACTGGCATTAGAGTAAGGCCACAGCAGTGAGCTGGCAACTCATGCACCAAAYCATCATTATGCACCTGAGGCTGAGCGTTTGGGGTGGGTCATTGTGTGGTGCTGTTCTTTCTTTCCATTTCTTACACTTACAGGCTTTGGAAAGGTTGAGAGAGGTCTCCAGTACATACGGAAACCTTTCATTTAGCCAAAAAGGGGAAGAGTAGAACCTGGAAAACAACTGGAAAGGCACCACTTAGTGTCATCCAGATGAGAGCAAAGAGAGCTGAGAGCAGGGAGTTGAGTGCAGAGAATTCAATCTATATCAGTCATCTGGAAAAATGTTATGAGAAGACAATATACAACTTAATCCATTCCTAGCAATAAAGTTTGAAATTGTTTAATGGTGAGTGCTAGATCCAGTCATTTTCATATCCTGCAGCTCTCCCGCTGTTGGAAAGAGCTCTGTCTTAGATTCCAGACCTACGAGACACTAAGGGTTTACTACTGCTTTGGTCTTTCTATTGCTGTTTATATAATTTATATATTTATCATAATATTTTAAACTCTCCCCAGCTATCTGGGTTGATGTCTGTGTATTCGTCTATGCCAAGATTTTTGATTGTTTTTGAAAACACGAACAGGGATTTTTTCTTCTCTGTAGTTGCTATAAAAATTTTAATTAAAATTAAAAAAAGAAGTAACTTTTATTTCCAAATAGCCAATTCCTTTATCAGTGTGTTTGATCACCATTTTTCTAGAAATAAAAGCCAGGTTACTATTGTTTACCCCTCTGACTTTAACATTGTTCATGGTCATCAGCACTGTAGAAAAATATTTTTCTCACCATTATCTTTTAGAGGTTTCCCACTCTTCATAGGAGATTTTCTACAGTGCTGTTGATTCAAATCTATTTTCCCCTGAAAAATCTCAATTTTCAAGATTCAGCACTTCACTGATCAAACACTTAGAAGTACTCAGTGTTTAAACACTCTGATACCAAGGAAGAGAAGAGCAACAGCTGCTCACAGTCCTCAGTACTGCTGAGTAGAACTCATAGGATGGCAGCACATAGCTACTAATACTTTTCAAGCATGGTTTGATAATACCTTAGGTAGAAGATGAAATAAACCTAAAAGTTATATTTATAAGCAGGAGAATGAAAAGAAAGTATATAAGCTGTAATTTGGGCACGTATTGATTTCCTACCCTATGCTTAGGCTGAGCTTTGAGGAACATGAAGTTGATACTTAATTGAGTAGCTTCTTCATAAATTAGTAAGCAAACAATGTGTATGGCCAGAGAATAATTACTTCAGTTCTTCACAAAAAAAAATTTTTAAAAAAACAAAATATGATTTTGAATTTTGAAGTCACGTGATTCTTTGCCTATTACAGCAATCCCCATTTTAAAAGACTGCTAGTATGCCAGGTCAGGTGCATAGTTATCTTTTAGGCTGAACAAGTGTAAAATTCTGACACTGGATAGCAGAATGGATTTAGCTATGTATTAGAAAACATCTGGAAAATAGTTTAAAGGCTCTGGATTTCAAGTCCAGCCTCTGAATCCAAAAAGAACTGTGGCAATAATGGCTTTCTGGAGAATTTTCTTCTTCATAGTGCTGATATGAAATTCCCGCCAGACCGACTACCATAATTTAGAATCAGTAATTCCTATATTTTAATTTAAAATTAACTAATTAAGAACAGAGGCAAAGCAGTTTCAGTCTCTTTCCAAAGCTCAGTCCTTCCATGTCAGTGTTTCATATCTATGGTGCACCTCACATGCAGACAGTTCATCTGTTTACTACTGCCTGTAGTAACACACTCTAGTTAGAGACTACTGCTTATCTGCATACACTGTTTAGCATAGGCTGTTGTCTATATCATCCCAAGACAATTTATCTGCAATACAAGTTCAGCTCACCAATCCTTGTAAAATTCCCCTAAAGACATTCACATTCCTCCTGTCCCCACAGCACTAGGAAGTGTCTTCAGCTTCCAGCTGAAATTATTATTTACTGATCAAGAAATCTATYTTTAGTGCATTCATTTAATCTTTGGCTAAAGACATTTTTGGCTAAAGGTAGAGAAACATGATTTAGACATTCTAATCCTTTCGTATCAGAGTAGCACTTTAGGGCTTATGTTCTTAAACTCACGCTGGGGAGGGAGGCAGCTAGAGGAAGGTGTGAGGAAAAAACCCCCACAAATACTGCTTTCTGCTATTTTGTGATTAATTTCAAATAAAGCCCTTCTCCAATTTTCCAAAGCTGTCTCCCTATACAGTATGAACCTTATAAATACATAAAAATGTAAAATATATAATAATGGATATTTAGTAAATACCCACTGCTGAAATGTAACCTCTGGGGCTATTCTCTCCATTTCTAATTAATTTAGGAACTGCTTCTTGTGTAGTTCCATCATACAGTTAATCTGCTGTAACCACAGAGATTAGTGTAATGGCCATTGCAGTAAAATTWAAATTAATTTTAAAAGAATTATATTTTTACCATCACTTTATGTATCATTGAAATGCACATGATGCTAAGAAGGGTGATGTAACAGATGATATGTAGCTATGATGAATTATACTTCATCCTAAATAACTGGGAATTATTACAACCAGGAAAGTAAAAATCAGGAAGGTCTGAATGGAGAAAGAATTGCAGCTGCTCTATGAAATATCACTGAAGTCATATTTTTAAATCTATGATTTCTTTGCTTTTGTAAGGAAGATATAGCAGCTAAAGATTCATTAGAAATTTAGCCAATCCCAAGTGGGATTCACTCATGAATAGCCACATTCTCCCTGCCATAGCATGTGATCCTCTTCCAACTCTCCAAAGTAGAAAACAAAAAAACCCCTCCTTTTGAGCAGATTTCTATAAATATAGAGGAGCTTTACACAGAACAACAAATGACACCAATTTAGGTAAGCAAAGGCCACAAAACTCCCATAAAGTTTTATTGCAGGATTGATTTTGTTTGTGTATCTATTAATATGCTAAACATATCACAGCATTTGGCTTCAATACAGACTATAAAAATAGGAAAGGCCAACGAGACAGAGGACAGCTTAGCATCAGAATTACTATGGAAAAAATAACGGAAGAGGCAAGCAAGTCAAATTAGAGTATTCCGAACACCTTTTAAAATGTCATTCCTTTCAACGGGAATTTTTCCAGACAAAATATATGAGACTGTGACCAAGAAATCCTAAAAGACCTAGGGAACAAAGGTAAGTTAAATTTAAAAGGTTTGTGATCTGCATAAATTTTTAAATGTAAATACAATAAGTTAACACAACATTGAAGAAGAAGTATGAAAACAAAATTTAAAAAATGCAATTAATATATAATGTAATTTACAAGGTCTGATCTGGAGAAGAATGCCTTTAGCCAGACCCTGTGCGTATTTCTGGAGAATAATGACAAGGGCTTGAAAAACCCTTAGGCCACAACGGCAGCTTTTATCCAATCCACTTTATACATCAGTGCAGCAGCACAGCTTTGTACCTTTGTGTTTATGCTGAAGGTTGCCTGGACCGCCCCCAGCCCTCGGGGCAGAGCTGATGACAGCCCTTCATGCACTGCAAGGTTCTCTGATGGAAACAAAATTTAAAAAGCAAACCTTTTGTTTGGAGTAACCACCATCTGCACTACTGGGGGTTTTGTCCTGGAGATCTGTGCTATTCATGTTGTATATCTGCTGTGGTGAACTCAATAGGCCATCACAAGCTTCAGCTCAGGTTTTTTGGCAGTAGGTCCTGTACTTTTAACTGTCAGTGCTGATAGACATCTGTCTCCTCTAGTTCATCCCCCCTCCCCCAAAATTCATTTTAGTTAGCATAACATTCATTGAAGTAACCACTAATAGACAGCTGACTAGGGCTTGCCTGGATACCCTGACCATAACTTGCATGAAACAGCTGGCAAGTCTCATTAAGAGAAAGCAAAAAAAGGGGAAGTTGCTTTCAAACTCTCTCTACCCACAGAAATCCCAGGAGATATTTCCCATTTCCTGAAAGCTGTTACAGGTCCAGATTTCCTGAGTTTGGTTCTTGACTTCATTACAGGTGATCTCACTCATCGTGATGGATTTACTCTAGGTTTGCCGCTAGCGCCTTGTCTTCACAAAATATCGTGGCTGGTTTACATTCATCAAAGTCTACAAATGAAAAGGACAGTCCTGTCTTCATTTTAACTTCCTTAGAGCTGCCTGAAAAACTCATCCTTCTTTTATTGCCACCTACCCAGCTTCCACAAGCCAAGTCCATGTTCATTTTCACAAGCCACAGTCTGGAAATTAGTCCAAAACACTCACATCGACTAAGATACTTCAGAGGCAACCAGAAGAAGTTCTTAGCAACATGGGGAGCTAGTCATCCTTGAAACATTTTATATGATATAATTTGGTCTTCTGGTCTTCATTTGCACTGGAGAGTACTAGCTACGAGTTCTAGATGCTTAGATGAAAGAAGAATGACAAGATCTGACAAGTTTTTTCTGCTATCTTAAGCCTCATTCTTTGAAGTATTGTTTTGTGATACTTAACTGGACCTTATTGTTACTTCTCTTCATTATTACTTATAATAATAACAATAAGTCATTAAATGAATTTTTGCTCTTTACACAATAGGCAATTTCTTCTCACACTGCTCTGCATTTTAATCCATATAAACAAACTGGTAAAGGTTTTGCCTATATTAGAGGTGAGCAACATTACCATTGTCTGATGTCATGCTGGAAGTCCAAAAAGTATTCTTTTCAACTGAAAATTACAAATCCCTAGAATAGCAGTGTATATTTTTTGCAAAGAGAAAGTAGTGGAGAGGACAGGTTTTGAGGGTTTTATTTTATTTTTTATTGCTGTTGTCAGCAATTTACTTCACAGGTCATGAGACAGTAGCCGTTAGTCATAATTACTTTGGGGTGGATTTGATAAAAATGGCCTCATGGTGAAAGGTTTCCTACTCTATAGCTGCCTAAATTATTTTATTTCCTGGCTAATTGTTTATGAAAAATAACAAAATAACTCTACCACTGCTATTACTTAGAAGTATCCATTGGACAGAAAACTTGTAATTAAAGTGAAGTATACGATAAATCAGAGAGAAATCCGGGCATTTTTTAGTGAACTTCTGGGTAAAATTAAGAATTTTAGTTAAGCCTGACTTTTTTTATCAAAAGAGGAAAAACTGAAGGGGGAACGATAGAGTGGCTTTTGAAACTTCCATTTAACTGACAGTCCAAAAGAAATTCCCGGGCAAAGCAATTTTGACATCAAGGCCACCCTTCCCCTGAGGCATTTTGAGCCTTTCTCTCTCTGACACTCTCCAGTCAGAAACTGAGCAAGAAAAAAGATTTATTCCCTTAGACATTCACTTGTAACACAGGAGGCAAAACCTCCAGGTCTTCTGGGACATGGTTATTACCTCCAAAAGCAGGCAGAGACTCCACAGAACACTGACCAAGAGCAGCAGAAACCATAACAGTGAATGAGATATTCTTTTGAGAAGTGAGAACTGAAGCAGGATGCTGTATTTTGTGGGTGTAAACAATACTACTTTGAGTATGTAAAATGTGAACACTACTCCTAGTCTTTCTCTTGCAGCAGATTTGTGAATAACACATTTATTTTGCTATTCTTGTGAGTACAAGACAAAATATTCCGCTTTGTTTCTTTCTCTTTTTTTTCCTTTTAAAGCAGAATGATCAATTCAATTCCCAAATTACTGTTTTGGCATCAAGTACATGAGCTTTTTTCCTAACTGGAAATGATCGTTGTATAATGATTTGTATCATTATAAGTGTTATCAGTCTGCCCAGCTGACCATCAATGATTTGCACAGCCCTACTTCCAGGTTTGTCAGCAGCCTGGAGTGAGTTTGTATTTGCTGTCCCAGAACCAGCCTGTGTAAATGCTAAGGATGAAGAGAAGGCCATCTACTGAAGGCTGTGTGATGGTTGCACAACAGTTACACCAAAGCTGTGGCAAAAACGCCCCATGGCTGCAAAAAGGCAGTTTCAATGCTGCCTCAGAGGTGTTTAAGCCATTTGCTTCACAGGAAGATCTCTCATCAGCATTTCCTGGTTTCACACATAAGCATTCTTTTACCTTTCAATTTATGCAGTTTACTGTGAGCCTGAGTCTTGGGGAAGATCACCTTTTAAAGAAGGAATTGTAAAGAGTCGAAGAAAATGAAAGGAAAAACAATTGAGAAAAAAATAGTCTTGTTGCTATGTTTTGTAGTTTAGTTGCTGAAATCAAACTCAGTGTTGATTAACAAGTCTTAATGAACATATTTTGAGGGAAAAAAAGTCCAATAACAATAATAATATTGAGTCCTTGTGATGATTATAAACAACCAAGGCTAATTTTGCTCCCATTCTATGACAACTAGTATTTAAAAATATTTTGACTTCACAAACTCCTTTAACAAGATTAATATGATTGATTTTTTGCATACCCTTAATCTGTTCAGCATTTCCTTGGTTCACAAGCCAATAAATTCCTTTTCACTTCTATTTTCCTTAAATCACTTTCGTCCTGAGATCACAAGTTTGATATTTTTGTAAATAAATTCCATTTCTAGACCAGAAACTTGAAAAAAATCCTAGGACAAATGAGAAGAAAGCTTTTATCGTTTTCTTAAAAGACTGATTTTAGTATATAAGGAAAATCAGAATTACCATCTGAATAATGACAATAAACAATCTGCATTTTCAACCATTAAGTGGAAATTCACTGTTGCAAAGGATATTCTTATGAAAGGGAAAAGGACAATAATAGATCAGAGTGAGGTTGGCTTTACTTATTCCCCTGCTGCACTGGTGTCTCAGGATAAGCCATTTTACTCCTTTGCGACAACAAGAAGAATGCAGAGTTCATAAAAATGACGTACTAGCTGTGATTGATGTAACTCTAATAAGAAAAATTCACTAAGCATCACTTGTTTGTACAGATAAGCAAACAGTCTATTTGGGAAGGGTGTCGTTTTAGGACAATTAATCTAATACAAAGCGTTGATATCCAGAGATATCAACAAAAATATAAAAATAGAAAAAAAATGTATCAGAAAAGAGAAACTTGGTTTTTTTCTTCTCAGAGTCCAATTCTCAACTAAGGTAACACAGGATATGCTCATCCACTTTCATGGTTTCATTCTGTAATGTGCTATTTAACTTTCCAAACAGATAAACTGACTTAGTTTGTCTCCTAGAGGCACGCAGAAGTGGATAAATTTGATACTGCTCCACATTACACTAGATAAGCTACTATTGCCCATTTACTGCTGTATTTAGTAACTCCAGTGACCTGCAGTTTGCAGTCTGGTTTGCTCAGTCCATGAGTGAGACTGCTGGATTCCAGACTTTTCTTACTGCTACTGCCTCGTTTGCTTATATGAGTTTCTAGGAATTTCCTTGCAGTAGTTAAAAAAGCCATGATACTACTCCTAGAGTAGATATTTTGCATAATTTTAGTTTTACACCTCCATAAATCTGAAAACAAGGTATAGTGCTAGAGCAGTTATAACAGAACCCGTCTCTAATAGATCCAATCCCCAGCTAGTTTGGTAATTCTTTTAAAACACCTGGATGTCCAACATTTTAGTGACCTGCTACAACTTCTGGCTACATTCAGTTTCATGTCATTTAGGCTTCTCATCAGCAGTTCATCTTTTTAACTGTCGATTGTTGCCTGCTAAAGGTTCTTTATCACTGCACAAACTGCTAAGCACTAAAGCATCACTGCAACACATATCTTCCTAAACCTAAAAATATTTGGTGAGGGAAGAATTCATTTGGTTTCTTTTAAGCAATACAGAATTTGCTGTAGTAAAACGTTATCCCGGTGCTTTAAAAAAGCTTAATAGTTTTCCATCAGGTTTAATGCATATTTAATTAGAAAATAATTGTTTCCTTGCACAAATTTCTGCTCAAAATGGAAGCTAAGTTATTTGCAGACAAATCAAGAGACAATGTCACAGAAAAATTCTAGAGCATGCAGAGAAAACAAACTCAGCCAAGCATATGGGTCCTGACATGGGTGCAGAGGGGAAACATATGGCTATGCTCGCAGAAGATATTCACTTCATTCTGACATGTTTAGAGTATAAAAAGAAAAGCAGTTTGAAAACAAGCTGTGCATTTTGTTGCACACATTCATAGAGGCATCCTCCTCTTTAATACTTAATATTAAATTATATTACTGAAAATCACATGTCAGTCACAAGGAAAATACTAGAAATAGAGCACTATGCACTTCTGTCATCTATGTACAGAACATAGTAGGCCAGATGTCCACTGGCACCGACTGACCCACTCCAGGGAAAGCAGCAGATAAGCTTTTGGATGGAAAACAGAAGACAGTGTGATGGGAGGGAACACTGTTTGAACACCGCCAGAATCTTCAGCTTGCTCCCTGGGCAGTTGCACTGATTGGAAACACCAATATAAATGGAACATACTCAGAGAATTTTTTAACTTTTAATGAGATTTACAGCATGTGCTGCTGTTTCAATGGCCATCCTTTTCTAAATAAACAACTCATTTTCTTCAAGACTATATTTGTGTAAATCTTACACCCTCTGGAGACTCTATTATCCAAGGTGTTACTGCAGTACCTAATGTAAATGAAATACGATCAATAAATAAAACATAGTTTTGCTAATATTTCTAACTGGATCTCTTTGGCGTCTGTTTAAATCAATTWATATTCCAGTCAGAATTCACAGATATTTCTATAACTTCCTATTGCTTTAACGCTAAATATTTCAAATAAGTTAATTAATGGGAATTCCACAATAGTCTCTCCCATTATTTTCATTTTGCAGATGTTAAATTGGGGCACCAAGACTAAGAAATATGACTAAAGTCTGGTAAAATCCATTGAATAGAAAAGATTATAATCTGTATTTCCCAAATTTCAGGTTAAAGGTTCAATTGAATAGAGGTTTTTTATTGGATTTTACATCTTTCTGAAAATAAGGTAGAAGATCCTTAATTAAGTGCTTTAAATTCAAACTGTTTGGGTATCAGACAGTTTCTCTTCCAGCATACATTACTTGAAATATCTTTATATTCCCTGGAAAAGACAAAGTCTGTTTGTACAAATATTTGTCAGGTTACATCATGCACAAATGCAGCAATTACAAAAATTGCAAGCTGTCCTATTTAAATATTTTAACATCAAAATAATTAATTGATATAATTAATATTAAAAAATCAGAGCAAGAGATTACATTAGTGTTACTATTACCGTTTCTACTATTTCATTTCAGTGAATTAATTATACCCATAATCTTGCTGCTGTTATGAACCTGTCAAAAGTTTCAGGAGACAAATCAAATTTTCCTTTTCAATAATAAAAAATTATCAAGTCTCTAAAGTTCCAACAGTAATTTCTGTTGTATAACAGAAGTAAATAGTGCTTTTTGGAACTGGCTGCATATTTCACCGTCAGCCATAAATTTTGGAGGATGCTGATACGGACGGTGGATACCTCACAACAGAGCGGGTCAGGGACAGCTGTGCTGTGCCCCTGCAGGTGCAAACCCAACACACCCTTCTGGACAGAGRAGCTACGCAGCTGCCTCCAGGGTACTGTGCCAGAGAAACACTGGTGACACACTTTTTATTCCTGCATCTGAGAAGATTACAAAGAAATGTTGAGACTTTTATTAGAAGTCACTTCCAAGTACACAAATCCTCATTAAAAGGAGATGTGAGACCTTGGGATCATTCCCCAAGCTTACAGAACTCAGTGGAAAAAATTGGGGGGGTTCATAGGATTGGCTCTACTGGCCTATTTGACAGAAAACAAATTCTGACACCCTCCCCGAAAGTACCTGTTGAGAAGGCACTATTATTTGAGGCTTTCTTCAGGAGAAARTGGTCTAGCTCAAAGTAATTATGTACTCCTATAGGCTGCTAGGGTTTAGTTAAAAAAACAATTTTCTTATCAACTACTCTTTAATTTAGAGCACACAAACAATTGCACAAACAATTTTGTACCTAAACTAGTAGTGATTGTGAGATATATGACTTTATTTGGAATTTAACCTACTTGCATCAAGAGAATTTGGCCTTTTGGGTGAAATTCTGTTTGAGATCACTATCCATGTGATCCACTATACCATTACCCCTGCAGGGAAGCATTTAACTGTGTGGATTAGAGAGCAATAGGAAGCTAGTTTTATTTTTCAATTAAAATCAATGAAACTTCAGATCCAAATCTAGTTTGCAAAGAAATTGGACACCGTCTATGTTTTAAGACTCTGCTTTGGTGTTTTTCATTAGACCCTGTGCTGGTGTTTTTCATTAGAGTAGTATAAATGTAGAGTTGTTGCACTTTACCCAGATTTATGAGAATGTCGAGGAGCTCAACTTATTACAATTAACATTCCAATTACATTTCTAGAAATATTTTAGAAAGGCCATTTAGAATGCTTTGACAGAAATTTGATGCACAGTTCACTACTACAGCAAATCACACTTGGAAAGAGAGTTGAAAATTGTACATGCTTTGAATCTTGCGTACTGATTTTGGCTGAGCAGTCACAGTGCTTACCTTCCAGAAATTTCAAGAACAAATTGTCAATGTATGTTCCACCAGCTTTCCCTCTCTCTAAATGGAAAATACAACTCAGCAGACAGAAAGTGGCATGTATGTAATTGTACTCACATGCATTTCAACCACACAGCAGTCTCCACTGATATACTCTACTTACACAGCTCATTTGCAGCCTTGATTGAAAATAATGAAGAACTAACATACACAAAATGCTTTAGAATGTTCTATACCTTATCCTTTATATTGGGCACTTAAATTTGATCTACTGACTATTATACCAAATTATGTCTCCAGAGTTCAAAAGAGGGTGACACACCCTGAACTGCATCGCTGAACCACGCTGAGCTCTGCCTTTAGCTCAGTATTGGTGCCAAGCCACAGGATCTGTGGCCCCAGCTCCAGCTGGAGAAAGTGGCCTGATAAGGGCTCCACGAGTGGGAGGGTGCTGTGGAGGGATGAGGGAAGCTGTGGCTCAAGGCCAAGGTGGAAGGGGTGCCTCCTGCCTTGGGCCTGGGTGTGACAGTGGCCTCGCCTGAGGGCAACTTGAGTTGACAGATGTAGAATCATAAACTTGTTAAGCTGGAAAATACCCATAAGATCAAGTCCAACCATTAACTGAGCACCAGCCATGGTTTGGAATGCTTGCATGTTTTTTGAAGTCTTGAGGCAAAAGAGCTGTGGTAGAAAGTGAGCAAACTGTAGCCCCAGGCACAATAAGTGAAAAAGCAACACGGGTTTAGACCTTACAAGAAACCAATGATGCAAGGACAGAAGAGCAGCTGGAAACTGCACTTGAACAAATAGGGTTGACAGCTCCCAAGACAGGGGAGGTTGGAACTTGTGACTCCTGGTAGCAGGAGAAATTCTTCCACTCTTGCCTCATATCTGGAAGCACAGGATCAGTTCAACTTGTGGCTGTTAATATTCAAGGAGAGAGATGAAGGGAGGCTTAAAAGGCATCCCAATCTGTAATGACCACCGAGAACCCTCTCCTTTCATCTGTCACTTGAGCCTCCAGCTCCAGAATTTTACATTTTGCATTTTTCCAGCTGCCCACTTTACTGACCTCTCACTACTGAATTTCCTTTCTGTTAGGAACTAAATTCTAAAAATCCTGCATAATTCCAGGCAGGCTAATAGCATTACACCATTGTACACAGAACACTTGGAAAATCCCTCTGTGTACCCAGCTACTCCCCTCTCTGAGTGCTTAAAGTACCAACTCAGCCATGACTTCTCTTTTGGGTACTAATGGTAGCTGCTACTCGCAAAATTCAGTGTATTTGTTACCTCTTTGATATTTTCATATGTACCCTTTGATTATAACCTTTGCTACAGTTCTGGTTTTGTTCCTCTTGTGTTTTGCTAAGTGTGCTTCTAACAAAATCTTGTAATTCATGTCAAAGGATTTTAGCAAGTCTCCAGAATTTACCTTAAAGCCAACACTTAATTGGAGTCATACCAAATTACATCAGGCCTGATAGATGACATATGCCTGACATGCATGGATCATTTCCTCCCTTGGAGTTAACTCCTGGCTGGCATAAGTGAGTTAGTGCCACTGAAGAGAATAGCACTATGCCGATTTCCAATTTCCAGTCCTTTGATGGTGCATACGTTAAAAATAACACAGTCAATCCACTTAAGGCAATACAAACTACTGCATGATTGTCCAGACTGAGAATATTTTATCTTATTCCTCTCTAAACTGGGATTTGCAGATCCTTTATGAACCAGGTTCTTAAGTGGTTTACCTCCCCTTACCTCATCGCATTATACATATGGATCCAAGGAAGGATCTATTCTCATACATTAGTGGAAAGTCTGAATGGATGTAAATATTACATGATATAACTCACTTTGAAATGTGGATGTATTTGAGGGGAAATGCCATTCACGGAGGCTCTCTAATTGCCTTAGAGAGTTAGAAGATTACCCTGTGGATTTCCCCACTAAAAACATTTGAGTATTTCCTATGATCTCCTGCTTCATTTATTCATGAAAATCTTAGGAATACTTAAGAAAGATCAGTATCAAAATTAGTTTTAAATTACACAATAAGATAACAAGACAGAGTTATTGACTGTATTTAACCTCAAACCATGAGTTTTACTGCATGATTTAGAAAGGCATCACCATTATGGAAGTGACTGTGCTCCTGGAGGACTGTATTGCATCCTCCAGCTTTTGTGCCATGCCAGGGTGGAACCTGGATCTTTCCCATGACTTTTGTCCAACTTTCATCTTTGCAAAGACATAACCAATAGTGAAGCTTTATTCCTAGCCGCTCCTATCATATTGTGGAGTAACACCACAGGCAGGATATTCCCCCATCCCCTTGAGGCCTCACTTCCACCTGCCATTTCACCGACCGCCACAGCCGCTGCTGGTGCTGTGCCCTGGCTGTGCTGTGGGAGTTGGCAAGAGGCCCCACTGAAGTCACTGGCAAAATTATTCTTTCATATGAAGCTCCATATGGCAATATCCAACTGATTGCCAAAAAGAGAAATTATTTACAGCTATTAACACCCTTTTCTCACACCATTTTTTCCCTACAGTTGAAATATCTTGTCTTATTTTTTTCTTTTAGCTCCTTATAAAACCATAATGATACCACAGTTATAGTCGAAATCCATAAAGAYGTAACATCACCCAGGTAATTATACTTTCCTTAGAAACTGAGATTCACAAATAAACATAATTTGAATGAAGCACTGAGAAAGCAAGGTCTCTTTGATTAATCTATTTATATTTAGAAGTCTATGACTGATGTGTTATTTTTTGAATGTCAAAACTTTTTTTATATTAAGTTGAAAATACATGCATATACAAGCAGCATTCATTATCTGTTGATAATCAGCACAGGAAGTGATCCTGAATGTCAAATTCACCTGTGAAATTAAGAGAGAAAGTTCCAAAGAGAGAGCAAAACAAATTGGATAGGACAGAGCATGACTGACAGCTGATCATGCACTAATGGGTGTATATCTCGGTAGCAAACAAAAATATAACAAAAGAGCAGCACAATGTGGAAAGAAATATGTGTTGTGCTAATGAGAAAAAATAACCTTTCTAATACAAAGCCCAGAGAGAAATGGGTTGAACCATCCATTATTCAAACAACAGCCAGCCTGGTCTTCCTAGGAATGACTCTATGAATACGCCAACCGTGTCTGTATTGCTCCAGCTTTTCTTGAAATACAACTTGCCATAAGTTCTAGTACTTACTAGGAATGTTATGAGCCACAATTCGATCTCTATTTCTAATAACAATGACATAGCAGATTTAGTGGAAATGCTTTAGTAGAAAAATCTCATACAAACTGAAGTCCATTGGACTGTCAGTATGAAAAAGATGTCAGGAAGGTATCATATCTAAAATAAACTAAGGCTGTTATTTCTCTAATGTAAGCCATATATTTTTAAAGGTTTGTATTTTAATAATAATAATAATAAACTTATGGCAATAATAGTATTTGTACACTATTGCTAAAAGAATGCACTGTTCTAATCAATAAAATAGAATTCTATTTGATTTATTTTAGATTTAATAGTGAAGTAATAAAGTTTTATCTTTATTCACTGAAATTAATTAATTACTGTGAATGTATATTTCACAGTCCTTAAATAAGTATTGAAGAATAAAATTACAGTGTGGTCAGCATTCAGTCTGTGATATTAGGATTTTGGGTTCTAAGTGATAGAATTTGTTTTTCACAAAGTTGTGCAAAGCCATAATACAACAGCAAGCTTGTAGTTTAGAAAAGAAACACAGATGGGTATAAGTTTTTCCATCTGAAAAAAATTTTTATGAAGAATCTGAGAAATGCCTGTAAATACTGTACTATGGAACTGCAAATGTCCCAGAAGTTATAAGCTAAATCAATGTTTATTGGCACACGTTATATATACTGCTGGCAATGCATTAAATAATCTTATAACAATTGCACTTACATGACCCTTTTTTTTCATGTCTACAACACAGGAAAATAAAGGCTCAAGAAAGAAAATGTACTAATCCTTTCATATTATGACATGCGCACAAGAATAACAAACAACAATAGGAGAATAAAATCCAAATCCGTAATGCATGCTCACATCACAGTAGAACATGGACAAAATCCAACAACATAAATTAATTTACTACATGACACTGCTCCATTATGCACTAACAAATAAAATTTTAAAAGCCATAAAGCAGAACAATCGTCTACTCTGTTAAAAATATAAAAACAAACCACCAAACATAAAAAAGTTGATATTTTTGTCTTAAGGCTGTTCTTTTTTAATGCTATACTAAAAACTGTAGGAAGAGATATTTTAAAACAAGTCCTCCTCACAGACAGTGGAAAAGAAACACTTGAATGAATGGGAGGCAGGAAGAAGAAAGGGAAATGAATCCCAGCAGATCACTCCAAACCCACTGAATAAGCATGAATCTTCATGGATGACAAGATAAATAAAGCTTAATTCAACCCCTAAATAACCGTTGAACATCCTTCTAAATTCAAAAGCTATATTTGGTTTCAAACCCATCATTTTGGAGAGAATGCAACACAGAAACACAAAAAACCTAATATTCAGCAATGAGAACCTTCATAACATTCAGATGTAACAGTGATGCAATTTGACTTGCATAAATCTAAAGGTGATATTGAAATCTAATGCTAAAGATTTTTGTACCAGAAAGACATCAGAGAAAGGCGTAGTACATTTCTGCAGATTGACAACTATACATTATTTCACCTTGAAATGCAAATGTAATACAACACTAAATCCTTTCCATTTTTCCTCATACTTACCAAGAAATTGTTATGCTCCTCTGTATATTCTTTTTTTTCTTATGTACAATTGCAGTAATTAACACCCCCTCCCTCAAAAAACCAGCCAAACAAACAAACACACAAACAAACTTCTAGCGGATAGAGATTTGTCATGCTTAATTCCAATTTTTCTTAAGTAAATGCAAAAGGAAGTCAGGCACATAAATTCCATGTGTGTTTGGGATACTTTTAATCTCGGAAATTCTTCCTCTCTTGTAAATTGGATGCTTACCATACTCTGTCTTCAATACCCTAATTGCTCTTTCTGTTCTCCCCACAGAGCTGTGAAGTGCCAGAACATCACCCATTATACATGGTATTGTATGAAAATTTCAGGACTGGCAAACACATGTTAAAACAACAAACAACTGTCCTTGTTACTCTGCAGAGGTTTGCACAATGCAGGAAACCCGTGGGTGCAGTGAGACGTTACCTCTATTACTGAAATTAAAATATTTTAATATTGTTTCTAGAGAAACTCCGCCTTGCTGACTCTCCCCATTTTTAAGCAGTTGGAAGTAAATAGACCGCCCAGAGAGTTCTGAAGAAACATGCAAGCATTGCCAGAGCTCGCAACTAGAACTTTGTCTAGAACATATCTACACTTATAGACACTAATTTAAAGATTTTAGATGAYGAGAAATTTCATTTTTCCCTTGGAAATTTGCTTCAGTGGTAACTCACTGTCACTTGTAAAATGTTGCATCATATTTCCTTTTTTCTACTTTAAATTTGATATTATGGGATATTGCTGTACATTTGCCTTCTATGTTTATAAGTACTTTAAAATTAAATTTGTTTTTGCTCCATAAATGTGCATTTCTAGACCACGAGCAAAATACACACCAGTCCTATTAATTCCTTGAGTCTTACCTTAAAAGATATTTATGTCTTCATTAAGAAACCTTTTTCTAAAATTTGCCACATTTTCAATGAAGAGAACTATAAATTTATTCCAGTAACCAACTCATCTTTGCTCTATACAGAGTATTGTTTATATTCAATAGCCCACTCTTTCCACACCTAAGTGTCCTATGTAACTTTTCTCTCAGTCCTAAAATATTAGGCATTCATTTGCCTAAAGGAGATTTTTTCAGCTACTTTTTCCCAAATCATATTCCTCAGGAAAGTGTGGCCTACATTTCTCAGATGTGTGCACTTACATTTCTCTGTACTGAGGTATAGTTAATTCTTTAATTAAATAATTCTTTCCCAGATGACTGAAGCCATACCAAAGGAATAGTTACAGTCCAAGATACACAGCAGCAGCTCTTCTTTAGCAGAGGAAAAATTCTCATGTGCAAAAAATTCCCCCCTGAATATAACAAGCACAAAGAGCTGTTCCAAATTCCAGTGATTTCAGCATGAAATGGATTCAGCTCAGGAGACCTAAAGAGAACAACACAATTTCAATTCTCTGGGTATCATAAGGGAAGGGAGGGGGGGAAAGCAGCACTAATGACAGTGTGGGAATAGAGCAATTGTTTCCACAACTCTCAAATCAAAATGCCCTAAATTATGTTTCAGACTGGGAAAGGCCTGAAACTGTAATGCAGAAAAGTAAGGTTTAATTTTATGTATCCAGGTCTTATCAAAACAGCAGGAAGAAATTCTAAACATAGAAACTCTAACTACACTTTGGGCCCAAAAATCCCTTAAAAAATCTAACTGATGATTTTCACAGTGGAAATGATCTTTTGAGTTTATTACTATTCTGTTATGAAGTTCTGGCTATGATGTACATGATGTACCTTTCTTTATATGAAGCTTGATGAATCCTCTAGATCACCTGCATGTAAGTTAATATACTGGATAGTTTTAGGACCTGCATATTCATTTTCTCTACAAGTCTTTGACGGAGACCCCTTTGTTTTGTTTGATTCCTTATATAATAAGYTACACTTACACAAAGGCACAAATGGTGGAATATCAGGTTTAATCAGACCTGCTCTTTCCAAACCTTCTTGGCTGAGTGCTTTGGTCTAGTGCAACCTTCTTCCTTTGTCCCTTCCTTTTACACTCTGCAGTCTAAGAAACTGTAAGAGCATCCAAGAAGTGATAATACACAGCCACGTTGTTTGCCAACATTTCTTTTAGAGATGATATAGCAATTTAAAACAATATCTTGAAATTATACTGCAACAAAATGTAATTAGCTATAGCCACAGAAAGAACACAACCTCTAAAAATGTTACAGAGACAGGAATATTGCGATTTGGGCATAATGGAGTGTGGCTGAGGCAGATCTGTACATCTCCAAAACTGATTTGGAACATAGTAAAAGAGATTCCAGCTCTATTTTCCCCAAAAGTCTTAAAAAATCTCCACAAATCACTTCCTAGTGTTCACGTTGTACAAATATGGGTGCCATATGTTAAACCCTGTTTGATTACTTTAAAAACCAAACAAGAAAAATAATTCATATATTCTTCTCCTCCCTCAATTTTAACAAAAATAATCTCCAGGAGTTTCATTCAGAGTAGGTCCACCCCTTGACTAAATCAAACACATCTTAAAAGGCAAACCACTTCACCCTACACACACCCACTACAGGCTTCCGTTTTTGATAATTRCTCATGCCATGATAGGTTAACACTGCACATGCCCGTAGATGATTTCTCTGTACTTTAGGACTTTCATTCTGTTGACAGCTGAGACAACATCGACAGTAACTCCACTGACTGAGCAAAGGACAGATCCCACCAGTGCTAATTCTCCAGTCTCCTGCTATATTCAACTCTTTTAAATGTGGGAGACTAACAGGCTCTTGAAATTTCTGTGAAAGAATGTTTTTGCCTCAGGGTTGCTACATCAGGATCATGGATATGAAAGAGCTAAATGCCAATTTGCTGCAGAATGAGAGAAGTATGTTTTCAGGAGAGGTAAAGAAGCCAAGCGTTCCTCAGCTGCACTTCTGGTCAGCTACCATTTTCCCAGCATTAACAAATCACCCCTTGCTCACCAGCCTGTCTGTGAAACAGAAAAAGCTACTAATTGTGCACAGGTATTCAAAGAAATACAGCTGCTGCTGTATTTAGTCCATTCCTTGTGGAACTCCACTGAATTCTAGGATGAGATGTGGGCAATTGCTCGCAGATCACGACTGAATATGAAAAGGGCGGCCGTACTTAAGCCCTATTCCCCAAACTGACAGCAATTCTCACTTATTCAGAACAGTTCCTGGTAGGCAGAGGTATCTTAAAAATAGCTGTGAGCACTATGTGGAAAATAAGGAAGTCCTTCTTAGGGCTATTCTTAGAGGTAAAGGTGAAGTAGTTAAAATATATAACCATCCATTCATAACAAAAAATATTTTCTCCCTCAGTGAGGATGAAAATTGGATTCAATAGCAAAGTAATTTAAAGTGAATTTCCCAGTCTGCAAAGTTTATATGCCATGCAACAGATTATCTTCTGTCTGCAGGTACAACAATTAAATCCACTGAATAAAATTAAACTATCCGGGGTATGCAGATGAGCTCTGTTGCTATTTCTTCACCAATGTATTTAATGAGGAATCGTGTCCAGTGTTGTGAGAACAAAGGACATTTTTGCATTAATTCTTGTCAGCCTTTTCATTTGATAGACTTTTCTTCATCACTTTGTGGATTTATAGAATTTATTATAATGAATAAAAGAATTGAGTTATGAAGTCTGATATCCAAAGCACAGGAGTGACCACTACAAAAATTATTTACTCTGTAATATCGAGGAAATTATTTATTCCCTRAGGCCTAAATTTTTTTCATTTTTTTACTACATTTAAAAATAATTTTTCAATGCAATTATCAATTGCTAAGGGAGTTAGAATTTAAGAGTAAAAAAATTTTGAGAATATTTAGATAGAGGTGGAAATAAAAAGAGGCCTGCATTAGGATATTTTAAGCCTCCCAAATCCAGAAAAAAAAAAATCAGCTACAATATACTGTCAAGGACTACAGTCCTACAATTTATTTTGATTAGATTTCTAATTTTGATAATAAGCTACACTTTGTGTCAATGGGGTGAAAGAGTATTCTGGCATTCCATAGGACCTAAATACTGTGCTTCAAAATAAAATGAAACATGAAATCTACTGTTCCATATCCCTCTTTTCTCCTCCTTATTGTGGATCCACCTGTCTTTTCTGATTAAGTCCTCTTCTGCAAATTACACTCTGATTTGAATCTAAAATGGAACACTCAAGGAAAGAACAACAACAGCACAATACCATAAGCCCTCATTCAACAGCTACATTGAAAACATTATTTCTGCACATGGAGTCATTTGAATTTAAGATTTCACTAAAAAGGTGATTTCTTGAATTTTAAGAAAAAAACATAGCAAAATTTGGGTTTAATATATGCCTTACATACAAATTCAGAAATACTGACAGACTGCTTTCGAAATCTAGGCATCACAATATAGGGTTTTTTTAGTTCTAGCCTTTTCATCACACATCTCTAGCCTGGATGATTGCGAGATGCAAATAACTGCCTGTTCTCTATTCTCTTGAAATAAATTAAAGCAAACTATTCAGTAACAAAAGAAAGGAGAAATGTGTCATTCTTGCTATTATGAAATGTACAAATATTCTTCTTTTTTTTGCATAGACATGCAGTGTGAGGACCCAGGGCCCTGTTGGTGCTGATGTATTTTGGCTCCACTCAAGGCAAGCTGCAGATGTGGCCGGTTCCAGCTCTGCAACACCTGGTGCCTCAGTGTGGGAATGGTTAGGGACAAAGTACTTTAGCTGGCAGCAAGGAGCCAGTTTATTGGACAGCAACGGAATGGTTATTCAGTCAGAAAGTCAGAGGTGTGCAAAGGGTGCTGAAGGTAGCAGGACACACGCAAAGAACATCATCTGTGACTCCTTCTATGTAGAACCATGCTGTGAGACCTCTGAATGCTAATCATCTTCTTCATGAAAAATATTCATATTTCTTGATAAATACAGTAGGAAAACTCCCTCTTGGGAAGACAGTGGAGATTCTTTCAGAAACCTGAGCAGAAACACAGTAAGTATGTAAAATAATTTTGCTCTACACCTGCTTGAGCACAAAGCTGACAGCTAAAGTATAACTGACACAAAGTTCCATATTTAAGAATAGCATAAATTTATTTTCTTTGTCTCAGAAATATCAGCCTTTYGGCCAGATAACTGTTCTCACCAGAGCTTCTCATGAGATTCCTTTTTAGTTCCCCTTTTTAGAGGGACACCTGTTTACTACACTGTAGCCCAGGGCAGGTGGGTGATGACATCAAACAAGCACAGCAGAGAAGTTTTTACATAGAATGTTTTCACATTCTATATAAACTCTTGGCAGGCAATCCCTGAATTGGGCAGCAACGTGCAAAAGAGAAAGAGGTGCAGTGTTTGCTAAATAAGTGTTTAGCAAAGAGTGAACAAGAGAGTATGTCTGGAAAGGGTTATTATGGTGGATTCCGGTATACAGGGGGCAATGAAGTGTAGTAACAATAATTAAATTTTTTGTGAAAATTTTAAAACTTTTTTTAATTAGGCTTATTTACAACTACAAATTGTAATACAAATTACAATAAATTTGACTCAACCGCACAAAATTCACACAAAAATATTATAAGGTCATTTGATTGAAATCAAATAAATTCCTACAATTTAATGTCAGTTGCCACCATGCATCCAATGTCAACTAATATGGTGATCTATAGCAGAACTTTGTTTCCCCAGTGAATAGGTACTAGTTAAATTGCTTCAATTTGGTTCACATTGTAAATGCTCAACTTTAACAGCTACAGCCAATTCTGTCAGGATTAGTTGGGCAGACTCCCCTGGGAAAAACCTGAAATCTCATGGTAATTGTGTAGCCTCCTTTCTTCAGCTTGCATAAAAAACTGCTATGGSACTTAAAGCTTCATGTGCCACTTCATCACATTCTTAACTGGTGCAAAAGTCCATCATTAAAGAATGACAGTGAAACTCCTAAGCAGTTCTAATCTGTTCCCAGGGTTATTCCTGCCCATGGCTTGCCTTGCTTWGCAGCATGACACTCTTCCTTTCTCACTTTGCCCTCGGTTGAGCTGAATACAAACTCAATGTTATTTCCTTCTACTTCTTCCTGTAGATGGACAGAACTATCAATGGATTTCAGCTGTCTTTTGAATTTACATTGATGTGTAAAATAGAACTTAAAAAAAAACCCCAAAACCACCAACCAAAAACCCCCCAAAAAACGCTGAGCAAAAGTGAAATATGAAGGTTGCCTGTCTTTATTTGAAACTTTGAAGCACTTTGCTRTGAAAATTGGAAAATGCACCATTTTTGCAACTGGTCCAGAGTTCTCTTTTAGTTCTTTTTCAACTTACAGATAAGGAAATAATGAACAAGCCTGGAAAGAGTGAAGGCTTAAAGCACATTGCACAGGAATTGGTAAAGATTCCTTTACAACCTCCTTTTGTATATYCTTTGAGCCTGCAAAATTGCTTCAGCAAATAGCAAAGCCACAGTTTACAAAGCACTTAGTGGAGAAAACTCCTGGACGATTATATCATGATTTCAACTTTGATTCAGTAAGCAATATACCTATGAAKTTTCATACATCTGTTAACAAGTATAGACTTGAGGAAGAAGAGATAAACTGTCCAGTGTCTAAAAAAATGCCCACACGAATTCTGCCTGGCTAAGCAGAAATCACCTGTAAATTCTCTAAAATGCAAATTCTATCCATGTGACTCAAAAATGCTTTTTTAGTAAAGTAAGCTTAATCTAAATAAAAGGTAAGCTGAACTGTTACATAGAATGCAATGTTTCAAAGAAATTCATTCCCACTATACTTTTCCCAATCACATTTTAAATTATTTTCAAAAATACTTGTCAGATTAAAGACTTTTCTCTTTTTTAAAAAAATTACTCTAGATTTTTAACACTCAATATTTTACATGCAGAATAAATATTTTATGGGTTTGACAGCGTCAATGATATTTGTATATAATTATATTGCATAAAAAAAGCATTTCTTTGGCACACTATGCAACTTTCAATATGTCAGAGACTGAAGAGAAAATGTAGAAGACATTATTTAATTAGCTGCATTCAAATAAARCTTTGCAGAGCAAACATATGAAAATATGGAACTTCTTAGTCCTTCTTTACTTTACAGAGGAGCCGTAACAGATATAGAGTATTATTTTCTACTTACTATGAAAAGTAGAAAACTAAACACTACCAAGACCTTTGCAATACAGATGGCAATATAAAATCTTTTCATCATGTATCCATAAAATTTAGCAGCAGACAGAAGAGAAAGTTATTACTTTGCTCATGTACTCCCAGCACGAGACCAGATTCAACTGTATTTTTTATTTATTTGTAACATTATTCTTGGTTAATCAACTGTCATGCTTACTTTTGGTGTTTATCTAACCCTAATTCTGGTCTATTTTTAATAAAGGGGTGAAATAAATACCCCTAGTTTCACAATACTACTGCCTGTAGGAGCAAAATGTAGCACTGAAGTTACTTAGGAATGTACCGCCTGATCCTGCAGCTATAGAAGTTAATAGCAAGATTCCCACTGGGTTTTCACAGAGACAGGATTTTACTCCAAAGTTCCTGGCAGGTCGTCAAACTGCTTGAATTAACAGGCCTGTTCTCTTAGGGAAACTGGCTGGGGGTTTGGAGCTCATTTGGTGAGCTGCATGCATGCAATTGCTCTTTGGCTAATGTAAGCTGGCCATGCAAACTCCACAAGCACACTTACTTGAACAGAGTGCAATTCCATCTGCATCCAAAAATAGCTTCTGTCTTCACACATGCACAAATGCTCTGCGTTATAATACTATGATAAGTATTTGTAACCAATGTTACAAAATTACTCCATCTAAATGCGGAAAATATTAAATACAAATTTCCATCTCTCAGAAGTCAGGCTTATTCACTTTATCAGGCTTATTCACTTGTTTTCACCTAAGTCAAAAAGTAAAAAAATTCCATATATTCATCCTCTCTGATCAGTACAGTGTTTCCCAGTGCAATTCCTAACACTAAATAGCTSTGTTTTCAAGGAGATACTCATCTCAACATAAACACTGTATATCACCAATATATCACATCACTGCATATATATGCACGACACTGAGAGGTGCTAACAGAAAAGCTACAGCCCTTTTCCTCCCTTTCCCCACAACATTCACAATGGAATTCAAAGTCCAGTTTTTACYGCACATATAAATTATTTCACTTTCAAAAGAGTATAACTTATTGGTGGCAACACATCTCTTCCAGAGATTTCACTTTTGTGGATGTTTTCAGAAAAATAACTATTTTCTTCAATTTTGTAGAACATCAATATTAGAAAAGTGCACAGAAATAAATAAAAGGCATCCAAGGCTACCAGTGCTTAGGTAGTCTTTACAAGTGACATTGTATGCTCTCACCTCACTCCTGCTTCTTTGACACGCTTGTAGAAGGGTYGCTGGGACAGCTGAAGAGAAGCAGCATGATTCTCATTAGTAAGATTSGTACAGCTTTAACAACAACATTTCTCATGTGAGAAGTGGAGAAGGTGAAAAGGCAGGTTTCAATCTATTTCTCACTCTGCCAAACAAGGCACTAACAYAAGGAATGTGACCTTTATTAAATTAAAGCAGCTATATGTTATATTTTTGCACAATACACTAAAATGCTGAATACCACAGTCACCCACTTAGTACATATGCTCCTGGAAAGACTGACAGACTACTGTGCCTCATTCTTCATATCACTRTGGAAGAAAACAGCCAAAAAAAGTCAAAAATATGACAGGATTTTGCAGGAAGTTTTTAAATATATTTTTTCCATTAATAAGTCATAAGAGCATAATATCTTAAAAGGTGTGTCACCCTGTACTTCCAGGTGGATTGAAGCAAAATTGCTATGCCTTGATCAGCAGGGTCTCTGTTCTCTAGCCTAATTTATAAAAGGTCTTTTTCAGTAGCTGTCAAAGGATTTTAAGACAGTAAAATTCCTCTTTAAAATATGACAGAAAAAAAATCAACTTTGTAATTGCAACCTCAGCTGCTCCTCTTTCAACAGTAAGAGGATTCCTCTTTCTCACAAATTCTGTGTTCAATGCTAGTCATATTACCTATAGCTATCTGACACAATTTCAGCCAAGTAATTTTGCTTATAAACTTTACCTAGCTGTTCCACAGCCAAGAGTTGATTTAAGGTCAGGTCTTGAAATGAGGGTGGTTTACATCTGCTTATCCAGGTTTCTCAGGTGAACTAAACGACTTTACTTTGTCTTTAGTCAGAATCAGTTCAAGTAATGAGGTGTTTAAGACAACAACTGAAGTAACATTGTTTGGCCCCATTTCTTCCCAGCATTAGCTTTGTCTGTCTCTCTTTCTCCCTCCACCCACCCCAGAACTGACTTGCTGGTGCTCCTTTGCCTGTTGCATGTCCACACACATGATAATTCAAGTATTTGTGCCATATGCAGCTTTAACAGTCTTGGTAAAAAATCTAGCCATGAGGTCTAAAAAAGTTCCTCTTTTGCTATTCACATCTGACACAGGAAAAAAATCAACCCAGACTTTGCTTTGGATGGAACACAGGGMTTTGAGTTTATAGAGTGTAGAAGACAACAGTTGCCAGTGCATATGCTTAAAAGTCAGAGCAGTTTCTCCTCCAGTGTGGTTCTGGGTAACAGCAAACGTTTCTGCCAATGCGGTGCAGAGCCCAGGGGAGAGAGGATAGACTGAGATACTACAATTYGCTACCTTTGCTAAAACATAGGAATTTAAAGTATATTTAAAAGTGGCAAGTACCAATACCAAGTATACATACATTTTGATTGTAACTCCAACATTATTTTAGTTTCTCATCCTGCCARTAAATCGTCTTTAAAACAGATGTAACAGTGCAAATCAGAGAGATAGCTAAGTATTATGTAAACATAGCTGAATAATCTCTAACTTGCTTTAGTTCTTGAATTAAAAAATGCAGGGGTTTGAAACCAAAGSTGTGAAACTCTTCACAGCCTGAAGGTAAAAAAAAATTAGTAAGCTAATTTCTGATGCCACTGTCACAATTATCTGTACACACCTTAGTTTAAAGCTTGTTTAATTSTATCTATGTCAGTAGGGTTGAGTTCAGCTTCTTTCAGACATAGACTGTAAYAACCAGAAAAAACAAACACCACCCACCCCATCACCCCCACCCCAAAGGAGCCATGTGTGTATGCAGGTAAATCCAGCGTGACTTCTCATCCACCAGGAAATGTTTATAAGATAAAGGTTAGGCTCATTTGTTAATCTGTTGGAATAGCTGTGTTTAAGAACAATAAGAAATGGATACAAGCATTACAGATGAAAACCATTATTCCTAARAAGAATATGGGGAAAAATGCAAGAAATGCTGTACAAGGTATAATAAATAGACATAATATTAGATTAACATCCTCTCTTTGAAAAGGTAACTGATTATGAGGCAGACTTGATGAATCTGAATTTTAGTAATGATTTTTATATAATTGCACACAAATATTAATTATGCTGGAGGAGCAGTAGCCATAGCTGACATGAAATGTGGCATTTTAAGAATAAACGTGGATTAGGATTTTACAAAGAAAGTCTGATTGGCCTTTGGAAGAGAAAAAATAACAGAAGTGGGGTTAATATAACGAGCAGGGACTAATTTCCGTTATTAAGTGGGAAGTTCATTTGGGGATGATGGAGGAGGAAAAGCTCACGTGTGCTAATTGTTAAAGAGTCAAAYACAAGTTTGAAAAAATAGGACATTAAGAAGCTGAGAAAGTCTACAGCATCAGTCAAATTGCACCTGCAATATTGCCTAAAGTGTATGTTCAAGAGACATGAATTAATTTCTGAMAACACAAGAGTTCAACCTACTTTGTATAGTAAACACAACCGTAAGAGGAGATGGAATCTCTGTCTATAAATAAATCAGATGGGTAAACTCTGGGGGAGGCAGAACTGGGGAGAGCACTATTTTATGTTTATTGCCAACCTAACACAGAAACAAGCGGTGTGGTAAAAACATCATAAGGTTCAGCTTGATGTTTAMGAGAGGGGTATCATTAAACAGCCACAAAAGACTCTCCAGTGTCTCCAGATGTATCAGGCAAGTGGAAAAAACTAAAATTTGATTAAGTATTATCAATTAGTGAATCCTGCATGGACAACTTAGCCATCAGTCTTCAWAGATATCTAGTAAATATTAATCCTTCCATAAAATTGCTCAGCCCAAAACTCTCCTATAGAAAAACTATATGGAACATTTCTAACTTCAAGGGGGTGTGAGGAGAGGGTTTATGCACAATAGTGTTCTGAGTACTAGTTAAATTTATTTTCAGATTACAGATTTCAGAAAGTAGAGCCTAGAGAATAGTGCCATCTAAGTATAAATCATAGTTTCTTATTACATACACCATGAAATTTTACTGCTGTTTGTCACATATAAAGTGCTCAAGCAACACAGATTTCAACAGGCAAGAAAACTTAATAAACATTTTCTTTTCTTATTTTCTTGTCAAAACAAAGAGGCAATTAAAAAGCATTTTCATAATGTTCCAAATACTCTTGTTGCCTCTGAATTGATTCATCTGGTGTTTATGCAACAAGAACTAGAAAAAACCCCATCTGATAAAACCCAAACCGAAATAACCATCCTTCTCAGCTACASCCAAATGTTTTATTCCTAGGCATATATTGATAACACTGATTCAATCACTTTCTGGTAGATGACAGTGTACAAAAATCATGTTGACACCAGGGGGAAGCTGCAGATTTTTTTTTAAAGGAATAGACACACATCTGATACAGTAAATTTAAAGAGTTTAAAAAGAAGAAAATTTCTATGAGAATTAAAACTATTTCTGCTATATAATACTGTTTTAATGGAAGCTGGGGCACTAGCTAATTACTATTTATAAAGGGATCAAAAAATGTTTTTATGTAAGCCATGCAGATAATCCCAAAATATCAGTGATGGTGAAAGGTAGTTGTATATGGTTTATACTTAATAAATCAAAAGAGCTAAAGAATGAACAAAGATAATTAATTCTATCAAGCTGTATCAAATTCAAAGTCTGAAGGGAAGATGTAAACAAGCTGCTTCCAATTATTGTTTTTCAAATTGCCATCCATGTTTATCCACCCTACAGCTTTATAAAAGTATAGTTTAATTTCATTTCACATATAGAATTTAAATCATGAAGGCCTTGTATGAAAAATGGTCAAACCCCTCAACATCTGTAGTAACCTATAGCAAAAAGAGAGAAAAATTCAGATCCTTTCAACGAAAATTCTTGATGTCTAAACTGTCTCACGAAAGGGCTGATTTAGAGACTGACATACTTTGAAAAGACAAATAATATATAAATCCTAGCATGTTTTTCTTTGAAGAGCTGGTGTTGACCTACTACTATTTACATTTAGCCATTGGTAACATTTTCTTGCAGGGCAACATATCAGCAAGTTTAATTCAATTTGTTAACCTATAATAACCAACACAAAAACTGCCTGATCTGAAAAAGTTGGAAATTGTGTCTAAAATCAATGATGGTGGACAGAAGTAGTTACGCTTTGATTTTTTTTCTCTTCCCACCCCTCACCAGAACTTCTCTGCTCTTTCCTGCCAATGGGTAAATCAGGTAATATTGCATAATTACAAAAGGTTACAGGATAGCAACGTTCTTCCTGTTACCTAATTGATGATAACCTTATCTTGATTAAGAACATTATCCAGCCTTCAGCCCCAAAAGAAATTGGATCTGACTGTAATACTTAACAAACAGATATTATTAAGATATTCAGTCAGTTGTGGGACTGCGAAGTATTTATTCTGAGAGCAATTCACTACTACTTTTTGTTGTAACTCGCATTCCTCTCAGGAAAAACAGCAACTGCCTCAAAGCTCACCTGGGGCACACCCCATCAGGGCAGGCGTTCCTGCACCCTGGGCTGCTGCTCAGCAAGGCTGTAGGTTTACTGTGGCAGAGGCATGTGGCATGAACAGAGGTGGAAGGAGTCTGCAATGCATAGAGAGCATGCTGTGAACAGAGAAATGTGGGCAGTTGTGCCTTTGGAGGCAAAAGCGTATCTCAATGGCTCTGCCCATCTGCGTGACTGATGACAGACTTCCATTTCCAGCAATGGTGGCTCATCCTGTAACATGATAACACAGCTTCTCATGTTTTACTCTACAACAGAGATAATCCAACTCACCTCCACTGAAAAACCAGTGCAGCAACTGCTGAAACATTTGTGGCTCCAACCTTCCCATATGGCCCTGACAAAACATGTGTTTTCAGAACCCGACTGTTAGGTTAGTGAACATGGTTAAATTTATACCTCCGCATTCCAAAAGTATTTCTATTTTTAGTATATTGGCATTTTTTAATCTCTGCTAGTGGGTTTTGAAACATAATGTCTCATTTGAATATATTAGCATATCAGTACCACAAGGTCATTTCAGAATGAAGGAGAAGAAAGCAGTTTTACATGCCAATATTGTCCAAGAAAACTAGGAGAAGCAAGAGAATAAATAGCCTACTATTTTGTTAAAAAGACCCCAAAAACAAAACCACAAAAAAACCCCATGAAAGCAGAAACAATTCAATCAATTCATTCAATAGTCATTTGATACATCTGTGTCAYGGATAGCTCTGGTCTAAACTGTTCTGGATCTTTTTGTCTTTATGGATTTTAAAAATATCCAACATTGTTTTTCATATGTAAACATCATTAAAGTTCTATTATGACAAATATAACAAAATTAAAAGGATTCGCAGTGTTTTGGTTGTTGTTGCTAAGCAACTCTACGTTTGTAGACCATTACATTTCCGGTCAGTATGAGTAGTAGAGCAATCAAAAAATCCYGAAACAAAAGAATTAGCCTGTTCAATAGCCCTGCTTACCTGAGAGTGCACCGTGGATGGTGTTTGGGCTTGCTTTGACAATCATTACGCTCAGAAAAATCTTTTAACCAACAGCAGTAGCATGACAGGGGTGATTATGGTCTCCTGTCTTTGTAAACTCATAAACAACCTACCAGAGATGAACAATCTAAGAAAGATRATTTTTTCGTTGAAAGATCCAATTAAACATTTTTCTGCAGTAAATATGCAGATCTGAAAATTTCAAAAATTATATACTGCATATAATCATACTGTAATCCAAACCAGAAATTCATGATGGTATTTTATATTGCAGCTATCAAATAAATTCCAGAAATTCAACTGMAAGCTAACAATTAGAGGGATCATGACATTAATTCTGAATTTGTTTTGCTCATCAGGGAAACACTAAAATTTGCCAAGAAATTTGGTTTTGAACTTCCTTGCGCTCATTGTGCATCTAGACCCCTGGCTGTAGTTTGGATCCATCCATCCAAAGTACGTTTGAGAACATAAAATCCTGAACAGGACATGGACTGGTAGCAAATAGAAAGGTCAGCATCAAATTATAATTCTTTTTGATGTTATCAAATTCCTTCATCTTTCATTTGCTTTCATTATTCTTCAAAGAGACTTAAAAAAATACTCCTCCCTTTTTGATCAGTACAGCAATCAGAGAGTTCATAAGTTAATATTTTCCACTAATATATTGAGAAATGAAGGTAGAAATTAATTTAGGAAGCATAAGGGTTTTCTTAAATTACAGGATATTTCAGAGGGTACTTACACTGCCTCGTGAACTTTTGAATTTTGAGACTGATAAACTGAACAAAAAAAGCTTCAATTTTTTTATAGGGCGTTCATGTATCCAATTAAGATGTAGTAAAGGCTACAGAAGTTTGTGAAAGCATCAGAGGAGATGGTTTGATGATTCAAAGGAAGTATTATTTCACKTTTTGGTTGTTGTGGAAAGAAAACATACTTATTAGTACAATTCTTTAGAGAAATAGAAACACTCATGTATGCTTTGACCATTTAAAGTACAAAGCCTAACATTTGAATTCTTTTAATCTATTTCTTATTCCTCCACATCACCAGCTGTGCCTCTACTCCTTTTGACAATGAGACGAGTTGCTTTCCAGACTTCTGTCTACACAGATGTCCTCTAAAGTGTGCTAGGTAGAGGAGAATAATCCCTTTCCTTCTCTACTGGTCATGCTCCTGCTCACACAGCCAAAGGGGTTGCTGGCCAGCTTTGCTGTCAGGGCACTTTCCTTGCCCACGTCCCACTTGTTGCCCAGCAGGACCCCCATGGGTTTTTCCACAGAGCCGCTCCCTCGACAGTCAGTGCCCAGTCTGCCCTGCTGGCAGGGGCTCTTCCTTCCTAGGGCAGGACTTTGCACGTGTTCCTGTCATGTGATTCCCATATCACACTATGTGCCCAATCTGTCTGGTTCTGAGCAGCAGCCCTCGAGCAGAGCACCTGTTCCCCCCAGTTGTGTGTCACCTGCAAAGCTGCTGAGCCAGCTCTCCATCACCTCATCCACATCACTGGTTAAAAAGTTAGACAGGATGGGGCCCAGGACAGACTTCTGTGCTATTGCATCTCTTATCAGCACCCAGGCAGAGTAAAACATCCTCCTCTGGATTTGATCAYACAACATTTTTTCTTACTCATTTCCTTGTCCACCCATCCAGACTGCAACATCCCAACTAGGAAAGAAGGATGCTATGTGTGACTGACTTGAAAATCCCAATAGCATTTTGTTAAGCTCATGACTTTACCATCTGAGCGCTGAGAAACACTATAGGTTCACAATTATTATTTCTTTTTCTGTTCATGTTCTTTTGCTTCTACCTGCTCCAAATAATAATTTTTTGCTCATGTATACAGTAATTATTTTTCTCTCACAAGGAAGAAAAATTAACATCTAAATTACTTCAGAAAGCTAATAACCAGTACGGCTGTTTGAGCTACTGCGGCAAATTAGCAGAAACAAAACACCATAAGATATGAATTGGACTTGTTTTTAAAGAGTACTTTTTGAACTGGATAGAATTTGTGGAGACTACCTTTTATCTGCCAGTGTTCATGACTAATCTGTTGATGTTTTTAAAAAAAACCTTCTCTTGTTACTATTTTGGTAATGAAGGGAATTATCTCAGCAAAGTATAGCCAGTTATCATCTTGTATTCCAGACCCCCAAATAGGTTACTTACAAAATCTTTAATTAAGAAAAAGAAGGCAATTCATGAAGATTTTAATGGTCATTTTCATACCAACATCTTTCAGTAAGCAAAAGAGAATTTTTTTCTTTTTTGTCAAAAGCTAACAGAATCCACAAGTCCAGAAGMAAAGTGTTGGCAGCAATTATTTCAGCAGGGAGTTACTGACAATGTTACATAAAATTTTCTCAAGGGAAATGCAAACTCATGCTACGTTATTTAAAAGTAAGTTTTAATGTCTTTATKAGAACTTGAATTTAGGAGTTTAAGCATGGAACACTTACCAACATATGCAGCTGTTACCACAACTATAGACAAAGAACAAAAACATAGAGGATGTTGGAATTGATTTAACATATTTAAGCAAATTTGTCAATGATGCCAAACTGTGTGGTGCAGCTGATACCCTCGAGAGAAGGGATGCCGTCCACAGAGACCACGACAGGCTTGAGAAGTGGGCCTGTGGAAACCTCCTGTAGTTCAATGAAGCCAAACCGAGGTCCTGAATCTAGGTCAGGGCAATCTCAACATAAATACAGGCTGGATTGGATTGAGAATTTTAAGGTTCTTTCCAATCCAAACCATTCTATGATTCTATGYTTATTAAAGTCCACATACCCAGAATTTCACTAGAAATTACAAGTCAAAGAAGCTGGGTATTGAATAATGGAAATATTGGAGTAAGTGTAATAATGATATTAATAAAAGATTAACGTCAAGAATACTGACATCTGCAAACAATTCCTTAGCATCTAAACAGAGGGCATGGGCAATTTCTGCTGCTGCCTGTACTTGAAGTAAAATTATGGCAGTTCTATAGTCATTTACTAAATTGATTGAATTCAATCTATCTTTATCACAAAGGTGTTTCACAGTGTAACAGTGGCAAAAATCTGGCACATAATCAGCTGTATAAATCAAGTATTTAACGTTTCCATCTCAGCCTGAGCAAAGAAAGGAGGAATGGTGAAGTGCTCAAATAACGTTATAACATAAATTGGATTCTAGATTTGTTCAACTTTTTCCTCTGTAACAAAAATAACAGAAAATGATAATTTGAGAAAAGATACACCAGTTTAATCTTTTCACAGCTTTTCTGTAGCCAAACAACTATCTCAAAACAGACAAAGAAAGAGTTCCTTGCATTTCAAACCATTCCATACGGAATTAGTTTTTTGCGTTTTTTTAAGTAAAAGGAGACAGAAGCAAAAGCATATAATCAGAGCTCCAAAAAATGTGAACAGAAATTTAAATATTTTAGCAAACAAATCTTTCTGTGAGCACAGCCTTAAAACCAGAAAATTTCAAGTCATCCAAAAATGTGCAGTTGAAATTTTAAAATAGATCTCTACTCTCATACATATATATATAWAAAAYATATATCTATATATCTAATGACACCATCTACACATTGTCTGTCCTAGTGTGTAGGATTATTGTCACACACAATTACACTATTTCAGCATGGCATTTACTTCCAAAGTTTATACGCCTCTTCCTTTCTCTGAACTAAGAATTATTAATTCCTATGGCATTATTCACCACAGCATCTCAAAGTGTTTTATAAGCATCGTTGGACAGATGGGGAAGCTGAGACACAGAATCATGAAGCAGCTTCCACAAGGTCATGCAGAAAGACTCCAATAAAACCAAGAACAAATATGGTCTTACAGTCTATGAGACAGACAGATGTACAAATATTACCTCCTCCATCATTCCTCCTACCTTATATTTAAAAGCAAAGATTCTTATAGAGGTTTGTATGTTTGCCTTCACAATATATATATTTTGTAATCTTTTACATAATAAAGATTTTAAGTTTATCCTGCCTTTTGGGTTCATTCTGAATTAAATATTATAGAAAATATGGCCCATTTTATTCTTGTAGCTTGGAAAATTAGCTCTAGGAACAGAGGCTGAATCCTACAAACTGATGGAAAACACAAGTTCTTATGACAGATCACAGGCAGTCACAGGAGATTATTCCGCAGCCTAACACGTACAGCTGGAAGAATACTGGATCAAAGACAAGGAAGGATATTTAATCCTGAGATACCCCTGTTTTCAGAAAGTATTTCCAGATGCCTGCCTGCCTCTAACCCTGTGCAAGAACATGCATGGAGGTGTACAGAAAAAAACGCAGGCATGCAAGTGTATTTTATGGTTTCTGCTTTCTGTTTACTGGCTCTCCCTTGCAGTTGTTTGCAGCCCGTGGTAACCACGTCTCTCAGGAGAGCAAGGATAGGTGTCTCTCGAGTTTCTGCATGCACGCACTTTCTGATCCTCTGTAGCTTTACCCTGGGCTCCTATAGGTTGATGTAATCCTTAAGCACAAATCCCACTAGCAAACATCACTTGTGTACGGATATTTTCAGCTTTTCCTGGGGAATTTATCCCATCACTGATCTTTTAACATTTAAAATAACTTCTCTAAGAATTCACGTTAGCAGCTATTTCAAATAATTTTATCAATATCACTACTGCCTCCTAAGATGTATTAACCTTTTTTGCAAGCATTATTTTCCTGTAGCTTCTAGATAGTAGGGCAGACTCCCTACTTTTCCAGTAACTCCATATAGGGATGAGAGACATGGTAATAAGTTGATTAATATTAATCTGGTATACTCATGAGGAAAATGAGGAAATTGGGAGTTTTAGAAAATTCTTTCTAATTAAGTTTTACCTCTTATAGGTCACTAATTACCAAATATTTCTGTAGTTTCAACTCTGTATAAGCATTTTTTTGAAAGCAAGTTATAAAAGTAACTCAGAGTCATGTAACTCAGAGTTAGTAGCCAGTTCAGAATAAATACTTTTGGTATCATTTCATCAAGGTCAGTTTACCAAAYGTTCATGTGTCTCTCTGCTTGATGCCCCAGCTATGCAACCTTCAATATATCTGGGTATATTCAATCAAGTTTGATKAACTTCTTCCCTTTGGTGCAAGTTTCTTAACTGCAGTGCCCATAAATTTTGTTGATATAGACAGGATCAAATTCTAGTAAGATAAATTCAATTTCCCTTCATCTAGAACTACATTTGAACAAAATACAGAGAACAAAGAAGTGAGAGGAATATGAGGAAATGAAACTAGAAGTACAGCTCTCCATGAATCTGAAATTAAACTAAATTTGTGGGGACAAATTGGGGCTTGCCTTATGGTAAGCACAAAGTAGATCAAGGTTATAGAAGCCATTAGTCTCCCACAGAGACATCCTCTTTTCTTTATCCCAGTGAGACCTTTGCCGTGTGATATCTCAAAGACACAGCACGAAAACTTGAACTAAAGATTAGTTTTCAAACTCAGCCACAAGTGCATATTTATATATTCCCAAGTGGGCAAGTATCTCAGTGCCTTTGAGCAGCCCTGTGAGCCACAGACACTCCCCTTTTCAGAACCAAGCTGATTGCCTTTAAGCAAAGTTTTCAATACATTTAAAATAAAGAATAACAATAATGACTGGCTGCATATCTATGAGTTTTAAACTAGAACATTGCTTACGTGTTTAATTCTTGCTCTGTAAATATTCTGCTACAGTGCAATAAATAATTTCCAATTGCACTGGACCCTAAAGTGATTGAAATATTTATATAGTGGCAGAGTTAGATGAATTATTCTGTAGTGAAAGATTTAATTATCTTGAGAAAGGTTCCCAAAACTGAATGGTTTGAAAAATTGCTTTTTAAATCCATTTCAGAGATACTATTAAAATCTTGCTTAAAGGAAAGAAAAAGAAGATTATTATGATAAAGTTCCCACCAAGATGGGGGTTTGTTTAGATACAAATATTTTGCAATGAGTATTTGCAAGACTAAGACAAATTACATTTTCTTCTTCATAGAAGATTCCGGTGCATGAGCAGATTGAGCATATTTACATGCTTAATATAATCTCCTCTGCTCCCCTTTTCAATATATTCTGATATGGCCATTATTATTTACCATCTCCGCAAACAACATTTAACCCCCTCAGCCCCAAAAATTCATGAAAAGACTATAATCTTTTGAAGCTTCTGAATTTCTACGTATTCATTTTACCTTCATAACATCTCCCCCAGGTATGATTTATTTTAATTTTTCTAAATAATTTTTTATTTTCAAGAATTTCAATTGAACAGGATGATGAAAAGAAATATGAGAGAAAATAATTAGAATTATAAAGTCCCAAAAAGTGTCAAGTATTTATAGAATTGCACTAAACTACAATCACATATATTCTTCCATAGTTTGACAATTCGGAGAACAAATGTACASTGTGCACACCAAAGTATGCTTAAGTGCCCAAAGCACACTCCAGAATAAGCTGAATTTCCTTGAAAATACATGTAGAAGTTAAAATGCCCTTTTTAGTTAAGACATAGATTCAAATCAGATACAAGCTGGTTTGATAACGCTTTAATGACTTTATACAGGTCCTTATTACTTGGTTAGTTACCACTGGTTATGTACCTTTATTACAAGAATATTAGCAAAGTATTCTGAGGGGCAATTCTGTCCCAGTTTTAAACCTGATTTGTCAGCAATGGTCACTGATGGGAAACTATTTTCTGAGAGACGATGATCGAAAGAGCAGCCACAGTAGAAATAAAAAAAAATAATAGTTTTGAATAGAAACAACAAGATATAAAATGCTGTGAGTGGTGTTTACCTTAATGTGCATGATACTCTGCATAACTTTGTAACCTCACTTTTATAGTAAAGAAAGCATCACAGAGAATTTGGTACCTTAATAATTAAAGTATACATAAATTATTGTAAGATATCTAAAATCTAGTGTGCATAGGTAGATAAGAAAAACTTTCTCAAATACAAAAATTCTTAAATACAAATAAGCACAACGTCCATGTTGAAACCCAAAAAACTGCAGCAAAATACAGACTAGAATGCAAGATGTTACTCCCTCTGCACCATTTTTGCCCAGACAATTTTGATGTTAAGCAGGTTTCACACACACCCACTTGYCAGAGTCACTGGACAGATGTTCCTGTTGTACTGGTTTACACTCTGTATTAAGATTAAAGACTGCCAACAGGAATGGTCTTTCCCACCAGATCCTCTCTACAAACATGAAGGAGCCACATAAGAGCCATCTGTTATTTTGCCAGTACAGATGTTAGTTTGTTTTATAAGACYTTTCCTGCAAATCCACTTCAGCTGGAACAAACGTCACTTGGTTTACACTGGGAACAAGGAGCAATGTTTGCATTCTGAAAGGCAGCTACCAGCTCTTTAATGGAACTTTTTACAGTGAGACAGAATGGCAGGAAGTAAAGTTCCAAAACCAATACTAAAAATAAGAACCAGTCAAAAATTGAGAGTTGGCAAAAAATTGTGTCAGTTTTGCCAAGAATTTGATTAAATGTTTACTTGAAAACTTGGTTTGTTAAATTTTGAATATAGCCTAATTAGGAAGAATATTCAGGGGATCTCTCAGCTACAYGGATATTCCTTTTGTTTAAATTTTCTCTTGTTTCCCTATTATCTTTTCTTAAAGTTATTTTYGCAATAAAAGTCTTAAAGCTCCTCTGTTCCTTGTTCTGTACTGACCTAATCATCCTCCCTATTTTAATCAAGGTTTCTACTTTGAGTCTTGGCTTTGTATTATGAATTGTATTCCATTTTAWTGTCACATATTTTTGTCTCCTCTGTCAGAATTGTGCTTTCCCAAAAGGAAAATAGCTAACCCAAAGTCCAACCTAGAGAAGCAGAACATTCTGTTCATCCCTAATCTCTCAAACAGTAATAAAATCGGGATAAATGCTAATATTCTAATGAGCGCCTAAAATATTTATATATTTGCATGAAAAATATACAAATTATTTTTGTCTGTAGCCCAAGTCAACTATCACAATTTTAAGTGTRCTTTCTTAATACCAGTCTGATCATCTTCTATTGTATTGTTTTCATACTACTTGAATAATGCAAGTTCTTCTAAATAGACTATTATGAAGTGCAGCAAAAGCATTTAGCGTTGTCTTGGCAAGAACTTACCAATAGGAACATTCCTTATTAAAGCCCCACCAGTCATTTGAAATACAGACACAAGAGTCAGAAGAACCACATCACATCACCAAGACGCATGTCTCTCGAGGTAGAGTTTGTCTATAGAAGGCACAGGTCAATTCTGAGCCTCAAGTCTGCTCTCTATTCACATGCCATGTTACTCCCTTGAAATACAACTCCAGTTTTACTTTGCTCTCGGTGATGGAATACACACATTGCAGTGCAAATAGAGGGCACATATGACACTACTCTGGGATTCAGAGACTAAAGTTTTGTTTCTGCCTTGATTTTCAAAGCAGAAAAAAAAGTATTTTTTCCTCTCACCTGAAATTTAAATTGCCATGCATCTTCTATTTCCTTTCTTGCATGGTTTCATGGCCCACTAGTCAAACTCTTATGCAGGCTGATTGTTAAACTAATCAACATTCCAGCTCAGTTTATCTGCCAGGTACATACAGAAGAGTCTATTTGAGCCAAGACTTACATTTCTTTCTTTGTGGTTTCCTTACTGCACCATAGATCAATCTCACAGATTCAGAAATCTTCAAGAGAAGCTGAAGATTTCACGGATTGTGAGGCCTTTCCTTTTAAATTGGTGTTTCATAGTACCCGTCTTTTCTGACAACAAACTTAACTCTTACAGGAGTCTTGGCAAAACACAAGTTTTCATTATATCAACTAGAGACAGTTATTGCAYGTACCTGCGGCCATTACACGCTATACCACCTTTCCTTGGATCTAACAAACTGAAAGATCAATATGTAACCACAAAATACCAAAGTCAGAACATCAGTAGTCTCAAAGACTAAGACACGATCACAGGGTGCAAAGTCTCCTCTATATCAGTTGTAGAAGCAAAAGCTTAATTTTTGATGAAAATGAAATAATGATATGAGAATCATGCATATTCCAATCATTACATTATTTTAATTTTCCTGCAGTGTTCACATTGACAGTGATGGTAACATTTCAAAAGTTGTGTGAAAGACCAGTTGTCACATTAATATACACTTGTGCCTTGGTAGCTTTTGAAAATTGCATCTCTTTCACCTGTTGTCGAAGTACTGAAAATAATTAGCAGATAATGACTAGATGTGGCAACTTCAGGACTTCAGACGTATAACATTTCCATTTAACTATCTGTAAATACAGGCATTAAAAGTAAGTAATTACTCCTGGGTGACTGTCACTTAGCACATATGAGTCAGACTTCAAAAATACAGAAAGACCTTGTTTCTACAAATGCCTGGTCCAAAAGCATTCTAAATAGTGTTCTCTAATGTAATTAAAGTATGAAGACAATGATATTTGTTATTCCTGTTGATGAATCTGGTGGCTACTAAAGTAAACTACGAGCCCGTAAAGGCATCAGTCAAAAAATATYCTTTTCTGAAAGGGAAGAAAAATAATAAAAAGAAAGAAGGAAGCTGGGAAGCCTTTCACATGTTTGTATTTCTCTGTGCAATCACAGCTCTCCAACAACTCTGCCCATACTCCCAGTCTTCTGGGGATTGCAGTTATTGAACTATTAGGTCTGCTCTGCTGTCAGCCTGCTGAGAAATTCTCACAGAGAAGTGCATTGATTAATTTTGGTCTCTTATAGAAATCATCTGGTATGTATCTTAGTCCMGAAAGAGGGCAAAAGAATTACAAGTTGAGCACCACCATCATCAAGCTGGTATTTAGGTTAGAGGGAAGTACTTGAATTAAAGGATTTAATCCAATACTGTAAAGAAATATAGGTAAGTACAAGCTGTCAATGTTACAAAGTCTTTGTTACCAAGGAYGCCTCCTCTTAACAGAAAAATGGAAGAACTTCCACTCCCCTTTCCACTTCCTCTCAGTTTTTCTCAGCTCAGATACACCACTGAGTAATCATTTACTAAAGAAACTGTAGACACAGGGGCAAGCTGACTAAATGACACTTATTCAGTAACAAACCCCTTCCTACATGTCAGCACATAGTTATTGTAGTAATGATCAGTGAGGTTCAGCAGTCAAGAGTACATACCCGAAAATTATAAAAAGTACTAAGTTTTAAATTTTACACTTGCACAGTTTCTCCTTTTTTGGGGATATCTGCACTTTTCTGATAGTTTTCTCATTTCTTTGTTTTCTTACAGAGACAAGTAGGAGAGAAAATAGCTTTCTGCCTCCAGAAACTCCTGTACATTTACAATGGAAGCTGGTATCCTTTTCAGTTACAGCTGCTGAGAAGGCTCCTTTTCTTCCTCTCACTAAAGGGAAAAGATTATTTGCTGAAGTTGAGAAAGGGCTTTAGTGATGCGTTAAAGAAACACAACTCTCAGCAATATTAGAAACAAAGAATGACTCTTTTCATACCAAAAAAGGTGCAGTTTTAATTTTTGATGGAAAATTAAGCAAACATTTCCATTTCCTGAAGAAAGATGACAGTGCTAGATATGATGGGCAAGGACTAAGGAATTAGCAGTCCAAAATAAATCTGGACTATGATCCAAGTCCTTGCCATTCTCCAACATTAAGCCTGTAAGATGTTGTATTCAGTCATTCATGCAACTTCTATTTTCTACTCCAGATACTGGAAAATGAAATTGTGCTGCTCTAATAGCTTAGTGGATTCTAAAAATTTCTTCTTGTTAAACCGTCCTAGATTTATGAATTAGAATTTATGCAGTTACATAATATTATTTCATGTTATGGTGATCCTGAGATGTGGAACTGTATGCGCTGAAATGACTAGGTAAACTGAAATGGTCAATGTATCCTCACGTATGTTTCAGTCTCTACCGCAAGTTCTTCTGTGTGTTTACTTGGTAATTCACAGGCCACCTCTGGGGATCAAGTATCTCGTTTCCACAGCAGGACTGGCAGCTACACAACTGGTGTTACAAACAACACTTACATCAACAATACTGCAGAAATGATTAGACACAAGTACAGACATGCCTTCGAGTAATTCTGCATTTTTTTGTTATATCCACTATGACTAGAAGACAATCTTCTAGGCAGCTGACAGAAMTCTAAGGAGTCAGAAAACAGATGATATGTGACCCCTGATTAGTGTTTAGTGGGCACATGAGAATCCTATAAAAAGGTTATGCTAGTGTTACTGAAGAGCTTCCTGAGACAGGAAAAAAGAAATTGTTGCTAAGATCTACTATATTTATTGTGACATCTGAATGTGCACAAAACAGAGCATGACCAGTTTATGTTCATCACTAGACACCACAAAAGAAATAAAGTACATTTGAACATTTTTTTGTACAAGCAGACAGCTAGATGTACTTTTGTTAAAATTATCTATGAAAAAGCTTGATGAGTATTTATCTTTTATAGATGTTCAGACATCTATATAATATATAAAATATATGCATTATAAAATATACATGAAATATGAGTACACAACAAATTCTGAACAAAAATTTGCAAAGAGTCCACAGAATGTAAGTCTTGATTTCTCCATATTTGTCTTCAAGGATATGCTGCAAAACGTTCCCTGTTCATATTTACCAGGAAATCTCTAGCCATTCCTACAAATATTCAAACTCCACTCAAACGTCAAGGGCTAAATGCTTCCCCTATTTATAGAATGCATTTCAAATATGCATTCAGTGAGGCAATTTGTGCCTTACTTGTGTAAATAACTGGTGTCTGCCCATCTGTCCATTTTATTCTTCGCTGTTTTTGCTTTTGTTTGTTAACTGGCATTGAACTTTCTCTTCTCTGCTTTAGGAGCTTTCAGCAGTTTGAAGAAAAATTGAGAAGATGCTAAGGAGAAGTAGAAACTGACCCAAGGAAGAGCAAGCATAAAGTGTGGACATATTTAATAAAAATAATGCCATTCAAAAAACTCATCCAATATGTGATTTCTTCAAATCAACATGGTTTATTTGAATGTTTTTTGATGAGGGAAAGATTAAAGATTGGTTACTTTTTCCAGCACAGAATATACTATATGCAATCCTCTCTTATTGTTAGCATGAAAAAAAAACCCAAAAGACCCAAAGTAGTCTTAAGGCAAGGTCATCTCTCTCAATATTGCCTGGCTTAATATAAAGGAACAGTGAAAAAAATGAAGCTGCTCTTCCAGCTCTAATAGTGCTCTGCTGCATACTGGCAAGAAATGAATTCATTATATTGCTGCATCTTTTTACCTCTTTGAGTTTATACAGATTACAAATTCCTTTAAGTGGMTATTTTTTCTTCTTGTACCTTACACACTGGTTTGAATGAGGACTTTGTGCGCTTCTGCAATGCAAGAAATAAACATAACAAATAATAATGTTTCTTGAGAATACTCATATATAATTTTAAACTGAGGGCCCTTAGTTACTTGTATCATACAAAGATACTGCCATTAGAATTAGTTTTCAACATAGGTCAGGTCTACTTACAACCACCAATACTTTTCATCATAAGAACCTATATTAAATTTAATGGAATTTCTGATAGGAAAACATGATCGTCGTATGGAGATTAGAACCTTGTCCCACAAGATTATCAGCAGAACCAGGATTCTAAGCTCTTTATGCATTTGGGTGATTTTTTTTTTTATTTCTTCCCAGGATTAATTCATTATTAATGACAAATCTATATGAATAAGCTGTTCTAGGTCAGCCTAATAAGATACATCAAAATGGCTTGTTAAATATTAAAAAAGCACTCAAAGCACTATTCATTTTAGGGCTGTACGTATACAGACTTTCTGTTTTGTTGTTATTTCTATTTTTAAGAGCCGTTAGAGACCTTTTCCAGTTACTCTACCAAGATATTTATTAACCATATTAAATATCTAGAGACTAGAACTACAATCTCAAGTATCCTGAAACAGAAGTAAAGATTGGAGGACAAAGACAAATGCTATTGAAGCCAAATATAYATTGACTTCTACTATAAACAGAGAGGAAAATAAAACTACCAGTTGGTTTCACACTGCTCAGGTCTGGAGAATGTTTAAGCTTGCTAAGGACTGAATTTTCAACTATTTTTTGACAGGAGACACTCAACAGCTATGCACATCTCCTTCTTTACACCCACACATACACACCTGTTATTCACCACCCTCCACAGAAACAGGTGCTTGCATCATACAAATTGTTGCTCTGTTCAGAATCTTCACAGACTTCTGTGTTACCTTTGCACAAAGCACACTCCACAAAAACRTCCTCATGCTGACTACATCTCCAATACCTAGAGCCTCTCTATCGCACAACACAATTCCATATGGAATACCACTTTGATTCCAGAGAGTGTTTTCCAATTAACCCAATTAACGAGGATGATAAGTGCTTCCATTTCATAAGACTCTGTTACTGTGATCTTTTCCTAAATAACAGAAGTGCATTGATTCGTGCTCCATCCCTATCCTGCACGCAATACTACTTTCTCCACATATGCTGATATCCAGAAATTTTTACTCCAATATACAAATTAATAATGAAATGTAATCACCAAGATCATTCACTGCTTTGACTTTGGTACCCCTTCAGTTGCACAGGTTCTCACTTTGTAAGATTTCTGAAAGCAATTCTTGGCTCAGATATATAGACAAGATAAAGGTATCTGCTTTTGGCACTCTTCTATCATGTCATCTTCAATATTTATTAACACCTAAACCAGCAGGTAAGAAGTGATATGGCAGAAAGTGCTCTGTTATTTACCACATGCTTAGGTAATATAGTTGCAAAAGAAAATCCTTTTCATTCAAGTCTAAACAAAAACTCTGTGCCACATGCCTATAGAAAAATCTAACAGCTGGACATTAGATTTGCTGGAAGACTGTGGTTTTATTTCTCATTGTTTCCTTTTAGTTGCTTATTTRATTTTTATTGTGAGGTGTATAAAGAAAAAAGTTAACCTTAGATAAGTATTTAAGTTCTTGAACAGCAGCTAATTCAAAAGCATACTGCCCTATAGGAAACAGTGAGTAGTAAGAAGAAAGAGTACAAGGGATATAACAGACCCCACTGACATCAAAATAATGAAACAAGTTACAAGGTGAGTAGGAAAAAATGTTCTACTGACACTGTCATAAGCCATAATCATTCAGAATAGCAGGAGACAGTAACGAGGTTGTATTTTCCAGCATTTGCAAATTACTGCTCTAGTCAGTCTGCTGAACAAAGTAAAATGGCTTTACTTTGCCTGTGTAATCAAAAAACCACAAGGTTTACTAACATCCGTTTTAGGATGAGTGAGCCCAACAGTATGTCTTACCTGAAATTAAGAAAAAAATTTTAAAAAAATTAAAAAAAAAAAAAAATCTTTCTTTACTTATTGATTAGTCTTCAGAGAAATATTTCTTTTAGATCTGTCTTGAACTGTTTGTTCATTATCACCAGCTTTGCTTAGAAACCAAGTACTAGGACTGGCAACCAGATCTTTGTACTGGTGTTGTCCCTAAAAGCTTAGGCCAACATTCGGATTACTTCTRTGCCTCTCAAAAGACTCATAGAATTCAGCATGCAACACTGAAAGTATCACTGTTCAGAATAGGAAAATATGGATGTACAGTTTTACCAGTCAGTCACACTACTGAGTAATTAGAAATCAGCATCACAAGAAACATTTTTCACCTATTTCTAAATTTACTTCTACACTATCTTATGGCATCTATGCTTCTGGATACCAGAAAAAATTGAGAMGTAGCTACAAATGGCTCCTTTTGAAGAGATTCACTGAACAGCTGTAAGTTTTCGCAACTTCATTTTTGCATGTAGAATAGCATGAACATAATAATGGGCCCAGTGTGGTAATAAGGTAAGTGAGAAAAAGTGTGAATAAACAGCACTAAGAAGCAAACTAGATCTGTAAATAGAAGAGGGCATTGAGCTGTTCAGCAAGAGTTTACTGTGTCAAAGAGAAATGAGGTAGAAATTATTGAAAATTAGAATCAGTTCTTTTTGTTTTCCTTCACCTTGCTTTTAGAATGTATAAACTGTGGTACATCAACTCTTCTTGGTATTTGCAAAGATCCCATACACAGTATGTTGACACTATGTCTCCTAGGCCTGTAGGAGTTCTGGAACATGCATTTTTAAAATACTTTCAGAAAGTATATTTTGGGAAGATGGAAAAACACACCAATCCAAGCCCCAGGTGTTTTCAAGTTTTAATCACCTTCTTACCAAACCTGCATCTGATAATTTATCAGGGAAGCCGGTGATGGGAGGAAGGCAGAAGAGAGGTAAGACAAAACCCTTTCTTTGCAGTCAGACATTATGTTCTTCTGTCTTATGCCACTGGCTAGCCCACCTCCTGTTTTCTTTTACTGGGGAACTAAAAATTTTAGGTGGAGATTATTTTCAGTTACAATCAAACAGTGCTGAGTCACTGTCTTCCCTCAATGCTCTAAGCTGAATAGAAGGCAACAGAGAATGCCCTCTTCCCTAGGGAGAGAAGGATCACAACACTAATGCATTTTTTTGCACAGTTTAGCAGCCAGCAAAGACTTCTCTGGTATGGTATCAGAATTAAAGGAATGATCTTACACTGTTTTCAAGAATGCAGTACAAAATTTTAGTCATTGTCAGTACCTAGAAGATGTTGTTATGCAACACAGACACACTATCTGTCAAAGTTAATAAAATGGGTGAATATACTGTCAAATGCTGAAGTATCTGAAGCACAGAATGGCTGGGGTTGGRAGGAATCTTACAGATCATCTAGTCCCATTAGAGTAGTCMCATTCACACTAGAATGATTTCTCTGTGGCTTGTCCTACTGCTAGAATTCTGGAAAAGKTACAAATTACGACCAATTATTATTCTATTGTTCTCCCAAATTCATGTATTCAATACAGAATAAATGGCTGAACACTAAAGCAAACTTACAACATATGACTGTTCTTTCAGTGTCCTAGCATTTGTGAATAAAGAAAAATAAAGAAGAATCTTTTAAACGTTGGATGAAATCTTCTCTGGAAGCCAGAGCTCAAGATATAGATATTTTTCTATATCCTGCCTAAGCCCTGAAATCAGATTTGGTGCTTAGACCTTCCTTATGGATAGATAATGTCCTGCTGATCTTTTTTACATAGGGTAAAGCTTCACAAATATGTGCAAGACAGGTATTAAAAAAGGAAGAAGGTAGTAAAGCAAGTCCTATAGTATATATTAATTTATATTATTTAGTTCCCTTACCTGCCTTTTTCCCTCTTACTCCCAAAAGAAGGGGAGGAGGAAGGAAGTCTTTCCAATAAGTCCTGAAAATATGACGTTTTTTCAACTGTTCRTTTCAATTAAAATTTGAAACCTGAGCTTTCGAAAGCTCCAGCCAGTGAAAAACTTAAAACACCATTGTTCACCAAGATCGAGTTTCTATTCAAAAGTCTGCAATAAACTCAAGTAAGGGGAGCTGTAGTCAGGTTGCCAGGCTGACAGATGAAAGTGTACCATGACAATTTGTCCTGGCCATGAGAGGCAGCTCGATGCTTCTCAAGTTTGATGTTTAAAAACTCAGTAATCTCTTGCCAAAGCAAGAGAGGAGTTTAACTTTCAATTTATACCAAAGCTGTGAAAATAATGCTGAAAGTTTCAGTGTCAGTGKAAAGGAAAATCTGTGGCACAGGTCAAAAAATCACCCACCTCCTCTCAGTTTCTTGATAAAACCGTATCTGCTTTTGTAGGATTATTGCCTCCATTATTACATGATCTGCTTCCTTTAGTCCTGCTCAATTAGTCCCCAGTTTCCTTTCAATAGCCAACAGGTATTTTTTTTTCAGTACCACTACATGGTACCTTACCTATAAGGTCCTAAGCAYTTTTCAAATGGAAACCAGACAAAAACATTTTCCCAGGGGRGAAAAARAAAAAGAAAATGTCTTCTCTTAATTCCATTACATACAGTYCTGATTTCATAGAACTCATCTTGCCTTCCAAGTACCACAGAATCCAATACTGGGAAAACCAACACACAAGTACAGAAAAAACCCCCAAACCTAGTTGAAACACTTCAGCGTGTTGAGAACACATTTTGAAGACAGCACACCACAGYGGCCAAGAGCTTCCCTCTTTTCCATTCCATAGGCTTGGAGCACACGTGCACAGAGCTTGTGTGCTCTTTGCAGAAGTAACTCCTCTTTCCGTTTTCAATTTTATTCAATGAAGCCTTTTATTTTGTTAGCTATTCCTTCTGAAGAACACAAATTAAATTTATATTTTATATACTRTCATATTAAAGCTTTTGATTTCATGTTACCAGCCTCTTATTTAAGTGATAAATGGAATGGAATGTCAAGACATCCTAAAGGCCTCTAAGTGTGCTTGGAGAGTCACTTAGCTACATCCTTTCCCTAAGGAAGCAATATTAAATGACTTGGAATTGGAACAYTTGAAAGAAATTTTTAAAATTAATTTTGACAGTGTATTTTTTGTCTTTTTCTCTCTCTTATTTACATTCCATTTTTCTTTTTTTCTATTTCTCTTCAGCAACTGTTACTTTTTCTCCAAACCTACCTGTGTTTTTTACTCTTTCCCTCACATTTACCTCATCATCTACTCTAACAAAGCATACACATTTCCTTCTCTTTACCCAAATTGTTAGATCAGAATTCATAAAATGTTTAAAAAGATATAGGATTGCTTTTGGTGGTTAGGGACACATAACACCAAACATAAAACACATCAAAATCAATACACTTCCACCTATCAGAACAGTATGTGGCAGTACAGCATTATGAAATTTATAATTGCATCAGATCCGTGATTTCCCAATAGCTCTACCTCTATAATAACTAATTCTAAGCGAGAAGTCCCACTGGTGACCTACAAAAGAAAAAGAGAAAATGGGACATTTCACTGAGGAATGCTAAGCTGATGCTGCCAGGACTATGCTTCACATTGTAGAGTGATTTATTGTACTTTTTTGTTACAAGAAATGAAATTTACGACTTAATAAACATTTATAATCTGACCTTTACAGATAATTTTACGGGTTACGTTGTTGTCTTTTTTTCCATCATTTACAAAAACAACCCTAGTCTGATACACAAAACAGAGCAAGGAAGAGAAGGTAGTAAAATATTATAAGAAAATAATAATAAAGAAAATAATATATAAATAAAATAAATAAAAAAAGAATATATATTTAAAGATACATAATTCTCTGACACCTTGGGGTCTCCATATATGAACCTAAGACTTAAGCATAGCATGCTTTAGTTTTTAAGGTTATTTCAGAGTTTAGTTTGAAATACACATGGAGAACAAAAGGATCTATAACAGATTCCTGCTGTAAATAAGCACCATGTTTCCTTTCCTCAAGAGGTAAAGGTACAGTCATTCAAGAGGTAAATGTACATTCATAAAGAGAAAGTTGGGATCATTTCTGACAGCTATAAGAATAAAAAAAAATACGTGGTTAAACATTCTGTTCAGAATCACAACATTAAATTACTTAGAGGAAAAACCTTTCAGCATTATTTGGTTATAGAAAAAGTGTTCACAGCTGTAATGTGTCCTGTCACCTGCCTGCCTAGTATAAAATTCATGAAGGATATTCCATCACAATGGTATAGCTAGTCTCATATTGTAGCTATATATTAAAATTATAATCATGTGCGACCAACYTTCAGGAAAAAAACAAACAAACAAACATCAGAACACATGGCTGGTGCCCCTTGCCCTGTGGTGTGAAAGCCACCTTGCCACAGCCAGAACAGCCCACTGGCAGCAAGGGGAGCCCCGGGACTGCCTGGGGTAGCCCCAGTGCCTCCCCACCCCGAGGACTCTGCAGAGATATCTACTGTCCTCATTTGGTTTATAAATATGGAGGTATTCAAAGGCACATCAGTTCAAGGTCTCCAACTGGGAAGAGGCACAGACCCACAACCCAGCTTTGCTTGATTTGAGTAACTCATGCATTAGCAGGAAACCTGGAGCACCAGCAGCTGTCCTGATGATGGCACCTCTTACTCACAGGGTAGACTTTGATCTCAAACTCCACGAAAAGTGACAGTCAGAAATTTCTGCAGAAAGCCTGTTGGCCTCAGGAGCCGATGTTCCTAAGTCCATTCACTCTATGATATAAACAAACATATAAGCCCCTAAGGTGGTTTTGGCCAGAGCAGGGTCAGTTTTCTTCACAGTGGCTGGTGYGGGGCTGTGTTTCAGATTTGTGCTGAACATAGGGTTGATAACACAGAGATGTTTTTGTTGTTGCTGAGCAGAGCTTGCACAGAGCCAAGGCCTTTTCTGCTGTTCAGACGGCCAAGCTGGCGAGGGGACTGAAGATACAGAGGAGGCTGGGAGGAGACATGGCTGGGACACATGACCCCAACCGACCTAAGGGAAATTCTAGACCRAATGACATCATGCTCGGGATATAAAGTGGGGGGAAGAAGGAGAACGGGGGGGAACATTTGGTGCGATGGAGTTTGTCTTCCCAARTCACCGTTAYGTGTGATGCGGCCCTGCTCTCCTGGAGATGGCTGAACAGCTGCCTGCCCATGGGAAGCACTGAATWAATTCCTTGTCGTGCTTTGCTTGCRTGCACGGATTTTACTTTTCCTGTGAAACTGCCTTTATCTCAGCCCATGAGGTTTCTGCCTCTTACCCTTCTGATTCTCTCCCTGATCCCACTGGAGGGGCAGTGAGCGGGCGGCTGCATGGGGCTTGGCTGCTGGCTGGGGTTACATCACAACACCTCCATGGTCAGGGATGGAGTTTATCACTTCCCACACCACCAGCAAGCATTTGACCTCTGCTGAGTTCCAAAGCATGTGCCAGAAACTCAGCATGGGCTCCTGATCTCCTTGTCACAGGAGTTCCTAAAAGCAGACAGTTTTTCTTCCTTCCAAATGTTTAGCACAAATGTGACTGCGTTATTTTTAAACAAGTCACTGTATAACCTTAGTTTTCTTAAAAGCCCAAGGGTGCACTTATTATCTAGTCCAAAACTATCACATTATGCAAGGGAAAACAAAGAAACACAGTTTTATAGACTGAGTAGAAGAGAGAAATTAAACCAACTACATTACAGAGATAACCACAGGTTAAATTTTGTTATAAGAGATTATGAAATTACTCATGCACTCCCATTACTAAGAGGAATCAGGTTTGCTTTCATGTCAAAGCATTATATAAAAAGCTCCTATTCTTGTAATAGTTCCCTCCCATATATTTATGTATCTATTAAAAGCATCACTAATTATTTGCTATTAAGAGTGAGCTAATTAGATCTTGCACAGTGCGAAAGAGATACAAAGTTTGCAACTCATGTTCCATTAAAATAGCTGCAAACAAATGAAAAAGCAAAGAGTTCCAAGAAAAATGAAGRAGCTGACAAGCCAACTATGCTTTAGGTACCTTGGATGACAAGCTAAATTACAAACTTACATAAAATACAAAGATGAACAACAAAATTAAAACAAGGCAAATCTATCATATTTGACTTTAGGTAAAAGTAGCAGCTGAACAACCTGCAGGGAAAGCACCTCAACTACATAACATTTATTTAACAAATAACTTGCTCTACCTCCCTTGTGACTGTATTTAAATCAAGGAGGTGTAATTACCGAATTTAGAAAAAATATTCTGCCAATTACTGTTGGTTTACTTTGTTAAAATTTATAATTGAGGTTTAAAATGTTAAAATTATTCCAATAGGATAAGACTGCCTAGGGTAGAATATTTTTAATTAATAAATAAAATATTTTGAAACAAACCCCACTGTATTTGTATAACCTAATTTCAGCAGGCACTTTAGGAAAGGCATCATGTAGGCATGGAAGCCACACGTGGATTTTTTTGTTTGTTTGTTTTAGTTTTGATAAGTGTAATCCTCTTCCCAGTTCTATTTTTAAGAACAACTTATACAAGGACTTGAAGCAGTCTCTTTTGAGTCACCTTGTGTCTTAGCTAGCATTCCTACTCTGTTAGAAATCATCTTTGCACTGCTTTGGAGGACAAGTAAGAAAAATTTTTAAAGCTCATCATGTTCTGCTTTCACTACAACGTACTCTTCAGATTGTTAGAAGTGCCAAAAAAGCATCTTTGATATGTCCCCTGTTTGCTGATGAGTTATTTATTTTTCACATATAAAAAGTTGCAGCTAATAAAGAATCTGTAAGTGGAGACAGATCAATGGTATTAACTTGCCTTTCGGCTTAAGGCCAAAACAAAACAGAAGGAAAGTTCAGGCTCCAGTCCTTAAGATATCTAAGGAAAACATACCCTATTAGCAACTCCATCTAGCAATTCTTACCTGTTCAACCTTTTCTTACAAGTAGATTTTAATTAAGTATTGATTTTTAAGGCACTCTTAATGTCTGAACACTCACAGTCATAATTAGCACTTCTATATAAGAAAAATGAATCTCAATAAATAAATGTATTAACAGAAAAACCACTGCCTTCCTTATGTACAGAACCTGAGCTGTTAATGCTTTGAAGCTCTGATCCCTTAGCCTGTAGTGGGTTGCATGACTTAAATTTTCCAGACTACAAAGATAAAACCTAAACATACTAAGATTTCAATAAGGCAGCTCTGTATTAAAAAAATGCCTTATTTGAAAATTTATCTTTATTTTTCATGCTTCTGTAAGTTATGTTACAATTGCATATTGTACATGTAACTTAATAGAGAATAATTTAGAGACATAATTATGGACATTCCAAAACCTATAGCTCTGTAAACCAACAGCTTAGCTCGAACACCTAAAGGCAAAACAAATAGTAATTATACTGCAAGCCAAAAAGTAGTCATTCAGCAGCATGCAAAAGTTCTCACAAGTCAGGAATAAAGGAATAACAGCCAAGTTTTGTAATCGTTTCCATACATGCTTGTATATATACATTCATCAGATTTTTCTGTCTCAGGACAGTAAAATCACATGCCTCTATTTCTATTATTGATTTGCTGTTCAAAATAGAACAGCATTATAAAGGTCAATCATCTGCTGAGATGCAAGGAGAAAAAGTCCAAATAAAGAGCAAGATGGTACCAAGACTGAAGGATGCATAGTCAAGATGTTTCTGATGGAATTTATCTCTTCACTCATTGAATATCTACAAAGTTATCCTCACCAGAGGGCGAGGGAAGATGCTCTCAGAATGACTTATGTTCTGACTTTTAGCTAACCAAAGATTGATTAACCTTGTACTGATTACTGGGCTGATCAGAGGAAAACCCATGGTTCCCACCCTATGAGGTTTCTCAGCAACACCAAAGTTTTGATTTTACAATGACAAAACACRTGAACTAAGTTTAATTTTACTTATTTTACTGCAACTGGTAATATACTTGATTATTTTCATTAGTGATTGTGCTGAAAAGAATCACACCAAATCAAGCTGAGCTATTAATTAATTAAGGGTTTTAGTACAGAATACATGCCTCAAGGCTTGAAGCTCCAAATGTCACTGTATTCATTTTATTAGAAACACTTTTTCAGAGGAATAAATCTGTTTTGCAGCCTGCACAATTGATGTCAGTGTTATATAAAGGTAAATACTTCTGGTGTGAACATCTGATAAAGAAATATATTAGTAAAACATGATACGTCACTGCCATTGTACCATCTGTCAGGTAGTGTGTAATTACGGCAACGTCATTCTTTCCAAATCCTTGGATAAAAAGAGTGTATCTGGCAAAGATGGTGAAATAAAGGCAGCTTCAGTCTGTAATCATTAAGTCAGTGACCGTTTTGAAATTCATTCATGCCAGTTTCTACAACTACAGCGTTGTGCCAGTTAAAAGCAATAGCTTTTTAAAAATATAATTTAATTTCTACCAGGTAACCTCAGATCTGTAAGTGATAGTCATACATGAAATCTTTAAAGTCACTTTCTATCAACCAGGTCTATATGGAGGAAAAATAGGGTTCAAATATCATGACTAGCTCCCCCTCTATATTACAAGAAAGTTATCAGCTATGACCCATACCACACTTTAAGGAACTAATCATCTGCACTTTGGTGTACATGCATATGTGTGTCTAGATATAGTTAAATACAAACAGATATGCTTATGCTTAGTTGAGCAAACATAAACAAGTGACTCATTCAAAAATGTATATGCAAAGATATCATCAGATAACTCCAAAAATTTATGTGCTATTTGCTTGGTATGTCATTATGTTCATAATTTTAAATTTATTATTAAATTATAAAAATACTTATAAAATAATGTGTTCTCACATTAACTTTTCAGTATTAGTGACTGAGCACAGGTTTGAAAATATAAATGTCATTTTAATCAAATGTGAAACAAAATGCTGAATGTTTTTGATCACCAATTAAGGATGACTTAGGAAGATACAAATATTATCTACAGTACAGGGAAATAATGCTCAGAGTTTTGAGAGATAGAGCTCTTAGTTAGAAACTAAGATTTGCTCTCTAAATAGTCACCTTAATTTCATTTGTATGTGAACAGAACTGAACCATGAATTCCAATAGCCTGAACTGGAAGTGTCACATCTGAATACATTTTAGATTCCAGAAAGCCAAGTTCTTCAATTTTTTGCTTACGATTATTTTAGAGGATTGTTCAAGTTGCAAATAAGAGCATTTGAAACCAATTATTTGAAATGGGCATATTTTTACAGGTTACTTTCCTCCCTGTGTACTGCTCCTTACGTCCCTGAGTACATGTAAAAGTTACGAGCAAACTATATCTATTGATAGCTAATAAGAGGGAAAATTCACCTTTTGTTTTTTATAAAAATACATGCTTATAAAGTCTGTGAAATATGCAAGTATGTAAAAGGCACTGTAATAYTCACATTAGCTGTGAGTGGATACCTTTATTCCATCCATTCCTCACGCATCTTCTGTGCTAAGAGATTGAGTGCATTCCTGGGTCATGTCCCAACTCAACTACAAAGATCATTAAAGGTTATCCTGTTCAGCAGACAACTGCATGTGCCTTGTGTGAAAGTAAATTGCTAGGAGAGCCTTAGTTCAAAATTCAACCTCAGACTGGGATATCAGTGCTATTGAAAGCAATTGCTTTATTTATTATTTACCAGGGTTCAGGCTTAAACGCCATAACTTTAATATCTTGTCTTATCAGATATTTTACAAGGCAACAGATGTTGATACATCCTACAAAAGTAAWGATGGTTTTGCTGAAGGATTTTGGGGCCAGGCTTTTCTCTTTTTTCTGCAAGGTTGGGTTTTTGGGGTTTTTTTTGGTATTTTTTTTCATCATTATTATTTTGGTTTGGTTTTTGCTGTTTGGGAGGATTGTGGGGGTTTTTTCAACCCTCCTTCTGTTTTGGATTTTGGTAAAGAATTACTTCAGGTGGTAGAAGATAGCAGCATACAACCATTATTTAGCTTTCATGCACTTTAAATCTATTATCTAGGAAAAATCTGTATTACTTAACTAGCTTTAAATGAAAAAGTTGCTAAAATACTTGAAAGCTCCTGTTAGGGGAGTGTCATGCACTTCTAATCAAAAAAGCTACCCACACCTCTATTCATTTTTCCTTTTTTTTCATTTCACAAGACCCTACATAAATCAATGAAATATAAACAAATACTTGAGATAATCTTTCAGAATGACTGGTGAATAACACATAAATACTGCAAGCTTCCTTACAAAAGCAGAGATTTATTCTCCACATTCAGAGTGGCCAATCACTCCTAATTTTCAATCAAAATTAGGTTCAACCTCACATCACTGGGCTGAAATAACTGAAGCCAAATGCTCCTGGACATCATTAAATCTCAGTGAAACAAGCAGAGCAATTCAACCAATTTGCTGAAGATTCTCCACAAGCAGACCACTGTTGTTTGATATTTTTGTTTGAACAGCTGCCCACTGCAAACTGTAGTTTTGACCTGAATAGTTTTTTCCTGTGAGACAGTACTTAGGCATAAAGCTCCCTAATAATATGCTCAAACAAGTCTTGAAAATATTCTGAATTTAGTTTTCACAGGGAGAAAAAAAAAAGAATTTGAAACTTTCCTTTAAAATATTATTTATATTATCTACAAGTGGAAGTCTGGTCACATATCTTTACTTTGGAATTACACAATGCCATCATACAACATACCAAAATGTTCTAAATGATCAACTTTATATCACATATGCATTGAATGAGAGCTGACCACCAAGCAAAGCTGAAGAAGAGAATTGACTCTACTCTAGGTGCATCTACAGTATATAGCTGAAAGAACAGCTTGGAAAGGCACATATGACAAGAATTTCATTTGTTAAACTTGGACTTCAAGGTGCTTCATTTCAAATTTACTGCAATCATGTACAAGAAAATCATGTGCCATCAACTGCATTCCAACTTCAGCTTCTTTGGTGCAATCTACCCAGTGTCTCTACAGATATATCTTCGAATTTGTTAGGAGCATGTGTAGCTCTATGCTGGATCTGTAACTTCAGTATCTAAGCTCATTACCAATCTCCTGAGCCATTCAGTCTTCCTCAGTTGTGAAAACGTAATAAATTGCYTTTTTTCCCCAGTGTATTTAGCACTCATGAAAACTGACAGATTGACAGCTGGGAGGCTGAAGTATTCTGTTTAAATCACAGAGAAAAGGAAAGAAGCAGCATTGACAGACTAAGGAACCAAAACTGAATTAACCTCATTGCTCAAGCTGAAGACAGAATAGCAAAGACTCAGTGGAGCAATCAACGGCCTATGACAACACAGAGATCTCACTGGTTGGTGACAAATATGATATAAATAACCCTCCACATTCCAGCATACATTTATATTTGCATATTCATGTGTTCAGCAAAATGTTTGGCCAGTTTACAGTAAAATTATGAAGAAAGTCTCAACCCATCAGATATTTGACACATCAGATCCTTCAAAAACTAAAAATTATCAGCTGCACTGTAAGTGCAGTGTACTTACACTGAAGAGAATGCTAAATGGATAGAATATAAAAGAAAAAAGATACTACTAGGAAATCTTCCCATTTTACCCATTTTTGTTGTTTTTAAAAGCAAGTCTCAGAGCATTTGAGACCTACTGTCTACAAGTTCAATAGTCAGACATTGCATTGCACATAAAAAAAAGTTTGATTTCATACGGTGTTTACAAGTCTATCTCTTCTGCTAATATCTATTTCTCAAAAGTTTACGAAAAATATCTTGCCCCAGCTTYCCGCACCAAGACGCAGTAATGAGTCTGCAATGATAGAGCCTACCCATTTATCTTCTGACGTGAATAAAAAAAGAAAAACTAAACAGGGAAAGGCCTCTCTTTAATAAATTGTCTGAAAAATTTGGAGGCCTTCACTTATTTTTTAACAAGGCACAGAACATTCAACAAATTCATTTAGAAACTAAACWGAACTAGTGGGTGAAACTTTTGCACATCAGCAAAAGACTGATTTGATTAAGCATTAGAAGAAAATCCTCTGAGGTCTCACTCTAGTGGTCTATTTTATATGCTATGGCCAAGTTATAATTCACCCATGGARGAGAATGAGCCTGAAAATTGGATAAAAACATTGCAGCCGGTCCTATTAATGTACCTGACTCACCRCGTGTGTCTTGGAAACAGGCTGTAGTCATCAAGAGTGAAGGGTTCTGTGCCAGGGAGGACACAGGCATAGAGCATGCCTTACTGTGGGAGCTGGAGCTGGCTATTGCACTCCAATAAAAAAAAAAAAAAAAAGGACTCCAAGACTCCTATGAGTCTCAGCAAAATTCATGCTACATTAATGCAAGGATCTCAATTCATCTCCAGTGCCTGGACTTAGGGTCATTGTTAGATTTATTTATATTGCCCAATAAATACACTGCGACAGGCCTTTAATCTATGTTGTCCTACAGAAAGGCCTCAAAACAAATCTAACTTTGAATGGCAACAGAAGGATGTAGAAATGCCACTGAAAATAAATTCTCTCGTTTAAGATACTCCAAAAACAAACTCCACAACAGTGACAGGGATAGCAAATCAAACACCACCTTTCAGACAACAGGCTGCTAGTGAACTATCAGCTTTAAGAATAGTAGCACATATCACTGAGTCTGCAAAATACATGGTTTTCCACATCCTTTTTACATCCTGCACACCAGAAATATGCAAAGGGCTATTGAGATTTGAAGAATAGTTTTAAGGCTATTCTCAGTTTTTTTGAATGTAAAAATCACAGTCATGATCACATTTACTTATCAAAAAATATGACCAAATTTATAAGAACCATGAACTCTTATTCCCCAAAATAATATAAAGGTAATATCCAGAACTGGAATTCCCAACTTGAAGTTATAATTACAGCAAAGCCAAGGATATGTCTATCTATCCCTATATATCTGTCTTCAAATAGACCACCAGCAAATTATTCTGACTTCCAGATTCARTAGAATATGCTGGACAGATCTCTCTGTCAAAAAGAAAAAAAAAGAAAAAAAAGAGGGAGAGAAAAAAGGACTTCTTTCATCAGAAGTGATTTGTCCTGTAAATGTGCATCACAGAACTGTCAACACAGGTGACATGGGGAATGTCTTTCATATTGTCCCATCTCCTCCCACAGTGTGAACAGGCTCAACCACTTGTTCTACCAGTAGACATCAGTCATCTTCTCCAGGAGTACATATTTYGCTGACAAAGGGCTTTCTCTTGAGAATGAGCCTCAGGGTACCCAAGCATACACCCACTTAATTTAACAATACAATACACAGATATTTTCATCCATGCAAGCTGTCTCACACTGCTCCTTCTTATCCTCCTTCCATGAATATGTGACATAAGARTATATTCAAAACCACCAAGGTTATCCAAAGCATTTGTTAGATTAAGTTTGACAGAACATTGGAAAAGAAGGCTTTGTGCTAGTTTTTGGTCTTTGGAAACCGTAAAGGATGATAAAGCCAAGGGATCAGTTCTAGCAAGGCACAGGTAACTGTTAACGAAACGAGCTTTAAAGCAGCAGTGACTGAAAGGGCAATCTGACTGTGCCACTGAATTTAACTCCTCTTTCTAATGTTGCATTCCTTGGGTTACAATCCTATAGCAGCAAAGTCCAGTGGCCTTAATCAACCAAAACACCCTGACAGTTCCAGGGATGAACTGTGGGCAWGAGCCCCTAGGAAGGTTCACAGAGCTCTGGCCTTTCTTCTGTAAGCAGCACATGCAGTGCTCTGCTGTGCAGTGGGAGTGTTGGTGGGGAGCTGCACGTCCRTGACACACTCCCCCGCTCAGGGACACACCGCTTGCACGGGTGACTTCCAGCGCACAGATGTTCCTTCCCTTCTGTTATGTTTTAATGTCTCAAGAGAATGGCAAAAGCAGATGTTACCACAAATACATATATAAGGTCTCCTCTTTCTCACATTGTTCTGAAAGAAACAGGGTATTATACTCATGGCTTGATTCAATCCACAGACTACATAAATATGAGTTTACCCACRTGCGTAGATATTCAACCACATATATATCTTTAAATACATATGGCAACAGTATATACATATATAGTATGATAACATATAAATATGCTTGTATAGGCCAACATATATAATTTTCTAGATTGAACTAAATCCAAAGCATAATCAGCTACCTGTTTCAGAGTACGAACCATTCTGAGYGGCATAATGTATTTTATACATATATGATCCGCATGTTAGAAACTAGACATTAGACTTTTTTCCTCAACTATTTCTCTGCAATAGATGATAGAGAAACTTATCTGGCATCATCTGTTTTCCCTTTCTCCTACAATACCATCTCTTTATTTTATGCATTCGGAGAAAGCTCAGGAAAACCTGAATGACAAGTAGGAGCTGAAGACTAACCACAGAAAACACCCTAGACAGCAAGGTTACAGTACAGTAATTTTTTATATTCTGGCAAGTCCACTGCTGTCACTGGGATTGCCCCTGTAACATTATCAAAGATCAATCCAGCGAACTAATCCCCTAACTTCTGACAGGTCTCCAATCCCTTTCTCCTTCTCCTTTCTCCTTTGGTAGCATTAGGGCTACCAAAATGTAGTGGGAGCAAAACGCAAGACCAGAGGGACATCTGGAGTAGCACACCTATCCTTCCCKGGGCAGGTGCAGCCTCTTCTTCCACTGCTAGGACAATACACATGGTAATGTGCCACTAAATTTCTTCCCAATCTACTCCTTCTCATTTTGTTTGCCACTTCCAGCTGACAAATGAACTGGCCAACAGAGCACTAACACCCACCACAGCACAGATATGATAAAGTACAAAAATCCCTATTCAGYGTATTTTTATTAATGCGACAATTTTTCAGAGTTCTCTGTCAGAAATCTTCATAAATTACTCCACCAGTCCCAAGAAAAGAACAAAAGAAGAAATCTAAGAGTGATAAAAGATAGGCTATTAATTACAAAACATTTTTGTGGCTKGATATGGTCCTGGTTTTTAGAATTTTTTTTTAATTAATAAAAAGCATAGATCAAATATCCCCCTACTACCAAGAAACACTAAAAATTACTAACAAACCTTTAAATATGTAGTAAACAGCTGCATAAGTAAAAGCACTGGAAAGGCATTGAGCTTATATTATTTTCTGTATTAAGCTTAAGTCCTACCAATCACAGCAATTGTGGTTTACTAAATGTGAACTTAAAGAATCACTTAGAGTTTTTTTGTTTGCTCTTTAAAGTTCAGAAAAATCTCAAAATGAATAAAGCTGAGTCCTATACTTCAGTCAGTAGCATATGTTAAAGGGGAGAAAGAGAAAGAAAGATCAAAATCGCTAACGGCCAAAGAGAATTTAATTTGTAGGAGAAGGGATTAAAACACAACCACTGCACATCTCWAATGTGCACATACTTAACTAAAGRATGAAAATGTAAGAGCAATACACACATTCCAAAGAATAGGCAAATGAACACTTTTCTCAGACTTTTAAGTAACATCTGTAATGGTAGTAAGGAACCTGACATGGTTTTTAACAACACTTTTACAAAGATCGTTCCAGTCTGACTTAGCCTACTTGAATGACGGGAGCATTGCTATTTGCACACTGAAAGCACTTCTATTCATTCATAAAGTCATACATRTTTGGTTTTCCTTTAATCATAACAAGAATATTGCAAAGGGATTGCAATACAATTTACTGTCATCAACTAACTTCACATGTTAATCAACATCATTATTTCAAAAAAGGCAAAAAAGACTTCAAGATGAAACACACAGTAACCGAGATTTCCACTCTCATAAAACCCAGCATTTGACCAAGACATAAGAGACCAAAGGCTAACTGCCCCTCTAACATCTTTATAAAGAACACTTCAGCAGCATGAGTAAACAATATCTTCTCAGTCAAAACAGACTTGTTTAGCCTACTGCAATGATTTTTGATGTTGTTTAAAAATAATATTTTTAATGTTATTTTAAGAAATATAYTTAACACTTTCCCCTATATCTTGATATTTAAAATTTTTCAGAGACCCTATTTTGTTTCCTGTCCTTCCTATTCCTACACAAAAACAAAGATGACTTTTACATTCAATGTCATTTAGAATTTCTCAAAAACAAGGTCAAAACATGTAGAAGTTGTTTCTAACAAGGCTGGATGTTCAAGGAATTAGAACACTGTAAAGTCAGTTTTTGCTCTAGACCGAGGAGCCAGCAAWAAAGGTAAGAATTAAAAAGTGACTTCACAAATTCTCTCTACTAAGCTTTTCCTTCATCAATCAGTTAGGAAATGATATTAAATCCCTTTGCTGAACAGATTCTTTCCCACAATAATGAGGACCCTGACTTTCATTACTCCAGATACAGATAATTCATTCGATTGTAATAGTTTGTAAGGTTTTCTTTTGGTTGCTATAGAATCTCCTTGATAATAAAAAAGTAAACTGGACACTTTTTTGTRAAAGATTAATTTTACATAAACAGCCAGGTGATCTACGTTCTCAGCACTTGTACACACACACACACACACAAACTTGGCATTCCAAAAGCTGGGTAAGGGTTTGCTCTCAGAGGATAATGTGCATATGTGCAGTTATCAGCAGTGGAAGCTCTTGCTTAATCAGCAAATTCTTTAATATTCAGGGCTTTCATATTTTTATTTGTTCAAGAATTGGAATTTGCAACACTGAATTAGGTAGTGAATATCATGCTTCCAAAGGGAGGACAAAAACAATCAGGAGAATCCTCAAATCACGAAGCAAATAAAACAGTTCTTCAGTATACATCCCCTACCAAACCTACCTTACAAGAAATGTGATATTTAGCACAAACTAACAGAACAGTTGAACCAAAAATCACTTCACAACTTTTCTTTGTAATGATTTCTATATCTATTTTTATGTAGCTGTAGAACCTGCACCACTCGAGTGACTGGTAGCCCCTGAATCCACAGAGTGGTTTCCATGTTTAATCAGGGGGTTTACCAAAGAATTTATTCCTTTCCTTTCACACAACAGAAGTCTGCAGACACCTCCAGTCTCAACTGGCTCTCAGAGTTCAGTTACCAACATATTTGACTAATACTGCCTGTGGGAGCGGTTGCTCAGATTGTTTGAAGGAGCATACCTCTATATTGACTTATTTCATCCTGGTAGAGTTGAGCTGAGCACAGAGCAACACCTTTACATCAGTATCTTGCTTTCCCATGGTGAACTGTTCTAGATTTTACTAACAAATGCTTCTTCTTGTTCTTCACRTGTGAAAGAACATCTTCATGTGTGAAAATGTTCTGATTTGAAAACACCCTGATTTTGCTCTGCACTCATACTGCAGGGGAAAAAATTACGTTCACTACCTTTTCATGTGTTTTTAGTAATCATGTAAAATTAATAAGATTACTATTTATTTTAAATGGATTCTGTGGGCATTACGTGGCTGAGCTTTTATCTATTTGTGTAATTTTCCACACAGAGGTAATCTTCCACTTTATTATACCATGTATTAAAATAAGCATCCCAGAAATCCAGCTGAAACCTCAGAACACTTAAATGAATATAAAACTGATATAGTAGAATATTGTCAGAGAAATGTAAAAATTAAAAACTATTTCTGGTTCTGCTACAACTCAATATCTCCATCTCTCTTTCCAGTTTCTCCTTTTATGTCTCTTGTCTATTTAGTCCATAAGCTTTGTCTGTCATTATGAGCATCATTAATGATGTGAATGTACATTTTGCTTTAATCACAACAGATGACATCAATAAACACTATTTTGTTCAAACTAGAAGATGGATTTATATKAATAGATACCATCTCTATTTAATATTCTTTTGAACTTAATACTACTGAGACTGTGAAAAGAACTATCACATGGTTACAAAAATGGTTAAAATATTTCCTAGTATTTCTTGCTGAAAGGACCTGAAGCTTGAAGCAGTCCACACATTCCTAAACTTATTTTATTCTAAAGTAGTACTTGGCTGGACACTTTTGTTCTATATGGGTTCTGTTTACTCCGTTGTGATTTTATGGAGTAACAAGTTTCAGAAAATATTAATTTACAAAACTAAGTTAAGTTTACCTGACACATCTGAACTGCATGTAGTTGCTTGATGCAGTATTTAAATGTACTGTTTGGGATTGAGTTTAAAGGATTCCTGAAAARTAGTCTAGAAACTAATTATATTTTTTATAGCCAATAATAATTGTTATTATTTTAGAGATCTATTTATACAAGAGTCTTTACGAAGTTCTTTGAACAATGCTTGGTGTTGTGCCAGACTTCTATTAGGTTTCTACAAAACTAACCTTCRAAATCAGATAGTCAACAGGTTCTTTATGAAACAAAGCAGGATGAGCTAATTAACTAACTGACAACATAAAATTTTCATGATCTACAGCATGAGAGGAAATAGGTGCAGGTGGTGGGGATTAAGAATTATTCAGAAAGGTATTTTTCAGAATAGAGGAAAGGGGAAGGACACACAGATGGGATGGAGACGACCCAAACCTGGATTTCTCAGATCCCAAGTCTGATTATATGATTTTGCCAGCATTCCCACTGGGCCTGGCAGTGCTACACTGTCAGGGCTCAAAACCAAAAYGACTCAGCTGAACAGATATCTGGCAAACATACACAGCATGCTTAYGAGCCTGTGCTGGCCTTTCTGTGCCCATTCAGTGACTCTGCAACTTGTTTAATTTCTATGCTATATTGGCAAGCACAGGAAAAAGTACAATTAATATATTTTTGAACAATGTCTCTGACTTAGTATCTTTAGCATATAAAATACACTGTAAATTCTCATTAAAGGATTTTCAGTGCTGGATTTTTACATTCATTTCCTCTTTTGGCGTAAGAATGAATTTTAAAAGTATAATCAATTTTATACACAAGTTATTTTCAGGATAAAAGTTTATATTTTTGGCTTGTCTATTTAATTAATCAGAATATGTTAATTAATGCACCAAAGAAATATCAAGGAAAAAGGTTGTTTTCCTAAGCAGCAATAAGCAAAATAAGCCCATAAATTTGTGCCTTTTTCTTCTGAATCTCACTAAATTCTCTGGTTTGCACTATTTTATGACCTACTTTTGAAGAGTACTTTGACTCCTTCACTGTACTGCTAAACATTACATAGAAATACCTAGTAAGATATAGGAGTGTTAAACCCATATATGTAACTGAAAACATTATGTATTTTRATTGCGGGAGTTCTTTAACTGAAAGGCCTTTTCTTCTCTGAAACTAGGCAGCTCARTGAAAGGAACTTTTATTCATTTGCACAACTTAATTGTAGGAAAGTAACATTTTCCTTAGTTTTGCACTGGGAGATGTACTACGGATCATGCACTGGATCATCCAAATCCTCTGCATTCAGGAAACAACACAATCTTCACTTCCATTCTTCAGCTTCATTTATACTCTCCCCCTAAGAATTTTTTCTGGTGTCAGTCTTTCAAACCAGTAAGCAGCATCACTAAGATATTGACCCAAGATCTTTGTGGCACCATGACACTACCAGGCCCTTGACATCAGCAAAGACAATATAACAAAAGCAGCACCAAGAATCATATTATAGTATTCCCCCCAATAAGATTTTAATGGAATTTTAATTTAAGGTAAGAAATGCTCTTTTTGTTACAAGCAGACATAATTTAGACAAAGTATCCTGAGAAATGAACCTGGTGAACTGAAACAAAGGGTTTAATTTTGACTATAGTATTCATTAATATAGGATTTCAGTGTAATATTCRTTAATTTAATTGCCTGAAGACAGTTCCTTGAATTTCAGAATCTCAGACTAAATTTTAAGAGAGAGTTCAGGTATGTAGTGTGACTGCTCACTTTTATGAGCTCTCCCTGTCATTGGTGATAACTGAACAAAACTGAGTATGTAGGGTTCCTTGGCCTTCTGCAAACAGGATCACCTACCCTCTGTTAAAAATCTCMTTACTGACAAAGAAAAGTAAATCTGCTGTAACTGAAGCATGGCATATTCTGTTTGAAACTTTTCTTCTAATAACAAATTTTCATAATTAGCTCTAGCAGTTATTTCTGCAATAATGTGTGTTATTAGWACACTTTTTCACATTTGGCACATTATGGGATGGAAAGCATACCTTGTTAATACAGGACTAGTAGAAAGCTAATCCCTTATTTTGTCCAAAGTATATATTTTTGTTATTAAAACTCATATATTAATAAACATCATCAAATAAGAATAACTGACATTTAAAACTATTCTCATTGTTATTTTGCTCCTTTCTTTCTCTTCCCTTATATCCTAGAAAGACAAGGTGTAAATCCTCTCACTTACTGGTCCTACTGGTTGCTTTACCTTTCTGCAGCATTAAGCAACGTGCCTTAACAAACATTTTGTTCTGGTCAGGGACACGGCCAAAACATTTTTCTGCGTGATGACCCACGTAAACAAGGTGAATTGTACATTTTCAAGATGCTATCTGACAGGGAATTTTCAATATCAGCCACTGGAATCATCTGCTTGGGAAAGTGGTAAATCTCCAAGGTTGGGGAATCTAAGATTTGGCTGGACAGGGTGCTGGGCCATCTTGTCTAGACCCTGATTTTGCCAAGAAAATTTTGGACCAGATGATCCTTGAGGCCTCTTCCAACCTGGTATTCTATCACTGAAAATTAAGGGGGGAAAAAAGAGCAAAAGAACCCCAATGATTTAAGAAAAAGATGATAAAGACCATAATCAGACCTGAAGAGAGCTGTTATGATTTTCTTCAGGTCATAAGTTTCATCTTGGAGGTCCAGAGACCACGATCATCTCATATAGCTGTGCAGTAGATCCCAACTCCTAACAGGCTGATGCTAGTCTTTGACTAAGCCTTACAGACAGTGCCTATTCTATGCAAAGCTGAAAAACTTGATGCCTTTGTTTCCTGTGAAAGTCACCTTCCTTCAGATACGGGCAGCAGYGAAACCAAGTGGTGCCAGCAGCAGCCTGCCTGAATCACAGTTACTCAATATGACAAAAAATAAAAAGGGAAGGTCACTGCTTTGGTGAAGTGGAACCTCTCCTGCATTAAAATCACATCTGAAAGTTATAGAAATGACGGACGAAAACATCAGTAAACAGGCCAAGAAACAGGCTAACAGCAGATCTCTGTCATATCCAGTCCCATCACAAAACTTCACAAAAGAGAAGCAGTTTATCAGGAATTATGTCAAATTGTCAACTGGGCCACTCTGATCTCAAGTTTCAGATGCAGAAAAAAAATTTACAGAAGTAGAGGGAATACTAATGCTTTACAAAATATCGCTTCATAAGGATCTGTGCCAATTCACACCAAATGAAGGCCCTACACAGAATCATATCCACATTTATCAATACAGCAAATTAATTCTTTTAGCAATACAATCATGCTTTTTCTCTTAAGCTCTTTTCTCAATTTAAATCACCTGACGTATCTTGTATACTGTTGTATTCCAGTGCAACTCTTGGCAATGCACTTTTGGTAAAGTAGTTCCTAATTCAAAGCACATTAGTCCAGGCCCATAAATTCTTTGTGCACCACTGTACACATAACAATCTTATGTTGTTCTTACATGGCATAAATAAATTCAGGAAAACCTGAAGTTATTTTGAAATATCCTCCCCACATTTCCAGACTTATTTTTATTTTTGATAAACTGATGCAGAATTGTTTTATATGTCACAGATATTCATACCCATACATTGAAAGAGAAGTTATAATTACAAATTGGTTTGGCCTAATAGAGAACAGAAGCAGTACAGCACTAATTGACTGCTTACCAGTGCCCMGAAATTGCTAATTGACTGGTAAGGCACTAATTTGTTAACCTAACTCATTAGGTAGGAAACTCTTGGCTAGGAAATCATCCTGAATAAATATAAGTATCCATTTGGAAAAAGTCAGACACTTTCTTTTTTTATCATTACATTGTAACTGCTTATTTATAAATCATTGAATGTCAAAGGCAGGTTATTCTTAATGCACTATCTGGCAAAAATATTTACTACAGTATCACAATGCTCAAATATGAAAAAGAAAACAGAATATCATATACTCTTTTAAGCAGGAGCAGCTATAACTTCGTTTCATTTCCCAGACTAGCACAAAAATCAGTGTATCTCTTTTACTCAAAATCGAGGGGAAAAGCTTTCACATCAGATCCATTCTTATGTCCAAACCATAAACAGACAAACCCTCTGCTGCTTTAATTCCTCTGGCTTCAAATAACAGGCAGTGGTGGACTCTATCCTGTACCAAGACGAATAATTAAAAGTGTTTTCAAAACCCTAATTAGCAAGTCAAAGTCAGGAAAATTCTGATTTTACAGTTTCTGGACAGAGGATGTTAACTCAGTGTGGACATAGAAGGAGAACAGATGAAAACACCTCACTCTATGTCAGCTTTGAAAACTCTCAAATTTCCAATGACATGTGCACTCTCCCCAGTCAGCATCTTGCAGCACTGGGAATAAGTTGTACAAGGCATCAGCATCACAAATCTTGGTACTCTCCTATCCTTTTTACATTCCAAAGGATGTGCATTCCCACATTATTTCCCTCAGCCAGAGAAACTGCTGCAAAAATTACTCAAAGACTTCTCAAACCCTTTTATCAAAATTATGGGATGATCTAGGCAAATATTTTCAGTCAGTTATTTCTATGCCTTAGAAAATAAATTGGTCTTAGCATTTAGGTGTGTGTTACAGGATTGCAACAAACTATTGAGAAAAGTGTACATGAACTTTTTCAACAAAAGACACAAAAGAGAATGGAGGAATTAGAAGCAGTATGAAGCCTATCACAGAGATTCTGGAGGAAAGTCATACCCATAGCAACCAATTATTGATGTTAAACTCAGTTGGTTGCCATTAACTTCATTCATACCAGCAGCAGTGAAAGTCCTCTTTCTGCTAACCAAAAGAAGCTGCTTCCTTGTAATCTAGGATTTTGCCTGGTGTTATACAGGAAACTCCTCTTTGGGGCATATTACTTCAGACAGTATATAAAGGTTTCAATTACCACACAGGAAACTCAGACTAATTTTTTTATCAAGCTATTTACAAGCAATCATACAGAAAAAGCATTTTTTCCAGTACATGCTTGGTTGAGCATGTTTTAAAAGAGCTGTAAAACTACATGGATTGGCCTAACTACCAGAAGGAGATTCACCTAYCTACTCTCTTTAAGGCCACAGTTCTAGAAGAGAAATATCTGCCATATCAGGGCTGACAAAAGGAAAGTAAAAAGCCTTCGTGCATTAAAACCTACCTTTTGCGTCTTGTGTTGGGATAGACACTCCCTGCAAACCACCGAGACATGAACTTTGATGCTCCTCTCCCTTTAGCTGCAGGACACATCAAGTCCCAACCCTTCAGTTTAGCCACTGGAGGGTTTGCAGTTGCTGTTGGCTGAGGTCGTTCTTCAGAGATGACTCTAGAGGGGAAAAAAAAAGACAAACAGGTATCATCATCTCTTCACAGGATTTTAGATGCTCCACGTAATTTACAGCTAGTGGCTAATCCCACTGCCCTAATGAAATTTTAAGTATCCTGACTTCAGGATTCTTCCAAATCTTCTGATTTGGAGACCTGGGTGCAGTTGGTTTTTAATACAGCCACCCCACAGCCCAGGCTCAACATTACCCTACTCTGCAGAGTTACTACGAACGCATTTCAACATCAAACTGCCAGGCTACGCCTTTTCCTACCAAACAGTAATTATTCCAGCCCCCAACATTCTTTCCCTAGGAGACTAGGCAAATGCAAAACTTCATTTCAAGCAGAATTTCGTGTGTGAAATTCGTGTGTGAAACCTGTGAAGCCAGTGGCGGGCAGGCACTTCCCAGGRCTGGCAGACGGTGAGCGCAAGCCTTTCTTCCGAACCCAGCGTTACAGAGAGCAGGACAGATGGACACAGGGACAGAGRGATGACCGAGGGTGCAGTGCCCTCACCCCACAGGGGATGCTGCCCACACACAGCACGGGGCTGCCTGCCGGGTGGTCAGCTCCTTTACCCTGGGCAGCCTCTGAGTGAGAGGAGGGCTTCTCCTCCCAGAACCTACCTTCTGCCTCAGAAATGCAGAAACAGGTGATAACAAACAGAACTTTTGAAAAACCAAGGACCCTCTGCCTAAATACTGATTCTGTTAGTCCTGTACCTGTACCTGCTTCGGATGTATCTTGCAGACAGCCCTCACCTGCACTCTGAGGGAAGGGCCTCGCCTCACCTGCACAAGGTGGGCACCGCTCCACACAGGTGTCCAACCACACAGCAAACGCRAAAGCTGGAACCCAGCAAAGCTCCATCTCACTCAGCCAGGCTGAGGCCTTGCTCTTAAATATCTCATGATATTTAGGGCTGGGACTYACTGTGGATTTCGCTCTGTGGAAATCTAACATTGTCCCCAGTTTCTTGGCACATGCCCCTGTTGAGCGCTGTGCCAAGAACCAGACAGCCAGAGGGCTGTGCTTTTTTCATAGGCAGGAATAATGATAGCTCTTAGAAACCTGGGAAAAGTTAATCATATATTTCTGTTTTGCACCTTACAGTATTAGTAAGCAACAAAAATTCTGAGTGGTTGGACATTTTAAGAACTTTTTTGTCATGTTCTTCAGTAAAGTTACAAGCTATTTTTCTATGCTTTAGAGGGTGAGTTTTATTCTGTTATCTAATCCATGTCTAGTAATTAATCAAATTGCTTTAAACAGCAAAATTTGATCTGAAGTCTTTTGTTCATTTGCAATCAAGTAAAGTTTGATAAGAACAGACAGTTTGGCAGTGCCAGTAAATCCTTGTGGAGCAAGGAAATTAACATCTTGGCACTCAGCTCTGTAATGATGTGCCTAATTTCATGGAAAAAAGACAACAAATTCATTTCCATACCTCCATAATACTTCTCTTTTGCTTTAGCTAAATTGACTCATTGAAGGATGAAAGCTGAACTTTTTTAGGCATACCTGGTTCCTAGAATGTGCAATASGGTGGAAAAACGATAAATCTGAAGCTTTGTGATAAGAATATTTCAGGGGGGAAAAAATTRGTATGCTAGGAATTAATTCATTGCAGTCTATTTTGTATCTGAAGAGTCAAGAAAATAGTTAGCTAGAAGTACTTTAAGGGTTATTTAATATATGTAACTAATTCAGCATCGATAATTTGCATGAACTGTAGCCTGCTGCTTATTGTAGCTCATTGTTTCTGGACAGTTTCATGAGAAAGGGAGAGGAACATCACAGAGAAAGCTGTGAAAGGTCATCTAATGTTTGCTCCCCTCATTGACCACTCTAATGCAGGGATGCCCACCAGTATTAAACAACAAAATAAAGGGAAAAATGTTGCTTGTAATATTATTCTGATGTTGCTTGTAATATTATTCTGTGTATTTTCTTCTTGCTTCCTCTTCCAAGACAGTATTACAGCACTGTTTAACTCTTCCCCAGACATCCTTGGATAATCTCAGCCCCTACATCTGTTTCTGTGCATTTTGTTTCTTTTTATATATATATCCCTTTCCTTACTAGTAAGATACATTAGGATAAGGTTTTGGCTATCAGGTAGGAGAGAAATTGACATCCAATAGTTTCAGCTGTATGCAGTTTTCTTTTCTAAAAAAATATTCTGCTCATAAAATTAAAAGCTGGATATTTACCACTCTCACTGTTGAAGCACTGAGTGCAAGATATGAATGGAGATGTTCAACACATTCCATCKACTCTGCTCAAAATTTCTGAAATTGTACTGTTAATATTTCAAACTCACTGGCTTCTCACACAAACCATCCAACATTAAGAAGCAAAAARATAAGAAAAGACAAAGGTTAAGTATAGAAAGATGAACATTTCTATGTCTGGATGATCCTGATATATGCAGAGCCATGATGAAAATGAAAGAAAAACTGGAGTCTAAAWGTTTTGCTAATTTATTTTAAAAATACATTAAAGGGGGAAATCATGTTCCCAGCTTTTTTGAGTGTCTCAAATTTTAGTAAAATAAAGGTTTGTTTGGTGAAAAGTAAATTCCTGTTTCTTGGGAAAAATCCAAACAGATCATGAAAATATGAARAAAAATTTTTTTGCTTCTGTTTAAACACCCACAGAACACCTGACAGCACACCTTATTTACTGCCCAGGACACTGTGAGCCTTGTTTTGGACAGAATTAAGCAAAAGTTACATGTCTGCGGAGGTAAGTTTTTAAACTTATTTTTATGTGTTTGAATAGTATTTTCCCAATTGCATACTAAAAATTACATTTAAAATGCTTTTAATTTGATTGAGAGAGAGAAGTTCCCCTAATCAACTGCACATGAAATCAACATGAATAATTTACAAAAAGCCATGAAAAGAACATCACTCAGATGTGAAGAAGAGAAGCCTGCCTGGAAATCTTGATCGCGTATTACAGAATGTTAAAGGAAACAAATTCCCTGAATGAAAAAAAAAGCGATAATAAAGATGGGACAAAACATTGGGACAAAACATTGAAAATATATCACATGAGGATGGTGGAAATTTAATGTCTAATTATAYCTTAATTTTGGAAATATTTCCTTGAACCTGGTCCCCACTAGCTTGGTCTTGTTTTGATTAATTTCTAAACATTTGGAGCAATGTGTTCCCTTCCCATAGTCCTTAAAACTCCATATCATAACTATAATGCGCCACTGTCAGAGGTGGTTTATTTTAAATGTTTATTTTCAAGAGTTACTTTCAAAAATTAGATCATGCATTTATGTATCTAAATTTTAAGTACTTAACCTTAGATGCCTGATTTGGAATATTTGAGAGATTAATCTTTACACTCATGAAATTAATTAAATTTACATTTTGTTGCTAGAATCAATTAGTCTTTAACATCCTTAAAATGCTGGCATGCTAATACAGTAAAAACTAAAATGAGAAGTAGTCCAAAAAAACCTATTTGAAAGGAAGGCTGCCTTTGACCAAGCAAGAGAGAGTGCATTATAGCTATGGGCATTTTATTTCTGTAACACCAGAGGTAGCGCCAACCTACAGGCAAGTTCATTAATCTCCCCAGCTACAAGGAAATGGAATGTCATGCACTGCAATGTGTTCTTTATTGCTATTCCTGCATAGGTTTTCCATAAAGTTCTTTGTYAAAGATAAAACTGAGGAAAGTTTAAATGGGATTTTAAGAATTTAAAAGCTATATGCTCACGAATATTCTTCAAAACACTTTCAAGATCACCCACAGTCTGTCCAGCTATGCAATTTATAGGGCAAGGATGTGAAACATGGTCACTATAAAAGTTTACACCACCTCCTTATACATCAGTAGAGAGATAAAACAATTATGAGTATCTATCTTATAATGACAACAAGAAGAAAACTAAATTAAGACRTGAATAAAACAATAAATCTGCTTTATAAGACTTGCATAAAAATGTAAATATGCCATTATTTAATGAAAGATACAACATATTGAATATATAATCAATTTCCTTATTAATTCTACTCTGTCTTCCCAGATTCATAGTTATCATTAATTTGGATTCCTGGTCACAAGAAGTCAGAAAATCAGTAAAAATAGTGTCAAAGATGATCTCTTTGAGGCAGAAAGGTCCTTACATTTAAAGAAGTTCATGCATTTAAAACAAGCATTTCTCARTATCGATAAAAACACAAATGCAGACTCAGGCATTCTCAAGTCAAAAATCTTTAAAAGTGTGATAATTTAATTACACTTGACTTAATAACTGCAACCTCAACCCAATAAAATTCTAACAGTTAAGATGTTTGACAGAAGCAGTTTTAGACTGAAAACACTTATTATTTTAGATAGAAGCCTAGAAGAATAATTCGATTTCATGTGATAAACATATAATATATTCCTCTAATATTCTCTACTGTAGAACRCATGCACATCCATGATAAGAATATTAGGAGTATCCTCCATAAAAAAGAAATCACCTGCAGTACTATTATTTGWTTTCCCAGCCATATTTTTCTTCAGTTTACAAAGAACCTGCGATTCYGCTTTGAATCTTAGTTTTCTTACTGAATATTTCAAGCCCTCACTTTGTTCTTCAAAGGGAAACTCACCCGATGATGTACCTTTTACACCCGCGCACACTTACACGACAGCTCYGTTTTCCAGCTCTCCTTCCAATACTTCTGAAGTATCACTGAAGAGCCTAACGGGAAGCATTACTTAGCACAAAGCTTGGGCTATTTTGTCAACAGACTTCATCGAATTTTTTCCAAGATAAATCAGCATTCCTTGCCTCATAAGGAAACAACGATGCAGAAATATCAAAAGACTTTACCAACATCGTGCAGTAAATACTGGGAGAGGTAAGGACATAACAGTTCTGACCATCAGCCATATTGTCTCGCCTGGAATCCCGTGGCAGGYTGCTTATTAGCTGTGCTGTTTTCATTAAAATTTGTGAAATCAATCAAGTATCAACAATCAGGCCAGGTATCAACAAGTTCTGTAACTCTGATGGTTTTTCCTAAGTAATTACCGAGTCTTTCATATTCCACTGTTAATCTGCCATTCCGTCYGCAAAATGTTCAATTTCAGTTACTTCAGTTTAATTTTCTTTCTTTTTCTAAACGGTGAAATGCCTACAGTCTTCACAAAATGTAAGCAATGTGATCCTTCAGGCCAGTAAATAYAGCATCAAGGCTGAAATAAGCAATCTGGCTAGGGAGACACGACTACAAATGGATTTCAAAAACCAGTGCAATGAGAACAAATTACGGAAACTGCTCATATGAATAGAGTTATCAGCACTAATTAAAATTCTGATTGATTCCTGGCTTGCATGCAACTTCTGTAGTGTTTATTCACATTGGCTAACATAGGTCAGAAATAGAAAAAGGTCAGAAATAACCAWCCTATGCTTCACAGCTGAACTTAAGTCTAGTTATAATGCTTGCTAAGTTTAATATTAATTGTATTTGGGAAAGGGTGGTTTTGTTAGTTGAGGGTTTCTTTCCTAAACCACAGACAGTGAGAAGATTTTCTTTATTGGAAGGCTATAAACCCGGCATTTTACAACAAACTTATTTACTTTCAAACTYGTCTTTTTGTTAATTTTGTCAAATCAACAGTTAAAAAAATCATTGGTCAGAAATTGGGTTGCTCAAAAAGAAACTCTACATTTGCTGAGTGTCCAATACACACATGACAAGATTTGTGATCAGCAGCACAAACCACATCAGTTTTGTATTTTCTGTCTATATAATTCTAGCAGCAAGGATTTAAACTTCTAAGCATCTACAGCTTGCAGGCATATCTGCTTCAATTTTAAAGCTTCCTTTGTTATTTCATATAGAATTTTCAAAAGACTGCTGCTAAGACAACTTACTATTTCTGTATAGTACTGAAAGGAGATCCTAATTATTTATAATACAATCAGTGACCACAAAATAAACAAATATTTTATTTTGGAAAAATTGACTTTCTTGTTCCAGAAGCTATGTCAAATTTTTAAAGCATCAACCTGATGAATTCCAGTTTTATACGGATAGTATCATACCTATAACCTTGCCTCAAACTTAGTCATTACCTACTGATGTAAAACACCTACACTAGATTAAGGAAAGTATTTTTTGACAGACATACTTTTGCTTCTCCAGAGGAAAAGATGCACGAATTAATTATTTGCAAAATTACATAAATTGCATCAAGATTTTGTTTGTCCTGGATCTGTCCCTTTTTTTTATTATTCAGAAATGCATATAATGGGTGCTTTGACAATTAATTTTATTGTAGCATAATACAATATGTGTTGTGTTTTGGGCAGAGAAGAGGGCTGGAAAAGATAAAGAAAATTCTCATAAAATGTGGGGTTATTATAAACAGAGGAAGAAATCACAACAAAAATATCAGTAATTACAGTATGATAATAAATATCTGATCTTTTTACTCTATGACTTTTCAATTCTGTGCAGCTGTAAATAATACACCACTTAGAAGCTCTTGAACTGATGTGCATGATCACATTTCAGTGTTGCTGTTTACATATGATGTGTGCCAGAAAATTTGCCTACAGACATTATTCTTATTCCATTTCAAAAGTGTCAATGATTAGAAGATAATTTTCCATGTATAATAGTAAAAGTGATAATAAATTGAAAGACTCAGACCTCTTCTAGGAGAGACGCTGTTTGGATAGCAGTATGGATGTGTTTTTACAGGAAACGTGCATGGATATATGCTTAAGTTTTCAACTTCGTTCCTGTGATTGCAGTTAAATGTCCTGGGAGRTTATGCAGATCACATTCCCCTGATCACAGCCCCAAGGGAAAAAAGCTCTCTCAAAAGATCTAGAGATTTGTAAAAAAATAAATGCTCAGTGAAACCAGTGCTTATAAAATTAAYGAAATTGTGTCACGGCCTTCAAAGACTTCACTTAAATCACTTCTGTTTGGAAAAACAGTTTCYGTAATATCATGGTCCAAAATATCCTGTAACCATAACGAATTCATACAAAAATATATTTTTACTCAGTTAATACACAACAACCTTGTTACAATGAAAAATTCAAAGTTTAGTATTTATTTSCTATCAGATTTTAGGTAATACACAGGATATCAAGGGACATCTGTTAAAAATGTCRTMATAAATGAAAAATCTTGGCCTAGTTTATGTTATTAGTATAAAATCTAGTTTATTTACWAAGTAACAGAACTAGAAACACTATACTGTGAACCCACACACCTGTACCCCTACCGSAAAACAAAAATATCTAGGCGATTTCTAGTGGTTTCCATGGATTTTCAACAATGGAGTAAATTGAAAATCTCTAAGTAAATTTTTCAGGTCCTGGAGAGCTGATATAGTGGCATCTCATGGATCATATTCTTCATTTTAATGATGTAAAATGCTGGCATTGACTTTCACATAAATGGTCTCCATGAATTTGAATTGTGGGATTGAGGCCTACTACTATAGATTGGTAAATTAATTTTCCCCTAATGCTACAAATGCTGTCCTATTTATCATTACTAAATAAATCCAATATTTCAGTCGTTAAGAATTCAACACTGGAAACAGCTGGACTTTTTAGATTTAAACCGGGGAATAAATTCACTAGCAAAGGTCTATAAAACAAGGTCCTAGCTCGCTGAAGGATGTTAGAACCCATCAATCAGTTCTTTATTAAGGAAACAGTATTTATGGAAACTTCAAGAGTCCAAATTAGCTGTAGCCCAAAGAAAAAGGATTCTTCCCCCCTCCCTCTATTTTTTTTTTTTTAATTTCTCAAGGCTTAGACTGTTTCAAAATAAGAAGCATTTCCTGCTGTATTTTCAAGGAATGGAATAATAGCAGAGTTCTAATCCTTAAAAATAGATTGCCTCGCTAATCCCACATCACATCCAGGTTATTGTGTTTGTTAATCTTATTCACTACTGAGGAAGGACTTCCTGTCTGCAGATTTTAACATGTGATAGAATCTCAGATTACAGCTCTTATATYGGGGGATATAAAACCAGGCAAAAAAAAGTTTGTGATGGGGGAGTTAAAGAAGTGAACTTTAAGGTAAAATAAATTATTTCTTTTAGAAATGTACAAAGCAAACAGGAGCCAAGTTCTCAGGTAAGGGGAAGCATACTSAAGTGTGCTTTAATGAAACATGAAACAGATCACCTGGAAATTCTTCTTGTGTGCATTTATGTTTTTATATTCAAAAATCAATGCCTATTAAGAGAATATTTTAACTGTGCATTTCAGATTTTCAAGAAATTATGTCAAGTTATTGACAGTGTAAGGGTGGAATGTCAACCACACATACAGACATTTAAAGGAGAGTTTCAATATCAGACATTTTAAGTTAATGTATTCCTTATTAGCTGTCCCTAAAATGTTTCTCATTTGTTGATGCTGTAAAAACTCAATGAATTTTAATTTATGCTTTTTTTATTATTTAAAAGGTTTCTCCTACGAACAACTTCAGCAAATACTCATGTTGGTGAGTGTCAGGAGTGCTCAGTCAGACAGATCTTTGCATTGAGAATTTTGGGGATGTTCTGAGATTCCCTATTTGAGGGCAGGCTAAGGGCAGCCCTCATCCCCATAGTGTTAAATGTTTTCCACTAGTTTTACAAGCTGTATTCACTAGCACCTGGCATCTCCCTTCTTGTTTAGTGCAACTAAACACTACCTTATTATTTTAATTTCTATTTATTCATTATAATGCTCATGAAAGGGATAATTAAAATAATTTTAACGCGAACAATGTCCTCAATTAAGCATTCAAGCCTCCAGCCTGCTGGAGCCAGAGGTTTTCTGCCAATATTACTCAGGAAACAACATGGTATGAAATAATGTACATTAATTCTTTCAGTGAGACTATGAGGTACTAGCAATATACCTTGATTCACATTGCATGGAAATCAGAGATCCTGTTTATAGACTTTTGAGATGCCCATTCAAGAGCAAAGATTAAACCATCATTGTAATAATTCCGCTGACATAGATAAGAATTAAAGTCAGAATATCTGTATCAGCTGCAATATGAATATTACCAAAATGTGAACATGAACTGCTTATTTGGTTTTAAAAATATTTATACAGAAAGGAAGAAAAAAATTTAAAAAGCATAAAAAATTCTTACAGTGGAAGAAAAAGAGAAGATATACTAAAAAAGATAAAGGAAATTTTTGTAGCTAATCACAATAAAAGTAAATGATTACATATAAATTTTGAATATTAAACATTAATGAGAATATTGTTTGCATTTTAAGTATAATCTCAAGAAACCTTTCTTTTCATATATTCAATATTTCCTTTAATATGTTATCTTCTAATAGACAAATTTTTCAAAGCACATATATCTAAGAACAAATATATTCGTTATGAACAATATTATATGTCTAGAAATAACAGCATCTATTTCGTTTTTAGCATAGGCAGGAGATTTTTTTTTCTAAAGTGAAATAAAAAATAAAGAGAAAAATCAACAACAAAAAAACCAGCCRAAATTTTCGATCTGCCATAATTACACAGAATTGGATTACCACAGTTTGGAGTTCTAAAAACCTGGACCCAAATTCATCCAGCCTGTTTTCAACCACAAACAGAGCTGTGTTTTACATGTGTCCATGCTTAACTAAGTAAATGATGCCATGTGGTGGACAGCATCTGAGAAGCACCTTGGGGTGGGCGTGCATTACAGTCCAAGAATGGGCTTTAGGAGCGCACTGGCCTGCCAAGTTCCCAGGCTCTGGCACAGGCTGAGAGCCCTGGCAGCAGCCCTGCTCATCCCATCTGCCCCAGGAGCCCCACACACTGTTTGTGTGTCTGTATCCAGTGATGCTCCTCATTTCTGGTCTCTCATTTCAGAACRGGGAATCCCATATTCACTCCTTGCCAATTTTTTTTTTTTGGCATCAATTTCTATGATCAATTACTGAAAAAAACTGTATAAAGTCCTTTGAACAAAGATTGGCCATGTCATCTCCACCTTCTCAGCAYTGCAGTGCCCATATTCCTCTCTAGAACTGAACTTAGCTGCTCTCYGACACAAAGGGGTATCTGCCTTTCCCTTGAGATACACTCTGTTCCATATTTTGCTCTTGGGCACATGTAGATACACACAAACCCACTCTCTGAAATCAGATTGAGAGGGTACTGTTTAACCGCGCACTTTCTGCAGGAGCTGTTTTGCAGATTACAGTCGAGCAAAATGTCCATCCATCTTTAATTGCTAACTAACATTTTCATGGAAGTAAGGCATACTTTTAAAGTTAACCCATACTTATGAATTTAGTTTAAAAAATCATTCATACCTTGACGGTACTGAGACATGATAATGCCAAAGCAACTGTCAGCTGCTGCAGGCTAAAGAATCTGACCTAATTACAGATACATATAACCACCTTCAGGAAAAAATAAACTATACACCAGCTATAAAGAACACATTTGGTACGTATATCATTTTACATAGGAGCCTGTTTTTAATTAATTTTAATCCATTTCTAAAGTCATTAGTCTATTTTAATCTATTTCTAAATCTATTAGTCATTAGACAGCAAAATATAATAATATATGCAACTTCCTTTTTAACAGAAGCTAATATTACACATTGCAGAAAAACAACCAAAAAAATTACAGAAATGTACCTTTAAAGTATCATTGTTTTGCATAAAGTAGAGGGGAAAATTGTAGGTACATATTTCAAGAAGTCTCTTTAACCAATACAATGTTTTTGCATCACCTGCTGAAATAGGAATTCCTGATGCTACTGAGCTTTGTTTTATGACCGAAACTGTTTGGCATGTAAAAATAACCTATATCCCTAATTTCACCACAAGGCTCAATAGATTAATTTGCTTTAGTAATTGGGGTTTTTTTGTGGAAGTAATTGGCCTAGTTATGCAAAACAGAAAACACACAATTTTTGTATGGCATTTAGAGAAGTTAAAGAGAAATGGAAGAAACTCTATTTTCCCCAAAATTCAGGCTACGTTCAAGTTTCTATGGAAACCTTGAACACCTCTACAGAGAGAAGCAGCAAAGGGAGCAACTGTTCTCCCTTGTTTTCACTATTTCCTCTTTTCTTTCTTTGATCCATGTGGAAGTGGTTTATGTATAATTCRCTTTCCACTGTCCCTTATTTCTTTTTTCACTCTTCATATATCAGAGGGAAGAAACTTCCCTCATTATTTGCTTCCCATTGGCTATCCAGAGGATTTTGAAGTGCAATGACTACAATTTAAACATTTTTGTGTGCCCCATCTACATGATTTTGTACTATCATTTATTTCAAGTCACCTGAGCAGAAAAACCTACTAGAAACTCTGAACTGGCCGCTATATCTTTCAGGATCCTGTGAGATTTTCTTCAATGGCTGCTTCCAAACTCTGGGTTAAGCTCCTGTAACCTCTCAGTGATGGTACCAGACACAGCTCAAAATGCATATAAACGACACACATCAAAGAGGTCCCTAAAGAGCCTTTCAAGAGGCTTCTCTCAAAATGAAAGCCTACAAACTTCAAAATGAACAACTACAAACTATGTGAACTAAGCATAAAAAACATTATGTACTAAAATGCAGTTTCATTTACAGACCTCAGATGACTGAGGAAATAGAGACTAGAAAACAGCACAAGTGCAATTTGCATTTTGTCATCTAGATTTTTCTTTCATGCTTCTCTCAACCCAGGTGCAGCTTAGCTCTGCTCACACGCATAAAGCACTGAAAATTTCAATTTCATTAGAGTCAGTTGTGGAATGATTTTCAAAAAAATCTACTTATTGTAGGTAAAGAGTACAACTTACCACATGAGGTGCTATAAGGGTCAAGTGATTTAGAGTCTATAAATCATTCTAAAGCACTCTGATGAAGGTTCCTATAGGCCAAACTATTCTTCCCTGACATGCATTATTTTTTGTGGGACTGATCCCCACCAACACGAAAAAAAAGTAACATCGATTTGATAGAAGTTTTAAATGGTTGAAATAAAATCTTAAAGCTTTAATAAATCCCACAAACAATCTATCAAGGTGACCTAGATTGAGAGAAGAAATACAATGGGAAATCATCCCTGCTCACTAAAACCTGTAAATAATATGTAGGGGGATTCATGGTGGCCTAATAATAAAAGGCCTGGAAATAAAATTATATTTAAATAAGCCTGTAAGTTAAAATGGGTCAATTTTTGCAAAGATGATCTTATTCTAAGAGCAAGGTCCCTCACAGGATAATCAGAAAAAGGAATTTTCTGCAAAAAATCCATAATATCTTCATGCATAGGGATGGACGTAAGGCAGTGCTTTTTGTGAGGGCATGAAGCACGCGGTGGTTTTTATGGTGGTGATGCAAACTCACCGGACAACTACAGCGACTCATCCTCATTTCTGGAGTGGCACAAACGCTCATTTGCAGTAACCTCAGATGAAAGATTCTGYTACACTTACAGTACTTTTGATCAAGGGTCCAATTAGAACTGTGCAGCAATCAGAAATGGCATTGTGCCTTTACACACCTGCAAAGCTCCGCAGACACTGCCTGTAAGGGACATGAACACCACAAGGCCATTTCTGTTATACTCCATTTTCATCCAAGAATGTGTCTCAAATTATTTGAAACTTCTATGGCTTTTTGAATGCAATATTCCAAATTATGTGTTTGCATCAAGCCATAAGAGTGGTATTGGAGCACAGTGCATAGATGTTAAGTTTTCATGCTTATTTAATATCACCGTAATTCTAATTTCTCACCAGCAGCACAACAGTTTTTCTCGCTTGTTACTACTAGCACTCTTCAAAAGGGAGTATGCTTTTTTCCAGACAATATTTTTTATCTGTCATATTGTAGATATTGATCTTGAAGGTTTAGCTCACAAACTGGCAACCAACACTATATCAATTAAAACCAAATCAATAGACTGCTTCAATACCAATTTGACAAACACTATTTATATGCTGACAAACAGCATTTCCCTATGATATTATACAAACCTGTTTCTTATACAGAGGAAATAGCTGATAAAGCTGATATGTTACAGATGTGTGGAAAAATATAAACAGATCTTCAAAAGCTCTTGATTAAGCAAATAAGTGACATTAGCTATGCAATGGTATAAACATTCAAGTGACAATAACCATATTGTTCGCACACCAAATCTGTATTTTTTCATGCAAATTCAAGAACCTTCCTTGTGGAACATTAATATTTTTCAGTGGGCCACCTCTTCCCCGAGGCTTTGGAAGTAAAATAACCATTGACAACATCACTGACACTGCAGAGCTTTTCTTTCTGGTGAGGGTGATGCGTCTCTGTGAATAATTCATCAGGAGTCTCGTGTGACTAAGCGTGCAGCTGATCTGAAGTGCCATTTATGTAACAAGTGTGGTACTAACAAAATGGCTGCATATTTTCTCCTAAGCTTCTTAATCAGAAATGTTGAAAGTGTTCTTTTTGTAGATGCAGCTTATTTCTTTGTGATCAAACACCATTAAAAGGATTTGGTACTTCCCTTTGACGCTTTAAATTAGACAAATTTTTCCATGGAAAGTCTTCTAAAAATTATCACAGTACTTCTAGTCCACATGTATAACAGGAAATTTGTGTGGAAATAAAGCATTAAAACCATTTATTTGAATGACAGAGCTACTGTAAAATGCATAAAAATGGAAGTCATATTGATGTAATGTCTTCTTAACAATAGAAACACTAAGAATACTGTTTAAGTGGATAAAACTGTAGGAAACAGAAAGCAAAACCTACTGGACTGAAGTCTTTAGGGTTAAAGTAATTCCACAGAAGTGGCCTGAGTGGTAAGAAACCATCAACACAAAAAGTTTTTAAAAAAACTTGAATATTTACAGGGTAGCTTTTTCACTTTTTCTAGATCTGATTTCCTTTCCTGGGAGAGGATTAGCAAAATGTCCCCTCAAAGGTCTGCAGGATGCTTATGAATAAACTCTTTGCTTTCCTAGTGGAGTATTCAGTTGCGTAATGTGTGGTACATCAAAGCAGAACGTGAGGGAAGCTCCTTTGTGACCTGAAGGGTAACTTCCAATGGTGCCAGAACTGTCCTTCCAGATTAATTTCAGAAATTCCTTTCTACTCTAAGAACTATGCATTTAATTCTGACTGTTTATTTCATAAATTGAAACAAATGAAAAATGTTTCTCCCTTCTATTTTTTTTAATACCCTACTGCGGAGATCCTATTATCTTATTACTTTGAGAAAATACTAGTGATTTATCCTTTGATTTTGCTCTTCATTGAATTTATTTAAAACTGTGAAATGAAAAAACAACCATTTCCAAATTAAGGTCTTTACCAATCATAGATAAAAATGAAAGCCACAGTAATATTTTTCAAATTAATCAAAACACATCAAACAGAGAAGCCCTGTTCCCTCCAGTCTGAACTCATTACACATGAAACAACGAACATTAGCTTCTCCACCAGGGAGTTAACATGATAAGTTCCTGCAGGCCACTACAACTTGTCACTTCACACTGCCTTTCCTTTGGACACAACTCTTTCCAGTTGTCTCTAGATGACACAACACAGTGTAAAGCTGAAGGAAGTTAGCACTTATTATCATAATGARTTTTAAGCCATTTAATTAGAAAGGGCAGAAATATGCAAAAACCAAGCAAGACTCACACTTTTCTGCTTCCTGTCAGAACAGACACAACTCAGTCTGAGAGACAGTAGAACTTGGTCTAATGAAACACACAACTTATTGACAATTGCCTTTAAATGAGAAATAAATTTCTTCCCTTTTCTGCTGTTCCTAAGGAATAGTAAACTGTGGCCATTTTCACACAGGTTTATAACTAATTCATTAAGACTGCATAACCCTAATCTCTGAGGCTGCATACTCACTGAGATAGTTCATATAACACAAAATATTGATAAAGCACAACACTGAACAGCTACTTAACTTCCAAGCCTCTGGATGAGTGTATTAGTGTAAGATGACATAATAAGTAAAACAGTTATTGAGACTAAGCACTGGCACATTTACAGTAGTGGGTTTTGGGTTGAATCTTGGGAGTTAAAAAACAGTTTGAAAAAAATACATATAGCATATGTATGACTTTTTTAGATTGATATAAAGTGGTTYGTTATTTTAAACTGCATGAAGGAACTGATGTAAAATAATTAATAGTAGAGGAACTATTCTTGTGTGTGTGGAGAGACACGATACCATTATTATGTTGACATATTTATATGTGAGCACTAGGAAAGGCAACTAACATGGAAACAAGACTCATCCACTTCCAGGGTTTTCAGTTTTACAAATATTCACTACTGTAGTTTGCCACTGAAATAGTTCTATAAGTCTTCAATGCTTTACCACATTTAAAAAGTGCAACTGAAATATTTTCTGACAACCTCCATATTCATTTCTTCCCTTGAATCACTCCTGACACCAACCATGCTACTGTCCCTGAGCGTGATGCTTTTTCTCCTTAACTGGCTGAGAGACCTCAATCAAATATCAAAACCTTTATCACCTTTGGAGACTGTATCAATAGAAAAGTACTTGCATCAAGGAGGTTCTAASTTATGCAAAATGATATTGTTTTGCTAATTTCCTCAGCAAAGTGTAAGATTAAAGACTGTCTTTTTCTCTTTCTTTTTTTTCAGATCTTGATTTACATTCAAGTACTCCTTCCTTTCTCTTATGGATTCTCTATGTTCTGTCTCAGGACATGCCAAAGACTCACTAACACCCCAGGAGGAAGCCCTTGGCTTCTTCAGCAATAGAGCCTGGACTATGGAGTACATTCCTCCAGGACCTCGACACACTGTACCTCAAAAAACAGCTCCTCTCCAAACACCATCCCTATTTTTACTCTGGCTCACCTGAAGAGAATGCCAAGTGATAGAGCCCAATATCATCGAAACAGTGGCTCTAATGCCTTATWAAATCTTGAGAGTCCCCCTGCTTTCTGCTGAAGAGGGAGTGAAACAAGTGTAAAGCTGCTTTCTGGACATCACACAAAGATACTGACAGCAAGTCATAGAAACCCATGTGGAAAAGAACATTTTTAATGTTGAAAAGATACAAAATAGCATAAAGCATCTCAGGATGCACTAACTGCGAATTTTGTCACTTTGCCACATATCTAATTCATACTTTCTTTCCCAGCTTGAGAAAAATACTTGAAATCAAGTCCCATTTGCTACATCCAATTAGCTACTCTGGAGCATTTTGACACCATCAACTTTGGAAATGATATTTAGTGATATGACTGAATTAGAGAATGGCATGGCATTGTTGTCTGCTGAGAGAAGAATAATTTTTTCCGTTGCATGATCAACTGAATAAATATTGCAAAATAATCTCTGTGAATGAATTTGTAGCAGGAAAGAAACATCATTCATGATTTAGAAAAAGCCCAAGCAATTCAGAACTTGCTCAAGAACTTCCTGCAATATTCATTTCAGTTGTATRAGGATATGTAATTAAGAAATTCCGGGGAAAGAATGTAACATCGTTTTCTTTCGTCACTTAGTCCACCACACACTTAACCTTGGACCTCTCCATCCTGCTGCTTCCTTTCACAGAATTGAGAATGAGGACGGCTGACAGCTTGCTGAGCTCTCCATCCCTTGCTGTGGAACTTGCATTGTGCACAAGAATTGTGAACAATATTTTTAAAAATCTATTTGTTTATGTGACGTTTCTCCATACTTAGAGGTACAAGTTGTACTTAGGAGTGTAGGTTACAATTAATAATGAAACCAGCTTACATAAAAATGTTGGATCTTACTATTCTGCAAGTTCAATATAGCAGTTTCTGTGATTTCGGTTTTATGGTTATGCAGTTTGTGGAATCAACACTCTGTATATCAAGCCTGTCACTTGCAGCCTATATTTTATTTAATATTTTATTGTTCTACCTAGAAAACCTAACTTCTTCAGCTGAAAGGAAAAGTTGTTAGTGTATGATCTTCTGTGTTGTGATAGAAGCAATTCTGCCCAGTGGAGCACAAAAAGGCCCTTTGTCATTATCTTGTCCAGCAACTACCATGGTGTAGCCAGGCTTTGTAAACTTGTTATAAGAATTAATTCCAGTAAATTCTTGAAAAAAAATTTAATGATATGGTCAAAATGTCTCCAGCAGTGCAATAATACCATCAGAAAAAAGTGGTAGACCACTTCAATAAAACAGAACAAAAAAATCTCTACTTTAGACTTACTCAAAAGTGGTCTAACRGTGAATATTTTCTAATTCGTAAAAAGGATATAAAGAGAAAAGCAAAGCCATGTACATACAATCCTCTGTAAGTTAAGAGCTTTAGCTTTGTTTCTGTATTTGTATAAAATCTTTGCTAGGTTTTTCTTTTCTTTTGCAAAATCCCACTAAGTATACCGTATGTGATGACTTAGAAGAGATCAATACTGACTTATTTCCTCAAGACAAACTAAAAATATGGCTGTATCTGTCATTTCCCATAGTGAATGGACTTTGAATTGATAACGTGGATGTTATCCATGTCTTTGCTGTTAAAAAAATTGAAGTCAAAGCCAAGAAAACTACTGCTTGTAAGTAGAAGTTATTTTCTGTGGTTTCTGTAGCATTTTGAACAATGGCTTCARCCTGATGTACCATTATCCACCAGCTGTGATGCCTGAAACATTGTAAAGTGTCCTTGTAGTTTAGGTGTGAAAAGAACAGGATGCTAAAGCAGCTAAGTAAATTTCTAAAATACAACGATGAAGTTGTAAAGATGGCTGCACATACCTAAAGAAATAGAGTCCATTTATACAGATAAGTCCAGTCTATATGGACAAGTACAAGYCTTGTGCCAATTTGTTTCCTTTAAGAAAATAAAGCAGAATATAAACTACATATTATCACCTTAGTTTATAGTCTTATATTTCTGTTGTATCCTGTCCCAAACTTTTGGAAACATTAGTGGTGTAATACAGTAAATATTTAATTTTAGGCAGCTAGAAAGAAAACTATTTCTCTCCTGTTCTTGTTAAATAAGAAGCCTGATAATGACAGAGAAATACAAAGCATGTCATCAGCTCTCAGTTCAAATCTCAAGGTGATTAGGATCTATTTTTATAGTTGCTTAAAAATTTTTGTGTATGTCACAAATTTCAAATTAAGATCAATGAGAGACTACAGGAAGGCTATAAACAAAATRCAATCCTCATCTTGAGCATTTCAAGTCTAAAATATTTGGGTTTTGGTGTGGCTAATTAAAGGAAATGGAYAACCTCAACATAGTTATTGAGTCCCTTCCAAAGGATGGTTTTGCTGGTTAGAATGCAATTTACAGTCCAGTATACTCAGGATATCAAAACTGCTTTTATCACTGCTTCATCTTACAGTGGACCTGCTGCAGCACATAATTTCTGTTGAGCTGGATAACCTGCCCTGATTGCCTAAACTATCTCAGGCCAAGCACAAGCACAGGAAGAAATTGATGCAGACTCTATCAAGTCTGCAGATACCCCAAAAACATCCCATGAAAAACAAATACGTAAAACCAAAATTCAACAATTTTTGTCTGAATGAAAGATGAACTTTAATATAGTCTAGTTCTGAAAAATTCATATGAACTGTGACTGGTTTTGCTCCCTTGTTTCCTTTGATTCTGAAGATAACCAGAAACGGTTAGGTCCCCAAAAGATTTTTGTCTAAAAATTCATTCAGCCAGYGGATTCTCAGCAAGCCAATTCTTGTCTTTTCACTCGAAAAAAATGGCCTCTTCCAGAGACTATAAATTATTTCTGACCTAACAAGATATCTCAGTGTACCTCAGAGCACTTAAATAATACGGGATTAAATGATTCTTTGGTTGAATCTCRGACTGTTCAGAAACATAAAAAGGGAACAGAGCTTTCCCTCTGTTGACTTCCACAGTACTGTGAAATTTTTGAAGATTTGTGTCAATGCAACAATTAAAGGACACAGATGGAGGAAAAAATCTCAGCCCAACTTCCTCTAACKAAATTGTCATTCCTTGCCCTCAGGTAAGATTAGGGCAGCTCAAAATCCTGCTGTAGGGCTGCTGTGGAGCTGTGTCTATTCTCAGACAGGTGCCTGGGGGCAGCCCCTCACACCTTGCTCTACCCTGGCGTCCTGACTGGGCTCAGCAGTTTGTACATGGGTAACAAGCACTGCTGGTGCCACATTATACACCCCAGGGAGCACAAAGAGGTTGCAAACTCTTGTTTTAGCTCAATTTTAATACATTAATGGCCTGATTAGTTTGAAACCAAACAGTAGCAAGCTGCTCTCTGGAGAGTCCACCTTGAATGGGAAAGGTCCCTCTAGCCAAGTGTACACAGAAACGAACAGCTTACTGCTGCTGGAAAGGAAGCCTCACCACTGCCAATATCTATGGATTTGCCAGTAGAAGTAATTTTTTTCTCATCTGAGACTAGGACTAGTCAAGGAAAAAAAAAAAAATTTCTTTAAATCACATTTAAAATGTAATTTCTTTTTCTGCCAGTCTTCTCTGCTGACTTTAGTTCTTTCCAGCAATTTGAACTCAGAACACGAGGGTTTTATTTGTTTCTAAAAGCAAAAATGCTTCCCTTGCCAGGCAAACTTTTCAAGTTCTTGCAGCTTTATTTTAAACAAATTCTTAGTTTCCTAGATACATAATAATGTTGTGAGAATGCTCTTTCTGTTACAGAGAGAGAATTGCAAACACGGCTGCATATAAATTACAACAGTGGGTGACAGATTTCACAAGTTGGCCATAACCAAAATATTAAATTTTGTCATTTTCTTAGCTCAAGAATCATATAAACATAATTTTGTTCTTCAGAAATTGTGACTATTTGATGTGTCATTTCCAATAAACTTTGAAGGGAGAAACCACAAGACATGTTGTTGCCTGTGTGTTAATTCCCACACATCAAACAAGGAGATACATTTGGTTTAGGCTCAGGCTGTGGAAGGGTGATTAAAATYATGCACAGTTTACAAATTGGTTAATAAACACTTCAGATAAATCCATAACAATGATATCATGATTAACCAAAGTCAAAATATCTTGCAGATGCCATCTAAAACAGTAATTAAAACTGCTTTTTTTCCTTGTTTTGGATTTTTTTTTGTTGGTTGGTTGGTTTGTCTTTTGGCATTTTTTTTTGTGGGTTTGGTTTTTTGTGGTTTTTGTTTTTTTGGCAGTGGGGGAGAGGGGAGCATTTGGCTTTTTTGTTTTTAAGCAGCTTTCATTTTGACCTAGCCTTYAGAAATAAACCTTGTGAAAACCAGAAACACATACAATTATAATAGCATAGTACAGAAAGGGTAATGACATCCTGGCAAAAAGTAATATTATATGAATGCTTCAGATTAGATTAATTAACTAAAATTGTATATACAACGTGAAATTCTGACAGATTAAAATTCCAGTTCAAGAAAAGAATATAGGTCTGAAAGCACATCTCTCCTTTCCCAAGGAGGATGGCAAACATTGTAGAAGGAATCAAAAAGCCTACAGAGACTGAAAACACATTTATAATGAAACATMATTTATCTCATTATTAGGGTAATTAGGTCAAATGAACCAGATAAAGGTGCTGATATTGAAATTTTAGACTTGCATTTTATATGTGTTCAAGGAACAGCCAAATAGAGTCACAGGAAGAAAAGCTTCYGGTTAAGGCTCTGGATTTAGTTAAAAGTGCTGTGGAGAAAAGGTATAGTGCTGCAGTAATTAAAACATCCTCAAATTCAGCTTCGTTGTAGGTGCCTCCCAAAATAAGTTTAAAACTATGTTTTCCTCTCCCAAGGCAAGCTACATGAAAACATCAAAATTTGTTAGAAATTTAGAAATAAACCATGGGATCAAATCTTTGTGAGGTGGYGGGTGCAATTGAAAGGTACTGTTCTGGAAGTTTGGAATAAATGCATGGAGGTAAGACTTGAGAAAAGTCAAAATAAACCCAGCAGGATTCTTTTTTTCATGTAGCTGAAAATTCTTACTCCTTACTTCATGCAGGATTTGAGCTAGATGGAAGTTTACTCAGTAGAGSAGAATAAGTGCAAATCTAATTGCTAAAGGGTTAAAGAGAAAACGAAGAACTCCCAAAAAATGAACAGAAAATTAATAAGAATTTAAAGACACATTTCTCTGTTTTCTGAGGAAGCAGTAAGCCAGAACAAGGTGCAAAGCATAAAATTTAAAAAAAAATGCATCACTAACATTTTTTTTTAACTCTGACATAACTTGAACTGAGTCACAGGATGTTAGCTCTTCCATAAACCTCCATTCCTTGATACGCAATTCAAAAACATATTTTTATACAGCCACTCATAAGTTAAGCTGTTGTTCTAATTGTGAAAGATCACACTTACATTGAAAATAGGCGAAACCTTTAGATAAAATAAGTGGCAAAAGCAATAAGGTGCTCTGGCTTATCATTTCTGCTGCAAAACACATGTATTTTGGAGTCAGATTATTTCRATTAACACAAGTGAAAGCTCAAAATTTTCTGTTCTAATCAAAGATCTTGAAACTTTGGATTAACTGCATGCAAAGCTTGGCAGTTTTCACCAACACYGAAGCAGAGGTCCGTTAATTTAGTGGACAATGTTATCTCTCTACCCTTGCACACTGCAAAACCTAGTTCATTAAAGAAGTCTTTATTCAGGAAGRGCCTGGCAAAAAAAGGCAAATAGTGCATCCCCAGCAGAAATGTAGAGCAACTGAAAATTAACACTAATCCAAGCATAAAATATCCATGCAATGGCAAATGTCATTTTTTCCCCCTTGTTTTCATCACAATTTGCAAGCCAGGAATCCAAGAGAAAGAGCCAGTCCCAGCACAGTACCACAAACACAACCTGTCTCRTAAATCAAAACTCTTCTCCTAAGAGTGGCACAAACACTTACAAAGAGCTTCCTCCACGTTACCTGTGTCAATGCTGCCTATAGATTACTGATGGATTCTGGTTGCTCCCTAGCACCATAGAAATTATCACAACAATCATCAGGAACCAGGCATCTGGTTCCTCCCATTTCAAAGGAACCAGACATCTGAGAGTCCCCTGGGATCCCTGCATCTTCTCCCTCCCCTCTCTGGGCAGGGAGAGAAGGCAGGGACATGGTAGGCTTTTTCACTTCTACCTCTTAATTTCAATTTACCCTAATAATATCTTAGGACCATCTAAAAAAGTTTATTTTAGTTTAATGATAAACCTTTCTTAAAATACAGGTCTATGGCTGACCTAAGAATCAAAAGAATATCATTTTTTAYTGTGCATTATTCTATCATAAGAAAAAGAGCCCTACTAATGTACACAGTATTATAATGAAAACAGGACCTCAAAATCCACAGAGTGAGTTCCCAGCCATGAGCCATTCACAGATCTCACTTTAATGAGAACAACTGCTTTTGGAACTTTCAAATGCTTCCTTTCTCTTGGAGATAGGAGCTCAYTTTGAAAACTAAGTTAGTGCCAGGCATATTATCTTTTGCAATATGCRTTGTACCCCAAACCTTTGAGTGCTGAAAAGCAGCATGGGACACACAGAGGGACTCCTCTTGTACAAATCAGTCATTTCCCATTTCTGTAGGGAAACAAACAGAATCCCATTATTCTCCTGAAGCTGTCTAGAGTGTTCAGGGCTGTATGATGAAGCTGTGAATAATTCCTTTGGAAGATGGAATAATTTCTTTTAGCACTGATTGAAAGTGAACCAATACACTTTGGACTGATATGGATGAGGACCAGGGACCAATTTTGTTTTGTCAAGTTTTTCTTCTACTAATCACCAGAAAAGGTTTGCTAAAAAAACTAATAACATCTTAATTCTTGAATTTCTAATGATTGATTTAGAGGTGTTTCATTTACTGGTTTCAAACACAGGTTCATGAATGGTTGAGTAAGGAACCGTAGAGTTGCTTTCACTTGGATCTTCACTGATTACACTRAACATAAATTCACTTCATAAAAGGTCAGAAAAGAATACAAAACAATTTGGATCTTGCAACCGGTTTCCTAACATTGAAAGAAATTAATGAGAATTTCCATCCAGCTTGAACTCTGTTTGGAGGAAACATTATCGAGTGATTAGAAATTTGACAAATCGTGGAGGTGAAAAAGAATGGGGGAAACTCAGAGAGCTAAATGAACATTTTAAAAATAACGAGGACTGACAGCAAAATGAAGGGAARCCATTTAATTTGTCTTAGTTTTGAAAACTTAGACCAATTTGAAAAGTGACAGAATAGTGAAGCACTGGCCTCAGGGTATCAGAGAAAGTTTCAAAGATTAAGTTGTTTTCTTTGTAAGARGCTTCAGTAGTGAGTTTGCAGTGTGGGCCAAAGAGGGCTGGCACTCGATTACCAGAGGCCTGCCTGCTGCAGAGCCTGGGGCTGCTCACTCCAATGCCCCTTCCTGCTGCAGCTCCCACTGGAAGGAGCAAGCGCTTTGTACCGGSGAGTGTCCRCAGMGTCCATGGCATGACTCAGTGCCTGATAATGCCACACGTTGGGATTATTGCTGACGGGCTACATGGACACTTGCCTCCTTTGCATTAAGGGTTATGGCATGAATCCCAGCACCTCATTCACCAGTGTGAAGAAACTGCTTTAGCAAATATCAGGTCTTTAGTGTCCTTTTTGACCTAACCAGCTTTGCTTTCTACAAATATTTATCACAAATCAATAGTAGAGAAAACTTGCATTTTGCCTTATCAATTTCTTCAAGTTAGTTCTCAAAATAGTGATTTAATCAAAAGAATAATTTTAAGAAACCTCTAAAGGCAAGAAATTTTTGAACTTTACTGTAACCATACCAATAAGATTAATTCCCCACTATTGATCTTCTAAGAACGCTTTTAATAATGCAACAGATTATATGCTAATAGAAAGGTMAAATGTCCATTATATGTCTGGAAGAATTGTTATAATAAAGATGATGATATGATGAATATGTTCTAAAAGCACTTAAATAGAAGCCTGGTCATTGCCCTTTTGAGAGGTGTGGGTTTTTTCCTAAGTTTTTGCAATATAGCACRGAAAATTGAAAAAAATCCAATAACAGCAATTAAATAGTTCTAGAAATAATACTTAAAAGAAGGGCTTGTTTTTTGAGATTTCTTACTGCAAATTTTGGGAAAAGTCCCTGTCACATTCATAACCTCATAGTAACTGTCACCAAAGACAAACAATATGAAAGGAAGCTACTCCCCAGTTTATTTTTTAGTTCTGGTACTGTATGGGCATATTTATACCCAGACAAGAGCATACAATTCACTCTATTTTAGCTACTTATTCATGAGCACACTCAGYCAGATGAGAAAAAAATTCATATCTGAATGTAGGTAGGGAAGTTTAAGTACTTTCTTGAGGGACAGGGAAAGGTGAAGAAGAGGGAGGAGTAAGATAAATTGGAGGACTTSATAGTAAATTTTAAAGGCACTGCATTTTAATCCTTGAAACTGCATGTTTGCAGATTTCACTGAAATTCCTGGCCAAACACYGTTCTCACTTCCAGTACTTGGTAGTACTTAGACTTGAGCTCTAAATAATTAAATACGTGAGATTTTGCATGAGAACTAAGTTTTACCTATCTTTTCTACTAGTTTTTCTATGCAAATAGTGGTATTTGACTTTTTTTTAAGAGTACTTTATACAGGTATTCAGGAAGAATTTAAGGAAGGTACCTACAAAAGAATGAAAAATTATTTTCATCAATCTGCCAGAGAGGGGAAATKGAAATTGTTACAGCTTAAAATTTTATGCAGGTTTTATTAGACTTCATAGAAGCTTCTCAATAAAACATTGCTTTCCATCTACAATGGCTGGAGACACAATCCAGAAGGTGAAGCTATCATTCAGATCTTATTGGCATTTTACATATTTAGGCTGTCTTTTGCTGTTTAGTCACAGAGTCATACAGCAGTGTATGCATAAACGAGCAGTTTTGGAAAGCAAAGTCATACTCTCTCAACAGTCTCTGAAGGGCAGGTTGTGTTGGGAGGATTCAGAAGAAAAGAGCTATGGTCAGTCTCCATTTGGCCCATAATATTTGAGCTATGTGAAGTGAAAATACATCCCAAATCAGACAGCAATTTAAAGGCAGTTTCTAATACCGCATTATTATAACCTCCTTCAAACATCTGATAAAACATTGGTTATATTGCTAATCATGTCCTCACTGATATMATTTTTCCAATGTATAAAAACAAGAATCTTTAAGACCAATTCTAGAATCATGCATTGCCTTTAAAATCTTTGCAGTACCCTTTGGCATCTAATCACAAATACTCAGATTAAATCATACCTTTACCAGCTTTAGCTTAATTATTACAATTTATCAATACAAAAGGAAGAATGCTTATTTCAAATTTTACTCTAAAATCTCAAGTTTCATTTAAAAAAAAAAAAATCAACCTGTTCATTAAGTCTTTATTCCTGGAATTTTCCATCAATTTAGCCCATATTTTAGTCCCTTCCTAACACACTTAAGATCTGGATGTCTTTTTGCAGCAAACATTTACTGCCTTACAGATGGACAATGGCTAATGCAAGCATGGTGTAAATGTATTATTACTCATGGATATGAGCTTAGCTTTTTAATTTGTGTACCTTTCTTCTCCCATCTGCCTGCTTTTGTTCTTTCCACCCAGATAGAAAAATAGTATTTATTTAATTACATATTTTATTGTTTTACTGACATTTTCTCATGTCATCCTCTAAAAATAGGAACAAACTTAATAAACGCTCTCTTTACTGGCTTTTGGACACCTCATTTACTCAGAGCCTAATTTGCCGCAGTTTGTTGAAGTCCATGGAAATAAGATGTTTTGTTAAAGCTAATCAAGTGCCCATCTGCTTCCTGCTTCGAGAATAATTTATTCTTCTTAGCTAGATAAACTTCTTGTTTATTTCTTAAACATTCAGATGAACATATTAATTGCATAATTGCTGAACTTCCACAGGGTTTGATTTTGCCAGAGAAATGAGAGAATCATTAAGAATAAGCTTTTATATTTCAGAGACATTGAGGCCTCATGCAAGGACCTATATAAATTGACAAGTTCAATTTTAACAAATAAATTAATTAATTTAGATGGCTTAGCAGATTTCTGTTACACTGCTCTGTTTTAATTTAGCTGATACTTCCTAATGGTCAGTATGTCCTATATTTCAGAATTCAAAGAAGTAGGAAAAGCTCCTTCCTGTTACCAGAAATCTTTTCTATGGACCTGATCTCACATCCACTGACGTCCGTGTAAATACTGAAACAAAAATGACTAGAACCAAACACAGTATTAAAGAAAAGATTCTGACACTTAATAGTGTATCCAGCCATTCCCAGATAAAAGCATGTATACTCAATATATTACCTGTCCATTGAGAAGGAATTGTTTTTTTAAATAATTGGCTTTTTCAAAGATTTCAGTGAATAATTTTAGAGGATGATTACTTTGATGGGGAAATTAATTCTTTATCTCTGCCTGGCAAAGCTTTGGTTTTGTAAGGTATCAATGAAATTTAACCTTGTTTACACTGTTTAAAAAAAATAATCRGATCCATTAATTTTCCATGTCTCTAACCAGAGCTTTATGTAATGAAAATAAACACATGTATTAAATATATGTATTAATAAATATATCTATTAAATATAATGTATTAATATCCAAAAGCTATTTAAAGGAAAAAACATTTCCCAGTCACCATGCCTAAAGACAAATTAGATTTGATTTTTTTCTTTAAGTTGAACCATTTGTTAATTTTAATGCTTAATATATGAAATAAACGTGAACAGCACATCGTGCTTTTGATATATTACTTCTGTTTCTCCTCTAACCTGGAGGTACTAATTGGATGGTATTCTTAGAGAATAGAAGAAAAATCTAGAGGAACCACTGAGATTTTCAGTATTTCAGGTAGTCATGGCAAAAAGAGGCAAGTGACAGATGAGGAAAGGTTGGAAACCTCAGAATAAGTTTAAACTTCCTCCTGTTCCTTTTTTTTTTCCTCCCCGGCCACAGCTCTTTCTGAGACCTCATGATTAGAAAATTCAGGCTGCTGCACTAGCTAGGTACAACATTTACATTTAATTTTCTCTTATCAGAATCAGACTAAATAATTACTTCTGCGTGTAGGGTTCCAGCTGTAAGGAGCTCAATCTCACTGTGAGCTGGCTCATGTAACTGCCTGTGCACTAGGGTCCTGTTGAGAGGTTTCAGAAAGCCTTTCCTATGTGGTAGAAGCCCCAGTTTGTGAATTAAGAATTTAATTTCMACTAGTATTCACATAAATATTTTTCTTCCTGGCAATTAAGTACTGAAAGGAAGAATAAAAGGGTTTGGGGGTTTTCATTCGATCATCACTCAATTCATGAGTACTGATATCATGGAATAAAATGGTCCATCTCCTCTTCAGAGTAGAATTGTAAACATCCCTAATAAATACTTAGTCTTTATAACTTCTTATTCAAGACACTATTCTGCAAGGACTTAACTATATGCTTTACTTTGTAAGATAAAGAGGCTCCAGTAAAGACACTGATTAAATAGCTAAAGTGTGAGAGAAAATCCTGGTATGGAAAAAAATTAATATTAGGCTGAWATTAAGACTCTTCTGCCAGAATCCCCAACTTCAATGTATATGTTTATATAACACTTTTAAATTAAATAATCAATATCTAAGCTTAGATCTACACATGAATGCTGGAAATCCATCCAACGTTACCTCAATGTCCTGAAAGCCCATGCCTTAAACATGGTTGGAGAATGACCTTACAGCAAAAGGGAATTTTCTGTGAAGTGTTTAACTCTCTAGCTCTAGATATTCTGCAAAGGCGTAAATATCTGCAACCAATAACAAATGGTTTGTACTGTCAGTAGCTGAAGGAACATGAAGAAAGAAACTATACAAACCACTCTTCCGTAGCATTCCAGAAAAACTTACTGAAGGGAGTAGGAAAATGCTTAGAGGCTTTCTGACATTCAGTAGCCTTCAGAAATGAGTAGTGAACATTTCTGCAGACATTTGTGACAGGTCCTACTTGTTTGCCAGTGAAAGAATTCRTCAATACCAAATATAACTCAGCACAATGACACTCATCTTAGCTAATTTTGAAAGCAATCCCAGTCGGAATCTACATGCATAGCTTTCAAAGAAATTCCTAAAAAGAAGCTTCCTTTCTATGACAAATAGTGAAAGATATTTATGCTACACACCCATTCATAGCATAAACGTAGATAAACTGGAGAAATTTTTAAACTGGCATTTTTAAAATTTAACATGGGCTGATTTGCAAAGCCATATTGAAAGGTCAGAAATAATGAGTGTCTTACAACAAAATCATGCAGATAGTGACACAGACAGTCATGTTGCCAGTTTTAACAGCAACTGACCATTATTATTCTAGTGAAACAGCCATGTATTCAAATACGCCTTATTGTCAGATAAAACGTGTGGCTAGGTTTTACAGCAGGGCAATGAATAAACAGAACAAAACAAAAAAGAATGAGCAGATACCTGGCTTCAAAAGAATGGCTCTGTGGGATACAAACAAGTAAAACATGGGGATGAAATGAATTGGAACGGAATCTATTTGCATTAGGGATTGAACACGATGTGCTCACAGTAGGAAAGCGAGCAACACTTCACTGAACAATAGCAAAATAAGTTAAATATCCCAGCAATGGGTTTATGTTCCAGAAATGAGCTTTCACTGTTGTTAACACTTTGGCCATACTTTTTTCACCAAAATGTGTAAAGAAAAGAAAATCCTGGTTTGCATCTCTGTTTTCAAGCCATGCCATAGCTCCAAGTATGCTCAAGTGCTGTAGGAAAGTTGAGAGATCTCTACAGATTTTCAATTACAGATTTCCTTTGAAATTTTTTGAACAGACCCAATATCATGCTCTCACTCTAATAAATCCCTTCTTTTCAAAGTCTGTGCACATGGAGAATCAATTCACACTTTTGTATGAAGAAACACTTAATAAGAAGTCTCAAAAAATCCAGTTTGTTTAAATGTCATGTCATTTGCACAGACTTAGGAGAGTGGAAAAATAATATTTTCTCTTAAAAATGAATTTTAATTTATAACATARCATGTCGGAAAAAAGAGAACAAAAATTCCTATTTGTTTGGAAAATGTCATGCCATATTTTATTTAAGGTGTATCTTTTCTTCTTGTCACTTCCTTCTGTATTACTCCTGATATRAAATGTGCTCAGCTTACTGGTGATCAGAATCTTAAGCCCATCTGTGAGACTGACACTGGCAGAAATTTAACATTGAATTCAACACATGCAGATGAAACGTGAACTTCACCTTTCCTCAAAAGATATACAAAGGACATTTTTCATCTTCCACTCCGAATGAGATTTATGTAGTACCTAAATGCTGTATAGACTTTCTACTTCTGTAAGAGATAAATTTCCCTGAAGGAAAGATCAGTTGAATAAGGATGCCATTTGTTTACACGCTTATCAGGAAAACCAAATCCGGAGAAACCAACTGTCCCCTGATATTTTGAGTATTTCACGTTTGATATCATTCCTGGTACAGCACCACCTACGTCATTTGGCATCTATAAATGTGAGAAAATGTACAAAAAGAATCATCCTAATTTTGAGTACAGGAAACAAACACGAAGGAATGAAATCCAGAGCTGTTTATCTACTCTGACAGACTATTTATACAACTATAATATCTCAAGAATGGAGCACACATTCGGTACCAAAGGAAAAAACTTCCTGGGAAATTGGGTCATTCTGTGAGCCCAGGATTTTCATGGAGTGGGCTGTGCCACACCACCTCAGACATATGCAGCATTGCCTTAAAATCCATTGCAATTCCAAATTTCAGTGTCACAAGTGAAAAAAAAAAATCAGAGTTTTCATAGAGATTTATAGAACCAAAAATCAAGCCAGAAAGATAATGGATTTTACATGAAACTGGCATGGGAGAAGGATGAAGTCTTAATGGAAAAATAAAATAAGTTTAATTAATTCAAATGCTGTTACAATGTGTGCTCAGCTAAGCAAGTATGTGAAATTTTATGAGCTCTTAAATATAGCTGAGTTTTACTGTAATGCCCAGAAGTTGTCCCTCATCCTCTGAAAATTGAACACCCTGAAAAAAAAATAAACAAAGGACAAAGCTKCTCATGAGGGCAGTCCAAGAATGGGAAATTACCTGCTCAGGAAATTTGGAGTCACCTGTCTCAGGTGCAATGCGATTTCAGTGATCACAAGTTCCCTAGCGCATATATCAAAGTAAAGGTCTTATGAACAAAAATCAATCACTAGAACACACATAATTTCGAAACAAAGATACTCCACTTGATTTGCTGCTTCCTCCTAAAGGAAAGGATCGAAGTGTTATGACAACCATTAAATAACATATAACATAGCCTGAAAGCAGCTCAGGTACCCTGCTGGGAGGTAACATTCTACCCCATACACGCAGTGTAAAATACTGAACACCACATGGGACTGATCTAAATGACATGATTGTCAAGATGCGTGGTACAATTTCACAACTGCAGTTAATTAGGAGAAACATTTCATTTGCTACTGCTTCCTCCCTGGATGGTGTATGTCCAACTCAGCAAGTATATGAATTCACAGCTCCTCTTGCAATCCATTTTTCCCTTCCTGCAAAAGGACTACACTTTCATAAGTGTTTAAAACTCAGACACTCAACTKCGAATTGAGTGGCTCATGAAGAGCCTGGAGAGCCCTTTCACTATGTACTGACATCAGATTTGATAGAAGAGTAAGAACAGTAAGTATGTGCTTTCTTCTCCCACCATTCTATACCTGAGCAGCWGGTTGTGTGAAAAAGAGAAGAGAAAGTGGCTCCAGGCAAGGTGGACCCTCTCCTGCCTCTGACTCAYGCAGGCACAGTTATCACGTGCAGGAGAGTTGCTATTTGCCACTGCTACACAGAAATGGCAGAAAATAACTTTGTTGAAGAACTCCAAACACAGACATAACCTGCTATGCTCCTGCACAGAGCTTACAGGAAACCCACCACCTGTAATAACCACAGTTTTTACCCAGTTGTATGTTCAAAGGACTATTCTGAAGGAATTTGTCCAACTATTTACATCAAGTCAATTAAACTGCTTTTTTAAAAAAGTAGTTAAAAATTGACTGTTTCCAGCAACTCTTCAYGATTTTGCAATGTGACTTCTCATGCTGCAGTATATCTCAGAAGATTGGTTGGCCATAGAAAAATGTGGTGTATTTAAAGTACTACTGAATGTGAGGGATGGGATGGGCACGCTCTTCAGAACTGCTGAAATATGAAGCATCTGAGATCGAATGCTGACATGTAAATTTCAACTGAGTAGAAATGCTGGTGAAAAATGCCTTATTCTCAATGGTGGCGCAACAGCTGAAAACACCCATGTTATCCTTTTTTTTTTTTTAATTATTGAGTGAATTATAATGTGGAATTTCCGAGTCCATCATCATTAAGTTTCCATTTGTACAGCACTCTACCCAATGTTTCTAATTCTTTTTAATGCACCTCTCTACATTGGGCTGAAACAAAAAGCTCTACAAGAGTGCCCAATTTCTTTCAATTATCTGCGGTATGATGCCAGATTTGTTATGTGCCACCTCATTTCATTTACTGATATTTATGTCCTCCAGCTGTCACCATCAATGTTTATTTTCTACCTGCTTGCTGCCAAGCTGCATTTCTAGAGTTGTTACATGTCTACATTTCACCCACACTGCTCTTTTCATCAKTATTTGTAGCACCATCTCTAAACATGAAATCCAACCTTCAAATGTCATGCAGCTATCCACAAAAGGGTACCCATATCACTAAATGCAGGGTTCTCCACTCATCTCTTCAAACAGATTTGATCTGGTTTGATGTGTCATGCAAATAATATCCAAGTACACAATGAAATTAACATGCAAAAGAAAATATTTACTCTGTTCCCTCAGTCAGGGTACAACAGTAAACATCATTGTCACCAACATTATGCTGTTTGATCCCTCTCTTTCCTCTTGCCTTAAAGAGCATTGAACTGGTAGTATTTCCAGAATAAATAATCACTCAACAACCTACAGCCGCAATATTTACTCATTAAACACCTTAAAATATCAGCGTGCCATGCTTAAAATACTGAAAGCAATTCAGAACATTAAACAATAACCAATCACCACTGCCTTCAAGCAAAAAAAGAAAGTCAGTTAACAAAAACTTAATTCCCATGTATTCTGTTGCAAATTTCATTCAGACACATGACAGTGAGACATCTGATGGAGTTCAGATTTTGACTGCTACCTGTTTCACTGAGGTTAGAAATTTATCATGGACCAGTAAAATATTAAAATAACCAAAGTAAAACAGGCCTCAATGCTAATCCAAAAATAGACACTTCTACTCTACAACACACTGTTGCATTGCTACATTGCACGGTGGTAAGACTGGGAGTACTGGTGATTGGAGAACACAGCAGGATAGATTTGCAGGTGGCATTTATTACAAGAACCGGCAGGATGGAAAAAAAGTAAAATKATTCTGGACAAACAATGCCTTTCTCAAGTTTGAACTCAAGTGATCGTTCACAATTGAAGGTAACATTTTTCATTCCTTAATACYGGTCTACCTCTATTAAGATATTATTTCCATCAGCAGTCCTTGAATTACCTGTGTCTGACACATTAATACATCTGTAAAGGTCAGAGCAACACCAGGCCCAGAGCAGGCCTGTTTAGCAAGGAGCAGCTCTTGTACACAGGGTCACGAATAACACAAGCAGACTTGATTTTATTTTTGAGTGCATGAGAACAAGGAAACAATACAGTAGCTTCTGCACAAAGTTTGGGAACAGAATGCCTTAACATYGGCAGACGCAACTGTTCGTTAAAGTTAATTCATATTTAAAGAGATTAGGTCTGTTTGAACCGAGAGTCTGTCAAGTGCATTGATTCCGGAACCCGCTACCAATGCAGCTTGTGAATACTTATGAGAAGAACCAATACAATAAAAGAAGAAAACCAAACAAAGTGGAAAACGCAAGGTGAAAATGCAGGTGAAAGAGGGAAGAGAGTTACTCAGTGCAAATTTTTTCATCTTCTGATACTAGAAGTATCCTCTCACTGTTTTGGTATCGTACACCTTTTAACCATAATATTACAGATACYGTAACCCTGGAGAAAGGAAATACATATAGCTTTGAGTCAAAACTGAAATTAAACTACTTCTACTTGATTTTTTTCCCTACCTCCAGATCCTCATTATTATCTCCATAGGAAACACTTCTTCCARACATAAGGTTGTTAATTTAGTTGAGGTATCCAGTACAGTAAGAAGCTTTTCCTGACATAATATAATAATAATAATGTGATATTGCAGCAGATCTAAACTATCTCTGTCTATTTTCATCTAACAGGATCACCTTCAAACTAATTTCATCCTGAAACAGCAGTGACATTCTTATGGCAAAGCTTGTGATCAACAGCCTAACTTAGCCAATAGCCAATATTTTCCACATATTTGGAAAAYACAAAACATTCAGATATGTTGCTAGCACTCCTGGAAATACTATAGACAATTTACTGAATATGCATCTGGAAGAGTACTTCTGTAAGGGAATAATAGTCCTAGGTTCTAAGAAAATTAGTGTTTTAAAGCCTTTTGYAGACCAATTTTTAAAGTAAGCTGTAGAAACATAGTGAGAGGTTAACTATATTCATCACAACAAATGCACTTGGTATATTTGCACCTAATATTTACTCTATTAAATATAGTAATTTTTTAAAGTACTTTTGTAATTTTGGCATTTCCCCCACCAAGAGCACCTGTTAATGTTTTAGTTGTCTAATTTGAGAAGATATATTGGTTAAAAGTTGCTTTCTTGCTTTTATAAAAAAAGTGACAAGAAGTTTGCTTGGTTGTAATGCAACAGTGAATGCAAGTTTTTTAAACAGAATATGCATGGCTTCAGTGCTGGAACACCTCTGTCARTGTAGTGGGATCATTCTCTTGAAATTTGGAAAATTCATGTGAGCAAAGGTTAAGTATTATGTTATATTAGTTTAGCAAATTTGGCAGTCAAATTTGCCATCTTTGAGATATTTAATCTTAGTGTCTAATTCTGACCTTAACCCCAACAATTTGAGAACAATAGGGTCCACAGAGGCACTGTCACTTCCCCAGACTGTGTGACATAAAATTTTCTCCATTGCAGTCTCTGACAGGCTGTAAAATGGGGATAGATTGTGCTTATGCAGCACTTAAATTYTCACTTGGATATCAAAGTATTTATAAAACTGTCACAAAAAGTGATTGCAAAGAGAAGAAAAAGAAAGTAGGAAAAGTTGATAGACATTAATACATAACATGAAGATTATCAGAGAATAGCTTTCATTTAATGGCTATGGTATTGTATTAGATTTAGAAACTGAGTTCACTATATTATCATAAAGTATAAGCTGAAATATACATATCCAGATTTGTCTCCTGTTTCTTGCACTTATACAAAAGAACAGTTTCTCATGTGGAAATATTATATTTATCCATTTTGTCATTAATTATTTGATTGTTTCTTAATATTATGTTAATAATATTGWCTTTTATTATGTATTTTTTATTTAYCTGAACAAAAATATGTTGTGACTGAATCACCAGATTCATCATATGCTCTTCTTGAACAGCAGTCTTTTACTATTCAGAATTTCCCCCTAGGAATGGACATAGCTGATCATCATCATTAGGTATCGGGGGATATTTATATAGGTAAGCACTTTGCTTAGACAAAGTGATTCTTAAAATGTCCAAAACAATGTGTGACCTTTGGGGTAACTGCATTTGTTATCACAAGAGGGACTGAGACAGTAAAGGGAAGAGAGAAGGGAAGGAACCACCCRGGGAAGTCCACCTTCATGCATTTCTGACTCTTCTGTGACTTTACTAGATTTACAAACCACCTGACTGCTGAAATCCCTCTCTAAGGCATCATAATGGTTGGCCAGTATGTGCTCAAATTTAATAGCAAATATTGTCTGCTGTCACTGAGCTACCCTCACATTCACTTAGGTCTCCTCCTTAAAAAAAAAAAAAAATGCAATAGCACCAAAGTGTCTCTTGTGTTATAACAGTGTCCTCCAAAAGGAAAAGGAACCTGAACACGCCAAGATCATAATTTATGTTTTATAGAAGCTAGAATACCATGGAGCAAATAAAGATTTCCTTTATTACATAAATGTACTCATAATACTTTAAATACCAACCACCATGCCCCCAAAAAACCAAAACCAAACAAACAAAACAAAAGAAAAAGGCCAACCATCTCAAGAGGTTTTATATAGTCCATATAGGCTGAATCCTTTGAAGTTAGTGATGAAATAAAGTGAAGCTTTCCACTGTACTGAAATAATTAATGCATTATTTTGAAATCACACATGTGATTTTCTTATCATTAGGAGACATTCGGGTATTTCTTCAGTTGTTTCCTAAAGAGGTTTAAAATCTCCCTTAAAGTGGAGGTAATTTCAGGCTTTTCCACAGTGAGTTGTTAGATGACAATATGATAATATGGAATAGCCGTCAACTCTGCAACACAATATGACTCATACATGTTAAGAGTTAAAGAAGAGCCACTACTGCAAAATGATCATGGACAAGAGCCAGACTTTAGTGGACTTGATGTGAGGAAAAGTCATACCAACATGAGTAGCCCAGAGTCATTCATCTATGATTGTTATCTCTGAATGTACAATCCTTGAAAGAGTTGTCTTTCATTAACTTCATAATTTTTAGCTCATTTAATAGTTTGGCATCCTCCAATATTGAATTTTACTAGTTTTATTATTACTTACATATATGAAAGAATAGATCCTTTTTCTGATTCAACTGCCAAGTGATTTCAAACTAACAAAATACAGAAGATGTACATATTGGATTAAGAGATGAAAATAACTCTTGTCCTCCCTTGAGCTTTCTTAACAGTCTTGCCTGCAAAGATTCAACACATTCCAGCAGTAATGTGGGTTTCTTTGTTTTTTTCTTTCCAGGTAAAAACCTGGAAATTTTGTAGTTTGATTGGTCCCTCAAGTGTTGTACTAAACAGAACAGTTCCAGTTCCTAATATGATGTGACAGAGAAGACATCTTACCAAACATTGCATGTTCTTAGGTAATTACATATATGATTTTCATAAATACTTCCTATGACTGTGAGGTTTGTTATCAAAACTTTGCAAGCTTGAAAGTTTGAATGCAATCTTGCCAATTAGGAATAAGTATCTTGATGAGGGTGAATGCCTCTCAATTATATATCCAAGTTGCAAGAAGTGACAGTTTGAAGACAATATTAATTTGCCCCACATTACTGTGTTTAAGACTGACACGAAGAATTTGAGGTGACTCTTCCACATTTCATTCTCCCCTGGAAGTTATCCTTTTTAAGAAAAGGKAGAGTATTTAAGTGCAAAGAGTAATGCTTTTAGTAGAGTGCACCTCACCCCAAGTTCACCTCCACTACTGTAATAAATCATGTTACATTTCACACCTTTCTGCCATGCAAATGAAGTCCTTGTACTGTTGTATCCTCTATTTCAATGTGTCAGAGGGCTGGCTCTGTATTGCACAGCGAGTGGATGTGTGCCATGTCCAATTCCAGGGGGTGGCATTCAGCCTGCTGGGTACCACAGGTGTCCCTGCAAACGTATGCAAAACTGAAGCCTCAAGAGAACATCTCAGTGAATCACATTGCATGAAAGGGCTTACTAAAAATTTGAATATTCTAAAAAATTCATCATCCATTTAGGGAACAGACTAGAGTGAATTTCCAGATTCTGGAGCTGTAGAGAAAAACTAAAGGAACACTGATGTTCTGAGATACCCTCACAGTTATCAGATACATAAATGTATAGGACTCATTATATCTAAAGAGACTGTAATAGATTCAATCCACACCTTGCCCATAAAGAAAATAAAAATTCTACAGATCACCCTATCCAATAGGAAAAGGGATCATAAATATGTTATTTTTATAGGTAAAGACCACTCTATTTGTGGGGGTTTTTTTTCCTGAAAGATACCTGTGTGCTTCTGTATTATAAAACCTGACTTTGAATAGCTTTGAAACTGCTCTGTTGCCAGCCTCAACCAGCTCTGATGTCAACTGTGGAAAACATAGTTTTGCAATACTCACAAATACCTGCATTTGCACAACGCTATACCTTTCTGCAAGAGAATTGCTCCTGTAGAACTCAGCCCAWACATTTTCCTCCACACACAAATCAGATCTATAGCTAAAGAAAGATGTTTTCATTTCCCATTCTCACAAGAGATGGCATGAAATATTAGTTCCATGGCAGATGAGCACCCTGGCAGCACGTTGATTTGTCACAATAAATAAGACTTCTGTAAAGCCTAATATATTAAGCAGATGTCAGTGCTGACAAAAAGAGTTAAAGAGCACCCTCCAGGACAGTAGATAGTATTTGCATATTTGGATACCATTTTGCAAGTACAGAGCTTTTTCAAGCTTCTAAACAGCCATTTGAATCAGTTARTATTTTCTGGGAGAAGAGTGTTCAAGTCATTACATTGGTGCTTTTAAAAACTATTTTAACAAGGAATTGGGAACAAGTATTAGGGTGTATATGTTGACTTTAACATGCTTAGGACTGCACCGGAAGGAGAGGGAAAAAAACATGTATTCCATCCTCASAAAGTTGAGCTCCTCTCCCTCATCCCAACTTATCCCTTTCCCACTGTGGCATGTGGGCTATTCTTTCATTTTTATGCATCCACAGATTACAAGATGCTTGCATGTCCTACAACACTGTTTTTGAAGATGATTTTGAAATCCTTTGTCACCCTGACAAAGACTGCACTTGCAGGAGTTCAGAGACCACTACAGAAACTAAGTCATCTCAGCCATCAAAAGTACTTTTCAAGAACTGAAAGGGATAACCTGCTAAGTATTGTTCTGAAATTGCCAATATTTGTTTTTCTAAATTATAGAGTTCTTGGAATTTTTCATTAAACTACTTCCGAGAAAGGCATCTAACTGATAATTCTTCCACAGATGCTTTCATAMCTAAGTATTTGCATTTCTAGGGTTCGACCACAAATGCCTATGGTGAAATCAATCAGATTTAAACCAAAAAAATATGGTCATATTAAATGATTTTTAAAAGGATCAAGGTATTAAGCAGTAGATCATCCAGAAGAACAAAGCTTAGCCCTAAAGCCCACTGAAAGATTTGAAATTCTCAGAGATCTTTACATCATTCTGAATTYGCAGGAGCACTTCTTATATACAATGTGATTAGTAGCTGATGATTAATAAAAAGACATTTSAGGGCTCTTGCTATTCCCTTGATTTCTATTTGCATGAACAGAAATAAGTACTGCTGCCTAACGCAACTGCTGGTAACAGCAGCTTACTTTTGTCACAGGCCACAAATCATAATTAGGTAAAGTGAGGCAAGTCCTACCCAGAAGCTCTTCTAATGAACCAGTGGAATAACAAGAAGAATAAAATTGATCTAATGCTTTATAACAAGAATTTAATTTGAAGATAAATTTTTAACTTTGTTGATGGCTGAGAACCTTCATGAGTGATTAGCAGCATGACTCTGTATGACATTGACTGAAAGGGAATTTACCATTATTCCATTAGAAAGTTCTTGAAAATGAAACAACTCAAAACATTTTTATTTAACTCAAAATTTTCCTTGAAAAAAACCAAATTGTTTTGATGAAGTGCAGGTCTTTTGTGTAATGATTTGGACTTTGAGGTCTTTGCAAACACCAAGCTTTTTTGCTTTTCCAATTCAACTCAGGGTTTTTTTGCTTTTCTTTCACCATCACCCCAGATGTTATGCAAAATACAGCTCTGAATTTATGTGCAGCTCCATTTTTACATAGATTTAATGAACGAACTTTTATAACCATTTCACTTCCTCAATTTCAGAAAATTCTCTAAGTATTTTACTGTGAATGTAGTGAAGAAACAAAGGTTTTTAGCCATCACATTAAGAGTTCTCAGACAACTGAAACAAGATAGCTGACATAAACTGCTGGTGCTTTGCTGGCTCCCAAGCCAGCTGTGTTGATTCGTACACACCGAGCTTCTGACCCATTGTTTCATCGGTCAATAAAGTTTTATAGCTATTTCTGCCACTCTTATGAGGCAAGATTCCAGTCGAGTTACACTCCATTAAATGAATGCCATCCATACACAGCTAAACCAAGCCATTATCAGGCCTTCACAATAAAATGACAATAAACTTAACAGAACAGATAGCCACTCCATACCAAGAACTAATTTGTTTTGCATAAGATACAGTCTGACACAAAAGGCACATCTCTACAGTAACCACAGGCTTGTCTGGTTGCTGGTTTTGCACTGAGCTGACATGACTCTTTTGTCAGTTGATGCAAACCAGGTCCCCAGTRCAAAGAGACTGCTACAAGCCACCTACTCTTGGCAGTGGAGGTTTCCTAAATGGCTGCACCTTGTTCGGCTTTATCTCTGTTTCTGAAGTTTTATCTCTGGGGAAAAAAAAAGTCCAACCAGAAAACTTTAAGTGTAGAAATGTACAGAAAGGCACATTTTGGTTATGGACTTATCAAAGTTCAGCTGTAACTACCTCAGAACTCCAGAGAACAATGTGCAAGTAGGCATTTGCAGCCAGGAACATATGCATATGCCCAAGGAAGTGTGTAGGCTTACCTCAAAGCCCTATAAGGCAGAAAAGTATTATCCTCACTCTGCAAAGAGGTGAGGGGAGGGAAAGCTAAAGGACAGATTGCTTGTCTTGTGTTCATTTGAGATATTCTCACTGGCTCAGTTCAGTATTATAAAAATGAATATAGCTGGTTAATCCTCAGCAAGTCAGCCAAGTTCCTTGGCAGGGATCATGAGGTGTCCTGTTCAGGGTTGTCTTTGGAAAACCAGTCTTAGTCAATTTTGAGGCCAAAGAGAAATCGTTGCAACTCCACAGGAAAGAAGATGATATAGTAGGTTTCACAGGGAATACCTGCAATGTTCTGAACTATTTCAGCAGATTTCACAGATCTACCACCATTTTGCAAAACTTTCCATCTAATCAATATATTTGCTCTCTCTGTGGAAATGAAAATTCACTCTAGATAACTGAGTCAATGAAAAATGTCTTTTTACACCTTGTGACAAAAGGCAAGGTTTGCCTAGTTTTCTGAAGAAAGCCACTGAGCAAATTTCAGCAAAAGTATTTATTACCTTAAAAACTGGGAAAAAAGCTTTTCAAAAGGCTCCACAAATAATTCACAAGTGGCAAGAGTGATTCAAAAAACCTGCTAGTTAGGGCTCACATATGCCAGTTCAATATACCAAAGACCACCATGATGAAGAGGAATACAACGTAAAGAGTAATATGCATTTACATTCAGCTTCACACACAAAAAAGGCAGTGATTCAAGACCATGTGAAGGACCATTTCATTCAGCAAATAAGATGGTAACTTGTAGATAAAGGACAAGTTGAATAACTTCTGAAAAACATTTTTTTTTTAAATCTATCCTCAAATACTTTAAAGACTTTATAAACATCTATTTCAAAAAGTTTTAAATTGCCGATGGAAAATATGTTAGTTCAAATGCATCAACACAACATTGGAAAACAAGGTATTTTCCATACTATAAAAAGAGGGAGGTTATATGAACTGCAGCAATAYGTGATGATAATATTGTTTAGACATTGCACAGACAGATCTGGAAAAAGGCAAACTTATTCTTGTCTCTCTCAAAGTCACACAATTATTTTGGAATCAAAGCTGACGTACATATGTATGGGAAATCTTTAAAGACTGGCATCTCAACAGAATGGCCAGAGCTTGATTCCTCTGACAACAAACGAAAGGAGAAAGCAGCTCATCTGGTCACTGTACTACACATCACCTGTGCCAACCCTGCTCCCAACTCCATGCTAATTTCCTGCAGCCCCCAGCCAGGTGCAGCAACAGTCACAGGGGCTCAGACCTCCCCTGTTAACCTCAGCCTGTTTAAGGAAAACTCGGCTGTGTATAGTTCTCAGTCCTTTCTTCATCCCCAGCAAAGAAGAGAACGCACTTTTCTTCCTGTTTCATCTAATTACTACAACAATGATTTGGTGGCCTGCGCAACATGAGCAAGGCCACAGGGACACTGGGCTGTATATGCTTAGTGTCTATATTGCCTTGATTCGAGTTGCTGTGCACTCAGCGTACAAGAATGACTTATGCGTTTGTTTGAGCAGCAAGCAACAATGTAGAAGAAATCAATTGAAAAAAGCAAAATTTGGAAGCTAATGCCACCAAACAAAGTGTGAGGGAATATGGGAGGATTTTTTCCTCATCACTAGAAACCACTACAGATCAAGAAGCAAAAATATAACCTGAACCTACATTGAAGTTAAAATAAGATGCCATAGTGCCTAGTTTATTAATAATATATTGGTTTTCATGGCATTAATAAGCACAAAACATAGAGCAACTATTTTAAGAGACCTTTCTACTTACAGCTCACAACTATAGCTACTTAATTGTATTTAAGCTACCCACCCAAAACAAAAGAGAACATTGAACTTCCTCCCTACATTTAAACAATACCCTCCCCTCCCAAAGGCTTACTTTTCAGGAAAACAAGTACACTCAGACAATTCAGAAAATGAACACATATTAAATTATCTTACCTCAAAGCCAAGTCAGCATGGACTAAAGCTCCTCTGTTAACCTCCAGCCTTTTATTGTCTCTGTTATGGCCCACAGCTGTTCCTGGGCTCCTAACAAGGCACAGGKGTATTCGTGTCCCACCCACTTAATGCCCTCTGCTTCAACATTAAGCCTTCGCAGGGAAATTGAGTTTTGGACTTCAGTTTTATTTTAGAGTTGCTTAATTGTCTGAAGTCCTAGGAAATAGGTGCTTCCTGCAAATACTGTAGTCTGCATGCATCTGATGGATGAGGTCTGCTGTGCAGTGGGTTATTGTTGTGCCCTGTGGGGAAACGGGAGTCAGATTGGAAACCACCTGCAGTGAAAGAATTGCAGGTGATTCCAGTGTGCTGAGAATCACATACCCTTCCTACATTTTCATTTTCTATATGGGGGAGATAAAAAGCAGAACAACATGTTTTCTACTAGTATTTGTATTGTAGTAAGACAMTGTGAGACGAGGTAGGGATATTTCCTATGTGTTCAGCCACATTAGTGATAAACTGCAGTACTTGGCAAACAGATGGAGTGGGCAAGCGACATAAAAGTCCTCATACGAGAAGGCATTTGATCAAGGATGAGTTTTTTAAAAGAGGATTAAGACAACTCAAGAACTGGATGGGGAACAATCTAAGTACTAGCAGATTGTGAAAATCTAAGAACACACTTCATTCTGCACAGAATGAAACAGGATTTTCAAGAGAGAGAAAAATGCCATCATATGATTAGGATGGTATGAAAAAGACATTCACAAGGGTCAAATTAAGGTTTCACTGATACAGTCGAATGTTTCAGTGTTTACTTGTGCATGGAAAGGCAAAACAAAGAAGATTGCAGAGAGCGTCATGCTCTGGTTTTGAATGTGCTCTAGATACACGCATCACTGCGAATTATTATGCATGGTTTACAATTCCAAGGAAGGACTATTTCTATAGCGCTATAGTTTTCTGAAATATATAGGTGACAGACAACTTTAGCAGATGTTCTAGTTATTCTTGTTAATGAGTCAAAGAAGTTCATGCCTGAGCTGGGACTAGACAGAGGATAGCTCATTCCAATATTATATACTGCAAGAAGGAACACTACCTCCCCCCAATATACTCACATTTCCCCAAAATTACATGAAAAACTTGATTTAGTTTTCTTTTTTTTATATTTATAATTTTATTTCCCTTTTTTCTTATCTCTTCATCTGATAGTGAAGGAAGAGGAGAAATGGAGGATGAGACAAGAAATGTAAATAATTAAAGTAAAAATTGTTTTGCTAAAAGTTTTCAAAATAAAGTGAAAGATTTTTACAATAAAAAAATCCATAAATATTTATGATCCGAAAAACATAAAAAAGCTTGACCAGTTTAAGTTTTAACCAGTTTTTTTAAATAATGGTGCGCAACAAACATGTCAAGTAACAGAGAGCACTACATTATTCATCACTCAGATACTTTCACATTTGGGGATAGCAAGGGGGTGAGTAGCAGCAAAAACGGAGCTATCGGAGTAAGTGGTGTCAGACCAGCCTGATTYCCTTTAACAGTCTTTACTGGCCTAGAGACGTTGTGAATGGGGAAGAACTAGAAGACTCAGACCTTGTACCTTTTATCTGGTGCATCCCAGAGGTTTCTTTCATAGACAAGATGAGTAAACTTGGGCTAGACTACAGCCGAGGGGTGCACAAAGGGTGCAAGAGACTGAAAGGGAATACAATGTGTGGTGCATCCACGTGGATGGGACAGCTGCAAGAAGGAAAGTTCGGGTGAGACAACCAAAATCACCCTTAGTGAGAACAAAGATCTGATTCTGCCTCTGGTAAAGTTTGTAGTCTCCATACACACAAAAAGATTTAATGCATTCCTGTCTAGGATGCCACATGTTCTTCTGATCCCATTCTGAGTAAAAGGGACCTCTGAAGGTCTTCACAATTTATTTTTTCTTAACAGGCTTAGAGATGTTCTGAAAATTATACGCATGTTGAGATGACACGTGAAATGAGGTGCAGTTGAATGATGACTTCCAGAAGTGAGTTTAAACCTACATGTGAAAATACACCAGAATCAGGCAAAATATGGATTTTTTTAAAGCATTAAAAAATTTGTAAAAGTTTCAAATATCTCTGTTCTACGGAAAAGTTTAAAAGCGTGATCGTGCTCTCCTCTGATTTTGAAACTCTGTCTTCTGTGCAGGGGTGATCCTACAGAAGCAGGATTCAAAGCTAGCAGAGAACTTGTCATTGTACTTCCTCCTCACCAAGAAGCCAAAGTCCAGGGCCAAAGTCTCTGCCATCTGTAGAGCAGGATGAGAGGATGGATTCCAGCTGAGAGAACCAACAGTGGAGCCTTTTGTTTCACTATGTTTCTGCAATTCTTATACAAATTAATATGATCTTATATCACAGGAATGTTTTGTTAGTGGATGAATCAGGGACATACTAATAGAAGGGGGAGATGCTGTTTGTACACAGGTATCTCAGTAATCAGTAATGATGGGAAAGCAAATACAGAAACCTTAAGGACAGTTAAATGGGAGTTGAAATATGATAATTTTTTATATTGTGGTTGAGTCTGGCAGAGTATTTTTAAGCAGGATTTCAGCCAACATCTGAAAAAGTGCATACCAAGCAGCCTTGAGCTTTTAATTTAATTTATGTCAACCAGCCTACTTGGAGTTTTCAAATTGATTCCCCACCACTGTTTGAACATTCTGTGACAGAAGCAATACATATTGAAGTAGCTAAAGTTCTCCTTTCAGCATGCCTAATTAACTGTATTTCTGTCATAGGGAGTTGCAAAATATTAGAATATAACTGCCTTCTGGATATCAGACAGCAAATTTTAACAGTTGTGACTGAGTAAAATTCAAGATTTGGCTATGATGCCATTGAATATCTTCCTTTTTCATAACAGTATATTCAAGTGTCCTTTTTCAATAATGTCAATGGAATTATAAAAAGTCCTCAATTCTCATAAGTACGTGTGGTCACATTCATGCTTAAATAAAAAAAGACTCCACAGTAGTCTTGAAAATACAGGGAGGACTCAAAAACATAAGTTCAGTGATGCCACCAGGAAAATCCAGGTTGTAGATAACTGCTGAATGATGAATACAGAAAACAATCTCAGCAAATATTATGTATGAGACTGTTGCTTGAGCATTTTGGAAAAATAAATATATTTATAACAATCTGTAAATCACCTACATGGGWGATAAGCATTCAGAATAATATGTTTGCTGTGAATAATTTATCCAGTTCCAATATTTACTCTTACGTACTCTAGAATTGAATTACTTATATCTAAGCAATCGTAATTGGCAGAGTATTTAAATTCTATTTTCTGCCACAGGTTTCTGTATGACCTTGAGCAAGCTGTACAGATTCTTTTGTGTGTCTGTCCTGCCCTCCAAAATTAGCAATGAAGGAACTGACAGAATTGTGAGCATGAAACGTTTCTGATGCATACAAGTAATGTCATAGCAGCAGGGGCATCTAAGAAACCTGTACAGAGCCCTTTAGAGAGAGATCTGGCAGTACAGCAACGTGCACTGTAATGTTGCTATTTAGGTCTACATAAGCAGGGTAGTGCTGAACCATGATCCAATGGCCATGATCATTGTTGTAACCTTGTATTGTCTCTTTCATTTCAGCCTTTATTTTAACCTGTTGTAGCTATGCAGTTTCTTCAAGGAAAGAGAGACAATTGAAATCCTTGAGGCCTCCATATCAACCTGCAGAAAGGGCCGCTTAGTTTGGGAGAGAAACAAAATGCACGCAAAAAGCATGATGAAAGTATCAGAATACCCACAGGCTGCCGATAAACGCAGGCCCACTTAAAACAGCACTAGCAGGAAGAGTTAAACAGGCACGCTCTCCATTTTGTCTGCTCCTGCACACTTCACTGGGGCTGCAAGGAAATCAGTGCTGTGACAGATCATTTATATTAATACAATGCACCTGCCAAATTATTTATACACCATAAGCATCAGTCTGGAGAAAGCGCAGTCTGGGAACTTCATTGGTAGAGAAGAAAGGCTTCACTGGGAGGAAGGCATGTTAAAATAGTGCAGGATTTTGATCTCAGATATACTCTGGTAAATAGRGAGTGATGCCATTGAAGCCTGTAGACTTAGTTTGGATTCACACCAGTGAATGTGATTGACAGGAGAAAAAGTGTTAAAATTGCAGCATAAGGTGATAAGTCACTGACAAGAAAATTGGAAAGAGAAATACAAGCTAGTGTTGGATTGATCTGCTATTCCATGTGTTTTTCCTGGAATAGCTGAGCTTCTCTACCATGCTTTTTTGGCTGTAATTAGTGATTTTCTAATTGCTAAGTGTAGATTAACTCTAAATTACTGGGTATTCCTAATGTTATAAAAGCTAAATAAAATCTACAGTTTAAAAGAGCATGTTTTCACAAATATTAAAGAAACAGAAATATTTGGTAAACATTAATTTGTTCCACTAATACTTAGTTTGGTTAATAAATGGTTTTTATACCATGTGCCCTGCTTTAGAGGGAGTTTACATATTCAAATGTCAACGCTTACTAGTAATGGGCTTCAGATCTGCTCCATACCTGGTCCTTCAAAATTTATATCTTAATATCAGCTATGTTGAAATTTAGAGTGCTCATATTTGGTTCCTTAAAGAGAGAGGTTTTCAGTGCTGACACAGAGGGATTTAGGGGAAGCTGTATGTTTTATTCAGCATAGAACGTTTAATTTACTGCGTTTGATGTGTAGGTCATTAAAGTTTATTGAACTTTTTTTTTCAGCTCTTTGCACTGACTTCAGCTCAGGCCCCATTACTTATGATTTCATAGGATCACATGCTAATGTATGATCCGGTTTCTTCACACTTAAATCAACCTGCACATGCAATTGCCAATCAGCAGTATTCCTTTAGCTTTCTTACTTTGAGTTGTGCTGTATGACAGTATATGTACCCTCAAACCAGAAGGAGAACTTAACATTACTCACTAGGAAAAACTATTAATCAGCAATTAATTAACAAATCAAGCAGCAATTTTTGCCAACCCAGCGATGTGTCTTTTTTTCAAACTGACACTGCATAACAGAAAATAATCTTGCACATTAATAAATTCAGAGAGGCTGACAACACAGCACACAGTTCTCCAGGATGCATGTTCTGAATGGCTATACAAATGCTAACATTCTCTTTCTCCCTTTTAAGAAGAAACTGGTAGACTTATATAGTTTATAAGAAATGAAGAATATAAACAAGATATTAACTCTTCTATTTTCAGAACAAGGGAAGCAAGCATGAAAAATGTTTCTGTAATACCAATATCTTCAAAGGTACCATTTATCAGTTATCTACCTATTCAAGTCAAAGGAAATGCTTTACACCCATTTTACACTACCCTTTTCAAAATGTGGCCTGTGATCTCTGACTGAAGTATTCCAATCAACGAATCTACATCATCTCCACTGAAATGTTCTTAGAACACAAAATTGCTTAAGATATCAAGAACTGGAGAGGCTTTGATCATTCTTTTTCACCAGAGTTGTATGCTAAAAGCACTTGCTAAAAAAATTCCAAATTGTGTTGTGGAAAAACCCCGAAACTAACAGGAAAGAGCATACATCCCAAAGGACCTGGTAAACTGTAAGCTCTTGGATGACAAGATCCAGAGGTCACCCAAAACAGACTAAAAGAGAACATCATAGGGTACACCATAACGCAGAGGCAGGAGAAGAGCACTGGGATTTGCACCTGACCCCATCAGAAGAGGAAAACAAGAACTAAACCTGAGACTAAACATATTAATGCGAACTTCAGTTGAAGAAAAAGAAAAATCACAACAAAAAGTTGTGGAAAACGAACACTTCGCTGAGGCAACCTACAAACATGCTTTGGGGCAGGTGGATGACATCTGAAAGCTCCTGCAAGGCACCAAACCGCCAGGTCTGCAGACTTGCACATGGAGAGGGTCCCCAGAGCTGCTGGGCCAGGGCTAGCAGAACTCCGCGCTGCCTCCAACTCCATGTGGAGACACTACAGGGCACAGTGAAGCCAGTCCTACTTTTCTCTTAGAGAGGATGAAGGAGAATCAAAATGCTTTTGAAAGCCTACCTGAGGAACAAGAGCAATTCTCTTTAGCAACAGTGGGAGGAATATCACGTGCTAACAATTACATTTGTGGGTTGTGAAAAGAATTTAGTCTCTCTTACGCATATTATAATTTTACTCCTGCTTCCCTTCATTCTTTCCTTGGCCTCATGATCAACTTCTAAGATATTTTCACAAAGCAAAGGCACTTGAAGTACTTTGATCTGTGGCTGCTTAAAAATCAGATGTCCTTGCACAGAATATGCTTTACATATTTATAGACCTATTCCCATACAGCTTTTTAAACTAAGACACAGCTAACACTCTCTGTTATAGTCAGAGCTGAATAATTAAATCAACTGACGGAAGGAGATGAGATACTTTTCTGACATTTATATAATTTATGGAAAAATTTCCAGGTTAAACAGATTGGTAGATCTTCAGGTTTTATTCAGCTGTAAAATCAACATGTATTTTAGATTTCAAGAAGGACTAGAGCAAACAGAAGGTTGTCTCTGTTTTTCAGATGTCTAATAATAGGTATTAACACTACCACCTTGACTTGCCTCTGGCCCTAAACCACTTCTTCCTAAGTAAAGCATTATTTCATTCACAAACAATGAGTGAATGCTCACTCATTCTCTCATTTCCTAATTTCATTCAGGACTTTTGAAAACTGTTATTAGGTAAAAGAGTGACTCAGTATCTTATGTCCCTGCTGAGTAAGGAACATAGGGTGGAACAGACATCAGTCAGAGGGGAAGGTGTGTGCTGTTTCTCAGCTCAAAATCCATAGTTTCCCTGTTCATAGTCCCTTCATTTGTGCTTGGAATGATGTGTGCAGGATGCAGTTGTGTTCCAAATGCAGATTTACACAGCACCTTGAGCAGACATTCCTATAGATTAGGGGCTGCTTATATGTTTTATTTCCCACAACAAGAATTATTGCTGAAAAATGGGTTAACTCTGAGTTTTAAAAGTTAGTCCTTTAAGAGGGAATTATTTATATACATATTTTTCTCTAAAATGGACAACAACTGTAGCAATAAGATGCTAAAATGTTTATTTGATTCACATAATTTTGCCTCCAGTACTAGTAGAAGAAATTCTGATATTAGGATTTTTTGAAAATTGCAGATTTCTGTTGTAATCATACCATGTATTTCCCTGTCTCAAAATGATCCTTATGATATTAAAGCATGAGAAGTGCCAGGAAATTATTTGCTTTGTCTGTATCTGGACAAATTTTRATAAACTTAATAGCTTCATAGGGTCATTATCATTATTAAATGGGAAAAAGTACAGTCAGAGTAGCTTATCTACAGGGGATATTAATTTTGGGTTAGAGTTTGGGTTTGTGGTGTTGGTTTTTTTTAATCCATATGACGGTTTCTTACATTGATATTATGCCCGCCAAAATGAATCACCACCTAAATTTCACTACCGGGATAGTAACCAAACAACTTTTCTTAATACAAAAACGTTATTTGTGAGATAGAAGGCTGAACTAAACTATTTGATGAATGGTTTAACATTTTCGTTTTTGTATTCCAAATGCAACAGTACCCTCAATGAGTTCTAATTAAAATCTTACTGCAGTTTGATGAAATACTATTTACTGAAATGAAACTCAGATCAGCATGTTGGTTAATTTCTAATCATTTACCCTATAACAGTAAAATACAGTTTGCAGTCTCTTCACTAGCTAATCATGAGGGTGTCATTATGCAGCCTCTGCTGTCTACCTCCAGAAATAATCAGTGTAAAAATTACTTGAAATTTAGCTACAAATAGTTGTCTAAAGAAGAGTTCCAATCTGCTACTCTAAATTTAATTAAGTGCATATTCAGTTTATGTTTTTTCCCCCGCAATGAAGCTCTTCTTGCATGTTGGGAGTGGTTTAAATAGATTTCAGTACAAAACTAACGAATTTAGCATGGGTCTCTGTGTGTGTGCCTGCTACGTGAGCAAAGAAAAGGGAATTGCAACATCATCACATGTCCCTATATACCAGTAAAGACGATCAGGAAATAGTCAATACAGGAGGCATTAGTGACAATGTTCTACGTATTGAGAAGAGTGAAACTAGAAAACCAGTTGAAAACAACCTAAGCAGCACACTGCAGAAATGCTTTCTGCTTACCTACAGCAAATCAGAGTGATGGAAGCACTGACCAGTGTACGGAGATTCAGCAGCAAGGTCAGAAGAAATGTCTGAAGAGATGAAGCTATTCCGATAACGGAATTTTCTATTTTAAAACCCCTTCAATTTCTTGCAACATCAAAATAGTTTGCTTCTCTTTTGAAAGATTTTCTTAGCAGCATGTCTGCAAGCCCTTGTGCCTCAGCTAGCAAAAGTGTCTTTCAAGCACCTAATGACTCAGCTCTTAACATTTGTGAAAGTATAAAGGAGCAATAAAAATAAGGGGGTTTAACATGTTTTCTTCCGGTTACTGGCCCCTATCTGTGTGGTAAAACTTTCTCATCCAAAAACATATCTGGATGCTTTCAATAAGGAAGACAAGTAGAATTCTGCATTCCAGTAATAAGAGATCCATCTTGAGTGGTTCTTGTAGTGAAGAGTGATATTGTGAGGCCAGTGACCACACACGTGATTTTATGTTTCTAACACTCTTTCTATAAAGGGAAGTGCTTTCAAAGCTTTTTTAATGTAATTAATTTTATTTAATTTTAATGTAAATCAAAGCTTTTTTATGTAGTATAAATAAATTGAAACTCTTTCTCCTTGTATTTCTAGGCCCTCTGCTCAGTCCAAGCCTGCCTTGCTTGCCAAATTTTAAATACCTGTCACCATGAAATACGTTCTGAGCCCTTGGCTGATGCTTTTACTCTAGTGAATAGAATTTTTTGCCTACTTAGTAGATGCCAAACTGGAAATTTGTTAATAAATTTCTATCACTGTCAACTTCTTCTGGCTCCTTTTGTTTTAGCAAAATTGGATCTCAGAGGAGAYACATATCTATTCCTCCTTCATGTCTCAATACTAATTAAGTAATATGGACTTAATTAAGCAAAAGGCAGGCTCTGCAAATATATAATGTATAAGTAGGCAGCATCAACCTCCTTGCCATGGCTTATATATTACTACCACATAACATTTGCTAGATCAGTATCTTTTCATTTCCCATACTGTTCAGCCTACCCTACTACATGATTTGGAATATTTTGGACTTGCAGTAATTATCTCCTAAAACAACAAAAAAGAGCAGCTACTGAAGCAGATAGGTACCATACAAAGTTGTCTTATTAAGGCTGCTATAATTTCCAGTACAAATGAATAAAACTTCTCAAGCAGGAGCAATGCAAGCCTATCCTTCACCTGACTGAACTCAGTCTAACACTGACGTAGTGCGTGGGTACAGGATGAACAAGGCAGCTCACACAGGAGGTGAAGCTTGCAAACCTTGCCCTCCATTTAGCCTTTTAGATATCTAAAGAACAGAGACATTTTTAAGACCTGCTGAGGGCCTATGCTGTGTTAGCCTTGAAAATACATGAGTGGCAAGAGGATAGAAAGAAGCCCTTACATTGTTATACCCTTTTTTTATACTTTTTCCTGGGAAAATTTACAGCCTGAAACGTGATGAAGAATTCTTACAAAACAAAATTCTCTATTCCCTGTGCTGACAGCAAGAGCATGTGCTGAGATAATTTAGGATGCAATTGATCCTAGTCGGAAACTTTCAACAACAAAAACATAAGTACACGAATGACATCAAGGTATCCCACTGTGTTGGCTTCGGGTTACTCTTAGATTTGCTTCAATGCTCTTGTGCCCCACAATGCTTCTCACACTCTTCTTTTGTGAGCTGCAAGAACAAAGCTGAAAGCAGGATTACACTAATGCAAAGATTTCCAAAGTGGAACAAATGAAGACATTTAAGCTGTGTCTGAACTGCGGGAACCACACTGGAAACGCCTTGAAATTAGTCCCTTGTTTATTCGAGGCTTGTGGGCTGCAGGGAAGCCACAGCATGGTGCAGACAGGTTCCTCTGCTGCAGACCCCCCAGGCATCTCCCCTGCCATCTGCATAGATCCCAAGAGAAATCACATCACTGTGAAAAATTGTGATTTTTTTTGTCTACTTAACTTGGCACGGAAGTGACGTATTCAGTTATCATTTGTGATCAACAGGATGATACTCACCAGGGAGTGTGACTTTATGTGTAGACTGCATGGTTAAATACAGCCCAAGTACTCACTGAGGCTCTTCAGTAATGTTGTATTCATTATTAAACAGATCAAAAATYGTCCAAATACTTTCTTTTTATATATGAATTTTCTATTTTATAATGTAACTGTATTGGTTAACACTCCAGAGTTAAACTCTTATTAGCTACTTTAATTACTTTCATTTCAGTTGCAATAAACACAGCTCATTAAAATATTATTTTACTAGACGTATTTACTATGGCAGGTACTATAGTTACACCCTTCACTGCTCTTCCAAAATAGTCATAGTCTGCACACTTTACCTCACTGAAAACACGATATCTTTTGGGTTTTATTTTTGAGCAGCACGTCACCAAAGCCTTTGCCCTTTAGTGGTTTCTAACCAACACACCTACAATGCAGCTCAGTTGTGTCAATTCAGCCTCTTGAACTCACATTTCTCAGCATGCATGTCCAAAAAGAGAACACATCTCTGTAGCATCAACACCTATGATACTACTACTAATTAGTATGACAATAAATTTACAATATTTTATACAGCACCTTCATATAAAATTTCTTTTCCTTAGAAATTTAACCAAGAAAGAGACACACTGGAGTATATACGCATTGCATGTTAGACAGTTCTTTAAATAACTTATATGGTTGTTTCTTTAATCTTCAAATTTAACACATAAAATTGGTGCAAATATGTATAGAGCATTCAATTAATAAAACTGTGATTTTATTCAGTATCACAGTATTTGAGCAAAAGTCTTTTAAACTACATTCGGACAAAAAAATATGTTTTTCTCCASAGCATCAACATGAAAGTATTTATAAAGAGGAAAATCAAGCCATAAATCAAACCACAAATATTCTGACATCCAGCAAACATGCAGATACTTGTGGCAGAACACACATATGGATGAAAAATATATAATTATCTCAATGCACTTCTCTACAGTTCAAGAGACGAGATGTGAGTTACAAGAGAGTTAAATTCTGCAAGATACAGAGCTCTATGGAGTTGACTTGGCACAGAGAGCTTTAAACATATCAATATATTCATTGCATTCTCAATTTCAAACAATAAGAGAATGAGTGCAAAATGAGAGAAGATTTATGGAGATGTCATATTACTACAAAAACCCAGATAATACGAAATTTCTGAGGAAGTAATTTTTCATCTCATGAATCCTACTTTAATTATGAAAGAAGCTTGACTTGCATCCCTAAACTTTTAAAAACTACGTGCACTCTCCTAAAGTTGAAAATCAGAAAGCTGTAAATACATGCAGTGCATGTATTAACACTAAGCAGCTATGGCAACCTGCACCTCTGGAGCTACTAGAGCTGATCATTGATTAGCTTCATGCAGCTTTTTGAGACCCTCTCTGTTTCCTTTTCCTCATCTCTTCTGCTTTTGCACAACCAGACATATCGGAAGGTAAAGGCCTTAAGGGAATGAATGGAAGTTTAGGAAAGGGATTTGTGGTACTGTGCTTCATTAAACTAATCTGGCACTGATCAGGGGCCTGTCAAGCAGCCTTAAAGGATCCCTATTTTTTTGTTTGTTTGTTTTGTGTGAAGGAAGATATGTTCCTACAACCTGCTGTAAAGGACAGATGTGCACGTTATTCCTTGCCTCATTAAAACAAGCAGTCTCATCTGTTTTTGTAGTTATATCAACAAGTCCTAACCTTTGAATAAGCAATCCTGGATTTTGAAGATAGCTGATCCTGTAATGTTTTTTCATGTTACCCCTCCCTAAAGGAATATCTATTAAAACATGAATTGTGCCCCTTAGAAACATATATAAATAATGCGTCTATCTGGCCTAAATGGTAATAAAGATACAAGGACTTAAAGGATTTCTGGTTTATTCTACTCTGAGAATAGAACTAGTATGTGTTAGCACAAAATATAAAAACAATAGCTTAATCCAAAGAAGACTAAAATACACTTCAGTTACAGAGGCTTATTGCTTATTGTCTATTAGCATCCTGGGACCTCCTCTGGTCCCCATTGACTGCAACCAGGCTCCTATAGAACAAGAAAGGATCAGTCCAACACTGCAGTTGTGAAGGGAAACTCGCTTCAGGATAGCAGGCATCAAAAGGTATCTAACGGCTGCTTGTGCCCTGGTGGCAGGTGAGATGATGGGACTTTCTCCTAAGTAGATGTCATCAACAAACCCCATCCCATCAACAGGCACTAACTGACAACCTTTCTGACAGCTGCTCTCCTTTATAAGACATCCCTGCAGCCTAGGACGGACACACAAAATCTTACCCAAAAGTTGTAAGTGTGCCAGTTTTCACGACAAATAGTCCACTGAAATGAAGCAAAAGCATGCATAGTGTTACCCAAATCCCCCTCTAAAAGGAGTAATTTAAAATCAGATATTCACGTGCCATTTAAACTACATCTTTATTTAAGGTGTGCTTCCCCAAGGTCGCTATGATCAGAGTTTGGTCATTTCCATCTCTGGCACACAACACGATCTGGAGGTGGTGAGTCCAGGAGCAGGAAGCGACCAAGAATGTGTAGCATGTCTGACAAAACTGAGCAGAGTCAAAGGCCACACTTTAAACGGCCTCACGCTAAGATTTTCAATAAAGCTTAAGCAAGTCAGGGATTCACTGGGAACTGTGTGTCAGAGTCCTTTGAGCTTGTCTAGAAAGCTCAGCTTAAATTAAACAGAAAAAGCTTGGGCATTAATCTTCTCAGGGGTGGTGTTCCACCAGTTCGGTTTGTTTTGACAGGCTGCCTGCTTGGAAAGTGGTTCCTTAGATTTAGGCCTGGATTTCCAACAGGGATCTCAATTTGTATCCTCAGTGGCAGCAGGTCTCTATTAATAGCATTTATGTTTTGTTTCAGTCCTGACTCTACAAATACCAAGTTCCCTGCTTTGGATGTACTGGACTGTTATAACGAAAATCACTAGAAATTTTCAAAACCATCATTACAAAATCTACTTCAATTAATGGAAATACTGAGATCTGTTCTAATGTTTCAAACGTGGTAGTTTAATAAGCAGGCAATCACATTTTTGACTGAGTGAAACACTACAAAAATGCCTTTTACGGCTTCATTTTCAGACTCTGGAGTTCTTTGCTACAGCTCCAAACTACGCATCTCATTGTTGGAAAATAATCATCCTGGATTTAACTTGTTAATCAAAATGAAATACTAAGAAGTCTCCACACCAAACAGAACTATGGCTCCTCCATGGCTACTCCAACTGTAGCAGCCTCTCTTGGCTGATGCAAACAGTAAAATGAACGTGGGCTGGTGGAGATTTTCCTTTACTTTGGATAAAACAATTTTGTATCAGGTGACTGCCACTGGAGACTGAGAAATAAAAGGGTCCCATGACAGACCAAGTATTCCTGTGTAATACAGTGTAACGATGTGTCCTGAGGTACTCTGAAGGGTGGGCATATAAAAGTGAATAAAAGGATGGATATATTTAGAAAGTTACAGGCAATAGCAAAGAAAGAATAAGCATAAGAAGAGGAAGCTGGAATCTGGGAGCAAGGAGAGGTTGGTGCTGTGCCACCAGGGTAGTTAAAGGAATGGGTATGTTAACAGCATAAGGGTGACATCTCAGGGAGCGGAGTGGTTCAGTGCCACAAGGAAGGAAGAAAAACAAAGCAAGAAAAACACTTCCAAATGGGTGTGTAAGCAAAGGACTTTTCATAAGAGATGGAGGGTTGCAGAGCATTGAACAGATTGGAAAAATGGAATGACTGGATGAATCATGGACTTGAAATTTAAAATTCTACTACTTCTGACAGCATGGTTTTACTTTGATAAAGGCTATGTAAATGACATTTTCTGCCTCAACAGATCTGCAAACAACTCTTCTTCTGTGTTATGTGTGCTGACTTGAAGATGAACCCTCCCCAACTGCCCCTCCACCCTCTACCCCAAGTTTTTCTTGGCTTTCTTTTTYAAAAAATGCAGCATTTATTCTGTGTTACAAAACATGGTGTTCCCCATGCCAGGAAGAACGCAAAAGCCAGACTTTCATTTTTGTGTTATATTGGTCTCATGGCACTACTAAGATTAAACTATATTTTGGTTTTAAGGACTCCTGTCAGACACAGTTCACGGAGAGATGCAGACTTAGCTGCCTTTTTGGTGCCCCCTTGGAAACTCCATAAAAATACTAATGTTCAGGTTCAGTCCTGAGTTTCTGAACATCCCTGTTCTCAGTCCTTCTGTGCACCATGGCACTGCTGCCCAGAGAGTGAGGAAAACAATTCCCAGACAGGCAGCAGAAGGTTCAGTCTTGTTACTGACATCTATGCAAGCCATTACACACAGCACAAACCAACTAAAAAGCATCACCCGTGTTCCACAGATGGCCTTCAGCTAGAACTTGCAGTTTAAGAACAATGGTTGATATCTAAAATCTAAAAACTTGCTTTTCACAATGTCCATTAATGAGTTTTAGACTAAGAAGAAAGAGAAATGTGGCCATTAAAGCTAAAATCAAGTTTCCTGGCAGTCATAATCTGAGCACTGCTGATACATAGTCACATCCCTATTAGAGACACAATGGATCCCAAAACATCAGTCCAGAGATAAGAGTACATGCTGTAGAAATGGGGTGTTGTGCTTCAAGTTTTGTTTCTTCATTTGTTTCCCCAAAAATCATTTATTTGCCATTGTATCTCCCGAAAGAACTGCTCCATTTCACAATTTCTCTAGGGCAATCCAATAGCTTTTGCACGCAGAGTGCTTTGAAGCCCATGTGAAAACACCAACAGCTCCTTTGTCCATCTTCTAACACTATGGTGTTATGGACATGGTGAATAGGATGATTTTTCCATCTAGGTGGAAAAATGGAGCAATTCCTGACATTCATTATTGAACATGATCAAAATAAGTCCCCATAATTTGTGCATATTCCATATTCTTTCAGTTTTGATGCTTATCACAAATTTTTCATATTTCATTCAACAGCTGTTTGTTCTTTACTTCTGTGATATTATAAGGAGCTGATTATATGTTTACAGTTCTCACATATATTTTCAAGGAAAGGAAGAAGCCAAGAGTTTTAAATGCTCAGCAGAACTTCCTCCTATTACAAAAAAACACAAACGATATTTCTACGAGTACTTTAATCTTTTATCGTCATTGCTGTGTTCTTATTTGATAATTCATATTTTTCCATTACTGTGCTGTCATAGGCTTTGTAGTCAGCTTTAGTACAGAACATCTTTTTTTCCAGCATGCTGCTTGAAAATGGAATATTAGAGGCCTGCTGTGCTGATCAGCAGTGATAGTCCCCAGCTGATCCAGCAGCAGTGTCAGGGCATTATTTGGCAATATGCTGAGTTTTATTCTCACTAGTTTGTCTGTACTTATTCCCAGGAACATGGGACTACGAGTATCCTGACAAGGACAAATGGATATCCTTCTGCTGTACTAAAACTGCTCCACCTGATCTGATTTAGAGTTTTGCCATTTAAAAACAATCTTCACTGATGTCAATAAAACTGATAAAAGAATTCAGAATAATTTAATCTGATGGTTTGCAAATAGCCTTGTCTAGGATTTGCACACAATTTTTCCCAAGTATTAAACCTAATCTTCTAATCTTGGGATTCTCCAGCATAGCACTAAGCCCTAAGACCTAATTAACTGAAAGTGATGTAAATTCTGACCCAATTAAATGTATTAATGGGTAATACCATAAAAAAAAAATTAAATAACACCATAAAATCATAATGATAGTTCAAGAAAAAATATGAATGTGATTGAAATGTTGTTCTCAAGGATCTACCTAATAGTTAATGGAGAAGGGAGCAAAGGAAAATGTTCCTTTCTTTCTCTTTTCTTCCATAAAAAAAACCCACAGAATTGTTTAGTAACTTGCAAAACTCATGAAGGACACAGAGGACAGAGGGATCCCATAATTTTGCTCTTATCTCCTGTACCAATCCTTGCTACATAAGCAAAATGTGTAGGAAATGTCTCTGTTGCACCTTGATAACTTCAATACACTTTAGTTATAGAGAGTTGACAGTTTCAGTTTAGCTGAAAACCAACCCAGAGTTTCCTAATATCAAATGCTCCAAAGAAGGGATGTAGTCACTAAAGACTTGAATTGTCTAAAATGCTCATTACTTTATCAGTAACATGAAATTAAAGCAATTGGGCATCCAGATGCACCTCAACAATTTCATGCAAAACTCACTGTGTAAAAACTGTCAAGTCAACAATCTCACTGTGGCTGGCAGGAAATTATTCCAAGGTCAACATGTTACATAAGCAATCATGAAAAAGCTTATCTGAGAGTAGGCAGCTCATGCTGACTCCCCATCATGCAACAATCTCAATTTACCTTTCAGCCAAAGTCATGGTCTAGTTTTCCTCAAGTAACAAGTTCTGTATTAGTTGCCCTAAAGACTCTTCACTGTAAATGCACAATCTGAATTGGTTAATAAAATATTACATATTAATACCTGTTTTCACCATACCTGAGGTAGGAAATAAGATGATTYTGAGAAGAAATTCACCACTGACTGGTTTTTCTCAGCTGACATGGATAGAAAAAATGATCTAATTAATATTTCCCCTTTTGTCTCTGAAGTAATTTCACGTTCAGATTTATACTTTTATAAATTTCTTCATTATGACAAATGGAATATTAAGCCATAATTCAGCCTTAGCTTTTTTCCGAGATTCAGCTTCCATTATGTTTTGAGAAACTTATTGCTCCAGTTCCTCATGTTCAAACATCTAAATTCCATTGCACTGCTTCTGCTGCTTGGTTGGGTAAAGTGATGTTTACTAAAAAGGAGCCAACACTCCTTAAGTGAATAATGAATCCTAGTATCTACATGGGAAGTGTTCTTATCCACATGAAAGATCATATTTGCATTAATAAAATACTGCATGGATGTCTATGACAAAGCAAGCAAAAAATATTAAGAACATAGACAAGATGAAAAGCAAAAACAATTCTAAAAAAAACAACCCTTGCAAACAGGTTTTCAATTTTTAATGTCAGTGCAGAACTCTGTCTCATTAAAAAAAGGATTAAAGTATATAAAAATGTAAGGTGATAAGCATTTATCTTCTGTGTATTCCTGTCATTTACCTTGGAATATAAGTAAATAAGAATGAATAAATAAAAATTCTACAAACATTGTGTACAATCCAATGTATGTGAAACCCTCTAAATATTTCCCATCTGTTTAAAAAAAAACTCTACATACATTCCTCATACATTCCTTTTTATAATACAGGATAACAGACTATTATCGGTTCTATTGCTAGTACATCAGCATTTATGTATTTTTTAAATGTTAGCTAAAAATAACAAAATAATCAATAGTTCAATTGAAGCTGCAGTCAGCTTTGGTCGATTCATTCCAGTATTTTTGTTATGTTGACTTAAATGTTTTTAATTTTTTCTCCAGTGAAGAAGAAAATTCAGTTTAAATGTTTTCTCTCTGTACGATCCTTATTCTTGTCCTGCCTTGCTTAGCTCTCTTCTTGTTATTAATAGCACCCAACTGAAAATATGGGAGTTCTGTGGCTTGCCTTCTTAATAATGAATAAAGGTGATGCATTGTATGAAACTGCCTCAATAATTTAAAAGGTAATATCAAGCAAAGACTAACTGTAGTGGGCTGCAGAAAATATATTGCATTGAAAAATGGTTTATGAGTTGCATAGATGTTAAAATGCTAAATTTAAGTACCAAGTTTCTAGTCTATTAGAAATGTTAAAGTTTTAACACCAAGCACGGCTATTTTCCCACTTGTTTTAAGTCATAAATTATTTTCTATTCCTGTCCTTTTTTATATATATTTAGAGACAGAGTACACATTCTTCTGACAGAATGCCCCTTTACCTTCAATTCTACTTAGAGGAAGAAAAAAAAAGAGATAGAAGAGTTCACTATAGTCACTGCTTCTGTTCTTGAGTGTAAAGGCCAGGGCTGTGTGTCCCAGGTGGAAGGTGACATGGTGCCATCTGTCCCCCTGCATACTTCTGGAAAGCACACGGGTACGGTCATTGAAGAACTTCCCAGAGATTTTTCTCTCCAATTCTTTATCACAATGGATGATAAAGATAACACAACTTGTTTTCATCTGAACTAAAGGCCAACTTCCAGCAAGGGCTGATCTTAGATGTTTTGCTGCTTCTGCAGTCATTGCTCCCCATGTGGCACAAAGAAAATGATGTTGCCTGTACTCATGGTGAGAAATTGTTCCTAGAATAATACAGGAATAGCACCAATTGCTATCGGGATGTTCACATAACAGAAATGTTCTGCTTTCTAAATACCACGTGTGAGGTAGAGAATTAAGCACTTTTAAATGGTTTCTATTCAAAGTGTGACCCTCACAATTATTTCTAGTGCTTTTATTTGACCAAACCCAGATTTTAGAGACTTGGTATTTAGAATTCTCCTTCTCTTGGGATACCATCAGACTGAATAAGCTGCCTGATATTCAGAAGGTGGAAAAGCAATCCACTGTAAAGTATCTTCTCTTTGATTCTCAAAGTCTAAGTTATACAATAGATCACTTTTGATTATATAGCATATAAGTGTACATTTATGCACAGGTTAAATTATGAAATTAAGTAATACATGCACATTAATATGAGATCTCTCATGCCTATTATGTTTCATGAAATCTTCTCCAAAACCAGTAGTGAATAATACTTCCAATGCTCTCCATCTTACGAGACTTGAATTCTAGCCAACTAAACGGATTAAACAAAAAAACAGTACAAAACAGAACATGATTCTGACAGAGGCAGTAGTAACTTGCATAACAAAACTTAATCGTCCAGTCAGAGAAAATCAACAGATTTAGACCAATCACACAGTTCAAGTTCAGGCTAAAGAAAAAATACCCTTCAGAAACAGTTTCAAAGTTATACCTAGGCACAGACTTATTCGAACATAGCCCTTTTATGAAGTGATCAAATGAATCAACACTGCAGTATAAGCACAATCAAAAAAAATGAGAAAAAAACAAAAAACCAAACCAAATCCAAGTACATTATTTGTTGTAAAACATTTGACCAGATGTACTAAAAGTGTTTTTATTGCATGCAATCCCCCCCGTTTTAACAGCTAACTGAAAAAATATCCAGATACATTAATGTCTGGAAAAAAGATTTAAATCTTTTTATTATTCATCCTGCCCCTGCAGAAGTAGGCAATCCCTGTAAGGGGACACAGGCACCTCAGTGCCTTGCACACAGTACTTGTCTCAAAAGAGTAAAGCTCAAGGAAAGACATTTTTAACAGGGACACGGCCACATACAGAAGAGGTAAAGATAAATCAGATGAGCAAGGTAAACAGCTCAACTTTTACACCAGAAGCATCCCATTCTCCAGGACATGAGATGGGATATTTGAGAACAACAATGTTGGTATATTTACAGTCTGGCACTAGTGAGCAACTTGTAACAGGCAGTAATTGCCAAGTCGTTCTGGGGAACAGTGAAACTCTAAGCTGTTCTTCACGTGCATTTGCATTTGCATTTACAAGTAAAGTTCCAGTATAGGCCACAATGAATAAATAGTGGTACATATATATAATTCCTAATTTTGTATTAATACAAATTTATATGAAAGAGTCTAGAAGTAAAACCATGCAGTTCTGAATCTTGGAGAATCTCTCTAAGATGCAACATGCACACAGATGTAGACTGCAACTTACTTTACAAAGTCATCAACACTGACTTTTGAGAGTGATGCCAGTTCTGCAAAAAACAATGAACTAGAAAGAAGTCTTTATGCTACTTTGTCCTGGTATTGATGACATATAATTTTTTTTACTTTGAAAAGAGCAACATGATTATTTTCAGTTTTAACAAAACAAACACAAACAAACAAAAGCAGTAATAACAGCAATACATAATATTTACATCTCAAGAAAATACTGCCACGTTATATTGTAAACAGTGATATTACATTATGTAGTCAATAGTTAGATATGAGTATATCCTGTATTTTGTAGCTAATTTTATCAAATGAATGGTTTTGAATATGCCAGCAAACACATTTGTCTCAAAAGCTTTCTTTTTCTTTACTTGGAGTTAATAGTCTTTGCACATACTTAAGCAGAGTCCGTACACAGGAATTTCAGTATAAATTCAGAATAGCCATGTTATCGCAACAGTGGTCACCATAAAAATGTCATTATTTACATAAGAAACAGAATGATAGCACCATCCTTCTAACTAACAAATACCCCAATGCATCAAAATAGTTCAGAAATAAAATAAAACTGGATTTACTCGACTCTTTAGATGGAAGGAATAATTTAGTAAAATTTCTTATTTTTGAGCTTTAATACTGAATTTAATCCTCCATTTCACACTTGGAACGTTTAGTGTTTAACCATAGAATACATTTTAAAATGTTAAGTCTGCTTCACTTTCCTCTCTATTCACCAAAACAATAATTGCAACCTCTGATGCCAGGTTTGTTTTATTAGCTCATTAAGATAACGRAATGGAACTTCTGGTCAGAGACTCAGAATAATATTATCTAAAACTTTGTGGAAAATTGTGTTGCTTGAAAAGCACAGCGAGATGCAAAGATGCTATTGAACATTTTATCCTCACTGGCATCCTGTACAGAGCAATTCACACGGTTCCCGAACCCTGACAGCTATTACCAAACTGGTATTTTTTTATCTGAAGGTGTCAAGAGTTCAATACTCTCTGACCAGAATATTTTGGCTATTCCATGCACGGAGRGGGTTATATTTAATATAAAATTTACCTATTTAACCATAGCACGTATTACAAAGGATTTCTGATTAGCAGGTCACTACAATGTGTATTGCGTAATACTATACAAATATAAGGTACGCTTAGCAAAATATTTGGAATAAATAGTCGAATACCAATACCAATGTGATTTCCACTGCCAGTCCCTGGAATACGCTGACTGTCACTATGCTGGGAAGGAGCAGGGGGGCTGCAGTCAGCTCAAGCCCCTGCTCTCTTTGAAAAGCTTTTGGCAGTTGTTTAGGGTTTATGTCCTTTGTTGGGCTGAGGCACCCGTTCCATCCAGCYAGGCTGGCCTGGCTACCCCAGGGACACACCCACTCTTTTAAGGAGCTCGAGGAGGAGCATTTACAGCAGCAATTGATGCTGGTGGTACCCACTTACCTTAAACAAAGGCAGCCCTGCCCCGCAGGTCACACCCGCGCTTGGTCACACCCTCATCGTCCCTAATTATCAGACACACATGACCCTCCTCGTCTGCTCTGAGCCTTCTGTCGTTTCGGGGTTTATTGGTCAGTCCTAGAAGATCAAGTTTATGAAATGCATTGTTACAAACCCTCCTATTTTAAGACACGCCATCATAAAGCAAAAGAACTGCCATACTGATATCCCTCCTTCCCTTGAATTGCTGTAGAAACCCAAAAGATACTCGTTCTTTTACTGTGATGTATTTGTAATTTTTCAGGTACTGAACCTGCATATCTTGTCAAATGCCATAGATCCATTTAAGCTGCAGAAGTTAGACATGAAAAACGCTTATCCAGATAAGATACTGCAACTCCATGAAGGAAACAGTGCACTCCAGATCCTCTGTTCAGTCAGTTTTGGGCTGTAATCGACCTTATAAGTGATTTCTGTGTACACATATAAAAGCCAACTCCCCTGCAGCTGGGGGCATCGGTTACTCTCTGTTAACTGCAGCTTCCTTTGGGATTTTTCTCCAGCTGTAAAGCCATTCTGCAGTACTCCGGACTCATTAACATTGGAAAAGCCATCTAAGATCATCAAGTCCAACTGTTAACACACATTACTGTGGAGTAAACCGTACCCCCAAGTGCCACATCCACATGCCTTTCAACATTTCCAGGGATGGTGAYTCCATCGCTTCCCTGGGCAGCGTGTTCCAATGCCTGACCATCCTTTCAGTCAAAAAAAATTTCCCAATACCTAATCTAAACCTCCACTGGTGCTACTTCATTGGAAATGAAATAAATTCTGAGTTCAATATAAACATTCACATAAACAAAAGCCAGGATTTGCAGGTTTTAGTCTCAGGAAATTGTTTTTCAGTGGGAATAAACTACAGTATGGGTACCCTACAGCTTTCAGAGTTACCTATTTCACCCTGTTCTTTGCAAAGCCTCTCATTTAAAACTCAAGAGCCACTAGTGCAGGTCCACACCAGTCACAACAACTTACAACTACTAAAGACAAGCTGTATTATCAACCCTTGGCAGCATTTCAAGTTTAGATCCCTCTTTCAGATGTTTATAGAGTTTACAGTAATTACTATTAGAAAAAGTCAGTATTTGTCTAAAGACCTCATCACCTGTTCCCACCATTACTTGATTTCCAAAGTAAAGATGGATAGATGATTTCCAGATCTTTTATGGGTCAGATCATCTGTGATGTTAAATCTGTTTTCATCAGATACCATTGAATTATACTGCTCAAGATCCAGCCCCTTGTTTTCCTTTTTTCTGTTAATTTTTCTGAACCAGATGCTATCACACCACAAAGTTAACAGCAGAACTGTAACAACAGTAATCATACAGTGCTAGAGGATAGTGATTTTGTTTTCCTGGCACGTTATATAAATCTTCGTAGAAGATGAACCTTTTCAGGCAAGTATTTGACATCCAATTGTTTAAATAGATTTATTGCTATTAAATGATGCTTCTGTACTTTTCTAAGGCAAAATAATAAGGGAGAGAGAGAAGGAGATCCAGAGAGACAGAGTGAGAAGCCAGGTTACTTTTACAGGTTCCTTCAATATTTCAGATACTTTATTTTCCTTGCTTACCCTTGTTTAACTCAAGAAGAAAAAGGTGAGCTATCCAGACTGATAGGTCCTAGCTTTAGGATATTCCTTTCAGAGCACAAGTTGCAGGCTCTCTACATTGTGAATGAAATCTGAAATGAGGTAATGTGGCAGAAATGCATCCTTGAGGCTACAGTTGTCACAATATATGTACAGATACACTAACATCGTTCCATTAGATCTTTTTTTCCCTGATATGTTGTTATACAACCAAACTCAAATTTAGAGAACTCTTATGCCATTATACTGTTATATGGTTACAGGGACAGTAAAGGATGATTTCTTGACAATTCCTCTCCAGATCAACAAGTTAATAAAATTTTAAATGTATTATAAGGAAATATTTATATAGAATCTGTCTTTTTGATTTTGGGAAATAGTGTCTTCTTAAGCACTTATAAAACCTTATGTCTTTAGGCAGCTACCTAGTCTGCAGTAATTTCTTGATGTTTTTGTTAATTTTAACTTCTATTAATGAAAACTTTTAACTGATACAGAAGCATCAGCACATAGGAATAATTGTTTAGCTGATAAAGATGTTAACTCATATTTGAAAATCTAATGAGTTTATTGCCTCTGTGCTTGAAAAATACTCAGCAGAGTTATTAGGTGATAACATAATTGTTCTCTCGCCATGAAAATTGGATTATCTACTTAAAGAAAAACAGATGAAGAAAGAAATGTAGAGCCAGGAAATAACATCTCTTTATGTATGTACCTAATTATTAAAGCTTTAATAATAATTACGTCATTTTTAGCAGTTTTCCCCACTGGTATGTTTTAAAAGTTTCTGATGGCTTCTTTAGTTCTTTGTGATACTGATACAGAAACTATGAGGAGAAATGGTGTTCAGCGATGATGTGAAATAACTGGAGTTTTCCTAATGCTTAGGACTCCATTTAGGCAGCAGCTGAAACAGCTCTGGGACAGACAACCCTTTACAATTCCACAGATTTTTGAGGACATATGGTAAGCCACATTGTTTTCACAGACTGTCTCTGGACGAGGCAGGATACTCAGGAACAAGCATCATCTAAAGTTCATAGCACTTTTCCAATATTGAAATATTTTATGTTTCTCAAATTTTAGTGGTCTGCATTATCGAGAGAAGCTCCAGAGCTCCTTAGAGTTGCCTTTGGATGCCTCAGTCGGGATAACTGTTTTGGCTAAGATCAGCAACCTCATTTAGAACTGCAGATTTGGCATCTTTTCCAGATTCACTCCTGAAATATCTGAAAGAGAGTCAGCATTGTTGAATTCAAATAACACAGAGGTCCAACGTAGCTTCATCAGCTTTTCTTGAAGCTAAGGGAACACACCTGCTACAGGGAATAATTACAACTCTCACTTAAACTACTGCTTCTCTTCTCATTATTTTATAAACTGTCATTATGCTGGGGATCTTAAAAAGGGAAGTTAAAATGTTTTCTGAGTGGGCAGTGAAAAATGTTCATCAGTAGTCTAATGACTATTAATAAATGTTATCGTTCAAGGCACCTTTGACTCCTTTTATGTCCTAAACTCATAGATTTGCTTGTAAAACTGGTATTTTTCTTAGTCTTTGATGGTTGCTTTCAGAGAAGAAAGAAAATACAAGTTATGTAACTTGGTACATTTTTTGAAATTAATTTTTAATATGAAAAATGTGTTTATGTATTAAAAGGATAAGACGTAGTTTACCATAATGGGTGGGGTAGCATAAACCCCAAGCAAACATAACATAGTTTATGCAAATTTTATTTGGTATAAAATTAAATAAAAATAATTTTACATTCATTAGACAAGTATCACACTTAGGATTGCACTGAGTTGTGAAATAATGATCTGTTAAACTGTGTATTCATCAGCTACAAAACACTGCCACCCTCTTTCAAACCTTATTACCATATTTCTAAGCACCCTCATTTATCTGCTAAAGAAGAGTCGCTCACAGCTTTATTTGTTGCTAATTTTCTTGCTAATAGTCTACCTTTAATCTTCATGCTTTTGGAAATACAAGGCTTCTGCCTTCTGCACACATCTCTATAAGCATCTGCCTCCTCCATACGCGCACATTAAGAATTGTCATGTGGTTCTTAGGTGCCTCTAGTTTGCAAGTGCAAAATTGTTGACAGACTCCTGTAAAATAACAACATAGTTCTTTCTTTAAAATTTGTCTCCAGCTCAAAAAGGTCACTTTACCTTATAAATTACTTTTCTCCCTCAGCTCACCAGAAAACTTTACAACTTTTCTAACATTAATGTTCTATTATTAGTAATATGCCCAGCATATAATTTTTTGATATAAATAAAGAATCTCAATTATGATTTTTCAGTTAGCTGAGTTGATTTTCTTTCTGGCAATATCCTTGTTAAATAAGAAATGTTATACATGCCATAGCATATACATGCTGTGTACATTCACCATGGAAATTTGAAGGGACTCTCACATCCCTCAATGTGAAACAGAATTGTATTTATACTCTTACAAGGTGAAGAGATCCTATGAATACAGACTGATCTGTCCCTGCCCTTGTTCTCTTTTCCAAGTACCCTGTTCATAGTGAATTATTAGTATGTCTTACTTTCTGGGTGAATATTACTGGCACTCTGGCCAGCTCAGTATTACACACAGTTCTCTAAAAACCCCATATGCTTTGTGTCCTCAGGGGTGAACATCCATAAAGATCTGTCCCTCTCCCCTTCACTTTCTTCCAGCTAGGTATTCCTCTAAACCTTGTGGGAGCTAAATTTATCTCAGACTTGTATCTTTCTATCCAATTGAGCTAAAATTGGACAGCAGCTTTAAAAATTATTGGAAAAAGAATGACAGGAAGATATATAAGCACACATACACACAGGATAATTGATTATTGAAGAAGTCAGGTTAAAAGTTAAATTAAATCAGCACGTACATTTGATTATAAACCATGCAGAGTGGAATTAAGTGCTAAAATGTAGAAAAACACTTGAGTTTCTACTGAGGCTACATGCAGTGTTGATATTTTAAAATCTGATTCCTAACAGAAGTCAGTGATTCATCCTTTATTTCTTGTGAGAAAATGAGAGGTTTACATCATGTGACGTTTCTGAACTGGCAGACCAACTTGTACTGAAGCTCCATTTGGTGCCATTAAGGAATCRACTGTCTTGAAGTTGTTAGCTTCTGAAATTCCCTTCTGTCGGTGAATACTTACTATTTATACTGTTTGGAAAGGAGGATAAGTTTTTCTGCAACAGAAGAAATGCTGAGCTGCAGCTTGTTAATTTTTTTTGTTTTGATTGGCATGTACTTCTCTTCAGAACTCCCAAACAGACAGCTTTGACCATCCTTTTTGTCATGTTTTTCACTTTCCATTTATTGTTACCCTTAGCTGGAGAGGTGACAAAGGCTGTGGCTCATCTTTTAGGACCCTTCTCCCAGTAGAGTTCTAACATTCAACAAGACAGTAAGTACACAGCAAAAATGGGTTTTTAGTGTTTTTTTAAGCAGTTATGAAATTACCTTCTGTGTTCAGGGGGAAGAATTTAGTAATGAAAGTATGCTGCATGCTATTCCTCTAAATATAAGCTTGACAAAACTGCTGCAAGAAAAGTGTCTTCCCTCTAACATGTCTACTGCTCAAAATACTAGTTGGGCCATATTTTACAAAGAGTGGTTGACATCTTCCTCTTTCCAATCCTAAGTGAAGTCCATGGCACTCTACAGTCAGGCCCTCCAGCTGTAGCCATCAGCATTTCAAATGCCTCATCCAAGAGCTGGAGTTCCACTTCAATTAAAGGGAAAAGAGTGCTAGAACAGGTAATGCAGCCAAAAAATCTTGGGCACCAAGATGTAATAGGATGAGTTCTCTCTCTTTCCCTATCTCCATGGCTATAGACAAAACATAAATGTCTGATGTAGACTGCTTTCACAGTATTCTTACATTTAGCTGGCATTAAGTGAGTTTAATCCAGGTCTATGGCGTTTTTCCACACTGAGGTGGTAAAAGTGCTAGTATTTTCTGGGAATTACAAGGCTACATTTTTTCATTCCAGATTCATATGGCAGATGTGCTAAGCTTCTACAGATATAGCAACCGCAGCATCAGAGCTATATCTAGAAATTATGAGTGTAGACTACAACCAAACACAAAGGGTTTGTCTCAGTGATAGAATCAAACTAAAATACTCTGATATATTATTTCATATTTTCTTTTTTTTTATGTTTAAGTGGTAGAAAAATTTTCTGTCTTTTTTTAGAGAGCATGAAAATTTTCCAAAAGAGTAAATGAGGTTGGATCCCAATCTCCTGTGCTTTTTGGCATACTTTCCCCAAATAATTCCATTTTTTCACATATGTAACCACAGTTCCATTGCAAAGTTCTTGTTCTTGGTGATATAATTACAAAGGTGGGCATAGTGAACTCAAAATAGCTGGAGATGTGTGAGGCAGACCAGCAGTGATGCAAGAGCTACGTTGACACCAGTGGGATCAGTACCAGGTCAGTCATCTGGAAATATGATCTCTCGTTTCATAAATATGCCTCTAAATCAATCTTGCTGTTGACATTTCATCAGACTAAAATAATTCAGGCAGTTCATTATTGGGAATATTTACCTGCAGCTGTTTGGAGGGTACACGCGGTAAAATTTGCTCTTTAATTACTTTGCCACAAATACTTGTTCAAATGAAATGCCCACTGGTAGTTAGTAAAAATACGTCGTTACTGTTCAATCTTGTATGCATTCAGATGAAAACTGTGTAAATGCCATCAAGAGAGTCAAGCAAATTGAATCCAAGCTCCATATCAAATGAATTCAGCTCTTGATTGCTTTGAAGAAAAGATTAAATGGTAAACTTCAAGATCTCACTATACAAAGCTCTAATAGACCCATGTGTTAGGAAGTAACAAAAAAAAAATTACCATCACATATTTTAAAGTCTTAAATATTAATTTTCTGAGTAAATAGTGTTTGTTATACACTGTAACACAATGTAATTAAGTGTACACACTGAAACACAATACTTGCAGCAATGGTGGAAATTTTTGCCCCCAACACAGTCAAATTCTAATGGGATTTCTGTGCTCGCAACTACTGACCCCGCAACTACTGGCACAAGAATGCTACAGTAGCTCAGTTCCAATGGCTGAAAGAGGAAATTTTACTGTGCAGAAATTGCTCCAGATATATGTTGTGAACCTGTACAAAATATGGTGGATGAACCTTTTTTTAAGTAGAAACAGGAACACACTGATTTCAGCTACAGTGAGGGAGAGTTTGCTCTCATTTGGTGTATGTCTGATATTTTTTAAACTTTGTTTTGGAAGTTTATTCTCTACTTATCTTTCTCCAGCTATAATTACCTTTTAAAATAATCTTTTTCCATTATCAGATCCAGACGACTTTGTTTCCCCTGCTGAGGAAGTGTACTCGCCTTACCTGTCCCAGTAATTAACTCTGGGTATCTATTTGTGTTGTCTCTGCCGGGCAGCACCCTGGCTATTACTGCAAAACAAGAAGGCTCAACACTACATTAGGCTAAAAATGATTTATGAGCAGATGAAAAAGCTACTGACATTGCCAAGGAAAAAAGTAACAAATGTCAACCAAGCTTTTAAATGTTCCATGCTCTTTTAACTAAGGTTCTGGTAGAGTAGCTAAATATACTACACTGTGTATTGCATCCTTGTAACCACTGATTGCTAATTCCAGAGGCTCAGTTTACTGATGCTTAACCAAATGAGCAGTAAGCACGTTTATCAACACTGCTGAACACTGTTGTATTACTGAATAAACACGATCAAGGGAAGGGTTGGAAGGGAGAAGAGAATTTGGCTGCTGGTGATAATTTCCAGTTGTGAAGCAATTATTGAGATGGCAGAATTTAGTATGAGAATAAGGAGTTTACTAAGTGCTGGATTTGCATAATAGTAATACATGTCACTTTAAATTTCCTCCTGGCGTTTTCATGCACTTTTAAAATGAATCCTAATTATAAATGTTATACAAGTCTCACATAATGTGAATTTACTTGTATGCACATTTGCATTATCCTCATTTTTAAGTGTGTGATGATTAACATTAGTAGCCCAGTTATTACGTTAACTGCAGGAGTATACTACACACCATCTTTTAGAAATTGTTATGCACATGAAATGTGCAGAGAACTCTAAAAATTCACCCTTAATMAACCGTACACAAAAATAAAAAACAAATAAAAAAACTTTAAAGTGAAATCAGGATTAAATGCGAAATCAGGATTAAATATTGTATTTGACATACTTAATTTAAACAAAAGAAAATTTTTTTAAAAAAAGCCCAAACCCATCACATTGATTTTTGATACTGTAGATTGAAGCAAGGCTTTTCAAAGAAGACAGTTAAAGAACATACACAGAAACTCACTTTCTCATGTGAATTTGTAGGCTACAACATTCCATTTTTCAGGTACTGTGTGACAAACATGAATGACGTTAAATTCCTTTGAGCACTAGTACGGTTGTTCTGAGCAAGACCATTCTCCAAAGTGAGTCACTGCTGCCATCTGGAAGCCAATGAACTGAATTAAGATGTTTATATCTTATGTGAAGACTAAAAAAAGCATGGCAAAACTGGTAAAAATAACCTGAGGTGAGTGAACATGAAAACATGGATCCCAGCCATGTGAAAACAGTGAAGTCCATCTTGCAAAATTTATTATACTGTTGTACAAAATGTACAATTCTGTATAATCATGATGGGTATATATTTAAAAAATTTTAAATTTTTTTTTTTCTCACCAGAATGGCTTATCTTTATCCTGACCTAAACTCCTGAAATCTCTCCATTAATATTAATAAACTTTCAATCCATCCAGTACAAACTTTACTATGTGAAGATTTCCTCATGGAGAAATCATTCTTTCCAATTTTCTTTTTTCTGAGAACAGGGAAAAAGAAAAAAAAATCATACTTACTTGCATGCAGATAATGCAGAAAAACTTTGCATGGAGTCTACTGGCATTTGTCAAACAAGAAAAAATGTTTCCCAGAGTCTATAGCATTGAGTTTTCCTTGATAAATCCAATGATACAGTGTTTTAGTCAGGCAACTGCCTCAGAAGAAATGCATTAGCATATGGTTAACATTGCACTCACATAGCCAGCTGCCTGATCCAATTATCCTAATTTAAAAGAAGAATAATTTATGTTTTCTAGTAAATGCCATGTAGAAATTGTGCCTACATTGCGTCTTCTAATAATTTACACAAAAGGTTTGGACAATCTAGGGGAGTAAATCCTATGGGACAACAAATCTCACAGATTTTTTAGAAAACATTTTCTTAAGAAATAGTGTCAGTTTATAAACAGTTGATCTCGAGGTCAACCTTTGAGAATTCTTCCATTAAAGACAAGCCCATCAGCAATGTCTGAGGCCTTAGTTTGACAGAAGTTATAAAGCTCTCCCACGGTTTGCAGGGAGCACGAAGCCACTGCAGCTCTGGGCTCTTGCAGAGACCCCGAGAGGCAGGCTGAGCCTCAGGTTCTGGGAGCTGGACCGTTCTGAGTCCTGCCTATAGAGGGGCTCCACCGCTGCCCTCACCCTCAGTGTCAGTGACCCCCTTCAGAGAGGGAGTCCTGGCACCTTTCTGATTGAGAGCTGCAAGAGCAGCAGTATTCCAGGCACAGAGGTAATTTTTCTTTGTGGATTTCTTTTTTCTAATTAACATTTTTGCATGGCTAATTAAATTTATTAACAAAGCTATTTCATTGCTCAGTAAATAAGAGTTCATTAAAAACACATTATTGAATGCTTAACAACAACACAATGAAAAGTATAAAAAGGGTAAGTTAATGATCATATTTGTACTAATATCATGGTATGAGAATGCTCATTAATATTATTCATTTTAGATTGCCTCAGTAAACATTATTATTTGCTACACATTACTAACATGTTTTAATGATCTTTTATTTATTCAGTGAACAATGAAAACTGATGATGTGCAAGCATTTGCTCAACATTTTACAGCTTGTTATAGGTTATATTTGTACACAAGGACAATTAACACACCAGCACACAAGAGATTCTATTGGCAGCACGAAGCCAATCTTAGGAAATTATCTGTGACCAACTCAAAACTTTGGAGCAGATAAAGACACACCTGAATTCTGTCAAAGAGGGCACAGGGGCCCTGCTGACACTGAGGTTTGGGGCTGAGCACTCAGCGAAAATGTTGTCACAAAAAGGTAGAGACCAGTTACTGCCTGGTTTCTCTAAGCAGAAGCAGTCCCATAAATTGGTAATGTGCTTACATGGGCCTCTTTAAACCACTTTACATACCTAATTTTGGACATGAAACTCTTTGCCCTGAAGTTACACCAAGTTTATCTTTTCAGTTTTGGAACAATCAAATTTTTCCCTCAAGTCAGTAAGAAATGTAACAGTTCTCCACACACATAACGTCCAGGCAGTTCCAAATCAATCCTCCAGCCTCTTTGTACTACTACTTTAACTAACTTCATCAATATTATTTATTCATTGTGGGTTATACGGAGACAAAAGCCTACTGCTTCATTAGTCTCACAAGAAGATACATGTAAATGGTTTATTCATCCCAAATTCAATTGCTGCCTTGTATAGTTCAGTCTCTCAGGGTTAGTGAAATAGTAGAAAACTCAGCGTATTTTGCACATCACTGACTGTTTCTTACAAAGGTGTTTGTCTGTGTGCTGAAGAGAGAGATGGAAACAAACATACTGGTGAATATGGATTGTATTTACGCGAGAGACTGTTTCATCTTCTGATTTGCTACCAAAGCACCTACATACTGCCTTACTGCACACAGAGAGATGACATAGCTCAGTGTGTTCCGTCAGTCACTTTTAATTCCCATCAACTCCAGAACTACTTTATAAGTTCCTGGGGTGAGTTCAGTTTCCAGCTATCACAAAGTCTTATGTAATTTCCTGAGACACCTGCATAGCTGCTCATGAAATCTGTTGCTACAAGTAACAACCTGAGTAAAAATGCTATAAATACTGTATCAATTGGTGAAAATGTAATATAAATTAAAACAGTATGGTTAAGTGTCTCAATAGGAGAAGTAGAGTGAGAAAGAATCATTACTACTGAGCTGTGAAAGCTGCTTCCTTAAAAGTTTGGGATTAAACACAAGAGCACAAAATTCAGAAATATAACTTCAAACTCTATCAGACTTTTATTTTCACACTGGAGAGAAAGGTTTCCTGGTTTTAAAAAGACATAAGACTTTTTTTGGTCCACAATTATCTGTATTTTCAGGTGTCTCTGCTTTGTTGCCTGACAAAACACTTCTGATGTAGCACAAGTTCTGCCTCTTAGGGCTTGCTTTACTGGTTTATTCATAGGGAGTGAATCAATCCTTGAAGCGTTTGACCTCTGCATCGACTTAAGAACGCTTAAGGGTTTAGTTTATTTGTAAATAACCTTTATATGGATTAAAACGAATGTGAACTTGATACTTGTTGTATTTGACAAACACGTAGAAAAAAAGTTGTCACCAAGACTAAGAACCTGAAATAGTGGATATGAGACCACAGCAGCCCTGTGTAGCTCTCAATAAACAGTCATTTGCATAAGAAAGCAAAGGTTTGCAATACCCAGTAAGTGGCAAAGTTATGAACATCACTTATTTCCCTCCATATGTCAATGCAAACCATCTCACTGCTCCTGCACAGAGTTCTGTGGAACTCCATGTGCTTTGGCCTGCCTGTGTTGTAGCTGTGCCTTTGCCTCCCCCTGACAGGGTGTGCTCATGGGAAAAGCATTTCCTCCTGAGATCTTGAATTTCTTCTGTTCTTATCCCCCTCTTTTCTCCAGGGTAAATATACTGATGACACTATTGCGCATGCAGAGCAACGGCACTTTGAAGACTTGCACAAATGACACCATTAAAAACAAGGCATGATCAAGAGAGACAATGTTATTCAGAGAGAATGAAATTTAAATGGGAACTTCAGGATCCCATCTGCACATCCCACTTCAAAGTAACTTGCAGAAAATCCTCCATTACCAAAATGAGTGAATGGTACATAAGTAAGGGATTCTTAATGGGAATAATATTCATAGCAAAAAATTGAAAACAAACCCCAGATTAAACAAATTCTCATGCAATTTTAAAGTACAATAAAGAATTATTTCACTGAAATGAAAATATATTTGAAGACTGCTTGGCTACAGGAAGCAAGTTTACATCACTGACAGTTATTCACTCTAAGAACTCAGCTCCTGACAGAAAGAGATGCATTTTATAACATTCTTAAAAGTGTTTATTTCTTCCTGAAACTATTATGACACCAGAGTCAGGCATTGGGATACTAGAAATTTGATAAGAAGTACTGTGGTATGCTAAATGTTGGTTGTGTGGGATGCATATGTATGATATCAGAACTGGCTTCCTAAAGAATGCCATATAACTAAGTTTGGGTGTGACAGAGGCAAGGCTGCAGCCAGATTTCCATACTATTGTGCCATGAGGCACAGGCAATGGACTGCAACATACATATTTTGTCAGGCCTCTTCAGAGAGCACTTGTAATCAAACCTCCAGAGACACTAGTACTGTTCTTGCCCTAATCCATAAAGAATAATTGGACTTTTAACTGTAAGGAAATTTAATTATTCTTTTAAAACTCCTGACAGAAAAGTGGTGGCCAGCAGGAAGAAATTAGAGTATGTCACTATAGCCCCTTGGAACACGGATTTATAAATAGGGACTGTGGAAGAATCGGACGTGTAAATCTCCAGAGTGTATAAGTGTAGGAGGGACAGAGCAGCAAGGCGTTTGCACAGTGTTTCTTTTTAATTAGTAAGCAAACTGAATGGTAAATCCACTTTAAAAGCAGCTGTCTCTCGGACAAAACAGAACATGGGTGTCATCATTTCCCAGAAGTCCCTGATATCTCTAATTTCTTTATTCCCAGGGCTTTCTAGAGAGATGTGAAGCCTAGGTTGCTGCAGGAATTTACAGCAATCTAGGCCAATCGCTTGGCAGTACCCAAGACTCTTGTATTAAACTAGCATCTGAGAAAAGTTTTTCCAGCACACAAGTAATGGATTCCCTTCATTTTCAGAGCCCAGTAACTGCATCTGTGCACTGTGCTTCTATTACCTGGTGATGCTACAATAAGACTATGCCCTTGACAGCTTTTACTTTAAACTTTATTAGGCCTGCACGCCTGCATAAAGACAGGTTATATTTACTTCTCTAACTGAAACTGGCAGCTCTTGTTTGTATAAAGCAGAGGCAGAACCATTCTGGGTCAACTCATTTCATTCACTATTTGAAAAAGACTGTTGGACATCAGTTCACTGTAGACAGCAATTTTTTTCAACCCTCTAAATTGTCTTTACTTTTCTACCTCACATTCTTCTATTTGGAAAACAACTTAATTCAGATTCCCACATTACTGTTAATTAGCATTGATTTAATTATCAGTTAAGCATATATTTAAAGTAAAGATACATAAATTCCTGAACCGGGGCCAACATTTGTGCCAGACAAATCATACAAACTATACAAACCTATAAATATTCAACAAAAAAGGTAATTGTAATGATTTAAAATAAAAGCCATTTTTAAAAGTACCATTAGGTAAATGTCATCAAAATAATATTATGCAGGTTAACATAATTGTTGCCTTTGATTAGGAAATTCCCACCGACTAAAAACAATGGTAATTTCAACGTAGACAAAGGAGAGCAATCATTAAGTGGGTGTTAACGAATTTCTCCTTTATTAAAATATTTTCAAACCAGAAACTGTGATCTCAGCCCATTACATCAGTACTTGTGTTTATTCACCTATTTACTCAGCAAGCAGCTAATTCTACTTACTAGGATGCCTTCAAAACACAGCAGAAGGTAGTAGTTGAACAGCAGCAAAGAGCACAGTAGCACGCTACAAATTTGATTTTCTAACTACGTCCAAACTATTAAAGACGAACAGCTGGTTTCTTCAATTTATTTTGATTTACAGATGCAAATGCAACATGCCTCATGACCTCTGCCCTCAACCACTCTATGTTCTGTGATAGTGAGCACTTCTCACCCTGGCTCGTGTTCCTTCTCTACTGCCCAGGCAGCAGTGGCAATACCCAGGTATCCACACAGTTTAAGTGCTAATTCCTCCACCTTCTACTGTCATTCTTGAGGTTAGGTATTAACCAAACAGGTCATCATTTAACAGAAGGAAGAGATTTCCGGATCAATAGTGAAAGTTTTGGGTGATTACTCTGACTGAACAAACAAGTAAAAAGGTAACTCTCGGTACTCTTTTTTAGGTATTGTGTATATTTAGAGAATTACTGCTGATAGCAGGTTCAGCATCAGCAGTGTTCTCTACAAAATTGGCCTTGAAAGTAASTGTAGACTGAGGGCTAAATGGACGTTGCTTTATGTGTGTGCCTGCAGAGTCACCTGTACAAACATACAATACCTGTTGTGGAGTTTTCAATGCTGCATTAACACTGAGATCAGTGAGTTAGGCAACAGTGTGAATAAAAAATATAGCACCTGTCCTATGAGTCCTCTCCTAAAAATGAACAGTAAAATTCATGCCCATGAGACTCACGTGGGACAAGATAACATGATTAAGTTCAATTTTCACAGCATTTTATTGTGAAGAATTCTGTTTTCAAATAGAGCAAATACTGGCTTATTCAGCATTCAAAAGTACACTGTAACTGAAGACCTAAACTCATCTACATGTCCTTAAAAATAGTATAGTATATACAAGCTAATTTTTGCATTAAAGAGCATTTTATAAGCTATTCAGTAAAAAGGTCTCATAAAACAGATCTAATACACCAAGCTACTTCTTGGGATCACTTCTGGGTGAAAATGTCGCCCATTTCATCTACAAATATATGGCTACAATTCACTAGAAGTCTCTAGATAAAATTCCTTACGGAGTTAAGGCCAATATTTTCCAAATAAGAAAATTTAGCACAGGTCATGACCTAATTGAAGAAGGACCTTTAATACCCAATAGAGCATTAGGAAGAGAATGCAACAACATCTTTGGAAGGCTGCTCTGTACTTCCAATTATTGTTTTATATTTATAGCACTTGTGGATGATGAAGACGTGTATTATTGATGAAGTGTAGGCAACTTCTTCTGAGCTCAGTTTTTCAACTACCTTTGATTTCCAGCCTCCTTAAGAGTGCCAGCATGGAATCCACTGTGCGATGGGGATGAAGACTTGAACAATATCTCAAAAACAGCCACATGCTTGAGGGTGCTTCCTGTACTCTGTATTAGCTGGAAGGTTTTAAATAAAATTCCTTTTGACCTACGTGTTATTATCGAGGATCACATTTTCTGCAAGCAGATTGTCAAAAATGCAAAATGGAAGTTCTTCACACTAACCTTTTATGGAGTCTTTCTAAAAATATAATTAGCTAAAAGGACAAGTTAGAAATCGTGTTAATATTAATTGTAGCAGATGGAATTTTGAGGGGAAGCAGAAAGGCTAATTTTAATTTCTGATTTAAAAATAGAGCTGTACCAGCTGTAAGTTATTCCCAGCCAACTCGTACTCACTGAAAATGAAAAAAAGACTGTCAAGCTCATGGGTAGCCAACATCCTTGCTCACATATCTAGAAGCAGCAGTATAGCATTGCACACAAACCCTTCTCCCAGAACATGATGGCTGTGTTAAACTGTGTCAAATCTTAAAGAGATTTATTCTGAGGATAAGAATCTATAGCACTTGTCACCATAGGTGATATTGCCAAAGCTGTGCAGAATATCAGCAATTAGCTTACTCTGTAGTCATATCTGTGAGCAGAAAGTGTGCTTGTTACCCAATACAGGTCTGCTTGGTATAAATAATTCTAGCAGTTATAAGTAAAGTGCTGATTTACTTTAAAAACATGATCTGGCTTCAAATTCTTCAGACTTCTGGAGGAATTGTAGGTGCTTGTTGGTTCATCAGTTAGCTGCTTTTGCTAGATTAATTGATGTATTATCATTTTGGGGGGAAAATCGTCTTTTGCCTTTCTAAATTTCCAGACGTATACGTATCAGCAGTAACCGTCTTATCAGCGACAAGCCTTTCCTGCTGAAGTACTTGTACCACTTCATTTCTAGGAGTGATTCATGGTATCCATTCAAACTCAGTTACTTCTTCTGAAGTTTGTCTAACTCTTAGCTATTCAGGAGTTAGTTTTGACATTTCTCCCACTAAATTATAGGATGCCTCACCTCTATGAAGATACAAATGCCATTTTAGCAGATCAGGTGCCATCTCCAGTAGCTGACTAGCCCACTAACTTGACTCCATGTCGTTAAACTTCCCCCACATGGTGACTCAGTTCACGTACTTCAGTGTGAAACACCTCTAGTTAAAGAATCTCATATCGTACATCTGCTCATAAATTCATTAAAAATGCTTCAAAGAGACTCATTCAATGGATTAATGCATGCAGGTCATTACTGACTGTTAATGGAGATCTGAACTGATGGAAATTAATTGCTTCAGGATTAAATTAGCTTGTGCTAAGGGATTCTCACAACTTTTGAAGGAAAATACAAGCGCACCACCACCTCCTCATCTCCAAAGTCTGCTTTGAACTTCTCTACTCTTTTTAGAAGACCTTGTAGAGAAAATACTGTTTCTAGTCTAAATCTTGTTGCATAAGCTCTGGTGTTGGGCATTTCCAGAGACTGCAACTTATTCCGTATCTGTTTCAGGCTTTAATTGTAGGTGAACCATATTCAATCCAGACTGGATAAACTCCAGAGAGATGTCCTTTCTTCAGCAAGATGAGAGGTTAATGGTATTTTGTCTGCATATCAAAATATAAATTTCCCATTTTATCTGGTTATATATATGATTCAAATAAGTAAGGAGTCTTTACTGCAGTACCAGCAACTTTATTGTTACTAAGAACTCTCATTTGAGTATTGCTCACAGTATTCCAAGGGTTAAGTATTGTTTTCTGTGTACATTACAGAATTCCTTGCTGTCTCATGTTGCAGCCTTAAAATTCAACTGTACTTTATTATCAGCTATCTAGGGTTATTTAAAGCCTGCTTTCTAAATAAAAAGATGGTTAAAGAGATGGGCAAGATCAAGACAGGTGCAATAGTACTACATTCTCATGTCTCAGCCCCAGCTGATATAACACATGCCAGTTTTATATAATAGTGGGTTTTATCTATACTTGCAGTTTGACGCTGATTGAAACAGAGTTAACTTATTAAATAAGTAACTGATCTTGTCCAAAATAACTTGGGAGGTGTGAGGGGAGAGAAAATGATGAATATATATAATATCTGTATATATATGTGTGCCTGTGTGTACATATACACCAATTTAAAATAGTCTTTGCTGTGTTTTTCATTTAAAAGTTTATTGACTTTAAATTCTTTAGCAGATMAAGATGAGATCAGAATAACTTAGAGCTCCTTAAATATTGAAGTAAACCAAAATCTGACTTCAAAATGGCACATGGCAAATTCAGGCTGACACTAATCACTACGGACAGACAGCTTTCTTTTAGCTTTACAATCATATCCCTATTACAACATCAGAAGAGGAGCTAAGAAAGCAGCCTATTCTTACTGCAAAACCCAGAAGAGCATAAATGTTCTCATGATAGAGCCCTTTTTAACACAGGAAATATAAACAGTGTTTCCCTAATCCTTGCCAAAGAAAAAGTAATGGCAAATGCTTAGAGTGAACCTAATATTTGCATAAGTTCATTAAAAAGGCAGATTTTTTTTCTGAAATTTCATTTAGCTATCATTCTTTGGAGACGAAATACATTAACAACTTGTAGAAAAAGGTGTAGCCACTTAACCTAAAAATTAGGCTAAAAATGCAAAGAATATCCACCTGAGATCAGCTATTACACCATTTTCTCTGTTACAGGGACATCATGCATTTATAGCCATCCATTTACAGCTCCTGAACTTGCTTGGCATCTTGCTGACTAATCTTATTAATATTTTTATCTTTCAGTATGCATATTATATGCTAATCAACAGCACCTTGTCGGGGTTTTTTATTTATTCTTTTAGTCTCAGCTCCTATTTAATTTTCCAAAGTCTTGAATTCTTCAAACCTGCTTTGTTTTTCTCCAGAAACTACAAAAGTCCAACCCTAGGGCAGATGCATTTGTTTAGCATTTCCTTTAAGTATCATAGCAGGAAACATCTGTCCTAACTCATTGGATTATAAAATGATGGGATCTAAGGAGACATCTGATGACAACTTACAATGGATGCCACAAGATAATCGCCAAAAGTTTAAAAAATGCACAATGCTTTTAAGATTGAATCCCCTACTTGCCCTGTGTCCTAAGCAAGTAACTAACTCCACCAACCAGTTTTTGTTCTTTTAAAAACAACCTTTGCTCTTATTGCTTTTYGCTGCAGGACACCTGCCTGGTGCCTGAAGTAGTGAGACAATTGATAAAAAGTGTTTGGGAATGGCAATAGAACATTGTACTTTGAATGTTGCCTTCTAAAATTCCCCTAAAAGGTGAAAATTTAAAGAACAAGTAGAATTAGCCAAAGTTTCCAAACTGCTTTTCTATAATTAATCTTGTTAAAATCTATATTACTCCAGCTACCCCTAGATCTCTCAAGGCCTTTGATTATCTGAGAATATACCAATTTTATTCCAGCATATCTGCAAGGAGCTGAAACAGATATTGTCTCACAAATACTGTTTAAAAAGGCATTTGTATGGACACTGCTTCTGCACAGTCACACCTTTGCTATTTAAACAGCAGAGAAGCAACCAAATACTATGCAGAAATGGAATACCACATTGGTAAGTCAAGTACTACCCAAATACAGTGATAATTATCTTATCTTTGTATAATCTTTTGCACACAATTCAAATCTATTTCAAAATTTTACACAGCTGGAATCTAAATGCATCTATTACTACTAACATTCAGTTTGCCCTTCAAGCGTGACACAAAATGATTGAAAATTAAGTAGAGAGAGTTCAGTTTAAAAGAGTAGGAGCTCCTGACATACTAAAAGAAAATATTTCCTGAAAATTCCCAAGTTAATGTCAAAGGACTCCTTTAGAAAGTGGTATTATGCTATCTAAGTACTGAATTTGATGCAATTATTTGTTGTCATTAGTGAAAATGATACATTAATAAAAGTTGATATAACATTGCAAATATACAGAAAAATGCACATATCTTCTGTATTACCTTAAAATGGGATTTCAGTGAAGCCAAGACCTCTGAAGACACTGAGATGCAGCATCTGGAAGAGCAGCAAAATGTCCTCTTTACCCCTCTGTATCTGTGTCTCCTCATCACTCACACTCCACTTTGAGATCCATCTTGCCTTCCACTGAGGGGCTTTGAAGACAGTGAGTGGGCTTCATCCTGTAGCTTTTGGGAATTGTTAGCTAGTAGGCACTCTGGTGGGGTGACTCCCAGGAAACACACAGGGTATGTAATGATYATTACTCTCAGCTGTATTTTGTAAGTTCAGTCCCCCCATCCCAAGTCCCTAAGAGGCCTCAGGTGGTGTCTGGTTTAGTGTCTAATAAAAACCCTGAATCAGACTCTATGGACATTAAAAAACATTAGAAAATAAAATACTAATAAAAGGAGAGTTGGATCTGTGTGTTTCTCATCATCAAGCTGCTGGATGCCATATTCTAACAAATGCAACTGGGTTTGGTTGGATTTTTTTCCCTGAGACTGCTATATTAAAAAAAAGAAGAAAAGACTTTAACAGGATGTATTGTACAGAACAGCCGTGTATTTCTGTGAGGTTTTCTCAGCCTCCATCAAGCACACAGCATTCCAGTTTACAGGAGAGGAAGAGAAGTTAATTTAGTTGTTAATTTTGAAGGTCATGTAGCTAGATGGTTTGTATACTTCATTGCAGTCTGCCTTGTATAGCATTTCTTTTTCATAACTATATCCTCTGAAAGTCTCCAAGTCACTGCTCAAAGAGAAATCCCTTCAACATGGGAAAACATCTGACTTACCACAGCAGTTCAAAATAGAAATATTGTGACATATTATGCCACCAGTCACCCAGTGACTATTATCAATAGCTACTACACATACTAAATTAACTCTACAGGCACCCACAGCTATGTGAGATTCGACCGAGGCTTCTGTTCTGCCATTTGGGATACCAGGTTCTTGTGTAGTTGTTTGTCTCTCAGTGTTGTTCCTTGGCGGCCAGGAACTTCTTTTGTTTTGTTCATGACAGCCAATTATCTGATTTTTCACTTTCTAGAAATTCCCAGGTCTTAAGCAGAACTAACTCCTTCTGTCCAGTCACAGGTTTTACTACCTTTGCCTCAGACAGACAACCTTCATATCACCTCCATCCCACTTGCTGTGGTCTTCAAATTGCCTCCATGCAGTTTACACCCAACTGAAGCTTGAAAGCATCACTTGCACTCCGTCTTTGTTACAGCATCCCTTTTGTTTTTGTTTTTTAATTAAGTTTCTCAGTCGCTAAAATCTGTCAGTGGTCTGTTCTTTGGGCCTGTGGCACCATCTGAATAACGGTGCTTTCCATGAACTGTGTAAGCCTTATTTGTAACTTGAGGATAACATTGTGAAAGTCAATTTCCAAAGAGAAAATCGAAGCCGTGACAGATGGAACATTGTATCAGACCTTCAAGGCAAGAATAGGACCAGCAAAACCAGCTCCCTTAGCTTCTTTCCGTGGCCATTGGCAACACATAGCTAAAGAAGTCCATCATGTATTGCCTGAAGCTCTACATTCATGTTTCAAACCTAGGTGCAAACTTGAATTTATTAATCCTATCCCTTCACAAGCAACTCTAAAGCTGACAATTCCTGTTTTGTGCTTCATTTCCTTGACAATGCCTCAGTTGTGAGAAAGAGACAAAGTTGCTGTTTTGATCAATTGATATTTTGTTTATTCCTTTTCTAAACATTAATAGAGGTGCAACCACTTTAAAAGTTTAAATTCATAAAATAGAGAGCAAAACAGCAATCATTAGACAATGGATGTTATCTCTTCTCTCACTGCCTACAGGAAAACAGCAAAACATTAATATTGACAGATGTGTGATAAGGAATGAATCATCCTAGGTCACTTTCAACCACTTCTGCTCTAAATCTGGGTTTCAGCTCTCAGAGCCTCTTGTCAGCATTGTTAATTACCTCAACTGTCCGTACGGACAGAACGATGCACTTCAGTCCTTTTCCTGATGGGGATTGCTCCAGGTTTCATTCAGCTTACTATTAATTGGACAGTATCCTGCATTCCTTGCTCTATGGTCTAGTAGGCCAGCCTGAAAGAAAGGATCCAAAAGGTACTGTGAAAATTTTCCTTTGTTTTTTTCCTCTCACTCCTACCACATATTAATTGACAGTGTGACCCAAAGCATGCAAGAATCAAGCAAACACACTAACTTAGCCCAGAAACATCAGTGATTTTTCATCTCTCTCTGCAGAAAGAAATGAATTAAATGGTTAGAACATTTTTTCTGCTTCTGATCTTTTAACTGGATTATCAATGTCCTCCTTTGATTTTCTCAAAGGCTTATTTTAGGAAGAAGGGATAATATGAATTCTAAGGCTGCTGTCTCCTTTGAAACAGAATTTTAAAAGCTGTTTTATAAGAGGGGAAAAGAAGGATTCCATTGAAAAAGCAGCCAGAGGAATGGGTTGTTCTCAAGACAAGCAGCATTGAGAAAATCAAATCGTTCTAGACAATTTTAGTTCAACTGATGAGACAAGCAGTTAGAAGATGCTGATTTGGACAGAAAGAAGCTGGCAATTATTTTAAGATCTGAAGAATAGAAACTAAAAAGCAGATGGGAGGAAAAGAATGACAAAGAGGAGAAAATACAAACATCATGAAACTGGGAAAAAATAAACTGAAAAACTTCCCAGCATGTATTTGTATGGTGTATCTGTACTTAGCTCGTAGACAAGGCTGCACGCCGTTAAAAACTGGCTAGCTCAGCTTTATTTGGCATGCATCACGTTAGGCAGAAATTTTAAATTTATTTGGACAAAATTTTCCTCCATTCTAAACAAGGTAGAGCCACTCTGACTTTACAAACCCTATTGAGAGTAGACATAAAATGGTAGAGGGGTCATTCTGTTTATCAAATTTTGATTTTCATTAAAAAGTAGACAACATAGTTCTGCAATATCGTAAATATGAGATCAAAATTGTGCCAATTAAAGCAAATACTTCAAATACAAGCTCAGAAAATCTCAAACATCTGACTATTAAAATATAGAGAGTATTTATAACACACGAAGTCTTGCTAAACTAAATAGGGGAGGCTTGAAGATKTGCAGTTTTTCAGCTCAGTTGATCATGCTGTCAGAGCGAAATCGCAATTAAATAAGAGTTTGGATGACACCTGCAAAATAACCCTCTATTACACCTCTTTATGAAATGTGTTTTCCTATCGTGTATATTGAAATAAGTGGCTGTGGAAACATCCACTTTTCATTTAATAATCAATCTTATGTATGGAAATAAGGTTTAGATCAGAAAGGAGACAGATGATTATCCTTCAGAGAATAAGAAAACACAAGGTATTTCATCTTTTAGCATCCTGATTAACCACAGGACAGATCTACAGATAGCCTACAGTAGTGTCACACTGCAGAAAGGAACAAAGTTTTAAAGTTGATTGAATATTTATCTGTAAAAAATATATTGCTATGCAAAATTTTGCCGTAAATATTCCATACAGATCTTGAACTCAGTTCTGAAACATACATCATAATCCCAGTTTTGACACTTTAGCAAACCAGAAAGTTTTTTGATTGTAAGTCTTCTGAACATGTTGGGCTGTCTGCTTTTTGAACAACATAAATTTCAAATGGAAGTAACTTGGAATCTAATATGTTGTATGTGGTTTGGAGTCCTCAGTCCTTCAATTCTGTGCTCTAAGTGTTCCAACATTGAGAAAATCATGTTTCAAAAATTTAGGATGACCAGTACCATAAGCCTGCATAGACTTAGGAGAAAAAGATTAACTAGACATGGTCAAGAACTAGCAAACCCTGTTGGACATCTCTTGCCTTCTGGCTCTGTAAGAGTTTAGAACAGATATTTTAGTCAGAATATCTTTACTATAGATCTTTGTTATATATCTCTGAAGAATAGCGAGGTTTATTTTCAATATAGTCTTGTTGCAAGCTTACAGAGCACATTGTAAAGATCACAGAAATGGCACAGATCACATCACAAGTACCCACAGACCCCCCAATACAATGAAGATTCAGAATGAACAAGCACACTCTTTAAAGGACATAGAAGAGGCTTTAAAAACATCTGAGAGACTGACTTTAATGTTTTAAAATGAATTATACATATGCTGAAATTTTCAACTATGTTAATATACAGAGAATTCCATACACATGCAATTTGATAATTATTGCTCTACTTAATGGTTTTAGAATGTGTCTTTGGAGACTTGGCTCCAGTGAAAGCAAGTGAGACTGAGGTTCTAAACTAGAAATTCGTTATGCTCTTTTGAGCATGTTCATTCTCATGCTTTTTTCATATTATATGAAAATAGAAAGCAAATCTGGATCCACTGGCATATGAAAGCATCTAATCAGCTCCCTTCACGTTAATTAATTGTTGTTCCTAAAGCTAAAATATGCTCAGTCTGGATTAGGACCCTCATATCAATCCCCCCCAAATTTAAGGATCTTCTATACAGTGGCAATATAGGCACTTTGCAATTTGTTTTAATTATTATTAATCATCTATCTCCTCAGACACCTACTCATTGTTTCCAAAATGCTTCCTACATTTTTGTTGTTTTGTACTTGTCCATAGTCATCTGCACAGGTTCTGTACATATGTGATGCTTCCTTTGCAGCAAGGAATGTAAAACTACTTCTGGATTCGAGCAATATTGTCCCAAGTTTGTCCCAGTCTCACAACAGAAAGAAATGTTAAGAGAGCTTGATTCTCTACCAGAAAATTTATAAAGTGTTTCCTACTAGAACTCTTCCAGTAATCTGAAATTCAKGACAGCATTCAGTAGAGGTGGATTCACTTTTTGTTAGTGTGAATAACCAAAACCACAAGGCTTCTTTTACATTCAGAAGATGGTCAGTATCTACTTGACCTGAAATGAAGACAGCTGGAATGATGCAAGTTGATTATTTTCCCTTTCCTCATCATCATAGCAGATTATTAGTTCTTGTCACTAGCAATTTCTTTACACTCAAGTTCTGCTTTGATGTACAACAACTAAGATCCTGTATTTTAGCCATAAAAATATTGCAGTCATGCTAAAAATTATTCTGAAAGCTGCCAAATATCTCTTCTTTCTAAGTTTAGAATATCCCCTGGTTCAACCAAAAGAAAAAACATTTCAAAACTCATGAAAATAGATCTGTTAGGAGCAGGACATGTTACTTTGCACATCCAGTCTGTTGACTGTGAGGGAATCACAGAGGAGATGATATCACAATACTAAATGTGTTTCTGAAACCTGAATATGGAATACAGGGAGAAAACTCATTCCAGGCACCTTGTGTCAACTACAGATGGGAGAACCCGAGAGAACCACGTTACCTTCCATTAATTATGAAGTATTAGCCTTAATCTCCTGTAGTGTGAGAATATTGTTTTACACTGCTAACAGGCCCTGAAGGAGTGGTTCATTCTTTCCTCCTCCACTGTTAAGAGTTTCCTAGCCAAAACACTGTAAAGCTACAGAATCTCACCTCGCCCAATGCTACTTCATGGCTGAAAAGAATCCCGGTTAAACCACAGATGGTGTTTCTGTAAGGAGACCTCAAGAAGCAGCTTTGCAGAGAAAATAAACACACAGCAATAAACCACAGAGCCATGTTATTTATCCTCAGAATGCTATCAGCTTCTACTCAAATGATTGATTCATGCTGAATCTGTAATTTCATTCCTTTGCTGAATGGATTCATAATGCTTTTTTAATTTCAGCTGATAGTAGTTTGGTTTTTCTAATACCTATTTTTTTAATACCTTTTTCTTTTTCATTTTTCTTTTTTTTTTTTAACTAATTCTTAGCTGCTGGTTTTGGTTTTGTTTCATAAAAACTGTGACTAGGGAGGAGATTTCAGGGAAAGGAACAGACTTTGGCATTTAAAGCAAAACTCACTAAAAATAGTTAATCTCATAAGCCCCAAATATTTTTTAAAATTGGTAGTGTGAATCTCTTTAGCTGATGAATCTCAAGAAATAAAAATTAAGTGAGAAGACATAATCGCTTCTTTGCAAATTTTTTCACCCACAGGTATCAAGGGAGACCCACCAAAAAAATACATTCCTCATTTGATTGATTTCTGCTCAAAAACTGTTTTAATATAGTGTTGCAGAGAAATGGAGGGGAAAAAACGCTCAGTCAATCTACAGACGTCATGGATGAATGCATGCCAATAAATTAATACATAATGCAAATAGTAAATAAAGAAGCACAGCTCAGAGAACATGAAGGCTTCCTACTTGCCGCCAAGTGCAGTCAAATGTCACCTGCTTTCTTGCAGAACAGTTAAGCAACTATGGAGAAAAGTATTTTGCAAAATGATTGATGTTTATACTGATGAAAATTGGAAACCACTAGCTGTTGCTTTCTAGCTTCCACAAGCAGTCACCAACAAATAAGAAGCAGACTGAAAGCCAACATTATTTAAAAATACCACGGAATGAGATATTGCACTAAAAAAAGAGATGACCACATGGACCACAACCACCTGGACTGGTTGGATTCATCTAAGTTCCCCAAAGTGAGTACTACTGCATATTCTGTGTGACAGTGGAGAAACAGATCAAGGGAAATAAGGGGATTTGTGGCTCTGATGTGATTTGATATTGCCAGGCAACCAGTACACCAAATGCCTTAGAACTGAGAGAAGAAGAAAAAATATTTGAAGATGGTTTCTCAGCATATGCAATATATAGTAAGCAACCATTAATAAAGTTGTGTTCTATGCAGAGTGAATAAATGATTTTGATTTTGCTCTCATCATTTYAAGAGCATCTTAACAGCAGTAAAACCCACCTGAGACATTGGTGAAGTTTAAACATAACCTGAGTACATCTATTGACTGCAACGATATTATGCAGTTATGAGTGCTGGTGCAGAATGCAGTCTGAGCAGCTCTTTACAGAATGGTTCAAAGAGAAAGTACTTTTATAAGCAGTTGTTTTCCTTATTAGAATTTTCTAGAAAGAAGCCAGTACTTAGAGTGGGTTAATATTCAGACTAGAATTACTATGCACATTCTTCCATTTATTGAGATAGTATTTTAATGCGATTTTAATGACTGTAAAGAGCTCCAAGACATTTGCAGGAATACTGCTATATAGTGGCTGATTACATTATGAATTTTTAGTATGTCACTTTTAGTGCAGAGGAGAAGGAGTTAGAGAAGTGCAGGTACCAGTAAACTGAAATTTTCAGCAGCAAAGTGACCATAAGGCAGTGCTAATACTCTGTGCAACCTCGACTCCTTCTTCCTTATATTTGCACAATGGCTTTACTTTTTTTTGTGCTATATTCTATGCCTTAAGCTTACAGGCTGGAGCTGCAGAAATACCTCCTTATTGTGTTTGAATTCTTTTTAAAGAAAATATTTGACACAGAAACTGCTGCACTCAAAAGCAAGAGGCTGGACTTCTGGCATTAACTCCATAAAAACATAAAAATTTGTCATGCAAGCTACTACGTACAGCTATTGCTCCTCATAGCTAATTTACAACATTGCTAAACTGGATATCAAACTGTAAGATTACTCTTTTGAGTGCCCACCATAATAAATCTATTCAATGTATGTGAGTTAGCAACTGCTTCAGTGTCTTAACCTGAAGGGAAGATGGTAGCAGTCTGCTAGGCTCTGTTATACTTGAAGCATTTAATTTAATTTAATATTACTTTGCATCACTGTTGGAATATGGCTAAAACAAACAGGTTCAGAAATTCACTTATTCTTACTGCAGCCTAAAATCTGACTTATTGACATCAAGTGAATGATGGAAGTGAGGAAATGGCTTTGCCTATGCAGGACTGGTGGAGGTTGTGACTGTGGCAATGTAATTTATTAAAATGGCCGTAGGTTCCTAGCACATCTGCACCTCACACCTCCCACAAACTACTTTCCTGTCACTATCCAGCCTTTCCTACTACACTGATAAAAGCAAACATGAAATGAGCCTTTCACATCAAAGGTCTCTGTAGCATGAATGCATGAATTCAGGTCACCAGCAGAGATGAAGACAGTATCCCATCCACTTTGGTTATGCTGATTTATGACACATGAGGATCTAGTTCTTTACAGGACCTGTCATCCCGTGCAGGTGGATCTCAGAGGCACAGAAATCTAACCACAGCTGGATAGTCAGTTACCATTGAGACAGTGACTGAAGTGGAAAATCAAGGAGATTGTTTATCTGCTACTGTATCTTCTGTTAATCAAATATGGAAAAGCCCAGACTAGAGCCTTTCAGCAAAGTTGCTTTTTAAAGAATGATACACATTTTCTAGCCRTGGAAACATACTACATGTGCTATCATTTTCATTACTTGCCCTGCAGACTTGGGAGTATCATATTTCACACTGTTTTTCTTGCCTAGTATACTGCAATAAACCGTAATCATCCTTTAGCCCAGTCAGTCATAGCCTAACATATCTTTCCATCACTGACTCTGCTGATAATTGCATGCCTGGAAGTTTGCCAGGGGACAGTATGATATTTGTTCTTAATATTACCACTCCAAATATAAATAACTTTCTTCCTGTATTTCACATGAGACAAGGGAGATGGTTGACAAGTATTTCTTCCTCTTATTTGTGTCAAAATCTGTATTACTGGGATATCCAGAGCACAATTCTCACAACATAGTTCTGTAGCTCTTCAAAACACCAATGATAATATTACTTTGATACAATTTTTAGTGCTACATTAACAAGCACACGACCTCATTTAAATATCTTGTGTTTTGGGCTGTTTTGACATCAGCAAGGATATCCTTACCTATCTATTTATTAGGGCTCTAAATATTTCTTACAATCAGAAGGAAAAGATTCACCTTGATATCTATTTATACACATATGTATAAACGCAGACACACATGTATGTGTCCACACTGGTACAAGTTCAAGCACAAGAACACATATCATTCTTACATATAAGGTTTGAGATCTGATAATTTTTGTTAGAGAAAGTCATCATCTATTGATAACATTCATGTAGAATGATGGTTGGTTTATTTTRTTTCATGTCAGAACTCACAAGCATCTTTTCACAGAGAAGATTGGGCATGTGGGAGAGTGATGTACAACACACAGTGTAACTGAGACTGGCTCCAGGGCAAGAACATTCCCATCATAGCTTCATCCAGACTACTGGATATTTTCAGCCTACTATCTTTAASTGATCTGATTAATATCTCTTTTTTCCCCCCTCAACTTAAAAAATTGTATTTTACTTGTTTTACAGATGAAAAACTGAGGCATAAGAAATTTGAGGATTTGCCTAAACTCAGACCCCAATGTAGTGCCTACACATGAGGCAGAATGGATTGCACTTCCTGCCAATTTAGCCCTTAATTACCATAGTAATTAAATAACACTGGCTTCTCGTGAAGCTGAAACTGGAAGGAGTGATATATTATCCTATCTCTTAAAGAGTGCCCGTGGTTCATATTGTCGTGGTTCAGCGCGAACACTCCGTCTCTTCCCCACCAAAAAGGGATTCCCCCTGAAGTGAACCCACCTTATTTTGGTGATTTACATGTCAGGAGATGACTCTTTGTTTGTGTGTGTATGTTGACCATTGTTTGATTGACTGGGTCATCTACTGGAAAAATCTTGTAACTTGTATCCCTGCTGTTTCCCTTCCCTTCTTAGGAAATCTTGTATCTAAATAATCATATGTTGGTGGTTGTTCTTTTCTCCTCCTTAAGCAAAGATTGAAGTAAAACACCCCTGCCCTGTGTTCAATTTTTGCTTTCTTGTGTTGTCTGTATATCACAAAGAATCAAAATACACTATGGATTAGAGCACACCATTCATTGAACTGAGATAAGAATAGACATAGAATTAACTTGAATCAAGTCACAGAATCACTGGCATACAGCATAGAATGATACACATTGACTTATACTTCAATATGTGATGAATTTAAATTAGAGTTTATAGGTTTTGACAGTGAAAATCTGTCCAATTACTCAAAACTGCCCAATTCACACTATATCGACAAAGTAGTTTGTAAGATATCAGTTAAGTGTCTTAGGTTTTAAAGGAATCCTAAGCAAAACCTACTTAACAATTCTGAAATACACTTCTGCAAAAGAACTTCAAGCCTGCTTTTTCTTTCTTTTCTTTCCTTTTTTTTTTWAATTATTTAAACTTGTGGTATGAAACCTAGTTGGCTTGTCCAAACTTACAAAAAGTTCTTAAGTTAAAAATAAAAGGCACAACTTTCTGATCTAACTTTTATTGTCGTCAGAAGTTGGTAGGAGCAGTATCCAGCCKCACTGTTCCATGACTTGCATAACACCACTGATTTGATAATATTTTACTACATCTTCCCTCTGTAAGCAGGGTACACATATATCAAAGGTATCTGGATTGCGGGTTACTATTGCTCCCTGACTTCCTATTATTCCCATAAAAAGGAGACCACCGTCATTTTTCTACTGCTCCGCAAGCCAGCAATCCTTCTGAGGTAGAGAGGGGATGGTTGAACTTTTCCTTAAGTTTTTAGTTAGAAGGTATTTAGTGAAAATTTGTTAATTGTTTTATATTGCACTGAGTCGGGAGTCTTAAAAGTTGTTGAACATACATCTAAACTCCAGGACCTCTGGAGTATCTTTTTGCTGTATTTGATCCTTTTAGTAGGTTTTAGTTTATGTAAAACATTCTTTTGCCTTTATAACTAAGCTTTTTATTTATCTCAGTGATACAACTTTGAGAATCATCCCGCTTTYCTGTAACCTCTTAAGAGTGTTACAAGTTTTGTTACTTGTAATTTGCTTCTGGAGTAAATTGAGGAAAAAAAATGTTTATTTCTAGCCCTTACGACGATGGAGAAAAAACTTGAGAATTAGACTTTTACAGGAAAAAATTAGAGCAGAGGTGAAATGAATTTTTTTATCTCATATTTTTTAAACCAATCACGACTTTTAGCCTTGAGGTTCACAGCATAATACACACCATTGTGGTATTTAGGGATTCATATGGGTTTGCACTTGGAACTATACTCTCAGACTTTTTACTTATTTTCAGGAAATGGAGAGTTTGCAAAGGTTTTTAGCTCTCAAGATGACAGAACTTAGTTCTCCCATAGGGAATTCCAATAACTTTCTAAGACCAAAGCGAACCAAAATAATTCTGAGAATTTCAGTTTCTACCTTTTCAGCATATTCAAAAGAAACTGGCAGATTGAAGTTGTGTACTATCAAGTTAGGAGCACATTAATTCTCTGCGTGGGATTTATCTCTCAGGGTGTAACACGTCCCCAGACTGAACAACCTGCTCTGCTAAGAATGATTGAACTGAGCTCTGTGTTCGCTGTTGTGCCTGGAAAGAAGACAATCATTTGCTGAAAAGAGAAAAAAAATCTGTCTCACATCACCAACTGCATTATTCTCAAAGGTCRTCTAGAAGAAGGAACAAAATCAACCTATTCAGGTTGTTTTAACAGCAAAATACCTACAAGCTGAATAGAAAGACAAAACCAAAACCCACAGAAAGACAGATAAGCCATGCAGGAGGGTTACAAAGGGAAAGATGAAAATACTGTACATTAAGGTTAAAATGCAGGTTTTGTAAATTGAGTGTCCAACTCCACAGAAACATTTTCTGAGTCACCGTATTTGATTTGAATTTTTATCTAGAAAACAAGCTTCCACAAATACAGCTAATTTCTTTTCCTATATAYTCTCAGGTCACAGTCTAACTCATCTTCAGAATATTTTGAGCCCGAGGGACTCAGAAGCAATCAATCCTACTAAGTTCCAGATTTTCCATTTTAGTKCTGGATTCTGGATCCTACAAGCCAACCCTAGTTTGCCTGATGTAATTCTTGCCCCAGTGGTAAAAAATCCCGTTTCTAGATCAAACTGCAAATTCAGAAACAGATTTTGTGTTAGCATTTAGAAGATTCTTTTTTATATTTTTTATTTTGGTTTTGGTTTTTTTTTTGTTTTTTACAGTACCTAATCTGTTATACTCTCAGGATCTCATGGCTGAAATTCTGAAGAGTATTATGCCCACTCTGCTCAGCTAAAACCAATGCTTGTTTCTATGAGCTATTCCACCAGTGACAGTCACCCCTGTCGTCAGCTGCTTCAAAGAAATGGGCACAAAGTCCTAATCACTTGGAGAATTGATRATTGATATTGTTCTACCTGTTTGGGGGGCTAGGGGTGGTGTTTGCTCGGTTTTGGTTTTCTCCGAAAGCTTCAGAAATTCATACATATATTGAAAATAAAACCAAGCAGAAATAAAGTGATAGGCTCTATACTCAGTTTATTAGGCAAGGAGATAAAATGAGAAATGTTTGTACTATTGCACACATCACATATTTGAACAGCTAATTTTTTGGTTTTGTTTTTGCTAATAGATATTCACTCCCATCTAAAATATATATTATCAGAAAGTATCTACAAGATAAGACATATCCTATAATTTTGGTAATGACAAGAGCATTTCACAAAAATTGAGGACTAGATGTCATCATACTTACTAGAAATGAAGAGTTTGTCTCAAGCCCAAGTTGCCCAGAAAGTGTTTTTTACCAGTGTTAGGGATACTGAATGTGGGGATTTTGTGAACCAAACCTAGGAACTAAGCCTGAGACTATTCATCTGTGAGACCTTGGCCAGGACAGACAAGTTAAGAAGCACAGACCTATGTTTATATCTGTAACATAATGGAGAAAGATTCCATGATGCCGGTGGCAGGGATGAAACCTGTTAAACATGCTGCTGGTTCAGCCTTCATCTTCCCTGGCCAAAGCACTCTAAACCAATTATTTATACTCCATTACATCCACAGCATTTGGGGAGGAGAGTCTCAAAATGCAGAAAGTCTGTCTCAGGATACATGAACAGCTTTTGCGCTTTGTTATACTACACCCATTCATTAGTTCCATCCTACAGTTGATTAAATGCACGTGCCAATGTGGACTCTCCCAGATAATATATCGCTTGTCATTTTGCTTTCACTGCTGCCACATGGCATATCTGACTGGTGTTCCGGGGAACCTCCCAGTTAAGTTTCTTAATGCTGTAGTGTGGGTTTTCGCCCATAATATTAGCCTTTATTTTTCTACTTTCTATGTATCAGTGGACAGAATAAACATAATGCAATATTTATAGAGAAAGGCATCAATAGTGAATGTAAATACTGAATCATATGGAAGTGCCCTACTGGCAAAACATAATCTTATAGTATTATGAGTTGAAAAAAGTAAATGAATTGTTTTTTTTTTTTTAAATATGTTTTCAAGTAATTAGTAAAGAGGAAAATAAATACAGTTCAGGTGTTTCCTTATGTAGTCTATTTTATAACATTCAATATTCAACTGAGAACAGAACCTATATGCTTGACACTTCCCTGTACTCCATCATTATATATATATATATATATACATATATATATATATATATATATGAAAAAAATGGTGAAAAGTCACATGTACATGAATTTGCTATGCTAAATGTATGGTGACCATTGTGTTATCTGTTACAGCAAAATGTAGCTCTCCTGTTCCTCCAATAATGTCTGCAGATTACTATACAGAGAAATACAATTAAGTCTACTGTATTAATGGCAGGCAGGATCTCATCAGAGCCTTCTTTCATGACAATGACCTGGTCTGTCCTTCACAGAAATGAACAATATTTTTGCCCTCTATGCAAAAGCAAAGATTAGCTTTGAAAGCTAAGTGCTCATCACAGTGACAGCCTTTATAAAGTGAAATATTTTAAATGCACTTATTCTAGATATTCATAGCTCTCATGTAAATTAAATAGCATTGCAAATTTCGTGAATAGCAAATGACAATAAGGCATACATATTTATCTACCTTGCTATTGTTCTCTGCCATTCTTGCTCTGGTTTCATGCTATACCATGGGCCCATCTATGTTCTACACTGACTGTTTCAAGATATATCTCTTTTGCAGATGAAAAAGTGATCATTCTTTCAAAATAAAGTATGCAGTGAAAAGAAAGCCAGAGCAAAAACTGGGTTAGTATCAGAAACCTAATGAACTGTTCTCAATATTGAAAATTCAAATGGTCTCATTTTTGTGCTAAGTGTAGAATAAGCTTCTCTGAAAACATATTCAATGATAGTAATAATCTTATATTCAACAAATATCTGCCCCTGCAAGGATTCCCGAGCCTTTTTACCAATGAAAGACAAACAGTCTGTCTTTCTGACATCATCCTCCTTGAATTTGAAAAAAATGGAGGTAATACAGAGAGCTTCACCTACTGAATGAGAACAATCCGTTCTTGAATCATAGAGGGGGTAAAGAAAAATTAAGAAGTCCAGCGAGCATGTGAATATTTGGAAAAAGCATCAAGTCTGAGCTCCCATCCCTATGTGTCATGGTAACCACCCTTGCAGGGCTTCTGGTCCTCTGGTGCTGTACAGAACAGCACAGAGAAAAGCAGTGAGGGACAAAGCTCATTGAGATATCGACTCGCTGGAAAACAGAACATGTCACAGAGAAACCCAGTGTGACTCTTTCACACAAAATAACACAATGTTGCATAGAGCTTGTCAGTCTCAAAAGCAATGAGAAAAAGCATTCCATAACTAATTCCACAAGAAACTAATTATAAAGCAAAATGGACAGTCTGAGCAGTTTGGTTGGGGTCTCTGTTATCCTTTGCATAACTGTGAAAAGCACTCAGATCTCCTATCCTTTGGAAGAGATGGTATTCTTTACAGACCATAAGTCTTGCTTCCTGCTGTTTGCTTATCAGCAAGGGCTACTTTTTTGCAATAATGCTCCAGTTTAGGAGAATCCTTTGCAATGTACTTCTATATCGGAATGAAGGTTATTTCACTCACTAATACATTATTTTTAAATTCTGAGGGTTTTTTAATGACTCTGGAAGCCTTCTGCTAATGAAAGATGTGGAAATCCTTTGCTTTGTGTGACTCCCATGCACTCGAGCTCCTGGTCTGTGCTCCTTTGCACTCCTCAGCAAATCTCCTCTCACACATAATTAGGGTGCAAGATAAATCACTCCTATTTACAGAAAAATTTACTGGTTTAGTTCCAGTAGTGTGACCTTCCTGCTGGCACATGCTGGTGCTCTCCATTGCTTTTGAAGTTACATGTCAGCTGGTCTGGTCACCTCGCACTCAGAACACAGCTCACATCCCTCCTAGTTATGAAAGACAGGGAAAAATTTTGCACTAAAAAGTGACAGGCTGTGACCAGCTTAAAAATACACCTCTTTTGTCTCTTGCAATTACATTCCTTCATGAAGCCACAGTGACTCAATGATATTTAAGGGATGAGTTATATGTCTTTGCCTTTACATATAAACATTCGGAACAAGGAAAAATTAAAAAYCTTCAGGGGGAAAAAAAATTCTTTCCCTAATCCTCTCCCATTTTATGGCTAGTGGGAAAGTAGTTCCCTTGCAGTCATGCTTGAAAGCAGTCTGCTACAACTTTGGGAATGCTTTCTAAATCCTTTTTCTTAAATTTCATCAATTTCAAAACTTCATTTGTACTATCAGCGCATAAATCTCTTTCAACCCCTGTGTTGTAGATATGCCTGAAAAAGCAAGGCCCGTTCCCAGAACCATTCCAATCATAGGACATGTAAGGTGAGCAGTACACTGAGCACCCCAGTAATACCCCTAATAAAAGCCCCAGCTACCCAGGCCTGCTGCAATATTGCTGGTGTTGCAGCACACCATCTCTGTAACCTTGCCTTGCTGAACCACTGGTGATTGATGCCACCAAGGCATCCGTGCTCAAAGTGCCACTCACACACTTGTGTTGATATTCTGGTCTCATCCATCAAACAAAAAGAAAGGCTTGCATATTTTTGACAATGATAAATTACGAGCTATTGAAGAGAGCAAAGACTTAGTTACTTCTTTAGAAAATCACATCCTGGGCAAATATCTTCATGACACAGAGGATTTGACGGCGAACACAGACAGTAGCAAATGAACAACAGCAGAGCTGGAAAGAAACCTCATTTCACTTTCCTTCCCAGCCACACTGAAGGTTATCACAGGTCTAATGTTCTCTCCCAGGACAGCAGAAATAGCAACGTTGCCTACAGAAAATGAGACGAGGATAGGCAGTAAATGATCTTCAGGACTCATGCAAAACATTTAGTCTTCTTAAATTCTGGTTACTGTTTTACAGCTGGAATTGAATGGCTCAGTTATGGATATGAGAAGCAGTTTGTCAATCCATGATAACAAACTAATAACCTCATGAAATAGTGCCAGCCAGAAATTTTCCAATCAAGATGTCCATGTGTTGATTTTGATTTTTTTCCCCAGAATATCTCGGTTTGATAACCCTTCCTCAAATGCAATAAAGAATTAATACACAAAACTAGACTCAATTGCTCAGTCCATTTCTTTTGGTTCTTTGCTCCCAAAAGCTGTAACTTCACTTGAAGATTAAAACAGAAAGAAAAAGCTTTTGTCAAAAGAAATCCAGAACACCCTGGGGTTCAGCATTGGTACTCATGATCCCATATAATTAAAGAAAAACATTAAAAAGGAATTCTGGAGAAACAGGCAGCTACATTAGAGGCTATATTTACAAACATCTTGATTCTCTCTAATTGGATTACGTGTTTTAGCTCATCAGTTCTATATACTGGCCCCTAAGACATTTATCTTGTAATTTGTGTATTGCATATCCGGTCTAAAAATGTACAGACGTTACCGAATATACCAACCACCTAGAAAGAAGTGACAAATGTCTTCAGTGCAGCCAATTCCCCTCTCAGGAGGACTCTGATTCTTGGGTACCTCTCTTTGTGTTTGCACTGCTAAGGATAAAACATGATGTGCATTGGAGAAACAAATATTTACACAGGCCTATATGTCCCTGTGGTTACACACAGGGTCTTGTAAATGTGGGTTCCACAACAGTCATACCTTCAATTAGCTTTTTGACAGCTCTATTTCTACGAAGAAATGTTCAGGCGTTAAGACTTTTGGTAGCAGGCGATAAGCAGCAATTTTACTTCATTGTGAGGGAAACTAGGCAATTTGGGGCAGCCACAGGATAAAACTCGTGAATATTTGTTAACAGGAGCATTCTCGAACCATTACAGCAGATAGTTCTTCCCTATCCCTGACTCCTCTCTTGCACCCACCAGATTAGCATGAGGTCAGTGGAGTTACTCACAAGTTAACATGGTTACAAATCAGAAGAGAATCAGTTTAAGGTTCTTCTATGCTGCGTTATGTGACACAGATATCTAGTCATGTAGTTGGTTTCCTTGTTAAAAAAGAACTACAAAGCAAAGTTCTCCATCTAGCTACTAAGCTAGGGGCCTTTTGAACTTATTCTATGTCTATGATCTTGTTAATWTCAAGAAATTTCTCTCAGAACAAAGTATCTACATTAATATGTGGAAAAAATAGGAAATATCTTCTATTTAGAACAGAATGTTTATAACATATGTCTCTATCGTCTCATGTGATTTTCAAAAAGTGTCAGCTTTACTGGAAAACTCAAAAAGCAAGGACGACATTCCCAAGCTACACATATAAGCCACTTTATACCATGTCAGAACACAGGCCCAAACTTTCTGTCTTTTCTGTAAGTGTGGGCATGGAAACTCTGATAAGGTCTGTAAAGTATCATGCTTTGGCGATACTGGAAAAGTCAAAACTATGACTGTTACTGAGCTCTGAGAATAAAAAAAAAAACCAAAAAACCTCAACAAGGATAAATCCTTTCTAAAGAAAACTATATTCGAACATTTCCACATTAAAAAAAAAGGCAAAAGAAAAAGAAAAACAACCAAACTCCCTGTATTTAGAAAATATTTTTGATACAGTGTGAATGAAGAAGAATGAATCRCATCTAGCCAGGAAGGTACCATTTTATGAACCAGAAACAAAAAAGCAACCAATTTTTACTTTGAACAGCTAAAGTCAGGCAGCTAAATCTACTTGTGGACAGGCCATGCCAGTATCAATAATAACATTTTCTGTACACAAAATCACGCAGAGTAACGGGGTTAGTCACACGGAATCAAAACAAGTACATAAATAAATCATGGATGGATCGGAGCCATAAATGTTTGAGTGGGTGTTTCTGTGTTTAAACACTTACTGAAAACTACTGCAAAAATCTGACCTGAACACGATACTTTGGAAATAATAACAATATCTTCATGTTCTGCAGGAAGATAAAAACCAAGTTCGTTTAGGTTTTTTTTTTTGGGCATCAAACTCCTTGAGTCCCCAGAGTAATCAGAAAAAACAGTACCCAAGATTAAGGTAGTTGTCATGGTCAGATTTTGCTTTACCTTCTTTTTAAACATTTCCAAAAACTCTTCCATTAAAAACAAAATAGTGTTGATCACTGTTTCAAAGCTCCACACCATATAGAATTTGCAGTTTATACACTACAACAAATATATATCAAGCCAACTTTCAGCTTCAACAACCTCAGATTTCCTAAGGTGCCACTTCCCATTATCAAAACAATGACTGTTAGCTGTTTTTGAGAAACATTACTGGCCCACTTTGTATGACACTAAATATAAGGCACCGTCTATCATTTTTCACTATCTTTTTCCTGCAAATTGCCACATGTGCTATAATGGTCACAGTGGCCAGATCACACGGTAACAAAGGCAGTCAATGTTCTCCTTCTAAATGCTCTTAAAGGTTCCCGAAATAATCTGGGTTTTGGGGGAAGACAAAATTTTATTAAAGTTGTGAAAGCTATCTGAATACACATATGTCTCTTATACAGGAAACTCACTTTCCTGATCAACTCTGGCACACTAAGTGAATCCAGAATTTTGAAGTGAAAAGCTTAACTTTGAGTGACAGCATTCAGTCCATAGAAGGATGTATCCTACAGAAACACAAAGCAGTAGTTTTCCCATATGATTTAAAATAAGGTAGGATCTGATTTCCAGTTCTTAAAATTATTACAATTTATGGTTTAGAGCAAGAGAGAAAGAGAAGAGTGAATACAGAAAAGAAACAGCAGCAAATGGAGGGGGAAAAAAGTAAATATCTTTTTTTCTCCTTCACTAAACACTTCCTCTACTTTACCAGCTTGGAATTCAGTGCTACAATCTTGCTTTAGGTATTGGATCTAATTGCAAAGCAGCTGGTAAMAATTTCTCAGCTCTACTGAATGTACGGGATATAACAGTGTATAAAATTAAAGAGCACTGCTTTTGGCAAGCAGACACAGGAGCAGTTTTATTGCTAGGTTGGGGTCAGAATTGTGTGAGTCCAAGAACACGTCCACGGCTGTTGGGAAACTGTAATTCAAATTCATGACAGGTACGTGCACCAAGGTAGACCTTGGCACAAACAATGAGGCAGAACGGAGAGATGAAGTCTCTGGATGAAACCACAGGCAAGAGACAAAACTGCATAGGAAGAAACATTGAATAATGCTCTCATTTAATGTGTCAATGGCTGCAGGGGCTGGAAACAGTATTTTTTATACATATCATTTTGCTAACAGACCTTGATTTCTAGAACTAAGCAGATACTGCTTTTTATATTGACAGAGAGATCATGTATAAGGTACATGGTTAATTCCATTTTATGGCACACTGCTGAGGCCAGGACAGAGCAGCACCTCTCAGCATGGGCAAATCAGATGTTACACTACTGAACTATGGAAGGTTAAAACCTCTCCAGAATAAGAAAACCATTGAAATATCTCCAAAAAAGAAACTATTGAGTCGGTGAAATAACACCAGCTTTGACTGGAATTTTTATGGGTTTTTATATCTTAAAAATGCAAACACATAAGCACTGGAGTGATAAAATCACATTTACCCAAATCTAAAGTCCCTGTGCCAGCCCTATGACATCCTGGACATTCTGCTTTGGTAAAGTTGGCTTTATGTTTTAGTAAATTAATAGATCTAAGAACAGAACTGCTGGATAAAACATGTAAAGTGCTTCCCTTAAAACAGGCAGTACTCTACATGCTTGAACCAAGAAACAGTCAAGCGAAGGGGTAGCACCAAGAACCTTAGGCAGGCCACAGGTACTGATGATAATGTTTAATTTACTCTCCAATTCAAGATCCATTGTACCAATGGGTCACAGTTTTCTAAGGAAAATTATCTTGTGAGGTTAGATCACATTGTGTCTGGTACCAAAAAGGCAACATCTAAATTTTTGCTAGTGGCAAATGGCTCTGAGAAATGTAAAGAAAGCAACAACTTCTATTAGACCAGGGAGAAGAATAAACATCAGCTTGAACTGTGGTACAATGACAGACAAAGAGAACAGCTCCTGAGCCAGCTGGGGGGTGCTGGGTACATGCTCCTTTCCCAAAATCTATTCTTCAAGTCATCTTGTGCAAGTTGATTGGCAAAATTCACCTAGGATAACAGAATTTTTTATAATAGGCTGCAATGCTGTTGAAAGAGCTGATAACATGGCAATTTTGTATACTTCAGGTTTTTCACAAAGTAAAATGCAGCTAAGTCTGGAACTGATCTCTGAAACCTGAGTGAGTGTAAGACAGATGTCAGCTTTTCCAAGGAGAAGACAGACAGCTCTGTGAGACAATTTGGTGGAGTCAATATTTCTGAAAAGCAGACAAAGCTGAGGGATAGAAAGAAATATGTGTGCAGTCTGTAACAAGGACCTGCTGTGGGAAGAATAGTTTATGGGACAGATTTTGGGACTGTGTGTCATGGCACCTGGGCTTAATTTTGATTATGTTACAGATTACCTCCTTGCCAGGAAGATATCCTGCTTTACTTTGTTTCCTGAAATGTAATTCGAAGGAAGTGAACATTATGATACATACCAATTACCCCACTCGAGGCAAGAGAGATATTTGTAGCAATAGATCTTTCTTTCATACCTGATGGGACACTTACACCACTATAAGTTTGCTTATTTGGGCCTCAGCCAAAGCACTGCTTCATAGGAAAATGGTCTGAAGGATCTGCTTATGATTACACAGCTCTATTTCCTGTCTCCTCATTGGGAACTATGCACCAAAAACCACATCACTATTATATTTTAATCTTAGAAGCCAACCACTTTCCAGATTTTATTCCAGCAGTATATTTCTTTTTYGGCTTTTAAGCCGAATATTAAATATAGGTCTATTGTGTAGGTGCAGTGTACAGGGTAGGTTTCTGAAAGAAAAGAATAATTTTTTCAAAGATAGGAAAAAATTCAATTGCAGGAAGTTTGAAATTTTTAATTGAATAGAGCCTGTCAGTCCTTCTGTTACACCATTAACATTTCTATAAAATGCATTTTGCTGCTGTGTTTATCCTGATTTCCTCTGGGATAAATTAGTCTGAGTGTACCACAGGGTATCAAGTTTAAAAAAGTCCCTACTAGATCATGACAAAAGGCTAAGTGTCCCAAGCGTTACTAAACTCTCAGCTTGGTGTGTTTGTGGCTTCCTGGGACACAACATTTTCATAGTACTGGAGTATGCTCTCATACAGAAGCATCACACAGCTCTGTATTTTGGGAGTACAGGCTTTAAGACTCTTTTTGCCCTAAAAGTTGGCTTTCATATTTTCTACTCACATTGAAGTCTGTTGCCTTCCTAGTCAGTGTGGGGAAATGGTTTGTAGGAAAGAAACACCTCCCATATGTTCTGAATTTCAGTTTGGTGAGAGCATAATTTGTTCAGCTTTGGTTAGATCTCAGCTGGAATAATACATCCAGCTTGCAAAGCAATGATAATGGTGAATGACCAAAAAAATTAGTGTTGATTAGTCTAAAGAAAAGAGAAGAAATGTCAAACAGTCCTAAAATTATAAAAGAGATGCAGAGAGGAATGGAAGTACCTATTCTATATTTAGGATTAGACAAGAAGCTTTAGATTTAAAACACATGAAGGAAGATCCAAAATAGATGTTAAGCAAAAAAGTTTTTAACAGTGAAGTCTTGTTTCATTGGCAGTTCTTGAAACCTTCAACCGGAGAACAAGGTTGAAAAATCATAAGGAACAACACAGGTTGGTCCAGAGAGCGGCCAGTCTGTTTTCTCCATCTCCCCCTCATGTTTTCCAAAGTGGAATTGTCCACCCTTTTACAATCTCCCAGTACGAAACTCTGATTCTAATGTTAGTTTTCTTTTGAATAATTTCATTGAATTGKCTGCATATTTTGTTTCTGTGGTATGAATAAGACTAAAACATGAATAAAGTGGCACCTGCAGTACAAAATTCATACCTTTTACCACACAGCTATAAACTTCAGTTACTGCTTTTAGTTTAGCAGATGCAAAAACTCATGCACACAAAGCTTCAAAAGCTTTTGCTGGAAGCTTGTTCATCAATTTACAGCAGATACTGAGCACTAAACTTCCTTTGTTTGTGTTAGGTATTATTCAACCAATACTATGTATTATAAGTATTGTATTGTAAAAACAAAAATAAGAAAAGAATCATGGAAAAACTATGACAGTAAAACATTGTACAGTTTTATATAGGTTATAATTAGATATTGATTCTTTTTCCTCTGAAATTTGAAATTTTATATTCACTGATTTCAAAATCTGGCACTTTAATATAATATAAATGTTTACAAATCAGCACAAGATCTACAAAATATTAAAAAAAATCTCTTTTTATAATGATGATATTTTGCCTTTTTCTACCCTAGCACAGCAGAGCCACATTTCTCAAAAACAGACATGAGATCTAACATACACTGCTGGGGCATTTTTGCTAAATTAACTGAAGAACATCAATAACTAATCAATAGGAAGGTAAATCTAATCAAAAGGGTTGATAACCTACTTGAAATATAACACTTTCTCTTCAGGAGGAAAACAATACATAAAGTTTAAGAGCAATTCAAACCAGCAGCCCCAGAATAGGGTTTAGATCAATAACTGTAAACTTCCTGCAGGTAGATTACAAAACACAATAATGCACCATAAGTATATGTAATATAGAAGTTCATTTATCTAACTCCACAGTCTACAAAAAGGTTCAACTTCTTTTTTCCACTTTCATTTAAAACTTGTGGATACAACGGATGTGCTAATGGCAATTTTTAAATGAGGTATTAAACTTTAATTTTCAATATATTATTGGCCTTTATGGAACGAGTTCTACAGTTTATCCACCTTTGTATCTATCCTATTAAAGAGAAAGGCTTTGTAGACAGTGAGGGCAAACCTCAAACTTCAAACTTCTCACTCATCAGGATTCAAGAAACACCTCTAAGTTATTCACTTAGCAGGCATTAGAAGCTTCCTGCCCTGCTAAAGCCACTGTGGGGACTACACTTCCATCTGCAGAAGAACAAAATTATCTGAAGAAGTTGTCAGCAGTAGATCCAGAATTCTAAAGGCAGTTATGTTGCCATTGTTTCCAAAGGAAACTTCACAACATTTTAGCTGAATCAAGTAATGATTAGAGGACAACACCTTTCCAACAATGCCACCAACTACCTACAGTGCTTCCTTATAAAATTCATTTATCCACTAATGACATCATTTGTATTTCTCATTCATATTTCACCTCATTCCTAATCCAAAATGCTTTTTAAAATTTAATTAATTACCTAATTTAATTAAAGCTGTTTATCAATTACTATAAAAATATAAATGTAAATTCTTCCTTCTATTTTTTGTAGCTATTTGTGTAATATCATCTGTAAGTTGCAAAGCTTCTTCATAATGTTTGATCTAATACACCAAAATGTCTTGAACTCCTTGGAAAGTCTCATCTTTACTTCACTGATAAATATTTCTTAGCAGGAAATCTCTACAATTTCCATGCCTGAAATATTTTTGAATGCCTGAGTCCCTTCCTTAGTAGATGAATAGAAACTGTAGCTGTGTATATACGTCTGTGTATATATATGTGTATATATATGCAAAATTTCCTCCTCTTTGTTTGCAGTGACTGGTTCATGCATTCTCTCTGGCTGACTTTTCACCCTCCAGAACAGCTGGGTACTACACAATAAATTTAGACTTTAGTTGGAGTACCTCACTCTTTTTTATACCGGCCTAATTAATTTCTCTTTTCAAACTATGTTCCTTAACAACCTCACCCCTGAATTCCTGCTGCTTCTTTTGTTTCATGTAAATGAGAGACATTTTTCATTAAGTAAATGTTAGCTGTAAAAAGGAAGGAGACCAGAAGGAGGAAGAGATTTGGTGAAGAGAATAATATAACCATTTTTGTCAGGGATATTTCTCTTCATGTGTTATGTCATATTTGCTATTCCTGTATAGACCAATATTTAAAACTCTTATATTGTTTGAACTGCTTCATGGTTAATATTAATTCCCTCACTGTTTGTTCCATTGATTTGGAAAACGGTTCTWGGGATTAAAAAGCCATTTGAAAATTCATGAAAATATATCTAGAAATTATTCTGTTGAGATATCCTATTTTCAACAGAGGTGATGTGGGTATGGGCTGATTCTCCTTTCTTTTCTTCCCCTTCTTTTGGGAACCATTGAGAGACAATAATTAAAAATGTGTTTGATCTTGCCACTTAATCCCTACATGAAAATCGTAATGCTGTGTTAGGGATACCATAATCACCATCAGTAACCAGAAACGATGCTGAATAATCAGCACCAGGTTTTGTCATAACCATTCATTAGGGTCATAAAAAGATGGGATTAGACATTCTGATCCACCCCACTGGGAAGAGGGCTGGAGGAAATATTTTGCTGCGTATTGGGTTCAACTCAGAAAGGAGCATTGTCAGGGGAAAATCATGAGTGCTGACTCTTCCTCATGTAATGAAGGAGAACACAATAATAAAAGTATGGTTAAATTCCTCTTGTTCAAGAATCTCTTTCAGCACTGGTGGGGAGACCAGATCTCATAAGAGCACAGGGTCTCTTCCCTCTGCCCTGCATCTTAACTGTGCTTCTTGCATGTCAAGACAGGCCTTTGGCAGAGCCTCCTTGCACTTGATAATTCTTTATGTAGAAAAAACAAATGGGAAAGGAGCACAGTGTGAGCTGCGAGACTTCAATGAATATATTCAATCTGCTGCAGTACTGTCCAATCTTTAACCATTGCTAAATTCCCAGAATGAAATAAAAAACAAACAAACAAACAAAATATAATCATCTACAGGATTTCTGCATCTTGTATAAAAGAAAACAAGTCATATTTGATGCACAGCATCAAATGCCACTAAATGCTTGCAGGTATAAGAAGACAGACAATTTTTTTCATAATTTAAAATATAATCAAGCTCCTTGAACTGTAAATTAACCTGTGTTCAACAGTGCTATCAGATTTTAACACTGCTACATGAGCTACATGCCTGCTTTGTAACAGACATTTAACTTAGCACTAGATTTTGAGTGGGTTAATAGATAATAAGCAAAGGAGAATCTCAAAGCCTCAAATTAAATGAAATGAAGACTGTCTTCAGAGATAAAGACAATTTGTTGAGAATGAAAGGTATCTTTCGTATAACACAAGGCAGGTCTGTGCCACAAAAGCTAAAAAACATAAAAAGAACCTATTTCCACTAAAGACACCTCTACTTATAAAGAATCACTGATTCCTTAGACAGCCTAGACAACTTTATTTCTCTCCCAGCTCATTTCTTTTTTTTATATCCTGTGGGGAGCAGTAGTTCAGTACAGCCAAGCACTTTTATATTTCCCTAATGGCTGGGTTCCCTGCATTAATATCCCAATGGGATATAGTGTTACTGAACTGCTTCTGCTGCACTTTACAGGTGAAAAAGAAAAATTACTCTATTTTCTGCCAAGGGAGAAGAAAGAACTTTAGGTATTTCAGTTACTAAACATTTGAAAATTTATTCTCATTGTCTGAAAAGTTGAAAGAGTTATCCATTTCCATCAGCTTTAAGGTGGGATTTCATCCTCTAAATCCAGTAAATAAACCAGGCTTTTAAAGTGAGCCTTAGGCATCTAAATTTTGCCTACATGCTTCTGAAAAGATCCACCTAGTTTCAACTCTGAAAATGCTTTTCTTTTTTTTATCCTAAAATTTCCAAAAAGCTTTTTTGATGCATCTGCACTACTGTTCAACTTTGAAAGGCTCTCTCACAGCTCTCCATCAGGAGCCATAAGCCAAGCATGCTCGTAGCTTGAGTTTCCATAGTAGCCTGGTTTGGTAAAGACTTGCAGGCAATGTTCAAACCAAAACAACAAGGATTGAGATTGCTATGAATTCTAGTTGCAGTCTGGAGTAATTTTTAATTTCAAGTGCTGATACCCAGAATGCATAAACCCCGTACTCAGAATACTTGATCTACTACAAAAAAACAGAGCTCAGAATGAGTTACACTTTATTTTCCACCATTTGGAATGTGCTGATTTTGGCTAGGGTAGAGTTCATTTTCTTGACAGTAGCTGGTATAGGCTGTGCCTTGGATCTGTGTTGAAAACAGTGGTGATAACACAGAGATGCTTTTGTTATTGCTGAGCAGCACTTACACTGTGCCAAGGCCTTTTCTGCTTCTCGCCCCACCAGCGAGGAGGCTGAGGGTGCACAAGRAACTGGGAGAGGACACAGCTGGAACAGCTGACCCAAGACATATTCCATATCATACCACTCAGCATATAAAGCTGAGTGAAGAAGAAGAAGGGGGCATTCACTTCATAAATAACACACAGAGATGGTGTTCCCAAGTAACCCCATGATGAAGCTCAGCTTTTGAACACCTGACCGCCCATGGGAAGTGGTGAGTGAATTCCTTGTTTTGCTGTGCTTGCATGCACAGCTTTTGCTTTCCCTATTAAACTGTCTTTATATAAACCAATGAGTTTTCTTACTTTTACCCTTTTTTTTGTTTTTCTTTTTCTCTCTTGGAAAGTAAATGTGCATTTGAAATTGCTTACAGGACCTTAAACCAGGCCTCTTGGTCAAGATTTTTAACTGCTGAGCTCTTAACACTGCCAGCAAAGGCAATTATGGAATTCCATACTTCAAACTTTGTTGCCCTTTTTTGCCTTGTGTCACTCTTCCAAGTTGGTCCATGTAGAAATTACTCCAGTGGAAATGCATGATTCCATATAGCTGAAGGGGATTCCCTGCAGAGAGGGTCTAAATCCCTACATATTCCACCCATATGAGTGAGTTTTACTAACACACATCTTTTTGTTCAATTTTTCAGTTGGATTATTTTATTATAAATTAAACCTCCAGTGTTCCTTTATGTGGAATTATTTCTCCTGTCATGCTTCCACTAACTGTTGCACTTGAATAGGAACTTAATGAAAGGAAATACACAGCAAGTCAGCCATAAACTCCTTCAGTGTCTTGCATTATAAGGAGGTCCAGGTTTCTGATGACTGCTTCTACCTCAGAACATTTTTAAGATCGACTGTACTAACACTGATCACAGCAATCCTCTGAAATACCTCTGAAAGTCCAGTTCTTCTTTAGTCTATAAATTAATAGGATGAAGTAGAACAGGGTGGATTATCTTGAACTATTAACTGTAATCTGGGACAAACAGCATTGTAATCCTTTTATTATATCAGAAAGGAAGAGCTATATAGAAAGGACAAACCAAAAGAGGAAGAAGTAAATAATTGTAAAGTAAATGTTATTTTAGTAAATGTATTTTATATATTAATGTATTTGCATATATAAATTAAATAAAAGTAAATCCCAGTGTGTGTGTATTAAAACTATACATTTGTGAATACACAGTTTTACTTATAAAGACTGATTTTCAGTACTGCTGATTAGCTGTAACTCTTAGAGTGTTTTAGTAGATCTGCTAGAAACCTCTGAAACAGCAGGCTCATAACTTTGCCTCTGTAATCTCTCATGGGTTTAACAGCAATTGATACCAATAAYACAGCACTCAGCAACGCTGCTGACTGAAAGACTCCTCCTTTATAAAGCAGGGCAAGGAATAATCGAATCAGTAAGAAATGTTCAAATAGGAAACTGTTCACAAACAAAAGACAGAAAGGAATAAGTCTGACCTTGTGGTTAGAAAGGGAACATTTTTGCAGCAGAAAGGCTTCCTAAAGTCAGCAGCTCCTAAAGCACCAGCACCCCTTCCTGTGCATTTAGTGCACGGCTCAGAGGCTCCACATGGTCCCTGGCTGGAACAGGACCGCTCTGGAGGGGCTGTGGGGACACACGGCTGAGTGAGAGCAGTTGTTTGACAGCTGGATCAGGTCCCAGCAACCATGAAACATTTACACACTCTGCTCCTCCAGAGCTCACAGTACACATTTGCGCTCTGCATATTCAGCCCCCACAGGTCATAAAACAACATGCTATGACAACTTTAAGACCCACAAGAAAGGCAGCTATAATGCACTATTGGAAGACAACAGAAAGAAAACCCAAACACAAGACTATTGCCAAAACTCTAAAACAATACGGGAAGAAGAAACTTGGTGTGTCTATTAGGACACATTTCATAAACCTTATTGGGTTTATTGGTTAGCAGTGGTTCATGCTGAGCAACCCAAGCTAATTTGCAATAAGGTATTTCTGACTGTGACATTTTCTCAATAATTAATTTTAACTCAGCCAGTTTTTCAGACTTTAACATTTTCTTAGTTACAATAGAAAAATAATTAACTTAATTCTTAAGAGTAACTCACAATTTCTCATGATTGACTACTATCTCTAAAAATGAGATAAGGAAAAATACGGAGGGGGATTTCATATAATCCATGTAATTCAAATAAAYGAAATAATTAATATAATAAAAGATACATCAGGCTCCCATAGAAGGATTTACTATSTCCCTTGCAATTTACATTGCTTAATAGAAGAAATTTTTGCAGACTACTTTAAAATTCCTGAGGATTTCACAGTAGCTGTTGCAAACCCAGGGTAACATAAATTTAGAAATAATGGATGAACTRTATTATAAAGTCAAATAGGTGGACAGATGGGCAATTTTGGAAAAGGAGGACCTTGCCATCATCCTTCCAAAAGACAGGATAAATACATTCCATGTCTTRCCAGACTTATCAGAATCTTATGAAATATAGAAATCCTTGGAGAAAGGTTTACCTTTTTTCTGATCAGCTCTATTCTTAACCTTTCATTTTTCTAACAGATGAAATTATATCGTACGCTTGCCTAAATTCCCTAAATTATTTCTTTAGAATTTGTTTTACAGATACTCAAGTAACTGGCTCTTCTGTTTTGGAGTAGTTGACACACACTTTACATTTTCCCCTACCCCATCTTCTTGAATGTTTTACAGAAAACTGTCATGTTTGGGAAGAACAAGCATATATTTTGCAACATGCCATGCAAAACACCTCATAAATATTCTTATTAAATGTCATTACCCACATTTCCTAAAAACTAAGTTAAAAATACGTTATTTGCAATGCATTTTCACATTTACAAGAATACACTACTATGTAATGTCTACATTATTTTACACAACAGAATAGTTTTAGCATTGCCAGAGATRAATGTAAGATTCCCCACACCACCCACAGAGATATGACTCAGTATGATTACAGACACCACTAGTAGTGTTGAGAAGATACACACTTGCTATGCCTATCTAATTACTGACTTGCATTAATATGATTGTCAGCAGTGCTGCCAGTTGGTGTCATTATGGCAAAATGACAACATCATAGTTTGGACAACTGGCCTCAAACGGCTTATTTTATATACACTGGGGAAYAGCCATCACTAACGGCAATTTCTGTTAATTTAATCTAGATTTGAATTTGTTACATAAAAAAGCAATAACATCGGYGTACTCTGACTAGAACGTATATTCCTCCCTAAGAACTGGGCACGCTGAAAATCCACACTGCCATATGATTAGGAGCACAAGAAGTTTGGATGTTTTCAGGTATTTTTCCTCCATTTTCCTTGCTTACTATACATGTCCATGCCACCTAAACATGCAGCAATTAATCTCTGTATGAAAGCACATTCCTGGCTTTGTAAGTGCTTTTCCAYCACTTTAGTTTCTCTACATGAAGAGTCTGTGATTTGCAGGTTAGGTCTAAAATACAGCCTCAGTAGCTTTTGGAAGGAGTAAATCATTGTGTCTTTGAGTCCTGTGTTGCTATTACCAGAGCCTGAGATAAGAATTTCGAAACTCCCTCCAAACCATTAAGTGTCCACGTTCCTTATTAGACTCCAATACCTCTGTGCTGTGGGACACCATCTGAAGGAATTCTGTAATATGCAAGAGAACATACAGGTGCGTCTTTGAGCTGGATAAGTATTCAGTGCTATGATTCTATGAATCTCTAAATAACCAAGAAATGGGTTAGGCAAGCCTGCATGGCTGAGAATTGATAGAAAGGATTTAGCAGCTGAAAACCAACTGAAAYTCAATTCTCCAGCTAAAAAAAGCAGAGGAGAGATTAATTTAAAAGACTGACTTAGTAAATAAATTGCTTTAGCTCATTAGTAATATTGAATGAGTGAGCCCACTGGCATTCTTAATTGAATAGCAGCAGAGTCACATGTGAAAGAAAACCACCCTTCACAGCCGGTACCCTTGGGAGCAGTCCTCAGTCCCAGAGTCGAGAACGATAACTGTCTTTGCAGGCCCACAGAACAAATGCAAATAAAGACTTCAAAAATCACTGCAAAAATTATAACATAATACACTGCTTAAAATATCTTTTCTCCTCTCCTTCTTAACAGAGAAAAATACATTTTCTTCTACTGGTCACTGCTCGCAAGTTTAAACTATGGTGCCATTAAAAATTTACAAAAATGTTTTTTTCTTAGTCCTGCAATTCAATGTGCTCGCTCTTTCCTAGTTCAATCTAGCAGAATCTCTCACACTTTTTTTCATGTTTTCAGAAGTAGCATAGAATTTCAATTTTCTGACTGCTTCTCTGATGCATGTGGAGAATAAGACAGCTTTTGATTAAAGCCAATAGTAGTCTGAAGCCTGACCTGCAGGGCCACCCCAGCAGACACATCATTCCTGCATTGTGCCACGGCAGTAGCGCTTCCATATATGTACAACTTTTATGAAGCTCTGTTTTGTAATGGTATTGGACATAGTAAATATTTGGGTATAAAAATTAGAAGTAGCTGCAGCTAACTATAAATACATATTTCTGAATCATGCGACGCATATCCAAGAAGGAATGACACACACGGTGTTTGGAGTTGTGCGATGGCAGCGTTCCCAGGCACGGCTGAGTATCGGGTAGGATGTGTGTGAAATTCTCACCTCCCACCATCCTGTCTTACACATTCACTCCAATCCTTACAGGAAAAGCAAGAGTCTAAGTATGGCAATAGTGAAACGATCAGAGCACATACAAGTCTATAAACATTTTTCAAGACAGAGGATTAACAAATAGAAAAGCCATCACACCAAATGATGTTTCTCAAGTTCTGTCAAAACCTAGCACTGGGAAGAGCTTTATCTGCAACAATTTCTTTCCTCTGGCACAAACTTAGTTATCGTACAGGTAAGTTTAAATCAACAATAAACCAGTTACAATGCTGGAGGATGGAAGGGGAAAAAAAATTAAAAAGAATCTTGTTCTTGTTAGGCACAAGGTATACCATATTCACTTCCATACTAAACAAATTACCATTCCAAAAATCAAGATATTTCTCGTCTTTCAGTCCAGTTCTTTCTGGAAACAAGATAAGAGTGTGGAACCTCAGAGTACTTCTGAGAGAGACAGTTCTACTAGAGTTCCCCTTCTCTGGGATGCTGAAGAGTCCTTTGCACTGGGGTCTGCTATGAGGTACCRCTGAATTCATGTCATTCTTCTCTTCACCTTCTTGGTCTTTACTTGTTTATAGAGACAAAGAGTGTCTCAGTTATTCCTCCATCCTTTCCCTTCCAGTATAATCCATGTAGAATCTATTTAATCCCATTGGGGAAGAATTTGGTAAGACTGCACAGCTGTGAGGATACAGACAATATTCCTCACTATTGCCTCCCTCATATTACCTACTGCAAAAATTTCAGAGAAGCAGGAGTTTCTCCAATACTAAGTAATGCAAATATGTGTTTGGAGCGTTTGCTTTGTGTTTTCTCTGCGAAATAAGCTCAACTCCATGTCTCTTTAAATGCCTCTCTGTGAGACGGCACAAATTCCCTAACTTGTATGTTAAAAGAGTACACTGGTGTGCTAATAAAACATTAGCATACGAATACCAGTTAGATGATAAGAGATTAACGTAAAAATGAATTGCAAAAATCAGAATTTCACAAAAAATTTGCATTGTGCTGTCAAATCTCCAGTTTACATTAAAATRTAACCCTAAAATTAAAACGGCACACAGCATCATTGTATGTCATCTTTCCTTTTACCCTGCGGTGCAGTAACAGTGCCCAGGCTCCAGGGAGACAGTCGGAAGTTCACGCAGCATGTGTTTAACTCAAACTGGTGTGAGAAATTGGTGTTTTTCTTCCTTTGCAAAAGCAAGCAGAAATGAAGGATAAAAGAAAGGGATTACCCTATCATAGCAAGAAGATAACTTATTCACTTKCTATCACACTTTAATGTGCAAATCAATCTTCATGCTGTTCTTTGCCAGTTTCCACCATGTTAGTCACCCTGGAACAGCTGGGAGCTCTCCTGCTGCTCCACCTGGCACTGGCTTAGGATCAAACGGGGTCATCTGTCAAATAATATATGAGAAACAAATGGATGGAGGTCTTCCAAGRGGTGGAACCACTTGCTAGTTGTGTAGGTAAATTACAATGAAACAATGTAACGCTCATTAGTTTGTTAATGGAGATTATCAGATAAACACTAAAGGTAATTTGTTTTTTCCTTAGATCTCCAAATCTCCAAATCTCATAAAAGGTACACTTTTASGAATAAAAATTATTGTTTTCAGGTGGTTGAAAATATCAGAAGTAATTTTGGTTTAAGAGTTCTTTCTATACATCTCACATTTCATTTAAGCCAAAATAGTTTTGAATTTTAAATGATTTCTGGGGAAGATTTTTTTTCCTCCTTCGCTGTTAAACAACACCACTTGGGTTTTCAAAATAATTTCCGAGTTTTTTTGGATGCCTCAGAAATCTTGTCTGTACTCTAATGAGAGACACGTGCAGATACCTGTAAGAAAACCTCAGCGAAAACCARAAGTTGCCCTATTCCAAGGATCTTTTAAACTTGTGCTCCATCTTGATTCAATTCAATAACTCTCCTGATTGCCTTTATCTTTACCGTGAGCTCTTTTTTACCCTTCTGTTGCTTTTCATGAAAGTGTTCTCTTTTCCAAAGCAAACAGTCACTCCCCATCACTGAAATCCTGGGATATTTGTATGGGAGTCCCAAATGCAGGCCATACACAGTGGATCAAGTGCAATTCGGTAGGCGTGTCCTGCTGTCAAACATTTTGCTCTAATATTCCAGGTCTATCAGCTAGTGACTTTTCCAAAATGTTAAATATATGAACAGTATTATTTCAGTGATTTATCACAATAATCTGGACAATTTAGTGCATGTCTCAGCTAGAACATCAGTTTTGTCATGCTGAACACTAATTTGTTTAGAAATTTTGTCATGCTTAATCAAATTAAGCATAATATCAAATAACCTCTCTGAATTCAGTGACTCACCCACTTTGCCTGTGGGAAATAATCAAAGCTACTCCCCATGTCACATAATTCCTTAGCAGCTTTGAAGGCTACTCACATTTTCAAAGGGGAATAAATTTAGATTCTTCAAAAGATCTGCACAGATACTAGATCCTTATGTGTGATCTACGTGTGTAATCTATCTTTAGGGCTAGTTTAATAGCCTTTTGATTGAAAYAATGAACTATTTACTGCAATTATGAATGTAGCATTGTTGTAAGTGCAATAAGACTGGCAAAATCACAAAGAACATGTTCTGTAAAACAGAGTCACTGAAGGAATTAATGGCAAGAGCACAGTGTTTCACAGAAGTAGTGCAAACAGCTGTAGTTAAAGATTATGTGATAGCATTCTGTGCAGGCAGTGAGTACCCCTAACTTATTCCACAGATTTACCTCTGCTGGGTGCTGAAGGAATTCCAAAACTTCCCAAAGAAAAGTTTTGACTCCATATAGAACACAAGAAAACACTGAATGACACGGAGTCCATACTTATTAGTATAGACAGAATAGGCACCTGTGTCATCATTGTTCATGTTTGCAGTCAAAAAAATAAGCAAATGTGGATGGCCTTGAGGGTGGGGTTTTCTTATAAATGTCACTTTATTCTTTTTTATGCAACATAACTTCCCATAAGAAACAGCTGGATAAGAGGAAAAAGTTAATATTCAGGGATTTTTTGCATATATTTTATGAAAATACAGCAAGAAAAAACACCATAWACATTTGCTTTATCTAAGTCATGTAAACCCAAGATAGATGTGTTTGCATAGGTTTGACTTAACTTCTGTGAGCATTATGGCTGAGTAGAGACTAAAAATTAACTGAGCTTGAGAGTTGCCATTACTCAGTGCCCACTACTTTCCAGTGGGCAATATACATAAGGCTAGATAAGGTTTCCCCCTATAATTACTTCATTCATGTACATCTCATTTTGCCTTCAGAATTCTTGTCTCTATAAATCTAAAGTAATCAAAATGTATGAATTTATTATACAATTGTTTCAGTTTATGATGCAACAGCTGTTCTTTTCGTTGTTCTTCACATAAGCATCAGTGGAAATTCAGTGCACCCTACACAAGCAGTCTCAGAGAACAGTCAATGAGCAGCAGTACTTTCAGCATTAGGTCATCAATTAGGCTCTAATTTGGCTTGATACTCTTAATTACACGTTCACTGCAGCATTAGTGCTATTGGTCTTGTTTGGCAAGTCAGCTGCAAAGCTGTTCAGGAGTTACCTGCAGATCCTGACCTTGCATACATTGAAGTAAATAAAATATGTTGTGCTGAAAAGCAGGGAATGAATGATGAAAGTGCAAACAGCAAAACTGTAAGGCCATCTCTCCGTCTCTGTGTCTCTCTGAAGATGCAAAGAAAGGGAGTGTACAAAAAAGTGCCTTTAATTACTTACTGATGTCTGTTTGTGTGTAAAGTGTTTGATATTTCTATTTATACTCCTAAGGGCGGGGTGAGGAAGAAAGTAAGTAACTCTACTAATATCCTGAGTGTCCTCATCAGAAGTTAAACTACAGGATCCTGAAGAAACATAAAACTACATTCATTCTGAGGAAAAAAAACTAAAGAAACTATAGCAGCAGTTTTGCTGACTAGGTAAAGTCACAATACTTCAGATCATTTTATCTCTTGATGCATTGTTGTCTGCTGCAAGCCCTACATATCCTGTCACAGATAACAGAAGCTGGAAAAAATGAAATAAGGCTGAGAAAGTAAGTTAAATAACACAGTAAACTTGCTGATAATGGGATCTGCTATGACTGTGAGATAACTTCATAAAGAAAKTCACAATGACCTAGTTATTCAAAGAATGGAAAATAGATGACCCTTGAAAATAGGACCATCTTTCTTCAAGTGGAGTATGCTGGGCTGCCTGATATTTCTTAATCCTGAATGTGACATCTGCAAAGCCAATTGGACAATTTTTTGTCTTTATCTTTTCTAACTAACACTTTTTCTGTCATTGAAAAATAGTGAGATTTCAGATGGTTCAGAAAGTTGCTTGAGAAATTCTGGAAGAACCATTGCTCTCCAATGTGATAAAGCAGTTTCAGAGACGAAACATSGTTCAGGGAACATTCTTTATTGAGATCAGCTTTTAAATTTAAGAACTACAAAATCTCCATCTTTTCTGCTGTGGATCATTCAGCAAAGTGTTTATTATTAATACTCTAGTACTTATGAGCAAGAAAATCTCTTCTGAACTCAATATGTTTCTGAGGAGGAAACACAYCTATAAATGTATATCTCCCTGGTACTGAATTTTTCTGTTCCTTAAAGAACAAGCAGGTTACTCGAGATTTTAATTTTCATTATGTGTCAAACAATATGTCAAATCTCTACCACTATTATTTTTTCCACCATACAGGCAGTAGAAACTGAAAGTGGGCAGAGAAAAGGAGGACTGGATTCTTCAAAGCATAGTAAACCAAATTTTACTCTCAGAAAATTTTTGGGTTTAAGCATGTAACATCTTTAAATGTTTCAAAGATTCTACTTTGGCACAAAAGCACAGGAAGTTTGCTTGACATGCTATTTCATGTTCTTTCCATCTGTCACTAAAATTTGTTGCATTGATATTTTTCCTACACTTTTACTAAAGGCTGTTTACAATGTTTGATTTTATTGTAGCAAAACCTAATATCCCTTCCAAATTAAAAAATCTATAGCTAAAATATTCAGAAGAATCTTTTAAAATAAATACATACTTTAATGAAATTTATCTTTAATGTTTGCATTGATCTCTTTCTTACTGTAGGTATCCTTATCCAGCAGCTTTTTAAAGTAGGATTTACTTTTTCTTTTAACAAGAGTTAAAATATTATCTGTCAACATTACAGGAGTAATATTTGGACTTTGCTTCATGAAAATTACTTAAGAATCTTTTAGGAATATGTCCTTTTTTTGTTCATTCCAGCAGATAAAAGAAAATYCTCCAAGTGAAAGCAGGAAGCTACRTGGACCTGCCAGGAAATAAAGATTCCAGCATTTATTATTATTGTGGTTTTTTCAGTGCTTGGTGTCTATCATGAACACACCCACGTTTTACTACTCCAGACTTCAGCCTTTGGAAAAGGCAGGATTAAATTACAGTGTTGAGAGCAAACCTGTACCCTGTCTAGAGTTACAATTTAGTTTTAGATAAGTAACTTCCAGTTTTTCACAGAGTTTGTACTACTTCAGTGTTAGCTCAGTATCTCTAAGGCACTTTTCATTAAAAGTCTTTGCTCATTCCTCCTTGTGCAATAGGTGTTCAGGAACCATAGGCTTAACTTCTTTCTATCACCCTATAGAAAATTAAACCAAGTTATGAATTATGCACCTCTAAAATGTATACACACGTGTATTTTAAATCAGTGTGTCTTTGTTGATGCTTTAATCTATTACATTTCTGCTTAATGACAGCATCAAAATCTTGGTACTGGTTGTGAGAGTCAAGTAACATGGTGTTAGAGGGCCATCAGCATCATCAGGAGGCCAGCTCCTTAATCTCCTTTTTGGAGACTGAAATCCTGTCATTTCAGATTGCACAAGGCTTCAAAGGGCAGATCAATTTTTATACAGGCACTGGGGATGCTTCTGCATAGTGGCTGTGAGAAAACATCCTGTTTATGTATCTTTCTTGTAAAGCAAATATGCAGTGATGCATTCCTTTTATCACTTCTGACACCCCTCGCAATTTGTCCAGCAAAGCCCTCTGATGGCGGGGAAATATATCACAGTGGCACCTCCGGTACAGGAGTGTGCACACAGCTGGTTCCTTGGGAAACGAGATCATCATCTCCCTCTCATTTCACCCATATGTCGTTCTAAAATCAAAACAGGTTGTCAGGAAAAAACTGGCTTCAACAGCTGCTTTTTCAGCACTAAAAGCTTTAGTCCAGTCTCTTGAAAGAAAGGATTCCATGGGCCTGCATTTCCAAGCGTGTGATTSACTGAGACAGTGAAACATATATGAAATAGCTACCTGTGTTTAGACAYGTATAGCTTCCTCTCACTGTCTCTGAAAAGCAGTGACCTTGGCATAACATTAAAAAAAAAAAATTAATGGACAATTAATGGCACTTATCCATGGCTTCTGTTTGGCTGAGCTTTTGGGAACAGGTTAGAGGCTTTAACATTCTCATTCCCTAAGTTACAAGGCATTAATGAGAAAGCTTAAAGTCACACAGCTCTAATAGTTCATATAAAATACACTTAGATAAGGAGATTTCATACAAGTAATGACTTGATATTTATGAAAACATCCAGAAAGTCTTTGATTGCTTCCACCTCATTCCCAGCCTAACATTAATTTCTCCTTCATGGCCAGATCATGCTGAATCTTTGTTATGCATTGAAGGATTCCAAGGAGTTCTCTTAGACTGTTTTCTAAGAAAGGTCTAATATCCTAAAATCTAGAAATGGGTTTCGAAAGTGACAGAGGTGAAAACTGCCCCAATTGGCAGTTTCCAGAAGTGCTTTTCTCTGGCACCCTTTACTCCAGAGGAGGAACGTGGCTTCCACCAGAGTGCAGTCTCCTGATGTTTTTGGACAGACTGACGTGGGCACCGGTGAGCCCATGCACATGCCCTCTAAGGCAAAGGGTCATTTTGGCTATGCCATCCCCCTCTCTGAGGCATAGTTCTATCACTTATCTCACATATGGTGCACATATTCCATACTAAATGTACACTCGATCCGTGATTCTGAGTAGAATGGCAAAGCACGAAATATGTAGGAGGAAAGCTTTCAAAACAGGAAACAGGTGTCAAAGTTGCACTACCTTTAAAATTTAAAATCTTCTCTTTTTCTTACCATATAATCACTTTTAACAAGCTCCAAGTATGAAACACTAAAACAGAGCATTTTAAAAGCAAAAATTCATTTTTTGCCTGCTTTGTCAGTTTTCTAATAACCTGACATATTAAATTCCTTGCAGAATTAATTAAGATACAGAATTTAAGCCTGATTAACAAATACTAATTTTATTCATGAAATCCTTGGTTTTAGTTGTTAAATAGGAAACAAATTAAAACTAAAACATGTAGAGCGGGAAATACAATCTCCTTTAATGTTCCAACCCATTTGTTTATTGCATTAATTTTAAAGTAATTGTACTTAACTTTGCCTGGATGGGCACCCCAGAACCTGAAGAAATTAGCGTATTCACACTACTAAGACATAGAACAGTGATCCTGTCTATTTATTTACTTATTTATTTAAAAATTAACCTCTTTGCTCTTGCCTTGATTTTTTATTCCTTTATCCAAATGTAGAATTTTTTCTTCCATGAACAAAAATCATAAGTTCTAGAGGCAGCTCCAAGTGTAAATGCCACACAGTCTTCCAAGAATAAACTTAAGTGCAGCTTAAAGAATACATATAATTTCCCATACTCCAAGAAAAAAATTGCTCAATGCATATAATTATATTTGTATTCAATATATATAGATGAAGAGTTGCATATAACTGGAAAATAAATTAATTACTATTAAAAAATTCATCCTTCATATTAAAAATAGTTTTCTTCATTGTTGAGGCTAAACACAGAATTCCCTGGACAATTCGCACACACRGTTTTCCTTTGGGTGAATGACACATTTATTCCTTGCAGGCATCCATTTATTTTGGATGCAGRCAGGACATGGGAGATAACTTTACCTGCTGTGCCTGTGGAATTTCCTTCTTAGACTGTCAGCCCTGCAGCCTTGGATATTGTGACTCAGAAACACAGAGSAGGCACCAGAGCTCAGCACAGCCTAAACAGACGTGTCTGCATGACGAGGGGTAGAAGGCTCTTGGCACTGAGCTGCCACCCTTCATGCCAGAGAAGAGTAATCTAACAACATTTCTGCAACGAGACATCATGGGAGCGCTCTGGAGCTGATGTTTACCTCGTATCCTGGCTCTGCAGTAAATGGAATACGTGGCTGCTTTCTGGGCACAGCACAGGAGCCCTGCCATGCCCCCAGTGAGGACTTGGCTGTGTGTGAGTCAGGATTTTCCCTTCTGAGGGCCTCGAACTGCAGCCTGACTGTGTGACCACAAGATCGGTTTGTGTGTAGCTGAAGCACAATGAAGAGCACACGGATCTAAGACTGGAGGGGATGTCTGAGAGGGGCAACTACACCCTGATGACTTTACATCTCTGCTTTTGCATCTCTAAGTCCAGCAGGCTGACCAACCAATGCACTGTGCTTGGTGCCTTAGAGTCAGGCCCTCTAACAAAGCAGAATAGTTTCCCCCGGTAAAAATTTAAATGTGCCACAAAGTGCCCAAGAATCACAAAGAATAGAATTTTTCTATGAGCTGCATAAAACATATGCAGACAATAAAAATCTGTGCTAAATAAAGTCCTAATATGATTATTTAGCCATCCTGATGTACTCTTCTGAGGAAAACCGACAATAAATTGTCTTTTTTTTTTTTCTATCAAATTTTCTGTCATCTGATTTCCTCTCCTTTCTCTCAAGGACTTAGACATGTAAGAATGTCTTGCTTATCTTTCAGAGAGATAGGGCATTGTTTTCCCCGCAGTTTCAGCGTGAGTTTTCTGTCCTACCTCAGCTGAAATTGATGTTCTTGCTCGATTACAAATGCAACAGAAAACATGTCAGTTTTCTCATTACTAGTTTTAGCCTAAAAGGAAGCCAGTAAGTTCTCATCTTTACCATACAATATCCAGGGGCTAACACACACCAAAACCCCACCAAAAATTGCTAATGTTACACAGACATCACATTAACATTTTGATTTGCAATAGTTCTGATTCAACCGTGTAAAATTTTATAGCARACTTCACTGAGCAGAATTTAGCATATACTGTATTAAAACTGAATACTACCAAAATCCTATCAAATGCATAATCAGTTTATACTTAATAGGACCCTGATTTGCTCCATATCCATTTTGCACAAGAGATATATTCAATCGATTAATAGGTTTTCTCTAGATCTGAATTCTATGACCTAGTATTTATGAAATCACCGCTTTTCTCTTTTCCCCCCTTCTGTTCTTTTTTAAGCCAATACAACACCAGTAACTATTCCAAAAGCTATTCTGTATGCTTCATAAAGCAGATAAGGAAGCACCAGGTTGCCATTTATATTTGTTAAAATGAAAAATATCTCCTGGTTATCCTTTTGATGAATCCAGCTGTCAGAGAAATTAGCATGAAAGGCTAACTCATGCAGAGGAACACATAAATGAACAATAAATTATACAACAAATAAAACGCATCGTTTATATTTATTAGGAGCCTAATTGTGGATGCTCTCATCACAGCATCCCTACTCAATTCAAATAGTAAATAAAAATATAGGCATTGTCATATTGGATCAGGATATGCTATTCCATCTCTGAAAATGGTAGTATCATACAGTAACTTTAGATACAAACAAGGGAATACGCCTTAAAAAACAATCCACAACATATAAATATGGAGTTTATTCTGACCTCTAAGGAGATTGGCATTACCCTAATACATAAGACATATTGTAACTTCCATGAAAACTCTAGCTGTTCCTTACAGTCACAGAAATAGACTGATCTTTTTTGAACATTTAGCCTGGCCCAAAAGTCAATGAAAGCACTTCCACTTCCCTTTTGCAGTGAGCAGCCAGTCTGTGCCACAGGGCATGTCAGGCTTCCACTCKTCTGCTGGCCCACTACAGCTTTTTTCCAGATCCTTGCTCTAGGTTTTCTTCCTCTAAAATCAAAACCATGCCTATTCAGGGCAAAGAACTGGTGTGSACTCAGCACTTGCCACATAAATGGCTGGGACAGAGCAAGAACACACACCTAGACCAAAGCRAATCTAATAGTACTTTCAATTTTATCAGTTTATATTTAATTGCTCTAATTTAGCCATCTTTAAATTACAACATGGAAACTTGTGTTGGGTCTAAGTTTCAGTTACATCCTTAGGTAATACAGTAGTATTTGTTCTGGTTCAGTATTCACCAAGGACATCAGGAGCCTCTTATGTGAGCAAGTACCATGTATTTATTCTCACAYCATCCTCACCTTCTGACCTCAAGACCTGATTCTGTCTCTTGACCTGTTGCAACAGAGATAATTTTGAAAACCCATGGACTGTTATAAATCTGCCTTCCTTGTGTAGAGGTAGCATCAGCTATCTTTTGATGCCATCCTCGTTWGTACGCAGGATGGGGCTACAAAATGCACTACCTACCAGGGTAGTTAGTCTGGGTTGATGAGTTACTGAAATATGATAGTCTTCAACCAAAACMAGCATCTGAAATGCACCTGATGGAAGCGGGAGGAAAAGCCTAATCAGGTAAAGAACATAAGCTAAGTTGTGAAATGGAGCCGTCTGAAAACTCAGTAAAGGCAATATTTTCCATGGTCAGGAAAATAAGAAAAGGACCTTGGTGGATACCATCATAAATACTGGAAAAGAGCTGATTTCCAGACCCCAGGAGTATTATATCAATGTCAAGAKCTGGATTCATATTAATGTCTCTAGCTTGTACAGTTTTGTAACATGGGAAGCAGGGAGTATCACCGGATGGACTGGTTTATGTTGGGTATTTTTCTACTGGGCTGTGCCAAGGAGTCTTCATTCAGTCTGCTCAGATAACTGTTGTATACATGCTGAACCTCTGCAGATGTTTGCTTTATCAACACTTGCACTGAGTAATTAATCACATCTTGGTCTAGTGCCGGTTGTCAGGCCTCTAGAGAATACCCAATCTATTTGTTAACATCCATCACTGTGATACTAAATTAATTGAAAATTCATTTTTCCCTAAATGATTTGATTACTTGTACATTTGTTAATAATTAAGACGACACTTAAAAAACCCTAAACCCCTAACTATTCTACCTATGAACTAATCTTTATCTTCTGATGATTCCATATGCATATATTTGAAGATACTGTTTTCAATTCTTAAAGAAGATTTTGGTGTTTCACTCAGGCTACAGTTGGCTTACTCGGAGGACTAAACTCAGAAATGTATTATTCTGACAGCAGGAGCAAACAAGCTGATGAGTCTTCTGTTGGCATGGCAACACAACACTGAAACTAATTCAGATCTTYGGTAATGACAACGAAATATTCTCTTCGAAAAACAAGGTAGGGAAGCATTATTTCATTCCACAATTTCTTATTTTTGGGTTGGCTTTTTTTGGTTTTGTTTTGATAAATCATATTAAACAATCCTGTTTCTAAGCAGTCTGGTTTATTTGGATCRATGTTGATATACAACCTCTCTTCACTCTTTCTTTTCATAGCTTACTGTATTCCCACCTTGATGTTTACCATTGCTCCTGAAAACTGCAATTACAGACAGCTCTCAACAGACAGCTCTCAGTGTGCAAAGTAACTAATTAACACCCTCTGCTTCTATTCAGAAGCAGCCAGTGCTGTAATGGATAAGACTTCTGGAAATAGATATAGAAGCACTAGGGATTATGAGCTCCTTTTCTTTTAGTGTATATCCATGCCAGGAAAAGAAAAAAAAAAAAAAAAAAAACAACAAACAAAACTAAAAAACCAGGTAAGGATGATATTTTAGGAATCTTCGTGTAACAGTACAGATGCTGAACCGACAGACAGGGTCAAAGCTCCAGTTAGAACTCATGCAGTCCGTGACTTCAGTGAAACTGTGCAGAAGAAAGGTAGTCTAAGCCATATTTGATACATGTTCATCAAATATATTTAGAACTTTAAAAGAAAAAGAAAATGCTGGGAAGCCCTTACAACATTTATGGAACATAATACCACTACTCTGAACACATGCATTCTTCTTTTAATATCAAGGACCTTCTTTCCTGATTACATCTCATCAGTTCTTCCAATAATTTTATGGAAAATGGATTTGTTTCCCACTGTCCCCAGCCTGCTTTCTGCAGTTTCAGCACTGTCAATTTCCTGGCCCAGAAAGCCAAGCTGCAGAGCCATTCCCAACTCCAAAGAACTCACTGATCTGAACATGGCACACAAAGGAGAAGAGAAAACAAAGTGCGGAAAGGCAGAGCAGTTTACCCAAATTCAAACAGGTAATGGGATAAGTTGAAACAGATGCCAGAAAATCCAAGGAAAGAGATCAAGGTTTCAGCTCTCATTCTTTCCTGTGATTCAAGACATCTTGCAACTAAAAAAACAAACTAACAACCCCAAACAAGAAAAAAACCCCAACATTATTCTGTCCTTTCAATAGCTAATCATGGAAGAGATTAGCTTGGAACAAACCCTAAACTTTTCCAGTGTTTGAAAGTGTTTCTAAAAGACCCTTAAAATGGACTACAAAAACCATTAATAGCCTTACACTTGGTTACAAGTCATGGAACTGGGAAAGTATTTGCATGCCTATGCAGAAAACTGATGTTGGTTGGTTCAAAGCCCATGACATGGGTAGACTATTCCACTTCAAGCATTCGATACCAAAAATTACTTTGACATCCCTCAGTTTGTTATGCTGATCTCTTTAATTTTCATCATTGCTTCCATCAGAAATAAAACTCCACAAATGACATTGTGTTCTTTTCATTAGGAATATGGTGTTTTTCTGTGAATAATTTATATCCACGGCTTTGTGAGTTTGTCAATCGCAGCACCGCAATAGTGACAATTTTTTCCCTCATGTGCACGCCATTTTAGGAATGACTTTAGTAGGAGTTTTGGCAATTTAAGCATTGCAATTTTGGGACCAAGTCATGCTGGGAGCACTGACATCTAGTTTAAGAAATGACTTCTTTAACTACTGGTCTGGCTTCTTTTGTTGGAGGCGATTTTTCTGTTGAAATTTTTTTCTTTAATGCTTTTAGGAATGCGCTTTCATATAGCTAACTTTCCATCATTTGTGTTTGTCCTGTGTTCCAGTGCTACTAAATGAGATTCAATTCAGAACTAAGGTTAGAAACAACACACACACAGTAAAAGGCAGGCTGCAATAAGAAAGGGTAGAAAAAGACCATTCCCTGGAGCTCAAATCTCTCTTCTTCAAAGGCAAAGCCATATCCTTTTAAAAAKGTTATGTTATATGAGAAGATATTGCATTTTGAAAACTGGATGCAATATGCCATTTATACTTAATTAGCTCTGTGTCTGATCTTTTTATTTTACAGGTCCTTTGTCGGCCTATATAAGTGCAAGCAAAATTCTCCTTTTCTTAAGGCTTTGCAATCCCTGATATTATTTTTTAACAAATACCTGCTTGATCTATCATCATTCCATTGTGCTTTTGACTTGGACTGAATTACATTAATGGGTTCCACTCAGACTTCCCATCACACCTTCACTGTTAAGTAAAAAAAGTGCAGAATTATCTCTCTCTTTCTTGCAGTCATTTCCTTTCCTAGGTATCACCACTTAGATATACCACTCGCTTTGTGAATATTTACACCAATGCTACTAAGAATCCAGAAAAAAAATGCAGGCACTGGACAATTTCAAAAGCAAGACTTTATAAGAGCTAGAGAAGTACTAAAGAAAAGAGAGTCCTCAGCTCCCTCTCAAAGATACCTTTCTTGAAAGGTTTTTCAGTTGATATTTTCTTACACTCTGTTTTATTTGCATTTAATTCTAAAAATCAAGCCTATGGCAGAAAAAGCCAATGAGAAATTCTATACTTGTCAAAGAGTGAAGATATTTGCATATGCATAAAAATAACAAAAGTTATTAATATTCACCATGACTTTTTACAGACATACATTTTTTCACTTCTTCAAATATACAATACAGAAAATACAGAAGTATTTTTAAAAGGCTTTGAAAGATAATAACCTGTGAATATTAAGGTTATCTACCWGGTAGATATAAAAAAATATTTTCTGTTGGAGGACAGAGATGAGCACATGATTTCAGCCTCTGAAGGAGCTGTTGCTACTCAGCAGCAGAGATGCAATGTTAGAGCAAATTAACTACCATTTTAATCTTTCTGCTTGCAATTATCTTGTCTAATTTGCTTTGAAAATTCGCAGCTCTGGTTTTCATATACTGATAAAAACTGGTGAGGATTCTGTATCAATATAACATCCTTCTTTTTTTACTATTTTTTTTTTTTAACTTGTAATGGTTTCTGCACTGTTGGGACTTTGGACATCTCTAAATGACCGGCAGGGTACACTCCTATAACCTTCCTTCCCTGTGTTTGTAAGAGGCAGCATGCAACAATCTACAGAATTACACCATTAATGGTCCTGTATGAGTTGTGCTTTTCTGTGAAAACATGAACATGGTCCACACCTTCAGCTGCAGCTCAGTTCAGCTGGAGGCAGAGTGACACTAATCACCACAAAGTGAGAGAAAACCGGATGGGAAACCTTAAGGGATGTGCCATGCTGGAATCAGCTCAGGCAAAGAGAGGCAAATTCATGCTGGAATCAGCTCAGGCAAAGACAGTGGATTCATGATGGATGAGGCATTGAAAATTGCGCAGGGAACGAGGGACAAAAGGATCATTCCTAGCAGGTATGGAAACTCCATCTGTGGCAATGAGAGACATACAGAGACAGAAAGTACCCTAACAATACAAGAGTACAAAAGGACACGGGAAGGGGTTTGAGAATGAGCTAAGAATAATCTGAGGTGARAGAGGCACAAAATCTTTATTATATCTTCTTAGCAACCATTTCTTACCACTCACATATGCTCATTTTCTGAGCTTGTAGGCTTCTTTTAAAGATCACATTTTAACAATGCAAAGCAACTCTGGGCCACTRAGAAACATTTTTCTCTTAACCCTTGCTTAGTCATACATAAAGCAGGATCCAATCCTAGACCTTAGTCTGAGGAGTCTGCTGTGAGAACTGCAGATAAACTGTATCACAGTTTACAGTATCCTTTAATAAACTTCAAAATGCAAACGTTTTACCAGTTTAAGCTGTACAAAGTAAAACCTTCCACTGAACTGAGACTAACATTTTAGTATCTAAGATCACCAAGTACTGTAATACAGCTGAATACATGCCTACAGTATGAAAATAGGAGCTACTGATGGAATAAAATTTTCTGACCAAGCTGCATTATAGTAGGCTGTCTTTCTGTGGTAAACCTGCTAATTCAATGTTGTTGGCAGCTGTAGGATACTTTAACAGCATTTCCACACTCAAGCAGACAAGGCTTGAGTGGAGTGGAATGGAAGCACAGTAATGGGATGGCTTAGTGTCCTGCACAGAGTTACTGTGTGAACACAGAGCTTAAACCTAACAGTTTGGTTCCTGATGATCTTAGGCTAATCTTCTAAAAAAATTAATCAAGAAACAGAGTACTTTTTTGATATTGGAAGAAGAAAGAAAACAATAGAAAAAGGGAGGGTCACTACAGAGTACACAGTCCTAAATTAAAATGGTAGATAGAAAAACACATTCAAATTCAAAACTACACTGATTCTGCTATGTAAAAATTACATTATGATTCTAGGATAGTACTTAACTATCATTCTCAGATATGAAATTAATGCCATTTTGCTGAAAATGGTGCAAAAATGGCATAAAAGGGCAAACCAGAATAAAGAATTGCTGCAGAAACCTTCTTTGAAGGCCAAGCAGAATAGGATAATGTGGATTTAAAGGGGTGGGGAAGGGGAACTTGCATATACTAAGGTTTACTGCTTTTGTACCTGATGGTTGCTAACAGAGAACTAATGCCCATATGGAGTTTGAGCGTGTTTTCGAGGCATATTGAAAGAAAGTGATCTATGTAGAAGCAATCTGCTGGTAAGTGCAGTTTTTGAACTTCATGAAAAGCAGCAATACTTTGAGAGTTAATGGGATAGCATCAGGGAGTCTTCAGACTCTCAGGTAAGGCAATTCTTTCTTCTCAGCATGTTCTACAGCTAGAGGAGAAATACCATATTAGCTTGGACCCAAATCCTGAAAGGAACTCCCCATTAACATCAATCTCTTTTCCCTGGAACAGCCAACAGTAACTCTTCAGACTTCAAGAACACCAAACACCTCTTGGAAAACATTCTATGCAGGAATTTGCACATTCAGGTCATGGTAGAGCTACAGTAATGACAAACACATTTCAAGTCACATTACAGTGACAGTGCCTGTGTCCTTAGCTGGCATCCCCAAAGATTGGTTTTTTTCTTAAACATTTAATAAAAGTATTCCGTAACATCTTTCAAGGAATTGCATTTATGCTTGTACTTTCTAACAGTTCTTTCTCTGCTTTCCAGGAAATTTTGTTGTTCCTTCCTAGGAATTTTTCCAATGATTTCTAGCAGTGCTCCTGCTGCTTTCTAGGAATTTTTTACTACAGGCTTTTAGAAATATCTCCTGTGATTTCTAGGAATTTTTCAATTGCTTTCTTATGCCCACTACTTTCTAAAAATATTTTCTCAGCAGTTTCATCCAGAAATCTTTCCAAAGCTTTCCAGGTCTCTTTCTATTGCTCTCTAAGAATCTTGTGTGCTTTCTTGAATCCTCCCCGTTGTTTTTTGGGAATTTTGTCTAAATGGTTACCGGGAATTTTACATGCTTCCTAGGAAATTCACAACTGCTTCCTAGGATTCTTTACAGATACTTCCTGTTGCTTTCCACTAATACTCCTGTTATTCTCTAGGAATTTCTGCTAGGATTTTCCAGAAATATTACTGATTTCTTCTCAGAATTTATTAATGCTTCTTCTCAGGAATTTCTCTTCTACTTACAGACCTTTCCACTACTTTCTAGGAAACTACTGAATAGATCCTAAGAATATCACCCCTCACCCTCATAACTGCCTTTTAAGAATGCTCCTGATGCTTTCTAGGAATTTCCCCATGGCTTTTTGGGGATCCTGCCAATGCTTTTGTACATTTCTCTTCTAACACATAAATAGACACACTAGGGATAATTGATACTCAAGTACATTCTGACAAAAAGAAGAGAAAATGCCCCCGGGCTAGAAATATTGCCAAATCATTTCACTGCTCCTGCAGGTAGCAGGTCAAGTTGATTTTCTATGAATTCTTTAGAGCTACCCTCTATTACCTGGGGGTGCACTGTGAACAACAGAGGTACAGCTCACCCACTCTGACACTATCCTGGATCTCAATAACTACAATGTACCTTCCTTTCACCTTAGTAAATACAATTTGGTCAATTGACATTGTGAATCTTGTTGCAAATATGCTTTTCTTAGTAAATTGATCACAACTCCCAGCAGTCTCCTCCCAGTTTCCTTTTTCCATCATACAGAACTATCAGTGATTTTTCTTCATTTCCAGAACTTCAATCCTCCTCCTATTGTGGTTCCAGGTCAGGAGATTAAACTCTAATCAGAGCAACCTGGTAAGGGCAGTACCCACCACCTGCTCATTCCATTTTCAAGTAAATGTATTGCTGTTTCTTCCAGGCTGCACTTCTGGCTAGGAAAAAGCTCTTTATGACCAGTCACAGAGTTAGCTCTTGGCTTTCACTCAAACACTTCAAATTTCTCCTTCCACAATACTTCTACAGGTATTGACAACACATGGGCCCCTAGAGACATCAAGACCGCAGACTTTCATGACAACATCACCAGATGTGCTTTTCTGTGTTCCCTGAACATGTTTAATGTCCCTCTCACCTCCATCTTTGTTTTTACTCTCTGGGACAGAGACAATTATTGTTTTGGATTGTCATCACCTAATTCGAGTTTGACATTCACAGATTACAGCTGGGAAGGAAATAACTGCTTTAATTCAAATATCACCTGACAGACGGTTTTGAGCAAGTCACTCATGTAATTTTAGAAAATTGGCAAAATTATAAAATAAACAGTTAGAGCACAATAGAAATTCACTACAATGTCAGTATTTTTTTATTCTACATCCATGCTCCCATTTTGTATCTGGGATTAAGTTGAAAGGTTGCTTTCCAAACCARCTACTCCTGTGCTCTCATTTATAACCTGAAAACTTTAGGCCTCTGTGTCATGATCATAGATTGCCTAAGTAAATGTCAGAAGGATTCATATATATCGATACCAACTAAAAACCTATGCTGTTTTATTGACGGAAAACACTTTTAAGAGCTCTTTTAATAGATTCTTTCAAATTTCTTTAAAAATCATAGATGGTTTGATTTGGATTTTCATTGACAGAAAAAAAAATGCAGAGGATTATATAATCTACTGAAAACCACGATGGTCTCAAGACGTGACAAAAGTAAGACTTCATAAGTTAATGAACAGCTGCTCACTGTTAAAAACRTGCTACTCTAAAAGAGGAAAGGAATCAAGGTCTTTCGTCCACTGACTTTTACTGCCAAGAGATCACAGCACACAAAGGGAAATCTATTCTAAAGTTTAAAACCAGAGTAAACCTTTACCGTTTGAGAATAAGGTRGGTTTCATTTCCTCAGGGTTTAGTGGGCTATGTTCTTCTTAAGCCGATTTGTTAATGAGAAACCTGTTTTCAGTGTCCTTCAAGGAATATCATTAATCTGAAATCCAGGGCTCTCTTTGAAGGGATGGAAATGTTGGGGGAAATGTTGCATTTTGTAAATCTCATAATGGTTCTTGAACTTTCAGTCTGGTGAGGAATGTAATTGGAATGGAAGGTGTTCAAAAAACTAACACTTTTTGAAGCATACTACAGCTCTTCTAATGTATATTTTCTGGGGATCTCAACCAAGGAAGCAAATTACAAGAAATGAGGGATATTATTCTCTCACAGTGCCAGTTTGTGAGTAACTCACAAGTGCTCTACTGTGACTGTGTTGTCTTCATGTTTTTCCTTCCATATGACCAGGTGCTTCATTACAGAAATTACTATTCTTGCTCAGTTGAGGAAAAGTTTAGCAGAGAGTACTTCTCGAGTCARTTTGGGTCTGAACTGCATGCAGGCTGATAACCAAAATTACTTTAAAAATCCCTTAACTAGGCATTTTTAAGAAGTGTTTTAAAAAAAGGCCCTATTTATTATTCACAGAAACCTATAATTTGCCAGATTTCACCTGCATTTTTCTAGAAGTTTGTGAGCAATTTCTAGAAATACCTATTTTCTACATTGCGTTTTACTGACTTATTCTACTTTTTTCCTGCATTGATGAGAGTCTCTCGCTCTATTCCAAATGCTGAATCTTGACAAAAGCTAGTGGCATTTCAACTAGCTATAAGACTTTTTTTTCAAATACATTTGCTTCTCATTCATTACTGTGTCTGCTGGGCTTTAGCTGAAAATGTTTGTGTAGCTGGAGAGCTTGTATACAAGAGCCCCAATAACAAGTGGGTTGATTAATGCTATAAGTACATATCTAGAATTTTCATGGTGAATCTCAATGTACTTGAACATTAATTGAAGAATGTATTGCTAAAGTAATTTCTTCTTGTATTTCTTTGTTGGTCAAGAACAACCAAATTGCATATTCTGAGTTACAGCACTTGAAAAYGGTTGTTAAATCCAAAGCGATGGAAAGGAGTGTGGAGTTAGCATATTAAGCACATTTGCTCTGGACATGATCTTAATTTACATTGGATTGCATTAATAGTTTCTTTAATGTTAGATTTCTCCACTGGCTTGAGTGAGAGATCTGAAAATATGCCAATGATGCTTTCAACTGTTTTGCTGTAAAAAGGCAACTGTTCCCTACTGATCTGAACTAAAAATATAATTCTTATTTTAATGACATTTTAGACACAGTCACTAAAAATAAATAATTCAGTAAGGAATTTAGCAGCATTCAGAAGACAATGTTAAGAACAGGTGGAAAGTTTCATGATCTGATGGCTTTATAACTGACAGCAGAATCTGATTTTCAATAGAATTAAGTATTCTTTACTCTTTTTTTCCTCAGATTAAAGGGCATGCAAATACACTTACAGACATATTCACACTCCTTTTTGTGTGGTTTGAGTATCAAGAAAGGGTCTCACTTCTAAAGAATCATGTTGATGCTTTTAGGCAAACACAGATCATCCCACTGCACTGAGATGCTCAAAGTGCAAGTGAAGCACCTCTGCCGAAGACAATCATGGAACTGATTCGGGGCTGACACAAGACTTTCCTGTGAACCTTGTTCGTGGTTGCCAGCAAAGCCTGAACAATTCTCCTGTCCACAGGATTCACTGATTCCCAGCCAATTTCTTCAGGCTTAATAATTACCAAAATATTTCAGAATATCTCCCTTCAAAACCAGAAGCAGAAGAGGATTTCAAGGAACATTTTTACTTCTCTTTCTCTTTTCAATTGAAGAGATCAAGTAAATTCAATTAAAGCTCATTATATGTTTGCAGCATTYCCAGACTAACAAAAACATAGTACATTCTACATGAAGAGATGTCGCATTAAAATCCTGGATTTTATGACTATACATAAATAATCAAATATGTTTCATTATCTCCAAATAATATTCTAGAAAAGACACATTGGCAACAGGCCGGAAGCCTTACCAGTCTCTTCTAGTGAAGGCACATTGGGGAATACTTTGTAAACATCTCCCTACAACACTCATTAGGGATCATCACTGCTTCTAGAAAGTGCCAGTATACACTGTCTGGATAGGTATTTTTGCTTAGATGACATACCCAGATGGCTATTGCCTATATATTTACAAAGGCATTTMATCTTAGCTAGGCTTCTCAGTGCCATTTTAATGGCAGGACAAATGCATTTCTTGCAGACTCTACAAATTGGATTTTTTTTTTCTGCATTGACAAACAGCAGGGAAAGTGATCGGCTTTGGAAGCACTTTTTGACACCACACTGTTGGAGAGACAGGAGCCTTATCTCATTATCCCGGTTCTTTTGCTCTCATAAGCAATGCTCAAAGATTCCCAGGGGAACAGAAGCTGCCATTTAGTGATGATTTCTATTCCTACCTAGCTATTTTTATTTTTTTCAAATAAATGGTTTTATGGTTGAGGTAGAGATGGCGTTTGGTTGGTTTTTTTCTTGCAAACAAAATTTTTAAAATTGCAGGGAATAAAAGCAAAAGTGGGCAGAATGTCAAAACAACGGGAAGCAGAATGACAGCTAACCTGTAAACACAGTGAAATCATTTATTTGTCCATAATCTGTTATAGCTTTAGCATTTCCTTGATGAGTGACTCATTTACGACATATCACTACTTCTGTTGRCTGGGGATCTATCTAAGCTATGGTTTGACAATAGAGCAAGTGTGACTTGCAGAATCCTAGCACCAGATTGAAAATGATACAGTCACAGAATAGCAAGTGCCCATCTGCTGTAAACTCCTTCTATTCTTTTGAGGGAGTTTTTTTGAGAGCCTGTGGGGATTTTTGTGTCTACTGTGACACTCAGGAGGTGAGTCAGGCACAGTTCTGTTAGTCAACACCACTCTAATCTTATGTGGGTTAGTTGGTAAAAGCACAGGCTGCTTGAGCTTTCTAAGTGTCCTGGGGTGCTCCCACAGAAAACAGATCATGTGCTTGGAGTTATCTGGGTCATATCTGTCCTATTTTAAGATCTGAAAGCACATGGAAGCTTCAGGTCTTGGAGCCTAAAGTGCCTGGTGCTGTGTCTGTTTCCCACTCTCCTCTAACTACAGGATTCTGAACAGCAAGCAAGGATAAGTGTATTCCCAACACAAAGCTTTGCAGCACTGTACCTGTATTCCTAGCATGGATTACCTAGTTCACAGACAACTGCAATTCTTATGAATATGCAGCTATCCAAATCCTCTGGAGGAACAATATGTAAAAATACAAACAGCAAACTAGGCACTTTTCTCTCCTTCCAAAACATAGTTGCTTGGCTTCCATCTTTATTTATGCTTTTTTTTTTTTTTTTTACTTTAGAAACTTCTCTATTTTTCCCTATATTTAGGAATGAATACAGTTGTTATGACTAAAATAAAACTAAGAAGTAAGCTATGGTTTGAGAATAGTTTCTGAACAAAACCAAAAGAAATAAAGAGGAGATTGAAGAGCAGACTCAAGGAAGAAACAGGCAAAGATTTAAAAAAGCACAGACAGAAGAAAAAGGACAAAATAGAGCAAAGAAGAGCCAGCGGGAAGAAAAGTAAGTTGATAAAAGGCAAGTGGCAGAAAGGAAGAATGAAGGTGACAGAAGAAAAATAGATGTAGGAATTAAAAACAACTCCCCTAAGACTCAGCATTTACAAAAAGATCCTTCCAGATAATGTTCTCAGATCAGTTTAAATTTCCTTCTTCCACTATGTTTGGTGGTTTCCATACAATCTTGTTAACAGCAAGAGGAAATATTTTTATTTTAAATTTAGAGTCCAAGTCCTTTATCACTTTTGTTACTGTTCAGGTGATAATTATTCCAGGCTAGCATGACAGAGCAAGAATTAATTGATAATTTAAATTCTTCATCTTGAATAGTCAGCAGGACTATGCACACAAGTTCTACTGAGTGCTCTGTTAGGTTTGTATTCATTATGTAGGTCCTTCCTTATTTACATGACCTTTCTAAATTGAGAATTTACTCCAGTCTTCAGTCCATCACCCATATTTAGCCTCCTTCAGATTTTTCTTCTTTGGTAGAGACAGAAATAAATCCCAGACCTATCACGTCTCAATTACTTTTAAATATATTTCTGCATTTAAATACTTAGCACATAAAGGCATCACATATGTGTAAGGTTTACCTTAAAGCCAGAGAGAATGGATGCTCAGATGAGATTTAAAAAAATGATGCTGTGCTTTACAAATGCACTTAACTTGAATGCATATTACAGCAGACATGTGAAATACGTACATGTATAAACATAATATGCATTATATACACACTCATTTTTTTATCTTGGTGTATAAAGTCTAGAAAATTTGTAGACACATTTGCGTTTGCAAAACCACTTAGTTAATGATGAGGTCCCAGATCCTTTTAGCCTGGTTTTCTTCAGCATGGTTTTGTGTGGCTACAAGTATTCTTGATATCAATAGAATCACAGTGATTTTTGATCAACATAACAAAAATGTGCAGAGAATGATAACTATAAAGACCATTGCATATAGCTTGCTTTTCTGATTTCTTCAATGAATAGAAAAAACTTGCTTACTGCCACACAGACTTCTTTCTGAACGCTGTTGCTTTCAGTTATTTTAACTATCACTTTAGTTTTCAAAATATACACTTGAAGGAATATTTTTTTAAAAGCGGTTTCATCTCATTAGGTAAAATATTGTAATAAATCTTTCACTTTTAAAAGATAAACACAATTAATGTCCTCTTATGGCAGCAACTACCCACCTGTCTTCGCCCACAAATATCACAGTAGACAACTAGGAATCATCTTTTTGAGAATGGCTTTCCAGTGCCCACAGAGTCATTGTTCCCCTTATGGGCAGAGCAATCTCTGTGATGRATTCTTAGCCAATCAAGTGGGAAAATACACAATCCAAATCAAAAGAAACAAAGCATTTTGCACACTGAGGAGTGTTTACATTGATTCACTCGGTTGTGTTCTCTCAGCCACCAGCCTAGAACTGGCTCATTGCTCGTTTGAAAACCTGCTAAGAGTGCCAGCGTGGATCTGCTTTCTGCTCTYAGTGATATTTGCAGTTTCCAGCACAGAGGAGAAACAGAACTCAGGTTTGAGGCAAGCACGGAGACTTTCAGGTATTCTATTCCAGAAACATTTTGTATTCCTGCTCCCAGCCACCACTCTTCTGACACTCAAAACATAATTACATAAATTAACTTCTGCAGCTTGTCATGGCATAGATACTTTGAAATCATTTTGACTTTCARTGCAAGAAATCCCCCAAGACAACCTAAGTTTCAAGGCCCCAGATGTATATCCCATGAGAATTCCCTGCTGTGATATTCTCTAACAGAGTAAAACTGCTCTGTTCAAGTCTCTTGGGCATATATCTTTTTACCAGAAAAAGGAAGGGTATGACAGAAATTCCCAAGCCTAGGTGATACGAGTTGAAATCAAAGTGGAACTGCAATCTTTTGATCACGCAGTGCCAATGGAGGGGAAGTGACATTGTATACAGGGATATTGTTCCCCATTTTCATATGCCAGAAATCTATTAGAAAAACTTGGTTTACATTTTGTTATTTATATGAACTTATAAAAAAATTTTAAAAAAGAAACCCAAACATGACCTAAATACTACTTATATCAAAAAAATTCCAAGAAAATCAGAAAATAAACAAAATACCAACATTTCCCKGTAGCTAATTTCCAGCTGTTAAAAAATTTAACCAAGAGGATTACTTSTCCTAAGGAATAGCCTGATGTTTTTGTGTAGTACATAGCATGACAGACACAATGGTAGAGCCTGGCCCGAAGCAGAGGTCCTTGAGCTGCATCAGCATTAACACTTGGTCTAGCTAAAACCATAAGTCATAGATGAGTTTAGTCTCCTAAAGCTACAACTGCATTTGAACACTAATAGGTATGTAACCTTCAAAMGGTAAAAAAACTACTGAGGATTCAAAAAAACCACAGCAAACTCGTAAGCACAACAGTAGTTACTGCTGRATAGGAACTGTCATCAGTTACAGTATCTGAGGCAACTGCAGTAAATTAAAATGCTTTATGGGGTTTTGGAAAAGTTGGTCTGAAAAGAGAGAAAAAAAAAACTGTGGCTTGGAATCACTGAACTAATTTGGAGAACAAGGTTTTTATGCCCAGCATCTTCAGAGATAAGTTTACCAGTTTTTTCAGTCAGGCCTAATYATGGTCACAATTTATAAAGAGCTTAAGTTATAATTTGTTTGTTTGTGGTTTTGGGGGCTTTTTTTTGGTTAAGGTGCCTATCCTACTCACATTGCAGCCCCATTCCCTAGTAAGGACTTCAATTAATGACCACACATTTGCAACTGAGATGAAAAGATACGGAAAGCGGATTGTAGATAGATACAGCCAGTGAAATAGTTAACAAAAATGGTTTGCCGTTCCTAGTCAGAATAATAATCACAATTTTTCAGATGCCTCCGTGCATCAGAAATTAATGTTCTATGGCTGATTTGCACTTCTTTTAATGAAAAAAAAACCTAGTTAACGCTACATATTTTAGCATATTGTTCTATACTACCATTAACACCTATATACATCAWAATTACAGAATTTTACTTCCCTTAATGTTCAGGATTTATTCTTAGATAGATCAACTTTTATTATGTATACATTAATCAAAATCATTCAGCAGCATTATTCATGATTATATTGCTCATTTGTGGCAGTTAATTGCTATTTGAAATTTGGGCTATGCTCATTAAGCTCTGTGGCTACATGGCAGGCCTTGATTTTCTTTTGGGGCAAGATCAAGTTCCTACATCTAGGATTTCTTTGCCAAAATATTTGGCATTTGCCTTTTAGATGCAATGAGCTTTCCAGATTTTTCTAACAATGAAAACATTAAGTGTATCTTTTGAAGGCAGAACCCCCAAAGATGTCAACTCGGTAGGAATAAATTCACTTACTATTTCAGCTGGATATGTATGAAATACCCCCATTGAACATTCTGGTAAATATTCGTCTCTGCTAAACATAAGTCATAGCTTGGATGTCTCTAGCTCTTTTTGCAGAAATAAAAGAAACAGAAAAGTCCCATAAACGTCAAAAACAACCCCCAAATTTAAATGAAGAGACACTTGCAATTTCTAACTATGCAGGTGTCTGAATGCTAGTATTTATTTATTTATTTTATATGCTGAAGGGCTCTGCAGTCCACTGGCACCTCACTTCATAGAGTATAAAAGCGACTGGTTTAAATTTGTCATGGCAAATAAATGTGTGAAATCTAATCTCTTATTCAGACAATGAAACCCAAGAACCAATCTTAGATTTAATGCTGAAAACATAAGAAAAAAATACTGCAGGTTGTTTAGATCTGCCTCATTTTACCTTACTGGCTGTGTTCCAGTCCTTATCAAATACCTCTCGCTTAGAATCATGGGCTTTTTAATAGCACTTTAAATTAAACTTAATTCCACCTTCATATCCTCTGTACTAAAAAGAATGTTCTAAGGTTAGAAGCCATTATGAAGTTTAAACCTGTTTGAATTACTGATCACGTTTCAGACCTATTTTAAATAACTTCTATAATTTAAACATTAAAGTTTCTGGTGAGGGCACTATTAGATCTGTGAAACATTATTATGAGATAGTAATATCATTATTAATAAACTAATAATAGATGTTGAAATTGAAACACAGAATGTCTTCTCCTCTGTAACAAAATTTTTCTTCCTATCCTGTCTATTGATGACATATCACAATGATTCAACAGCAGAGTTAAAGTTACCTGTCCATATAGGCGATAAAGTGTCAGGCTAAATAGCTTTCCTTAGCCACCAAGAGTAGAGGCGGTTGCTACATGTCCTTCTTTGACAAAATAATTGCAAATTTATGACRTGTCATATTTTATTGATAAATCTACTTGAGAGGATTTATTCTGATCATTACATGGTGTAATCAAGTGACTGTGGCAGTGATTATAACAACTCTGACAAACTATTTTTTTGTGGAGAAGTCTTCTTTGCATCTTAAACATAGTCATTTGTGACCCTTCTGGTTCACTGCAGGCTTTGCCCTGACAGTGTGCATATGCATAGTCTGTTATCCTATTAGCACCATAAAAATCAAAGTTTTAAATGCCTGGACTGTGATGGAAAGTGCATCTCTCTTATAAAGACAGATTGGGGTCAGGCACAACAGTRGTTCAGAGACAAGAGTGTGGAGATAAGAAAACTGCTCATGGGTGACAAACTGTCTTCATCTCCCTCCTTTCCAAGCCAAAAGAATACACTCATTTCTCAGTATTAAACCTTATTCTACCTATTTGTAGGAAAGAGATGAATGCTAGGAATTTTATGTYAGGCTGCTGTTTTACTTTACAGTATAAAGTGAGATTCAAAATTAAGCAAATGCTATCTTGGTAAAATCACAGCTCTCATGCAAAAAATGCCATTTGCTAGCAGAACATATCATGAGAAGTGGCCTCTGCTCAGAAAGCAACCAAAGGTGACACACCCAAGGTCATAGTGACTATTCTTTCATTGTMATTTCCAAGAAGTCACAAGCCATCTATATTTCTCAAATGCCTTAGAAATTTGAAACATTTTTTTTAAAATTAACTTTATAGGGGCACGGACTATTTCTCGAGCAAACTGCTGATCCCTAAAATATACATGTCACATTTAGCATGTACCTCAGAGGTCCTGTCTGGACCAGTTAATTTAAAAGTTTGTCTGTATAAGTGCCTGCACTAGCTCTGTATATAGACCTATTCAAATAGAGCCGATAATAGGATAATTCTCCATTCTTTGCTACATACACAAAATTAATTATCAAGCAAATATGTGCTTATTTTATTGCATCAATGCTATGCACATAAGTTCAGAACAACCGAATTTCATGCTTCTCTAGCTCCCTCTCGAAGTGTGATTTTCCAGCTCATTAAGGAAACAAAGGAAAGAAAGGTGAGGGGTCTATGGCCACAGGTTAACATTATCAACTGATGCAAAGGAAAAAGAGATCTGAAAAGTGACTCTGTGCTTCATGGAATAAGAGCTGGTAAGGTATCATACAGCAGCTTTCATTTACTCTAAACTATTACACTACTGTAGGGCAGAGGGCTGAAAATGAGATTAAACTGGGCCATAAATCAACAGTGATCTTTCTTTCAGCAGCTTTGAACTCCACAATGGATTATACAGTGAAAGTGTGTACAGGTAATTATGCTGTAAACAATTGCAGAACAGGAAGCTACTTGCTCTGCAGATCTAAACTGGAGTAATTTTAACCACATAGGAAAACTTTGAGAACGTTAACTATTTTGTTTATTACACGAAAAAAAAGGTAGAAAACCCGAAAAAAGGCAAACAAAACTTGGACAGAATTGAATGTAGAATGTCTTTTATAACTGTTTTATGTAGACATCCAGTGTCTTTCAAACAAATGACATCATCTTCTCACTAATTCTCTTAGCAAAAGGCTGAGTTATGATGTTACCCTTATGTAATGAAAGATATAGAAAATTGAGAAAAGCTAATTTTCTTTTAAATAATCTCTCTTGTTATTTGAAGATATTTGTTTTAGAACTGTTTTCCCAGTAGCACAGTAACAAAAATATCACATCACAAGGGAACTGATGTTACTCAGTAATGAAACATCACTCCAGAAGAAAACATTTTCATACTTGCAGGATTTGCAGTGAAATCTACAACACTTCAATATTTTATGTTCACTTTCAAAGCTTCTGTTTTGATCATATGAAAAATCAGGCTTGAAGAATTCCAAGGAGCTGAAAGCACAACCAGCTAAATCCAAAACTCCAGCGACTTTCATTTTTACGGCTCGGCTAGAAATGTGACATGCATGTCCCAGAGTGAAGATGCAAAGCAAACCATAAACTGAATTTAGAATGGGTTCATGCAACTGACATCACCTCACCAGCATTGTACAGATGTCCACAGCTCCACATGTACCATTTACAGCTAGAATGTGTTCCTATTATGGTTTCAAGAGTACAAAATCTCTAAGCTCGTACACTAAAACTAGTTCATGGTCTAAACAATGCATTTGCATTCAATATAATATAAGAAACAAAATTCTAGAAATGTTACGTTCAACAACATAAAAAAGATATCAGGAGCATCTGCCATTCCCATTTTGCCCTATTGTCTATTTTTTATTACCCCCTTTAATTTATTTTAATGTCATGCAGCATATAAAGATACAAGAAGGGGTCATTCAAGARTACTTGTTGGTTTATTAATCCAGACTGCATTCTTAAACAGAAAAAAAAAAATCATCAAAATAGCTGGTTATCAATTACTAAATTAGCTCTTCTTAAAACCGGRTATTTGTAAAGAATTCTAATAATTTCCACTTTAAGGATTGATTCACCTTTAATTTTGTTGCTATGGAAACCTTAGGACTCAGTAATTGGATACTGTGCTATTAAAAAAAATTAGAGAATCCACAGATGGACGGAGAAACATCCAAATTCCTTGCGTCGCTTTGAAAATCTTGGCCTAAAAACATAGWTTCTTGCTGTATCGGGTTTTAGAAAGTATAAATCAAAATTAATTTTATTAGGATATCTCATGACCAGAGTGAATAACCTGAATTACCAGAGCAACCTGGTCTGGTTTGACCATTGGCCTTTCCTGGAGTGAGAATTTAGACTGGAGACCTTCTGAGGACTCTTCCACCTGGAATTATTCTGTGCCTTTTTAGAAATAGTTCCTGAATACATCTGCTGAAAGATTTGCACACTGATAGTCTAAGTATGGCAGAGTACAGCATTACACAGTGACAAGCCAGATTACAATCCCCATTGTATCTCAAGGTAAATCTCTCCCKCGAAATAAACACAACCTGCTGCTGTTGAAAAGAAGGAATCTGTGAAGCAGAGCTACAGCACCTACACCAAGTTTATTTTAACAACGATCGCTGCTTAATCTGAATAATTCTGACAGAAAAGTATGCAGCTATTTGCCTAGACTGTCAAGTTCCTGATTTTAGAAAATGCATGAAGCTTATCCCAGCATATATCCRTGTCCAAAGAGTAAGATTTTGAGGAATTTACCTTCTCAGAATTGCAAGAGAATGCACATCTACCCTCACCAAGTGAGTGCAAATAAGAAAGTGAAGAAAAATTAAAATGCATGACTTATCTTCATAATTGACAGCAGACTTCAGCCACAAGGTCAATACAACACACTCAATGTTACAGCTATTTGATCTTTCATTAAACTATTACCATGAACCAGAGCAGTGTCTACACTTGTTTTTAAGGATAGTTTAAGACAATCAGAACTGTCTCATAAACCAAAACTGTTCTGAAAAGCCCAGTTGAGAGAAGGTATGACACTACATTGTCTTGAGCTGTGGTTTCATGAACTGGGGATACAGCTGGAGCAAAACCAGAGCAAAAGAGTGAGTGGAGATATAATATCAAATATCATATTTCTGAGGTGGATTGAGAAGTGGATAGCATGAGTAGTCTTAATAAAAAATAAGCACAAACTATAACTTTCTTAAGCACTAGGAAAATATTCCAAGTTGGCTTGTCAATTTAGTTTCCATAARTTATGCAGAAGTCCTAATTTTCAATTTTAAGAAAGCCCTGCTAGTTCATAAAAAGTTCGTTGTGCCTTTTGTACATAACCAGAGCTGCAGCCTGTATTAAACTGTTTTCAATGCCTTGAGTACTACCAGTGGTGTGTTGCAATGGCAAAGCTGAGAACCAATTTCCTCATTGTTACTACTTCCATGGACCTTGTCCTCACAAATAAAAGGCATGGAGTCCCTGCTGAAGCTCTGCTTCAGATTCTTAATGAACTTCAACCTCCAGAAGCCACAGCAATACCGATTCCCTTTTTACCTCATGTTCTTTTTCCCCTTTAAGTATTAATTAATTTTATATGTAATGGAGGCTCTTTTTCTAACATGTGMCAAGACCTTAATACAAGCAATTGGGCAGATCTTCAGAATAGTTTCATTGACTGTTAATGATTTACAACAGATGAGAATCTGTCTTCAAAAAGTATACTACTAATTAACTTATGAAGAGTTAGCTGCTTGCAGTATCTAATATAATTCTTGAATGTTCCTAGGCATGCATCTGAATTTCAATGAAACCTGTACCAATAGATAGATATTGACATTCTCATGAATACCAAATGAGTTCATTAACCCTTGCCCTGCAATGGTGAATACCTTCTGAATTTATAATTGGGTGGCCTTCAAATGAAACTCCTGGCCACRTATCTTAGGCTCCAACTGCTTTTCATCAAATCTCAAACTTTTTCACATTTTCCAATTTCTATGTGTGAAATGCACTTACAAAATAGGAGGAGAAAAAGAATTAGCAGAGAGAGGAGAGGCAAGAATGTCATACAGCACAGACACGTTTACTGCACTGAGATTCTGAGSTAATTCGATACAGTACATCTGGGGATGTGATTCCAATCTGTAAAAGGTCTATCAAAAAAGGTGAATCTTTTTCACTTTTCCAAATAAAGCCATTTGCTTAATAATCAAGAGAGAACTGAAATGCCTTTTGGCAAAGCACAAAGGTTAGAAGTACACTTCAGTCTTTTAAAAGTGTTTTACTCATGCAGTAGCCAGTAGGCTCTGACAGTATACCATAAGCTCTTGGCTTCTTACTGTCTCATAGCGCCCCCCTCACAGCATCCTTTAATCGTGGTTTGGCAGCTCGTTTACGTCCATTTCCCACACATACAGTTTCCCCTTAGTTTAAAATGGGTCATAGGCAGGTCATCTTCAGTATTGTTGTTAACATTTACACTGCTTGCAAAATGGCAGCGAGGAAAAAGGAAACGTAATATGGAGGCCGAAGGGGAAATACAGAACAACAGCAACAAAGAGTTGTTCTTCCCATCTAAGCACTAATGTTTCTGAAAGCATGCATTTGCAATTTGCAGAGACCAAAGAGAGTTAGGAGTGAAGGACAAAGCCAGAAGCCTAGAGTAGTTAAAGGTAATTGACCTTGAATGTGAGCTTAGCAGTGAGAGAGAGCAGAGAAGATTGTAGGTACAGAGAACAACAGTCTTTATTTTTTTTCAGATGAATGCCACCTTATTTGAAAGGGAAAATTACGCAGTACGTAAGAGTAAGAAAGGAGCAAATAAAGCCTRTGTACCTACTGATGGCTGAATTTTCTCATTGCAAATAAAGAAAAATCCCGGAATGAAAATTCTTAGCAATGCCATTAGTTAAAAGTCCTCATATGCAAACTATTCCGAATCCAGTAAGGTGAATTTGTTTTTGTGAGATTGACTGTCTTATCCCTCATCTGAAGTTTCAGTACGTTTGAGTCCCATTGACATCAACTAGATTAGAACACCATTCTATGAAGTTAGAAACAAGATAAGAAATATCTGGGATGCAGGAGGCAAACATACAAGCTGATCATTGCAGCAAACATGCAATTAAAATGATTTTGAATATAAATATCATTATTGTGATTCCATACATAAATTCATATATTATATATATGTATGTAAAAATTATGACACTAACTCATTTATGCTCATTCTTGTAAGACTCTAACAGAATTCCTTATCTTGAAACAGAGAAATGCACATAACCTCAAAACCTATGTATTGGGAGAGAATCTGCTTCTTGGACAATGAAAGAAGAGATTGAAAYCAACATCTCTCCACTACGTTAGACCAATTCTGGTTTTGAAAATTCAGTGACAAGAAACAGTAACAAAGATGGGAAAAGTATGAGAGATGAACTCTAGTTCTGTAACAGGAAAGAAAAAACTTACAAATACCATCTCTTTTTGCAAATGACACCATTTCCAGACTGTTCTCACCACAAAAAAAAAAAAAAACCACCAAACCTTACAGGAGAAGAAGAATGAGTAGACCTCTTTCATCCTGGTCGTCTTTTTGCAGTAGGACCTATGAATATCACTAACAAGTATATAATAATGAAAAATAATCCAAATGATCAGTTCCATTTTCTGAAGCAAATATAAACACTCAAATGTGAAAAAAAAGTTATTACAGGTTAAAAGGGAGAGTATGACATATGAATTCTGTCATGTGATCACTTCAAAACCACAAAAACAGTCATCCTCGCATGCTACCTTCTTAACTTCCTATTGCCCTTTTTGACTTTACATAAGGTGATTTATATGGACATTAATATAAATTGCAAAAGCTTGGGAAAAAGGTCCAAATCTATAGGATTCTAAGAGTGAACATGTACATTTTTTTCTCCCTCCTCACTTTCATCACAATTGAATTTGTGTATGTGACTAAGCAATTTCAACACAAAGTGACAGAACTTCTACTTTCTCTCAGTAGAGCCTTTTTTAAGACTCGCAAGCGCTAGAAGGGATTGTTTTTCTCCAGCAAGGCCAAGAGATATCCTGTCAAGTTTTAGGAAGCAGAACAGATTACCATTKTTTACAAAAGGTAAAATCCTTTTGTACCATGCAGGTAGCTTAAGCAATCCCTAAATACACAGAGCCCTCGTGGGAGGAGAAGTTCCCGGCTGCAGCCTCTCACTGTGAGATACGCGAACATGTTGCGAGTCCTCCTTCTTTCATCTTGGCTAAATGTTTAATGCTAGAGTGAGAAATCAGGGTTGTTCAGGAAAGTGCTAATTTTTCTCAAGTTCAACACCTGGGAATGGAGAACCATAGTATTATCTCATACATTCACTCAAATCTAGTGATTAGAAACAGTCTCATAGAGGGCAAAATCTATCTTGTGTATTGGGGCTGTATAAACAGACACCCGTCTGAATTCAGAGAGCCATTTGCTTAGAACAGCTGCTGGTTGAGGGTGGAAGTATTTGAAAAAAGGATAATATTTCCATGCTGAAAGACATCCCACTTTTGAGAGGATGGTTCAAACAGGAAAGCAGCCTGGATGCCATAGCTGATTTGCGTATGATTCATACACTTCAAACAGTCCTGCATAAACAGACACAGTTATTAAAGAATAGCTGCATAATGTTTCCATTCATAAGGAGGTTTTTATTTGCTTTCGTTTTTTCCTTTGAGGGAGAAAATTTCTCAGTTAAGAACGATTCTATTCTTTCATGTGCAATACCACCAAACTGTTTTTCTCTATTTTCAACCCTCAATATGGAGTCTAACTCAGCAGCAATATTGAAGTAGCCTCATTTTAAATGTTTCTTGCTTATATAGAACTTTATAAGATTGAAGGGACTGCTTGCTGTCTAAACTGGTGTTCTTGGAGCCCTGGCTCATTTTAGTTTTGCTTTTAGTACTCCTGATGCTGTCAAAACACAGGCCTCATGCCAGAAGATGAATTCCTACAAACAGTGTAACTGTACGACACAACAAACCCAAACCACACAATTTTTCTAGTAAAAACAAGGTGAAGAATTTGAATTGGACCATTTTTTCTTTTATGTTTTAAATAAATGAGAGGAAACAATTCTGCCAGATTTTACTATGTCAAGGCTTTGTGAACAGCAATGTTTCTAGCAGTAGTTTTCTTCTATTTAAATATGGACTTTAGTGCTTCTGGTTTATGGCAAGAAACAGATTGCTATGTTAGGAGCAATGAACAAGTGTGTCCCTATACTTGTACTACACTTGGATCAGGTATAGAGTAGCTGCCTGCAGTGCAGCTATCCCTGAATTCAGAAAGATGCTGAGCTCTAGTTTAAAACTATGTGCACAAATGTAGCAGCACTAGACTGGCTGTAGTTTTACTGCTAACACATTTGAAGTCATGCATACTTTTAATTTTTCCAATGACTTAGACTAGAATCCAGAGCACTTCTTAGCACAAAGGCATAAGGCTCCTGCAGAAAAAGTCGGAATTTCACTCCATGACTTGCTGCATATTCAGTTATTTTGGTTGTGATGAGAAGATGCTGAGACAGTAGAGGAAGGGAGTAGTTGTTTTCTGTTATGTGTCTTGGACAGCTACCAATCCTCTCATAGAGAGCAGCCACAGCTAGGCTGTTAGAGGATCATGTGCATGGATTTTGCTACTTAACCTTTGGATCCTTCTGGGTGGGTACCTGTACCTGAGCTGATCATCTCAGGCTCCCTCATTCTGACTGTGATCTAGACAATAAAATGTTACCAAGGGTTCAGCCATTTTAAAACAGGCATTAACCTCTGATCATCTGAACTGCACCACTGATGTTGTGGGCTGCCTGGAGTGACTTTCCTAGATGTACATACATCGTACTTGTGATATACGCTCATATTTATTTAGATGAACCCCAGTTTCACCCAAGGCAGCTGCTTCCATTGCTGAAAGCTGCCACTTTATCATGTCTCCTTCAACATACTCGCTCATCTCTGTAAAAAAGGATGCAACACAGGCATGAATGCACCTTGACAGGAGTTTCTGTGCTGCTTTCTATCCCAGTGTGCAGGAGCTTTTCCTAAATTTTTTGGTCCATATCCACGTCATGGTAACAATAGTCTTGGGTTAACTCAACCACCCTGCTTGATTCAGCTCACAGCTAAACTTCATACTTTTTCTACCTTCTATGAAAGGTATTTAATTTTTTCATCATCCTTCATGATGAATAATGGGTATTTATTATCTTGAGAAGTTCTCATTTGCATTCAAAGTGGTGGCTTGAGCTCATCAATAATACTAATTCAGACTTACATAGCACATTTCATCTGAAGAACATGAAGCACTTCGTAATTGTCAAATGATTAAATTTTACAACACCTCCCAATGGTAAAAAGTATTTCATTCACAGGAGGCCTGGTCTCTATTGTTCCTATGTCTGCATGCTGGGTTTTTGAGAATTGGCTTAAAGCTTAACAGCAAACTGTACATATATATTTGTAAAAAGATTCATTTGCTGTGTTCAGCACCACATGGGAGAAAGATTTCAGCACATTAAGGTATCTTTGCACTAACTTGTGCAGCAATACCACATTTAACCCAGCAGTTCTCCGCCATGCTCAAACTCAGTACATTTGTTCAGACACTACAGGACTAACAAAAGGGTAAAATGAGGCAGATGTTTCAGTCGTAAAACCTGTTCAGTCTGAGTTAGGTGGCTACTAGTAGATTGTATAGATCTGGTGTCTTTATCTGTAATAATGATTTTGAGGTTTCATGAGTTATCAAGAAAACTGAGGTGCAATCAGTTTTCATGTGTATTCAACACGACCAATTTTCCTTTCTGCTTTCAAGGCTGTTAACATCATGTGCATCCAATCTTTGGGACATATGAGACCTGCATCTGCAGTTTCTCAGAGCACGTTCTCTTTTCCTTGGAAAAGGAAAGAGCCAAGGCAGCAGGTGGAAAGCAAGAAAGCTCCACATGAGTTAATGTTAGAAAATTCCTAGACCTGGGAACTACCACCATTTGCTCACAGAATAGAAAGAGAAAACATGGAAGGATGCCCTAGAAAAGGGGAGATCTTCAATTTAATAATTCATGGGTCCAAAAAGGACTAAAAAGTGAAGGAAAGCATTCAGTTTGAAATCTGATAAAAGCAGCCCCAAAAGATCCTCCACCAGGCACTCCTGTCCCATGCTGGGTATTGGGTCATGTCACAGCCAAAGCCCCAGAGTGGGGCTGCAGCCAGGCACCTGTGTATAGAATAGGGGTGCTTCCCAGCTCCACAGCTTCTTTCCTCTGCCAAGGCTTCACCTTCCAGATAGACTGGCCTGGCACGGGGCATGGAAGAGACAGGGAGTATCAATAATGATGGAAGTTCCCCTGTGGTGCTATAAAACRAGATTCTAGATCACAGTACCAAAAACCTACACCTGATGAAAATTAAAAGCAAAGGGAATTATTTAATTGGAAATGGATAGCCTGACTTTCCAGAAGTGACTGTTCACTTCCATTTTACTAATTACATTGTCCATAATTTTAATTTTGCCCTGTAGGCGATACTCAATACTTTTGACACTGTATTTTTAGTATAGCACAGATGACTCCTACAGGAAGGAGACACAGGTGAACATCACAACAGTCAGTGAGAGTAAACATTCAAGATTCAGCAATAATCTTGATAATTACATTTTCTCCTTCCTTTCTGTAGCTCTTAAGTAAGTGAATAAAATATTCTTTGCATCTATTTTTCCTGGAAAATTGTTAAAGTAAACACTTACTTATGCTACACACAACTAAACTGCTTCCTACCCTTCTGTGAAATAGCTCGTGTTTCCCGTATGTTTTCATGTCACAAAATCTATGGCAGCCACAGCAACCTAAAACCAAAGCTATAATTGCAAGATCTAGAAATATCATGAAGGGCCAGACACAAAGACCTAATAATGGGTAAGACAGATAATTTCCTAGTTAGAATTCACATGCTAGAATTGGCTAGGACTACTTTTAAATCACAAAATCTTGCTTTTTTTAATGCCATCTGAATGTCAGAACTTTGGAGTGCCATATTTTGCCTGAAACATGTCATTTCACCCTAGGAGAGGGACATTTTTCATAGTTATGCACAAAAGATGTCTCTTCTCCACGGCAATTTATGAAAGAGATTAAGCCTGTGTTAATTTTGCTGTGTAATCACTTGACAGTGCTTGCCCCACTACTGTGGTAATGAAACACAAGATGCACAACAATACCAGAGCAGGTTTTACACCATTAGCACACATACAAGAATATTATTACTTGTTGCCATAATAAGCAGTTCTTGTAATATCAGATTTTGCAGACATGATCCACAGATTTTACCATCTTGTTTAGCTCACTGATTCAGTTTACTGGCAAGTGGCAACTACCTCTCTCAAGGGTTGTTTTCCAGCTCACCATCCCCTTGCAAAGGAATATCAGCAACCCCTTTTTCCGCTGCGGAACTCAAATGTAATTCTAACATAATAGCTGTCATAGGAGTGGGATGTTGGGGTTGTTTCTTGAGAATATTATACCCAAACTATATCCTAATATTATACTTGAATGACCACAAAAAAAAGCTAGAGAAGGGGATGCATGCTGATTACAGTGTGATACATCATAAAGAATAAAGAATACAAAAAAAGCTATTAAGCTGTTATTATTTGGTGGTACCTAACAGCACACCTAGACCAGGTAGGTACCTATTCCTAATACTCTGATTAGTCTGTAATTTTGCCAATTTCAATCTGAGTCTGAGCATAACTGAAGAAAAATCCTGAAAAATTCTTTCTGTCTGAAAAAACACCAAACCAAATACATGCAAGACATTAAAAGTAACTGCAGTGATATAAAAATGAAGCATTAAGTTGGCAAAAACTGTGAATAGATCTGTGAATAAGCTCTGTATGGCTGTGGCAGGACCTGTGAAAAGAAGCAGAGCCTGGCAGTTTAGCGACTGTTCAGTGTAACATCTGCACTCCTGCAGCCTTGGCAAGACAGACACAAAGATGCCACAGCAGAAGCACAAGGGGAGCTGGTGCAAGATGACAGATGACAGTCATACACCCTCTGCTTTCTGCACTGGGCACACAGCCCTGCCTACTATATGGTAAAGGAATTGTTACACGAAGCAACCAGAACCTTGGAAGACAACTGAGAAGCCAACTAAAGCGAGGATATCAGTATAATTAAGCCTAAAGGGACACTTGCTTTGTTATGTCTTCAGAGGATGCCCTCAGAGAATACTGTGTTTTACACTTGCAACAGAAAACTTTGAACAGGAGAAAGGAAATAATTTTTCTTTTTATTTGCTGAATATCTTGTATTGCATGCAGTCTCTTRGTTAAAAATTCATAAATCCTTAGCACTCAAAATTCTCAAGCAGCCCTACTTTCAATGCACTTTATATTCAGTTGGCCTTATTCTTAAAAACAACCAGTAAAATTCCACTCTACAACCTATCCTGTGCTAAGGGGTTTTGCAAACAAAACACCTCCTTGAATCCTGTGTTTCCGTCATTTACAATTCAAAATGAAAAATATCTGCCAAAATTAGCTAGCTGTTAATTGTATTTCAACAAATGGGGCTCCAGAGGGTGCGGAGAAAAAATGAAAAGTGTGAAGAAAATTATTTGCATTCTCAATTATTTATGCATTGTGACAGACGTACATACAAGAAAAAACCAGAACAACAGAGAAGCAAGAGATTAGCCTATACATGAGGTTCTTCCAAGTCCAAATTTAAGCGCACACAGACGCAGCATTTCATAGCATCTTGTGACTGTAGTGAAAACTGAAGCTGAAAGTCAATGAACAGCCAGGAGATAATAAAGTAAGAAAATCCAAATTCACATGAAAAATAATTGGAGGAATAACCAATAATTTTAATGGACTTAAAAATAAGTGCTGAGCCAAGATTGATTAAACTTTCTTTGGTACAACACTGATACATTAGCTTTTGATACTTTTTAAATGAAACCTTTAGACTTTATTTGAAACAACAGGCTTCATTTATAAACTGACCTGAATTGGAAAAAAGAAAAAAGGAATATATTCTAGTTCAGTCAAGATTTTCCTTCATTTTCAACTTCACCCATTAAGCTGAGGAATCCATTATTCATCTAAATCTAATAATTATTCCATCAGAATTTAACAACTAAGTGCCCTTTATTGCTATGAAGATTACTATAGCACTGTTTCTACTTTACCTATGGTGAACTGAATTAATGTTTTATTCTCCTTTTAACTGGAATAGTATATTATTCATTGATTTCATAATTCAGTGGCTTTGAGTTATCTAATCAAGTGCTACTTGAGAGTGTAAAAATGATAAAGTTTTAGAAATTGTAGTAAATAGACCTTGAATGTAGTTATATCTTGTAACTAAATTAAAGCTAGCATTGCTCATTCTACATTTTAAAGGTCATGGAAATACAGTTTTCCTGATTGCAAAAAACAAAACAAAACCAAAAACATTTTTCACACATTCCATCACACATTGGGGGAATAAAAACACTCCCCAAAAATCCACCATTTTCCACAATTTTGAAATAGGTCTTGTTGCTATGTTTTTTGTTATCCAAATAGCAGTAAATAAAAATCTGTTTGACGAAATTTACATGCTAAGAATCAAGGACAACTTCTCCACATAGCTGTTTTTCACACATATAGGTCTTACTGACGCAACAAATCCAAAACCCATTAGGGGTGAGCTGACCATAACCTTTTATGTGCTTATTTACTCTAATAACAGTTAACAATTTTTCACGTGAAAAGGCAGGGCTATCACTATTGTCAGCAGGAAAAACATTGAAGATGATCGTACAAGCATTTCTATCAAGACACGAACCTTTCCAAAATTCCAAGTTGCATCCAGCAGCCATTATGGCTTTAGGGTTCCCCTGTACAGAGACCTGCTTTGTCCCACGAAAGGGATTGTTCTAGAGCCATGCAGTGCATACCAATTGGAGAAAGCTCCTGAGGCTGCCTGATAACTGTGTGCATCAGGGTGCCTGTTCCCAAACACCAGAAATCACACATCTCACAGCATTCCCTTCATTCTGCCTCACCGCTCACCCACACACGCTTTGTTAAAGGGAACTGCCGGGGATAAGAAGCAAGGAATGTGTGAGACCGATGGATCCATCCAGTGTTTCCTGCAGACAGATCCTGTACAGTGTCTGACATGTGCTGAATGGCTCCTTTCACAACTCCCCCAGTCCATTCAAACTCTCTTCAGCGCTTTCTGTGTGTGTGTTGTCAGTTACTCACTTTTAAGTAAGAATTTAATCCCTACTTCTGCATTTAGTGACAGCGCATTCAGTGACTCCTTTCCCTCGTACGCCGTCAGGTATGAGGGATACGTGATATCTAGATACAGCAGACTCCACTTTTTCTGTGACCAGTTATCACCTCCACAAGCAACAATACTATGACCAAAAAAATGAAACAATGAGGAAATGTATCTAAAACATTAAACGCACTAAAACAAGTATGAATATGGTACTGGACATCCACAGTGAATCACAAAATTAATTCAGTTCTCCAGTGTTGCAAGACATTATGGATAGAGAGTACTTATAGTTAGGATCTGCATCTCATGAATGCTCCCTCCTATCTGGCTATCTTTATAGTTCTTGAAGAGCCAATAAATAGCACCTTGCCCTGCAGATTATTAACTGCTGCCAAAATGAAGACTATTTAATTCTTTAGCCTGTTGCAGCACTTAGCAGCACAGGCACCATCTCCTTGAAGCAATGCCAGTTAATGTTGGTGATTCACTTCAGTGCTAAAACACAAAGATAAAATGTCTTCTGATTTTCGTTCTACCTGTCACAAAATTTAAACTACTAGATTATTCTATCATGATTTAATCTCAACTATTTTCAAGACTCTCATTAGATCCCAAAATTACCAAAATTTGTTTCCCCATTCCAGAATCAAATTCTGCATTTTTCTATTCATCCATATATAAAATATTTACACATATCCTTTCTCTTATTTTTAAATATTTACACTCATGAACACATTGCTTTTTGCAACACCGTTGACACTTTGTTCTCTTCTTAAGAGAAGGGCCAGATCAGGCCCTGTGAATTTCTGTACAAAGGTGCAAGACAGGTTCGTCTGCTTGGAGCCAAATGCAAGTCACAGAGTCAGGATTAGAAGAGACCTTAGTGAGCTCAGCTCCAAGCTAAGGGGGGGGCACATGGTTGCAAATCAAGGTGCTGGCTGCCATACTATACCAGCTAACTTACACTCCACCCTTGAATCATTTGCTCCTGTGTGTTCAGAATTTTCTACTTCTGAGCATACTTGTTATTTGCAGAACAAATTCTGCAATAATAGACATTATAAATTCCTGGTCTATCATTTCCTCATGGATTAAGGTAAGTATCTGATATTCACAATTTGATCTATACTGGCTAGCTTTAATTGTGTTCCAGGACAATATTGCAGATTGTTAATTCCTCTGGTTTTTCCCTATCAATTAACATTTATTGTGGTTCTTCCCTGAGCCAATCTTGAACAGTTGGTGTTTTATGACTAGGCAGTTTCTTCTGTTGTATTTTTTATATGTGCCAATGGAAAGCAAAGAAATATGATCTGCTCTCTAAAGGAAATCTCCTGAGTGATATAAAATATATTGTAACTGCTGCAACAAACTTCAAAGAACTGTAAATCATCTAACAATTTAAAATTTTAAAAGAATATTTGAGAAGATAATTTACAATCAAATAGGTGGCTATAAAGCCTCCTCAATGGTATCATATTACAAAGTATCATTCAACATCAATTTAAAAGAGGTGGATGTATGGTTCTTTAGAATTTGTTGCAAATCCAAAACTTTTCTTTAGAACGACATATTTTTCCAGTATTCAGTGCATACAGTGCATATTAGCTAGCCAGTATTTAATTTTTCAGGAATTAAAAAAAGGTATCATTTTTGAGCTGGCACTGCATTTAATCAAGACTATTTCATCTTTAAGGAGTTTATACTGCCTTACACAGAACTTCGTGCTGAAAATTCTCTACCTATTACTAGTTCAGTGTTCTCAGGCCCAGTGACATACAGGAGATTTGTCTCCTTGTATATATTAATAGGATGTGATCTGTGAACAACAACATGTCACATAAGTATCAGACAGTTGAAACATCAATACAGTTAAAACCAGGCAAGTGTTTGGGCCCAGGTCCTTCAGGAAACACCTAATCACTTCAAAAAGCTGGAACAAAATTTAAAAGGTGAGTTTCAGAGAGACTGGCTGTTATTCTGAATAACAATTCATATAAAAAGTTTAGCAGTGTTGTATAAGACGCTACAAGAGATGTTGGTTGGAAACTTGACTAAAGTCAAAGGAGAAATGATCCTTACGTTTTCAAGACCAATATGACAGAGCTATCAGTAGCATTCACCTTCTATTAACTAAGCACAACCYAGGAAAAGGAAATTAAATTTAACTGCACAAGAACTTTACAGAGAGTCATCATAAACAACTGTACTTGCACTATGAATAGTAACCTAACAATTACATGCTCTTGTAGGTTGATACACCAGCTATACAGAACAGAGTGGAAAACCTGTTGCTACGTAATTTGAAACTTTTCAAATTATGCCACTTTACTGACTTACAGATTTCAAGCAAGAGAATCTACAGAAGTCAGGAACTACTTGTGGATCTTAGGCCAAGATGAGCCTTAGCCCTGCAAAGTTTTACTTCTGAGTCGTTGTGTCTTATTATTCAGCAAGGTGAATATGTGTAACACTAACAAAGGGGGATTTACCTTTCTACATTGTCAGTAAATCCAGGAAAGGCTGGTGTGAGCCTACACTCCCGCAATAAGCATGTTACAGACTTGTTTTTGAGGAACGTGGACGCAAGGAGTCTTTCCTTCCAAGACCTAGTGGCCAGTGTTGAAAGAATGGTGTTACCAGACAAGGTTGTAACAAAACCTAGCTCTACAACTACGAAACAGTGCTCCTCTGGCAAGGAGCAGATGCCAAGAGGTGTTCTTTACTGCTTCAACTCTGAAAGAATTCCAAAATTTGGAGCAGAACTTCTCATAAAGCAAACACGAATGACTGCACCCTTTCTCTTTRAATACTCTGCCCTGAAAATCAAATCTGCATCCACGATTTCTTAGAGATTCAAGTAAATGATGCATCCACAAAATGTTAAACAGACAGGATCCATGCAGACCACACCTGCTCAATACCTATTGAAAAGGAAACTTATAGATTTATTTAATGAACGCCTTTCATACATAAAACATTTGAAGAAAATAACATYGTTTATCTTGAAATGCATAAAGCCAAAAATTACTGTGCTATTGGTTTACAAATTTTAACAACTTTTAAAATGGATTTATTTATTTCTGCAGTTATTGACATCTCTACCTTACAATTTAAAACCTCACTTTGAAATCATCAAGGCTAAAATTTCAATTATTTGTGTTTTTTTAAGAGAAAATAACGTTCTCATCCCATTGCTCCAAGACCTGAAGAGTTAAGAAAAATAGCCCATAATTTTGAGTTTCATAATAAAAGAATTGTCAACCCCAATGATCTTGGTAAGTGAAAAATTAAGAAAAGGCCCACAGGGAGATGAGATATCAAAAATGTAATAGAGGAAACAAGGGCAAAAACATCATCAGGGAAAGAATCTTATGTAACGTAGAGCAGTCTGACCTTAATAGCATTATTTGAAGAGATGCTAAAGCTTATTGGTTTTCCACCTCAACCCATAACAGCATTTAAATATTAACAGGTCTTCTAGCACACTCGAGTAGCCTCACTGAAATGATGTCTCTGACTTCTGGTTAGCAGCTCTGTGTTTTTTAGATAGTCTTATGTACTAAAGTCTAGCTCACTTTGTTTCATTAAAGCTTACAAAATTCTCCAAGTGCAACTTTTCTATTTTGGATGGTAAGGAAATGAAGGGTCTGGCCAAACAGATACCTGCCTGGAAGGGTTAGTTCCACTTTGTACCCAGGGAGTGTAAAACCTGTGGGTCAGTCTTGGGCAATGGCATTACCTGGGTGGAATAACAGCAATGAAAACACATCAGCCCCTGAGCTGAGTATTCCATGTTTTGCCCTTCCTGCCACACACAGGTTTGGTTCCCTGTCTTTGCCATYCCCATTCCTAATGCAAATGAGTGTCTGTCCATACATTTCTTCCCTCATTATTTAATATACATTCTGCATCATAGTTTTCTTGCTATCTAAAGCATCACTTTATGTGTTTCCACAGGGTATTAACCAGCTGCATTCAGCACACATAGCAAATTCACTGGAACAGCTTATTACCATATTAATTTTTATTTTGTCCTTGCCCTAGTCCCAAACCAGTAGTTTTGTTTGGAATGCCTAACATGACTTTGGAGCATACTTTTCATTTTCACAGAATCTCCTGTCACTGATCTGTTCCCTGTGCCTTACTTCTGCCGTGCTGGCTCAGTGAAATTCTAACAGTGCCAAGAGGGCAGGAGGAAAAGTGCAACACAACCTCAACTAGGACACAAGCAATTTTTTTAATCATTCTGTAAATAAGACCTGGTTAAAGCAGGTACAGGAACTATCCACTGAGGAGCTCCCCGATCCTGAGGGAAATTGCACCTTTTGAAACACCTGTATGGTCACCATATTTATTATCCACTTCGGAGTTTCCTGATTCCATAGAAAACATAGAGGGTGTATCCCTTGGTACAAGGTGATGTGGGCAATTTTATTTTCTGTTTATCTTTCCTCATCATTAGCATGGTACCAGTCTGACTGTAGTTAAGATCTGCTTTACTAGAAAGTTGTCTTATGACAGAGTCTGCAAGAAACAAAACAAAACCAAACCTGCAGGTTTTCTGTGAAATTTCTTACTTTGGCTGCAACCTCTCTCCATTAATGTATAATTATTATTCTCATAGGGTTCAGTTCTTTTCAGACAGTATTTGCTTTCACTGCATCATAAGTCACCAGAATTGTCAGACTCATTCACAATCTTCCATTACATTTGGCTTATGTAGTCTCACCTTTGCATCAAGAGGTCTCCARTTCAGAATCTGCATGTTATTACTTGTTTGAGTCTAAGACAATATTATTACATTTTCCACAGATCTTTGACTTTATTCTTGCCCAATGCCTTCCTTTAATTTTTTTTCTGCCTCTCTCTCCGGTCACAAAAGATTCTTTTTGATCTCTTTCTTCTAAATCTATCAGGGTTTCTTCTTCTCTGCAGCCATACAGTACCAGGTTTTGAGAACTCAGTAATTTCTGTGTTACTTTAATGAATTCTAAGTTGCTGCGGGGTGATTTTTTTTTCTGTGGTGCATGCCATGGTTAATTGCTGTAATTGTTCTCTTTCTTGTATTATTTATACCCTCACGTTACTGTGCTGTAATTCCAATAACACTTAAATTAGATCACTGTGGGTCACTGGTACACCTGCTAAACTGAAATCTTTAGGTCAAAGATTAGAAACTAAATGAGAACTCTTAGATCTCGCTGTCCATTATAAAATTTGAAAATAGAATTTATCATCTGACTAGTATGTAATTTCCTACACTAACATAACTCTTTTTCCCTTTTTGCTCTTTTAAGAATCAGAATTAGCCATTTTCCCTACTTTAATGCTATTGATTGTTTTCTTTATAACCTCCTCTAGCTGGTCATTTCTAATTCATTTCCTCCAGCAAAGGCTGCAAATGTTCTCTCCGTTTGCTATAATTAAGCTTTCATTAACCCATACACATTTACACCAAATGTGTTGCAGTCTCCTTCCGTGAGGATATAAATGGCTTTCTTAGTTTGCTTTAACACCCATTAGGCAGCGAGGACAAAACTACAGATAACACACCATATAATGTGTTGTCTGTACTTCAGTCAACTTCAGAACTACTGCACTCAGTAACCATTCCAAACAGTATGTGTTCATTTTTTTRTCCCTAACAGAAAGGGCTAAAGTAAAAAAAAAGGATGGGGTCAGGGGTAGAGAATTACAAACCTATAAACAATATGGAGGAGTTTTTTAGATTTTTACAGAAGGGGAGAAGATGGAGGGGTAAGAAGGGAAAAGCAAAAAGGCATTTGTAAGCAATCTGATTGTGGAAAGACAAACTCGCAAAAAGCCCTCCAAGACTGCTTCTCTAAATTAAACGCTTGTGCTAAAACAAACAAACGAATAAAACCACACCCAAAACCCCCAAAACAAAAACCAACTCCCCGAAAACCCACACCAAAACCAACCAACCAACCCAAWGCCAGCCAACCACCACAAAACCAAACACAAAAACTGTTATTCATAAAAAAATTGTGACTCTGTTAAAACTAAGGATGTTAATTTCCTCTACAAATGTCCAAGTTTTGARTTTTTCATATATAAAGTAATAGACGAGGTGTAGTCTCCTCTTTGTACTTTATTCAAGACCAGGTATCAAGCCTGTGTTGCAGAAACTGCCTTCCTGGTCACTTTAGATAAGGATTTTAATCATCCTAGCTCTACAAGTGATAACAATAGTCTGCCTTGCAATGGTTACTCACTGAAAACTGAAGGGCCTGAACYTGCTGTTTTAGTCTAAGTATGAAGTCAATCATTTAAATTTTGATGACCCTTGCTAAAAGCATTTTTGCAAATCTAGAATATGGCACAAGGCTCCAATCTATTTTTGTTTATGCTCTTCTGGATATATGTACATGCTATCCCTTGAATYCATTCATAATAACTCATATATAGATTTCTCCAGTTTAGCAGATGCCAATGACAGCAAGACATTGGGGCTTTGCTTTTATATCAGATAATGCTATTTTATTTATATGGCTGGTAAAAGGACAGAGGATCCATGGAAATAAAGCAGCCCACACAAATCAAGGCATACATAGGGAATCTTTTGTTGGAAAAGATACAGAAGGGAACACTAATCCAGAGGAACTTGAAGATTCTCAGTGCCTGCAGTTATCATTGCCTAAAACCAGTCCCTCATGCAAGGATTCAAAAACAAATGCACCCATTGCAACACTGCCACCTGCTCTCTCATTGCAATTGCATTTTAAAACAGCTGGTTGTCATCTGACAAAAATAACAAGGATTACATCTTGCTCAGCCTCAGAGGACTTAGGAAATGCTTTCTTACAGTCAGATTGGGGTTTTTTGTTGTGTCCAGATTGGATTACAGTAATTCTTTGTTTGCAGATTTGCCAGCACTGTTTTTACAGGTTCTGCAGGAACAAAACGCAAGAAAGAAATCTCCACTTGAGGGAAGAGGATGTCTGGTGTAGGTGCTCTGTATCAGCATTTTATCCTGCAGCCATTTGAAAAGTGCTTTTGATACTCTTCATTCAAGATTCTGATGTGCYTGTGACTGATATACTAGATTGAATATCCTAAGTTATATAGTTCCTACSATTTCCTGGGCCAAGTACCAGACACTAAGAAAACACAAGATGCCAGAGAAGAAGCAGTTGCATAGTATTTTCTAATGACACAGAATTTCCTTCCTAATTATCCCAAGCTTAGCTTATCTCTAGATATTCCAGGCATGCTACATCCTAATACTCCAAAGGAAAATCCAGTGCAGGTTGTTGGAATCTGCTGGAAACTAATACAGCAATAAAAACTACCAAAGTGTTATAGTAATGCATTGGAAATCATAGAGTAAAAACCCCCTAATTCATTGGATTTACTGATGATCTCCCCACTTTAAACCTGCAAAATTTGRTTTTTCAGGTAATTTGTACCCCATAGTCTGGACTTGGAGTAAATTTTATCTTAGAGTCTATTGCTTGGGACAATATTAAATATTATGTTAYATTTTAGGTGTTGGTGTCTTTCTCTGAAATACTGTTATATGGCTGTGCAGAAAGTTTTTACCTCATTTCCATYCTGATTTATTTGTATTTTATGCATACTTTGCACTTACGTAAGGGACTGTAGGAGTTGCACAGGGAAGAAGGATACAGTGCCCTGAATCTAATTTTCCTCTCACGACTTGTTGACTCCAGACTTACATGAAATTCACACAGAGACAGTGAAAGTCAAGCTTTCAAAAGATTATGTAAAGTCTCATGAATGCAACAGGTCTTGCATTAAAAGCATTACTTTTGTTATATTTCAGTAAGACTGAATTACTTAATACATTTTGAAGACATTACTCTTGCATATGCTTAAGTCTTCCATTGCCACTTGTGCTCCCAAAATCAGTTGGGCATTTCCGTAAATTACACCCTACAGAGTGATCCCAGGCTTTTGCAGATGTTGCTTACTTTGTACATAGACTGAGGTTGTGTTTAAGTTCACAGTTTAGTTTGTTGTGGTGTTTTTTTAATTAGATGATAGCTGAATTTTTAATTTAGCAGATTAAACAATTATGTAGTAAAACTCCTTTAAAATTATTTACATGGAAGAATAAATGCATTGTACAAAAAGAAAATAATTTAAATAGGGTTTTCCTTATTAATTGACACTCTTTGTTTTTGCTGTGCTATGACATGCAAGAATGATGGAAACTTACAGACTCACTGCACAAGTTGCTAAGTTTCCTGAAAAAGTGAAGCATTGCAAGAGAAAGTGTTTACACAACGATTTGCAGAAATCTCTATATATTGCAATTAACTAGAAAGAAAAATGGCAAAACTCTAACCGTAGCCCCACTTGAACTTTTTTTATTAATAATTTTGAATTTTTTTTGTTTTGATTTTAAAGACTCCTATTAACAGTATGAAGTACCACAGAAATACTCTGATAATATTTTCACAGCCAAAAGAAAAATTTTTGATGTCTTGGAGTACCAGGACAAGCCAGGGACTCCTGCAATTTATGGCTGCAAAACAGTCTTTCCCTCCAGTTATAATTAAACAAAATACTCTTTAAAATAATACTAATTAGAATTATTGTTTTGTGTTGTTTATCATTTGATGTATTCTTATTTATTCAACAGCATCCAAAACTGAGCTTACTATGCCCCCCTTCCCCAAAACAGAATACAAACTGCCASAATTAATGTTAGACATGACAGAATGACTGGCAGTGGAAAAGGAAGCATTGTTTCTGGGAACCAGTCCCAGTCTGCCATTCCAGAGGTGGCTTCATGCTACTGCTTTGGGAGAACACATGCACTTTTAGAGCATTAAACAGTATGTTTTTTACAGTACAGTCAAAATAGGGAATTATAAAAGTGATAGAGAAAAAATATTTTCCTGGGGAGTTTGCACGTAATTATTTTACAACAGATTGATTTTTCTAAACTCACGTTTTCCCTCTGCTTCAGGCTGTCCAAATCTTATTATTTATTCCTCTAAGCAAACCCCTTCCTCCTAAACCTATCACTTTAGACATTTACAGCATAAAATAAGAATCCTGTTTTTCTTAAAGAGCTTCATCAGATCCYCTCCTTCGTCTCTGAGATGGACTGCCCATACAACACTGCCCTCTGTGTCCCAGGCAGTGCCTTGTTCTAACTATGCTCTCCACCAAATCCTTATTTAAAATCTATATGGTAGGACCTAGCAAGGGTGAAGTGGCAAGAATAGCAGCAGAAGATCCTGAATACCAGCACCACTGAGCAAGTGTGCACCTGCCTGCCCAGGAATTACTAATCCTCACAGCAGGGTGTCAGGATTAGCCAGGAGCACACATCCATGCCTTGCTAACTGGTGCTATCCCTGGGCCTTCTACCAGTTTGTTTCTTCAATCTTTCAAAGCATGTAGAATACTCAGGTCAGGAATTATATCCTCACCTACTTTACTGAAGCACTCTTTAAATATTTTTTGTCATACAAATGGACTATTACAGGGAAACCTCTTTTGTCACTATATAATGACAGCTGATTCATCTTATTAGTCAAGTTTCTCCATATTTGTTGGCTATGAGGTTTTTACCTGGAAAAGAATCTCCCCTACAAGTTGCACGTTTAATGAGAGAGAACATTTATTTCTGCAAGCTCTCCAACACATTATGTGGGCTGCATCTGAGTAGCAGAATCCCACAAAGCCTTTGCTGTTTAAAATGCAACCAGAATCCCTGTTGTGTCATGTTTACTTCCTTTATGAGCAAAAAGGGAGCTGATGAATAGACGCACTGCAAAATATTATTCAAATACCTTTTTCTATACGTGACAAAGCAACACTGAAACAACAACAACAAATAAACCTAATGAAAAGAGAAGAGAAGAGAAAGAAGGGAAGTGGCAGATTTGTAGGCCAGCTGGAGAGGAGGTGTGGCTTTCTTTTACAAACGTGAGTTTGCATGAGGAATATTTCAGAAATAGGACTTCATCTCTGTTAATGGGACTACAAGTTTCCAGTGGTTTCCTCAGTGACTGCCAAGATAGGCTCTCCTGTTGCAATTGTATTCTTTCCTCATCTGCGTATACCTGTGCATGCATTGCCRAATTGATAGTGTAAGCTAAGAAAGGCTAAAGTTTTAGCCCTTCATTGTGGAGGAAGAACACACTGCAATGTGTATAGAACAAGATGCTTCTTTGTCTTCCTTCTCCTTGCAACATGTGGGATTAATCTCCCGGCATAAGTAAGTAGTGGCAGAAGCCAATGCCAGCCTGATGAACACTGAGCTGCCAACAAGCTCTAGAAACTTGGCTGGTAGCAGAATCAGGTTGCTCAAAGAGCAAAGAACTGAATTCACGAATGTGGTGAATCTTCTGTACTGTTCAATTCTTCTGGGTCCCTCTGTTGTTTTGCATATTAATCTCTATTGACAGTTTTGCAGTTCCTGTGACATTCCAGATTCCTGCCATCCATACCTACTAATGTGCTAGTTCCCTTGCAAGCTGTCACAAACTAGGAAGTAACCTCGGCAAGAAAATTAGATCACAAAAGTGTGGGGGGACAGTAAACTCCAGCTTGTACTTCCTTCCTGCAGGACAGATGTGGTATCGGTACCTTTATCATTTCATGTTCACCTTGAGAGGTGCTTTCTGTTCAACCCCAAATCTCTGGATGCTTTATGCTGCCTACAGTTTGACTCTCACTCTGTTCACCAGCAGTGAACGTGTGGCTCGTTCACAAACTCTGCCATAAGCCACACTAGYAATAACATCAACTCAGTCAGCCTGAGATATTCACCCTCTAAACCCAAGCCCAGCTACTGGCACACCCAGGCACATCCTTTGTAATGCTGTAACAAGCTTACTCAAAATAAAGCTTTCCAGTTTCCCCCCCACAATGAAAAAAGGTAAAAATCTGAACTTCCACATATACAAACAGAAATGGGACTCTRTATACTAAGATGGCCATCCTAGAAGTGTTCCCACTGTTGGTGACAGCAGCTTTGTAATTTACAGGCCATCTCTGACAAAGCAGCTCCAGTTCTGTCATGGGCTGTAATTTAACACTGGATGGCAATGAATTAATCTGAAATGTTAATGTGATGCTCTCCACTCAGGTTGGTTTAAAAAAAGCAAAAGGCAGTGAGTCTTGGTAGGCATTCCCAGCCTCATTGACTTCAAATAGGGTATGAAGTTCTGGGTGCTTCCTGTACATTTCCCCCTAAATTCTGTAATCTGTTCTTTATGGGCTGATAAAGACAATCCTTGAGGTAGCAGCCTGCCAAACAATTCTTTCATATTGTTCATCTGACTTCTTTTTGTACCCTCTTAACAAATATAGAATGTGTAAACATATCCAAAATAACAARGATTCAAATAAGTATTTCATGTTAATGAATGGGGTTTTTTCTCCATTTACATTCTGAGCAATTTACACCTCTATAAAAAGCATTGACAAAAGTTCATGTAAATAGGATGCTTTAYATGATTTATATCAACATCTCATCTGCGTGTACATAAAAATCCAAGTAATTAGAAACACGGCTCAAGGTCACCATTTATGGTAGGTATATTTTCAATTAAAATTACTTCCATTTCTCATTTCTAGTTCATTCTGTGATATCTTCTGTTTAATTAAGAAACTACCATGTACCACTTCCTTTTAAAGCAGGTGTGCCTCCTGACCAGTCTGAAAACTACCTGGACAATGTGTGAAATGATTGTGGTAATGCAAAAGGGTTTTTTTCCAACTCAAATTACGCAAAAGTATTAATTTAGAGCCAAAATTGACTTTGAAAAAATATTCCATAAAGGAAAACTTACCTTACTTTTTTCCCCAAATATTTTATCTTGACCTGTCTTCCACCTAAGTTAGCACTCAAAAAAATAACATTTCCATGGTAACTGTTCCTTTGGTTCATTTTTAGAGATGCTGAGGAACCTCAGCTGCCACTGATACCAAACAAATCTGTGTAGGCTTCACATCCCTGAAATTCATRTTGCATATATTTTCCAGTACAGGAGCTCATTTTTTTGTTCATTCTTTTCCCCTAAATTTCAATTAATATCTGTCCCTCAAAAATATTTGGGCTGTGTAATTTAAAGTATATGCACGCCTGACAGTTTACAGAGCTGGTAAGTAGAAAACAAACGTGTTCAGCACTCAGTGAGAAGTCAAACACAGTTATACACAAATAAGCTTTGGAGAATGCAACTAGAGATGTATTTGCATCCTTCAAGACTAAACAGCTGCAGAAATGTGTCTTTAACGTCTAGAAGAGAGAGAGATGCTAATATAAAAGGTCAGCTGTTTGTTAGCTCACCATCATAAACACTCTTTTGAATATTATGTGCCCTTGTTTAACCATATWAAGCATGCATTACCACACAAGCCGAGAGCGACTCATGAGAGCATTCCCTAGAATAGACAGGAATAGCACTCCAGCATTTCACTCACAACATGACTGAGAACATCCCAAGAGGCTATTACCCTTGTTTTATATCTATTCAAGATAGCTCATTCCTGAAAACTTGTTATGGGCTGTAGCAACAGCATTAACTTGGTTCTCCTGACACCACAGGATGCATTCCATAAATGACACACAAAATATGTATTCCAAAGTGGATTAAAACTGTAGGTGAGTCACATGGTAGCTCCAGTACAYACAAGACAAGACAATCCAAATGCTCCTAACCTCAGAGAATTAGTTTATCTCTAAAGTAGCTGTAGGAGTACAGATTAGTTTCATTTCTTTGAAAATCCATAGAAAAATATGGGATGAGAACTTRATCTTATAATGTATTCAAATGCCTGTGGAAGTTTTGGGCAAGACTTCTGTTATTTCCAGTTATCAAAAAGTGAACCGAAAGTCTTTTTCCAAAAAGCAGGCCAAAAAATGTAATTTACTGAATATTTTGTAGTATTTGCTACAAAAATCATCCTTCTTTTCCCATTTTTTTTTCAATTTTCCATTGAGAAAAAAAAGTCAAAGAGGATCGATTATCAGCAAAAGACCACAGCTGCTGCCATTTACCCAATCATCTTCCAGACCGTATTCCACCCAGATTTCGTAAATATCACAGAAGGAATGAGACTACATCAAAATGAGGAATTTTTTTTTTTTAGAAAAAACTGCAGGATAAAGCTAATTAAAGATTACATACATTTTGCATGATCTTTACCAGGGCTAATTCAGGGTATCATGCATGCCTTGTGTCTTAACAATACTGCAGATATTTTACAAGTACCAACTAGGAGGAAAAAAAMCCACCAAAACAAACAAAAAAAACCCAAGCCACACACAAGGGTTTCAAAAGTGGTACTTTTCAGTCCCTGAAAATTTACATTCGTGTTCTATCAGATAAATTAACACATTGTTTGTCTGCTTTGCCACTACCGTATTTTTTGATATAACTTTAAAAGTAAATTTTGTATTGAGATGCCTGTGCACTTTCAGGACTATTACAGCATTGTAGACAACCATCTTTTAGTAAGAAACCACATCCTTTAAACCATCTTGATACATAAAAGAGGCACATTTCCTTCTTGGAATAATTCTGTAACTTCCTCCCTGCACCACTGAAACTCACATACAGTTGTTCAATATTTGAGATGGATTGATATCTATATATGCATGTTATTATATATAATTATATACATTACATAGGATTGTGTAGGTATGATAATTATGTGCATTACATAGGATATATTACACATATATCTCTTCATTRATATATAGGGATTCGTTTAATGTGYTTATTTCCCTCTTCTATTAAAAATATGCTGGCAAACACTTTCAAGAAACTAGATAATCTAAATGAGTAAGTGACTATTCCAAAAAAAATTCTAATGGATATTTCTTTCAATTGTTAAACATCCTTTCATAGATAACACTTTCTTTTTCCTTCTGCTCTGTTTTCATTACTTTTTCTAATGAACTCCAAAGGTATTTGAGTTTTGGATACCTAAACAAGACATTAAGAACACTTATTTTCGTGCAGTACTGATTATCCAACCAGGAATCTCAAACAATATTAAATAGGACTAATTAAACTGCCTGTAAAACAGCATTCTAGGCTGTGAGACTTTTATTCCTCAGTTACAGTTAAGTTAGTKTTATATTCCTGTTCCAGTATTTAAAAAAAAAGTCAGATTTTAATCTCAATGTTTTTCCCCAATAGTTTCACCGGCATTTAGTCTAAAATAAGATGACACAGAAGTAGTTGGATGAAATCACCTGACTSAGATCACTGTGGATCGTGGCTGCACCACCCACCCAGTCCCCTCCAAGTACCTCTGACCAGAAGCGTTTGACTTGCACAGCAACGTAAGGGCATTCCTGGGATTGCCACGCTGTGCAGTGACTGATTCCCTCCGTGAAAATTTTCTCCCTGCTGTTACCTCCTTTTTCATCATCCCTCACTGCCTCTTCACTTGAACCACTATGTCTCCTTCCCTCCTCCCGCTCACTCCCTCACTTTTTTACCTTTCCTTTCCATCCAAATCCTCAGCWGTTACTTGGGTCTCTATCCAGAAAGCAGAGCTCTATCTGCCACAAGAGCAGCCAGAGTTGGGCTGGAATTGTAACAAACGGCAGAGGGAAGCTAAATATTAAACAACAGATGTGACACAATCGAGACATTCACTTCAGGTGTGGCTAATCTGGTTACCAATGCCTTCATCCTGGGAGCCTTTGCATCTCCTCAAGGCTGCTGCCCACACACCTCTGCTCATCTGATTTCTCCCTAATACAATTCTATAGGTTAATACAGATTGTACTTAACAAAGAAGAAAAGGAAAAAGTTAGGATTTAAGAGCTTTTTTAACCTACCAATTTTACAGAACTGGGGTGGAGAGCAATCAGAAAAATAAGGGGAGAAAACTAGAAGGTAGGGGGTAGGAGCAGTAGACTGACACCATAGCTTGTGAGAAGCTAAAGCTTTTTCCTTATCTGGATTATCAACAACCAGGGTGGACAGGGATTTTTACCGGATTGGGTCATTAGCAAGCAGTATTTTATATTGGCGGGTATGACTGTAGGCATTCTTTTTGTTACAAAGGAGTTCGGGTAGCAGTCAATTCTGAATGCCAGATGCCAGATATCAGAGCAGCAACACTGAACAGTACAATACAGAATATAAGCACGTATGCCCTTCAAAATGCCGCCGAAAATCTTCTTTTTATTCTCTAGCTACCTTAAAGACACCTTTAGAAAATGGACAGTAAATTTCGAGAAAGGCTGAGGAAGGCTATTCTACTCCCTGTACAGGAAGTTAGTTCTGTCGCTACCCTTTTCCCCAAAAGACACATGCTAAAATAAGGTGTCTCTTTCCTCATCTGATAAAATTCTGCGATAATGAGAAATACTGTGAGGAACCCATGCTATAAGAGAACTCATACAGCAAAACAATGCCACTGTCAAGTAGCAAAAATATGTATGTTCTGCTAGATGCCTTAAAAGTCTCTTTCTGAACACACCATTCCCTAGGCGTGAGAATTACATTTGCCAAGTTTATCCTGAAAGACATCAGACATAAATTATATCCCTCTCTATTTAATGTACTCTCTGACTACGATGTTGAACAGTCTGGCTCTGCAACTTCTTCCACGTACCACGCTGACACCAACGTGCAGAACTGCAAGAATGTGATGAATTCCCATACAATACTCAACGTAGCTTATCTTAGTAAAGAGAAAAAAAAGTTACTGTCTCTCTTGCATTGTAAGAGTTTGCTATAACTGATGTGTCTGTGCGTACCTTGATTTCATTCACAGAAGCAACTTGTACTGCCACTCTTTAGGTTGGAAAATGCTTAATAATTGTAATAAAACCCTCCATTTTTATCTCCCAACAAAATAATAACGGACAAATTTAATTCTAATTTCAAATAAGTATGATATATCTGTTACCATAGAAATTTCCCTGAACTTTCAGGTGACCCTTGAAACAATAATATAATGAAATACTGCTTCACAATTGTAAATCACAAAAGATATCCACCTCCCAATACCTCTCCTTAACACCTTTCTCATTCTTCATGTTTGTAGTTAGCTCTGTCCACATAACATTCATGCAACAATAGTATACTTGTCACACTGCACTGTAATATTAAAAGCAAGAAAAGAGGGTACTCAGGATGTACCTGTCTTCAGTCCTGCCTTATGCAGAAAAATACATGGACCTTTGTGAATTGTTTTAACCTTGAAATGCAGTTATAAATAGCTRCTTTTAGTAAGCAGATGCAGTAGATCAGGAAAGGGTCTGTGTGAAAGAGGCAGTCACTAACAAAGGAACATCCTGTAATTTGATCATATCTGCCAGTAAGAATAACTGCTATTGAATCTCACACTCTGTCTCAGAGGCAGCATACCAAGCTGAATGGATTTTATCAATAGGTTATTAACCTGAATATTGCAGACATATCCAAAGATGTGTCCTCACCATTTTCCTGTGCCTGTGTTGAAGGGGATAGCAAAACCCATTTTCTGTAAGAATATAAAATATCCATGTGCTCGTGCTGAGAACAACCAGCTGAAACACCATTGACCTACATGGGATTGTCACACTGTGCTAACAGAGACTCAGAGGTTCAGGGGGAGGAGGGGAACAATGGGGAGGGACAATTTGAAGAACACACATAAAATCAACCAACACAGAAACATTTTCATACCGGATTGATGAAACTAAATTTGCTCATAGAGTTCTATGTTAGTACACTTCCAGCAGAGAAAAAAAAAGTAGATTTTTTAAAGTGAGAAACAAGAATCCTTACCTTTCTGTTGAGTCTTCAGTGAGGCCACTCACTAACTATTACAAGGTTTTTAATGGCATACACTTGTGTCATAACCAGCACCTGCAAACTCACTTAAATAGGCCATGAGAAATCAAAGGATTATGAGTTTCTCTCTTAATTTCCAGGTGGTAGCAATCTGTGTAAGAAAAGCAGGCACATGTTGCCCATTGCCAGATTATCCCCACCCCTCGCAGCCTGTGCTGAATGTAACCTCCCCATGCCTTTGCTATACCAGAAGAGCCTGTTATTCTCATCCTGCTGTGCCTGCACATCCAGGGGTGGGTGGGCACACGGCTCTGGAGGGTTTATTGATGTCACAAAACTCCTCTTCCTTTAGCTGGGCTGGGAGACTTTCTCATGGAGAATCAGAATGTTGTGGCAGTGAAGCCTTTTTGGTAGCCTGCATCCTTCAGCTCTCTCCCCACAGCCGAGTTCCACCAATGCAGCAACCCAGTCAGTGTTTCATATCCACAGGACTGTTACTACCAGGAGGCTGGCAAACCTCTCCCTACCTCATTCTTCTTACTCACATCATTTAACATCCTTGAAATGTAACTTTTCAGCTCGGGAGAACTTTCCTCACAGAACTAGATACTGTACAAAATTCTAATTATGCAAATCTCACTCATGTTGACACTGTGTTGAATTTTTTATTGCTCCATTGTTTGCCCTTTTGGAAGTAATTTTTTTTCTGGATCAAATCAGTGTGGTAATGCTTTGGCTCCACTTTGAAAAGTGAGAAACAGGTAAKAATTGGGCCAATTGACTTTAGCATTGTAGAGTTCTGCAACATTTAAATCCACAGGTTTATTCATAKGTATAGAGCATGGTTTTGCCTTTTATTTTTGCATTCACACCTACATATGTATAGCACAGCAGATCATATGTGCTCTATATTCTAAAACCATGTGTGCTTTTTCTGTATTTCCTTTCAACTTCAGTCTGAACAAGGTTTCCATCTGTTCCTGTGGCTGTCAGCCTGCAGACATTCTAATTTTATGATCACCTGTTCTCATGTATTCCTCATTTCTCCCAGCCTTTCTTCTTCCTTTCTGAGAAAGGCCTGTATGCTCCTGACGTCTGCTCACCACCATTATCCTTTATGACCTCCCAGGTAAAAACCCATTCAGGTGCTGTCAATGTCAACTGCTTTGTCAAAATATGGCAGTTGGCATGTCTGACAGCCTGCAATGTGCTGACCTTCGTTGTGTCAAAGCCCTTGAACAATATCTCTTTTTTTTCACTGCTCCTGTACAAACTAACTTTAATTTTTCTTAGACAACATCATCACTAATACAATCCGATAACCATGACTGAACTGACCACCCTGCACACGAGACAGGAACTAATGCAGTCCTTATTTAGTCAGTGAGGAATTCCATTGAAACAATAATGTCTTGACTCATCTAAGTATTGAAACTAAAATATTCCTACATTTTCAACTGAAGTAGACTGAAATGTCTTTTCCCATGATCACAGCATGTGATCCAGGTGTGATTGAATTCAGAAGGGACATTTGGACACTCCAAATCCCAATACAGKTCCCAGGCAGAGGACCAATTTTTCAAAACTTACTCTTTTGCTCTCTTAGATCCAAAATGTAGGATTTCACTCCTGAAAGGAAGAAAGCTACCTCATTTATCACAAAAATAACTTGGAAGTGAGAGCACTCACARTCTTCCAGGAATATATTTACCTTGTACAAAATACATAAAAAGTTCAATTAAATGTCCACAAAGCAAGTAACCTCATTCACTACAGAAGAACAAGATTTGGAAACCTTTGCTATTACTGTAAAAATATTCCTAAAATACTGTCTCTCAAAGTTCTAAACACATAGAGGGACAAAGGCCTTTCTTCACATTCTCCTACATTTTCATAGCTCTGGGATTAAATGGTGCATAAACTGTAAGCACTTCATTTGCAACTGTCAGGCTAATGAACATTGAACTGCAGAATATTTCTCTAACTGGAGGTCTAATTAACTCCTAGGAAGTGATTTTAAATGATCCCTTGGTGTTTGAGCACTCTTGAGACATACAGAATTTAACATTAATTTCACCTGTATTACCTGTAGCAGCTGCCCACATTGTTGCCATCTTAAGACATCATATTTMTTTTAAGTAAGAAACACTGTATAATCTCTATTATATATACAAAAAATTGTCATGGAATGCTTCTTTTACCTTACATTTTAACACAACCCAAGGCAAGTATGCTACTCTGTGAAAACTGGTAGGTTGCCTTTTGTTATTAGAGAAAAATTTCCATTTTTCGAGTCCACAACTAGCTGCACTATGATCTTCCAAAGACTTCCGTGAATCAAGTCTTTTTTCGTGCTTTCAAAGACACTCGATTTCARAAATGTGAAGCAAAATGTTTCCTAAAATTCTGATTATCACCATAAAAAGAATATAGACCCTATACTGAAGGTAGTTCATGTTATGATTGTGATTAGTCCTATTTACTCTTAAATGCAAGATATGTATAAGTCCCATCTCCTCTAACGCTGAAAGTTTAGCACAGTTTTACCAGTTTTTTAATTTTCCTGTTAAGGATCTGGGAATCCCTTTCAGAAAAATAAAAGTATAAAGAAAAAAAGATAATTATAAAAAGAAGGGGTGGTGAAAAGGGACAAAAAAAGATTTTTTTTTTTTAAAGGGTGAGTTTTCAGGGAAAAAAAAATTATACTCTTCTTGTAGGAAACAATTTCTAATGATAAACTCTCAGCAGGAACTTGATTTTATTCCTAATTGCTATAGAGTATTGAAAAGACCAGATTTACTTCAATTGTCAATTGTTTGTTTTAACCAAACTACACTTCTGTCTACCTTTTAAAATGGACTTAAAATGKGGAAATAAATATCAGCTGTAGTGCATCACTGACTGTGGTGTGTAGTTGAACCATCACGGTCAATATTTTAATTAAAACTGGAAAAACAAGCCACAGCATTAGCAATGCAAAAATCGTCTTCAGGTTGTCTGCGATTTTAACTCCAGCTTTCTTCACTCAGGGGACTGTTTTCATGAGGGTTTTACTAAAATCATTTCCTGAGCCTACAGGAAACTCTTAATTACCCAACCTTGATTTTAACCATTGCTAAAAGATAATCAATTTCATCTTCAAAACAAAATAGGTTAATTTAGCTCATAGAGTGTGTCTGAATATTAATTGCATCTTATTTATATATTCTTCATGATTAGCAGGCATGTAATAAGGAAAAAAAATTAAAACAGCACTAGAATGAATGGAGGAAGAAAGAAAAGGAAACAGAAAATCTTCCAAGGAATGGTTAAGAAAACAGGAAGGGGAAATTGCAGTACTCCCTGCACAAAGGGCTTGACCACAACCACAAGAATTTGTTCTGTGTTTGCAAATAAATTTATCRAAATACCATCCTGCATTTATGTAAAAAGATAACCTTTGCTGTCAGTAGCAGCAATATCTCATTAGTCAAAACCCTGGCATTCCACTCTTATGCTATCATCAAAAAGACATATATGGATACATGGAACACACCATAAACACAAGCAATTAATTGTATTATTATGTTGTAACAAACTCACCAACCCAAGAGCTCTAGTTTATGTAAATATATTTCATTTCTTTATGGAAACATTAATGTAGTGTCTAGTCTGATGGTTCAAACTTTCATGTTTTCTTACCCTCTATACAATTTTACAGAAATCAGTGTCACAGCACAGCTCTGACATTAATACAGTTACAACGTAACCCTGTTCAGAAATTGTAAAACTGTGTTATCTCACTGCAAATTTAAGGATGGAGCAATCTTTCCCATGTCAATTGGTTGAGTATAACTCTGCTATTACATGTGCCTCATTCATATCATCTCATTCATCACTTAAAGACAGGTTTTTCAGGTTTCCCCAAAATCAGCTACTTTGTCACCAAACAAGCTTTGTGTTATACAACACATAAATTACAAAGTGTTAATATTGGTTTGTATATTTACATATATACACACAAAATGCAAAAGCTCTGAGCTATTCTACTAAATATATTATATACTAAAACATTCTTCTTCYTCAAAATCTTTGTTTGCATTGTATTACAGATTCAGCTTTTGAGAGCTCAGCATAACAAATGCTTTTTCATGACTGAGAATATCTGTAAAAATTAAATCTTCCATAACCATTTCCCAGTTAAGTATTTTGCTTAATAAACCAATAAATAGAGTAGGACTGCTCAACTAGGTATGACTTCATCAATTTCTCTTGCCTTTGAATTATGTTTTATCCAGATGCAAAGTTTTTCTCCCTCTCTTACTTTCCTTTTGTTGAAGAACTCAATTTTCAAGTTCCAATGATTTCACCACCAAAAATATTACAGCCTCGACAATAAGGTTTTATTAACCTTTATTGTTCTAAAGCCCRCATCTGAGATTAAATCCCACAGTGTTAACTGTCGAAGGATAAAAAAGTGATTGCTGCTTCTAGTGGGTTTCTGAAAGGTACTCAGTTGTATTTTCCCTTATACACACACTACTGAAGGAAAATATAGATTACAATAACTGGAGACAGACGACTTTTAAAAACAAATCCATGAACATGAGTCCACAAGAGGAAAGATCATTTGTCTCAGAAACCAAACATCTACCTACACAATAAGTTTTAGTTTTGTTTTCTTGCAAAGGTGGACATTCCACATTGGTTCCTTTTCCTAGCTCATCAGCAAGGTCAAACCAGGCATCTTTAGGAAACTGTGAAACGGTTTTCCTGGTAAAGCATTACRATCTCCTCTAACTCCCTTTGGAATGCATACTTCGAGGATCTGAATAGCTTTACTAGTGCAAACACAAAGTATTTTTAACAAATGCACAGCAAAGTGAGGAGAAATACTAACTTGGTTTACTGCTATATACTGTTTCAAGGAACTAACTGCATCGCWCTGGAATAACAAAAGGTTAATCCTCATAATCATTCCCTAGACACCCCTATATATTTGGATCACAGAATATTCTGAGTTGGAAGAGAACCACAAGGATCATCAAGTCCAATTCTTAAGTGAGTGGCCCATACAGGATCAACCCCCCAGCCTTGACATCATTAGCACCACGCTCYGGCAAGTGAGCTAAAGCTTCTCATTTGTGTCCATGTGTATGCATATACTTATATGTGCTCTATAAATCAAAGGCAACTTTCTGTTATAAATAAAAAGACTCATTCACAGAAGTTTCTGGTATCTCTGGACAGCTATAGCTCTTTTTAAATCAGGTCAAAGTTTTTAGGATTAAATAATGTTCATGAAACACACAAACATGAACTCAGCTGCCTGTCACAACAGGGAATAAGCAGATGGGAGATGCTGATGTACTCGAATGGAGAGGTCCCTGTACACCCTGACATGTTCAGGGAACAGCAAGTGAGCGAGAGGGCTGTTAGTCCCAGGAAGGGACAATTTACACTCCATCAGGTCGGTAATGATTCCTTCCACTTACAAGGTTTCAAACTAGAAGTTACACTAGTTAGACTGGGTAATTACTATGGTCTCTCCAGCATTACAAACTATAAATAGGTGAAGCACTCAGCATTCTGTTCAAGATGCCTACTTTTTCTCCTAGTTCCTTTTGATCTTTTTCTTTTATCTGCTATAACCAGTTGTCCAAGGCTCAAACAGATATGTATCTCCACACCRTTAAATTCGGAGCTCGTGTTTACCTTTCCATCCAATACCAATCCAATGCTAATTTTTTTATTTAGCTTTGATTTGTCAGCTCACATTCCTTTTTAGGTTTGGGGTTTTTTTATGTAAGCACATGAACTAAGGTGTCTCTGCATCTACCTTTCATCATTAAAGCCATACCTAGGCTATAAACTTTCCATAAAAAAAAAAGTTGAGGGTTAGTTACTTTGAATCAAATGTTCCATTCCTACAGGGCCTGAGAGGTTGGAGTCCTTCTAAATGTAGCACAAAGCTATCTTGAGTAATTTGTACCTCTGCAATAATTATTTCATTGTTTCTCCCATTAGAGTTTCAAATCTCCATTTGAAAGCAATGTGTGATTAGAGAAATGTTTTAATGATTTCTTATACCAGAACTGTAGTGCTTTAACAACTACAAAAAAAATTTATGGAAGAGACAGGGAGTATTTTCTAATTTTCTAAACTCAACACTAGACAGAGATTTTAAAAGGAGAAAAAAAATAATAACAACAAAACCCAAACAACTAAACAAACAAAAAACTCCCCCACAAAAGCTCACACAAAAAACCCCAAAACCAAACCAACCAACACTTGTGGGAAGACTTCCTGCATATTTGACAGACCAAATGTAGAGAAAGTTATGTTACCATCTAAAAAATGACCAGAGGAGATAAATAGCCACTAAGCAGCATTGCAGCACTGTCTGGTTTTTGCTATGTCTAGTTCTAAGAAAAATAARTAGTTGCCTAAGGCTGACAAGACATTCTGGTATCACTCCTTGCTCCCATAAGCCCCACATTTTCTGGTCCTTCTGCCAACACTAAAGCAGGTACTACTTATGTGAGACAACTGCTGTTACTGATGTTCCTCTGTGTAATGTGTGTGTGGTGTGCCCATGTCTGTGAAGAAATAAAAAAGCATTCTAATGCCTTTACGAAAATTACAACTTTTAAGTCTTTCTGAATCAAAATGTCTTTTAAAAGAATAAAATATTTTCAGAGCCTTACACTAATGTTTTCATTGTCCTCTGCTCACTAATCTCTGCTTGCCTCATAAAATTAATGATATAATGTATACACAACCATGGGTCAGACTGTAAGAGCATTCATGCACAGCAAAGTAGACAGAATTGCCCAAAGAAGCAATTAAAAATAGCCCTTCTACAGAGATACAAGTTGTGGGACAGTCAACCTCATCTCGAGCCAGTTAAACAGAGTTGTATTCAAATGCAAATATATCGATTCCACAAGTGTTTCTGTGGACACCTGTTAAAGAAATTTCCTTCAAAAGCTATTAAAGAGTACATTAGTTTTGCATCAAACCATACATAAGAACACAATAGGCTCTGTTAAATAAAGATAAAGGAGAGGAATAACGTTGTTAAAAGCATGACTGTATGAAGCAARGTTGTGCATTTACCACTGTTTGACTGTAATTATGACTTGTAGAAAAACAGTGTGTTCCTTGGGAATTAATACAGTGACTGCTGAATTCTTTTATACTTAAACCACTTTTCATTTCAATTTTAACCCTTTTTATTTTCATTTCAACGTTTTGGAGGGCTTTATTTAATATATGGCAACATATGTTCACTAAGCACAGGACACAAAGGAAATAACCAGGGGCAGGTGTGTTATGTGCATTCTGGCAGGAAGGGCTCACAAGGACTTTGTGGTCAATGGACAACAGTGAAAAATGGAGCTTTGCAGATATTTGGAAGCATATCCAAGACATATTTGGAAGTTCATTTAAATCCCGTTTGCATAATCATTTCAACAGAGACAAATAACAAAACAGGAAGAACCTCAATGAAGTTCCACTGAGGCAGAGTCTCACATTTCATTCATAGTGGTGTCACAAATAACCAGAATTATGATTAAGGACAGGCCAGAAAAGAAGCAGCTTATCAGTATAGCTTAGGAGAGAACACTGGGCAACAGAGTGGCAGACTCTCATGATTAGACTCTGATGATTAGAAATGGGGCAGTTGCAGAATTTATATACCTCTAAATTACTCAACTCCTTCACCAAAAATCACTCAGAAAGGCCGAATATGATAATTAACATGAGCAATTGAAAACCTCCAGATAACATATCCTTTTACAAAGAATCCACTCCCTTTACAMAATCCACTCTGTTGATAATTAAACTGCGCTGACTGGCAAGACCATTAGCTGCAAGTTTCTTAACCAGCAAGGTCTCCAAAGGCCTGTGGGATGTCAACTGCTTTGCTTCCAAGGGAGACTAAGGCTGAGATAGGAGTATCCTAACTGGGTTTTCTATGTTTCTGTAAGACATGCATTTTTTGAGGGAGAGGCTCCTTCTTATTACACTTTTTTCCTAGGTTCTGAAATCTTGATAGTAAGTGAGTCCTACAAACACTTCTGAAAAATAATTTTTGCTCTGGTATAAATTCCTAGTACCATTTAGTCCCAGGAAATGAGTTTTGCACTGTGTTTCAAATACATTCTAGTTCCTTTTAACAACAAATTATTAAATAAATAAATAAATAAACGTTGAGGATAGAAAAATTTCCCAGCAACAGTTTACAAAGATTTATGGTATAAATTAAGGTTTCTGAGTCCTTGACCTCAGTGTAGTTGCTGTGTTATTTATGATGCTGAATTCCAATGTTTATCACTATCTATATTGAAATGACATCACATTCCTTTTTCTGATACAAATTAGATTTAAGTCAGAGCTTTTAGCTTCAAACCATTCTGAAAAGTCCAAGGATGTATTGATTGCCATAAGACAGGGCATCAGTTTTTCACCTCTTCCAGGCTGTTACTTAGAGAAATACCACCAGAAGGAATTGTCTAAATGACTTTAAAATGTAGATTGTGATCAAAATAAGCAATGCAAGATACTAGATCCTTTCAGTTTAGGAAAGAGATTTAAATCTCCTTGGCTCTTGACATTTCTTTTCCAAAACACAACACAAACTCAGCTGACCTCTCTCAGCAGCTATTTTACTCCAGTGGCTTCGCAGCCATCTGTTTCTAGTGTCAGCAATGTATCAGAATTGAAGTTCAGACTCCATTCTGAACAGGGGGGTGAGGCTTTTGAATACACACCATCATCCAAAATATGTCCCACACCTCCAGAGCAATAATAGCGGGGAAGAAAATAGTGGTGAGCTCTGAAAATGGGCCATTCCTCCAGTTGTGATGATTCACGGTTTTGTCTTGAATACATTGCTCACATCTGACATTGTCTTTGGACTGGCCTTGAATTTCAGTGGCTACAAAACATAAATTGCCTGTACATGTTCTGTTTACACTGTAGCAAATTGCCATGGTTATAGTGTGATCAAGAAGTACAGAAAAAGCGTGGAGAAAAAAAATGGATCAGAGAAAGTTAACACACGGTCATGGAAAAAGTAATGAWGCTTGATCAAAGAAAAGAAGGTTTACAAACAAGAAGAAAGGAGTTGTTTTGTTTCAGTAGTTACAGGGGCTGAAACTGCCACATTTACAGATCTCTGTGTACAAATTAAGCCCTGGTTCAAACATTATAATCAAGAGCCCCTCTGCACATTATAGCCTCAAGAGSAGCCTAACTAGAAAGATAGGGGGCAAAATGGCAGTTTCACTAAAAAAGTGAGATTTAAAAATATATATTCATTCAAACTCTAAGTGAAGACTAAAGTGTTCAGAATTTGTGAAGCAATAAAAAACCCTGTGTTTACATGGGATTGTTAATATCTAATAGATAAATAAAGAACATAAAAATGCATTTCAAAATGTTAAAATAAAATAGAGCATTTTGATGTTGTTTGAGCTTTCAAGTATTCATCCTAAAAAGAAGTTTAGCAAAATCAGCTTTSGGATTTATGGTTTTTCTTGTATTGGTGATGGAATAGGGCCCCAACCAAGATTCAGCACACACTTCTGCTGCAGGGCTAGAAGTGTTAGCCTAAAACAGAATGAAATTATTTTCTCATGTGCTATTCTCTTTTAATGGCTTTTAGCAGAAGGAACACCTGCAAGTCAGTCGATTACTGTGTGTATGGTAAAAGATAGATTGCCTCAAAAGGTCCCTTCCAAGCCAAACTATTCTACAACTGTAGGAAGTCTGAACCAGAATTCAAGACATACAGAATGCAGTACTGGTTTGCAGGTGTACACTGCTGAAAACTATGTAACATCCCCTTGGCCCACGCAATGCTTAGAAAGCGCTTTTCTCAGTTATCTATGTCCTGCTCAGATCACTACTTACTGTATTTACTCTACTTCGTAATTTATGAGGCGATATCTTTGATTCACTTAGATCACGGAAACTTTTGCATCTGTGACATTTAGCAGTCATTGATCACGTGTTTTTTAAAAGAAGAAAATTTGACAAATATACCTTTGTCAGTGTTGGTTCCTGTGACAGAGTAAGTTCTTCCTATATCAGCTGCAGTTGCAGTATGAGAGTTGCAGTCATGTTTCAAGCTATGTCTCTTGCTTTATACTTTTCAGATGTACATTGGCTTTTAAGAGCTACTGTAACTCTTGCTGCAATCCTGTACATAATCTGTGAACTCCAGTGGATTTACTTGTTAAAGATAAGATGCTTTGTATAGAAAAGCCTTTATAATGAGCCCAGTGTTGGGCAGCGATGCATAAAGACCCACTGCACTACATTTTCTGGAAGCTGATGAAGAGGGCCTTCAGTCCCAGCAGATTTACTGTATTTAAGAAAAAAAATCTAAATCAAAGTAATAAAGATTGTTCTTTTCCTCATAGATTTTTTCTGTTATTTATACTAAAATAAAGATCAGAAGCCAAACCAAATAGCCCACCTATACATGCATCTGAGTTTACAACAGAAAAAGACAAAGGACATACTGTAAAATCCATTTTACAGAGTAAGAAAGAGGTACAAAGATATCAGCGGCTTTACGTAGTTAAGAAATACACAGCAATAATAGTGACTGGCCTGCAGAAGCCAGAAAGTTATCATTCCTGCTAGAATGTGTGAATCTTCTTTGGTACTGTAATCAAGTCTCTGTCAATGATATACACACTGCTGCAAAATGCCAGCCATGAAGRAAAAGGAAAAAGTACTTACCTTGTCGTAGAAAGGTTCATTATTCCCTCTTCTGACAGTACTGGCGAGAGCAGTTTTCTTTAATATCAAGGTACTTCAATTACTTCTGCAGCACAAATACATTCCTCTTATTTTCTGCTTCTTTGGCTATAGAGAAAAGAAAGGATCACTGTCCTGGATTGTAAAGACCAYGACTATGTTTTGCTCTCCACATGAATTTGGAGCCTATGTGTTTGCAGGCACAATTTTTCAGTCTTCAACTGAAACACTGCAGATTACTTTCATCAAGTCCTGTAATACTTTTAGCTATAATGTTGTCATGAGTGTTGAATGTACTCAGCCTTGTGCTACACATGAGAAGTTTGTTCACTCCTACAGACTACTGCAAATAACACCTGAATTCTCCTCTAGGTAATGCAGTTAATGCTTGGAGACAAAATAAAAAAAACCACAGAAATGGAATCTCTGTTCATCTGTATATATTCTTTAAAGTGTTCACTGCAGGTAAACTAAGAAGAAAGCGATGTTCTCATTTACTTGTTTTTTCATTTTTACTTGTTCTTTCCTATTCATCATTTAACTTTTACATATAAACAAACTTGTAAAACAAATGTGCAAATTTAACTTGAGCAAGCATTTAAATACCCTTGTCTGCCTTTGTTAAGCCAAAGGTGAATTAAGAGGAATCCTACTAAGAGATGGAAAAAGACTTTGATATTACCATAACGCATATGTCTGAACATGTAGGTAAGATTCAATTTTGAAGCTTTTACRAAATATCACTACAAAGCAGCCATAGTAAAGATATAATAGAATACAGAGCAAATGTCCTTTCCAGCACAAAATACAATGTTCATTAATTCATATAAGCCAAAGAATGCAGCATAATTCATCTTATCAACAGCTTATTATGTGAGCACAATGCAAGACTTGAAGTGTCCTAACACACTGTAAAATATAAATGAGTATAATGACCAAACTGGGAAGTATGTTACATAACAGTTAGCATAAYAGTTATGAGGGGAGCCGTATCTATGTATTTATTATCAAGGACACACAAAACCACTTAGATCCATCCTTGATTTTTCAATATGGTYCTGTTCTATTAAGGGCAGAAAGATGAACTGTGTCAATAGACAGACAAGCATKGGCAAGTGCATGACAAAACTACGACAGGGTGAAAATTTCCAAAGCATTCACATTTTCGTTTCAACATCTGAATTGATATTTTCAACACCAATGTTTCCCTCCACCCACAGCTGAAAACTAACCAAAAGCTTTCAAAACACTTACTGCAAATATTTCTTTTACACAGCATAGTATGAGAGTGCTCCCATGGTCCACCTTTGACAAATGGCCTGAATAACACTTGCAAAGAGAGGAATGCAAGTGTAAACAGCAGGAGTGGGGCAAATTACACAAAACTATCTGGGAGGACATTTGTCTCAAATTGTTCATGTTAGAAAATCATCAGCTGGATTAAATAACTGAGAAATTACAGAGACTTCTGAAACAAAGAAACCAGCCTGAAAATAATTATTGAAGCATRAACACTTGTAAGAGAGGGGAGACCTTGAGGTTGACACAGAGGTGGTGAAAACCTGTTTTGATGTTGCCGCAAGTTGTCACACAAGCGGCACATCCTCTGACAGAGCATCTTTGTCATCAGACACTCCCCCCAGGASAACAAGACCTTGGGATTCACCAAGCAGGCACCCAACTAACACAACTGCCGTGATTTCAGTTTCCACCGCTGAGAAGGATGCAGTAACACTTGCTTACCTTCAGCTGCAAAGTCAGTACCCTTTAGCTGTTTTCAATCCAAAACAGCCCATCAGTTTGCTGGTTCCCTCCTTTAGTGGCTGAGCTGAGTAATTTGCTCACAGAACTTTTTAAAACTAGCCAAGATGGAAGAGTAATGGGAATAATTGGCTAAATCCTAGCTTTTGAAAATACCCAGCACTCTGATTCATGACTAGGGATGGCTTGCATGGAGGTGGCAATCATGCAGTCCCTCAGCTGGGAAAGTACAACTGTTTGTGTGGCAGCTGCTGAATAATCACAAATTACAGCCTGATGTACTACAGAAACCCAAAGGGCAGTCTTGGTTTACCTCAATACCCTGTGCTTTAAGACTGTGATATTTCAACTTTTGCTTGTTGTTGAAATACCTGGAAACACCTGAACAGCTCAGTGCATTCTACTTCTGACACAGARGGTGAGCAGGGACTGAGCTGCTACACTGATCTTCTATTATGCGACTTGCACACCCGATTAACAATTTAAGGGCATGAAAATTCCAAATATATATAGAGCTAATTATTTTTAATTAATTAATTAATTTCAAATCAATATAATTTATTTCTAGTTTCCTTCAGGTTATTTATTCACCAGTCCCAGATTTGTCATATGCAGGCCCTTTGTTTTTCTATACTACATATCTAACATTTCCTGAGTCAGATGATTATTTTAATTACAGTTATATGCAACTAATAAAATAGTGCATTTTCAAAGCTGAAAATTATTTCATCTATGGCAAGTTGTCACTTACAATTGCTTCTCGTACTTCATCTTTCCATATCATTCTCATTAATTCAAAATGGGATTTACTATTAGAATTTTCCCACACATTCTTAAGCTTATTTCTTAATCCTACAATTACAACACAAAATATCACATTTGATTATTGCTGAAGACAGGACAGGCTTAATTATAACGGATTTGGTAAAACTAATGTRTTGTTAATGGATTGTCTCTCACACTCAGGAAACTTTCACACGATTGGCAGGGATGAAGGCCAAGAGAGATCCCATGGATGTCCTTCATACCTCCCTTCTTTAAACAATGCAGAGGGAGGGGCCTGGAAACCTAAATACCTATGTGCTAATTACTCGTTATCACAGCTATTAGCACGGTCCTGTTTATTCTGATCCCATTCTAACAGGAGGGCTTTCAGAAGACAGTGTTTCCAAGACGAATATAAAATTAATAGAATTGTGGCATTATGAATCCAAGGCAGTTTAGAAGCGCATGGCACAAATGAAAACTGTAGTGTAGAATAGATCTATTTAATAGCACCTGCAAATCACCAGCCACGAGTATTTATTCTCACATCTCTGCAATGCAGTGCTTTTCAGGAAGAAACATTGTGATTCCCTCAGTCTGGGAGCTACATTTACAGTATATCAACTGGCTTCAACTACGTGCAATATTCGTAGTCAAACTCACCCAAGCAAGTTTTGAAAACTAAGGCTAGAATTTGCTTTCTTTCTGACTCTGGCACACCCTAGTGTGATCTTCAATGCAATTTTCAGTCAAAGAGAAATTTCTAATTTCTGTTTGTTGAAACTTCTGAGTTTGAGCAAAGATTGCAGTAGAGAGAGCAAGCACAATATTGTTAAGAACTGAATTTTACAGTACTCTGTAGATGCGAATTTGCAAAAGAAACGGCGCCAACCCCACCAGAGAAATTAACATCCATTGTCAAGCTATCGCCTGTGATAAGACCCTGAAGACACCATCCGTTGTGAAGACAGCTCCTGCCGTTATCAGGGGCGCTTATCACACAAAGGCCTGAGGGCAAGAAAAACGTGCAGCTAACCCGAACCCTGATAAACTAACTAGACTTTACGGGAACTAAGCTTTTTGAAGTTCTGCTGAACTTCGCATGTTTTACTGTATAAATATAATGTAATTTCTGAAAAATACAGACTCAGAGAATTCCCTCAGCCTGTGAGTCTCGCTTCACATACACCACAGTACTCACCGCTGGAAACAAAATGGGAAGTTCTAAGTAATTGTGGGGGGGTGGGGGGTGTTTGTTTGGGTTTGGGGGTTTTTTGGGGGGTGTTTTGTTGTYGGGGCTTTTTTGACCGAGGAAGCAACAGAAACTCTTCAGAGGTTTTAAGCCTCATTTTTGGAGATCCTACTGCTCTGAGTATTTAGTATTCAGGCAGAACATCATTTTAGATCTAAAATATACGATAGCCAAAAGTATGCATGGCAAATTTGAAACACTACTGGTCCTGGTTCTAATCCATTCTATGCTGCAGTTTATGTCTTAATTCAGAAGTATCAGCTACAGGTGCTGCTKCAAACTTATCGGAGGGAGTTGAAACCGAATAGTGAAAACAATGCACATTATGCATCTGAAAACTCAACCTTTTTTCAAAACCTAGTATCTTTGCTGAAGAAAATTATGAATCAGGTGAAAAATTGTACTATGTTAAAATATCACAAAGTAATGTAAAAATGAGTTTGAATGAAGAGAACTCTTGCATTGGACTGATTATGACTAGCTTTGCAAAGCAAAGGAACCCGCAGCGGAAAATTGGAAGGAAGGAAATGAATATCTCATCACATCCTTTCCTAAAGATAATATCAAAGCTGCTCACTAAAAACAGATTTTGAAAAAGTAAGTAAATAACATAGACAGAGGTAAGCCTATTTGCAAATCAGTATTCAGCTCTTCAGCAAAGTATGTCTCATGGAAGAAACAATAGTTGCTACTTTGATCACTCCAAATTATCAACTATTGACTCACTCAGTGTCCTCACTAGAAAAAGGACAATAACTTATTCAAACCTAATCTGTTAAGACCTGTACTTATGCTTATCAGCAGAGAAAGAAAATAAAAATTAAACCTTTCTTTTTTGCTGTTATATATGTAATAATTATGGCAATGGAAGGCATTCTGATCTCGAGGAACATCCTAAAGAGTACAAGGATTGACACCTGATAATAGCATCATAGTTACCATACCATATGGGTTTTTAGACATATATTAACTTAGTGTCCTAATGGTACCTTCTGCAAATTCCATTTAAATGGAATTTTTACAAGGTTACTGAAGGTGGTGGAATGTTTCCACAGGTCACAAAGAACAGATATAAGCACATAAGTGATACTGCTGAGGACTCAGGGTGGTATTCATCCCATGACATTGCATTTGGCAGATGATCTATGACTACAGGGATCCTTTGCCCCCACTTATAGCTCATTCCAGCATTCCTCCTTTCTTCCTACTCTGCAAATGAAGCACTGTGAATTGCTGCTTCATCATCCTGACACTTTGCACCAGCTCACTGCATTGTCTGCCACAGCTACCCAAATTTGAAATATACTTCTGCTGCCTTGCGGCYCTATCAATACACATCAAGGTAAAAGGAAAGGGAGGAATGAGATTTTTTCACACATAGGTAATACATTGATTCTTTGAACATAAATTCCATTTGTAAAACCCCTGTATTTGCTTTCATACATTTTCCAAAGGATTTCCACCAAAAGGATTGCCAAACACCACCGACTTTTTAAAATCCCACCTGAAGTTCATTATACTCTATAAATGAAAATTACAGCTCCTTGCACATCAGTCTCATTGCAGCTACAAACATTCAGTCAGAAATTATTTTAATGGATTTCCTCCTCCACATAAATGTTTCCTTCTCACAAAATGTGTTTTGTATATAAATATCTGATTTGAGAAATAATCTGGTTTAGTCTGGGAAAATAAAAAATAAACTGCTTTAATCTTAGTGCAGTATTAAGAAGTGTGACACTTTTGATTTTTTCTACATATCGATCATAGTTAATTTGAAACAAAAGACTTTTCTTACCAATATCTTTACCACTAAAAACCATATATTGCGTTGTAGATATGGTAAGTAAGGCCTAAGTTGATGCAAGGAAGCCATTACTTCATCATTAGCCAACACATGCATCGATAGAGCTGATTTCTTATCCAACCTCGGATTCTGTACACAAAATAGCATTTAGAATGTTCCATACACACCAAGCGACCCAACCGCTGGCATTTCAGGCATCCTGATCCAATGATCAAAGCTCTTCATTCATCTACAAATTGGATAAAAACATGCTAGAAGACAGTACCCAGCAGCCTGTACCAATGTGTAGCCACACCGACCCGAAGCCACCGCAGCTGTGTCTGTGCTTGGCCTTGGCCGGTGCTCCGCAGGCACGCAGGAGGTTGGCAGGGCAGCTGTGGTAGTGAGTCTCGGGTCAGCATCTGAGCTTTGAGAAGCGACCAGAGGTTATTTCCCCACAAGTAGGCACATGTTGCTGGTCTAGGATAGATGTGTGAGCGGCTTATTAGCTAAAAATTACGAACTTTGAGCTAATGAATGCCCCTTCTTAAACGGYGTGATAAATTAGAATCCAAGTGTTTTCTTTTGCATGTTACAGTGAACACGAAGAAAAATACCATTTTCATTTTATGTCACTTGCCACATTCTCTTATTTAACACTTAATTATCCCAGCAATGTTTATTCTCCTTCTTCTCTGCAATGAAATCTGATTTWAAAGGAAATTTACTGAATTACACCCCTTCACTTATGTCTGTGTCCTGTTTTTTCACTCAGTTCAGAGCATGCGATTTTTCTTTTCTATTTGGATTAAAAAAAGCATCTGAAGGATCAGAGTTAGAAGGACCAGTTAAGTTTGGTGTATTCGTGCATTCATATCCACACTTTAGGATACTCTGAGGGAACCAAACATGATATGAAATCCCAGTCTTACTGAAATAAATGGTGAAATTACCATCTCCTCTTTCCAAGACACTTCCACCTTCTGTAGCCAGTTAGGCCTGGCTGTCTTGCCTCTCCTTCTCGTTGAATTCTGACACTGCCTGGGGGAGCTGGAGGCTTTCAGTTCCCTATTTAACTCCGTACTCCCACAGGTAAGTGTGGAGCCTCTTCTCCCCGAGCAGGCTCTGAAGTTGGCAAGGAAGCAACTTCTCCTGCCTCTTGCCAGATTTCTTAAAAGAGCATTGACTCTTTTGTTTGAGTCATTGAGTCATTGATGAGACAATCAGCTCAATGACAAAGAAATGTTGTTCATAACATATTTTAACATGTAAGCCCAGAGGAAACRGTGCATTTTGATATGATTTTGACAATTGATTTTAATATGTTCTAARAAGAAATACTTCCATCTGCTCATAATACAACCCAAGACAGACATAACACATTATAAAAGACAGAGATTYGAAGCAAAATGTACACAGAAGAAAGAGCACAGATCCTTCTAAGGAATTATTCAAGAATGATGGGCAGTTAAAAATATTTCATACAGTTATTTCCATAAAGCTGTGCAAATAACGCAGTTGTTTTAATGAAATACTCAAATTCAGGCATGACTCAAGCTGCTTCTACTGAACATGGCCATCAATGAGAAAAAAAAAAAACAGAGAGGCTTTTGATTTCACTTAGCTTTGCATTTGAACCAAGATGACTATATTATTCCTTGTTTTGTTTGCTTTTACTGAAAGATGTTTCAATTGTTTTATGAAGRACAAAAACTGTGATAGCTTTACATTTGTGAARTATTTAATTCTCATGCRATTAACTGCAGTAATGTTACCACAAACATTTTTCTTCACTGCTTTGTGGTATCTCAGAAAAATGATACACGTTAGGAAGGAATATCAAAAAGAGAAATATGGAGATTTTGAAATTAAAAGATGAATATAATATATGAAACTTGTTCATCACTAGAAGGGAAAATAAATCTGAATAACACCTAATTAAAAGCAGTTTTGAATCAATTACCTGTTCATCTTCTCCCCTTTCTGTACAACTATAGTAACAATCTCTTTAAATGCTTACACATTTTGCATTATTTGCAAATTTGCAGAATATTCATGCAATATATCCCTGAAGTTTTACCAGAAGATCCTTATTTGTAAATAAAAAAGCAGCAATCAGACTCCTTGAAAGTGTTTGAAATTTGTCACTGCAAAGCCCACTTACTCATTGTTCTCATAAGCTAAATCTTATCTTCATGAGATAAAGGCACATCCACCAGTGACAGGATGTTATTTCACATTCCGTCCCACCTAATTCTACAGCCTGCAATCCAGTGTGAGTGGGGAGACATGGACCAGGTTGCAAACTACACATCCTCCCCTATTTACATTTAATGGTAGCTCTACTCTACACTGACAAATGAGGAAGTTGACAAGATAAAGGCTAAGGGAACAGTGGTGGAACCCTCGGTCCTACTGGAAGGATTTTGAGCCCCAGATGTTGTTTCTCTTTTGTCCTGTACTTCAGACTTCAGGGGCCCCCTAATTTGAGATAGTGCATCTTTTGACACAGGCTTCTGTGAGATGAAACTTACACTGAACATAGCAACCAACAGGGTTACTGTTTTCTTTGTGGCCTTGGAGACTGATTTTACAGGTCTATTGTGGCTTGGTCCTGTTTAGCCTTCCTTACCTTTCTTTAGCTTCCYGGTGGTGGCATTATTTTTGAAGTTGCTACAATTCTTTTCCTACTGTGACCCAAGTAATGTGCATTATTTCACAACTTCAATGAATTCATTAAAAGATACGAGGGGAGTTCTCTTGGTGCTCATTAAGCTTCTAATATCTTGTGGGATCTTGTGGGAGCAATACATTACTTCTCACTGGTGGGGATCTTGGCTTTCTCCACTCGCTCTCTATGGGAACGGAAATAACAGTCAACTGTGCTGTGTTTTCYGCTCTAATTAGATCGCAATTTACATTTTATTATTTAATTTGCTCTTCAAAGGTACAAAAATAAAAAAAAAAATCCATGCTATGGTTATTGTTATGAGTCTCCTGTTAATAAACATGCTTCCTGCTGGCTATAGAGGTATTTCTCAGTCTCATGGCAATATTCTTCACCAGTCTATTGGGTGGCTTTCCTGCTACTGTATACAGCTTACACTAAAAGTGGCTGTCCCTTTTTTTCAGAGAATCTTTAGGTCTCAAAGCTTAAGTTGCAATTGTCAGTATATTCATTTTATTTATGCCTTCTCTGACTTTCTATTTATCCAAGGATTGTAATTGTAGCTGAGAAAAAGATCAGGTTTTAAACAATAATTCATCACTAAAAAACTTAATTTAAGCACACAGATAAAGCATCCAGATTTCCAAATGAATTAATGCAATTAATAAGTACTATGAATACTCTAAGAATTTAGAGATGCCGTAAACTCTGCCCTCGTGTTTTAGTATGTGTTGGAAATTTTTCTTTGAGGAAGAAAAAACAATATGTTGCATACTGCTTTTTGCTCTTTGAAATGGCCTCTTGCTGATGGTGTTGAATATCCTAATTGTCACCAGCACCTTGAGGCCTGAGGCTGTCACCTGAAAGTGAAACAGATACACAGCAGAAACAATCCTCTTACAAACTAACTTGGAGACTATACCATTTCATATGTCCATTCTGCTCTCTTGTAATCCCTTTTCTGATGCCAGGTGTCATCTCRTCCAGAGTTCCACTTACTTTTAGACCCTGTAGTTCAAACCTTTCATTCTGCTCTGGAAGCAGCCCGAGTAATGTGTAATGGGATCAAATTGCACATGTACACCAAGCAGGGAAAAGAACAAATGTAATTCTAGGCCAACACTTCTGGGTAGATTCCAGCCAAATAGCAATCCTTCATCTGATATAACTCTTCCCTAAGAGCTCACTTGAATTAGTGCTCCAATAGGTGATCAAATTCTTTTGTTTCTTCCCTCTACAAAATACATCCTCTACTCAGCAGAGACTATTACAAAAAATTAAGAACATCAGAGCTTGTTCTTATAAAACTCAACATAGTCCCAAGCACAAATAGATAAATGGAAGGCTACACATCACAGCAGAATCCAACACTCATATTTCTCACCATAGCCCTGAGGAAGAGAATTTCAAAAGGSGTGTGTAGAGGTATGAAAAAATCTCTGTGTGTGTCCTACCATGGCTTATGAATTGGGCAAGTTATGGCACTGCAGTAGTACAGGACTTCGGATGTGTTTTTAATAGAGTTTTTATCCTGCATCAGGAAAGACAGTAAAGTTGGATATCTGTTGTTATTCTAATTAAGAATTCTTTGTTAATCAGCATTGAAATTAAATTGCATCTTCAAGTCATGGAAAAATTAGGTGGTATATTTCATGTGCACTGTCAAAAAAATCACTTTGATGTGAAAGACAAGAGAAAGAAAATTCTATTTCCATTGGGTACTTTGTACTGTTTACTGCTAAAGAGAATAAATAGGTTTGGCTAGGAAAATCTGTAAGAGTTGTTTTTACTCTGTGTAAATGGAAAAGTTGTAGAATTTCTAAATTAAAAACAAGTCACAAAACTGCTAGATTTGTATAGGCAAAAATTGCATTAAATTTGATAGTTACACACAGCTCAATCTGTCATCTTAAAACACATTCATTTCTATTTTCAGTATCCATGTAAAAGTGGATGTGTTTCAGAATAGTAGGAAAATGAAACTCTTTTATCGCTTAAAAGTTTCACTAATCTGCTAAAAATAAAATGAAGGTTGGTATTGGTATTTGTTGAAAAATAACAAAGTCCTTTAGTTTATAAATTTTGCATAATGAAAAATTATTTCAACACGTTCGACCCCTTGTCACCCTCGTGAATTCTTTGTCTTTTTGACCTGGCTTGGAAATGACTACCAACGTGGGAAATTTTTTTCTGGTCTCAGTGGACTTSAAGAATACATTTGAAGTCAAACAGGTGCCATGGGTTGGACTGAGATGGAGATTTGTTCAAAGCTTGCAACACATGAATTTACAAACAGATATCACTCTAGAACCTGATGACAATCTCTTCCTTATACATGCTCCTTTGGTGATTTGGCTGCTGTATATTTTCACTAATGTATTCAGTGACATAATTCATCTGTAAATGAGATGCCCTTTTCAATTACATTTCTGGAAAAAAAGAAGTTTTATAGACAACTTTTTGACAGTACTTGGGGAAGAGTGAAAAGAATAAATTATTGAAAAAGTGAGAGAGTTTTTTTTCAGGAGGGTTTTTGGTTTAATTTTCTTCCTGCTGGCTCATTTAATTTTGGTTTGTTAGGTTAATACTCTTCCTCCATACTATGTTCCTTCAGAAACAACTACTTGAGTGATTTTGTAATTAACTGCCACAGTGCCTATAGCTATATAGGCAAAATTTACTGCGATTAAATCCAAATTAATTATTTCCACACAAATACTAGTAGAGTGGAATTCGCTTGGGGGGAAAAAAATGCTTTAAATTCCCTTAGCTGTCTCAAATAGAAAACTCATAACTCCTCCCAGAGAAAGGTTTTAAAAAAGCAGACCAAAATGCAAAGAATTAAACCAACAGGTCTCTTCATGGCTTAATCAGAATTTTGAATGATGTATGACAGGTTAATTCTGGCTAATTTGGCAACTCTGGACCACAAGCCAAGGGAGGTTTCAAGGTAACCCTCTGTAAATCTGATCCACAAATGCACAGTGGTCATGATGGACACCCCCCTCAAATTGCATAATGGTCAGATGGCAAGAAAAAACATAAGTGCACAGCTTCAGCCAGAGAGAAATACTGGGGACTGCAATTCCTTTTCTCCTGGGGCAGGAATCACACCACTCACTCCCAAGATTGCGCCACAACACCCTTCTGCTCTGGTAGTATGGTAGGAGGTAGAATGCAGCCATGGGTTGCTTTTGCATTTATATGACCTCTTGCAAAGATATTTCTGACTTCTACGGAAATAATTAATCTGGACTACTGGCTACCACAATTTCACGGTGGGCATTTTATCTGCCAGAAGCTTCCACCAGCAAAACCGAGTCCTTTCCCAAAACCATGACCAGGAAGCAGATCACATCCTGCAGCCCGGGGTCCATCTGGAAGACAACCACCATGCTGTACTTCAAAGTTTTCCAAAGCAAAGCCTTGGTTCTGAGAAAGGACTCAGATTGGTTCAGATTGGTTCTGACTGGTTCTGAAAAAGGACTCGGAAGTCTTCCCTTGTAATTTGTGCTTGGTAAGAGGCATTTTTGCCACTACCTCTAAGTGTCTGCACAGGTAAGTGCAAAGAATTAATTTTGCAATAAGGGTTATCACTATGGAATCTGAGTCTGACATTCTTAAGGCATTTTAGAGGATTTAGAAGTAGACCAGCTGCACTTTCTAAATAAATGAATAATGTAAAAACAATTATTGCTTTTCACAGTATAACACACAATATTTTTTTTTTCATTTTGCAATGTAGATGTTTATGTTTACAATGGCACTTTTCTCTGGGGAAGTGACAGTTATGACAACTGAGGACAATGTCTAGAATGTGCTTTACAGTGTGCTACAATGGTAAAAAAAAAAAAAAAGAAAGAAAAATCAATGAAACTTATTAAACTACATTAACTGCAGTGCCCCAATCCAAACACATCTTTCCCTCTGCATCCGACCTTTCTTCTTAGAATCTACAGTGAAGGCTCCAGTATTCCAGTATCAAAAGAAAACAAGTGACAGTGGTACTGACTGCACCATTGACAGGAATAATCCCCTTMGCTAAAATCTGCTCTCTCTAATCTGTAATCCATGTGGTTGGTAAAAGAGCTTGTTTGAAATTCAGCTTGGCTGATTTGAAAGTAGGATTCTGAGAGAAAAGATTTTCAGTGGCCTGCCAGAGCAATTGGTAAAACATGAATAAACAAACTAGAGTTACAAACTTCTTTCCTTCCTGTGAAGCTTTATTAGTGTAAATGTAACTGGAGGGAATATATGGAGGTATTTCTCTGAAAGTATGAGGTGGTTCCATACTTACCACTCATTCCTTATTTAAAGAGGAATGTTGATTGCTATGTAAGAAGTGTTCTTTCTACTAGGTAGAAGCAYTTTTATGCTAAATTCAAACATAGGGTAGCAAAATAAAAAACAAGACCAAAACAAAAAAATTGCCTTATGAAGATTAAGAAGCCATGTTCTGTAAACAGAAAGAATRCAGCTCAACTAAATCAGGTCTTAAGGTCATAACAAGTCAGGTTTGTTCTATATTACATCTTTACTGAAAGGTTTGATCTATGACATTTTCAGAATGACATCTGAAAAAGATATCAGGATTGTAAGGCACAGAGAAGCAGTGAAAAGCTTACATATTAACTGCACATGTAATTGCAATTTCCTACCATGTAGCAGATTGATAAGCAGACATTTTCTAGTCAGTATTTCAGCAAGAGGCAATAATTAGGAAATCTTTTGCCCTCTTGAGCCTTGATTTAAAGTCAGTGATTTCACCAAATAAAAGAAGTTCAGCGTATTTTTTGTGGATCCRAGGGAAAGTCATTCACATCACATGAAATGAAATTGTGTGGCGTCTGTTAAAGAGTGAAATGGATTACAGCACAGACTACGACACTCAGAGTAGGAAATGTGCTTGTATACAAACAGAAGTTCAGAGTGGTGCAAAAAAGAGYGAAGTATTCAGACAAGCAAAAAGACTGCAGTATTTCTGAAGCCCATTTCAAGAGAGCATTTTGGATCTTCTAATACTTTGGGTTCTCTGAAGTTTTCAAAACCTCAAAACCGAGTCATAAGTAAGGATAAAAAGCTCCTGACATGAAGATCGAAATATGGAATCTAATGTAAAAATGGGGTGAAAAAAATAGCTTTTTCCACGGATATATAAAGAGTGTGTTATTAGCTGCCCTTACTGCAACAGTTTTTCATTCTCTGAAATCCAATTTCTATATCAAAGAACTAAGTCAGAAACAGGACTTTATCTTTTCAAACAAATACATCATTTTACTGAGTGCCTACTCTACTAATCCTTYGCAAGTAAGTTGTACTAGAATTCTATACAGGAAGAAAAAGAAAATAACAAGCAATTAAACCAAAGAATGCAACAAAGTTTCAAGTTTTGTGATATCTTTCATGGGTCAAACACATGGCAAATTTTGCATGGCAGTCCTTTCTGTTCAAGTACCTGGAAGTGGATGAGAAGTGACACACATGAGCCTAATTTGTCCTACGATACGAAGAGACAATGACAAAAAACAATTGGTGACAGTGCAACACTATTACCGTGAAACATTAATAATGTTAATTCTGTGTTACTTCTGAAAGATGATAATCTTTTCTACAGGCACATCCTATTCACAGTCATTTTGCCTAAGACAGTCCACTTGCTGCTGATACTCGCTGAAAGCAGGAAGCCATCCCAGACTTCATGGCCTTCTCCCATATCATCTCCCCAGTTGTCCATGGAGAGATCTTTCTGTCTACTCTGAGCTATGGATATATCCAGTGTTGATAATATGAATGCACCATGGCTGTAGAAGCAGGCATAATTAAGTTCACTGTTTCCTTCATTGAGTTTTCTGAAAAATTCTAAAATTCATTCAACCCTGTTTGACTCCTGAGTATTGAGTCASGACTTCATAAATCTACTAAACTCACAGTAGTAATGCTAGTATTGAGTTGAAGGCMAATAAATTCTTAGCTAATCCACTAATGCCTCTCTCAACCAGCTCTCACGAGACAGATCCAGCCAGCAAACAATCAAGAATTTCCCTGAATGCAGTAAAATTTTATCTAAAGTAGTGTAAATACATCATCATTACAAATTAAATCTTGGCCCTCTTGATCAGCCATGAGTAAGTTAAGAAAGACTGGATTCTAGCTAACAATTTGAAGCACTTCTCCCTCCTCCAGGCCTTCCTGTTTAAACTTTAAAAATTAATACAAAWATGAATATTAATGCTCTGCATTTTCACACTAGTGAGGGATAAGTGAGACCACACAACACAACGCCAGGTTTTATCTGATTTCTCTAATGGTGAAAATAATGGTTTCAAGATGGGAAAGGTATTTCCAAGTAAACTGTGGCACAGAAAAATGCAGACTATCCACTAGCCTACCAGAATGTGATACAATCATTGATTTCTCCTTTACAAGTAAAAATATCTTAAATCATGTTAGTCCAGGATTTTATCTGGTTAAATGAAATTAGTTTTTAGTAATTATAATTAATTTTTAATTATAATATCTGAATGAAAGATTGAAGTGTAAGATGAAAGTGCTGAAGCTGAGGGAAGAATGGGAATTCCTTTGTCTCTCCAGCTTTACATATGTCAAGTCCTCCCCTTGAACATTTCACAGACAACTAATTTTCAAAATGCTGAGTACTTTAAATCGTATGAAACCTGTGCTTGTTACCTTTAGTTTTCTGTCACAGTATATGATTCCTATGTCATGCTCCTCTATATGCTGCCGTTGCCAGTAGACAAAGTACCTAAATATATGTTAGGGACCAGTTCCAGGGTGGTTTTGTAAGTTAAAGTTACAGTCACACACAGAGCATTATTTGACGTGGGCTTGATAGCAGGTGTGTCAGCAATGCTAAAGCTCAAATCAGACTTGGGATATTTATTCATCTCATGTTAAAATTCACTTTTTATGTCATGGCCCATTATTCTGTACTGCATGAGCCTGTAGTCTTAATGTTAAGGTACTTGCCTTTCAACATGGGAAAAAATGTGCCAACTGAAAGGGAGTTTAGAAAATTTAATTTAGAATGTGTTGGGAGATTGGAGAATTTCATTCAGAATATCGTCAATAGCTTCATCTTCAGAAGCAGGAAGTCCTTTAGTGTGACTCCATATTTCAGAGTATTCTTAGGAAAGGATTTAATTTATTATGGGCAAACACTGAAGATCTATACATACAATTATATATGTTCGTAAATCTATGTCTGTAAATTGACACTATAAACATAAATTAGCAACACAAGATCTCCAAACGTATTGAAGACAATACAAACCTCTCTCCCTCATGAGACTGAAATGGTTTCTATTCACTCATGAGAGTCTGATAGAAGGTACAAACCCACTTAGCAGCCTTATAAATTGACCCAGTTATTAGTCAAGCAGCTCAAAGCAATTCAAAGGCACTACTTTCATTCTCCCCAGCCCTACACCCAAAGCTCTCATTCCAGCACGCCACGATCCCAGGCACCCACACCCACGTCTCAGCTCTTGTCCACTTCACACCCCCTCCTCCACGTCAAACCCAGGAACAGCAGGTTCCAGTGCACCAGTAACCCACGGGTCCCACAGCAAGCGCTTCCGTGCACCCACAGGCAGAAGACCCTCAGTGTGCTCCAAAGAAAGGCAGCCCATATACCCAGGATGATGTCTGATGATGAGTGAGGAGCTCCATGTGCAGTGGCAAGTAACAATAGAAATAAACTACTCGTAGAACCGACTRTTTAGGAGACAGTACACAGAGGATACAACAGATTAAATCAACTCCCAAGTAAGGATATCTTGGCAAGTCACCTGAAATTAATACCTTACAGCTTGCTGGAAGTCAGTCCACAGCAGTAAAAATGACTAGGTTTGGGGTTTTTTTAAGCTGAATTAATTCAGAAACAGTTATTCTCAGGAGGCTGAAGTGGGATGGAAAGTAAGTTTAAAATCTGAATACTCTGGAACAAAATGGATGAAAAAATAGGAACAGATCAATACTATTTTTTTAAAAATCTATAATATAAAGAAAATAAAATCCTGGATCATTCRAAAAATCTGAATCTGAGGGTTCCTGTGGATATATGCTGGCCTAGTGAAATTAGCATATCTCCAAAGAAACAGAGACAGGAAGAAAACAGCAGGATCTGGGCCCTAGAAAGCTGCTTTGTGTCAGTCCTGCAGAGAAAAAAAAAGTTGATAAGAACACCTTTCTCAAAACCACTACTGACAGGTTAAAGCAAACATTCAGTTCCCACTGTTCCTTCCCAATAAAAGACATGCTCACATAAACACCCATACACTAAAAAGGCAAATAATCAAATSTGGGCCATTTGTAGGTTTCTGACATTTCTTGTCTGACAAATATGCACAGTAATGCCACAGAGCACTGGAAATTTTTCAAACTTCAATGAGAAATTTAAAGACTCCCCCAAAGTCTATTTTTTTCTTACTGTCTCATACACAKGAGTGTGCCACCTCTTTTCCTCCTTCCTCAACAAAATGGTTTCTTTTCAAGTAAGATTATTTTCACKGCTCCCTGAAGTTATGATGGAGCAGACTGAACTGCTGCTTCATTTCCTACATATCCTGTGTGTGGACTCAGCATTTTGAGAGGAAACTGAGAAATAAACAGTGACAGTAATGGCTGCCTCCCTGCCCTTGAAGGGTGATACTGCACAGACCTAATGCAACATGACTTTCTCTAGTGACTGCTTTGCTTGATGTCAGAGAGAAGTGCCTGGTTTTGTCCACTCCCTCCTTGCACTCTTGTATGACTTTGTGTCATACCCTTAGCTAGGTCCTGAAATGCTTTCTTTGCCTTGAAAATACTTGCTTTTTGGAGGATGTGATAATGCAAATTAAAAAGAAATAAGGTTAGGCTTCAGGGTGATGAAGAACCCTCTAAAATACTAAAGGCTTTTAAAATATGAACAAAACAAGAATTTTTTTTTGTTATAAAAACATTTCATATGTTTGGGCCTATGATTTATCTAGAGGAATAGCAGCAGCTCTGCAGATWTACCATAAATATTGCTAGCTGTCACACAGAAATAAGGAGGTGAGCTATTTCTCCTCAATCCCTTRACAAAGACATGTAATATAGGCTGCACACTCTGGCTGCAAGGAAGTTAATATAGTACTTTTTGTTCTTGAAACTGAGAAATACAAAGCTGAGTGAGGTTCTTTCAGGTTTTTTTCTTTTCATGTTGTGAAATGTTTGTTTTCACAAATGCTACATGGTGCAAAAATTTTTCATGCATTAGAAGCAAACAATCAAATGATTTCACAGCTATCCAGTACAAATAATTTWATTCAAATTATACCACAAGTTAAATATGGGTGTTAATAGTCTTCTAGAGCTACTGTCATGCAAGAGTCTTGGTGAGACTTGAAGATTAAGAAAACCCCYATATAAAACTTTTTAATGATATACAGGTGGACATTTATGATTTTTGACACATTATCACATAATTGCAGTGGAAATMTGCATTGTATTTTCTTGAATACTTGTAGAATTTGATATTATTGAAATTACTACAGTAATTCCATAGAAAAGAGTTGGTCTGGTCCTCTATTACAGTACCTCATACTCTGATTTACACCAATACTGATTTACACTCAATACTGATTTACACCAGTAAAGTGAAGGAGAAGCAGACAGCATCTGGACAGGTGAAAACACATCACTAGATCWTGACAATTTACCAACTGTCATCATATTCTTACGTTCCTTGAGCTTTTTTTTTTACAGTCCAGTTDTCACTCCTGGAGTTTTCTGTATCCTTGACTAAAAGTAAAAAGCACTGATTATGAAGAGAGACCTTTTAAACCATTTAGTCCAATGGCTCTACTTTGCAAATGTCACCGCCATTTAGTCTGAGTAGGATAGGAGGTTGTGAAATACTGCTTTTTACCAGTGATATCATCTTCTTTTCCACACAATTAATCTCTAAATAATTAACATGAGTCATCACCCTATTTAGAGGCTGGTATTGCTAAACGTACATTCCTACAGAGTACACTTAGAGAAGGATGAGCCTTCAAAGCACGTCCCTTCTTGTTGCAGCAAAAAGGGCAAAAATGCCTGAAAAGAGGCAATAAAGTCTGCCAATATCACACATTATTTACTGCATTACAAAGCAAAGAGAAGCTGGCAGGTGGTCAGTTTGTCAAGCATCAGAGTTTTGGTCACTCAAATGGCACAGGGCAGGATATTGCAGTGAGACACTTTAACATTCTGTGACTAGTTAAAGGAGTTATTTTGACCCTCAAGGCACTGGAGTATGGGAAGAGGATCATGCTGTAGCAGTGTGTATGAATGTGACACAGTGACAGGGTGGCTAACAGGTAGAAGCCAGCCTTTAACRTCACTTGTTCCAGGCTATGAAAAACTGCATGCTTTCTTTGCTTCTCCTGTAATGGACATCCCATAAAACTGGATCAATGACAACAAATCAAACAGGAACTTTTGAGAAGACTTCCCACACATACTCAAGCCAGTTTTTTTACCCATGTAATTGATGTTATTATTAGATGAATAAAAACCACAACAAAAAAAATGGAAAGTTAATGACTGGATCCTGTCATGGTAATTCTAATGAAGGAGCTTAATACTTGTGCATTTCTTATAAATGACTTCAGCTGTCACTCAGCATTATCTGTTATGAAAACATATTCTGCATTTCACACCTGTACTGGTAGATTATTAGCACTAGAACCCTTTGTGTAATCATTTAATACTCTGCACCACAATTTATGCTTCAATACAGCTACTCTTTTGTCACATGAATAAATAAGTCAAGAAATCACAAACTTGAGACAAATTCATGACTCTTGCAAAATATTTCTCTTCAGCCTAAGGAGAACCTGTGGTTGATTACCAGAGACATAGGTCATGGAGAACAGCAGACATTGTGAAGGTGTCTGCTTTCCCAAACACAATTCTTATAATGCAACCATATTGCATGCAACAAACCTTTCACGACCTTGTAAAAAATATGTAAAAACCAGTATTCTCTGGTGGAGGATTCAGTGGAAAAGAAATGTTAAAAGTCATAATAGCTTACATTTTGTAGCTTTAGTCATCAATAAAATTCACTTGAAAAAATTTATCTAGATGAACTTGCTCCCAAGGTAGGGACAACAAAGTTGGTTTTGTCAGGAGAAGCTCTCGAAGAATCTTGACTAAAATTGTTCAAAGCATTATAATAGTAAACTAGCCAAATATTAGYCCTATTCTGAATGCAAAAAGTGTGGAAGCCCCATATAGTCATGTGCTCCAACTCAGAATGGTTGAGACCAAGACTGGGCTTAGAAATCCTCACCTACACAAGGTTTTTGTCTCTCCATTATGAGTAGTTTTTGTACAAAGGGTAGATGGCTCTCCTCACATGGGGACCAATGGAACTAGAGATTCAGCATACGATCAGCAGACACTTAGCAAAACCATGAAGAATTTTTTAACATACTTTGCTCAATGATGTTGGGGTTTTTTGCCTGATTGTGAACCCAAACCCTGATCTTGTCCATTATTTATGGCACTTATGGAAAGAGCCATGCCTCAGTGCAGAGAAGAAATATGAAAGATCATATTGGCTGTGAGGTTGTCAGTCTAGAAAGCAAAAACACCCACTGTGTTAGTTAGAGTTTCATGCAGCAGTGTGTGCCCATCCTAAAAAGATGCTGGAGTAAAAAATACTTATTCTGCACAACTTTATAATTATAGAGTAGTGCAAACCAATAACCCTTTCAAGACTCTTGCCAGCTGCTGTAGAGTACATGGCTTAAATAACCCTGTAATTCTGCTACTAGGTAGAAAAAAATCTCACATAAACAATATAAGCTGTCTAAAGTCCATAATTACTTATTTGCAAACCAGATAAGGGACCCAAACAAGGTTCTACATTCAACTATGGCAATTGCCCTAGGCCACAAAATGGGCACTTTCATCTCTTCTTGAAGCTTTGGGGGTTTGAGCATTAATGGCACAAAGGACAATTATTTCAAATTGCATTTAATTTTTAAAATTAAGAGAAATTCAGAGGAAAAAAGTAAAAGTATGAAATTATTTATACTGTTAGATGTTATTCTTCTCAATGAAAAACATGTAGATTGCTTGGCTTTTTTTGTTTAAATTTAGATTTTTCATGTCATTTCTCTATTGGATGGATTATTTCTTTAAAGTGCCACCCAAAYCAGTTATGAAGAGCATAAAATCATATTTTTGGTTTTAACCACTAGAACCCTCTTTCTAGATAATGAGTTTATTTTTCTATCAAATAAATCAAAACCCTGTTGCTGTACTTAAGCACATCAATATAAGCAGCTATAGCCTGCTACTAAAATATTTGTCCTCTCCAGTGTGCTTTAGGGTAACAGACTGAGATAATAGCTTTTGAGTAAAAGGTCTAGACTAATACAATTTGGGTAGATTAAAAAACAAGTCTCATAAATCAGTTTTCTGGTGATGTTTATTTTTGTCTTTGTTCCCAGTTCTTGTCATGCAAAYGTTAGTCTTGTAGGATGTGTCAGCCTTTGTTAAAGCCTTGATTTATTTCACATAAGAGAAAGAAACCTGTCATTGCATTAAAAGTTAATGGTCACTTAAAAAAAAATCTCTTTAGTTTGCTAYGCAATTTTCCAAAATTCAGGCCAGTGAGGGCCCAAATAACCCTAGGTCTGTATTGCATTACTGTCTTATACATAATTATACTATCCATTCATTCATAGGTTTTGCAGTATTGCTTAAAAGAGCTGAGATTAAACTAAAATAAATGGTTGGAAGGAAACTTGAAGGTGACACTGAATGTAGCTACCCCATAGATGAAAAAAGGAGAGAAAAGGAGAGGAAAGGCTGGGTTCCACTGAGGTCTGGGTGGCAGCAGAAAAAGMTCTCCGGAGCCAAGCTTGACTGATGCTGCTGCAACTGGCAGTAGCAGCCAGCAATTGTAGTCGGTCTAAAACCTCACTTAGCTCAGCTTAACRGGAACAGAAGCAATGCCCCCTTCCCAAGGACCGGAGGAAGGCAAAACAGACCATGGGACCATCGCTGTTTTGTTTCCAGAAGTCTGCTTCTGGATGAGAACTGCCTGATGAACAGCTCTAGAACAGGAATTCTTCAGACATCTCAGAGCAGCTGTAGCATATACAGTGGATGTACAAGTCACCTAAACGTTTTGGGCTTGAAATAGAACCACAGAGAAGCTTGGTCCTGTAAGCCCAGTTGTCCTTGGACCAATACCTYGTGCAGTGTCAGTTATCCTGACTTGGTAGCTTTGGCAATGGTTCAGATAACTACTTGTGCGTGGCATTCTGCTAGGGAAATGTGTGCCCTCGGGCAGGGAGACCACTGATCCTCTAAAAATGTGCATTTTTGGGGTATACATAAACTCCCATCATGACAAATGTACAAGATTTGTAAAAAAATTCATTTCTAGTCCATTGCTAGCTGCTGAAAGTCTTATATCTGTAATACAAAAATACCATACAAGATTAAGTCAAGCTACGAGGCAAGGCTGTGTCAGAAATAGGAAAACAATGTCAAGTTCCTGATTCCAGTTAACCAAATAAACTTCTAGATTACTATAAGTTCAGGTGTCTAGTATGTCAGGTCACCTTATTCAACATCTAGATAAGCACATCTTACCCAGAGGAACTAATATTAGATCACATGTATGAGGGAGGAATGGATGAGTTCAAAGTTACGTTTCCCAGCAAAATTAGGTCTTACCTATTGTGTTTACTGTTCCCTCTAAATACTTGCATAAATCATTAGAAGTGCACTTTATAAGTTACTTCAGTAACACTAAATTTGAGGTCAACCATCCAAAAGGAAGAATATGCAGAATGGTCCACAGCCTCCAGGGCTGAGCATACCCCTTCTGCATCTGGCTGTACATGACTTGTTTGTAAAACCTGATTTAAGTTTGTATTACTGTCCTTATAAGTCTTCCATRTCAAAATATTGATGTTACTCTAATATGCCATTAACCTGAGGGTGTCCCTGAGGGTGCATAATGCACAAAATTAAAAGGTCAATAATGACTTCCCAGCAACACCATGGGCCTGACTCTCCAGGGCTGTTAAGCTTCTATGTCTGCCTTAATTTGTGCCAAGRGGATACAAAATGTTACAATGGGCATCAGTGAGTAGGGAATACTCGCTGGGTCATGGGCCATGAGCTCTCTGGCTGGGTAAATTACAGAGTCTTTGCGTACAAGCATCCAAAGTGAAAGCCCTATTGCCTCTGATGAAGCAATTACAGAGTGGTCACAATATTTCATTTTGCTTTCCATCAGTGTCCAATTGCACTATTTAGCCTTAGAAAGTGGTAATTGACCAGCTGTCTGATTGCCATGTATGACTTGGACTCGCGCACCTGGGAAGCCCCAAAGAATACAAGGCCACTAATTTTGAAAGTTCAAAGGCTCCCTCCATAATGAAAAAGCAAACACAAGAGTAATTTTACTGGCTGTCATTCGTGTTGGATTACCTTATGCCTCGAAGCCCTGCATTACTCAGTTTCGACTGACAATGCAACTTGTGATTAGATGGTAAATTTACTGTTTGAATAAGATGAGCATCAGAACAGCAGAAAATGCCATTGACTGCACTTTCAAATTCCAATAAAGTCTGGCACGCTCCACTGCCTGTGAGCATCTCTGAAGTAAAGCACTGTAGTTAAGCTTTCACCTTGCATGCTGCTCTAGAATTCAAAGAAAGAACAGGAAAGGAATCATCATAAGAAGCCCCAGCTGTTGTTCAGATTGCAACTGCTTTACTCTCAGTGAGACAACATATTTAGATGTTTCTCAGTATTGACTTTTTCACTTAGTTTCCCTCTTCTGACCCCACTCTTTTAAAGATATTATCTCCTGTGCAGCCTATGAAACACAGTTCGGGGTGGAATTTTGTTTGGGTAAGAGGTTCAATGCCTTCCAAGTGAAAGGAGCATAGTGGAAAGCAATCAGAGCATACTAAACAGCTCATTGCAGCAGTTAGGGAACAGTGAGACTCCCTAGATATAATTTACGTGACTTATGCAGTGTTGGTAGTCACTGGAGAAGACATTCTTGTAAACAGAATTATTTTATCGTGTTAAAATGTTAAATAAGTGCGCATTCTTGTTCTTCAGATTTTCATATCTTCTGGCATGGCAGGGTCTGATGACTCCATATTGTCTTCAGACTGATAAAAGTGTCCTTCATTGCCCTCTGATTCAGACCCAGAAAYCCGGCTTCAGTTTCCACGGACAAGCAAACCAGGATGTCAGTAATCATTCCCTCCAAATCTCAAACCACTAATATTTTAACTTTACTGAATTACAATGTAGGCTGAAATGAGTGTAGGCTATATGAAGTCACTGTTCATTAGGGTCAGATGGAAATATATAAATTTTCTCAATTATACAAAAATTAGTTAACTGATGGAAACATCTTCCCTGGTGGTCAATTAATCAGACTGACCCCTTTTTTCTCTCTATAAATAATAGACTCCAATTCTTATACACAGGGGTTTGTTTCTTTTTTGCACTGTCAGATTTTCAACCTTCTTTTGAAGAACATGAGTACYGCAACTTCACACAGAATTTCAGTAGCACTCTTACATATGGCAAAGAGAGATGAAAGTCCTTCCCTTCTCACCAATCTCCACTGTAAACAGCCAAGGACCCCCTTAAACCTCTCTCCATAGCTTTTTCTTGAAAGCTCATTTTTGTTTATTCACCCTGACATCTGTGTTTCTTGTACAACACACCGCTTTAGAGAAAATAGAAAGATTCATAGGGAGTTTTAGTATTCACCATTCACACTTAGTAAACTGATCAAAAATTTTTTCTGATCAGGGACAGTAGTTTGGGTGATTACTGATAAAAAAGGACAGAAGTTGAGAATTCTTACTAACCTCCAATCATTTCTCTTTAGCATCATAAAATACTCTTGGCAGCCATGACTTGCAAAAGTGAACTTGTCAATACGTCAGAGAGGAGAAGGAAGGGAGGAATCAAAGAAATGCTTTGTCATGAAGCTGCCAAAGAAAGCTTTCCCRCTTAAACCTCTGCTTAGGTGATTTTTTTTCATAGTTTCTGGAAAAAACAGAATTTAGTAGGTTTCTACTAAAAGAACTGAACTGGGTTGTACTGGGCAGAAAGGCTGTGCTAGTAAAGAGAAACCACATGGGTGAAGAAAACCGCTTGGATATTTATTTCCTGTAGAACAAGGAGAAAAATGTCTACCATATATTAACAGCAACCATATTTATTAGATACCTTTTCCTGAGACAACACAATATAATATTATTTGGGGAGATCAGTGATAAGAGCGAGACTTGAACATTTTCAGTGGTAATGGTTTATTTAATTGAGATAACACCATCATTTCTTAGTCTGTTGAAATAATCCAGAAAATTGTGAGAGGTGAAAAAGCAACATCAACTATATTTTCGTATGTATTTCTTTTGTTCTGTATTCTAAAAACTAAAATTGCAAGAAAGTTTCAGTGTTCCAGCCTCTAAAAAGTCACATGGGTCCCCCAAATCCAGCACCTCTCTTACTTAATGTCTTTTAAGTAAAGCATAGCTTATCTCCATTTCACAACCTGTCACGTGCTGGTGTCAAAGTTTCAAGAATTTAAACCTTAATTTGAGTACAGGGTGGAATGACTTAATGTTTAAGCAGACCTCACTAGTTAAGTGCTATGAACCTGGGGAACCAGCAGGGAAATAGATTTCATGCACAGTGCATGAAGTATAGAGGTTAAAATTACTGAAGCATAACAGCAACCTGAGAAATATTCTTCCTCACTCTCTCTTTTTCTAAGAGCATTTATTCTAAGAACACCTCTAAGAAAACACATGTTCTTTTCTGAGGCTGGCGAACATCTCAGCATGCACGCACAACCTGTCAGATTCCTGAAGCATGCATTGCACATACAAACATGTCCTAGCACATTATTTCATTAAAGACATTTCTTAAAAGAAGATAAAATGTGTCACCCTCTCCCCAAAAATAAACCAGCTGACAAAACAAATGGACAATACCATTTGTTTTGAATTACACTTTATTTATACTTGTTATAGTCCATTTGCTAATTTATATGCAGCTAAAATAAAGAGGTGTTTTCTGCTCAGTACTCTTCAAAACCAGAGAGCAAATATAGCCCCGAGCTCTGAAGAAGCATAAGGAGGGCAGCTACTCTGCTGGAAGCCTGACTGAAGGGGAATTGCAATAAATCAAGCACTATGCTTACAAGCAGGCTGTCTTGCAATTGCAAGGTCAGCACGAGACTAGTAGGAACACAGGATGGCCAAAATGTACTGTTTGAGACATTTTCATACCACATCCAGCAACTTGGGCTTGCCATAGATCAGATGTAGTCTGCAACAAGTGAAAGACCACGAGAAGAGGCCTGCTGCAATGATTGTCTCCACTAGTAAAATAAAGTAGGCAAACCACTACATTCTTCAGATACACATAACATCACAAAATTCTTATGTCCTTGCAACTATACACAGTAAACTTGTCTGGGCAAGGAGATGTGTTTATGTACATGTYGATAAAGACACCCTGGATGACCTCCCCTGAGCAGCCAGGCTAATGTTTTTATAAAACTAAGAACAAAATAATTTGCATGCATCCAGATGGCAATGCCATGTAAGCAATTCTCCAGAGCAGAGTCTAAGCTCCACAGGGTACAAGATACACATCTGTGCATTATGAGAGTGCTGATGTTATTCTATGCTGTGTTAGAAAACAATTTTGTCTAGAGGCATCATATGTCCTTTGAGCAACAAAGGTTTGGAGACACATCTGTGAAACATGTCATGTTTCATACCTCTGGGCACCATCTCTGCAGTTTGATTATTTCTTATTGGTCTTAAGAGAGGATAAGTTCTGGTATTCCAGAAGCATCTCACCCATGATGAGTCATATCAGATGTTGCTGAAACATCTGTTCTAAAATGCCTACATCTTTTGAATCTCCAGTTAGATGGAATACCTGCCTGATAAGCTGCTAGTGTCCCAAAAGTGATGAGTAAAGAAACACACTCTTTTTCATGAAGTGAAAAACCTAGACAGTAACTGGTTTCTGGATGGTTTCTGAAGAAATTATCAAGATCCTTGCTAAAAGCAGTCAGTTATTCTAGCTGTCCATAATACATTTCTAATATATCATGGCCACATCCATGTTTTCAAGCAGCTAAGGAGAGACTCCAGCCAGAACTGCATGTACAATGCCTCTTATTCATTTTTCACTTCTTACTTGCCCATATAAAGTCAAGCAAAACTGAACACACAATATGCAATGTGTTCTTACTCCATGTAATTGAGTATAGGAATATAGCTGACATCTTTTTTTAAAAAAGGTGTTAAAAATAATGATTAAGACATCCCAATATAGAGAATCATGGATTTGTTTACAGTGAAAAAGACCTTGAAGATCATTGAGTAAAACCRTTAACCCAGCACTGCCACAACCACCACTAAACCATGTCCCTAAGTACCACATCTACATATCTTTTAAATACCTCAAGGACTGGTGACACAATCACTTCCCTGGGCAGCCTGTGCCAGTACTAGGTCACCATTTTGGTGAAGAAATTTTTTTCCTAATATCCAATCTAAACCCTCCCTCGTGCAACTTGAGGACATTTCCTCTCATCCTATCACTTGATTCTTGGGAGACGAGACCAACCCTTTCCTTGCCACAACAAAGGCCAATGGCATCTGGCCTGTATCAGGAACAGTGTGGCCAGCAGGTGCAGGGAAAGGATCATTCCCCTGTACTCAGCACTGGTGAGGCCACACCTTGAGTACAGTGTCCAGTTCTGGGCTCCTCACTACAAGAAAGACATTGGGGTGCTGGAGCATGTCCAGAGAAGAGCAATGAAGTTGGTGAAGGTCTGGAGCACAAGTCCTGTGAGGAGCAGCTGAGGGAGCTGGGAGTGTTTAGCCTGGAGATAAGGTGGTTGAGGGGAGCACCTTATTGCTCTCTACAACTGCTGGAAAGGGAGTTGTGGTAAGGTGGGCATCAGTCTCTTCACCCAAGTATCGAGCGACAGGATGAGAGGAAACGACCTCAAGTTGCACGAGGGAAGGTTTGGATTGGGTATTATGATCTGTCCAAGCCACAAGTAGCCAGTTTGTCCAGGAAAATGATGTGGGAAACAGGGTCAAAAGCTTTACTAAAGTTCAGAGAGACAACATCCACAGCCTTTCCCTCATCCAGTAAACCCATCACCTTGTCGTAGATGAGGTTGGTCAAGCAGGACCTGCCTTTCTCAAACCCAAGCTGGCCGGGTGTGATCCCCTGGTTGTCCCGCACGTGCCACATGATGGCACTCAAGTGGATCTGCTCCATGCTATTCCACGACACCGAGGTCAGGCTGACAGGTCCRTAGTTCCCTGGATTCTCCTTCCAACCCTTTTTGTAGATGGGCATCCCTTTTGCTAATTTGCGGTCAATTGGGACTTCCCTAGTTAGCCAGGACTGCCGGTAAATGACAGAAAATAGCTTGATGAGCACTTCCACGAGCTCCCTCAGTACCCTTGGGATCTGATCTCATCTGCCCTGTAGACTTATATGTGTGTCCAAGYGGTATAGCAGGACACTGACCATTTCCCCTGGTTCACAGGGGCTTCATTCTGCTCTCCATCCCTGTCTTCCAGCTCAGGGGGCTGGGTACCCAAAGAACAAATGGTCGCGCTATCARAGACTGAGGCAAAGCAGGCATTATGCACAGGAATAACTCAGACACTTCTGTATTGTATTGTGTCATGGGAGAGTTTACCCCAGAGTGGATGTGATCAACATAAAAAAATAATGGAGGTAGCCCCTGGGCGGTGTTACACAGACACATTTAATTGTCTTGTAGAACCTATTTTTTACTTGTCAGCTGTTAACACATAAATGAGGATGTAGGAAGGATGCTATTAYTTACCAACAATCTGCTAAGATTACCAACATTCCAGTTGTGAGCATCTTTAAGTCACAGTCTTTCTTCTTTTTTTCCCTTTTGAGTCAATATAGAATATCTCCTACAAACTACACTGAGGAACTGTTTGCAGGGGTATTTATTCTTAGTTGTTATTCCTGATTCTTCTTATTCATCATCTCTCATTGGTGCTGCTCTTTTGAAGTAAAAGAAAGTACAGAGATCTGAATTAGCATACATTTAAATGGAAGAATGTAATTCAGACCGCAGCCACACAAGAACGAATCAGGAATAGTTATCTCCTTTAAACCCAAACCTTGCTGTAATACAAATCAACTTTAGCAGATTAGACCTTCATTATGTTCAGTTTTACATCAATGACAGTCCTAAGATCTCATAGCTTGTGAAGCAGTGGGGGCGAAATGCGAGCATTCAACCATCGGAAACTGGTTTGACAGGTGCAGGGAAGTTAAAAAATGCAAAGATAGCAACCACAATGATCCTATTCTTAAAAGCATTTCATACATTGATACTTCTGCAGAACAACACTGGAAGGATGCTTGGGAGGCAGCTCTCTGCAAGGCTGGGGCCAGCATTCATAAGGATCACGCCACAGGATGCATTTTGCATTTGGTGCACAGGCCAAGGTGTTGGGAGGACTGAGCCATCTGAAAGTCTGTCCGTAGCTGTTTGCTGTGCCATTGCATATTTTATCAATATGCATGCAATTTCTTGCAACTCAGGAATAAAATTAGTCATTAAAAACGTGACACAAGTAGGCTCTGTCCAGAATCAGAACAGGCTTTATCCTGGTTGCAGAAAGAAATGGGCTTCCAGCAGGAACAACGTGCCAAACCTTGTTCCCGTGCAGTGCTTTTGCTGCCCTCTGCGTTTAAAGTGGTACAACATGACCTGCAGTTTGAGCCACACGCGGAAGGCATCGCCATGACATYAAAAGAAACTAATTCAATAAAAAAGGAGGAGGAGGAGGGAGGACCGTGGCGCGGGAGCAGCGGTGCCAAGCTGCTCGGCTCAAGAGCGCCACCTGCTGCGCAGAGCTCGGGGCCGGGCGGGCGGCGCGCTGGGCCGGGGCGGCTCTGCCGCGCTGCTCGCGGTCCTGCCCCTCCGCGGCCCCGCTCTGCCCCGCGCTCCGCAGCCGCGCTCCCGCGCCACGGCAGGGCTCCGCTCGCTTTCAGAGACGGACAAACACGAGCGGGGACAGCATCTGTCTGGCAGTGGTCTGGAGATCAGACTCAGCCCAGGTGCAAATGAGCTGTGGATTTAGAAGGCACGTATTACCCMTCTGTCTCTTCCTCGGGTTACAACAGCGGGTTTAAAGGATCCGTCTTCAAATTATTCCGTGTTTATTCTTAATTTGGTCTCTTTCCTTAGCTTAATCAGACTTTTGTCATCCTGTGTTAGTAAATGCTAGTAGCTCATGCAATAGGAGCTCTTTTCCTTTGTTACAGCTAAGAGACAGGCTATTTCAGAGGGAGATAAAACCACAGTGTGTGTGAAGGACGGGAAGGAAGCAGACAAAACATAGTTTCTACTGTCAAGCTCATAACATTAAAGAAACTACAGATCTCCTTCTGGAAGTGAATGTTTGTATTTTCACATCAAAAAATCTCAATCTATGTCAACACTGCTCAGCTTCCACACCAGGTAACACAACCTTCCTATTAAACTTCAGAACAAAATTCTTACAATCAAGGTCAAGTACTGACAAAGGGCAAAGACTGAGATGAAGATCTAAATCCTCTTGGGGACTGAATTTATTTCACCATAGTGCCATGGCCACTCAGAAACAGGCAAGGATGTTTTCAAGCACTGGAAAGAAATCCAAGGAACAGAAATTTCGCACCTCCAGGAGACTTGGGACTACTTTTGTAAGACATAGCCTGCTATCCCTCTATGCATATACTTAGCATTACCATTCACGTACAACCCCTGAAACAGAAGGAAAATTCAAGACACTGAAGCACAAGTTTGCTTTTTCTTCACTGCAACATCTCGTGGAAGAGTGTAAAACAAGGGGAAAAACCACAAACCACACATCATCTTCCAAAGTAATGGAAGCATCAAGAAGGAGAAGGCTACAGACAGAGTGATCTGTTTCATGGTTTGTAAACTGTTTCCTAGTGTGGAAATGAAGCCTTCGTGAATAACCTGTTAGCAAGTCTAATTCAGGAAATGTTCTGAAGAGAAAAATCAAGTGCAGCTCTCAGAGTGTGCAGTGCACAGCCCCCAGAGGTAAGCAAGGAAGGATATCTTGACCCACACATTTTAGAGTGAAACTGGTAAACTCAGTCGACTGCTAAGATCTATCATGTAATACACACCAGTAGAAAGCACTCTTTCCACTGCGCTGAAGCCAGTAAATCAAATGTAAGCATTCTCCTTGGAGTCTTTGTAGGTACTTGAGGAAAAAAAAAAAAAGAAAGACAGGAAGAGAAAGTGAAAATTCTGATTGCTTAAAACCCAGGTTGCTAGGTTTGCTTGTCACTCATATTTCATTACAAAGAGTATTAATTGTATTCCATGCAAGAAATCTGCCATAATTTTAAACAATCAGAAAACTACAAAATTAAGTAGCCATAGGTGTTTTGATCCACCTTATTTGGTTTTATCTGAATTTTCTGTTCTAATTCTCATTAATAAATGAAAACCAGAACTCTACACCAAGCTTTCTAATAAAGGCATTTCTGTATAGTTGTGGTGGGTTTTTCTTTCAAATGCTGTGCCCCAAGAAATCACATCACCAAAACTCCTTGGTCCCCTTGCCCACCATGGCACTTTCAAATGGACATAGTTTATTACACCATTCACATAAATATTCAGGTTCTTAAGTGGCAGTGATGTCCATTGATGATGCATGTGATTATGAGTTTCTACATGACTTAGCTACAGGAGGCTGCACTAGATTTGACCATGGCTTCACTTACTAAAAATTTCCTCGGGGSGAAAAAAAAGAGAGGGATATCTCTTTTTGTTCTATGGTGAAGAATTAATTACAGTCTGAATAGCAAATGTCAACAGTGTGTTAACTATTTATATCAACTCACAGGCAGGCTGTCATTGAGCATCACAGTATTTTCCTGGTCTCCCTCTCATTTTTTTCCTTTGTGTAACTGTGACATGAACTTTCAGGGCACACATAGGATCACATGGTATGTGAAAGCTATATGAAAGCTTTCATGTGTGACATGCAGAACTATTGTCATAAATATTTTGAATTTTATTTTCTCTAGTAGGCCATATAAGACATCCTGTTCTACAAGCAGATTCTTCCAAAGGAGAAAAAGGTCCCATYTTGCCATGAATCTCTTGAATTCTTTCACCATATGCTAGCAAATGCAATGTTATTTTGGAGAAAGGTGCATGTATTTGTCAGGTGGATTTACTTAATTTTCCTAGACATATTTCAATCTGCACTAATTCTACCCTGATGACTATTCTGTCAAAATATAATTTTCCCTTTAGTTTTGTATGATGAGGAAATTTTCTTATAGTTATAACCAGGATGACAGTGTCAGTTGAATTTAATTTTGCTTGTGTAAATGTGAATGTACAAGTACAYATGGAATATATGCATTGAAGTGACCAGCTAGGCAGACAACCACTAATGTCAGTGGAGTAATTTCTATAAGATGTTATCTTAAATAATAAACCAACATATCCACTCAGTTCCACTCTAGAAGCAACTGRAACAAACTAGTGAATTCTATACTGCATAAATTGTGTGGTGGAAAGGTAAAGGTAGAAGMCATTTCCCCGAGATTTAATACATATAAGCAGGCTGAAATGTGTTAAAGTTACGTACATCCTTCCTAAAAAGAAAATATTAAACTCAAATTCTAGCTTATGATTCAAGTCAGTGTTAYATTTCTTCAGGCTGTTTTTAGGCTTCTTCTGCAAGCCAGCTGCATATCTAAGACAGTGGAACTGTGGCCTCATCAGTCTACCTCAACTTGGTTTTCTATTCACTTTATAAGATCTTCAGACATGCATAGTACTATTCAGCCAGAAATGAAGGAGAGGAAAAAGAGAATCATATCCAAAACAATGAGGATAGATAGAATAACCTCAAATAGATAATCATATAAAATAATTCCTTAATCATCTCTTTTATTCAYGACTTTRTTTTTCCTTATACTTCTAAAGGGGACAATATCAATTTTTTTGAGTTCAAATTCATTAAAACTTCGGGCCTCGTTAATTACCAAAACAATATCAGAGTGAATGTTTTAAATGTCTTGGTTTTGGAAGGATGTTTCTGCTGAGAGGAATTTATGCAAAATTTTGCAAAGGGMAGCCTCACTCATTTTTCGAGATAACTTTTTTCTGCCTCTGGATGGTGCTGGCACAAGGAATGAAGAGCTTCTCTCTATRGAATTTTAGTGCTCTGTCTTGGTGAGGCTTGAGAGCAGCCTGAKGAAGAGTCAAGGGATGGCAGGGCTATTCACAGAACGTTACAATGAAATGCAGATGGATGTTCTAATGCAGAACAGCCTTCCCAGTCGCACCCACAGCCAGGAGGACGGTGCAGGGGTGGGCATCCACAGATCACTCAGAATCAGCTTCCTTGGCCTTTCACAGCATGTGCTGCTACCTGGTAGTATTATTCCCACCCTACAAACAGAGCCAAGCCATAAAACTCRGGTGATCTGACAGAGGTAGCAAACTTGTGATAAGGATGACCTTACTAAATTAGATTCCAGGTAGATTTCATCACCTGAGTTCTCACACACTGCCTGTGCAAAGAAAAGCAAACAGACTTGTAGTATATAAGACTAGATGGTAAGAGTATTCRTTTTGTTTGGTAATAAGAGCTTTCAAATAGGAGGTTTCTCTGCAGAATTTTAAGAGAAAAACAGGTTTCTATCTAAAGGCTGTTTGCCTTGTCCTTGGGATTTTAACTGAAATATTTATCCTTGTTGTAAAATCCTATATGAATCCTAATAAATTTTGTCTAAGACCACAGGCACTAGGCTTACTGCTCTGTTTGTTCCATCACAATGCATGTTCCAAGACTGCCATAGGAAAATTTCCTGAATAATATTAGACTAGAATATAGATTTTAAAACCATGGTGGATAAATGAAATTAATATTTGATTGGAAAAAGCCGGAATGCTCTCAGACGAACACATTAAGGATGTGAGCATACACACTGTGTGTAGGAAATTGTCATGAATTATAGTAGTAAAGATGTGGAGATTAAACGAGCCAGGGTAAGAGCAGCATGATCTGTAGTCAGGATGACACCAAGGGGTGCATTCACACCAAGGGGACAGAGCAGCAATAAAGTTCATGTCTTTCTAGACCAAGATCTTCTGAAAAACTGGATCAGGAATATGCACCCACTAGGAATTTCACATACATTCACACAACGTTMCCCACTGCACTTCCCAGTCAAGTACTTCTGCTGCAGCACAATTCACCACCAACACTTCCACGGTTTCCTCACCTATGCAATTTATCCTTTTGAGACCTGTAATTTGCCCAAACCTGTAACCTGCCCAACAGGAGTCATTGCTCAACAACCTCGTAGTACATCTGCTTTGGCATCGAGTAAAGGAGACATTGACCCTGCCACTATTATGCTACATTGTAGCAAACCAGAAAATTATGGAACTCCTACAAACACTAGAAAGGAACTCGAAAGAGTATGAAATCACAAAGACAAATGGGGACACCTGTGCAGGCAGGTACGCAATGCTCAAAAGTTACCATTACAAAGTGGATTGTCCTTCACATAACTGGATGTGAGAAAAAGCTCAATACATCAGGGACATCTGATACCGTACAAGGTTTCATCTTGCAAGCTGCTGTTGACTCTGAGAATGGGGAAAAAATCCAAGAAAAGGATAAATCTCAAATGCAATCTCATCATAGACCATCAATTTCCGAAACTTCTTCGGAAAGATTTTTTTTTTCTCCTAAATCTGAAGTCAAAACTATCATGAAGGTTTCCAATTTTTCACCTGTGGTGATAATAGACAAATTTTAATTGTTTGCCATATCTTTTTTAAAGATTGCAACTTTGTTCTTGTTGAGCTGCTAAAATAAACAGTATTGTCTATTCAGACCAGATTTTTCTGTGTGCTTACAAGATGTCTAGTGAAGTACAACAGTGATTACCTAAAATGCATAAGATTTTTCCTGATTTTCTTTCAGTTCTCTTGACCTCATTTTGCTGGGTGCCAACAAATTCTTGATGGTAATAGCAGTAGGYGAGAGATTGCAAGAATTCTCTGTGGAAGGGCTCAGGGCAGCATGAAATCAGATATACAGGACTCCCAGAGAATTGATTAAGGGTCTTGACCCTTAACCATGGGGTATTAGAATCAGGTGAAATAGAGAAAACCAGCTTGATTACTCCGTTCAAGTTCTAGTCACAGCAGAAGCAGCATGAAGGTCGCTCTCTATGTGGCAACTCTGACACTGTAGTATGAACTTTATAATAGTTACTTGTGCTCCAAAGACAGGGGAATGAAAACACCCAGGTTCCACTACAGCTATTTCAAGTATCAGYGACTGCATGGCACTAGGAACTTCCTAGGAAGTTACAACTCATAATGACTTTGGTATATAACAAAAAAATATGAATGAACTCCTTAAGGTATYCTTCTAAGGATGTTGTACAGTTTCATTCCAGGTTTTAATGTCAACTGAGCCAGCATAATTTACTTATTTTCAGTACTTTCATGGTACATCTCTACAATTTCCCAATCTGTCAACCAAAATATAAACCAAAGAGTTCTTGAATGTTATTAGTCTATAAGTATCATTCTGAATGATTACTTGTTTGGCTCATTCTGAATAAATGTCTAGTAAGGTGTAAGTAAGAAAAAGATCGAGTCTAGTTAGACTAATTTAAAGCATGGAACTTCTATTTTTATAYTGCTGTGGGGACTGTTGCACATACACCTCTTCCTTTCCCTAGGAGCTCCTAACACTATTCTGTTTTTTGAACGTTCTCCTCTAGTTGATTTTGTGATTAAGAGACACCAATTTCACTTGGAGGCTTAGATAATGCATCTTCCTCTTATAGAATAATAGAGATTTCAGACTGAGAACAAACAGAATTAATAATTCAACGTGTGTGTCRCCAACACATGCCACAGTTGTCACTGCAGGTTATACATATTTACATACATGTTGTGCAAGTATGTGTGTGCATAAACCTAGAAATAATAAAAAAAAAAAATTTAAAAAGGCGGTATATTGTCAACTCTAAACAGTTGTAGCATAGGAAATCTCCATCAATTCACTAGGGATAGAGAGCTTATTTAGCTAAATGTACTCAATATGGTCCTCTCTGTCATAATGTTATTCTTTTTTAAGCTACTACTTGAGGTTTAAAGCAATTCAGAACAGCAGGAGGAAAAAGTTACTTTGCTTTAATGGAAAATTTGTAGACAATTCGCTAGAAGATGGAAAATTTTATATCACTTTTTTTAAAATTTCTTCTTTTTTTTTTTTACCTTCTTCATACCATGTACTTTTAACAATCCAAAGCAATTTTTAATTTTAAAAAACCCCACAAGGCTTCAAATACCTTTGAGAAGACATGACACCAATATTCATTTAGGGATTGTTAGATTGATAGTCATGAAAAATGAATGAATAACTCAAATGTTCATAAAAGTAACAGCACTTACAATGATATCATGAAGAACTTCTGAAGTTCTTTTATAGTCCCAGGCCATGAAATCAGCCCCTAAACCACACTGATAGCATATCACTGAAATTAATGAAARAACTCTTGAGAATTTGGCCAGTTTAGATATCTATTTGCATAGATATTGCAAATAACCAGCAGCAGAACTTTTCAGCTCTCATTCTCCATATTCTTATGAGGAAGAAATGAGTCATGCTGTAAAGTTGTAGACAACAGGTTCCTACTAGAAGCTATAAAGGATRTATATAACAAGGCTTTCTGTCCCACATCTCCAATGTGAAGGACCTCCTTTAGAGAACAGGTGGAAATTAATTATCCTGATGATCTACTACCCCTAAAGCCACGTTAATGTTTTAAAAAACAGCAGCTTTTGACTTYACTGAAAAAATGAACATATGGGACTTGTAACTCTCAATGTTACTGAAACAAAACAAACAAACAAAGGCATTTTGTCTTCAGTACAACTCTTCCTTTTATCCAGGCAAATCTTAGTAGAAGCACATTCAGTTTTACAAGAAACTTTAATTTCAAGGCCTAATGCACATGATGAAGTCTCAGGCAATAAAATGTATCACAGCTTGAATGTGTCATTCTTCCCTTTCAACACATAGAAAGATGTTTGCTCCTCAGCTATCAGACACGTGAATCCCCATGGGTTAGAAGAAACAGTTATTGCAACTGTAGGCATTTATTCTATTAAAGAATTTCTGAAAAGTTGGAAAGACATTTCTCAAAATTAACAGTGTGATGAAAGACCACATATTGGGAGAGTGGAATCAGTTTTGGAATGCCAGAGTTGAAAAAACATAGGCTTGGGAAAAAGATATTAAAYCTTCAAAACATTCTCTACTCAGAGCAGAAATGGAGTCTTTGATGTAGAAAACAGTATTTACAATTAAAATAATTATCTTACTTTCCTTAATTAAATCCTTTTGAGTTTTTTCTGAGAGAAAAATAATAACACAGTGTATCTCAACTACAAGTGAAAGGCATGCTTATCCACTTTTAAGTTTGCTTTAGGTGCTGCTTAATGTTCATTATTTTCATGTTTAAAAGGCTTTTCCCCCSTATAATGCTAAAACTCAATTCCCAGATAAACTGTGGCTCCCAAAAAGGAAATCTGACACGCCTATTTTGTTTATCTTACTGTCAATGCTTCTGTTGTTACAGCTCCATGGGAGAAAATCTCAGCTAGTGTACACAGATACAGTTCAACTGATCTTGTGGAAGCTGGGCAACTTGCAATGAAGGTTCCATTTTGGATTGTGAGAATCCACAAAACTCCGTTCTGTGGTGAGACAGAGTCCAGCTCAGAAGAGAGTATTGACTATTTCTAGATGCCTTCCTGTAAGCTGTTTATCAATCATGTAATCAGTCATTTAGATTACTTCAAAATAAATCCTGCTTTGGGAGTACTTTTCCTAACCTCGTAGCAGTCTCAGCCTCCCACAAAGATTCTCACTGAAAGTGAGGCAGTGCTCAGAAATATCTCAGAAAAAAAATATAGGGACAAAGGTCTGCTCCATTCCCTGATAAACCAACACGTTTCACCTTCAATAATCGAGCCACAGGGTTATCCCCAGAGCTCATCAAGGGCACATTTTCTCACCATTCTGACATAATGGTGTTCTTTGTAATTTGACCACATTAAAAAAACTGCTAGATCCAACTGGTCACTAAGTCGAYCTGTGTCAGCAGAGAAAAACCTCAGGAACAGTGCTTTGACACCATTCATCCAGGATTACAATCTCCATCCATTGCAGTGCTTCCCCGAGTTCCTGTGCGGGACCTCTCTTTGTAAGTGCCCTTGCACRGAATTCAGAGATGTGCTTTATTTATTGCCATCACACACTTAAGACTTTTCACCTGACAAACCCTGACGGCTTAGATATGCTCTGAATCAATTTCACCAAATAATTGTAGCAGGTTAAAATATACTGAATGGTTTTTTTATGCCTGTGCTCTCACTTTATTTGCTTGTATATGTGCAGTGACAAGATCCAGGATCAAACAATACAGGCATTATTGTTTCAACTCCTAAATAAATACCAGCAAATAACCACCCATGCAACGGTGTTGATCTTTTTTTAAATTGAAAATTACAGAGAAAAGATAGCTTTTGCAACATTCATAACCCACGCTTTATTATTTTGCTACAATTTTCCACCATCTCATTCAATTGGGCATTTCCTGTAACATATATTTCACTAAAAACACCTTAATTTACCCATTGCATTGTAACATATAATCAGAGTACATGTATATACAAKGTATGATAGCTAATAAAAATACAGGCACGCCCGTGCCCTCTCCCTACCCCTCCATTTTGGAGCAGGAAAATTTTTTGATTGTTGGGGGGATTGTGGGGTACATTTGCTAMTCCAAATTCATTTATACAAACTATAAAAACTGGCTTCGTTTTCTTAATAGTAAAAAAACCCTTCTATAATTCAGATTGGGACTACAACTTTCCTGTACTAACAGCTTTCAATATGGTCTGCATGCCCTTATCCAGAGAAGGACCACTGCCTATCTGGTAGTCACAGCCACGGCTCAGTTTTCTGACACTTCTGTTAGTTTCCTTCATAAGTTTAGGATGTGGAAATGAAGAAAATAATTATCCAATGTTTAGTAAGTCAGAAAAATTGTTTAAAGACAGTAAGATAAATTCAATTAGGACCAGAGCAAAATACTGCCCCCAGGAAGGGAATATAAAGAGCATAAATACAAAGAAGGGAAACAAAACATCGGATTACACCAGGAAAAAGTCTGGTTGTTAAGAGTAAACYTGAATAAGAGTCAACTTATTCTGAACTGTATTAACAGGAATATTGTAAATCTGAAATGCAGCAAATTGCTCTGCTTTTCGTCATCCTGGTGAGAGCTCAGCTAGAACACTGTAGTTTGGTCTGTCTGCTTAAGGAAGACAAAAGCAAATTACCAAACCCTGAAGAGAACATTAAGAGTCATAGAGGTTTAAAAAYGTGAACKAAAAGAAAAGGCTGCAGGAATTCAGTAGGGTTGGTCTAGAGAAGAGTAATCTTACAGGTAACATGACAACAGTTCTATAATGTGAAAGCTGGTAAAAATGCTATAGTGATACATTGTTCTCCAGTCTCACTGGGAGAAGGAAAAAAAGAAACTTTGGTTGCTGCAGAGATTTCTGAGAGATTCTGGAAAAATAATTYCTAATTGTCAGTGTTTCTGTGTCTATCATTAGAGTGTCCAGGAAAGTTCCATCACTGCTTAGACAACGAAGGACAAAACATCTGTCCTTAATGCTATCTCACTGAAAGGAGATGAGCTAAATGAAAAGGTCCCTTACTAGTGCTGCACTTCTAAGATTTGTATGCATTCTGTTGGTAAAAGACACAAAACACAACACTGTAAAATACTGTACAATGCTGGTATTTGCAGTTTCACAGTCAACATGTCAAGCCACTTTTTCTTCATCTTAAAGTAACTGAAAGCCCAGATGGTCCCTGAAGTGCCTAAATTGCCTTGATCATCACCTGTTCTGCATAGKACATTCCTTTGCACATTCAAGCTGTGAGCGCTGTACACATTCATGCAGTTTTACAGCGAGAATGATAGGTATAGTAATTTTTCTCAGGTTTATGTATACGCCACTCCTGAATAGAAAATCTGACCATTAGGTGCTTATTTGTTTGCTTTTTAAAGCTTATTTTTAAGTCATTGCAAGAGTTCAAGTCACAGCCAAGCTATTTTCTGCTATTCAAAACAAATATTTTAAATCTGCCTAGTAAATTGTGCAAAAAAGAAATGAAGTATTCACAGTAGAGGTGCTCTTTTTTAAACCCCAATTCACAATGTCCATTGCTACCATGTCTGAAACCCAYGGAATCTGTGCTGATGCTGCTTTGCCCCTTATTTAATTCTTGTATTATGAAGAAAACAACACTGTTTTTAGTGTTGATTTCTCATGGAAATGTCAATACTGTATAATTTCTCTCTAACGATATTTGGGGAGAACAGTGTAATTTTCTTGATTAGTAARTGTGACTAATAATGCTATGCTATTCAAGCCATTATGCCTGTAATTTAGCCTTGGCAGTACTGTGGTGTATTACAAGCATATACCCAAAATTCAAGACTCCTTAACAATCTTACTGTCTCTGCAAGTRTTTGCTTAAGGTATGCAAACAAGCTACAGATATACATACCTGCCTTCTCCTGACTGCTTGCTGAATCACTTCCATCACCCTCTGTTGCCAATCACCCTCCAGTTACTCTCTTGATTAACTTCATGAGCCCAGTTTTTCTCACTTAGGAACCTCTTGCTGTAGATGTGAGAGAAAGAAACTCAGGAGAACACACCAAAACCAAGGAAACCCCCCCCCCCCYCCTTCCCTGCAAAAATCCAATCTATTTCTTGTGTCTTCATCCAGTGTTAGCACAGCCGGAAGGCTACGAGGTACATAAAGAAGAAAAGTCAGTTACACAAATTCAGTTYCTCTGAATACAGAAGTACAGAAAAGGAATGGAGGAACAGAGAAAAAGCTTATGTCCAAAATAGTCAAAAGCCTGCTAATTATTTAAGCAGCAACCTGATGCAAGAGACCGACATTTGAGTTCTTGTTTTAAGCCAGCTCTCCGTGGTGTCCATGGATTTAATTATTTCCGATAGTCATCACGGTTGTGAAACTCTGGGTAATCTTCTTTCTCGCTTCTAGTGAAATGTTAAAATACCAAATTTAATTTGAGATATCAAAAGAAAAATCATTGTTTTAGTCCATCATGCCATTAATGAAAAAACAAAACAAAACAAGTTTCTTTACCTGGAGACCTTGAGACCTTACACGGTCAGGACAACTCTTTGCAGTGATAATGTAGAAGAGAAGAAGCACTAGCAACAAATCATGAAAAAGGGACAGCCTGACTCCTAGGTGAATTACTGTCTAGGACTTGCTAGCAGGGATTTATTTTCTTTCCACTTCATTTCAGTCTGCAAGGCTCTTTTACCTTGCACTGAAGTTTCCCATGCATTCCCATCAAAGGGAAAAGAGAATGAGAAGACGTCCTAAATTTACMTCTACCAGTGGAGATACCAATGGACTGGTGGGGCAAAATAGCACTCAWCATCACTTTCACCTGAGGGCAGAGGCAGCTGCTGTCCTCCCATTGCTCCACATCCACCTGAGGGGGAGTCAGCCAAAAGGCCTGAAGTATTTCTTAGTATTCCTCTCCTTTTTAGGCAAACACATTTCTTGTTCCTGCAGAAACAAACTCCTCTACATATCATTGGCTCAGGAGCAGCATTTAATGTTTTAGCAACACATCCCCATACCTTCTCAGAAAGATGGTGGTGGGACGGGGGGGACCTAAACACTCTCTTGATTAGGCTGGGTTCCAGCATTGCATCTGTGTACTATATTTAACACACATATAAAGTATTCAGCATTCTTGTTGATAACCATATTCCAGATCCTTAATTTTCTTTCTTTCTTCTTTCTAATCAAGAACTCTTGAGAAAGATTTTATCAAATAACATTGAAAGAAAGATTGTTCAAAAATGACTGATTTTGGATGCCTCATTTTTTTGCCCAAGTTCCTTTGGAAGGATTTGTTCTGCAGAGCACTAGCAAAAACCCTATAAAATGTCTCTAGCAAAACAAGACAATGCAAAGTTATTCATCATGTTTGAAAAGTTGGGCTGTAGTATGTTCCCAGTCAAGACTGTGCTTGAAACTGAGATACAAATATATGAACTGCAGAGAGCTGTCTGCCAAAGTGATCAGCCCTGTCTGGTATATTTCTTGGAAGAGCATACAATCATCCTGGTCCATAAACGGCTACTGTTTCTACAAAACAAGTCAATTTTTGTCTTGCTCTCTGGCTTTAATTTTAAAGGCGTAACTCCACATGCAAGCCAAAGAATCAAATGCTATTAAAATATTTATTTTTACAGAAGGGGCTGTCTGCTTGTCTCCTAAGTAGAAGGGTGATGGGAAAGTGAATTCATTGACATTTCAGTACTCTGGCCTTTTGCAGTGACAGAGACACACTAGCTAAGGAGGATTTTATGCCTGTTCAAATTTCACTGTGATCTGAAACAATTTAAATTGTGTCTGCCAAACCCTGAGAAAGGTTTAATTGCGAATGTCCAGACAAAACCAGAATGCAACCTACTTGACTCCATGCCTGTCAAAACTACCCTCATTATACATTTATGATGAGTTATGAACCCTTGTCAAATCCTGGCAGAATATTACAGCAGGAGGCTCCCTATCTTRTATGAAGAAATGTTCTATTCTAGTATAAATATATATATAATATATATATTTTTTAAAGCCAACTACAAGGGGATGTCAACCACAAGTGAATGCTACCAGTTACTCAAAGACCTTCTATGATATCAAGAACAAATTGGAAAGAAATTGATCTGGCTTTCCTCCTTCTTCAACTTTGGCCTATCAGGGGTTTCCTGACTCCAGAATTATGAGTTATAGATGACTATCCAGTTGAGCACACAAAATTATGAGCTGGGCTTAACAATTTGCACAGTGCCAGAGCTGAGTTAATATACACTCACTTGCTTCRGGGTTGAATAGTTTGACTCAGCACTGTACTCACTGACTTCAGATCTCTGAGCACAAGAGGAATACTTTCACGTCTGCTTGCAGCAGGAATATGCAAAGCACAAGATTTCACTCATATCTGTGTGAATAAGAGTATTTAGACTGTATTCTCATTTTCAGAGTCTGTACGCTAGGTTCAAAAGGAAAGAAATTAGATATGCTGAACCTCTGAGAGAGTCAGTTTTTCAAAGCCCTTCCCTTTACATCAGTTTTAATGAGGTTTTAATTACACTTCTCTTCCTTAGGCAGCACATACCTTTTCACAAACTCCATGTACTGTTTGTGCAGCATTAAATATACCCTCCCAGCAAAGCAAACATTTGGTACCCAACATTTCATATTAAAGTATTTAGTGTTTGACTTGAAGTTGTTCCATCATGACCTTCTGTGGTGGTCTCTCACTGGAATGCAGCCTGTCCTGCAGCAAACACCCTTTCCAATTATGACGCCAGCCCACATCCAATTGCATTGTTCTACAGGTTGTGGGAACGCTGTGTTCACGGCAAGGCACCATTACCATTTTCCCAGGACCCAAACTCACCCTACACAGCTCCAAAACAATACTTAAGATCTGCATTGGCTGTGTGCTGGTGTTCTGAATAGGGCTGAATTTTCTCCTGGTAGGACAAGAGGACTAGGCAATGTGAAGGGAAGAAAATAATCTAAAACCCCATGTGGGGAATGAACTGAAGTTGAGGATTATGTTCCTTAGAACCAAAACACCCAAGGTATAGACTAGACTATGGAAATGTGTATTTACTTACTTTTACCTCAGAGGAGCTTTTGTGGTGATCACCAAACCCATTTTTACATCTTAATGCTCTGCTTTCTACAGCTTGAAGTGTGCCTAGATTATCCTCTGGAGCTTGCATGTTCCATCCAAAAGGATGGAGATAATCCAGTAAGTTCAGCCCTAGCTTTTTCCAGCTCAAGGGTTAAATGGGGGATACCACTGCAATAATCTAATCTGTACTCCTAGCAGAGAGTGTTTTGAGATTCAACTACACAATCCACTAACTGTCAGCATTGCTCACTGTTCAATTATGAACCATGATTGACAGCTTAGAAGGGAAAAGAAGCTGGAGAAAGAATCAGGAACCACAAGAAAAGCCAGGTGGGCAGTTCAGGCTTTAGTGAACTCAACCAGAGGTCTACAAACTTTTGTAATCAGCATGTGAGTAATAAGTTATAAAAAGGAAAGTGTATGTTTGAAACTTAGCTACTATTCATGAACTTGATTTTAAATTGGTTTGGTATTTTGAGAACAACTTTGACGCACATTTGTGGCACTATTCTATTCAGACTGGATTATTTCTGGAAGTCAAATCTAGCCAGTTTTATTCAAAAATTTGAGAGATTTTTCCTTTCAAAAACATCTCTATTTGGAGAACTCGTACTGTGTGTTACTGAAAGAATGTTTACTGGCAACTATATGTAACAGAGGCATTTTACATTATTTTCCTTCTTATTCTTTTGGCAAAAATTTTACAGATCCACTCATCTCCTGGAAAACTTTTTTTTTTTCCTTAATGAGTTATACTTTACAAGCCCTCCTAATACTTCACGTATGTTTGGCTGGCCAGCAGCTTGCAACCAGATACCTGGACTTGCCCTTGTGAGTCATTTATTCAAGGAAAACTCAGTTCAGGCTGCTCACTTACAGATGTTAATATAAGATGAGCTGTGTTACATTAATGTGTAAACAGCTACCTAATTAGCAGCCAGAAAACCTCAGCAGGTAAGTAAAAATTATAGAGCAAAATTCCAGCCATAAAATCTACAGAAATGAGACAAATTTACAGTAATGTGGTGCTGGAAGCCCAGCACTGTGGTTAAACAAGCTTGCACTCATCAATCCAACACCAATGCCTGTCACTGTGCTCACACTTTTGCCTTGAACATCAGCAGAGTTTCTCTGACAGTATAAAATTTTCATTCTATTTTTCCACTGACTTGTTTTTTTTTCTCTGCTTCTTATACAGGTCTAACTCYTCTGCCAATTAAGTCAATGGGAATTCTACGGTTGACCTACATCGAAGAAATACTGGCTTTAGGCCTATTGAGTTACAATTTCCACACGAGTGACAGTAGAGAGGTGTTTTTTCACTTCATACATAAAAGGGAGCTTCTAAGAAATATGTGTGAATAAGGTTACTAAATACAAGTCAGAGATGAACACCCTCAACAAGATGAATTAAGTAACATCCAAGCTTGTATTGTGAGCAACACAGTTTCATAAATAGTAATAGACTCTTATCCAGAAAATGAATGGTATCTGGACACATACTAAAGGATTTTATATTTATTACAGTAATTAAACATGATGACTTAAAAACAACTTTAAGTGGTTTCATTTAAAAGACTATTAAAATCAAAGTCCTTTGTCCAGCCAGAGTTTCTAAAACCTTTACTCTAGTTCATTAGGCATGCAAAATCCCCAAGGATCCCTCTTGCATTAAACTGAATTTTGCTTGGCGCTGGTAGGACTGCTCCAAGATAAAGGGTTTGGGAAGGTATGGATTTGAAGTAGTACAAATGACTTTTTAACTGTGTATCAGTGCCATTTTATTGATAAGGAGGGATTTGCTGTCTATTTACCACTGACATTTTGAGAAGTTGTTCTATAATCCAAAATGATCTCCTACTCTACAGCATTCATTTTCAAGCTAGAATCCAGAGGGGAAAAAAGCAGGCGTTCAGCACAATATGACATTTTGATGTATTTTGAAGAGTTTTTACAGGACTTACCATCCAAAGTAGCAGGATAGATTAAAAAATACATAAGGACATTTTCATTAGAGATTGGCTCTTCCCAAAACGTTCAGATGTTTTTATATGAATCACAAGAGTTCAGACCCTCCTCTGAAAGTGTTTCATGGAATTGAGGTCTTTAGGATGCATCAAGGTCGTCTTTTTAGACTTCCCATTCTTTATATACCTTCTTGTATCAGACATTTAACAAGTTGTAAAACGAAGATAAAGGCAAACTTGCATGGATTTCCAGGACTTTTGGATCAGGCAGGCACTCACAGAGCACCCTTTTAGCACTCAGATCAAAACTAGTACAAACCAGGAACTGTATGAGACCCTAAAGGGAGACTGGAAGTGGAGGCACTGAACTTTTCTTAAACTTCAACAGAGTTCTGTTACGGTTACGTATAAAACCAGAACGAATTCAGTTTGCCTGAAATTGTTTTGCTTTCTTTAACTAAATTGTTTATCCAAGGTTTTGTTCTGTACTATTTCTACAATAACTTTTCTACAATAACTGTTCTGGCACCATTGCTAAGGGAATGTGTCAAGCACACTTTAATGGTGCACTCAAGTGACAACCCACTGGCAAACACTAGACTGTGACAAAAGGAAAAAAAGGGAGAAAAGAACAGGCAGGAGGTAGGAATCAAGAAGGGGAAGATGTCTATGCCTCTGAAATATGCAGAGCAGCAGAAGATCCTGGACATTTAAAACTGAGCAACAAGAAGAATGAAGTAGAAGTAATGAAGAAATAGTGAACCAGTTCATCGGCTGAGCTGTGCTACAATTATTGGCTGTTTATTGTCCCAGAAAACATGATCCATTGATTCTTTTTACAGCTTTATGATTACTGTCGATGAGCAGCTTTCCTACATACACTGACAGGAACTATCAGAACTTTCTGTGCCTCAACATAGGCTCAAAATTAATTTTTTTACATTTATATTGAATCATATTTTTTTCCAATAGGTTGAACAGACATTGTACATATAAAGTTATGTAGAATATTTGAGACTTCTCAGTTTGTCCATTTCTATTTTAGTGCCAAAACRTGAATTTTGGAGCCTAGCTCTGACCATGCAAGAAAGACTTTTGAGTTTTGTTTAGTTTTGGGGTTTTTTTTAACACAGTATAGTGTAATAATGTGCACACTACTTTAGGAAGAGAAAGAATACAAGAAAACCAATAACCAAATTCTTGATTCACACCACAAATTCCCCACCTGAAAGGAAAGATCTCCATAAAGGAAGATAATAACACTGGTCCACTAGCCTTCCTGAGACAGGACATCACTCAGATGCTGGTACAAATTCATTGGCTATACATGTATTGCAATATTTATTCATTTTCCTGCTGTCAGTAGTGACAAATTGTTTCCTTGTGTTCTTTGGTTAGAAATGGGCTGCTTTTTCTTTTTCTTATATACCTTCCAACACCCCAGACACTTTATCAGTCACATCTGTAGCTGTTACAGGACTCAGAGCAACAGCATTTTATTAGACATGCAACAACTGCAATCACTGTAAAATATCAAGCTTAAAGAAGAAACCTCATGAAACCTTCAACAAATCCTCTAGTATCCCATCAAATACTTTTTTTAAACAAAACAAAACCCAAACCAATTATAACGACCTCAGCAAAACAACAAACCCAACAACAATAACACTTCTATTGCTCTATAACTATATATTAAGAATTTTAATACTGCAAAAATAAAACATGGGCAAGAATTTCCAGTTGGTTTACGTAAAATATTTTTCAGCCTTTTTATTAGAACTTCTGCCTTCACACATAATGAAGTCCAGCAACTCCACTGTAATGTAAAATTAAAAGTTATAAAAAAAGTGTATGGCAAAAGCTCTGCTGAAAGATGAGCTCCAGAAATGACAGCCTGAAAAATGACAGCCTTGGACCAAGAAATTAGTCAACTATGGTCCTCCAGAGGGTGGGGAGACAAGGAAAAAAATGAAATTCCAGATGCTGACAGATTAAAGAAAATTGAGCAAACTCCACACAAATCCAGGAGAAGCCATCTTAAAATTTTAGTACAAATGTGACTTCCAAAGACCCCTTAAAACCTCAGATTCTTCTAAGATTCTACAGTTCATCCATTCTGAGTCAAAAGCAGTTTCCTTTCTTTCATGTCACAAAGCGGTTCTTTACCTGAGTTTTGTGCTGTGTAGAACAAGGGCAGGAGAGTCTTCATCTTTTACTTGCTGCTTCTCATCCACCAAAATTAGTGTCATATAKCTGCATTTTATTTTCTCTGTTGGACTCTTTGGTTTGCTGAAAATTAAACTACCATGGAAAATACCCACAAAACATTACATAAGCATAAACATATCAGCTGAACTGCTTAAGAAAACATTAACTTTGTTTAGATGTTCTCTAGGTTGTTCTTCTGTAGTAAAAGGATGAATATAGAGATTACTTTACAAAAAGAAATCAAAACAGAATAATTTCATTGTGAAAACCAGGCAACATTGCATTCTTGATAGCCATTTACAACATTTCCTATCATGCAAAAGCTTTATTGCATTACATTTCTAAGCATTATTTCAGTATGTGTTAAACAGTACCAGTTTTTGAAAGTTTATAGACTGTATCAAAGCACACCAAATCAACCAGAACACAGATGTTTGCCACGCTACTCTCTAGCAAAACAATCCAATTTTGGACATTTCTTATTTTGACATTTTATATGTCTTCAGACAGTTTTCCCTCTCCTGTGTCTGAAATTATGTTTAGTGCTGTCTGGAGAAAGGTGGTAGTGATAATATTTAAAATTACAGTTTCAGAGACTGATACACTTTATTTCATCAAATAGAAACAGTTCCATTAAGGGAAACACAAACTGCCTTGATAATGTGTGCCCCAGCTGTGACTGTGAAGGTGAGAAGGCAGATTTATTTTCCTTCACATTCAAGGCTTGACCCAAGACCCATTGGAATCATGGGAAAACATTCACATTTTTGTAAACATCCTCAATATTTAACTAATATGCGATTTGTGTTTAGTGATTCATGGTGATAAAAACATGTTGGACGATTTTTCCTTTAGATTTGTTCTGCATCAGACTCAGACTTTGGACTTGGTTAACAAATCAGGGCAGTGAACACTGACCTCCYTAGCAATCACTGTGGGCGATTTTCCTGTTTCAAAAATCAGCTGGCACCTTTCCTGCATTCCAGCACTGTTAYCCTGGCAATTCTGGGAAGCTAAGAAAAACCACAACAACAACAAAAAAATGCATCTTACTTACTGGTCTGCCTCCATCATGCGAATATTACTGGAGAAGAGGGATCCTTCCCTTGTGTTTGGAGACAACAGGGCAGCTTCCTTCCCTACAGCCTTCCCATTTCTGTTGTCCACCCACAAGCAGCACAACTGAGTCCTCTTCAGCAGGTGAAGAGTCCTTAAACCAGGACAGTTTGGAGTTTCCTGCTGCCRGTTTCATCCTCTCGGTCTGTAAATCACCTGCTCTGTTCAACCTGAGAGGAATCAACCCATGGGGCACGATTTTATCAGGCCTGSATCTCGGGAGCTGGTTTGGGTAGGGCTCGGGAAACAGGAGGCTTTTGGCAGAGGAAAACTGCTAGGAAAGTTTCCTCGAGCAAAGCTGCGAGGTTAAGCCCTCAAGCTCTGAACCCTCACTGCGGAGCACTGCTGTGCAAGCTGTGTGGGACAGCTCATCCCACATCCTCCTTCTCCATGGCTGCGGCCACCAGCCCCTCCGGCAGAGCCACGGGATCCCGCCCCGAGCCCTCACAGGTCACGGGATGGGTCAGGTTGGAAGGGACCACAGTGGGACATCTSGTCCAACCTCCCTGCTCCAGCAGGCACCGGATTGCATCCAGGCGGCTCCCGAATGTCTCCGCTGACGAGACTYCACAGCCTCTCACGGTGACCCGGCCCGGGCGCTGCTCCTCCCTCCAGGTGCCCTCAGGTAGCGGAGAAACGGGCGGAGTCCGCCAGAACCGGTGACATAAAGCAAAGCCAGGCAACGAACCCCGATCGGTTTAGGAGAGCTCAAACCAATTAAACGAATTTCACCGCAGGAAAAGTGAGAAGTGTTGTTTGACTGATACTGGTCTCGAATTTTCCCTCAGGAGCCGCCCCACGGCTGGGCAAATGCCGCCCCACACCCCGCCGGGAGCTGCTGCCCGACCCCTCACTGCTGCCCATCACCGCTCCAGACCCGGCTCCGGGGCAGCTTCATCCTTAGAGCGCTGGGCTGGACTATTTTGACAACAATACAGCTCCTCTTTCAGTTTTCAAGAAGGGAACTCAATTCCTGACCTTGTACTTACTGAATTACCCTGGAGATTTTTAAGCCATTTCAGATCCTCCCTGAATCGCCAGATCCAGGAGATAATGCATTCCCTGCTACACCGCTGCAGCATTTACAAGGATCCAGCTATCAGCTTCAAACACCACATTTTTCCATTGTCTCTAACAGCACAGTAAAACCAAGTTCATTAATGCCTTCAATCTTTATTACAGCTGACTACGAAGATGCCACCATTCTGCAGAACAAAGTTATCAAAGAAAAAAATCTGAAAAACTATTATCTGTCTAGCCTTTCAGAACTTCACTTGATATTGAAACAGGTAAAGCAACATAATTCAGTCTCAAGTAGGAACTCTGTTCCATTAAAATTTCATTGATTTGCTGCTGATAGAAAATGAACCACGAAAGACATTGATGAAAAAGCTTTATAAAGAGATATGGCAAGTGATCATCAATTACTGAAGTGCATCTTGAATTGAACTTTAGCACTGTGGGCAGGTGCAGACCCAGGCTTACAAACAGTATTAGCCAGCAGGCAGGTTTCTCCTTGGTTGTTTTGAATTTGGTTCATTATTAATAGGTCTGGGGGAGGAAGAGAGATAAAAAAAAGCCCTGATGCCTCTTAATTTATCACGTTTATTTGTGGCCCAAAGTAAAAGCATGCAAGCCTTTTCAAAGCACCTTGACTGTCTCCTTGGCAGGCGGAGTATTTTTAGCCCATTGGATCTGAACCACTCCCGAGAACAGATGGGTGAGCACTCCAAGCACTTCACACTGTGTGTGCACTGCTGTAGAACTGAATGGATAAAAAACGACCCGGCTGTGAAATCCTTATTCCCCACTTCCTTCTCATTGACTTCAACAAATTGTGTACATGTCTCCTCACCAACAGGAAAACAATGCCTGCCAGTTTCACAATGCCTCCTTTTTTCCCCTTTACAAACTGATCCTTATCTAGGGTGGAGAAGTACCTTTTTTTCTCCTTTCACGGTAATATTTCAAGGTTTCAAAAGTTTTCCCACTCTCTCCTGACGCTATGTCTCCTCAATCACCTGTCTTTGGCAGAGGAGCTGATACAAGACTGACCTGGAATTCTAGATGAAGWCCCTGTGTCTAGTCCAGACTGAGGTGAACAATTGGAGTCCAAGCTCTTCCTTTTTGCCCCACAACAACGGCTGTTCTGTGGGATGTTTCACATCTGCAAGCAGCTGGTTCATTGCAAATGTTTCCATTTGGTATTCGAACGTGTAGTCTGAACTTTGTATTTCTTAATCAGAAACCTCCATCCAGGAGGAGATTTCTGTTGTGATTAGTCACAATGACAACTTGGAAAATCAGATCCTTTTCTTCTGCAAAAGTTCATGAATAGGCTTGGTCTTTTACATAACCATTGATAGAATTAGCCTTTTTCAGGGAAACTGGAGTAGCAGGCCTAATTTTCATTACATTATTTATTATTCCATTTAAATTAATTATATTTTGGTGCTCAGACTTTTTAGTAGTGTAAAAATGTAAATCATACTGTAAGGATCCCAGCATGTAGCACAATATATTCAAAATTGTGAACAAGATACATCAGTTCTTTTTTTCTGAACTTGCTTTCCTAGCTTGATTTTTTTCTGGAGAAAATTATCTGGGGTCTTATTTAAACCTTCGCAAATTTATTTCAGTCATCCAATCAGATATTTAATGGGCTTGACATTTTGAATAACTGCTCCCTGGGTATTTCCATTCTCCCTTAAAAGGAAACTAGCATTAAGGGAGAGAATGGATACCTAATGAAATGTCAAAACCACTGAATATCTGCATTGAATTTGGAGCCTAATGTAACACCTTTTCTTTCAGAGATGAATAAAAATATAGAATTTTTCTGTGTGAGATTTGAGCACATCTTTCATATTTTCTGCAATTAAAAATGCCTTTAGATACCTTTCATCTATTTTTTTTTACTCTAAGGAATTGAAACAATTTCATGAAGCTTTGCATTTTGAAAACAGAACATTTCTCCATTAAAAAGTGTCAATGGAAGATTTTAGAGCAGCTCTGGGGAAAGTGAAAAGTGACTCTGACAGTCAGTCCTAATAAAAAATTTTCATATTTATCAATTAAAGATAGCCACATGAACCCCAGTGAATGTTGTGGGAGCTCAGCATTGGAATTCAGCAAACATTTTTATCTCACAGAACAGTTTGCTCACATGTCTCTATTTTCCTATTAAAAAAATGGAGATAGATTCCAATATAGCACGTAGACCACTGAAACTCAGAATTAACGAACCAGCATGATGCGAGTACAGCAAATAACAAAATATCACCTAGAAGTCAGACCAGAACTTACGCATTGCTGTTAGAATTTTATTTTTTTCTGGCATTCCTTGAGAGAAAATGTTARCAGTAAAAATTATAATGAAACATATACCTTAAAACTTCTTGCATTACATTGGATTTGAATGACTTACTAAAAACATATTTTGCATTAGCATCAGGCTATCACAAGCAAAAAAACTTTGAGAACCAAGAACAGACAGAAGTGCAACAGGCTTGGAGTGCAGTGTTCACTGTACACGTCTCAGAAGTGACTTGCTGTAGTCCATTATTAAGCTTAAATTCCTAGATGAGAAGACATTTTCTTGTTTACAATACTCCTACAGATGAGGAATATAACCAGGGATACCTTTATTCTTCACTGAGTTTTTAAGTGCTATAAAAATTACATTGACAAGTTCATTATGCTTTACGTGGAAGAAGTGCTTAGTTTCTACATTTGCATACCCTGATAAGCATTATACATTTTAAAATTTTCTGCCCCAAATAACCTACAAGAATACTTAGTAACTCTCGTCTAAGACAACTGTGCCTGATTTTCCTCTCAGGCAATCTATGTTCTATCAATTTGTGGAATACGAGGTGCATTAAGATTGGCCACGTCTTCCCATGCATTGACCATTAATGACAACAATCATACAATTAAAAGAATTAACTCCTACCAAACAAGAATTTGCAATCACTCCCAGTCTACACACCTATACACAAAATATGTGTTTACCATGTTCTTGATCCACACTACTTCTGTATCATTCCTGGGGCACCACAGTGTTACTGAACAACTTTGGGGCCTTTTCCTCACCGAGTAGGAATTCCTCCCTGTTACTGTGGTGTGAGGGAAAAGCAGTGACCACAGGTCTCAGCCTGCATTCTCTGAATGCTAAGCAGGAAAACCAGCGCATCTCAGGAAATACTTAATCCAAGATTTGTCTCCTCTTATATGYAAAATTACGTGGAATAAAACAGTCCTGCCTCCTCTCCTTTCTCTCCATGGCTTGTGAGCATATGACCCTCTCCCACCTGCAGTTCTCATTAAAACTGAGAACAGGGGAGAAATGGCAGCTAAACTTTAAAGGAGACATTAACATGCCAAGTGTTTTCTTTGTACGTACGTCAGGAGGACACAAAAAGGACCAAACTAAATGTCCAGTCTCTTTTGAAGTTATTTCTCTCCATAAGAAAAATCACTTACTTATGTATAATAAAGATACCATAAAACGTTACCTGCATTTACAACTACTGGAAGAAATTCCAAGAGGGAAGAAAGCAAACTCATTGAAGGCTCCAGCCTAGTAGAAAATTTGCATTAGCTACAGGCCATCATGTAAATATACAAGCTACAGGACTAATCACYAGCAGTAAACAAATATTTGAAGAGAAGGTTTCACACAGCACTTGCATGGCAAGAAATTAGCTATAAAAATCAATTATGCATCATTATCATCTGACAGTATGTATCCAGGAGATTCATCTCAGGAAACACAAACCAAGCATCTGGTCAAGTGCAAACACCTCATTCTGCAATTGATAGCCCAGCCAGGGACACACTTCACAGAGGTCACTTACCCCATCCTCTYGGGAAGGGAAAAAAGAATCTTAAAGAAAGGCATAATAAAACAGAAAAGAAAGCTAGTCCTTTAAAATAATTGAAAAATAAGCTCTAACCTGTAAATTATGCAAACAAATTTATTCATATAAAGATAAAAGCTTCTCCCACTGTGAAATACCACATTCTACCTRAGACCAGGTTGCTGTTGTGGCTTTATGTAAATGGCAGAAGTTAGACTGCAGTGAAATGTGGTGTAACTCCATTAATGCTCTATATTCAGGTTTGGGGTGACTCAAGGGAAGACTGAGCACAAGTGGATCGCATTCATACAAACTAAATTCTTTGACTGYAGTCAGTGTATTAATACTGCCTCCCCCCAGCAAAGAAATAGGTTTGCTTAATTTGATTCAAGGTAATTGAAATCTAGTGGAAATTCTCACTCTGAATCTGGTCTTTGGAAAGAATTTCTACTCAGTAAGCCTGAAAATAAATCTCTGTTATAAAAACAATTTTTAGGTATCTCTTTCTAAGGCAGGTGCTATTTTCTTTTGTTCCACACTTGTTCAGAACAATAGGGATTTAGTATTTAAAAGACTAATCCAGGACATCTATTATAAAACTAATATGCAAATACTCTTATTATATCATTATTCTATTAATCATAAGAATGAACAGACTGGCATCTACATTCTTTGAGTAGCCTTGGAAATCTCATTCATGATTGTTGTCAATTTCTTTGCTTGGTTTTTGTTCTTTTTTAGAGAAGAGAGCAGTATCAAATTGAAGATGTCTATGTACAATAACAGATTAAAACAAAACTCAAAAGAACAGATGGATCTGTGGATCCAGGAAGAAGCAAGAATAAATCCTCAAGAGATGCTTCTTTCAAAGATACCTGCAAACAAGCTTGGGACCTTGTGTACCATATTTTACTGGTAGGAAACAGAGAAAAGTTCAATTCGTTTAAAAGTTTACCTTATTGSTGTGGCATTTTTCCTTATGAAACACAATTACCATAGTAGGCCTCTCAGTGTATTCCTGGTGGTCTCATCAACAAGAAATATTGACAGGAAATCTTATAATGAAAATCCATAACAAGCCCCTCTTATGACTCACCAATAGCTACCACTAGAAAAACAGGTCAGAAAGCAAGACTGGAAGGTCACAGTGGGGTGGAATAAAGCTACCCCCCGGCAGCCAAGGAAATGGCAGCACCACAAACATTTTCTCACCYAGTGATGAACAGCTTCAGCCAGCACTCTGTGTGGAGGCAGACAGAGCGAAGCAGATGCAGCACCCAAGGCTGCAGCACAGACCAGCCCAACTCTCACAGATTCAGGAGTGTCATATCTACCTCTAAGGTAGATTTAGCTCAAAGCTGAAATCTTGCAGACTTGCAGAGAGAAAAGGAGGTTAAAAAAAATTCCAAAATGCTTTCAAAACAACAGGATAATCACATTTCCCCCTTTCTTATTTTCTTAATTTTCCATATTTACTCTTTCACTGCTTTACCTTCTATTCTTCCTGCTAGCTGGGTTACCTTTTCATAGTCTTCTTATTTTCTGGAAGGCAAAAAGTAGCACCTGCTAACTTAGAAAACATCTCCATGCTTGTACTTCACTCAAGTAGGTTGGCAACTGCTACAAGGCAAGCTCGTCTTTTTCTGCTAGCTATGATCTCCTTTTGTTTCCTTCAAAACCTATCTTCAGTTAAGTGCACTGTATTTTATTGCTGCTGCTTCTGGTTATATATTGTTTAGATTTCTTTCCTGGTAACTCTATGAATTGGCTGGCTATTTTTCATTATTTCTGTGGGGCTATGGGGAAAAAAAAAAAAAAGCAATTCCTTTACTTGAGAATTCTGCCATTTATTAGGAAAATAAAACTCTCAAAAGAAATTGCAGTTTTCCAAGTAATATCATTTGCAGAGGAACTTACAAGGGCTTTATTTTAAAGGTAGGTAAACTTAGAGTGAGAAATGGATGGAATTCAGACAGAAAAATTTAGCAAATAAGAGTTTTCTAATTCTAAGAGCCTTCTTAATGGCTAAACAGAACATAAGCAGTTTCTGGGAAGTGTGTCACTAGAAATAAATAGCTGTACTATTATCMGTTTCTGAATGTGAATTCCATATGGAACAAGTTCTTCAACATTCTGCCTATAAACATTCACTGAATTGTGTGCCACGGGTTGAGTAATCTTCCAAAAATTTGGGAATTTGCATGTCTTCTAGCATGCTTAGCACCTTTTCCAAAGAGAAGGTGGAATTTCATGGGGTTTTTKGTTGCTCTTGGTTTGGTCGGGGTTTTTTTCACAGCATAAAGGCAAAAGGTGAGTCTGAAAAGATAAGTAGGTGTCTAATCCTAACACAGTCAGCTCCTGCTTTCTGACCTCAGAGGTTAGCCTATGGATACTTACATTTTTTTTAAAGGTCCCTTTCCATTTTCCTCTAAGTAGAGGTCCAGTTGYTCCATGACAAAACCGTGCAGCTGTGAATAACCCGAGGCTGAGGTGGTTCTTGGGATGCCTCTTACAGAGGGAGCAAGTGTAGCACTGGTTTCTCAGAGAGAGCAGACCTTTCTTGCTCTTCGCTGATTTGCTGTGTGCCCTGATTTGCTTTGTTCTGAGGTGCTAACAGTAACTATTTAAAACCTCCCGAGCCAGGGTGCCAAGTGATTTGTACAGAAACTAAACTGCCCAGCTGTCTCTGTGGGGAGTTCAACTGAATTTTCTTTTCGTGGGTCACAAACCTTGAGGGGTTAAATCACACAAAACCCAATGTTAACAAAAGAAAAATTTCCTGACCAGGAATGAAGCTTGTGTGCAAAAATCTATACTTTAATATGAGCTAACCACCGAATTAATTATGAAAAAAATATTGCTATTACTAGCATAAGTATTTATTGTTGTAGCACCTTAAATGTTTAGTGTGCTTTATTGGCTTGGATGAATTTCTTTTCTTAGATGATTTTACCATCTAGATCAGTCAGAGTACAGAAGGTAACAGTGAGATAAGAGTCAAGTGACTGCAGAGAAAGGGATTTACAGGGGGTTCGGGAGGGGTCTACACCAGGATTTCAAAGAGAACCCCACAGGGTTCAGAGACTGCCCAAAGTAGTAGCATATAGAAATATGTTCAAGTGCCTTTCCTATGTGTACTGTGATGAGACTTTATTATTTTTATTGTCCTAACACTAAGCAACTGCTCCACAGATCCAGGCTTCTGGTCTATATTAATGGGGTTAATATGCATAGCAAATGGATCAGGAACACATTGTGTGAATCTTTCTTTAAACATRAAATAGCACGATGACCATGTAATCAGTTGTACCTTTTCTATGAATAAATGTACCAATCCCACCTTCTCTCTTAACTCAGATAAGGAAAATACCCAGTCCTATAGCAAAGTAAAGCTGGGAACGTCCAGCGTGTCTCCTGCACATCTAAAAGGGGAACACAGGACAAGGCCAGTGAGAGAATTGCAGCAAATCAAATTGTTTTCTTTAACATAAACTGACCACTTACTGTACTGGAGTAAAGTTCCTTCCAAGGCTGTTGGACTGCATGAAAACGTAAATAAAATGACCTTATTCTGTCTCTGCTCTGGGGAACTTTGTAGGCCTGAATTCAAAAGTATAATGGGAAGTTTCAAGCTACACCTAATTATGTAAGCAATCACAAACTTTACAAGGATGTTTTAAGACTGCTTCTCTTGTTATCAAAAGCGCACCACTGAGTAAAGAAAGTGTCAACAGAAACTGTCAAACCTTCCTTTGGAAAACAGAATATGTTCACCAACACTGATACTTCACACAGTACTCTGTGAATAGCTCCTGCTGTGCTTCTTGCTGCATCAGACATGGAAAAATTAAGACAGGAACTTAGCATTCAGTGCAATTGGCCACAACCCCTCGAAAATTTTCTGGAAGTAGTCCTCTTTTGTAATTTGCCAGTAATTTCCCACCTTTCAAATGCTAGCAATATGAATAATGATGATAATTCAGATGCAAAACAGAAATATTTTAGGCCTTCTACTGAGGATACTTTTTGGCCACAAGACCAGTGGCTTTGGAAGTTGGTTAACTACCTTCATTGTTTATTTCTGGAGCTATCTATTACTACAGCTATCCAGAATGCATTCCTGTTAGTCCTGGATCACTTATTCAAATAAAGGGCTGTAGTCTGGTGGATTCTTCTGCTGTCCACATGGCTCCAGTAGCAGCTCCCCACCTGAGGATGTGATGATTTCTTCCTGCAAAGATAAAACCAATTAAAATATCAAAGATGTAAGCTGCCCCTATCTTCCAAGAATAGCAATAAACACCATCACTCCACTGTAATTGGCAAGCAATTATAAATAAAAACTTGATAAAATAATTACAGACCAGCAAAAGGATCTCATCAGTTAATCATTTTCTTTGTGCTTTATCTCGTCCTTATGCTGGTAGTAACTCGTGCTACTATCAAATAATGAAATCGGTGTACACAAGAGGCTCTGACTTGTACTGCTTGTAAGTTGCTACACTACTTAGGAGACCAGCTACAGATGCCTAGAAAGGATGTTCTCATGGATTAATTCAACAGACATATGCCAGTCTTACTATGCTACTTCCATAGTCATTGGGATGAAAGTCTCCCCAGGCAGACTGAGGAACAGCTCAGTGCTGAGTGCTCACACACAACAGTAACAGCTTTGACTGATGACAGGAAGGTGAGAGACATTAACCTTGCTAGGGTAAAGGCACTCTTTACAAATAACACCTATTCTCATTAATTAAATATTCCCATGCCAAGCACGTCATTCCAGTGACTGATTACCAAGACACTTGCTGGAAAAGTGGAGAACTTGGTCTTTGCATTTATTGCTACAGTAGTGATAGTTCATTTTTGTTTTTGTAGAAGATTTATAGATGCACCAAAATGAGCCAGAATCCAGAATTATAGTGACTAAAATAGCAATCCTTCATCTGAAAGTTTAGATTCAAGTTATGGAACTATATATGGGCCTAACATTTTCAAAACCTATCTAGCTTCTATTGAAATTCAATGCAAATTTGCAGGTTGATTTCCTCAGAACACATGCAGGCTGCCAGTTGTGGTTCCCTCCCAATCACTCCATCAGACTAAGTTCAGAAAGTTGCTACCCAAATTAAATGATTTTCAGAATCAAAGAATCACAGAATCATTGAAATTGAAAAAGACCTCTAGGATCATTGAGTCCAACCTTTGACCAATCACCACCTTGTCAACTAGACAAGAAGGTTACGAGAAGCAAATAAAAATATTTAGCAATCATCTTGGATATGTTATTGCTGCTTTCCACACAGTATTTAAATGCAAATAATAAAAACAGAAGATACACTTTCACACCATATTCTGTAAGGTTTGTTCTTCCAGCTAACGGTTACTATCCCCTTGTGCTGTCAGCTGAATTGCTTGAGGGATCTCCTAATTTTTTAAATCAAAATGAAACAAAATTAAGTCAATAAATATAAGCAAGAAAAAATTAGTTATGCCAGCCCTGCTCATTTCAATTGAAAGTAGAAAGGACCCTCAGAGAGAAGCCYATGCAAGCTTTGGGGTGGGGAAGTATAATCTTGCCAAAAGTAGTCCTGAGGAAAGCAGCACCTTCTGCAAACAATACAGCAACAGCTGCAGGAGCAATTGTGCCCACAGCACAACCAGTCCCACACAGATTGCTTGGTTGGTTTCCAGAAGGCTTTGGGACACTTGACAATGTACTTCACCAGAAAGGGCACGCAGGAAAGCTTCTAAGAAAAACATGTGACAGACAGGATAAGATGCCTCCTGAAGTGATTGCCAAAGAGACCAGTTTTAATACAGCTATAAGCTAGACAGTGAAAAGAGAATTGTGTGTTAGTATTAAAGGTGAACCAGTTTCTCTGATAGGCTTACTGCAGCAGCAGCTATTAACTGTTATCATGGGATACCTAAGACAGCTTTTTTTCTTCTTTTAAAGGGCAGGAACTAAAAGCTGTTCTGCTTCTGACAGGTGTTCTACTGCTGCCTGTAAATAGGTGTGTAGCTAATACAGTGATTGCCTAGCATGAGCTGTGATGAAAATATAGGAACATAGCTGGAACAGAGATGGAATGGTTGTCACCATCACCAGGAGCAGAGGGGATACTGCATCAGCCCCAGGTCCTACATCCAACACCTGATACTCTGCACTTGAGGTGTTGCCCGTCTGCTTTTCTTTCCCTGGCAAGGCCCTCGTTAGACTCTTTCCAGTTGCACTGGGGCTGGCTGGGATGGAGTAAACTTTCCTCATGGCAGCCTGTGCTCCATTGTGACATTGTGTTTTGAATTTGTGGCTAAAACAGTGTTGATAACACACTACAGTTTTGGCTACTGCTGATCAGTGCTTGCACAGCACAAAGGCTTTCTCTTTTTCCCCACTCAGGCCCTGCTGGCAGAGTAGGCTGGGAATAAGGGAGAGCTAGGAGGGAATACAGCCCTGTTGGTTAACCCAGACTGGCCAAAAGGATATGCTGTACACGAAGGGTGTCAGGAATTTGGGCTTCCAAGGTGGCCAATGAGAAATGATTTCATCAAATTAGGGGAGGACATACTTTTTAGTCAAATGTGGCACCTACCATCACCCCATGTGGAATATAATTTGTGGACATATAATGTCATAGTGATCTCTGAGGGGACACTAAGGCAACACATAACAGACCTCGCAAAATGAGTGAAATAAAAGTAACATTTAAAAGAGAAGGAATTTAGAAGAAAAATAACTTGTGTGGGACTGAATACTTAAAAAATTAAAAGCTGTGAAGAAAAGGAGGAGCAAAAAATTTATAGAATTACTTTGAGACAAGAGTGAGAAAAGGATAAAACAGGAAAGGGAAATAGAAAAGAGAGGATGAAGAGAAATAAGGTTGGCTAAGAAAAAAGCAGAATTAAAACTGATGAAGATACGGAGAGATGCAAGATGATGAAAACAACTTATGCTTTCAGAAACAGTGCTACTGTTTAGTTACAGTCTGGCAACAAGAAACAGAAGTTAGAGGTAAAGTAATTCAAACCCCTCTAAAGTCGAATAGTAAATAACTCTTGTAAGATTGTTTTGAGTAATAAGGAGTGACCCTTAACACATCCCTAAAAGACAACCCAACCATGTTCCCTTCTTTACTGCAGGGTCACACTCTCTTGCTTTTGCACATTACAGCCCTCACATCAAAGGTAGAAAAATGCTGAAATTTCATTGAAAGACCTTTCCGTGTTATTTCCAATCCAATTTTCCACAGCAAAAAGGCTCAGAAAGCGTTAGGTCTGTCAGCCCTTATTAGTCCATTTGTAGCCAAGGAGAGCACACACTGCATAAGGGGACACAAGCACATGCTGGAGCACTTGAAAGAAGGGGAAAAGCCGCCCCATTYGCTGCAACAGAAGACACGAAGTACGGATGTTACAGCCAGGCTTAGTGCACAATATTCTTTCGCTCACTATGGCCGTTACTATTTTCCAGTGTGGTTTCAAATTAYATGGCTCCTCGTTAAATTATTAATCCGTTCCACTCAGCTATTGATSTGTACCTAGCAAGTGTTACCTTGTGAAAATCAATCAGATCTGTGAGCGTGGCGTGCCGGTTTGGATCCACCCCCAGGAAGCTGTAGAAATCCCCCGAAGCATCCACCAGGAAGTGCTTGAACCCGTTTTGCTGGCGATAGGACAATGCGTAGCCCCAGATTTTCTCACTGACTCGCACCAGGAATGCGCCTTCGGATTTATTCATCAACAACTCCTCTGCTTCCTGACGGCTGATAATACCTGGCAAGAAAAAACCCTATGGTTATGCAGGTTACAGGTCTGTCAGAGGCGATCAAATGCAGCAAAACAGAAGTGAAATTAAAATGGTGAAACTTCTGAAGACTGAAATGTTTATAGGAGGAGTTGGAGCGATGGAGACAACGTCTATGCTGTTTGCWCCAGAAGGATAGCTGTAAAAGTTTTAATGGAGTCTGGTGGGATATGCTTTTTAATTCGATGATTAAGAATTGTTTTTTCCCATCCTTACTGCTTTTTCAAAGGAAGTGCATAAATGCAACTGGCCTATCAGACCAGCAAATCCTGTACAAGTGATCATTTAAGCAGACTAGCATGGGTTGGTATTGCAATTTGAATTTGCAACACATTGCTGATATTTGCAGTTGTACTGCAGTTCTTCAGACTCTGTTTTATAAGTCCTAAAGAAGRAATGTAAAGCAAGTGCCAGGAGAAAAAGCATTTCTCTGCTTTTCTACATCCATACACATACACATCCCTAGATGCACGTAGGTAAATTGGAGGAAAAGGTGTAACAGGAGTAGAGTTTCAAGAACTTTCCCATTTTATTCTTTTGTGTTGGAAAAACCTTCATCACTTTCTCTTTCCGATCCTGGGGCACAACACTGAAGTTGCTGGTACTTCTGCTTGCAAAGAGGGTGTAACAGATAAACCCTATTCTGATCACAACCCACATAAAAGCTGTGATCAGAATTTCACCCAGCATTAAACCAGGTCTTACCATGCACCCGGAGAGCCTGGTTCCAGTCTGTCTGGTCAGCCTAGGGGACAGTCAGCTCATGTCTCAATTATCTGTGAAACACCAGATGCTCACTTTCATCAGGAACAGATGTTGAATTAGGCCATTCTGAATGTGAACATGGCACATACGTCAATAAATAATGTATGTACCTGTTCCACAGTTACTCTCTGTAAGGTAACATTCTCAAAATAATACATGTAATATTTAATGGAACTGCTTGTCATTGTAGAATCCTATACATGTCCTAGTGAGAGTTCCATGAAGTCCAAGTACTGAAAAGCCACTCTGTTTTAGTGTAATAATAAACATAGTCCAGGGATTATAGATCTGTACAAAGAAGGGCTTACTCGAATGTTTGGAATGCTCTAATTACGTCCACAARGAACATTATGCCTCTGGAAGACATAGGAAGGGACTGAGGTGGTCTGGGTACTAAAAGCAAGCACTGTGTGATATTAGGAAAGGTAGAAAAGCATCTCCTCCTTTCATTTTTTGTCTACTTTGAGAGTATGAGTTTCTTTTTCAGTTTTACTTGGTGCAATGACGAAGGGCTCAATCTCAATGGGGCTCAGAGGTCCCTAGGGAAATATCCTCAGTACTAAGAAGGAACATACACAAATATTGTCTGCTGAATGACAAACATTTCTCTTTTACGAAGGATATTACATTATCTTTGCACCAGACATGTAAAACCAGCAGTAAACATGCAAACATCCACATTTGCTTAGAAACAGCACGTAACTGCTCAGCAACAGTGTCAATTGATGCACTTTTCAAAATTAAAAATAGTTTTACTGGAGGTATTCCAAGAGGAATTGTTAAAAATTTTTGAACTCCATTCAAATAAAAAGATAGCACCAATATGAATCCATATGATACAGCATATTACAGGAAGCTGTATCACTAGATCCCAATACCAGGTGCCATGTCCCAAGAATTACACAAAAACTGATTCTGAAATCACATTATCTGTTAACCCAGTTGTCTCTCAAGCTGGCGTAATTTAAATATACATGAAAAGTTGTATTAGTGATTATGATGGCTACTTCCTTGACAAACCTCTGTTGGAAATAGACGAGCCACACTAACAAGCTCAGACCATTTAATGACAGGAAAAGATAAACAGTTCCATCACCAGCAAATGCTACGTTAATTACAATAAATCAGTATTTATACTGTAATTCTAGATTGAAGGCATGCTGATAACTTTTGAGATAGGAGCTGGGTGCTGTTACAACTACCTCTTCTCCAAGCAGTGTCAAAACTGTTATGCAGCCCTGACAGGGAATGAGGTGGCCTAGACAATTTAGTCTCTATGAACACAGAGGATTTGTACAAAAAAGAGAATTGCAAAAAAAGAGAGGGTGTATTATACAGAGAACACTATTCCTAGGATATTTCTAGGGTTTGAATCACTATCAGGCATATAATATGAAATTAATTTAGCATTGATTAGCTTAATGGCAAACAAGCTGTTCACCTGCTCTCAACTCCCACCAGTGGAGCTAAAACACTGGAGGCTTCCACATGATGTTATCTTCTTTGCCAGGCCTTATTTTTGTTCTGGGCACTTTATATCATTGAGTAGGTGAGAAACGCCGCATTGCTTGCAGCCAAGTTCTCTTTTTGTTTTAATTCTCCTTTCTGCTAGAGATGGCATAATAAATTATCAGCCAGCCACTTTCTTCCCTTTCTTTCTCTTGATTCTGTTARTAGCCCATGAGAAACCATCTCTCCCCACCATCTCCTCCCTCTCCTTGCCTCCCAGTTATTTTATTTTTCTCTGGTGCAATTCTTCAGTGGGTGGTTATTACAGCAATGAAAGTCTCTCTCTATCCTTTAAAAAACATTATCCTGTTCTCAAGACAATTGGAGAAAGAGTGGCACTGTTCACTCCTGAGACAGCTGCAGAGAGATAGATAACATCTGTGAAACCCCTACATTTAAAATTGTTTTAACTAAAATCAAGAAACTTTGGTTTCCCAAGGCTCCAGTAAGAGGTTTAGCATCACAGATGCTCTTATTTATGTTAGTTACAATATTAATTATAAATATTATCTGGAAAAGAAACCACTGATGCTTTGAAAACTATTTTTCCCCTCACTCTCATTCTTGCTAATGTCTTAAAAGGATAAAAAAAGGGAAAAATGGCAACATCTTCACTTGGTGTAAAGCAACACTATGTCAAACTAATCCTTTCACATAAATCATTTAAACAAATACCTCACCATTAATTAATCTATCATCAGTATCGTCATTTTAGCTCATCATGTGGCCAAAACCCAGCAGATTTTGACAACAGTGAGCTACCCCACTGAAACTCACATCATCTACCTGTCATGCCAAAGGATTTCTCTCAGAGTATACAAATTGCTGTTGTCTGCACCAAACCATAAAGAAGCAAGAGGGGTTTGACTGAGAGAGGATCCAAAGTGTAGCTCCCTCCTCTCAAAAGCCCTGTAACCCTGCCAGCCGGCTTGAGTTTCACCCCCCTGCCCCCAGATTCACTGCTTGCATCTCTCCCATCACACACATCTACCTGCCCACTTTGAACACTCTGCTTCTGCAACGCTTATAGACATTAACATTTTGGATTCTTAGCAACAGAACAGCATTTTGTAAGACAGTTATTTCAAATCATAGGACATTCATCATCAACTGACACATTCCTAACTAATAGCTTCATTTTTAAAATACAGGGCCTGTAATGACAATTTGTAGATGATGGGCAAGTCTTAACATTTTTGTTGTAATTATGTTCTTTTTACTGCCACCAATCTTTCAAAAAGGAAAAAGAACATCCTAACATTTAAGGTATATTAAGCTCATATGAGAACTGGAGAGTTCATTATTAATTTAGTGAGCACAATTAAGAAATCTTAATACTGCCTACCAAGTTTACAGGAGCTTCAATACCAGAAAATGTTATTCTGAAATATTATGCAATGACACCTCAGCTTCCCACTCTTCTCTCAGCATTATCCTACGAGCATCCTTGAGCGAAACTCAGGAGATGAAATATAGATATATTTGCTGTGAGAATGSTGTAACAAGCACAAATCCAAACTAGAGAAGCTGATAAACTTTGCCAACAAGGCAGATGACATACTAGAAGTCTAAAATAATTTTTTCATTATTATACAGATAAAGTTACACCATGTCCATTGTTGTAATCTACCAGTGGTCTAATGTACCACATGTAATAGTCATGTCTCTATATAAAGATAATTTGGCCTGTAATGATCAATGTATTTTTAATATACAAACATATATATTATATGCATACTATATACATTTTATAATACATACATATTGTAATATATTTACATATACCAAGAGGCTTGGTAAGATTAGAGGGACAGCAGGCACAGACACAGCCCAGAAGCCTTCATTTACCCTTCTGCAATAGAAGCTATTTGCTCAGCCAATGCTTTCTCTTGTCATATTTATCCATTAGCTTGATCTCAAACACTCCAGTGCATGAGGTCTTACTCAGAAAAATGTTACAAATACTGGCATGAATAAATGAGAACAATGTAATGAAAGCATTCATGCCAAAAGTGCTTTCACAACCATTATGAAAAGCCTTCTATTTTGTGCAAAATTGATTTGATGAACAATTATGAATATTCACACATAATCAATGAAGGAGATTCATCCTGTTTATACAACTTAAGACATCTAACCAGGGAAGCATGTGATTTAGGCCACTAATCAGGATCCAAAACAGAGAGAAGCCAATACCAGTATCTCTTTTGTTTTCAATAGGATTAGATCAAAGCCCATATGAATACAAATATTCCTGGCAATCACTACATGAATGATTCACATGCTAAAGGTTATAAAAACACATTACACCTAGAGCAAGTGTAAACAATAAATAAATGAGTAAACACAAGGAATTATGAGGAATTAACAGATAACTCCTGAATAATGTAAAGGACTGTATTTGTTCAATTATACAGGCAGATCTAATCAGTACTTTGAAAGATAGTGATAAAATGGCCACAAGAGGGAAGGATCATTTTGTTAAGCATCAGCCAACCCCTTCCATTTTTCTGAACTGAAAAGCTGAGCTAGGCAGACATACTAGTCTAAATACATAATTTAGATAAAAAAATTTCCCAATGGCAAAAGAGCAAATTTTCCAAACATTTCCAAATCAACTTCTCTTCAAGACTTAATTTGAGAGTCAAAAGTTGGATTATACCTTACTGTGCAAAAAAACCCCAAACAAACTCAAAGCTTATGTAAATTTTAGGGAAAAAAAACACTATAAAAGCCTTAAAACAACTTTGTATAGAACAAATTTTAGGGTCTTGGGAATTTTGAATCAAAACAGAAAAGTTCTGGTTTGAGGAGAGGAAACTACATTACACATTTTTTCTCCTTATTTCATTATAATTTAAAAAAATCACAGAGTTGGAAGTAAAGATCAAACCTACTTGGGGCCAAAATCTGAATAAAGGCAATCAGTTTTGAAAGAAATCATCAGGAAAGTAAAATTCAGAAGGGATTGATCCAGCTGCAGCCAGTCTGGTTTCAGAGGAGCTGACAGGCTGTGTCAGCATGGCAGTATTAACATAGACCACTGCCAGGAAGAGCAAGAATATCTTCTAGGAACACCACTCTATGAACCTAATGGAGGGGGCAGAGGTCTCAGAGTCCACAGAAGATGATACACACAAGAAGAAAAAACAAGATAAAAACTGAAGCTGGGTAACTCAGGTTTAGAAAAGATCTCACCTTTTTGAGATCCCGTAATAAGGTGGGACAGCAAAGGCTTGAAACAAATACTTGAATGTGTGACACCAGCAACCATCTCTGGTCTGGGAGAAGGTGAAAAATGCAGSTCCTTCGACCACTCAGAAAGATCAAAGGCACAAAAGCAGGGAAGATGAAGTGACTGCTTCCCTGCAGTGCAAGAACTGGAGCAGCTATAGTTTATACTCTCAAGGAAAAGCATCACTCAGAGCAAGTTTCCTYAGTTGGCTTTTCCAATTCTCTCCCACAGGTGCAAGTCTGTATGTGGACTCTTAAACTGACYGAACACAGTTAGGGTTGTTCATTGGGAAGGACACAATTAATCTACAGAACGGTGATGTCTAGACTGAATACTTTATGTTATCCTTGAGACTGCCAGTGTCATACAGAATTTAAGGAACACTGTTATCAGTATGGTCCTTTATGGACTGTGCTGTGACTAAAATAGTCAAAAGATAATGTACATATTTAAGTCATACCTTGCCATTTCTCTGGTATTTCCAGCAGGCGCAGCATGCGCAATTAAATACATGCAGAAATATTTGCAGCAATAGGATCTTATAGTGTGGCACTCGTTTCTCCCTCTCCTTCCTTTTAGTCACAATMCTTTTTTGAATAGTGCCACAAAACCAACAGTTGAAGAAGGGATCAATAGTATTGTGTGAGAAAAGCTATAGCTGAGAGATAACAATAGCTCTGCCTCTGCTATTTCAGAATAGAAGCAATAAAGGCTAAAAAGCAAAGCAAGGGAGTAAATCAAAGACATCTGGTAATAGAAACAAAGCTGTTGAAGCTATTCACCATCTGCTGTTAAAGCAGAATAAACTCACATGGGACTAGATCTTCAAAAGTGTTCTGTGCCCATTTAGACATAGAAATAAATGGCCAGGTTTTAAAAACCCCAACAAACAACAAAAATCCAATAAAAACCCAAACAAAAAACCAGCACAATGACTGGTGGGTTTGTTGGTGTTTTGGGGGGGATTGGGGATTTTTGTTGATTTTTGTTTGTTTTCCAAAATCTGGACAGAAGTGTCATGGCAAGAGCCCAAGGGGTGCTGAGTTACCTATTTGCAGCGAGTAAGAATGGAGATATTTCATGCTTACTGCATGTTAGCAATCTAGGCCCTAGTAAATTGTAATACTTATGGATACTGATAGAAAAAATATGCGCAATAGGTCACAAAAAGCAAAATAAAGTAAATAAAACCTTCCTGTGTCCATAGAACTGCAATGGGAGAAAAGCTGGGATATATTTAGAAATCAACAGGTAAAATATACATTTGAAATACTCTGGCCATCTCACATATGAGTTAGCTGAGTAGTCAGGGGTCAGTATGGGGCTGGCCTCCTCTGAGCTACATAGGCAAAGCAAAGTAAGATTGCTTAAGGAGCCTCTGGGGAAAGTTTTCTTTGCTCCACATTCACCACCTTTTCTCCTGCACAATTTCAGGAGTCATGCCTGCAGTAACATACCTAGGATGGAGATAAATCCTTGCTGTGGGAAGGTGAGCAGGAGTCCATCAGCCATTCTTCACCGTTCCTCTCCTTTGAAACCACCCTGGCACATTTAAGGCATTCACAGAATTGGGAAAGAACACCTCAGTGAGACTCAGCCACCTCCCCAGTGTGCCTCGCTCAGCGCAGAAAGCAYGCCCTGGGCTCCGGACAGACAGGGACACAAAACCAAGGCCCAGAGCAATAATGTGTTTCTGATGGCAAGAGATTCCCTTAGGCAAGGATGGGGCACATTGATAATGCATCATGCCCTAAACAAGCTCTCCTTGAAGACTTATTTGGTGCACAGGAYTCTCTTGAGTTTCTGTACACAGGAGAAATTCAAGGAAAAGTATCAGAGGTAAAAATATATAGGCCTCATTTTGTTTGAGTGGGTTTTCTGAAGGTTTTTTTGGTTGGTTGGTTGGTTTGGTATTTTTTTATAATGTAGATTCAGCTCTCTGTTCTGTCAGGGTACAACAGATCTTAGAATAAAGAAAACTCAAACCTCAGAAGATTTCTTAATTCCCTAAGAATAACAATTTTTAAAGCAATTAAAAACCTAATGAAATTCTGAAAGAAATGGGTGCCCTACTCCCCTGGGAATCTTAATAAAATCCAATCTAAACGAATAATACAGTTATAATGGGTATTTTTCTTCAGGTTTACAGAAAATCAGGTGTGTTACTTCCATTGTTGCCAGTGTGGCTCACAGTTAACTCCCTATGCACTCTGCAGAAAATATACCTCTTAATTGTCTCCTTCAGAGTTCATTCTACATCCAAACTATCAAATACTGTAAAAACCCTTTATACTCACTGTCAAAATATTTACACCTCATTCACTAGCAAGCAGAGCAGCACATAAAAGATAGGTGTTGGCATTACTTTTCTGAATATACCACTGTATAATAGAGCTGTAAATTTTTCTGCTAATGTCTCCTCAAAGCCTAGTGTTGGTTTCTTTCCTTCCTTTCAGAACAGCCTACAGGATGCATTAACTGGCAGGAAAACAATTTAACCTCTCTCTTCTCTTTGTACATTACTGTCACCTATCAGAAGAGAAAAGATAGCACAAAATACCTTTAACCTTTTATCTCATACATATATTTATTTTTTTTCTTTAGGTAGAGGCTCTTCTGACCTGAAATCTCTGCATTAAGTCTCTGCTATTACCCTTTAATTTGTGTGAGTTTTCTCTTCTTGTCTACATCGCTTCTGAAAAGAAGCTTATGTTGAAAAATGGAACAGTTAACYATTCCATTTTCAGTGGTTTCTCAACTAAATTCTCTGCGTACAGCTTACCAGGTATGATCAGTAAGCTGACAGAAATTATGGGTCAAGGATATTTCATTTTTTTCACTGTTTGAACACTGCAAAACATTGCATTGTTTTCACTGTTGGAACACTTGTGTTTGAAAGTCAGAAGCCTCAATGTTCTAGTGAAGTCAACAACAGAAAGGTTGGGTGTTTGGTTTTGCTKTTGTTTCATTGGGTTTTTAAATCAGTAAATACTTTCAGGCCTATATAAACATTCTAGACTCTGTTATAGATACCTGACATTTCCTGCAAATAGCATGGAAAATAAATATATTCATGAGGATGCCTTCAAACTTGAGAAAATATCAGTACACTAATCCAAGTAGGGAACTTTGTTATAAATCTTATTCCTGTAGGATGCATTTGCCTCCTTACAATACAGATGAGATTGAATTTTTATTTCTGTTATGTACGAAAAAGATACAAAACTACACAGACTATCAATAAACTTCTGTGATGGGTGCATGATGTGACACATGCAGACTAGGTACGAAGACCTTGCTGTATCTTCTGAAACATAAAAATTTGCTTAATCAGTAAAGCACACAGTAATATCTCACTAAAGCCTGTCAGGGCTAGAAATTGTACAGTGTTGTGATAAAAACAGAGCAAAGAAACTGATTTATGCTCTGATCCTGGCTCAGCAAACTAAAACACATCTGTTCTGGTACAATCGCCACTGATACTGTGTTTAGTGTGAAAATTGAAGAGTGTGGCAGTTGTTTTAGTGGCCAGTATTCATCATCCTTTCTCCARGCAAACAAAACATTTGCGTTCATTCAGTCTTGGTCTTGCAAGCAAGAGAGGAAAAAGACTGGGAAATTCTAGTATGTGGGCATCTTTTGCAAGCACTTCCCTTGTTTACATTACTCACCTTGTTACTTCTCTAAATTCTCAAATTTTACTGAATTTGAAAAAGAGAGTGAAAAATCTTCTAGTATGCAAATTAGATCTAAATCAAGGGAAAAGATGAGAAAGCTGATATGTGAAAGGAGAGGAGGGGAGAGGAAAAGCCCTCCTGGRATCTATTTACGTTCTCATAACTCCAGCCATCATTAGGGTCTTGTTTGGCCTAAATACTTCTGAGGGCAACGTGGACATGAACAAACATGGAATACCTAGCTTTTACCAAAACAATGGCACAAAACACAAGAAAGCGCACAGTGAGGTTTTTGTTTACTTTGGATTTCTGCAAAAAGGCAAAGTAGAAGAATTAGTTACAAGTAGTCTCTTAATAGAACCTTCCTGGCTTTGTACAACACATCCCAAGGCAACAGTGCCAGGTGACRCTCCAGGGAGAACACATGGACCAAAGACAAGAAAAGTGCACAGAACAGCACAACTACTAAATAGCCTTGGCTGGGATGACATTCCTGCAGAGAAATGATTTCAGAGAGCTCATTGCTGACTGATGGGTACTTGCTGGAGGGGACTTGGGAGGTACAGTTCTGAACACACAGAAACTGAGAAAAGTTTGTGAAGTTAGGGGTAATTCTTTCTGGAATCAGAGGCTCCTTTAAAACATAATGTAAAGAAATATATAAAAGCAGAAATTCTTTGCAATTCAAAATCAGCAGTCGCTGAACAGTCTACCCACTGAAGGCACTACAATCAGAACTGGGTGCCAGTTCCCCGACCTGCCGTGCAAGCTGCGTCTGGAACTCTACCCAGTGCTCACTCAGCACATGGAAATGTTACCAGTTCCCATTTCCTGCAAGTGGAAGGCAAGGATGGAAAACTGCAAGCGTTAAAAGTACTGTCAGTCTCAGGGATTGTTTTTGAAAGAAACACATCTCGTCAGGTTTTTATTAACTTGAAGCATCTTCCTTCTCTCAAGTCTATATGCACATTTAACCACYAAGATTTTCTTTGAAAAACAGTGACAGAAGAAATACTTGTACTTGCAAATCTACAGGTGTTTAATCTCAACAAGAAAGACGAATCAAGCACAAAACTTCAACTTAGAAAGATAAACTGTGCAGTCTTTTAAAMCAGCTATATATTTTACTGTCTCGGAAATAAGCACTACTGACTGAAGTGTGGAATACTTTACATGACATGTAATTCCATAATCACTATTTAAAAAATTAAATGCTAATATATATACATATATTTATTTTAGCACCAGGTTCTGCTTCTGCCTACACATTTTAATATACGGATGTTTCTTAAGGAGTAAGATGCTCCTTTTTGTCTGAAATAATTTTGACATAAGAAAAATACTAYATGCTAAAACCAATTATACATGGTGGTCACTTACAGTCTTACAGTATTGACATGCAAATCAGTTTTGATGCTTCTGAATTGTGAATACTTGGATGCTGAGGCACACAAACATTTAAGTTTGCAATGCAGACTGGATCCTTTGTGTATCCTGTTCTAAAAATGCACATTTACAGATGCATAGTAGAGGCAGTAAATAATGAACATTCATTTAAAAAGGCTGCTGTGGACTAAGAAAAAATGAACTCCATCCCAGACAAAAGCAGGACGTTACCCCACCATCTGCATGCTCTATCATGAATATACCACTTGTAGAGGAAAAGGGGATTTAATTCAGCGCCCATGAATTTCTTAACATCTACACTGTGACTGATATTATACTGAATAAATTATATAATAAATCAACATAAACTCTGGCAAAACAGTTAGAGTCTGATTAGATTTTGCCTTGTATATTGTGAAGTCATTTATTCTGGGGCAGTTTTTGACCCATTATACCCATTTTTCAATCATTTAATTAAGTATGGAAAACACAGAGAAATTAAAAAATCAGGCCTGTGTCCACATRGACTGGACTAAGAGAATCAGTTGCCAGAAAGCTTTCTAATAATAATAGTAGTAATTTACTGAGAACTGTAACATGCTCTGGTTTTCTATTAAAATAAATGAATCAGACAGCAACATTAAGTGCTAATGCAGTTCCCCATGCCATAGCTGTAAATGGCTATGAAACACAGTCCTGGATTTACTAAATGAAGAAAAGGAATGGATTGCTTAGATAGTAGGAAGCTACTGGCAAATTTCATCAAGCCAAGTGGAAAGCAGCAAAATGGACAAGAATATTCTGAAATCATGGAGGCTGCATGACACAGACTATAAAAAGACAAACAAAAGCGAAGCAGACGTATTTATACCACCACATTTTATGGGTATTTCCACCTTTATCAGATCATCTCCAAGAACCATACCAAAAAAAACAAACACACCCCCCCCCAAAAAAAAAAACCCAAAAAAACAACACTACCACAAAACCCAACAACCAAAAGCTGAAGGGAAAAACAGTGCATTCAGCCACAAGCCAGATTATGAAAAGCCTGCAATTCTTAATGGTTAAAACTCAGAGAAAACCAACAGTGCCACTTTCTCAAGCTCACCTCTAGAAAAGTAATTTTTAAAAAAAAGTCATTCTCAGGCATTCTTTCCTTCTTCACATTGCTGTAAAGCTTCTCAATATGTCTTGTACAAAAGCAATATAATGTCTTCATTATAAAAGCAAAGTATGTTTAGGAATATTTTCAATATATATTTCAGCTTTTCCCAATTTTGTTGAATTAAGATAAATCCCAACACTTCAAATTTGGATTTAGAAACTGAACATACTGTCTTTATTAGAGGGTTGACAAGATTTACTTGGATGTAATAACACAACCAAAATATAGACTATAGCTTCAGGCAAACAGGAAATATATCCCAGTCCTATTTAGAAAAAGCTTTAAAAATTGAGATGTCCTGAATGAAACCCCATTTTAGAACATCTGAAGAACAATTATCATGTTAGTGTTTATAAAAAGGAAGACAACTGCATTGGCTTTAGATTAGCAGATGAATTCAAACAATTTTCTATACGATGCATCTCTGAGTGAATACTTAAATTACTCTCCATAAAGGCAATTAATCTGCAGTTTTACCTAAAGCTTCACAATTACTACTGTGAAAAAGTGAAGTAAGATTTTGACATAAGTAATGGCTCTTAGATATTCAAAATCTGTTTGTGTGTAAACTGAAACCCAAAGCTCTCCATAGTCATCCAAGCTTAGTAAGTTTTATTCAAATGTCAAATTTCTGTGAACAAATGGCTTGAATAGTGTAACACAAAATACACGGCTGGGTAGGACAGGTTTTGTAATTCTGCTGGTTACCAACAGAGAGGTGATACCTGAGGTTGATCATGTTTTGAGCATTAGGAATGTTCAGAGCCTTTCCTGCTACCTTGCTCGTTTAAACGGCTTTATTTATTCTAGTATTGATTTCTCATTCAGTACACTGGGAATGCATTATGAATAAAACTTCATTAATTTAGTGGTCTCACTGTAAAAGCATTTGCCCAATGAACAGACACTGAAATGTCCAGAAGATAATTGAATTACATGGTAGTAAACAAAATATTACATTACAGTCTCTGACAAGCTGCTAATTTGCCAGAGCTGCTAATGTTTTCCACTGGCCTTTATATATTGATAGTGATTTGCACTGATGTGTCTGTGCTTTTTATCTGAGTATATGGGAGTTAGATTTTGATTCCTCATTGCATCCAACAAGATTCATTAGCCCTCTAGTCTGACCTCCAGCCACAAGAGTTGACTTTTGGATCCTGGGGTCCTTTCTCCATGTGGTAGGTTTAACCATTAAGAATTGCAGRCTTTTCATAATCTGGCTTGTGGCTGAATGCACTGTTTTTCCCTTCAGCTTTTGGTTGTTGGGTTTTGTGGTAGTGTTGTTTTTTTGGGTTTTTTTTTTTGGGGGGGGGTGTGTTTGTTTTTTTTGGTATGGTTCTTGGAGATGATCTGATAAAGGTGGAAATACCCATAAAATGTGGTGGTATAAATACGTCTGCTTCGCTTTTGTTTGTCTTTTTATAGTCTGTGTCATGCAGCCTCCATGATTTCAGAATATTCTTGTCCATTTTGCTGCTTTCCACTTGGCTTGATGAAATTTGCCAGTAGCTTCCTACTATCTAAGCAAGGTAGCCGAGGGTTGCTGCATGCTCCCAGGTGAAACTCTTCATGTCAGGAAGAACCTGCCATAGGTCTGGCCAYAGTTTACAGCCACTTTGACACACCATCCTGAGTACACAGAATAGATACCAGCTGATGAYGGCAATCACACAGTGCAACTGGCTCTGCAGTCACCACAGCAATTTGTGAGTAAAAGGCAAGGAAACTTTCCAGCAGGCTTTAATAACAGCGTTCTTGGCCATGAATTAGGCAGAAGAAAAGCAGAGGATTCATTCTCTGTTTGTCTTTAAATAATAAAAAAGCCCTTGGTTTTTAACAAAAATACAGCCCACAATCAAAAATGACTGATCAACCCTTCTCCTTCCTATAATTAAATTAATAGATCCAAAAAGTTCAAAAACCTGACATATAGAAACGCATACACATGCCCATGATGGCCTTTAAAAGCACATATCTTACAGCTGAACTAGAACACTATAATCTCATGGGTGTTGAGGAAGCTGTCAAGATACATTTTCCATAAACCTAAATGACAACTGTACTAGTAAACCACACTGTCAGCAGAGCTCACTCAACAGAAGAAGAAAAACAAAAGTCACAGTTAACATGGAGCCCTGAAAAATTCAAATTTTACAGTTGAATGTTTCAACAGATAACTAGGCAGAAAATATACTGTGTTCTTTGCTTTTCACACTTTTCTCTCAGGTGAAGGAAAATATTTTTTCCTTAAATATATTCCCTTTGTGTAAGATTTAAGAATGCATACATTTTTTAGGTACATTAGCAGTCAAGTCTGAAATCTATTTACATCTGTGAGAAGCTTCCAGATGACATCACTGAGCTCATAACAAAATCTTTCTACATGTATTTTTAATCAAGTAATTATTAGGACTTTTATTGCTAAAAGGGATACAAATTTAAATCATGGTAAATCTGGAGTGTTTTGCCATATTCAAATTAAAACAGCAGTTCCAGATAGATTTCTACAAAGCATTTTCTGTAACTACTTAAGAAACTGTACTTCTTTATCTAGCTCAAAGAAAAATAAATCTAGGGATAATATTGATAAATAATTTTTCTTCTCCCACACTTGGCTAGATTTGGGAACTTTAGGCTAACTTTGTTAATTACAGTGCTTTCTAGCTGCTGGCAGCATTCTTGCGTATTGATTTCGTGTACTGTTCCTCAGGGGAAAAAGTTACCTTTAATCACTCAATAAAGTGAACCAGACACTGAAGCACTGTTGAAAGTCAAATGAGAACATTGGGATGGTAAAAACTTCACACCTAATGAGTGGCAATATAATAACCATGTGCAGCTCTGACAGTGATCCAGTCCTGGACATCCTCTGAGGTTTGACACAGTTCTCAGTTAAGCCACTAAAAACCAGCCACTAAATTGCCTCATTTCCTACCAGCAGTGGAACTAAGGTAAGTGAGCTGGCAGCTAGGCTCAAACTCACAGCAGGATAATCTGAATTAGGTGTTTGAAGCCACTATYTAGAAACAGAAATTACTTCAATGGAGGAACCAGCTTAATTTCTGGAAAAGTTATAAACAGAAGCAGACACAAATTTTTACTGAATTTTTGAGTCCAAAGTCTGGAATTAAGAGTCTTTCATTTATACTAAATTTCACGAATAAAACATGATAAAAGGAACTGAACACAGATAGCTACTGTGCAAAATAATTTGTTCCTACCACCATCTTAGTTCTCAAAGCTTCTGCCCCCACCCTGTAAACAGTAGAACAGTTAAGAGAGAAAATAGGAGAGGGAGTTCTGTCTCATGACTAAGGAACTACTACTTTCTTGTAGTTTGGATTGAATATCCATAAATGTTTGCAGCACACTTCAAGTACAAAACATTTCTTTTACCAAGTATGTTGGAATGAATTTATAATAGCCACATGTACTCATGGAAGATACATGCTGTGTTTAATTGTGAGAAGCAGTGGCAACAGCAGTGGCAGAATGTTCCATGGAATTACATATAATTCAGATCCCAGGCCCCTCCATCGTGGATTAAGAACTCCTGTGTACTAAATTATGGATGCTAATCTTGGAAAGAGAGGTAGGGTTTGAAGCAGTCAGAGCTAATGCTAATCAGCGTGCCAACCTGCACAGCTCTTTTGGAGTCTTACCTCTTCAAAAGATTCATGAGTTTGTGATTTGACAATCCCATTCACTGAAAGGCCAGGACAAGAAGCAAGAACTGACCTTTCTGAAATTGAAGAGGGAGGGAAGCTGTCATTCCCTTAATGTTTGAAAGGGAAAGGCAAATTTCTGTTTCCCACGCTCCACCTCATTCTGCCTCCATGCCAGCGGCACGTGGCGAAGTGACACACAGAGGTTAGTTGCCTGCAGTCACAGAAATCTCTTCCCTTTGTTTTCATATCATCTCCTACTGTTCACCTCCTGTGGTGGAAGCAGTTTAAGTGTCACGATCTGCTCCTAACTGGATGAACTGGAATTAAGCTACACCAGCAACATAATTTCACACAGCCCCATGCGTTCCCCCCTGCGTGACTACACACAATACCTGCAGCTACCCTGTTTGAGAGAGTAGTCTTTGCTTAGCAGGAAAACAGTATTACTTCAAAGGAGCTGTCAAACTAATAACTTGTAATCTTTTCCCTTGAGGCTGAATCAATAGGACTGTGGGTTCAATASTCAGCAGACCAAGAAGAACCAATACGGCTGGGAAACCTGGGAAATTTACTGACCTTGGGTCTGCAAGTGTTTGCTGTGCTTTAAACAGAAAATACTGCAGATAAAATAATTAATATAACTTAGTCTATCGGAAGCTAAGAAGAAAATACATACAGAAGCCTGTGAAACAGAAAGCACCTTCTCGTAAGTGTGCAGGCAAAGGAACGAGAGCTGGAGGCATGGCTGATAAACAGTTAGATACAGACTAACAATACCCAGGATATCAGCAATTCATCCAAGACTAACAAGGTTCTACAGAGAATACCTGTGGTATGCTAGAGGGGGTGATAAGGAAACAAACAGATACAGCACTTAAAGCTACACACTGTGAGCTGAGTGTCTTGTGCTGGTAGTGACTGACACCTAAGTGTGCCTTGGGGATAACCTCCCCAGCTAACACATACTCAGTTGCCACTGAAAGGAGAAAGCACAATCCAGCAGTCAAGGACCAGACTACATCATATGTAAAAGGGCACTACTGCTCAGATTCAGGCTGCTGGACACATGAACAAGGCCTTCTGCATTTGCTTTGGTCGCCATCAAGTTATCATAATTCTTTCTAGTCTTACCRTAAACAGCCTTCGTGGATGTCTGGGCTTTTTGCTTGTAACATTCCTTATTTTGTGTAAAAGTGTCAGTTTTATGTCTTTACATATGATTTCTTCCAAATAACTCTCGCTCTTATATCATGTGGCTTTTATAACTGATTCTTCATTTCCAAGCACTAACAGCAGAGCTTTCTGTTCAGATACACCTCTCCTGTTTTATGTAATGTGATAAAGCCTGAAGGAGCTGCAGTAGTAGAGAAATGTACTCACACACAAACCAGTTCAGAACTGTACAGACAGAACTGTAATGAAAAACTATAGGTAAATACAGTCAGTTACCATGGTTTACTAAACAAAATCATAATTGCTTACTATGGCATGCTCTAACAGTAGAAGATGGAGAAGAAAATCTTAAAAGTGTTTTAAGTAAAGGGGGCAAGAAGTCTTCAGAATGTAAAGCAATTTGATTTTCAATATTTTTTCAGTAAATTCACCTGGGAGTAAATGCTCTGAAAAAGTTGCTAAATATTCTTCACAAATGCAAAAAACTGCCTGACACAGACTTGAAGACTCTTTTTTTAATTATTATTTTTTACTAGCCCTGCACTGTATGTGCTCCGTAGCTGACCTGTTTGTGTCCACGAAGTCGTTAACACATCAAACCTGTTTCCCCTTTGTGGTCACATGTTCTTTATTATCTCTCAGTTTTAGTGTCCACAATACCTGCTAAGAAAAATTGCTGCCTTCTATCTTGAGAACATGCCTAATCTTTAGAATAGAGCTTCCAGTTAAAAAGCAGTCAAGAAGGACAATGTATTGTAAAAGAATAAGAAAGCTCATTTCGGATTAGCAATTAGCCCATTTACATTAATTATTAAATTGCCTCATTCTACGATTTCCCTGCTGTTCTTTTGTGCTTCCTTTCTCCTTGCAGAGTGTTACAGCTCACATTACCTCACTTTGATACTTTGCTCCCTTCCAAAGGGAGCCATGAGTCTAAAACATTTATTTTGTTTGCTAATAACCTGTCAGTGCAGACACTTTGGAACTCTAATGGCATAAGAAAAAACAATTCCAAAGCTTTCAAAAGAACTGTCAGACCGAAACAATCATTATGACCTAAGTGGAATGAATTAGTATGTGAAGGATCATCTTATTTCTCAGAAAACAGAAAACACTTCTCATTTCTTAAAAAAAGCTGCTGAGAGCTGAATTGAAGCTGAGGAAGCATTTGGGTTTTGGTATGTTATGGGTCTGACTTAAGACAACAATAATCAAATACCAGAATCCACCATAAGACCTCAACACTTAACTCCAAATACTGTGTTATCTTTGAAAAATACTATCAGAACATCCAGTAAATGTTTGATAAGAATATGTTCAGGAAATACAGAAAAATAATGTTGCATCTCACAGCAAGTAAACAGATAATCATGACTCTARTAACGGCTTTGATGTATATATCCACCCATAAGGAGAATATATATAAAACTGCAAGGAGAAGGTGGTTCATGTATGGTGCCCCAAAAAAACCCTCTATGTGTAGGTTATAAAAATTACTGCTTTATAATTATTTTAAAGTAAAATTACAATATTTTTACTATTTAAAGGCAATGGTACAAAACCCAGGTGAGCCTGTCCTCAGTGCTTCAATTGCAAGACACATTTTCCAGCCTCACAGAGGGTTTAGCAACCCTTTGTGTAATACACCAGAGGGCTCTCATTCACACTGCATCACCATTGAGATGGGATTATCATCATTCTGTGCCCGAATTCAGCAGTGACTAATCAGCCTTGGAAACTCTTGTGCACTGTTTAACCCCAGATGGGGACAATAGAGGTGACAGCAGTGCCTGCCTTCCCACTGAGGCCTAACCGTCCCTCTCAACCCATTTCTAATGTAGGGTTACATGATGAGAGTRTAATGAGGTGTCTAAACTTAGTCCAGATCTGTTCTTCCTGCCAAGATTCCCAACAAAAGTAACACTCATTCCTACCAAAGTTTTTTGAGAAAACCATACAGATCAGGGATGGTAATTGATGTTGAGTGACTGTGGCATTACTTGTTTTACACAAAATCAACCAGTGGCAACCCCTGGCAGCCCATGTTGGCAGGGGTGTATCCCTGCAGCAGTCACCAGCCACAAAGTCTACAGATATTGGAACTGCTGTGTCAGCCCTCTCAGAGAACAGGCTGGCAGAGAACAGAGAACTCTACCTTTTTGATAAAGGCAGTAAGACGTAATCTCTTCTAAATCTGTCCTCTTGAAAGTATCCCTTTTTTTTTTAATCTTTCCCAGGCAATGATTCAAAATAAATTTTGATATTCTGTAACTCTTTTTCATCCCACACTTTTCCTTCTTCATTTACTGGCATAAATTAGAGACCTGGAGTTGTCCTGCAACTGTGTGCAAGGTAACAGATACATCATCATTCACAATTTTTGAGTCAGGAATTCTCTGATTTCATACCAGATGTTTCCCAGTCACAGAAAGTTTTAGATACCAAGCTTTCATATAGCTATTTTTTGCATGCATCCTTCAAGTCCTGTGGAAGAGAGAGAAAACCTCTCAATGAATTCAGGAAATTTTTAACAAGATTTTGTATCTTTTTTCTGACAAAATACCCTGTCAACTACAATCCTAGAAGTGAAAAAAATCCCAGACCCCTGGGGCTCAGTTTACTTAAGCAGATAATCTATAGGTACACTTTCTCTAATAAAAGTAAAATATAGATAATGATAAAGCAGTGAATTAGATCGTTAATATCAAGAAAGCCAGATTTACAGAACTTGCTTTACATCTTCCTAACAAGCATTTATTGAAAAATTCTGCTCTTTAAGAGCAGAAGAAAAAGCATGCTTTTGTGCTCAAAGCAGCAAATTTTATTCACTGTTAGATGTTTTTCAAACAAACCACTGTCATTTCTTTGTCTCTTAAAAAATATTACAATACAAGCTATATTTTATAAGATATATTTCCTGCAGTTCAGCTATATGAATATGCCCAGTGCTGCCACTGCTGTTCAAGGACTCATAACTAATATACTTGCAGAAATATTAAGTCTTGACTCCTTTACTGAGACCACCTGATTTGCAGAACCATTATCATTAATTCAGCGTGCTAGATATTCCTCTTGAAAACAAGTTTCTTCTGGAAAATAGCATTAGTCATCTGAATTTAAACCTTGATCTGTGAACATCTGCAACATGTTCCTGTTAAACTGAAAATTGTCTTCCCTGCCTCCCCTGACCTCAGAGGTTATCCAGCTTCTGCCTCTCTCAGCATTTTTCAATCCATTCTTCAGCCTGCTCTGATCAGCTTCTTCACAGCTCCCCACTCCCTCAACTGCACCACCTCTCTGGCTTCCCCTGTTAAAGTGGTTCTCCACAATAGGATCCATGCTACTGCAATTACATTTTAAAGGTACAACCTTTAGGGCAACTACCTCATGTTTCCAGATCTGTGATATCAGCCTCTGAACTTTCCTTTCAACCTGAAGGCAAGTGGAGATCTGATAGTGCCAGGGCAGACGCTTGGCAAATGTGCACACAGACACCCACAGACAGGCAACCAATAAATTCTGTACTATGCTCACCACACACCTCAGAGATCCCTGTTATATTGGGTATAAATAACAGCAACAATCATAAAATATTGCTCTCAACTAAAGCTGGGGAAATATTTGGAGATCAACACCCTCTGCAAAGACCAACACTCCTATGTTCTGAATGGAAAATAACAAATGCAGAACAAAGCATGTGAGTGGAAAGTCTAACATTTGAAGTTAAAAATATCAAAACCATCAAAAGTAACAGCTGACAAACTAGATGGAATGGAAAAAAATGCTGGAACAGATTTCAAGCACAAGAGAAAGGTTAAAGAACAAATGAAAGAGCAAACATGGAAATAATACCTGTTTCAGCCACCAGCAACCTATGGTTAAACACTTATGGGAGRAAGAGTCTTCAGTTTTGTTGCCATATGGAATTCCATTGCCAGTGTCTTATGGCTGCAGTAAACTGAAAACTACACTTTACTAATGTCTGTGATAGTTTGGCAAAACTCTTCAGCCTATAGGGAAGGCTGATAACTTTCCCTTTACTTGGCATGGGTCCCACAGAGGTTTGAAAAGAAAATACCAGTTCAAAGCTAAACTTGGCCAAAACAACGAATGTGTCTCCCTTCCCAGCCTGTTTGAGAGACAGCTCTCCCATCCTGAACACCAACTTACTCCCCTGCTTTCAAAGCATACCAGCAACTGGGATCTTGGCAAAGAATGCTCTTACTTCAGATTAACAAAACATTTCATACAACTTGATACAGCATTAGGATGCCCCTGTAAATTTGATTCATCTGCCTTACATTCATCAACTAGCAAGCAAGAAATCAGAATACAATTATTAACTTTCTGGTTATCACACTGTACAGCATTTACCAGGAATTAAATGTAGACCAGTTTCTCAGTGCTCATAGTCMAAAAAATTGTACATTTCTTTTCTCTCAAACCTAAGGCAACTATTAAATAATACAAAAKAAATAGACACCGATTCCCTTAAATCCCAAGATAGTCTTGGTGACACCTTAATGGCTTGCTCTGATTCTTCTTTGTTTTAGTAGTTTGAGAATTGAGCACTGTSGCCACAAAGTGGGCATAATCTACCTCAAAAAAAGGTTCATTGGTTTCCAACCCAAATGAAGATCATATAATTGTAATATTTATGACAGGATTAAGGATGGTTTAAATTTATAAAAATCATTAGAAAATAGGTATTTTAAAAGAATTTTCTTTTCTTTACAAACTTAAAAAAATCATTCTAGATTGGAAGGGTAAAYGAATTGGGTTTTGAAGGGGACCTATTATTCAAACATAGCAAAAATAATTGAATTTACATCCAGAATTCAGCTGTACATTACAATTTTTATCTTTAACATGTCARTTCTTTAATCAAGAAAACAGCAAAAACTATTTTAAATGAGCTAAAAACATCTGTTGGAATTTAGATAACATGATAATTTCAAGAGACAAATAGAGATGGATGAAGTTGAAGCTGATATTCATTAAGTAACTTTTYGTGAATAAAGAAAGAAATGCTCTTATTTGAAAGACTTTTTGTTACTACAGATTTTACTACCCTGCTTCAAATGAAACATTTTGTAGTGATTCTTCAAATGAAGACAAAAGGAAAACTTCAGGTACATTAAGCATGCCATATGTTACCCTGTTACATGTACCATGAAAATGCCCCAGACAATGAATATTTTTAAACAGAATCCAGTTTGAWGACTTAAAGCAGAAAATAAGCCAAATATACGAGGCTAAAGACATTTGCATTATTATTTGTTCTTTGCTACTTTAGCTAAACACATCYGTCTCAAGGCTTCATCTCTGTGTAACTAGAATATATGTCCACAGTACAATTTGAAGACAGTGAATCAGCTAATGCTTAACTTTAGCTAAAAAGCTGAACAGCCTGACAGTCAAAGCAGGCAAGCCAAGGTCTATTGACCCTGGCAGAAACACATAATTCTGTAATAAACTGATATCTCCTTTTTCAGTACCGGTGTAATAGCTCTCTCAGTGCATTGCATTCAAAAAGCCCTTAACGTGAGGCAGAATATTAAACTCCCATTTCATGGTCCAAAACTGAGATACAAGAAAATACAGAAGTTGCTCAAGGATGTGAAGGACCTGGTTATACCTGTTTTGAGAGATGCTTGAGGTGGCCCCAGTGGCTCAAGTTGTCAGCTGTAATTCTGAGCTTTGCAGAATGGCTTTCATTTGTATTGCCAATTTCTTATACAAGTCAAATACATTCTGCTGYGGTCTTGTTCATACACAAAAATCATAAAAAATCATGTATGATGTCCTGGTTCCCTGAATACAATACAAAATAACAGGAGGGCCAGGAGCTGGACTCGGTTGCTGTAGGTCCTTTCCAGCTCTGAATATTCTGTGATTCTGTTTGTTTGGTGTTCCTCAGAGTGTGTGTMCATTACAAAATGTAACACAGACACCACAGTACACTACCAAACACTGCCTACTGCACCTGTAATAACCTCTTTAGCTTCCACCACTGCAGAAGAGCTAAAAGACAGCTGAGCTGCTCACTAATGTTACAATTAATCTGACCAGAGCTGCAGAAGCCAAAACAACTCATGCAGCAAAGAGGTACCAAAGCAGCACTCACATGGGTCCCTGCAAAGAAAACCACTGAGCTTCAGGCTGGGAATGTATCTTAATTATCTTTGTCAGGCTCCTTGAGTGAGAGGAGGATAAATGAGGCACTGTGCTCACTTTTATAAAAGTCATCGTAGTCACAGTTTCTCAAGATATGAACAGCACGGTCTGAGAAACCAAAGGATGCTTATGAATGTCTCAATTCTTGCAGTGATTAACAGACTAATCCCAAAGCCACTGAAATTAGTAGAAAGATTGCACAAGAATTGGCTCRAGCCCAGATACCTCCTTAACTTTAGGCATGAATTATGTTCATAGCTACTAACAGCGATTTATATGGATGTGAACCTCCCACAGGCAGGGAAARCATTTACCATTGCATCACACAGAAGGATCACAGTTGGAAGTACTTTTGACAAATGTCCACAAATGAAACTTTAATCAATTTGTCTCTCACAAAGCAACCACACCAAATGGCTTCCCTAAGAAAACAAACAACACTGTCTGCATCATTGTTGATAAGAAGTGAAAGTATTTAGCATTTACAAGGTATTAGTCTTTGACTAATTAAGCCAATGAAAATAGCAGCTTGTTGATGTCTTTTAACACATAAGGATTTGTGTATCATAAAAAGAAATCTGAAGTATATGAAACACTAAACTTATTCAGAAACCTTCCTTGCCTAGTTCAGTTTAGAACACCCACAAATCTTCATCTTAGGCTTAGAGAATGATGAATCAGATCAGGGTCAGCTTAGTGCTTCAAACAAAGCACTCGACTCACCAAAAGCAGCAATGAAAAAAAAAAAAGAGATTTAACTTTATAGTCTTTCTATTCCCTCAATTATTTCAGCTATTAAGCCAGAACTCTTTTTTTTGATGTCTAAGAATAATGAATATAAAGATCATTGCTAATACCTATGTGAAAATAAGATGTCTTACSTGTGAATTTGATATCAAAGATTCAGCTGCACAGCAAATGCTATACAAAGCAAAAGTCTGAGATGCTAGGAACTCCAGCAGATAAGACAGCAAATTTTGGATCTGCACATCTCCCATTTCAGAAAAACTGYCTAAAATGATACACTTTCCATTATTTTGAGGAAAAAAAAAATCAATAATTTTTGTTTGCAAAAGAAAGAAAGAMATAAAAAATGGTACCCCAGTTTATAAAGTATAGCAGGGATTAAAAAGATATGAGTTCAAGTCATTCTTGCAAATCAGGTAAATCGAAATCTTGCACGTCAGTCATCCACATACCATATCGCTACAGTATTTGCCAGTTAATTTTGGAGTGCTTCTCACCCTATCCTGGTCTCAGTATTCCTGCCTGACTTGCTATTTTGCAGCAAGCAAATATTTTGGCCAAAATACTCCTGAAATAAACTTTGGTGACATGAGTYCCAAATTAGTCTACTTAATCAGAATAAAGAAAACAGAAAAATCATATGCTAATAATAGGAAAGATGCAAAAATCTTGTCTTAATCAGCACTCTATTTCACAATGTCAGCAGACTTTGCTTTTTGGGATGAAAGATTCATTTCCTGAGCGTATGCTCACAGCTCTGTTATTCAAGAAGTGAGGGATCAGTGTATTACCGTGGAACCACGGAGCAATCCTGTTGGTGTTCCTCTCCAAGCCAGCCCGCCGAGGGATCTGCTCCTCCTTGAACCAGCGAACGATGACATCTCGGGAGAAGGGCCGAGAGGGGCGCTCCCAGAGGCCACTGCATGGGAACACAGAGAATTAGCAGCCTGTGAAAACAAGGGACAACATAAATTTTTKTTTCTTTTTTACATGTTTACAAAACGTACAGCTGCAAAATGGCCAGTGTAACTTCTGTTCAATACAACTCACTGAACAACTTGAACTTTTTAAAATATGTTAAAATTACTTTGTGTTTTTAAGGAAATCACAGTACTGTGATTTTTATATTTGCAATGGCAGCCTAAACATTTTCTTATAGAACATAAATTGAAAAACAATTTACCACAGAAGATGCAATGGACGTTTCAGTCAGCTTTCCCTTTCCCGCTCGTTTTTATTCCAATGTAAATATTGATAAGCTTTTTTTTTTTAAAATTAAAGTATACGCGTTTTCACTGGCAAGAAATTCTACATCAGAATCAGCTATAAGACATTGTGCCTCCAAACACAAACCACTAAGCACAAGAGAGGGAATGTTTTGTTTAAACTTTTATGTTCCCTTTGCATTCTCTATTTGACAGCCTCCCTGTCTTTCTACTGCTTTCCATACATTTTAGCTGGTAGGAGGCAAATCAGGTAAAATATGTGGAAAATCCATCCARCTACCCCAAATAAGGACTAAGGTATACCACATCAAATGCAAGTATGATGATATGCAACTGAATCCTTTCAGCTTAACAAAGTCATTGGTTAATCATTTAACTAGTGATTGGTTCTGTTGATATCAAGTGATGAAGCTCATAGTGAATGCAGATAGAGCTAATTTACATGAATGTGTGTGAGCAGATCTGATAAATACTTATTGGAAAATCTGAAGACACAGTCACGAGTGAGGGAAGAAAGTGAGAATTTGGTTATAGACACACACTGAAAAAAAGCAAAAAAACCAAACAAACTACACATCATTCTTATTTCATGTTTTTTAATATTTTCTATAAGGAAACAAGAAAACCTTTGAATTCCAGGCCTCTACAGTCCATTCTTGTTTAACTCATTTCTCTCTAATTCAGTTTAGTTTTGAACAATTTGTCACATATTTTTTTCCATCCTAAGCCAAATCTCAAAATTATCATGTCAGTTAGTCTAAAGTGACTGTGCTCCAGCTTGTTCAGTAGGAGCAGGAAGAAAGAACGAACGACAACCTCAAAAGTGAAAATGAAAAACCCACGAAAGGATAAAACGGAACAGGCAGGCCAAAGAGTTTCATCAGGAAGAGAACACTCAGCAAAGTATGAAAGGCAATAGGAAAAAACTCAAACAGTTTTCTACATAGCCATATAGAAATTATGAGAGAGATCTCAAGTAAAAATAAAAGAATACAATTTTCATGTGACTTTTTAAAAAAAAATTGCAAAGCAAGGTAAAAACTACAGGAGCTATACTTCAGGGACAAAACACTGAATCTACATTCCCTTAAGGCAAAAAAAAGGTCTCACAGTTGTGGCAAATACCAGCATTGCATCTTCTCCTTGACCTCTCAAGCCACTGGCAAAGTAAAATTTTAGATACACATCTGCTCCTACTTTACCATACCAGTGTTAGGAGTGAGAAGCGAAATTATATACATTTATGTATATTCACTATTAAAGCACTTGTTTAAAACAACTTTCATTTTTCTTGATACCTTCACAATCAAGTAATGGACAGACAATGAGAAGTCTTAAGAGATAAGAAAAATAAATACTGCCTAATTTTTGTAGTATAGACACAGCTTCAAAACACAAAAATAACATTCAACATGAGCTGGATAATGATCAGAATATTTTTCAGCTTTTTCCAGGCCCTTTCTGAAAAGCATTGTATCTAGCATTGTACCACCAAATTCTGTAGTAAATTACTTCACAGTAGTAGCTCAGAACTTCAGGTCAAAGTTATAGACTGTCATTTTCAAAATTTGCCACTTTTACTAGTGTTTTTACTACTTCAATTTGAATAAGACTCCAGGCAGTTTGGAAAAACAGTAATAGAACTCCTTTGGCAAGCTGATTTGATGGTAATTTTAAAGATCCTACTCTGTCTGAGAATGGAATCCTGATTCCAACTCAAACTGGGAGTTTGGATAGCTGTTATTGGGAGATCTTCTGTGTCTCAACACAGTAGAGTAAAGAATTTGTCAAAGCAAATGGAACTGAGTTTCTATGGTGCTACACTGACTGGTAAAGAAAAAGGTAATGGGACTCTTTCCTTTCTAAGCTTGGATATTGGTTGTTGGGATTACTTATTTTTTTTCAGCCTTTAATATTACCATGTTGCCAGTGCTCACATGGCCTCTATCACCACATGAAGCCAAATTAATGTATAAGAAATAGTCAGTAAAAGAATAAAGTGACTAGTCAGCTTTCTAGCACTTGTCTGCCAGTTTGGATTCTTTTCCTCTTCTGCAATTCATTGTGCTCCCTAAATAGTCAAATGAAAGATTAATAAATACCAAAGACACTTGGGTTTGCCTGAAAAAAATCCACAAAAAAATAAAAACCCCTGAAATTTAGGACTGCTCTCTGTAAAAAAAAAAAAAGAGCTGTTAAACAGCAGGCAGGTTTAGGCTTGAGGCTTAAGATTTGCCTAAGAATTTGTCCATTTGACTTCTCTATATCACAGCCTCGCATACTGATCTCATACTGCCATTTCAAGGACTCATCTCTGTGTGAATTCTAAGAAATATGCCTGAAAATTAAATGGCATTTTAATTTACATTAAATCTGTTTTTTTCTTTAAATGTTCTTTTTCTGGTCATAGTAAAATAGCAAGACTGAGAATTCGAAGCAACTGAAGAATCGCTCATTGAGAGGGAACAATTCAACAGAGAACTCTTCCAAAACCACTCCTGCACAAACCAACCTGGATGCTGCCGAGAGAGACAGCAAAGGACTCGCACTGTTGTTGTTCAGCTTTATCTCCTGATCCTTGTTCAGGCTCGTTCCCTGGAACAAGTTGCTCAGGCCAGCCACTCTGCCCTTCTGGATGGCACGCAGGGATTGCCGCCGGTACTCGTCCCGCGCCCTGCGCGCTTTGTGGCTCCTCTCCTCGTCCGCAGCCTTGGAGCGGCGCACTGCGAGGAACCAAGGGAAGGGAGGCGAGGAGACGCTTTAGACAGACAAACAGCCACTTACCCCTTTGCTCACAGAGCTTAGTGCCCACCACTAGAAGGAACCTCGAATTACCAATGATCTGACCGCTACTGGCAGTAACTGAGCCTTTACATATTGTGATTAAATCCGAAGCCTCCTTTGGCTGTAACAGACATTCTGCTTCAGGACATCTTTTCCACTGGCAGTGCACCAAGGTCTATGTTTCAAGAAGGGATGTTAATTACTGCTTAAAATTAATTCTGTGTTTAACAGAGTTCTTCGCCACTGTGAACATATCTACAATTGAAGGGTGAACTCCCAAAATTTACCCTTACAAAAACTAACATGCAGGTTGCACTTTTTGTCAGTGCTGTTTTCCTTCTGAAAGGCATACTCTATCTTTGTCATGGTACTTAGTCACAGAGGTCTCCAACTTGAAAATTGCAGTCTAAAAATTGTTTCAGTAACAATGGATAAATTAATAGCCGTTGGAAAGGGCATGCTGATGCTATGGATGGGGTTGTCTCACACTTGAATCTCTGAAATTGTATATGAAGAACCAGAATCTATACTGGAAGATTTAATATAGACCTAACAATGGCACTGACCAGGGAGTTATCCGTTTCTGTAACCTGAAATGAGACTGCATCTCTGGCCACTGCAGGTCAGGCATCTTTTACTAAAGCTTCTTCATTACAAAACTAGTGTTCCAACAATCCTGTCTGTGAAAGGGTATAATTTAAATGCACCAAGAATTCTACTGCAAATATTCATCATCTATCAGCTCTTTTGTGGTGCCTCAAGCCCCATTTGGATGACGTTTTTGAGTCACAAATAACTGCAGGCAGGCAAATTATTCCAGTGCAAAACAAACCTTTAACATCCAGTGAAGCAAATATTAAAGAAGCTAGCTATTGCCTCCAGTAGCAATTATCAATCCTGCCATGACTATCCTGGCTTAGATCATACCCAGTTCAAAAAGTGCACACACTATTTCCTACTCCCCTGTGACTATACTTGTAACTGGGAATGCATGATATAATACCAGACAGCTGCATTTCACTAGGCTGTTTGCATCCCTCTGGTTCACACTCCCAATTTAAAGCAAGCAGAAGTATAAATGGATTTGTCCAAATTCTGAGAAGGTTTAATGGAATCAAGAAATAAAAGCACTCAAAGTCAAATGAAATTAAATAAAACCTTGGGGGCAAATGAGGGAAAGAGAAAAGATCTTTAAGCTTAGAATTATATAATATTATCATAAGCAGAAAAATRTTCAGGACTAAGAGCTCATCAAGATAGCATAATAAACAAGTCATAGATGCTTTATATGCATACAACTGGCAGAGTTTCAGTTTCACTTAACTACCTACCCTGTTTGGCTAAGCACAGTAACAAACAAATGTACAGCACAGAAAACACAAGTAACAGACTTCACTATTTATCTTACAGATCGTTATTGTTAAGGGTAGATAATGTCATTTACATATGCTACTGCAGTAGCTCAAGTATTTCTGTGATTTATCCCTTATAAAGCCACTCAGTAATGGCCACTTTAAACGTGAACTTTGTGTTTGCAGCACAAGGAGAGACTGCAAGGAAGGTGAGTGCAATGCAACTTTGCAAGACATCTAGAAACCAGCAACTGTTTGTCATAATCATAATATTCAGAGCAAGGGCAGACTGCCTGGGGCTTTCTGGGATTCTTTTCTACTGATGTATAGGCTGCCCTGGCAACAAAAAAGACAAGGTGTCTTCATGTCCCACTTCCCTCACTCCTTTCAATAGACATTCCTACTGTATTTTTGCCAGCCAACAAATCTGTACCATCAGAACTCAGTGACCCAGACCACATTTTCTCAAACTATCAAACTTTAGTACTTTATACCACCAAAGTATGGGGCAAGCTGGCATAGTTTACAACTGTTAAATATCAACATTCAGAAAACCTTTTGAAAGTACATATGACATGCAGCCTTCCTATGCATACATACACATGTATGTGTGTTTACATTTATGTACATAGCCATACATGTATATATGTGTCTGCATACATGTAAGGATAGGGAAGGCTGCATATAGATTTTTAGATTTCACATATAGCATCATCTCTTTCACTTTATGAAGAATTTTTACTGAAATTTCCCAACATAGGTATCTGAAGAATTGCATCTTTGACCATAGGTATGCATAGGGCCTCTTAATCCATTTTTTCCTCAGTACAGGAGTCCTGATTTTCTCCTTATGTCATTCCTTATAGTTATTCCCAGAAATATCCCTCTCTTTCCTCTACCTTTAGAAGTTGTCTAGTACAGCTTCAACCATGGGCCTGCATTCCTATGTTGTCCTGTTTCTTGTAAACTCTGACTGGTCAAGGGGCTTTGTAGTTAAATAATCAAAGTCATTGGCATTAATAATCATGTTTGGTGACTGGAAATAGTATTATGGATGAAGCCATTGCAGTCAGGAATCTACAAAAAGGTTTTTCACTACATCCCAGACAAAATGATATAATACCACATGAACCATCCTCCCATACTGACACTTCCCACAAATCCATCTATCTTGAGAAAGTCACTCAGAGTCTGAAGGTAAATCTGGATGTATTTCTGTAGCAGGTTTTTCTTACAAYAGAATTTCATGACTATTCATATTTCTCTCTGTGGCTTTGAACCGTATCACTAAGAAGAAGAACTTTATGTCTGGATCAAGTCTAGCACAAATATTTTAAGACAGAAGCAGCCAAAATTCTGCATTTCTTGTATTTTGAGATACATTATAGCTTTTCCGATAATCAAAAAGTAAAGGTAGTCAGGACTTCTAGTAGTGTTTTAAGCAAGAACAGGTTATTTTAATTTGTTCTTTTACAGTAAATTTATTTCTGGTACAACCCCTGTGCAAAACACTAGAATAAATAGTAAATATTTTCAGTAGAGAGATTAGATATCTGAAAAAATCTTAAAATCTGTGACTCATCACAACAGTTCCATACATCCAGCATAAAGAATTACTACAAATAATTATTTCTGCTTCATTCATCTTTCTTTTATTTTACAGAACAATGTAAGGACTGACAAGATGGGGAAATGGGGAATTTGTCAAGCTCATTGGACATCTACAGTTCAGCCAAGTCCTGTAAGAACTGGTTTTCTCTTCTGGTGTTGCTGATACCACCAACAGGTACATCCTCCGACACTCATAAACTGAAGCAAACTTCTGCCCTCATGGAACTGGAGCTTGTGCAGAAGTGCCTGAGCTGCTCATAGAGGTTGTGTACAACTGTGATTGCAACCTCAGCAGAGCAGGCCAAAAATGGGCTACCAAACCCACCCGGAAAACTGGTAAATATATCCAAGACAGGCCCACGCTGCCACCGTTATCCAGTTATCATTGCTAGGAATGAACAGTTTAGAGCCAGCTCAGATGTGTCTATGTGACCTGCAGTGTGAACATACTCTTACCAACAGAGAGCAAATCACAGAGCTGGTGTGTGTAAGGGCTCTTTGGATCCTAGAGGTGTTGGCTTGAGGTCACCTTGTTTTCYCTGAACAATTCATGAGAATCTATTATTTCTCTATGCTAACCTCAGCTGCCTTTTGCAAGACTGTCTTCTATAATTTCCTAGGATTAGGAAATCCCTATTATCAGTCCTGGCAAAGTTCTAATATCAAATCTTTTGATACAGACRAGGATTAATTCATACTGTGCTGCAGCTGAACTGGATCAAACAATTTGTGAAAGACTAGGAACTCTCCATTTTCTATAATCTATTTTGTGCTTTTGAAGAGCTGTGATTTACAGTCAGATATGTGAAAGCAGAAAAAACCCCAAACATATCCTATGAATATACATCGTAATTTTAAAATTATTTTGTTTTAGCTTTCCCCCTGTTAACAATTCTTGGAAGCTTGTTTATGAGCTATTCAAAATGACTACCTAATAGATAAAATTCAATCTTCAGATTTTCTGAGTGCACATATAAATCACACTGTTTTTTCCCTCTCCTAATTGGAAAATAACTTCCCACAAATACCCTGCAATATGGCTTCAGTTCAGCAATCCTCTTATCTGTGAATAATCCTATTCAACAATGCATTTTGAGACTATTGAAGTTCAGGGGGCACATACTTAAGGTTGAGCACTTGCTTAGTTTATGCATAGCTGAACTGGGTACTACTCACTTTAAAATTCAGCATTTTGTCAAATGTTCCTGCCAGTAAACTCACTTAATTTCTGGGGAAGATAAACACCGAATGAATTCCTTTAAAAGTCAGACAAAAATAAATTCATAGACACATTTGTAGAATAACATAAAAATATAGCAATATAAAAGAAGCTATAATGAGTCAGCCTGGTATCCTATTTCCAACAGAGACCAAAAGTAGGTGCTTGGGGAAAGGCATAAGAATAGATCAACTCACTCATCTCTGTCTACATTTTTACTGGAAGAATTTTTTTCTGGAGATGAATAAAGCTGGTCAAATGGTATCTGAGCACTTCCCTGCTTGATGCAGTTTGCWGGGGTTTATAAGTGTATTAACAGAATGCCTTTTGCAATGTTCGGTCAGATGAATATTCACGCTACAGTTTTTCCTATTACATTTCACAGATTCCCTTTCTGCTTTCACAGAGAGAGGTCACCCCTAAATACACTAGAAACCTAAAAACAGGGACAGCCCACAGAAAGGTCCAAAACTAATCAGAATAGGTACCCTCCGCTATCCAAGCTCAGCTTAGTTCTCATTTCTCAATTTCAAAAAATAAGAGTTTTGAACAGCAGACTCTCTGAATCAGTCTTTTCCACTATTCATCTTTTCATTTGCCAACTAATACACCTGCTCCACTTATTATCTTACAACTGCCCTTTAAAATCCCCTGATATACATCTATTTTATGAAATCAAAGTCGATAATTGCTCTTACAACAACACTTTTTGCTTTTAGCACAGAATTCTCAAGTTATTCTACATTTGTTATTTAGTATACTATAAAGCACTAAAATAATGTATTTCAATTAACACAGCAGTTCCATGGGCCATTATTGTTCTTYGGCAAACAGCAGAAATAAACTGAACCAAACAACAGAAACTAATATTAGTAACACTTTTCTTATTGCCTCRGCAATAAACAGCTGAGGGATAATGTGATGAGGAGAGATGAATCCTCATCACATTCTAAATTCCATGTACTAAATAAGTTAGTAGTGTCATCAATATCATTGCTACATTTGCTCTCCCCAGTAGCTGCTCCAGCACCGCTGTTCCCCCGCAGCACTGATCCCCGGCTCTGTGGAACAGGGCTCACTCCAAGGAGGTGAGACCCAAAGGAGCCTGGCTAATGGGCAGTATGGCTTCCACTRCAGGTGTGTAGAGGCAAAAAATGTAAATGTTACATCTGCTTGTAATTCCCTCATGCATTCATGCATTTATTTATTGCTTAGAAAAGATGAGTAGTGGATAGCTTTGCCTAACTTCACGAAGTTTCCTCTCAGTGTCCCATAGGAATACTWGCAGACAAAATGGAAGGATTACCATAAAAAGAAAAAAACTATCTGGAACTGAAATAAAAATGAAAAATCCGGTGAACCTGAGATACTAATTAATTCCATAGCAATTTCAGATGTTCCCACTTCCAAATATTTGTTACCGACTATCTGCTGCACATTTTGGCTTCTGCAGTAAAATTAAAGAAATGGAAGATGTTACTATGCCTGAGGAAGCTCAGTGCAGTCTGATAGCATGGTCTAAACCAGCCAGCAACTGGTCTCAGATAAGGCACTAAACACTGCATCTTCATATCTTCAGTTGTCACACCCATTTGCTAATGGAGCACAGTTCTGAGCCCTCAAACCAACTGGGATAAATTGAGACACTGAGATAAGCATAAGAGGATAAACAAGGACACTCTAGTCATTAAACTGCAGTTAGTTTAATGCTAAATCAATTACTGATAACAGCATAACTCTGGCAGCACAGAATTTGTAGCAGGCTGCACACCCAGCTGTTGTGCCACCAGCTAGAGAAGGTGYTGAGCTTTTGCTCCGCCACGGCAGCACCACTGTTGGTGACCAGGCTCAGCAGCCTGACATCACGTGAGCTGCTCTTGGTCACCCTTTGGCCAACAGGGCAGGTCTGCAGGTATTGAGGCACACAGACTAGAGGTGATAGAATTCCAAAGCTTTCACAAGAAAAAAGCACAGTGGCAGAGTATCCCCACCAGCACGCGATGCAGTCACAAGTGCTTTGCCAGACCGAAAATGCCATCACAGAAATCATGGTCAAAACCCTTCATAGCTTATTCATGTTCTCTGCCTTCTCCCATAATTATTCTATGGCATGTTTGATGTCTGTCCCTGTACAAACAGCATTCCTTGAGAAAACAGAAGCGATAATTTAAAGCCTTAATTACCTCATTAATGAAAGAGTAAGAAAATTATACCTGGTTTTAGCAGTGTTCGTAGTATTTGTTTTATTGCCAGTTTCAGTGTAAAGATAAACTGGATTCATTTTTTTTAAACAACATGCTTTCAAATGTATTTTCCTTCCTTATATACCATCAAAGAAATGCTCAAGTACATAACACCATCCTCTGTGCTAGGTTACCACTGATGCTGATTTTGCACAAAACTAAAGGGCTACTTTTTCCCCAACTAATTCTTCTCTTAAATACCCAAAATACAGAAATTTATAGTTTGTCTTTCCATATAAACTTGTGCACTTGGATTTAGATAATTCTCCAGGAAATAATTACCTTCTCTTTATTGACAGTGTAATATACAGAGGTTTTATTGATCAAAGTTAATATACCCTGTTACAAGCTTGGAAAATGGCACCAGTGTATCATATAGACTTAATTCATGTTGTACAGCATGATTCATTATCAGATCAATTCCAGGTAATAGCACTTCAGTAATTAGTCCTCAGGAATTAATGAAGTGATGACTAAAACCATAAAATAAACTCATTGTATATTTTGAAATTTATTCATAATGTGGACCTTTACTTATCTACAGTGTAAGTGTATACACATATATAGTAATATAGTTGTTCTGTTTCCTATAGGCTTTTAAAAATCACCAAAAAAATTGAAATTAATCACAATTATGATATTCATCAAGAATTTCAGGATATCTATAAAGGAACAGCACCTCCATAGAGTGAGATCATCATCATAATAAGATGGTTTTTTTAGAGCAACCATCTAAGTATGATTTACTGTAATCTTTTGAMATGAAGTGAGTTTCAGCACTGATATCATAGCTTCACCCCATTACCATATGGAAGCAATTAAAATACTGATGAAGACAGATTTTACCTCTTCAGAGACAGCTGAAGACAAGCTGTCAAAATAACTGTGTCCTGAATTATTATTACTAAGCCGAAACTGTTAATTAAGTACATTAGACAAAATTTAATGATCTCAGTCATCGTACACAAAAAATTTTCTATATGGCATTGACACGGATTCAGAAAGAAATATGAAACTTCTGTTTGTAAGTTTAAGCTGACAATTTCCACCAAATTAATACAGCATTTTGTACTGCTCTAGGTGGAAGAGATTTTTGGCAATACCTTTTCCACTCTGCAAGTCTCCCTTTATTTGCTTTCAGAAGCACATTAGTCCAGTGAAGGTCATTTTACTCACACTGTTCTTCCCACTCCTGGTCATCGTCACTGTGCTGACCATGCTGCTGAGCCTGCTTGAGGCTCAGGTACAGCTCCTTGGCCCGGATTTCCTCCTGCTGCCGGATTAGTTCTTCACCCTTTTGTCTTTCCTCTTCTTCTCTTTTCTAGGGAAAATGAAGTAAGCCAGAAGTGACTAAAGAGGAAGAATGTGCCAAAAGCTGAGACACTGCTTCGGTTGCTTCCTATCACAGAGTAGCTACATTATCTTGGACAAATCGCTGTCTCTTCTAACTTTGGGTTTCCCACCTATCACAACAYACAGAATTGAATTTTCCTATCTCTTAGGAATTTCTGAGGAGGGTACATTTTGAGACCACAGGTATCACAGGAATGAGGAACATGTAAGTCTGTAAGATCTGAAAACTATATGGAAAACGTTTCATCATATGGCACCAAAGCCTGTGCTATCCTCCAGCCCATAAGCAAAGCTTGGTTTAATTTACATGTACCCCCATTGAGGTTACTGCTGCCTTCAGGCACTTACACATTATCTGTAGAACCTTAGAATTCAATAACTGATTCACTGGGGTACTTCGCTGAGCAACTGTCCCAGTGTGTCATCATAACCAACACAGAGAATAATATTTTCCAAAAATCAAGATCGCTACATTCTGGAAGAAAAGGCAGATCCTTTAGCACACAACAGTCACTCTGCAAAATGAGCTAAAAGCAACATACCAAAAAAGTTCCCTTCTGAGAAAGCCTTAAAAGAGATAAAAATCTGATAAAGATTGCCTCTACAGCTGGCCTCCCTCATATTATCAATAACACAGGAGCTCAATTAATGCAGAACTAGGAATTTGTATCTAACAAATTTTCCCAAAACCCTTAAGAAGTGAAGAAGCAGATTTGAATCATTGTTTGATTGAAGCCCGCAAAAAAACCCTAAACTGAACTTCATTAAGTGCTATTAATATTATTGAAATAACTTGAATTACAAATAAGAACAGTTTTTATTTAATTTTATAATGGAACCAACACTATACCATTATGGSTAACAAACTTACAGGTAAGAATTTTTTTATAAATCACCGAGTACAATCAGCCTGAATTACTATCTTAGTTACCTGACCTAAACTATAAGTAAGGAAAGGCCAAAGTAGATTGTGAGTTGTTGGAAAACGATAATCTTATGAAGTTTCTAGGGTGAAGATTAAGGGTACAATCCTTAACACTCTACGATTCTATGGACAATACATTAGGCTGCTCTTATTATTTCTGAGAAAGAAAAGCCTAGGATTGTTCTTCAGCCAATTCTAATGCTAATATCTTGGATTATTTCTAACATCATCCTTCCATTGTTATTTCCTRACTCCTAAAAACATGAGCTGAGTGGACAGTTCATTATTTTTGAAAAGTCAATGCTTTTAGTCAACACTAATTTCAAAGCCCAGCAGCTTCCTCACAAAAAAATCATCTTTTTTAATATCTCTATAGAATTCGAGATTCCACATTTTAGCTGCTAGTAAATGGTTCTATTCTCCTCTTGCAAAAAAAACTAGATCAGCTGTTCTTTATCCTTATGAGGAGAATATTTATTCACTTTGCTTCACTACCTAAAAAAATTCAATATATCTAGGCTATCTTGCAGGAAGATGGACAGACACAGAAGGAATCCTGGGTTACCAGAATGTTTTCTATTCAACATCCTAAACCACGAGGTAAAACTTAAAATGGGGTGAGAAATTAATCCTACAGCAGCTTCCCTGAATCACACAAGAGTTTTGTTATAAATTTGGGTTTGTTTTTCAATGTAGCTATTGCTGAAGCATTTCTAGTAAAAAGATGAAAGTGTCTAAAAAAAACAAACAAAACCCGACACCCACACCAAAAACTAGAATTTCGGTAGAGTTTGCGTTCTTACTGGAAGGCAACAATGTCAACTAAGAAAATCCTACCTTTTTTACTGAGAAGGAGATTTAAGTCAAAGAAGAGACAACAACAAAAACTTAGCACTGGCACTTGATGCTGAATTCACCAAAACTTTTTCACATAATTCTTCTTTTTACAGAAAGAAAAGTTTTAACTTCCATTTATTAAATTAGCGCATGGATGCATGTGTAGGTATATTGCACAACTCTTTAAAGGTGTGTGTGAGAAGAAACAATCCTTGCTAGTATGACACAGGAAAGAACAGTCATCCTTTTGTCAAGCGTGACTAAACAGTGTCTGTATTTTAAATGAACAACAATCGAACTTTTCGGATTTACTCCACTAGAAGAATACAGCAATCAGTTTATCTGCTTCTCCCCCTGAACCCAATCCTGCACATCAGAGGTGGGAGTGAAGAGCTGTAATAACTACAAACACCACCTACAAACGCCTGACAGTTGAGAGAGATTGTAATCTGTGCCTGTCCCTTTCAGCTCTTCCAGAATAATTAGGAAGGTGACAATTYAGTCCAGAGTTGCAAATTGTCGAGAAATGCCAACCTGCTGAAACAAATCACACTGGCAATTCAACAGGCAGCAGTAATCCTCTTCAACTTCAACTGGAGCATTTGAATGCTAAATGATCTTATCYATCCTCTGGCAGTTGAGACTTTACCACAAACTTGTTACTGTCCATGTGTATCTCACCATGTTTGACAGCTTTACTATGGCCAGCTCTAAATAATATTTAATATTAGCCATGGCTAAGTTCTAATGTTTTAGTCCAAGGCAGATGAGAGGAGATCAGGTCAGCATTTAGTTTTTCCTGCAGAAAGATTTAAAAAATACACTGAGGAAAAGCCAAAATAGAGCAGTGGATTTTTTTTTACAGTGGAAAACTGGGCTTCCGGCTGCCACGCCTCTTGGGGTCTTTCTGGGGAATCTTACGGGATGCAGAGCAGCTGAATGACCCCATCCTGCTCASGGCAAAACCCACAAGATGTATTTGCTACAATAGTCCTCTCTGAAGAAAAGAGTGCTTGGGATTCCCTCAATGCTGGAGGCTGGCAGGGAGTGTCCTTGGCAGCCCCGAAAGCTGCAGCCAGCCGGCTCCACTCCAGCTGCGGTGAGTCTCCTGTGCCCACTCAGCAACCACCCCTGGGCCAGGGGAGACACTCAGGCTACCCAACACACAGCTGAGAGCCCTCAGGATTCCCTGCTCCGAAGAAGGAAATCTGGAAAGCTCAGGATCCCCGGCTGCAGGACAGGCTGCTCTCAGCAAGGCACGCAGAGTGCAGAGTTCTCTGCAAACCCAAATGACAGGTTCCAGCAGAGCCGTGAGTGACGGCAGAAACGCGGACAGCTACTTCCCAGCCTTTCTCTGAGGAAATTCGCTCACTTGCATCAGAAAAGAAAGTGTTTGCAGAGGCATTATTTTCTTCTCTATTACCAGTGTCTCAAAAGGAACACGGGGTTTGCATCACTTCACTGTGCATGTATTTGCACAGAGACAAATGTACGAAATGCAGCCATGCTTTATGCAGAAGATACGAAGTTTCAGCCATGCTTTATGCAGCCATGGATATACCCCAGGACGCGCGTGTCATACAAGGGGGTAACAACGTACTCCGATTCACAAGGACCCTCTTTTTCATGAGTTAGAAAACAGAGCTAAGGACTGTTCCGGCTTGGGAGAGATCTGACATTTACTGCACATGCTAGAATGGACTCTGCTTGAGTAATTTCCCATAGATCCAGTGACCATCTACTTACAGTTTCTCTCTGGATCTTAGAGACTCTTCACAGCTTGAACTCCTAACATGTAAGCTACCATCATTAGTGGCTCAGATTTTCTCATTTACCCATGGAAGACACCAGCGACTTGCTAGTTTTCACTAGCAATCCAGAATAAAGACAGTGCCTTACTGATGTCACTGAGGAAGAGATTTTTCTTTAAATTTTAATATCAGTTACTCACAAGTAGGATAGAAAAAGCCTGATGACCCAATTCCTAACCAAAACTAACTGCTGCCTCATTTCCAACATTTTTCAAGAGACAACTGCATAGGAAAAAAAGAATTACTGAACTCTGGTCACATGAAAGAAAAAAAATGAAGTATTACTGAATTATTGTAACTGCCATTGAAATAAGCCAACTAAGGCGTTTCCAGAATGAACTGAGTGCCAAACCCCAGCAAGAAGCTGTTGTCATATTCCTAGATTCTAAATCGGGAAAGATTGGGAAAGAGTTCAGTGTTTTCTTGGCACAGCAAAGCGCAGAGCTGAACTTACAGCTTATTTGCACTTCGAGATGACAGTCCCACTCAAGTGCTTGATGTTTACTTGGAGACAAGAGTTTTTTTCAGATCAGGACAGAATGCTCACTGCCATATCTTAAGAAGCCCACAGTACTGTCACAGTGGTGATGGTGACATTTCACTGTATTCCTAAACTCTACATCTGGCAGCAATTGTCTGAAGAATGAGGTCCACAGCACTTTGGGGCACTGTAAAGCACTCAGACGTGTTGAAAGCTCATCCAAGCTCAATAGAAAGCGTACTATTTCTATTAAGCATAAGTTTAATTAGAGATTTCCTGAACTGAAGCACTAATTATTCTGCTCTTCTCTGAAGGTTGATTCTCAACCTGTCTTCTTTGATGAGACATTTCATCTCCTAGGGATTTTTAAGAAGCAATCTAGCTCTGCTGTCAACTGTTCTTATATTATTAAATTTGGCAGGTATCTGATGTTGTCATAAGGACAGTACTTTACTATTAATATTCTCTTGCTTTATGTAGACCACATGAAGAATGAGCTGAGAGACCATCCCTTTTATTTCTAAACGTAGCTGAAGGATACCCACCCCTGGCTGGCTGACACTCACACCTTTAATTTGCCTTAGCCCTGCACATTGTTCAGGCTCTTAATGACAGCTACTGATAACCATAGAAAATTATGCCTGTGATCTCACAGCCTTTGTGAATTAGCAAAAAGATTAATGATAGTAATTGGCTCTCTTATTTGTCCTTTGCAATAGGTACATAAAAGAATAGCTGTCCTTAAACTGCAAAAATAGTCAACGCTTATATTCTAGCATCATAAATTAAAGGCATTTCTGCTTAAGAAACACCAAGGAAAGCAATACTTTTCTAATAATGTTGGAAAAGGAAATGGGGATCATCATTCACTTTGATATGTGAGATATCATTTATCTAGTGCAGACAGCCCTAACATCCCATGATAGGTCAAGAGGAATAAAAGCATCTTAAAAAGGAGTGTTTGTGACACAACATGGTTAGAAACTAAACATGTCAGCAGAAAGGACAGAGTTTCAATTTCCCAAGTCAAACTGCTTCAAGAGGATGAAGTATTAGCAGAGACTGAACTTTTCATACCCCAATTTAGAAACCTCTTTAAACATGGTCTGGTCATCATCACAGAAGGATGATTACCAGTGCATTAAATATTTTAAACCTGTTAAAGTGGGCTTGCCTACTGATCTGCATCAAATTCCACACCCTTTTCTTCATTATTTCAATTAATTCAGTCATACATGACTAGATTCATTAATTCATCTTTTTCCCAGTACCTTAGTTCTACTCACTTCTTGTAGCTGGATGTGGATGCCAGAAACATAACTTTCTTTTCCTGTCTAGGTACCTATCCACTCATTCAGCTTGTAAATATTTCTTGTGCTTCTCCCACTGCACCAGAGTGGCTATAAAGAGCAAAATGGGAAGGAGAAGGAAAGCCAAGTGATCTTAAATAAGCCAGTGTACAGCAAAGTTAATAACTCCCCCATATTAGCCTGTGAGAGTCACCTGTCTTTGAAATGCCTTTACTGTTTTGAAGTAGTCCTACAGCACAATGTACAAAATCTGATCTTTCAAGACCAAGCTGCTTTTCTGAGCAGCAAAAGAGTGGTGTCAAAGTACCAGGAATCGATCTTGCATTTGGATGTCTGTTGGTGGAACCCTATGTCAGTCCAAATCGCTTCTGACAGATCTCAAATTATAGACCTAATGGAAGAGCCAGTGCTGAAAGGGGAATTATACCCTGTTATTGTATTAATACAGGAAATGCTGGGAGCACACTCAATAAAAGGCATTTAAAAAACAATCATTGCATCATATCATGTTTTTGAACTAATTCTTTAAGCCAAAGAGTTCCTTTCTGCTGCGTCTTGTTTTAAAAATTTTAGTCCATTTATTTAATTTTTTGCAAACTCTGCCTACAAATGCTTGATTTAAATGAAACCATTGGGAAAGAAAGGGTTTCTGTTTCCTTGATAGAATAAATACGTTGGCAACTCAATGAACAGAGATAAAGAAATCCTGGCTGAAGCTAAGTATTTGAAATTCAAAGTAGAAACTGAACCATATTCTCATCCCACTTACAGCAGTGTTCCTTGCTCCCACCAGGCACACAACTTGATGGAGGACACCTGCTCATGTCCTGGGAAACAGTGGAAACACAGATCACTGTGACATTACCTTTCCATCAACATGAAAATGAGCAGAATTTGGTGCCATTCCTTTTAATTGTATCAACAACTGAACAACTAGTTTTCCTTAATAGAAAACTGTGAATACTGGCCACTCAAAGTCTCAGAAGTTGCTCGGTCTGCTCTTTGAATCAGAATAGTAACAGCGAGCTTGTGGACATTTACCCCATCAAGTGCCTGTAAATCAGCCACAGAGATACAAGTGAACACCGTATCAGCCTTTGTTCAGAGGGCTTTGCTTTCCAGAGAGCAAAGGAAAGCGTGTTTAATTAGTTGCTCTGCTCATTATTCATACAGTAATAAAGCACTTGAAAGGTATAGTTTCATTACTCATTGACATCAAACTTCAAAGGCCCCATTCTCTCCTGTGAATCCAAATTAGTTGTGCAAAGGCAAATCAGCAACTCTGTGCAGGGRTGGCTGCGGGAACCGCCCTGGCTTCGTGCTCCACGACCACCCCAAATCGCAGGCCCACGGTTTATGGAGTGACGAGCAACTCACTGASTCCCGCTTGGAATCAAACCACAGACACTGAACACTGAGCGTTCAGCGTTCCTCCCGTCACACAGCGACCAGGGGAAAGTCTATCCACGCTTTCCACACCTTTAATCACTGCACCAGGAAAGGAAAGAGACGCATAGCAAGCTGTCAGGGAGGCGTGTAGATGGAAGTTACTGGATCCTAGGAGTCATATTTTGCTACAGGCTTTCTCCATGGAAACCCAGCCTCACCAATCGTGTGCAGTCCCAGCATGCACGTCCCAGACTCAGAGCACTGTGAYAACTTCTCTGCACACTGAACCAATTTTATTTTGTTTTCTCATTTTAAAACAAGTTTTTATCTTTAGGAAGCAATATGAAAAGGGTGGGCCATCTTTTCCTATTTAGTTTCTAAATTATTTTCAACAAGAAAATACGAAAAAAAAAATCATTTCAAGCAAACATTAAAATACTGTAACTGAGCTCATAGAGAGTTCATTATGAAGTTAATAAAAATCAGGCAAATTAACTTCTCCCAGCAAAGCCAACTGGAATTTTACCATATGTTGAGTAGGGGAAGGATCCATCCCTTATTATTTTGAAGAAAGTAGTGACACAATTTTCAAGTTCAATATGTGAAAAAACTCATCCAAAACACACAGAATGTGTTCAAGCAAACTAACTTAAAATGAGATCTTTCCCAATTGTACATTTTTTTTCCCCCAGTATGATTCACCCAGCACAGCTGACTGAACAATTCTGTTAATGTGCGAGCTGAATAACCAGTTTGATTGTTCTGGCACTTCTGAATGAGACCTGTAATTTTTTCTCATTGCTCACCCAGCTGTTCTGGTGAACACCATGAATCTATCTGTAAATTTCAGAATGAAAAATTACAACTCTGGATTTTAAAGCTTATTAATAAACATGCACTGAAGGTGACAAGAACTGTGAATCTATATTAAAACACTATTAGAAAAACTAAATTACTCCATGCGAACCTTCAGTTCCTCCTGAATTTTTTCTTCCTCCAATTTGGCTGCTTTCCGATCCTCTATTTCTATTTTCCATTTTTCTGCCACTATTCTGGCTTTTTCTTGGGCCATAGCATCACGGAATTTCTTTGTAATTTCAGCTTCCTTTTGTCTCCTTCAGAAAAGGATGTAAAAATAAAAATAATTTCAGGCACTGATTGTTTTTTTAAATTGAGGATCAATACTTACTCACTGGTTGCAACAAATAATTAGCAGAAGACTTCATAGAAGTACGCAAGCAAAGAATTAAAATGTATTTAACAAGAAACCTACCACAAACCAGATTTGAGGAAACTATCCAGAAAGAAGACAATTTACAATTTTTGATAAATTACTGATTAAAATAGCACCTTCTAAATTAGACAAGTATTTCTTGGGTGTCTTTGAGTCATACCTTATATTATTCCGTCCCTGGCTGCAAAAATAGATTTTTCTGTCAGTCTAGCAAAGGATGATTGGGAATTTATTGTCTTTCAAATATCAATATAAATGTCTGCCAAATTCTTACACAAGATTGTTTATTAGTACCGACACCGTAAAAGGAACTCAGAGCACAGGTTGAAGCTTTTAATCCCTGCTTAAATATGCAATCACTTGAAGCAAGAAGAATCTCACACAAAAAAGGGATAATATAGAATAACCTGATATTTAAACTGTTGCTTTTCAGTGCTGCACTACAAAGGGAAGTGTGTGAGGCAGGTGGCCTATTTCCTAACAATATCAAAACACTTCTGAATCTCCCCCAAACCTGGAAAAGGCCCTGCTACAAACACCAGCATGGCACTTTGTATAATCACTTTTTGAACTGCTGGAAAAAGAATACAAGCAAAATGCAAATAAAACCAATTTCAAAAAGGATTTTATATACCAAATCCTCATTATGGGCTCAGAATTGTGATATAACAAACATATTTAATTTAATCATCTCAAAACCAGGCTGCTTCATTTTTCTTTATTTACAGGCTGGTCAATGGTTTAGCTAAATTCCCCAAAGAGAAAAAAGTTCACTCTGCTTTTTTTGTGAAAGAGGGTTTTTGGTTTTCAATATTCAATGAAAACAAAATTACATTTTCCACGTGCTGAAAAACTGACAAAACAGGTGAAAGCAAATATTCACAAAACATACTTACCAGTTTTACCCACCATTACCTGCCACCTTTCTACAAGGTCTCCCATTATGCCAAGTGGACCCCGAATTCAGATTCTTAAATCCTCACCATAGTTCTTCTGCCTCCTTCTGTGCCTGCTGCCTGGCTCGCTCTGCTATGAGCTCCTCTGAGATCTGCTCGTAGGGTTTGTCACCCGGGGCTTCTCCCATCACCCAGACCCAGACCTCACCATCCTTCCCACGCAGCCACTGCACGTGTTTGCCATTACCTGCAACAGCCACCAAGAACAAGCCAAAATATAAACACTGCCTCAAATTCTTACTTCGACACAGATGAAAAGATGGGAAATGTGCAGTATAGAAACATTCAGCTGGCAATTTACAATTCAGAACAAAACGTTACTCAGAGGTTCAACAAAATCTTCAGATTTGACCAAATTTGGTCAAATGCTGGGGCRAAAAAATAAAGGGATTTGTACACTGCAGTTCACACAATCTTTAAAGACTCACTGCCCCACAAAAAGAAAAAAATTATTAATTCTGGCATGCATTTCCCAGAATTCCAGTATTGTGATTTTTTTTTAACTGTTACATTTTCTTGTGTAACTCAGCAAGGGATGAATGAAGAGCATGGAAAAAGAGATGGGGCAAAACCAATAAGCAGTGATGTTATGTAACTAGCAATCAGAATGCTGAGTGTTGAGCATACAGAGGGACTTCATGCAAATACCTCCAAAAAATCCAGGAATTTCCTGCTCTCACTGTGGGAAGCAGGAGTTCCAGGGAGCCTGCATACTCAGAGCACACCACTCAATGCTGCAAAGCCTGTTCTGCTCACATAGGCAATTGAAAGGGATTAAATTTCTAGTTCAGTTTTCATGACACAAACCATGCAAAAATCTACAGTTACTGTGTTGACAGAGTGATTTTAAGAAAGCCTGAGAGCTTTTTACAAAACAGACTACGTTTGGTGAACCTTCATGTACAAGAACCAACTACAGGACTACAAAGGGCACTAGATCAGATCCTATCTGAATACCTTTTGATAGTCATACACACTACCTGACTTAGTGTGGTTTGGTCTTCTCCTTCTGCTTTTATACATATGTCAAATATAGACATTTTAGAGGTTCATAATAASGAGTTTGTAGAAACACCTCTTACGCATCCATTTTTATGTTTTATTTCTTGCAAATTTGTTGAAATTTTTCTTCACAAAAGCAGATTCTACCACAAAGACCATTACCAAGATGGACAATGGATTTATTTTGAAAAATTCAGACTACAAGGCCCTAAGGGTTAAGCAGTTTATATCACTCCCTATTACAGTCCCCTAGATTTCATCCTCTCACCCAAATATTGATATGAGAGAATTGTGTATCATCACATACCTTCTGAAAGGAATGTTGTCTCATTTGAAAACATACAGAAATGGACAGGGCACCATTTTCCTAAGTAGTTTTTCTCCAATGTTCCCATAAGAGTGAGAAGAGTCCCGGTCCTATTTGAACAGCCAGACTTTGCTTCCACTTTTCCTACCTCTTTCTCTAYCAGCATCAGCTTAGCTACTCTCACCTTCAACTACCACTTGTTCTGCAACAGGACATATCCACTTAACCAGATTAAGTTTCCCAAGGCACAATCAATAAAGTGCTCCTGCTGTCCCAGGCTGAAGGGAGCAGGCTGCAGGAGGAAATGGAGTGGGGCTGTTGACAGCAGGCAGTGTCAGCGCCAGCCCACGCTCGCAAGTGTTGACAATAGGGACTGAAGGCGACGGACGGATCGGATCTCGCCATGAAAGCTAATATTCTATATCAAATTGGAAAATGTAATTTATACGAATCCCCAGCGTTGGCCTAACGGTACTAACTTCAAAGGGGGGTGGAAATTTAAGCTAATAGTGTTTTCTCTCAATAACTCTCAAAAGCATTTGCTCCTTCACAGTCTATCAGATTATGTCTCGGGTTATAAATGTGAATGTATTTCATTGTGGTTCTTATTCTGTACATTCYTGTGTTCCTGTCAACACAGCATTTATGTTGCATTTTTTGGACACAGCATTTGAATACCATCTGCTGAGACCCGACTGGCCATATCAGTATTTGCCTGCAAGGATTTCACCTACTGCATTTCATGGTAAAGTATCTTGAGAAGTATGGAATGATTTCCCAGGAGTACTGATCCCATATAACCAATGGCAACTTTTGTTTTAAAACTGTTCCCCATCCTCTTTCCTGTGAGGAAACTGAATATCCTGGTTACTCTCCTTTATTTAGTACTTTAAAGAAAACATTGCAAACAACATGCCTCGTATTAATTGATCTGTACCACAGATACAAAATACTACTCCTGTTCTGAGACAACTTCACTACTTCTGTTCATTTATGAGCTTATCAGATGGAACCAGAAAAAAAAACCAAAAACTTTTCAGGTGAGCAGACAAATTTTATCTTTGCTTATTTCAAGGTTTTCTGTGCCAAAGATTTATTAATGTGTTTCTCAAAGGCACAACTTAACCATTGCAACCCAGCCCCATAAAACAAATAGCTGATTTGTAGACATGTCTTGAGAAATTGTTCTCTTTCTTCTTTTAAAACAATGTCTCTCTCTTCTAAAGCTGTAGCCAGTAGATGTATAAACTCCTCTGAAACCATCAGTATAACATATTGTKGGTTCAGCAGTGCCTCCTGCACACCACAGTACAGAACACTACTGTATATGCATACAGTACATGTTCAGATATAGTTSGAGCAGAAAGATCACAGCAGTATTAAACAATCTGGCAATTTTAACCTTCAGCATTAAACAGACAGACCTCTATATACATAATTTTGAAACAATTCAGCTTGAGCACATATACCTTAATGGAGGTTTTTCTCTAGAAAAAGAGGCGGCCTTTTCACATCCAGCCACCTATTTTACTTCAAGAAATTACTCCCATGCAAACCTTTCCTTAAACCTCTGCTCCCATAAAGCTGGAGCTGGGCTTTACTGTACAATTGGATCATAAAACTCTGTAGTTTCTTAGCACATAACATCRAAAATGAGTGTGCAGAAAAAAAAAAATAAGCACCTCAGGGAGAAAATCTGGCACTGTGAAAACAGAATTTCTGCCACACAAAAAGTTTTTGCAGCCTGCAGAATCACATTCACAGTGACAGTGTCAGCTCTTCTAGGYTAATGATATTGGTCTTGCACTTCTAAACTGCAGAATTTATGGCAAGATCTAAGATGAAAGTACAGAAAATTATTTTCCCTAATACTTTTAGGAAACTAGTGCTGTCTGCTTTGCAAGCAGAGAATTACCACTATTGAGGGCTGATTATAACAAAATAATTCCTGCTTTAAAATGCCTCTCAAGTAGTAATTTTCTTCTGCAAAATAAGATGTTTTGTGAATACACTTTATTTCCAAATGAAACAGAAATACAAAAACAAACAAAAAACCCCAACCAACCAACCAAAAAAAAAAAATCAACTAAATATAAAGGGAAGAGACAGGTCCTGACTAAACCAATCTGAAATGTAGGTGAGGAGGCAAGAGAACCTCATGTTTCCTCTTCAGAAGCAGGCTTCTGAGCCCAGTCACAAAGCCTAATGCAGAGTCAGGAAACAAAAATTAAACCTCTTGAGCCCCAGTCTCATGCCTTGACCACAAAAGTACTTTTCTCTTCCTGGAGAGACTGTAGCAGGCTGCAAATAATTACCCTTAGGAAGYAGTGGACATCAAAATTAGTCTGGATTGGAGAGTAGAAATGAAAGTGTTTTAGAAAAAAGCATTGCTTTTTTATCAGGAAAACTTACTGAATAATTTACCAGGTCTTCTCCATCCCTACTCTTCAGATCAATGATTTATTGGCTTTAATATTCCACCATTTTTCACCTAAAACAACTCTGTAGCACCACGAGAAGACAACRTTAACTGTTGAAGTTCTTTTTACCTGTACCTTATCCATGAATTAGTATCTCACATGGAGTTCCTCTAAATCTACACCTATACTGCTCTGAAACCAGTAAATTGGTTTCTGGATATTTCTGCTTACTCCAGACAACTGCCAGATGAGAAAATGCAAAATCAAGTCTCTCAAAGTTGCAGCACAAAGGGATCACAGTGAAAACCTTCTTGAAGACCTAAAGCCTGAACCAACAGCAACTCACGTATAAACACACACAAACAAAAATAAGACCAAATTGTGTATTTACACAGTCAATTCTGTAACAGCAATGAAAGTGTAAAACAATGCCCTAGAGAGCAATAGGAAACTCAAACTCTCACCTGCAGGAACGATGAGGCTCTGCCAGCAGCACTCCTGATCTCATACACAGAGTGCTGCAGTGCTACCACAAGCTGTGCTCTGGGCCACCACAGGCTGCTCTCGGCCCTTGTGCTGCCCCAGGGTCAGCAGGGCATTGTCACACCGTCACTGCCACGGCTGGATGCTGCCAGGGAACATGGAACCTGCCTGGATACCTTGGGACAGAGAGAAGCACCACAGCCAACGGTGCACAGGAGAGGGAATCCTGGCTGTGTGTAGGGCTCAGGCTGCATCCGACTTCCATCTCATCAGCTCAGACCTCCACATTGTGCCTAAGGCTTGGAACACACGGAGTTACACAAGGAGATCTGGGCCTCACACTRCCTCTTCTAACCAGAACAGAGGAGCTGAGCCACACATTCGGTTTAGGAGTTTTATGGGTTCTTGGGCTTCATTTTCACATCTTCAATTAAAAGTGCTTTAAAAATAATGGTAATTAGAGCAAATAGAATACTGCTGGAGTCAGCTTCCTTCCTGCAGGCTTGTTCACCATTGCTTTAACAGTTACAGAATCCCCAACAATTCCCATTTGTGATCCATGCCCAGGGTTAAAAAGGGAACTATTCCAAGGACTGTTAGACACCTGATTTGGTGTCGAGATTCCCAGCTGTGCTGTCACCCAGCCACAGTCTGCCTGCTCAGTCCAGCAAAATGATGGTGAGCACCAAGTACCCTACGGCCTTTCTACCACGGGGAATACCACAGGCTGTGTCAGCTGTAAATTCAGAAAATTAGGTGATCACCGATTTATAATCTCAGAAACACGGGACAGCATTCAAAGTCTGCTGAAATTTTTACAAAAGAATCTGCTAACTTCCATGAACAGTCTTGTTTCTCTGAGGTTGGGCTTCSCACCTGAATTCTCCTGCTTGGAAGCTACAGATCTCTGCAATAGCAATTGACTCTCCTTCCTCACCTGCTAGAAAGCTTTGTAGTCATACAATTATGTTTTGACTCTCTTTAGAAAACATATCTATTCTTTTCTCTCTCTGGGCTAGGAAAAAACTCCTGAAATTTATTGTGCATTTGAAATAGGMTGCACGTGCATTCACTGCTGACATCAAGCTGATCAGCCTGATCTACTTTTGCCATGGAGAGCTAAGCCATAGCTTGTGGAATTTGGTGTGTTTGTAGAGTTGTGGSTTTTGTTCTTCTGCAGTTCAGACATTGGATATACTCTGGTCTAAGCACCATGTCTTTTACTTGAGATTTCTTGGCTTTYCAAGCAAATTATTTTTATGGCTTCTTTAAAGTAGAAGCTTGAATTTTGATAATGTGCAGGGTAGATGAGGTTCCAKTCAGAGTTTCATTAGCTAGAGGACATGTGTTAGAACCACATTGATTAGGATGAAAATGAGGATGTGAGCTTTAGGCTGTTCTCAATTCCTTGAGCTYAGCCAGTACAAGTATTGAGTTATATCTTTTTTATACAAACACACAAATAGGCACACATAATTTCACTTCTTTCTAAGGAGAAAACCTAGGAAATTAYTGTGAATGTTTTTGAGAGACTATTCAGAGGACAGAATGCACTTCTCAAAACATTAAYTGCCATAAATCCATTAAAATACATATAGAATAGCTAGACGGTAATGAGGAAAGTATGAAAATAACATCATCCCACAATAAACTGAAGATCTGCAATTATTAATTTGTGCTCTGCCCCTGCTAATAGTCATAGGAGCATGAATCCCTCTTTTTCAAAAATACATACAAAAAACCCTTTATTTCCATTCTTAAAACAAGAAGAACGGGGGRAAATTCTCCCCCTAATATTTCAATTTACACACCTTTAAATTTCAACATTGTATTATGCACCTTTCTATTTAAGGGAGGATTTGCAAAGGGAGAAAGAAATTCAGCTGATTACATTAATATATCAATAAGGGTTGCAGGATTTCAGCATTGCTGAAAAATCAGCCTTTTATGGCTCTCCAGCTGCTTCCTGATCATATAACAAACTCAATCTTCTGTTTATGGAATTACAGCCTGTAACCATGGAAATAATTATGCTGCAATATACCCCTGCAGGATCAAATAAAGGAAGAGTGACTGAAGAGAGCAAATATTAAGGGAGGAAGCAGTTACTCAAATAAGACTCTGGTAATTAACAAATGTAGCAGGGATAACTGTACACAGCASTCAAAGGTAAGTGGGTTTGCATTATCACATGGTATGTATATATCCAACATATATATATATATATGTTTGCATGTTGTAAACCAAAAAGAAGAAGAAAAAAGAAACACAGAAATAAAGTATCATTYATGTGGTGTCTATCCAGTATGTTCAAAATAATTTTGTGGCTCCCTGGCCAAGGCACACTGTTGCATATAACAATTTTGTAATTGGCCAAATTTCAACAGGGAGATAACATTCAAAACCCTTTCTTAAAGACATTGTTCTAACTCCTTGTACAATCTAGAGGCAGCCTCTTGTCTACCCCTTTTAATAGCTGACCCATTCACCGTAAACAGCATTAAAATGTAGGTAAACAYGAGAGCAAAACTGAAGGTTTTAAAATTATTCACATCAGCATCACTCATTTGAGATTTTTTTCCTTCATTAAAAAAAGCCAAGAACATAGCACCATAATTTCCAATTTCCACCCAAACTGACTCTTGTGAAGAGTAAAAGCTGTATACAGGTCTTGGTTTCTCACACAAACCTATCACAAAGCTTCCAGGTTTTCCCTCTGCTGGAGAATAAAATAAAACCAACTCTGCATGGCTGCTTCAGGGTCTGCTGGAAACTCAAAGCTAAAGGATTAGGGTTCTGTATCACAKAATGAACAGAGAACTATGGATCTCTTTCCTCACTAGGCTCTCCTATTTAATGCAGCRTGGCAGGTTTGCACCAGCTCCTTTTATCAGGCACACAGGACCACAAAAGCAGGGAGAACTATACCCTACAGTGAGGYTTTTTAGCACAAGAGCAAACAAGTGGACTCCAAGGTTACTGAACTGCCATCAGTGTCTGGCTAAACCCACTGCTGACTTGAACACGTTGARTTTTCCTGTACCTTCCAAATCCTGCTCTCAAAGCCTGGTTCCTTTGTCCTTGAATGTTTTAGTCATTTATGTTAAAAAATGGCAAAATCAGCAAGAAAATATTGAATTAGCTTGGGCAAATCCCATTCTCCCCTTGGCCACAGTTCTGCCCTCTTTTGATATCAAGTATTCATGAGTTTGCAGACAGTCACAACCTCATGTCATTACCAGGGCACAGTATCTAGGAGAARGCCTAACACCTCTGTGTCCAGACAGGCAGAGGAGCAAGTGCTGCAGAGAAAYGCAGGAATGCCCTCCATGCCAGTGGCTCCACTAACCCAGCAGCCCCTCTCAGAGACTGGCTGATGCCAGATGTTCCAGGTAACAGGAGCACTGAGGATTGCACGTGTGAAAGAGAAGGCCCCGGGTAACCGGCAATAGTCTGCTGTCACTTTTCTGCAAAACAGAGAAATCAGCTGCAGGGCAAGATGCAAAACCAAAAAGCACAGACTTATGGCTGATCACAGGAGGGGAGAGACATCCCTCCGGATTTGTTCCATCTTTTACCTATCTAGGTCATACAGTTGGAGGTCTCTTGCTAGCCCCAGGTTCRGAGAAGGGAGTTTAGAAGCTGCTGTCTAACCCTACCTCAGCACTCAGCCACACCGAGCAGGGGCCCTGAGCAGCTCAGTTCTGGCCCCAAGGTACAGAGTGCTAAAAGCTGCAGCATATCTCAAGCTGCTCTACATCATCAATGTTACATTAAAACTTATCCAATGGCTTCCAATTAGTTGGCTCAGTCCCCTAACGAAAATTGTTTTAGTGTTCTTGCTCAYGTTCTCTTGTTACTTTTCCATCCATATCCAAATTGGAAACAAAAGACAGGGCTCTACAGAATTCAAGAYCACGTAAGGCCAGAAATTTCAGAAATACTGCAGTCTGATGTCTCTGGTTAGACCCGTACCCAAAGACACAGAGAAAGTGAACACTGACAGAAGCACGTCTCCATAGGAGATAAAATCTTAGCTAAGCATTACCAGGGTCTGTAGAGGCCTGAGCATAAATGAGGAATACATTTCCAAGTTCAAAGTCAGAAAAAAATGTCACTGCATGTACACCCACTGGAACACATGCCCACTCACTGGCCTTCATCTGACACTGATGTATTCTCCAACCATCCACTTGGGATATTTGAAATACTTGCTTCCAAATAGTATCATCTATTCTCTAATGATTTTCTAACACAAATGTCATTTATATAAATAAATTATTTTCTACCCATGCTGTGATAAGCCTACCTTATTTTCTCCCAGCTACTCTTGTTAAGGACAGGTAAATAAAAGCGTTTACAAATAGCTCCCGTCTGAGCACCACAAGCTGCAGTTCACAATGAATAAATGTCAGCATTAACAGCAGCAGACCAGCGTTGTCTCCCCTCCCACACGACTGTCCTTCAGCTACCTAATGCTCAATAGTTTTTGAGATCTCATTTTGGGAATGCTGACAGTTCTGGATACTGCATCAGTGTCAAAATCCAAATTGGCAGAGTCCTTCATTTACTCCCAGCTCAGCTATAGCAGCTAAAGGGCTCCTGCCTAATCACATAAATATGTTTCTTTGCAAATTGCAAAGCTGCCTGTCAGTCAACTCTAAGAAAATCCCAAAGGGATCTTGAAATTTTGAGGAGACTTCTCTCAGTGATTTTAGCACAGTAAGAGCAAGCAAACTGTTTCATTGCAATGAAGATATGTTCCCGAAAGATCTGCCCGGGAGCAATTTGTAAGTGAAAAGAAGATGGACTTCCAAGAATTCAACTCACTTGTGATGCTATTCCAGCACCACCCAGCAGTCATTATTTCATTAAAGCTACAAAATATTTCTTTTATCTTGAATAAGCTCACTAAATGCTGTAATTTTGGGAGGACCCATATGATGCCCAAATTCTACTAATAATTTTAGGCAAGTTATAAACAGTAAAAAAAATTGGGAACAACTTATTGAATATCTTCTAAAGGAAATACTTCATTCTGAAGTGATGTTTATACATAGCTTCCCTTTAGACATCAATCTGTGGTTTTTTAAATGGCAAAGAAATTAAAACTGTTGTATAATCTGAACACATTTCATTCACCCCCAAAGTGAAATAATTCCTTTAACATTGACTCATTCTGATACTAATTTCAATTTTAACCTTTCCACAAGATGCACGGAACCAAACAATCCAAATACAGAAGCAGGCACAATTTAGCATTTACTGCAGGTGACTAATATTATTTTCTTTAGAAATTAGGAATAAGACTACACAGACTGGTACACTCTTTGGCTTGCTAAACACTCTCAACAACTTATGCCTTATTTGATGGTTTGGACTCGTTTTTGCTTTCTAAGCAGCAAATTTCATAGTACTGTACAGGACATTTATGGACAACCTGCACTCAGTGGCACTTCTGTAAAAGTCAATGCAGATTTTGGCCCTTTGCTAGTTAGTTTCCAAACAAGTAAAAAATTAGCATAGCAATGAGCATTCCCTAAAACTTTTGATGATTTTTAACTCTAGCATAAGGCCTTTCTGACCTGCATATGCCAATCTTTTTGCCCCCAGCTCCACACTTGTGGTTCCATAGGACAACACACGTAAACCACAAGAACACTTCATCCTTAAGTCAGCATAGGAAATCAAAATTGAACTCACAATCACTGCTCTGTTTTGAAAAACCCAGGCCTTTTGCTATGCTGCTGGGTGCACACACACCACTGCAGCTAAACTCTTGAATTGATGTGGAATTGTAGCAGTTGGGGCATAGAACTCTAGAGCAAGCAGAAAGCACTTTCCAGAGCACTTTTAATTAGAGAAGTGTCCATTATCATTAACTGCTTTGGTTCAACCTCCCCATATCCCATCCCAAAGAGGTGGGGGGCAAAGTTTTCATATGCAGCTATTCAAACTCTGAGGAAAACAGAAGAATTTGAAAGGCAGTGCTATAAAGATAATTCCAAYTAAATTAGTATAAAATTTTAAACAAATGCTATATTGTATTCACAAACAACATAGACTTTTTCTGTCGACTATAAATTTTCAGAAACTCAGCACAACATTAGAGATATTGAAAGTCTCACGTCTGTATTCTGCTCTGTCAGGCTACAAAGATATCTATAAAGCCAGAGTAACTCTTGGCCTTAAGAAAATAGCACAAACATAAAACACGTGTCATGCAGTAGAGTCAAAAACAAAACCTGCAGATGAAACAGCTGAAATGCCCCAGTTTCAAAGGAATAAAGAACATGTAATTGTGGTAGTTTTGCATTTCTTGGTAGCCACTAATTTAAAACAGGAATAAAACCACTCTACATTCTACACAGTGTAGCAGGGGAAGAATGTCTGGAAATTCACTTATACATTAAGGGCAACTGAAAATTAAGCATCTTCAAGGTCCAAAAAATCATGATGTGAAGTGTCTTCTAGAAAAAAAAATATTTTAAGATAAGAAAGGATTATGACATCTACTCTGACCCTTTGAGTCATATAGGCAAGAATAGCGCCCAGTAATTCCTATCTTATAACCACAATTTGTGGTTGGCTTTTTTCATCTTTCCTGTTTTAAACAAGAAACCATCTTCACTGTGAGAGCATTTAACATCACATTATGGAACTGTGCAGTAGAAATCAGTTACAAGTAKCTGTACAGTTAATGACTAGCACACCCGAAAGAAGTTATATTTTCTAACTCGGGTCCACATCAGTTCATGAAAGTAAAAAAAGATTTCCAGCAGAACCAGATGTCTGACTTGCAAATCTGATTCCAATAGTTCTTCAGTACTGTTCTGAAGAAAACAGAAAAGTTTTAACAGTGGGCAAAAGTCAAACCTAAGCAATACCTTTAATTGGCAATTTAAGAAGGTAAAACAGAAATGGGCTATTGTGAAATTTAACTCAATATGTATTTGTGACTACCTTTGTCAGAGCAAATATAATCTATAGGTTACTCTGCTGCTCTCCTTTCTCTTATTCTTTATAAATCAGAAAATTAATTACCCAGAAAATGGTCTCCTGTAGTAGGAAGCCAAACAGGTTTAATGTATAATTTATATATGGAAATCTAGGTGTCAACACCGTGACAAATCATCAGATAAATATTTTTGATATTTTTGCAGTTAGATTTTTCTGTATCTGTCTCCCTCAAAGAATGAGCATGATACRGATTATCTCAATGATATGATGTTGGTTTGGTATGTGGAACTGAACCGAATTTTTAATTTTTTTCTCAGCTACAAATCAATCAAAATGAATGAGACTTTTGTGCTGTGTGAGAGAAGCTATTTTGATGCCATCCCTCACAGAGGGCCATTCACAGTGAGCGCACTAACATGAACAAAATAGAAATTAAACAGAATGAGGTTTTCCAACATCCACCTTGCCATCTGTGAGGGGACAATTTAAACTCCTATTAAGGCTGATTAGGGTGTTCTGAACATTCTCCCCTCATTTTAAGGCTACCATTGTAACTTAGTCCAGCCATTTCACAAAGGTCTATGCTTCAAGTGAGTCTTGGAAAATAGTTTTGCTTTGAAGCGCATTTCTAATAATAGTCTGAATTGATAACCATCTAAGGGGCACTTTGTAAGGTTCAGAAGCTCTAGATATTTCAAGTCTGACAATTGAAGCCAACAATGTCTCTGTATTGAGGTGCTTTCTACCATGGGTGTGTTAAAATAAGCAACACTTGAAATACTGATGGCAGTCCCACAACCATTACAGAGCTTTCTCAAAATCAGCTACCAAAAGTTATTGGAAATTTTGAATATTCAAACTTTAATAGATTTAAAGATAGGATAAGATCTTTGGCAGGGAAATGAGTGTTTGACGTATCTTTGTGACATTTCCATGTTGAGTGAGGAATCACTGCAGTTACATTTCCAAGATGAAAACGCTTTCTATCTTACACCAGCCTAACAGCTTCACCCTGTGGATGGGGAAAGAGTTGGAAAGCCACTTATCCAGAGAAAAGAGCAAGGAACTAAGCAGTCCTGTTTATTTCAAACCTCTTGAACTCAAAGCCAGTCAGTCAGAAACGACATTTGGAAGGGTTTTTTTGATGTTTCTTCCATCATTTTCTKATTTGCTTTTTAAGTCAACACACACATTCAGCATTCATAACAGCCTCTCAAAGGAGCTCCATATTTTAATTACATATTGCATGCAAACACATTCCTGGTTTCTTCTTTTTGGTTTTGGTTGTTGGCTTGCCACACTATTATCCTATTCCCTAGACATAGTCTCTTGGAGACTGTTTACTAGTACAGTTGGAAATTTAGCCTCATATGGTGTGCCTGTTTTGACATCACATCTTATTCACAAACAGCCCTTCATAACAAACTCAAATTCATGTAACTATCTCCTACTTCAGCCAGCCGGAAATATATAATGCCAAGTAAAGAAACTGCAACAGCACAGGCTTTTGCTTGACCGAGAGCAAGGAGTGGGGATGGCAGGTGAAATAAAAAGGCTTAGGAGTGGAGGGGACCCAAGCAAATTTGGTCATGGTACATCTGTTATCACTGACAGAACAGCGGCAGTGACTCCCGACTGAAATAGGCACTTCAAAACAATTCCCCTGACTCCATCACTAAGATACTCCCAAAAGAACAAACCGGCCTTGAGATACAAGGAGCAGGAACACGGTGCTTCTGCTGTCCCAGACTGTCATTTTGCCCATGGGGACAGCTGGCACTCATCCCTGTAATCTCTTCCAGATGCCTGCTGCACCACAGCCAGCCGCAAGCCCACCATCCCCAGTTCTGAAGAAAGGAAGGAGGTCACAAATCTTACTCTGGTTGCGCCTCGCTGTCTTTCTCAGCACAGCCTCCTCCATTCGTGCTTTTTCTTCCCTTTCCCTCCAGCGCCTCAGCTGCTCTTCTCTCATCTTGTAGAACAAGATCTGCTTTTGCTCTTCATTCAGCTCTGCCAGGAGCTCAGGGTCAATATACATATCACGCAAAATTTGCTGCAGCATGATGACTCCAGAAAAAAAAAAAAAAAGAGAAGAAAAAAAAAGAGAGAGACCTGCTTCCAATTATGCTCTCTACAGTGACAAAACCCCACTGATGGCACTCCAGAAAGCAAACTGCTGCAAAGGAGCTGTCCCACACCTGCCTGCCCAGGAGAGGTTTGATTCTTGCTCTGGCCCCTTTTGTGCAGGCATRTTCTGCTCCTTGTCTTTACAGGGACAGAGTTCTTTGTTTATCTCATCCTCCAAAGGTAGGGACAGGTGTCAAGTGAATGTAAGAAACAGGAACAGAAGAGGATAGGGGAAAAAAACATAAAATGAAAAGGCAAGGAGAAAAAATAAAAAGACACTTCAGTGCTCCTGACTGCAAGCCAGTAAAAATAAGGGATTCTTGATTGAACCCAGCAGCTTTGCTCCCTTGAGCAGAAGGAAATTCAACATAGAGAGTCTCAGGCTTTCAGGTCAAGCTGTTCCCTTCAGCAGCAATACACTCCCAAGGGTGTGAGCGTTGCCCAGGGGTTCAAAGTGATGTCATGGTTAAAGGTATCACCTACACCAACAATATCTATGTCACTTTGGGAACTGATCTCTCCTGATAAGAGAGGAGAAACGAGTTTGYATATTATTTCTCAGTCTAGCCTGCTAACTAGTCTCAACAGAGTAAGCCATGTGAGAGGTCATGGTAGTTACCTGGTGTTGACAAATACTGTCATGCAGCAAATTGTCTAAAATGCCTCTAAAATTAAAGGCAGATGTAATAAAAGCCACAAGAATCCTGTTATCACTTTATAAATAAATTAAAATTAATTAAACAAGACTAAGTTCTCAGCAATTCACACAGACTATGCAAGCCCGGATGTTAATTCATTTGCCACTTGGTGACTGCAGAAAGTTACAATGTTGCTCTTCCAGAAGATTATAGCTTTTCACCATGCAACAGTGAAAATTATCGAAATCAGTAAAAATAATTTTTCAGCACCAGGGCCAACAGCTGCTTAATTATGTAAAAAAACCCAATCCAACTCAAACCAAACCCCATCACACTGAAAAGCAAACCCTCTGCATTTGGGAGCCAGTTTTCACTGGGCAGGGATGGCACTTTGTGGGAAGGGGGCCACTTTCTGAGACAAACCAAGATGTGGCCTCTCAGAGGCCTAACAAAACACAGATCTCATCTGCAGGATGAGCCACATCCCCCTGATTGATGTTTACACAAGAAGGAAGGGAAAAAGCAGGCCTGTATTTCCTCACGAGAAACTTCCTTTATAGATAAGGAGCTGTCAAAGTCTTGTATGACTTCATGACTTCACATTCAAAAACATTGCTAATGCATCTGTTCATATATCCTTCTTTTGAGGTGTGCAAAATACTACTGTCCTAATTTAGGTAGAAAGTAAAACTTATATAAACCAAAACTCCAGGGAAGACACTGTATCACCTGGAAGAACAAAGCCAAAGRTTATGCTTGAATGATGCCTTCAGCTGAAACAGGATTTCAGAACCCATCATGCATGGGCTTTAAAGAGTGTAGTCCACATGCTACTCTGCAATTCAGGATCAGTCTTATGTACATATTTTCTTTCATAAAACAAAATATCTTTATTATTATTATTATTTAAGAAATACATCTTGGCAAGAAAGAAACTAGAGTAAGAAAGATTTTGTTATGCTTCTTTATTTTACTTAGTCAGGTATAGAAAGGGGAGACCCTGAGGGAGTTGGCTTTTGTTTCTCTGCTTTTATCTAATTATATTAGAGCTGTGGCTCCACATTTTGGCACTAATTGAAAAAGACTCGCCTTTGCAAAGGCTTCAGGGCAAGCAGTTTCACTGTTTTACTCATTTGTCATCATTCTTATTTTATTTTGCTTGACTTCACAGACCAGAAATTAAATCCTGATCAGAAGCTATCACAGTGCAAAGAACAAACTCTTCATCATGGATTATGTGCATTTAAGCATGATAAGTAGCATCATTTCTGAACTGTATTCAGCTGTAGAAGTAGCTCAGGATGGAGATACAAGATACAAGACAGAATGCAAACAAATATTCAGGCAGCTCTTTGTAATGTTCAATGAGCAACCACACAAGAAAAACAGCAAAAGAGATTAAATGACACCTCATGAACAACCCATTGCCTTAAGATTACTCACCAAAAACATTTGAGGAAGGTAACCAAACGATCAGGCGGAATCAATCYATGTGGGAATTATTTTTTTCTTAAAAAAATTAAAAAGTCACATGTGGAAGTGTTATCATCTAATCATARCAGCAAATCTGATCAACTTCCTTGTCGTAGATTTTCTTTGGGTTGCAGCAATCCCAAAATAAAAAACTGGAAATACAAAGGAGAAGTAAGGAAGATAAAGAAACATCCTATCCTGTGTAAGCCAACATCCAASAGAAGTAGAAACAAACATCATAAATTTTGCCATTAATTTCTTGTCAAAGATGATAAAACTCTGCTTCATAACACTTGGTCTTCAAACTCTTACATGGGTGGCAGTTTTTCATCATCTCTCTCTCTTTGCTTTCACTGGTAGCTAAGTTTGTTTTAAGAATTACATTCCTTTATGGGATGGAAAACCCAGGGGATCAGTAGAAAGAAGTTTTTTCACCAGTCCCTTCTTTTCCCTTACTAATTAACATTTGATTTGATCTGATAACAATCTGGAAATGGAGTGAATGGAAGGAGATAGCTGGTTCCCCACCTGCAGATCCCAAAGGCATAGAGAACCTCAGTCATGTGAGTAAACACTAGGCATCCCATGTTCCACTTACCAGAAAACACTGATGGGCAGAGGGTGTTCCCAGAAATATATGCTTTGAATATTTTGGGTCACTGAGGTATTTGGCCCAAACTAGGCCTAGGCTGTTGTCTTCATCAGGAGCTAAAGCTCCCTCATCAAGAGCTGACAACACCCAACCCATCTATGCTGAGCACCTTGCAGGATATGAAAGCATTTGACAGCAGGTCTACCTTCCATATACCTTTACCAGAACACAAGCACTAAGAAGCAATAAATAATTCAGACAATTAAGTTTGTAAGTCAGTAACCACTATTCCAGTACCTCAAATTTCTTCTGCATCTGACATAAATCCTTTCAGAATCACATTTCTCCTCTCTGAAGAAATACCCTTGAAGAACTAYTAGAAAATCATTAACGGACCCCTTTGATACAGTCAGAATGACCCCAACGTGCACTAAAAGGAATAAAAGAAACCTGACTACACAAAATGTATTCACCTGCCCCCTTGTAATAACCATCAGGAAGTAGATGGACTGCAGGAAAATTCTCCCCKTCATTCTTTTTCCAGTCTAGTTTATTTTCAAGCCTCTCCACTTGCTTTCCTGCCCACAGTGATGAAGCTTCTTAAGAAGCCAGTTTCCTTACTAGCAGTCCAAATGTAAGAACCTTCCTGACTAGCAGTGATCCTTTATCTGGAATGAAACCATATTTGTGTAAAAGCATTCTATTTCTACGCTGCTTGTCTTCCTTCCTGTGGAGGCTTCTGTTTAGATGTTACTTCACATCCTTCCTTTAGCAGTTTGTTTTCAAGCCCACTCCCACAACACACAGAGGTGTCACAGGCAGCTGCACAGCTTTGCTTCCTGCTCACCCTCTTCACTAAGAGCAAGCCAGACATTCAGTTCCTCTGCGAAGGATCATCTCTAGAATGACATCAGGTAAAAATTAACAAGATTTTGATGTGACATGTCTGACAATCAAAGATTCAAAGAAAACAACATAGTTAAAGTCAAAAAATTAGAGGTCACAGATTTCCTTGCATAACTAAAAACAGATTTTCTAACTCTGAACCTCTCCTATCAGAGGGAGAAAAAGAAAATAGTTATTCTCTGCTTTGAAGACGTAGTCCTTAAAGAGATAAAAGAGCTGCTTCTCTCTTTGCTATCCCAGTGAACCTGTTGTCTGTGTATGAAATGTTCCCAGCAGTATCCTATGCCAAATCAAAACTCTATTTTTAGCCCAGTAGACACTGATTCTCATTATAGTTCACATTTCCACAAATATTCCAAATACATAGATGGAATTATCACAAAGAAATTATCATGATCTCTCCTGATTTCTCAGAAAATTAAGCAAATCTATGAGGTCCAAAGCTCAAAAAGCAACCTTGAAGAAACAGCAAACCTACTGTAAAAACTCTTGCTATTCCTAGGATTAGCTCATATTTTGTAAGGAATGAGCGTTGCAGCTACAACAAACATAGAGTTAGAAAGCTGAGGGATAGGAGACAACTTAGACAAGACACAAAATAAAACTTTCATTGCAAAATAATGATTTTCTCTCTTCCCTTCTTTTCCCAGACCTGATTAATATATGGATGAATTAATGACTCAGAAGGGCAGGGAAATTTGAAGTAAGGATGCCCACTTCCTGACTGTGGCCATCCATCATCTTTCCAGCCTTCTTGGGAAGCATTTTGAATAGTTTAGAAGGACAATCAACTCTCCATCGCTTTTCTACCTTGGTTACCCCTAGCTAAGCTAAAATCATTACTGAAACACTACAACTCAACAGCCTATACACAAAATAAAAGTGGCTACTAATGCAGTTCTTTGTTGGCAGTCATTAYCTTATGATAATTGCCACACAACTCGATGCTCTAATTAGTAGCAGCCTCTGCAAGGAGCTCAGAGCTGTTTAAAATTTAAGTTTGGAGTTTCCTTTAATCTTAAATGGCATCTTCTGGGACTAGACACACTGTGTCCCACCTCTGGCATAGCATCTTTCTGCCTAAGCACTCCTCAGCACTGCCACTAGAATTCATCTGCCAGGGCAGGGGGAGGGCGATAAAAAGACACAGAAAAACATTTTAATTCCATTTTTTAAGAAAGTGGGAAGTTCTTAATGGGCTAAGGCCTGCAAGTCTCTTCATCCCTTTTCCTCTGAGCATGTGCATCTTCCATCTGCTGAACTGAACTGCCAGCTCACTGGCAATGCTGATTATTGCTGAGCCAGCAGAACGGCATTTTCATTTGGATTTTATGACACAGCCATATAATCTACTTCAGCCATGTCATTTACATAAAAATATTGTGCTATAACCTAYACATTAGAGGGAAAGAGAGGGCTGTAATGCATCTCTCTCCTTAAAGAAAGGGACATGATCAAGAGAAAAACCCCAGTAAACAGAAAATGTGGTGATCATGTTTTCCAGACTGTGAATTCCATGGTCTTAATCAATTTTTTGTGGTTTGTGTCTTTATATTTTTCATTTTTTAAGAAGCAGCAGCGTGCAGCATCTTAATTTTTCAAGTCCTGCTGTGTCAGCATCAAAAGGAGAACAGTAGAACCTGGAACTGAATGGTACAGGAGGGAGCTGACCACATAGAAGGGGTAAGGTAAAATTAACATTTGTTTGAGTTCTCCTAAATGCTACAAATCTGTCGCTACRAAAGCAAATACGCTTTGGCACTCCCCATAACAAACTAGTCTTGTGTCTGATTTGCAAGTTGCTGTTAATTAAAAGCTGGAAAAAAACAAAACCAAYTGAGAACCATCCCTTTCCCACCTCCTCTATCACAGATGGGTGCAACAAAACCTGCTTGGTTTTACTCCACTTCCATAGTCAAGTCTGTGGCTCCCTCTAAGGGCTGAAAGGAGTTTCTCAACAGCACAATCTGCAGCTGGATCAGAACGATTGTTGCCCTGAACCTGCTATTCCATTACAAAGCATCACACAAAGCAAGGATGAGGGTATGTTTTTCCAGACCTTCCTTTTCCCTTGGGAGCTAGTATCAGTAAAGCAGACTACAACATGTTTTAGAGCATGGGCAGGCTTTGCATGCTCATCATCTTCTCTGTACTGGTTCAAGGTTGCTATATCTACAAGGCACCGTGTTAATTAGAAAAAGAAAAGAGAACAAAAAATTTTGATATATGTATAGCAAAATAAGAATTAAATAGATAGATTAAAACCTTATCTTAATGAAATGAAATTCAGCAGGAGAGCTACGAACCAATCCAYGAGAAAAGATGTCTTACACAGTCAGTCATACAGCTGTAATGCATGCTAACTTGGGATTTTAATGGTGCAATGAAGATTTACAGTGGCAGGAGTCTCATCAGATAGATGGGTTTTGGTTGTTTTTATTTTAATCAAATCTGTTATTCCTCAGTCCCACACAGAAATCAGACAATCACAAATATAGATAGCAGTGACAGTAGGGAAAGCAAAGGGCTGGGAACTAGCCCACAGAAAGTAGTATTTGAAGTCCAGGGCTGCAGAGAGTAGAGCCATCTGTCATTACCCCACTCTCCCAAGGTTAATTCTGTACACTGCAACACTACTTKCCCTTCAGAAGAAGCCACATCACTGATTACTTTTGCCTGGCAGAGTGGCAATCCTACCCAGCAAGATGACTTTAGCTCTGTCCCTCCGTGTTCCGTGCCACAGCTGTCGTACGCACAATTACACTGGAGCCTGCAATGCCTTCAGGGGTCAGCACAATTTGTTAAGAGATTTGGGGAGCTGAGGGAAAAGTGCAGCCCTGCAGTTCTTCTGCAAGCTGATAATAGATATTTGAAATTCTGACCTGCCTTACAAAGGTCTGAGAAGTATATAGAACAATACATACTTGATGTTAATTGCTATTAATACACTAAGAATAGCAAGGCACAGCAAAGAGCTGGCAAGTCCAATCACAATTTTTCAAATGGAGAACGAACCACCCACTATTAAAATAATTCAGAGTGAAGGCTAGTAAAGTAACCAAACAGAAAAAAAGCGCCAAGATTCCTTGACAGAGTTCATCTGAGAAAAAATGGTAAACAGGCTTGAGAGCAACAACTAGTGTTCCATAAGCCAGGCACTGCAGAGAGATGCTTTGCAGGGAAGAGGCAGAAGAATGATGCAAAACATTCCCATACACTGCAGTTAACTACAACAGAGTTCTTGGTACTTCACCAGCCTCTCACTGGGATTGTGCTGTCCAATTCAATCGGTGTATATCTCATTCACCAAACAGTAATCAAGCTCTTCAGGTTGGACCCTCAGCTACAAATGGGGTGTACTTGGTTGGCAGGCAGAGGCTCTACTTAGGAAGCAATTACAGCTCACTAAATGTCTGTAGAGATCTAGCCTTAACAGATTAAAAGGCCCACAGGCAAAAGCCTCCAAGGAATTTCTTAGTTCAAAAAGATATGCAGAATGCACTGCCTCCTGCTCTCCTGTTTACACTTCCTTGCCCATGTCAGGCCCTGATGTTATCCTGCCCTGTATGAGACACAGCATGTGCTTACACTGCACACTGCAGGCCAGCTTTGTGCTGTTTAGGTACAAAATACATCAGTTCATCTGTTTCTCAGCAGAAGTCTCCATAGCTGAAGGAGGCCATCCATGACTCTTCAAAGCAGAACTGGCTGCCTTTCAACCCTGGAGTGATAGGTTTTTCTTAAGACTCTCCACACCTTTTCTTTTTATCGATTTACCTCGATCTGATCTTTATAATGATCTGTTAACCTAGGAGGAAACTCTAAGTACAGACAGCTGCCTAAAGAATAGTGCTATGGTCTGCTCTTCTTTCCCTGCCCCATAGCACACACCTTCCTTTCCAGACCSACCTGTCTACATAACAACAGGATACTTATCTTCAAGCAAGAATTTAGTACTCTCCTTTACAAGAATTATTCACTTTGTGTATCTGCAAAGCCCAAGAGACCTTTGAATTCCATGACCTAATTGCTACGTGAAATTATTCCAGCATTTGGTATGTTTTCAGTGAAATTCATTACAGTAAGCTACCCAAGAGATACCATGCTCTAAATTATGCGAGTTTCTTCTCTCAGATACATATTAACGTATGAAAATGCTCAGTAAGTTCACTTTTTTCCATCTAACCATAAGTGCATCAGAACGTATCATGTGAGAGCTAATTTTCTTTGATATACTCCCTGGTACAATTTAGCTGCATTATACATAATGCAGCAGTCATAGCATATCAACTTCACATCATATTAGACACTGCATTATGGCAGCTAGATTGATTACTTGTGTAATTGAAGGCCACCAATAGGAAAATTTTTAATCATTTAAGCAACTCATCAGGTTTATATACAAAATGTCTTGCTTTAGTGGCACCACACAAGTGACTTACTTTCAGGGCATAGCATTTTCACCCACTTAAGCCACTTCTTATTCCTGTCATCTTTGTTGGCAATAAAATCCTACAGATTTACAAAAGGCAAAGCACAATCTGAATGCTGACTATAAGGGATTTCTTTTGACTATCAGACTCCTGTTTGCAAGAGCTGATCAACAATCCAGCTCAAAAAAAAGCAGTTTTGTTTCTGGTGGGGTTTTTTGTGGGTTTGCTCCATTGTTTTTTTGGGGAGTTTTTAATTTTAATATTTCACTCACCATAAGAAGCCAGACTTTTCTTTGTTTTCAAGGGTCTCATAGAAAAATCCACAAACACTTTCGGCATCGTATTGTTCTTTTAATTTCAGCTTCACTTGCTGCCAACCTCCTAAAGTAGCAAAACCTACTGCAAAAAGTGCAAAAAAGTGCCTAACTTTCTGCTGCAGATCATATTCAGCACTTTCCATGTCTTGACACTGAGGTGCTGTTCAAAAGTTTAAAAAGCAGTACCTAAAGGATTTTGAAAATCCTTCTCTTTTACTTGAAGTCTTATTAAGACCTTCCCCACTACTGTCACATACAAAGAACAGCTCAGGACATTCCTGGAACTTACTTGATTTTTATTTTTTTTCAATTCTAATCATCTTCACAGTTCCAAACCACAAAACCTGGATTAAGCCCACCAGATCATTTTCACAATACGAGCCTTCATAGCTTTGGCATTCATGTCTGTGCTCCACCTCACCTGACAGAAAATACCTTCTTCAAAGCTATTTGCAAAATTATGACAGATCCAAGTTTCACAATAGGCATGTAACCCTATCAATCCCTTATGGCAGACTTAAGAAGTAAGAGCAGCTCTATTTCATTCTCTCTGCCCTTGTCATAGCCTCAGTCATGAGAATCACCTCCTCATTCTTTTCCAACAGTGCCACACACTGCACATCTSCAAGCATCTATTTTCTCCTTTCTTCGAAGTTTCTGCATTTTATATTTAACTGTTGCTTCCTGCACTAAGCCTCTGCCCACTGTCAGCAGTTACTGCCTGAGAAAGACAACCAGCTCAAGCAAATTCATCCCTGCTCCTTTCACTGCAACAGAGGACTGCAGTGTCTTTGTGGTATCCCTATTTTTCTTCTCTCTCACTGCTACCCATATGGAACATCAGCAGTTAGGATCTCTTCCATTCCCTGCAAAGCATTTGCAGACAGAAACTGCTGTCAACTGCCCTCAGAAATCTGGAGTAGGGCTCAGACCGAGTTACCAAAGGATGCTCCAGTCACAGGCATAGTCATGCCTGCAATTGTCAGTCTCCAGCTGAAAGCCACCCACACATGGCTGCGAGCTGCCTATAGGTCCATTTCTGTTACAACTAGAATAACCAGAGCTCCTTGAACTTTGTTAGCACATCACTGATTCAGCTCCTGTCATATTTTTAGGAGTCTGATGCCTCATACCAAGGTTTACTTTTTCCAGTCCTCTCCTCACAATTCCAAAGGCCAGGCCAGGCTGGCACACAATCTCATGGCCATTGTCTGTGCAGCCAGTAGCCCAGCTCTCCTTGCAAGTCACAAAGCTGGGCTGGTGTTGCCCTTGAGTGTAGTGCTAGCTCCCTGCTAGAGCTGCTAGCTAGAAAAGATCATTTATTCCTCATGAGAGCGAGCAAGCAGAACAGCTGCTGAAAGTAAAGGTGAGGCCCAGGGAACTCATCTCACAGTCAACATAAACTGCACCGTGGCTCTAAGTGTGAACTATGGAGGAAGACCTGGTCCCTCTGATTTGACTGGTAAAATGTGATTTATTTAGTAGAGGTGGGAGTTTTTATATTAATACTCTTGGGAGTTTCAACTCACTCATCCAGTAGGTTACATCTTATGGATACAAGCGGTTCCCTCAATTAAATTATACTGATAATCATTAGTCTCTCAGTGAGATGAGTCATAYGCGGACATGAAGCAGGTTAGTGAGAAGTTTTTAACTTTTCACTACTGGCACCACAAACAGTTCTTTGCAAACTAGATTAACCATCAATTCTGATCACTAGAGTGCTTCGGTGAACCACACAAAGCCACCTCATTTTCACCTATGAAATGCAGAAAGGTCATACATCTGTTACATTCAGCCTTAAGAACAAATGCTACAGGGATAACTGGGTGAAGGTATAATGGCCTGTGATGATCAGAATGATCCAATAGTCCCTGCTGGCTTATTTACTATGAATCCATAAACTCACCCAAGAGTGAGACAGACCGCTCCTAAGTGGAGTTGTCATCAAGCAGTACAAAGAAGTCAGTACTTAAACAGGAAAAATGCCAGCACGCACTGGAGCAATGCAGGACTTGTACTGAACATTTTATCTTTAGTCTTTACTTTATTCATATAAAGTAATAATCCTTGTAACCATAATTATTATAGAAAACAAGGGAGCTTATTGGATTTGCCTGCAGATTTGTCACCAGCAGAGACTCCCTACTTTGTTGGCCCAGCTGTTAAAGAAAATATAGACTGAAGCAAGCATTTAACTTTATGCTGTACAGTCAACTTTAGTGAAATCAATGGGATTAGCTAGACTGTGCAATATTAAAGAGCTTTGTAGGTCACTGAAGAAATGGGATCAGACACTGCATCTTCCCTGAAAAAAGCACAGTAACTACCAGGGACTATTACATGATATGTAGGGGAATAGGGTAACACAGGCCAAATTCTTACCCCAGATATAGCTCTTTGGAAGCCACAGGGACAATACAACCAGTTTAGCTATCTTCCCATGGACACCCCATGCCAAGGGTTGTGCTGCTCCATACAGTCTATACAGCAGCTCACAAAACCAAGCAAACATTTGGCTGAAAGGCCAGAAAGCTACAAGGCATCAGCAGGACACCACAGAACAGGGGGCTTATTTGGAGAAAAGATGCATGTACCCAGGTCCCTTTGGGCCAGAAAAAAAGTAGATAGAGCACTATAACAACCTTGAGGCTTCTCTAGGAGTTTGAACTGCCCCAACTCCACTCCAGGCCCTTCCCACAGATCCCAAGGTTATACAAAGAGTTTGGCTCAGCTAAACAGAAAACTGGTCCTGGAGATTGTCTTTTACTGCAYTTTCTCCCTTTTTATTTAGCCTGTTTTCCCATGATTCTACAGAAATGCTCAGAGACCATATTTCTTTAGTTCTTGTTGTTCCATTACAAAAACGCTGCATTAAAACTTATTTTCTGGAAATAAAATCCAAAGTAGAGCAAGATRGTCAATATTTGTGTTCTTTAGTAGTGATACTACAAACATTCAATAGCTAGAACAAGGACTAAATGCCTATTTAGAAAAAAAAACAAGCTGCAGAGGATGCAGATGGTTGATACAGGAAGTCAGTTTAAGGTCAGAGCTGAATTTAAGGTCAGAGCTGACTTTAAAGAAAGAAGGAAAAAGGAAAACTAACTGTTACAAACTAAAAATAAAATAAACAGACTACACTGTTTCAATAAAGCAACATCCCGTATTTTAACCACTAATATATCATTGTGATCTAGATCTTCAATCAGAAATTATGCTGGACAGGCGGAAATTGTGAAATTGCAACCAAGGATCTCCATGATGTTTGACTCCCAGAAATTCATTAACTTCCAGACTTACTATGGTCTATTCTTCATTATGAACAAATTCCCTTTTTTTTTAATTAAGCAGCAGGTTGAATACAAAGGCAGTTCTCTGCTACTGGTATATCATTGTGTCTTGCAGCTCTTATATTTCAACAAAATAGCTTGTGCCATTAATGATATGCAATCTTCTAGAGAACAAAGATATTTTGTGCAAAATCATATATAAGGATACATTTCTGTATTTACACACTCCTTTATCACACAAGTATTGTAAAAAATCATATATGCAACTCCACTCAAAAGAAAAAACCCTAAGTTCATAACTTTACATCTAATAATATCTTGTCAGCACCAAAGTGGAATGAGATGAAGAAAATCCACAACAATCTCAGAAGAACACATGCAGTTCTGAGCATCATAAATACTTGCACATATCCTTCCTTCACCTTTTCTCTTTTTAAGTTCATGAGTATGAGCAACAAATCTTTTTTGTGGATTTACAAGGCATTTTACAGGCTCTTCTATGCCCTACAAAGCCAGAAGTTCAAGTAGTTTCAATCATTTCTGGTTTTCTTTAAAAAAAAATGCAATTTTTAAAATTTCCAAGCCATTTTATAATACTACAAGCAAAATGCACATGCCCTCTGAACAAAGAAACTGCCGGATTGCTTTGCTGCTCTTCAGGTATCTAAGAATAGGCAATTCTCCACTCAAATGATGYAGAAGAATATTTCATTTCAGGAATCTGTCGCAAGRAACAAGCATGCTTGGGTTCTCTGTGTCTTCTAGAGTCCCTCCAAAGGTCAGCTGGAATGATCTTCCAATATCCCTAAGCAAGGACTCCAGTCATTTTTTATACAGCTGTAGGACCTATCTGCTTCATTCTCTTGATATTACAATATCCACTGCCTCAGGAGACAGAGAGCTGGAAATAGAGCACCTCAAGTCAGAATTCATTCAGTGGGCTTTGAATCTGTCTCTTGAGCCTTCGTGTGTGCARCTGAAGGAGAACTGGCCTAAAAAAACCCCAGCTATTAATGAAAACTATAGGAAGCAAACCCTCAAATACTCAGAGGGCCTGAGAAAGAATTGACAGCAAAAATTAATCTCAGCACTGCAGAATTTCCTCTGATCTCCATTATAAAATGAAAAAGAACAGCAGGATTTATATAACAATAGGTAATTAAAAAGTGGCATGGAAGATATTGAATATTTCACTAATGTTAGTTATTAAAGTGTTGTTTGAATTCTGCAGTCAAATACACGAGTTCTCTGAGCCTGACAGAGATAAAGGACAAATAACTGAATCTAATGCCTGCTTCTAAGCCTTTTCCCTGAGCAATAAATGTACTAATTGCAGAAAGGAGGATCTAGCTTCCCTTTTGTGCTCTACATGTTGTCACACATGGACAGAAATAATTAGCATTTATCAGAATGATTTTGACTAAAAGTAGTTCAGTGAAAGTCTAAGTATTTTGGAGACTTATCAATAAACATTTCATTACGAAAGGCTGGTTGGGGCTAGATCTATCTCTGAAAGTGAGACATTCTCATTGCACTGGCCCTAATATTAAAATGTTCGATGTACCTGGATGGATTCTTATTTAAAACCTACTCTCAGCAGACAGTAGGCAGAACAGAGATGTGKGCATTAGCCCATTCCCAAACCAGCTTTAGGAGCCTAGCTGGATACCTATGCAGTCTTCTAATTGAAATACCAAGGTTTCAATTCCAGAGATGACATCCCAGTACAGCTCTGGTTGTGGAAACACAAAAATGAAGCTGAAATCTTCCCCATGTAAAAGAAAATGAAATGTCAAAACCTCAAAAAACTTTTCTGAAACCAAGCTGGTGTTATGCAGCCAGCTTCTATTGTGACACATGTTATGAGGCAAATTATCTTTTTACTGAACCAGACGGGAAGAATGAAAAATCTATAGCTAATTTAAAATCTGCCTGGTACACACAATATCCACACTATGCATTTTCCAAATGCATACTGGCAGAACAGTTCTCATAAATAAGGGATCTGCTCAGTTGCCCTCCAGATCGTCACTGATATTCCCTTAACCATTGGTTAGTCTCTAAAAAATTTCATTAATTTTCTCTCAGAAAGTTTCTTACCAAGGTCCTGAGGGAAAAACGATTTGAAAGTAAGTTAACATGAAAGGACATGACATCTCCCAGCCTCAACAAAGCTAGGGAACCTATAAAAAAGTTCATATCCCTTCTCTCTTTTTTTTTAAACCTTTCTTTTTTCACAYGAATAAACTCTTACAGTTAACCTCTGACAACCTAGAATTTCAACTATGCTATACATTACAGCCAGAGAAACAAGGAATGGAAATCTGGCTTGTATTCATGGTAATAAAGGATTCCTAGGAAAATAAAGTTGCAATGATTCGTAGTTATACTTGTCCTTTGGTCACACAGAGCCCCAGCTCTCACCCAGCGAGCAGAGCTCAGGAGCACGCACACCGAGATTGCATAGGCTTTGCTGCCTTAATGCACTCCACAGATTTCTAATTCACTACAAGTACACACTGCCTAACTACTAAGGCCTCAGTACCCCAGGGAGAGAGGCAAGTATAAACCCTGCTTTAACCCCTTTAACGAARACCTGCAAAGAAATAACTCTCAGCACACAGCAGTTCAGACACAGCTCCACGTGTGCGAGTCTGCGCCACGGCCCTTCAAGCAGCCTGAGGACTTCCACAGGCAGCAGCTCCACAAACCCACCAGACTTCCACACAAACACACAACAGGCTGCATCACAGTGAACCTGTGTGTTGGTCCACGAGGACTGAAGGGCAAGACTGACAAATCAGAAAAGCGACTCAAGAGTGTGAATGACCTACTGGACTGAAACCACAGAAACTATTTGTCCCCACACCACTCCTTAAAATGTTGCAGAAGTGAAGGATAGTAAATCCAAAGCCAGTGTGCATGGAACAGAGTTACTCTTCAGCACAGAGTGATTTGGTCATCATCCTGACACTAACGGTGCTTATGCCATGAAGGAAACCTGAATTTCTTCCATGACACTGTTCCAGCACCAAACAAGGCTAGGAATAGTGTTTTGAAAACTCTGGGAAGAACCAGCATGTGGGCCTCATGAACTTGACTCACACAAAGTAAGAAACCAGAGCACTGCAGTGTTACCACCAACTTGAATCTTCACACGCAAGCTTCTAGACTAAGGTTAAATTCTGCCAGGATCACAAACTATCACATCTATTCCTGTTAGTCATTTCTTTGCTTTCCAGAATCATCTCTTAGCAATGAGCACTGAAATGACTGATATTTTTAACCTGCCTTTTCTTAAAAAGGGAAGTTTCTTTCTGGTTCCTAAAATCACAGACTTCAATTCCATCAAGTCTCTGTCCATCACAGGAATCTCCAGATAAGCTCCTTTGAAATGTGAGTCAAGGGAAAGGCAGGATACGGTGGTGGTTTTTTCCTCAGTTGAAGACACTCAGGCTAACTGACAGGCATCTTATGTGTTCCATTTGGTATTTTTATTCTGTACTAAAAAGCATAAAAATCTGTGGGTGTATGTATATTTTTATTGCACCAGCACCACACAAAACAGAAAGCAAGAAGTGGTGCATAAAAATTGCAGCAAGGGAGAACACAGACAGACAAAACTATTGAAAAATAAATAGGCTTGAAAGATTTAGATACTTCATGGATGTACAGAAAAGGACACCTGAAATACTACTGAGTGTCACTATTATAAGAGTTGCTGCTTTTAATTAATTAGGAATACCAAGGTGAGCCAGTCTGAAAGTGAAATAAGAGTGTTCCAATGAACTACTGCCTCAGTTTGATAAAGCTATGAATTGTAATGTCCAGACAAGATTTTGGGCATCTGATTCTCATAAGATTTAAGGTGTACTGAAAAAAAAATGCTTGAAAAGAAGTAGCAGTGACAGCAACAATTCATACACTTATTGAACAAGTCTTTTTTCACCATCAAGAAACATTCCACTCAATTTGAGAATATGACCATTAAGTATATCCCAAAAAAACCCCTGASCAAACTGCCAGAACGCCAAACATCGCCCCAAGATATGCACGAATTCTGTCTCTAGCATGTGCATAGGGACCAGAGCGCTCCACGTAAAATGGCAGCTTGTCCTGGATTTGGTGACATCTGTAGTCTACTCAGGCCTGGAGTGACCAGAGAACTGTAAAACACCAAGAAATACAGGACAAACAGCATGCTCATATCACATCCAAAATGCACAGGAACATGTAGAGTAAATCTAGTGCACAATAAGATGTGTGTGCTTCTTTTCAGGAAATCTTGGACAGAACTCTGGTAGCTGTAATTACATATTTTTACATATAAGAACACATAAAGATTTCCATAATAACTCAGAAGTGTACCTCTAAACTCAATAATGGTATTTGCTAAAACGGATTCCCCGCAGTACTTCAGAGCAATCTGACTCGCAGAGAGTAATAAATCTTTGATGTCCTCCACGGAGCTCGAGCAGCACTGCAGCACGCAGGGAGAACTGCAGCCACATCTCTCACAGCACTGTGATGCTGTGCACTACTCCCTGCGTGCTGATGCGTCCCCATGAAGAGGATGGGGCTCGCTGTGCACCTCAGTGTGCTGCTGTAGATCAGCCTCTTTGCAATTCGCTCCCCAGAGCGCTTTACTGAAGCACCACCACAGGCTCCAGCTTCTCTCCGTTATGCTCACCCTCTGCTCCAACTCCTCCACTTTCCCTTCTGTTCTGTTAGGTTTATTTTCATCACAGTTACAAAAGTTTCGTGCTGAGCAAGTAAAATGATAGCTCCTTTTCTAAAAATCTTTTGATGTTTCCCAAAAAAACTGCATCTACCAGACCTGTGAACCAGACTAAAAATACCCTTTCACTAGTATTCAAAGGCAGACAAGAAAAACTACTATACATGAAATCAGTGTACATTCCCCAATGTAGAGAGACTTTTCCAATAAATCTTTTTCTGGTATTTTACTGCTCAGATCAACACAGGTACCCACTGTTCACTTTCCCCCCCCAGAAAGAGGACAGTTTACTTGAATCCACAATCAAATGAATCATCTTTCCAGCTTGTAAAAAATTAAAGCAGCAAATTAACCCTCAGATGGCGAGATATATCGCACTGCAGAATATTAGATTAATTTAACTTAAAGCAATCCATCAACTAAGGAAGGAAGAAAGACTCATCCATTTATTCTAGATAATTTCTTTTGCTGAAAGGAAGCTTTTTTATTGGTATCTGCAGAGAAAGTAATTTCTCCATGTCTATCAGTCCTGCGATGTGCCTAGAAGAGGAGGCATAAATACACCTCAGGTCTCTCAGGTRGAGGCCCAGCTTTACCTCAGAAGCTGTAGAGGCACAGGGGATGTCTCAGTCCCAAGCACATTGTCCCTCTCAGCAGTGCTGACCAGTTAATGCTTCACCAGAGCTGAGCTTGTTCCTCACCTGAGGAACAGAAACACTGCTGGCTCCTCTCACTGCTTCTGCCACTGATCCTCTACCAGGTTACTGATGAGGTACCTTTTGATTTTTCAGTTTGGGTGCAAACTTTGCCAGTGCAAAAATTGCTCCCTGTGCATTTATTTGTACAGCACGCAGCAAAATTAGCACCTGATGCTGGTAAGAACCTTGTGCAGTGTCTCCTACAACAAATTTGCAGGATTATATGCAAACAGAGCATTTTAGCTTGACAGTGCTGTTCTATAAATTTAGATTCCCATACCATCTTATTTTGTCATAAGCTTTGAAACTGATTAGTTTGCGTATAAAAATCACAGTTCATTTGGCACAGGATTTCCATACCTGGCTGCTTGTCAGTGCTTTGTGCAGTGTTATGAACCTCTGTTTCCCCATTAGTATTCACTGCAGCAAGATGATGAACGACACTAAAGATGTGTTTATCTGATGTGATTTCTTACTTGTCTTCACCCATTTACCATATACCTCATTTTGTTTCCTTTGTTGCCTTCAATCTTTTACCAAGGAAAGCTGTTAATATTTTTTTCATTATTACTGCTTTCTAAATATCCATGAGCTTAATCCAGTTTCTTTGAAAAAAATTCTTATTGACTTCAAAACACACTGGAACTGGCCCCTATGGAGGGTGAACATGCCTGGCTGCCTAATGCTGCAGTAACACCACCTACTCATCCCCTCTGGTTTTTGTCTCTTTTGGGGCTTCACACTTTGCCAAGTCTGCCAATAAAATGCTAACATTTACCCCTCTTGCTTGCATTTCAGAAATAGCCCAATGTCTGCCCATGCTGACAGCATGTGGCAATCCTGCCTAAGCCTCAGTCTGCACCCTGACCTCAATAAACAGCAGTACCTTTGATACCCAAAAGCCGAMAAGAACCAGCTCATCTTGTCAATCTCTGAACCAGCAGGAAGGTCTCATTTTGTGACATGCAGCTTAATCCATGACTGATCTTGGTCCCTTTTAAGCATCAAGCACACATGCTGTATTTCTCCAGCATCTGTAGGAAACATTTTTTTCTGAATGCAACAATGGAAACACATAATGCAATACACACGAGAATTTTCCCCATTACAAGATGCAAGGTAGCAATCTTTACCTTAGGACTTTTATTTTCCTATTCACATGCAACTTTGCAAGAAGTGTCATTTCAATTGGAAAAAAAAAAATGCCAGAAAAGAATTCAGCTCATCCTCCCTGTCCATAAGCCCAGCCAAAGGGACCAGCTTTTTAAYTATCGAGCAAGAGAGTCAGTAAAACATCTCCACCTCCTTAACAGGATCCTCAGGCTCCAAACTCATTATCAGATTGCTTTTTAAGAGTCAGCAAATTAAACTCCCTCCAGCGTTATAATCACCACAGTGATTATAATTCTATGGTGCAGTGAAGTTTTAGGACGTTACAGACTTGGAGCCACTGCTACTACCACAAACACTGCAATACACAGCCCCCATCAAGCAGCACCACGCTGGGAAGCTCAATCTGCTTACTGGAACAATCTTTAAATAGTATTAACTGGCAGACAGCATTTCCTCTAACTCAGGCTGCAGCAACACTAGGGGGTTGTAATGCATCCTGAATAGAACACAGCACATGCTTCATAAGCTGTCCTATAACTGGCTCTTATTTATTAAAGGTTCAACTCTCCCTTAAAGTGGGCTTAGAAAGGCAATAGAAAAAAAAAAACAAACCCTGTACAGTTTTTCAAACTATTGCTTTTTTTATAACCATTACAAAAAAAATTGAGAATATTTAAGAAAACATTCTACTTGATCAAAAACAGTAAGCCAGAGATGGCACCTTCAGGGTCTAATGTTTTCTTTACAGAAAATAAAAAATACTTTTATGTTTCAGCCACAAATTTGAAAGGTGAGTGTGAAGAATAGAAAGGGTTTGGACCATGCTTTCTCAAGTGTCTAGCACTCACCAGGTGAGTCCAGGAAGAGATAAAATTTGGCTTGACTTTAGAATCAGCATCTAGGAGCACTTTTAAATCTGGCTATAAGTAGAAGCCAATTGTAATCCAGTCTCTCTTGGAACTCTGTCCCTTATTAGATTCAATAATCACTCTTCGAATGACAGCAGAGAGAAATTCAATATAAACTATTTTGAAGATCTGAAAGGTTCTCTCCCAGTATGATAATTACTGTTTCCATTTCTGTTAATGACATCTAAGAACTGGAAACAAAAGCAGTGGTGGAGGATTAAGTAATTATGGAGTATTAAATGCATTGAAGAGCAGGGTCACAGAAAAAGGCAGAAGGAGGAAAGAGAGTGAGCATGCTGTGGGCTGCTCATCAGCTCGAAAGCTATAAAATATTCCCCCTTATTCACAGCTTGGTAGCTGTAAAGGACACAGACTCACAGCACAGACCAGCTATTCTTTATTGTCCCCATTCTGGAGAGCTACAGCTTTTATGGGTAAGTAAARCTCTTGTTAACTATAGATAGATACAATCTCTACTATGTGATTAATTTTCTCTCATCTAGAAATTGCAAATGTATGTGACAGAAATAGAAAACTAATTTAGGATCATTTAAATATACAAGTGCAGTTCTATGATAAATGCAGTATTATAGGTGATCTAAAATTCTTGTGTGTTCTATTTCAAACAATACTTAACACTTAGAGTCACATGAAAATCAAGTTTGCTTTAAAGAACACTAGCAAATTATGAGAATGGCAATGAAAAGTGAACTTAAAGCACTGGAAAATGATGAGTTCTTATGAAATTTAAGTATTTGAAAGAGAACTAAAATTYCTCATTCTCTATTGACAGTACCACATACATCAAAGCAAATATGCTCACATGTGCCTCTGCATATATCCTGCACTTTGTCAAGCACTGCTAGAAAGACTGGAGCTGCATTTAAGTGGTCCAGCCTTTGAATATGCTGCTTTATGACTCAACTCTCAGCACAGGTAAAGCTGGAGTATAAGCCTTTAGCTACAATCTTTCCACGTGCAAGGAATGTCTTTCATACTGGATTTAAAATATACCTTTGAGATTTTAATTTCCATTAGTCTCCAGATCATTCCAAGGTATTGGTTAACTGGATCAAAGGGTTCAGCCTTCCGCCTTCCTTCACGTGATGGTAATTTACGTCACAATTGGACCTCGTGACTTCAGCAGAACTAATCTTAGTAATGCTCAACATATTTAAGGGTGAAATAATCTGTCTTTAAGAGCAGTTTGACAACTGAGCAGCCATTTAGACTAATTACCTTCCTAGTCAATTAAATGATTATTCAAGTAAAGTTAAACATCTCAGTCATTTTGGGACACTGATTAAAAAAAGCAGGTCAAAATTTAATTTAAAAGCACCTTAAACAGTCAGAGATGGGCACAAAATATAAGTGAACTAAACCAGTATTAGACAGGCATTGCTTCTGGCTAAACTACCTCTATTTGTACAGAGTCATTTCTGTAGGACTGACTTTCTRTTGCAATTCAGGAGGAGATAGCTGAACTTGGTGGATTGTTTCTTCTACTCCTACATCATTTATGTGTACCTGTCCTACTTTCTGAATGTTCTGTTCAGAAGGCTTATCCTTTTGATATATTTGCTGGTGGTGGCTCAAAGTTTCTATTCCCACTTCTGTTCCTGCTTTTTACAGCATGCTTTTGCTCACACAGCACTGTTTCTGCTGCCCAAGTACAAAACTTTGGACAGSATAATAATAAACAACAAACAGAAACCCATGCACTCCTAAGTACAGGTTTGTCAAACTTACCTCTCCAAAAGAAACATTCATTTATGCAAAACCATGTAACAATTCCAGCAATTTTTAGGTGTAAGCTGTGTTAACTTCCTGACAACTAAAAATACTAAAGCCARCTTGGACAACATTACAAAGTCCTTGTGTGTGCAGTTTTCAGCCTTTCCCAGCACCTTGCCATTTGCTTCAACAGCATTACAAAACCATAATACATCAATACCATAGGGAAATCCCCTGGCTGCTTCTTTTAATTCAAGCTTCTTTTTCTCCTTCTAGATTTTAAAGCATCGTGTCAGATGCACTTAAATAAATTAGTCAACAAAGCTTGTTGCTGTCTAGAACCTAATGCAAATTCAGCCACTGTTGTTCTGTAGAACTTGAAACAGACTGCATCAAAGTCAACTAAGCCATCCTGACCTGTACAGGCCACAGGAGGGCAGACAGGGTCCTGAAAGCAGTTTTGAACCAACTCCTCAAAGGCTCTCAGCCTCATTTCCGAGGTGTTTGTGAAACAAAGCCTGGCACTTGAGGAAGGATGAGACAGTGTCTGAAGGCCCATAACCCCTATGTACTTCCATCTTTCCTTCTCTGTTTCTAAGGACTTGTTTGCATCACAGGGTCACAGCAAATTTGAAAAAAAAAAAAAAAGGAAACCAACCACAACCCACCTCTTCTTCTTCTGTGGCAATCCAAGTAACTTTTAATATCCATTTGCCTGAAACTATCATTCCTGTGCTTTGGGATCTTCTCTACGTGCATTAAAAAAGCTAAATTAAGTAAATAAAATACAGTGCTGCTTGGAAAGAGCTAAATTATCTTTTCACTATTCTAATATCAAAATCCAATTTTCAGGGAGAGCTTTTTTCTAATGGAGATGCAATATAAATTAAAACCTATACAGAAAAAGTACTTCATCAGGACTCAGTCCAGAAAAGGACAGTGACAGTATATTCTTATTTATAAACTGGAGTGGGGACTTTGCTATGCTCCTTTGTAGCTTAAAGTGTGAAACTATGTCCTGTTCAGTCTAAAGATATTTGGGAATAAAAGCAGCTCAGCTTTACTGAAAGATCTGTAGAAACTCCTTCAAAAATACCAATTCCAGAAAGAAAAAGCAAATATCCATTTAAAAGAAAGTAGCCCATGTTACAAATTAGATAATATTTTAAAACTATAAGAAATATCAGAAGTATTTGGAATCAGCACTGTTCAATGCAGATGCTGAAATATCTAGTATCCCAAAACTATTTTATCCAAATAATTTTATCATTCTTTAACTTACTTGTGCAAAAAAAGTAGAACAACAAGAAGTCCAGTCACAAAGTAATTCAGCCAAGATGAACAAGAATCTTATGACTTGTTCATAGACACTCCCTCTTTATTAAACGTTTTTTTTCCTTTTCTCCAAAGTCGCCCCCATACACTTTGATAATTTTGATATCTATAAAATTACTTAGATAATTTCTAACGACCRCAAGCATTTCTTTCAGACAAATAAAAGAGAGAGAACCCGCAAAGCTTTTCTAGGTACTCTCAAAAATAGCACTATGTAAATATAAACTTGTCCATGAAAACCTTATTGCAATATTCAGCCTAGGAAAAGATACCCAAGACAGAAGTGGCTCATGTTATCTTACACAGCCTGCGGCTATTGTAGACATGAGCTCTGTAAAATGCTTTACAACTGCATGTGTGCTAACTGCCTTATTGAATGTATTTCAGTAATACAAACAGGCTTTCCCGAGATACCAATCTGGGCAAGCCTGCTCCCTTTCSAAACAGTGCGTGACACAATCACCCTCTGACACACCGCAGAGMACAGCGGCTGGGACGTCCCAGAAGGAAGTCCTTGCACAACTCAGTCCTCCCAGCCTGCCCCCTCCTTCAATGCCCAGGCAACACYAACCCCACTTATGCAGCAGAGCTCAAACCTACTCCCACAGCACAGCTAACCAGGTCAACATAATTAAGTTAAAATGAACGAATAAAAAATTTTTGGATTTTCAAAATTGTTAAGACACCTGTGTCCRTCTGCATACATTTAAAATCTGATCTTTCTTGCTCTGCTGGGAAGAAGAATAAAAGTAACACTTCATAGATATTGATAAAGTGATGTACCAGCAAGCAGATTCTGCTGAGCAACTCGGGTTTGGAGCAGAGCTCTAAATTATAGGTCACATCTTACTGTGTTACTTGTATTAAGCACTGACAGAGCTTATAAGGCCACAATTTTAAAATGTGTGTCAGACTTGAGAATGATAATTTTTTAGGAGTACAAAGTATCTTATACTGCATAAAAATAGCCAAGCACACACACCCGCTAACCAGGAAAAAATATTCCTGGCACATCCATTATGCAAGCAACTTCAATACTGTCTTCCAAGATCATCTTCACATCTCTCTCAAGTTATAAAATGGGTCAAACGCACATGTCAGGATCAACATTATAATACTCAGCACTACAAAAGTTTCAGACAGCGCCACAAAAGAAACTTTGCATTTAACAGAATTAATGCAAATTCCCACTACTATCCACTTTATTCTGGAAACCTCTGAGATTAATATGGAACCTCACTCCATGGGTCATGCAATACCCTTATCTTCAACAGTGTAGGGACAAGAGCCTCCTCTCTCCATGACTTTTTCCAGATCTTGAGTGGAGTCATACAAGCAATTAGCAAGGACAAGACAGGTGCAGGCGGAGGACAAGTTGTAGACAAAAGATCTCTCCGTTTAAGAATTACAAAAATATACTTTTCTTTGGCATTGCACCAGAAAAGCAAAGGAGAAACGAATGCCCTTTCAAGTCCAACAACATATCTTTGTACTATAGCCTCTTCAAACATTTGTCACACACAAGCAGAACAGACAAATGCTCAGGCCTATGAGTTTACTTGGATAGAAGCAATCATTAATTAAACCCTGGAAGTTCAGGAATTTTAATCTGGACAGTGGGACCTTTGTGCTCTGCCTGTTTAGATGGAGTCCAAGCACAAAAGACCAATAATTGCATTTGCTTTGTTATTTGTCATCTCTCCATGTAGCTGTCATGCCACTGGGCTCCTTGCTCTGCCAGCCATGCCCATTGCTGGATTTCCAGCCCTATTTCCTACACTCTGCCTGGTGATGCACTGCAGRCACAGTTCTGGCTTCAGCCACGCATCGCCATGCTCCAGTGATACCCATTCACCAACCACAACACCCACAGCCAGACAGGGAACTTTGCAACAAGTCCCCATGAAGAACAGGATTACCTGCACTGCCATGGCCAGGGMTGAACATTTCTGCTTCACTGCAGAGGCAGCAGACAGCTGGGGGTCAGGGATGGATCTTCCCAGCTCTCCAGCCCACCATTCTGTCACCCGTGTCCAGCATCTGTCGGCACCTTTCCTTCTGACAACACGTGCTGGGTCTGGGCACTGCAGCTTCCTTGTCACTRTCTGTAGTCCCCAACATCCACCCACGCTCCCAACAGACTGTTTAGCAGGGAGAGCTGAGAACTGGGCTGATGCTTTGATATCAGCAAAAAGGCTTATTTTTTCACAGCTGTTCTTTTGCTTGGCTAAAAAACCCCTTGTAGGAGTTGTCAGCCAAAAGAAATTAGTGTTTTCTCTRCCATGGTGTCTAATTGGTTTTTCCTCCACTGACAGCTCTTCAAGCTAAATTTAGGGAGCCACGGAAATTAGGCTGAATGCTATTTGGCTGAGACTATGGCCTATCTCCCATACACACATAATAACATAGGGAAGGGTTACTTTAATTCACTTTGTGCTGGAAAACTTAASATGTGTGTTAACTGCATGATCAAAGGTATCTTTAGAGGCCAACATCACTCATAACAAATGCAGAAAACTAGATCTCCAGTGAGCAAGCAAGACWGAGATTTCATTCATTTCCATAAATGAAGTCAATTTATCCCCAGCAGTCACAATTTGTCTGATTACTTATCTGCTCACATGTAGCTTTGCTGTGCTCACAATTGACCCATTTCACCATACATGATGAAATCAACATCTCCTGGAATTAAACAACTGTGAAAGAAGTTGAACTTTGATTTAAACCAGCAAGTTTCCTGACCTCTTGTTTATAAGAAAACCTACCTGAAAATATGATTTAAACACAAATTGTGCTGATGGTGCTTTACTCATTGCTTTTGAGCGTAGTACATTTGTGGTTATTCCTGCAAGTATGACTTGCAGCCTTTGGATCTAGAATTTCCTTACCTTGCAAAATGAATTAGAACATCTGGAAGCTCAGTCTCAGCATTAGCCTATGAAGTTGGCATATATCAAACAGACCTATTCCCAGAGCACTAAGTCACAGTTAAATTATAAGGCACGTAAAAAGGCACATACTTGTACACAAGTTTACAACATTTTGATACCCTTACACTAAAGTGCATTTTATTCCTATTCTCCATCCCTCAAACAAAGGACTAAGCTTAACAGAATACAATTAAGCAGCTTTTCATGCTATACGTCATCTCTTTGGCACATATGTTCTCCCTGACTGCACTCAGCTAGCTTTCTTTTGACTTATCTCACTTAACTCTTTTAGGTTATCATATTTTTCCTCTTATCTGCTCTCAGTCAGAGTTCTTCAGCCATTTTTCTTGTTGACTCCACAAGGCATAACATCAGCCACAGGCCAATAGGATCTGCTTTCTACCCACAGCTTTCCAGTCACAGCTTTCCTCACACACATTCTTTTCCTGTACTCCCTCCTTGGTGGAATTCAATTATTCAATAATGCCAAAAATTATAAAAATATAAAGTTTCTTTCCCCCTCCTAAACAATCTCCATTTCACAATCCATTGCTATTTTTTCCTCACCATAACAACATACCAGTTTGGGTTACCACAAGAATATCAGTGTTACCTTTCACCAGGATCTCTTCTGAGCCTGCATTTCTCTACTAGTTTTCTGAAAATTTCTGCCCATCTCAGTTTCTGACTGTTAACAAAGAAAAAAAGCCTTTGTTTATGTACTTACAGCTTCATGCTCCAGACACTGCACTGTGAAATTCTAAGCTTCAACTGTATAATTCTTACCCAAATAATGCAACATTTGTACATCTCCTCTAACTGCSTCCATTTTCAAGTTCTTCATTCACTTAGTTTTGATCAAGTTAGAACTCTGCACAGGTTCTCAAGGATGCGTTATCAATTGACACCCCTTCCTGCATCAGCACACTCTTCTTTTTAAATCTCTCTTTTAAATACTTTCTGCTCATCACCCCTTTGCAGCACCCTTTGTCTAATGGTTGGTGTTCAGGCACTAAAAATCCAACACTCCAGCTCCAGCCACAGCAAACAGATGATGACCCTCTTATGTTTTGTATCTCTTTGTTTTTTTCTACTTTACTGCTAGGTGACTTCTTTACCTCATTTTCAAAAAAAAAAAAAAAAGAAGCGCCATGCATGAAACCAATGAAACCACACTGAAGAGCATTTATGGCTGTCCTACCTGATTTGTGACAATTAAGACAATCTTTGACATGGATTATAGAAAGTTTTTTTAAATCCTTGTGTTTAATAGAGCACATTAATRTAAGTACTAGCCAGTCAGGCTTAAATTCCTGTCTTCATCATCCCTTCAACGTGCAGCTCAGGCTAAACAGTAAAAATCTCCTTCAAAACCTGCTGCATTCTCTTGTTCTCTGAATAGCAAAATGTTCAAAGGTCTAGCCCATGGGATCATAGGCATTGAACAATACTTTAAGGAGTTCAGGATGGGCCAGTGCAGTCCAGAAAGGCTGCAAAAGCAATGAGCAAAGGCTGTTTTTGGAGACAATGCAGTGGGCTTTCCTCTATTTTCCAGTTCTTGGCAAGATGTATTTTAAAAATACCACGCTTAGAAACTGTTATGTATTTGGCTATTAACATTGAGAATAATTACCAATAGTAAATACAGACCAGGAGAAAAGAATATTGGGGAAAAGTAGGGCTCTTTTCAGATTCTGAAAGTGGGTGGAAGGAGATATTTCAATTCCCAGATAATGACTTAGCTCCAGCCTTCTCAGAAACCCTATACTCATACATTCCTACTCCTTTCCTCCTTGAAGAGAGTTGCTGAGGGATGCAGGGGCAAGAAAAATACGGCTTTTGTATCTGTCTGCATGATCATAAACTACAGGACTGTCCAGGCTGAGTGAGTTTAGTGTTGAGTGTCATTACCATCATCTTGGATTTCAGCTCCACGCTGCCATAGACGCTGGATCAAACCTTAAGCTCAGTTCAGCTTACTTAAACCAAGGACAATCCATTGAACATCCATCAAGAGAATCACAAGTTAAAATGCTGTCTCAAGCTTTCAAAAACGTTCCAAAATGCTTTTTCCCCTTTTCTAATTTTCATAACATAAATGTGTCCACAAAATAGAATTAACTTTTTGTCTACAGAATTTTTCTGTCAAGTAACTTCCTTGCAAAAAAAAGTTTAAAAACCTCAGTCAAAGGAATCCTGGAAATTTACTTTTACTGTGAATTCTTTATGGCTACAGAATAGGTATGAGTAATCTAAAACACTGTATAGAGGAACAAGAGTGAAAAAGCAGCCAGCTCAGGAGTTGTTCATAATTATATCCCTTTCATCCTCAGGATATTGGTTTTAAATTCTCTCCCTGGGTCCTTTTTAATCTCCTGATTTTTCCCCTACATCTCATCACCCTTGAGTGCAGTGACAAAGACACAAAATGTATCTTTTAACGTGGCCATAAGTGGCTTTTCATGGATACATAGATAATGGCTTATCTGATTTATAGGACAATTTCCTTGCCATGGGTTTGAAAGCCTGAAGAGATGGAGGATCTGTTCCTCCAATACTTTACTTCATGCACCAAGATAAGATAGTTCTATTGGAAAGAATATAAGTCAGCCCAGTCCCAAAACAGTTCCATGACTTTCTAGAGATGAAATACAATAATTCACCACTGGAGAAATTAAAAAAAAAAAATCTTTCCTCGAATTGAATTGCACCTTTCTCCTCCCTTCCCTGGTAACAAAATCAAAAGCAGCAGCTTTTACTTCCCTTGGTTACAGCAAAATGCTATAACCATGTAGCTGTACCACTCACAGCCRGCAGGAATGTATTTGACCTTACAGGCTTTATTTGCTCTTAACACACATACACTTAYCAGCCCTTCTAGACTTCTCCATCTCCAATTTATGTCTCATATGAAATAAATATAATATCACATTCCCAGGCAAGGAGAMCTGGAGCCTTATTTTGAGTATTATACACTAATTCTTCTACTCAGCATATAGCTACATTTGTTATCATAGGTTCATGCAGGAGATGCCATGAACCAGGAATTTTTTTTGTTATTTCAGGGAACATCAACACTGTGACAAAAGTGAAGTTTACAGCTACATGATTTTGCAGGCTGCCACACTAATAGGAATGCAGGTCAACTTTTCTTTTTTTTTTTGCTTTTAATTACTTTGCTAGACAGACCCATCRGCTATTTTCAAGTATTATGAGTTGAAGTTTTAGTTCCTTCAGGCCACGTCTTAYGCCTTTCAGCTACTCTTGACCTGCACAACTCTAGCAGTTTATCAACATGGACTCTCATCCCTCAGCTGTTACACAGGATATGACACTAGAGGCTTATGCTGTATCACCAAGGCAAGAAACACATTTACAGAAAACCAGAGSCAAGGGAAGGCCAGATGACAATTTCAACAAGAGAAAACAAGAATGAGTTATTTTCTCTCTCAATCCGAAATTACWTTATGACACTTATCCCTAGTCCATATTCTGGCAGCTAAAGTACAAACAAATTCAACATAAATACTTTAATGAATTTAAATGCAATTAAATGAGATGAAAGTTCCAGCAAAGAAAATCCCTACGGAGTTGATTACCAGAAAATAAGAAGGTATACCTGGCAAAGGATATATAATTTCTTTTACTGTTCTTTARTCATCTATTACCAGAGACATTAGACAGAGCTAAATAGACCTCTATTGTGAATAACTACCACATGTTTGTATTCTGGAAAAACACATTACCTTGTTTTCCTGCTTTGAATAATGATGATGATGATGATAATGATCCATGGAAGAACCTTCTAAAGTATACTAAAGGTAAGTGATGGAAGAATAAGTTTAGTATGTGAAATTACTGAAGGAAGAGGCAGCAAAACACAAGGCATTTGACTGGATTAAGTTGTTTCAAGCCCTCAACAAATTGGATCATATAGACCTCATACTGCTCAGGATCCAAACAATACCAAGTGTAGATTTATATTGAAAGATAGAGTCTATACTTCCTCTACAAAATAACAGAAAATAATTTCTACACATRTGACAGGCTATAAAAAGGAAAAAAAGTCAGAAGTCATTGTTGTTTTAGAGGTGGCATAATCAGTCGCTGAAAGAGAGATGTGTGGGATTCTTCTTTCTCACTCCCTGAGGACTTTATAGATCAAAACTAGCACTGGGAATTGACACAGCAATGGTTCCAGGGATCCAAAGAGCTCACGGCTCTTCCCCCACTGCAGAAGCCAGAGGAAATCACTGTGGTACAGCGCGTTYTCTGTACTATTGTCTCTGCTCTCATTAGGATGACCAAAAACCAACTCCCACAGTAAAAGCCTGATTCCTATGCCTCTTACTCACTATCTTATGTACAGATTTATGTGTGAATTAATAATCTGTGCCTTSAGCCCAGGAAAAAGTCCTTTTGTACTTCAATCTCAAGAGATTTCTAAACTCAGACCCTGCAGGCAATGAGTGAGAAAGTGAAATTACAGCCTGAGCCCATTTCCCCCGCTTYTAGGGTGAGTTACTAAAGTTGATGAGCAATATTCTGATGAAAATGCTGACTCAARAGAAAGAATAGTATTCCTTCAGAACATGTTTATTCTGCTAAAGCCCTCCTCAGAGGCCAGGCGGGCAGGCAGTCCCTGCTGTCTGACCAGCTGGCTGGCCCGGCTGGCACCCCTCCAGCCCGGCTCCCCGCCGGCCGGGCAGCACGCCAGGCAGCCCCTGGCCAGCAAAGAACCACTTCTGCAAAACAACTGAAACAAATTGTGCTGGTTTGCCTCAAGTTCCACCACGTCAACAATCTATTCCAGCACGGGATGAAACAAAATGCCAACAATCCAGAATTTTCCACAAAAGAGAAATATTCTTTTCTGGTCAATTTTAGGCTCAATCTGTATGTGTACTTCTGCCTCTCCACAAAAATAACTGTCTTACAGGGTCTGCTTCAATGTCCCTGCACGAGCATGGGTTTAAACACCAGGAATATTGAGGAATCAGTCCCATGCTGACTAAATTAATCAAGTTTTTATAAATAACAAGCATGATAAAATTCTGAGTCCCWGAGAAAAGTGTTCAATGCTGTTTTCTGTGAGACTTTTAAAAGCAGTTCTTCAATCAGCTACTTGGTCAATTCTGCTGCTCATAGTGCTCATTTCAAAATATGCACCAGAACCCAGAGGGATATTTTTCAAGGACTTTGTCTATCATGCATATGGTGTTATTCTACTGATCTTTTCCCTGGAGAAATAACAAAGCATCTGGATTTCCAGTTACCACTGTACCAACCCAGTGAGTGACCAGTATAGACTGTTCCCTGTTATTTGTAAAACAACCTCCTCTAACTTAAGAAATCCAGTTGTCTTTCCATAGCCTTACAGGTCCTAATTAGAAATATATCACAAGTGTATTTGCAACTATTGCTCTAATTAGAGGATACAGTACTAGAAGTCAAATGCCAACACATTTTGGGTCYTGATAAGATGAAATCAGAGTTCAGGAGATAATTCGTTCTCACAGGCTCCTAATTTATTTCATGTTGCTCAATCAGCAGTTGTAGCCTTCTGCCCACTCCCACTAGATCTAAGTTTAAGATCACAGCTGATTCAGCTGTCAGGTTGTTCAGGGGGTTTATTTTCTGGTTTTCGGGKTTTTTTTGTGCAAAACAGCTGCAATCTATTGTACTTCATTTATACCAAATCATTCAGCAAATTCTGGCAGGAAAACTGGACATAATGAATGCAGCCATTTTCCTAAAGATGGCAACTTCTTTAAAGCACAAAAGCAAAATTGGTGTTGTTCTTAAAAACCTGCTTTAATTTTTTAAGCCAAATTTTCTTCTCAATGGACAGCGATAGCCTTTAATTATGTTCTACTTCCACTCCCTTTACTTCATCCTCTCTTCAAAACAGCTCAAGACACTTCTGGTTCCTCAGAAGTAAATTCCTGTATGCACTAAATTCATGCATTTTAATAATAAAAAAATCTTACATTAACTAATGGATACATCAGTGAAAGAGAAAACAGTGAATTCATCAAACAACAAAAATAAATGATCAATTATTAATCCTCAGCAAGTAATTTCTAAGGCAAGATTCATGAGTCATCATTTTCAATGAAACAGTTTTTAAAGCAAAAATACAATTTTACTACAGTTTTGGCAACGTTTTACATTATATCCTACTATATGTTAACTACTTCGGACACCAGTTTTCCAGCAATATTTCTTACATTAATTTCAACCAATTTAGGTCTTTCTGTTTTCAGAAAGTAGATGGACAAATCTTCATATAGAAAGGGCAGAAGATTTAGAACAAATAGTAATATAAGTGATAACTAACTGTCAGAACTGGATATTATACTCCAGAGTTTATAAGTGATTGAAAGATGACTCATCAAATCATTAACCGTGCAGAATATAATTTAGATCAACAACAGGATTAATAGAGTAGAAAACAGTAAGAGTGGGATGAGTTTACAGAAACAGTTGCAAGGAATGCAGGAAATTAAAGTAGAGAAATCTGATCGCTGCATAGGTAAGCTGCAGGATAATAGTAAAGGACAATTACTAAACCCAGACACAGTAAAAAAAGGATAGTCTCTCTGACTTCTGTGGAGGCAAGTAATGCTCAACCTGTCCCTTTAAACATATTTTTAAGGAGTTGGTAAGAAGGTCAATAAAGAAGATACTGTTAATAATGCTTTTCAATTTCTACAAACCTTTCAATAACCTTTATCTAAGCTACCTTGGGATATGAGAGATGATTATCTGATGAAATCTGAAGAGCTGAATAAAGACCACTTTCGCAATAGAAAGCCAAAATTATTAGAGTTTACCTTTGCTAGAACCTGTGCCATTCAATACACTTATAAATGACCCAGAAACAGCAGAATGGTAAGGAGTTTCTTGATTATTCAGATTACTCAAAATTGAAAATGACTGTAGAGAATTGTTGAAAAATTGTATCATCCTGTTTGATTTGGGATCAAGAGGTACATCAAGTTAAGTGTCTGCATATGCAAAGCAACCTACATGGGGAAAAGATGGCCAAATTATAATGGATGGTGGGGTTTAAGTTAACTCTCTCTGCCCAGAAGATAATGAGCCATTTTGATAAGCTGCACAAAAGTCATTCTCAAAAAAAAAAAGAATTAACAGAGTAGAAAACAAAACATGACAATCTCTGTCTTAATCCCAGTCCACTTGAGTATTGAGAACACTTTCAAATTTTAGCTCCTCACCAAAAAAAGGAATAAAAGTGAACTGGAAAAAGATTCAGGCAAAGTTTCTGTAAATCCTAACTGAATTGGCCCGAGGAATTACAAAGGAGGACTATAACAAAAATCCATCTGATCGTGATAGGCATGGGAAGGGCAAATAGTGAAGGATAATTCCTTTCTTTTACTACTGCAACTCAAAGGCCATTAACTTTGACCTTTCTGGTAGATATTTTAAAACACAGGGTAGTATCTTCCTCTTACAACTGTGTGATGTGGAGATAAAAATGATGAATTTATATAGGTAAAATATTATCAAATAAACGTCAATCAACGTGTAWTAAATATATTGATGTAAATACTAGGTATGTTTCTAGAGGCCAAAGTTGACAGAAAAAGGGAGAAGTATGTTACCTCATCTGTTTCTTTCTTGCATTCTTCTGGTTCTTGCTATTGGCCACTATCAGAGTAGATACTCAGCTAGCTGAGTATAGCAAGTACTATCTTTATGATAAACAGGAAACAGGTTTTTAGAAATGACAGGCTTGATTTGGTTCCTCTAATTATTCCTCTCTCCTTCCCACCTCAAACTCTGCCACAGTTATTATGTGTTAATTTCTTTTTCCAGATAGAATTTCTCTCTGCATGTTTATGCCTGCACAAGAGCTATGTGCTSTCTGAGAAGCAACCAAGCATTTGACCTCATGCTCTTGGATTAAATGAGCATATTTAGATCTTGACCCTTCAAGAAATGATTTTACAGTCAGCCATTAGCACTGAAAAGAACTACCATAAGGAACTCAGTATTTTCCATGCCAGCTCAGCAGAGTTTTCGATCCCATTCTGTTTAGAAACCCTGAGTAAGCACCTGGAATACCTTGGGCTTTGCGGAGATGACACAGAAGCTGAAGACCAGATCCTTGAAAGTTTGAATGGGATTCTCCTGGCTCTTACTGAAGATAGTTAAGTAYCACTCCAGATCACAAATTAACCTTTTGCACAATTCAAAAGCATTCATTGCAGACTTTGTCTGTTGTGATAATCTGTATTTCAAAAAGTGGTTGCTGCTGGAACTATAGCTGTCCTCAGGCTGTTTTGCTTTCTTTTCTCTCTGTATAAAATTACAAATCTACCAGTGACCAGATAAAGTTTCTGATCACTAAAATACCTAAAGCTGCAGAGAAATTCCAGATTTAATACTCTACTTAGCACAAACTCCTAGGATTAATTTAGGGTGACCCTATGAGGTCAGGCATACAAGAAGTAGTTTCTAGTCTACTTATACAAAAGTCCCTAAAGTCTCTGCACATTCTCCTAAAATGATATAAACTTGCAGTTATTTAAATCTCCCAGCAGATGGTGATTTGCTACCTTAAGGACAGGTAGTCATATTTTTGCTGAAAAAAAGCTAAGGGAATTGACTACTCTAATTGCTAGTCTAATAAAAGATGCTGTGCCTACCTACAAAATTAATTGCTAGGCCGTACCTCAGGAACAGCATCCTAATCCCTGACTTCCCATGCCATTTGCAAGCATCCTTTTATAGTCAGAGAAGATGAAACTGTTTTCCTCTTTGCTCTGCCACCTATGCTTCAATTCAGCATAAAGCAGAGTAATCAGCTGGAACCACACTTGCTGCAATTCAAGCAGATGACTGTTCCCATATATTTATACTCAGACAGCCTTTAAGAACCTTGTTAAATCAGAACCTTGGATCCCACAGATATCCCCACTCAGAACTCTACCAAACAAAGGAGCATGTTAATAAAACAGCTGCAAACCTACTGGAGGTATTGCTAACACTCTTATCGTTACAGAGCAGAGATCCTTCCACCTACTCAGAGGGAGTGGGATCTTTCTAACTTTGGCAAAAATCCTGAAGGGCACTCCACGATGTGCAGTGAAAGCAGCCCACGTGCTCTCAGAGATAGCCAAAAATGGTAAGTTGTGCTCAAGTATTACTACAAGGCATATGACAGCACATTAGCTGTATGTTTCCAYACTGGAATTTTGTTTCACTGCTACCAGCCATTGGTATTGCAATTGTTTTATTCCTACATGGCAAAAGCCCACAAGATCCTCTCTTTTATCTATGCAGAGGAAATGAAGAATCCATGTATTGAAGCAGATTTGGTTCTAACATTGATGCCTTTGCTGGAGAGCACAGACCAAGAAATGCTGCTTCATGCAGGGAGGGCCATTGGCCGTATCTGTTATGACAACCGTAAGTACCCACTGAAGAGAACCCGAGTTTCCCTAGCTCTAAGGCATGATTTTTAAAAGGCATTGTAGCCTATAACTCATAATAACTTTATGAGACCTGAGCACATAACACATTTCAGTCTTCAGTGAGATATGCAATTCACATAGCTCACAGACACCTGGCTGAATGCACCCCAAGCACCACCTAAACTCTGGGTTTCTTCCCCTCTATATTTTTGACTTCAAGGTGGCACATCTTTGTCAGAACTGCTCTGCAATTACAAGAGGAGCAGAGCCTCATACATATTTTAATCAATTTTGCAGAATTGCCTTGGGCCCAAATCCTGAATGGCTTGGATTTCTTCCAAAGTAATAAGAACATTTATAAAGCAAAGCACTTGTTTAAAAAGCGTGTTAAAAAAAACAGATTTAAAAAAAAATTACTGAGATATTTATCTATGCAAGGAATGGTCTTCTCTGAGAACCACTGCTTGCATGCAAGAGATCTTTGTGCTCCAAATTGCCTGGACACTGGCTTGCCTGCTGGTCTCACAAATTAAAGTTTTCATTTACTTGCCTAACAGTTTAAGATTTATCTTTAACTCCCAGACTACCAAAATATTTACTGTATACTGAAAGTAATATGGAAATTTTCACCCAGTATCTATCTTCTATCCATTATCTTCTGCCCTCAGCCTATCTTCTCTCATCCTTCTAGTGTGGACCTGCATGGCTTTACTTAGCTATGGGTTTGCCTCCTYGCACTGTTCTTATGAAATCCAAGCATGATAGGTACCTGGAACGGATTCCACAAGCTCCCTGCAAGTTACAAGTATTTGCCAAGGAATGACACATAATAGTTAAAAAAACTCTGTATTTACATTATGTAATTACAGGCAAGGCTCATGCCACTCCTGCACACAAGCACTGCTATAGCATATGGCCACACTGCACATCTGCTTCCCTTCTGGCAGAGCACAGGCCCAGCACAGATCTGCCAAGATGACTGTGACATGCCTTAATAAATTCTACTACTAATTCTACTACAGCAATAAATACTTCAAATTAACTTCACCAATTTCTTGTCTCAACTATACTCAGCCTATAAAAATTCCAAAGATACCTTGAATTCAAGTCCTCCATGGCTCCTTAAATGATGAATATCTAATATTCAAGAAACTGGAAGAGGATGATTTCCCTAGATTAACTTTCTTTTAGTGCTATCTTATAATAGCCCAGGTATTAGCAAAGCATTTTGTCTCACAAAGAATTTTCTTTAAGAAAAAAAATTATTCTAACATGCAAAAACAGAATATATGGACATTTTCTTTACGAGTCAGAATACAGTTGATCACTGAAAGCAGTTATCACTAAACTATATTTTAACTATTTTATAGTTATCACTAAACTATATTTTATTCAGGCGCCCTGCCCTTCAGAACAAAGGAAGGCACAGGATAGCAAGGCAGAGATTCCCATTCCCTGAGATAAGCCAGCTGTCTGTTCCTCACTCAGTGCCAAGCAATACCATCCACCAGAATTTGCTTGAGAAGYTGAACTAGTTGCAGAGATGCTCATACAATTGCATTTATATATTTTTACAGAGGCTTAATTCCTCAAGCCAAAGTAGAACCAGGGGATTTAGCAAAAATCTGTCCCAAACTTGCATTTCCTCCACACACACATTAGCCCAAAGCCACCACACAAAAGCTTCACAAATCCTAGTGGTGTGGTGTGAGAAAGAACCAGACTACCTTGCTACTAAGCACCTGCGTTGGACCCTTTTCACTGATTTAATTAGTTCCTAATTTAATCACCTTTAACATCTCTGTTTGGCTTACCAGGTGACCTTCAGGAAGAGCTGGTGAAGGTTGGAGTGATCCCATCTCTAGTCCGAATATTAACTGACTATGCAGAGAGCGAACCACTTGTCCACGTTGCTCTGTTGGCCTTGTACAATCTTGCAGACCTTGGTAAGTAAATGCTTTTGCATCTTACAGCAAAATATCATTTCCACACTGACACTGCCTTTCCATGCCCACAGGTTCGTGGGCTTTACTTGTTTTGGCTTTTTCTTTGTTTGTTTTTAGGGTGGGGCAGGGGTGGCGTTTGTTTGGGTTTTGTTACACTACTGACACCTAATCAGGAACTGGCCACAGTAGTAACTACTCTTTTATGGAGTACCAGCAATTACCCGTACTATATTAAAACAACTACAATTTAACAGACAGCTTTTGACCCCAAAAGAAAAGCAGAGATGGCATAACTTCATACAATAAAGTGACAGTTTCAGCTACTTCAGATATGGTACATTAAAAGCTTGTTTATTAAAAATTAATTTCTAGTTTAAAATTAAGTTTCTATACYTTACTGAAACAGTTTCCATTTTCATTTACACAGTTTTCAAAGCAAAAGCATCTGCACTGATTTAAGTTATATCTGCCCTACTTTACACAAGTTGTAAGTAGGGATGGAAGAAAAAGACCAAATAGAAAATTATTACCACTCTCCATATATGGTCTGACTAAAATTTTATCCACTGCTTCCTGCATTTAGGGGGAGAGGCAGGGAAGGGGATATGGTATCCCACTGTCACATTATTCTCTAGGGAAGTCTGTCCTTATTATGTCTCTTATATTACTTAATACCATACTCCATTAAAATGTTTTCTAGGTCACACAGTGGCAAGTTTTGCTAACATCTTGCATCTAATGAAGGAAAAAATATACTACTACAGCAAATTGACATGTACCAATCTGTTACATTAAATAATCATACTATAGATGGATTCATAAAAGTCCATGAAATTAAGCCAGGATTAATTTGACACCTGTAACGTCTACAGGAATTACAGAAAAACAGTATTAAAGAACCTGGAGGGAAAAGGGATCCTGTCCAAAGAAACAGAGAAGTCTACAAAAACAGAAAAAGCCTTCAAAAACAGTGTCTAATCACTTCAAATCATACAGAGATTTGCCTTAAACATTTGATCAGATAAAGAAACATTCAAAATACTGACTTTATCACAYACACAGATTCAGCCAAGGAAGCTCTAAGCATGACAAAAGTTGCTGAACAGCTGGTGAAACAACTGAGAAGAGCAGAGAACCATGAGAGGTTAGAAATTGTCTTTGAGGTCCTGCAAGCACTTGCAGAAAATGGTAAGGCTCCTTTCAGCTTGGGTGGGATGAGGGACGATGGGGTATTGCACTAGGTTAAGCTCTGGGTTCCAAGTTTGCCATGGGATCCTACTAATGGAACCAGCAACCCTCTCCATAGAAATAAGCCACAAGAACATATGAAATCCTGGCCTGATCAACACTTTGAAGTTTAACAGGTGAGGCAAAGAAAGAAGGGAGAGAGTAGCATTCCACTCCATTTCAGTAGATCCAAAAAACAGCAGATTCAAAGTTACTCTCCATGGTGTGTAACAGGAAAGCAGCAACACAGGTTTTTTTATTTTAAAAAATGAGAACAATCAGATACCAGTTCAATCCCTGTTTGGGCCATTTACTTAAGAATTGGACTCGCTGCTCCTTGTGGGTCCCTTCCAGCTCAGAACATTCGGTGAACCTGCGATGATGTCTGCTCTAAGCAGCAGTGCAACAAGCACTGACATTACTCCACTAAAAATATCTAGACACTTGACACAGATTTTAAACACATGAAAGCTCATGACAAGAAATGTCAAAGACCAATGCAGGAAGCTTTGCTCATTCTGGCACCAGAAAGCTGTTACAAACAAAACCAAAACAGTGACTGCACYCGAAAAAGTGCTGGCTGAAGTTCAAGGATTTAGCTTTCTAGTTTGAAATGCTTCTACAAAGAGTCAAGGAGCTTTTAACGTGCCTTTACTGTGATCACTACAGATGCTCTGAAAGTGCAGTTGGTGGAGGCAGGTGTGCCAGAGGTGCTGTCTGAGATCCTGCTGAGGCTCCAAGGCAGTTCACAAGCTGAAGACACCTGCATTGTGAAGGCTGCATCGGATCTCATTGTCTCTCTGCTTCTGGGAGGTAAGAAAGGGAATACTTACAGCCCAGATACATAAAGAATCAACATCAAAAAGTCCCTTTAACAAAGCGGTTACCATCTTCCCTGTTGCTTTCTTTTACTTAACAGGGACCCATTCACAATCTCTTTCATCATCCTTGCAAGAATCCTTCTCGGGCACCACACTTTTCATTCCTATAGGAGCCTAGTGCTCATGCTGCATGCTTCCTTTCAAGCAATACACATGTTGCCTCAGGTCATCTAATACCAATGTCTGCCCCTGTGCAGAACACAAAGGCCAAGCACAAGAACTTGAGCCATTGTAGCTGTACCTGTCGTTGTAAGGTCACATCCCGCTTCTATAAATTTAACTCCAAAGCTGGCTTAAGAGTCAGACTTAAATTTAAAGCTTAGTCACATGGTATTGAACTACTCCCCCATTCACTATTCCAAATCTGTGTATGTACTTTGAACTCTAGATTAGCAAATGAAATGTAGTAACTTCTTGCAGTCTAAGTTCTGCATCTCTCTATTAGGAACAGACTACACACATTGCTGACCCAGATTTTTTACTACGACTTTAAGCTGATTTCAGGAACAACACAAAAAGGCTCAAGACCTAACAGCAACTTAGTTTATGTGGCCCTGCTATGCTGTATTTTGGGCAATAAAGAATAAAACATCAAGAACTGGACACAGTGCATCCCACCACTCTCAACCTCAAAGCAATCAACAACATAAAGGTCTTAAATTATTAACCTTAAGAACAATCTAAGTCATCACTGACTGACAGAACAGTTCAGTTTGGGGCTAATTATAATCAGATATGAGATATTCTCTTTCTCATAACACAAATATGTAAATACCTACTGAAGGTTTTTGCTAAGGCATGTGGCATCATCTGTTAGCACATGGATACTTGCACCACATCCAAACACTTGCAGCTATCAAGACAGGGGCAACAGCTATTGCTAATTTTACAAAAGACATGGTAAGGTTGGTTATTCTCTACCCTCCAAAGATGGAAAGCCACTGTTTGTGAGTGCAGAGAAAACTAACACTATTAAATTCCACTACTCCCTGGTTCTGAAACAGTAACATTCTTTTCTGCAGACTGGAAACTTACATACTTTTAAGTTACAGATGCTAATAATACTGAAGTAATTTGGGGGACATAAATGTGAAAAATGGGGTGATCAGGTAGGCAAGCTTTTGCACTTTTCTTTTTCCTGAACCACACTTTATTAGAGGGGAGCCTCTGGAAATATTTCCTGGCAAATATATTTGCTAGAAATACAGACAAAAAATAACACACAGTTACTGATGTTTTAGGTTTTAAATTGCTTTTAGGAAGGGAGTGTTACTCAGACCCGGGGCGGGGGCAAAAATCTCAAGATAAGCCATTTTATCTTTCATTTCCTATTATAGAAAGCAATGAGCCATTATACTATGCAGAGAGAAACACAGAGATTCTTAAAAGCAGACTCCTGGAAAGGATGCTGTGCTCAATCAGTCAGCAAAGATTCCCACCACACTTCCTGTCCTTTCTCACTGATAGCAACTGTAATGGCTTCAAACTCAACCAAGAAAAGGGAGCTTTTTCAACATTGCTCAACTTTCTGCACTAACAGGTGCTTAATTATTATAAAAGATTCCCTCACATCTGTCTGAATGTTGCGTTTTGGTTTTGTTTTTAAAGCAAGCTATCATACACACATCTCTGCAACTTCACCCCACAACCTCCCTAGACTCCCTTTCTTCCTTGCCTTATACCTTGTTCTGAATCAGCCATTGTGCATCACGGCTCTGCAAAGGCCACAGAAATGCCCTCGGTGCCTTTAACTGGCTATTTCAATTTATTCAACTGAATGGATTGCTTTGTCACTCGCTCTTCTCCCTCCATCTTCCCCACAACAGCATCAGATGCTTCATGTGGAAGAAATGAATAATCCCTCTCATGCCCCAGTATGTGCCACTGATGTATGCATAGCTTTTAATCTAAGAGGAAAAAAAAACCTATGGAAATCTGATCCCAGCATCAAATGACTTCTAGGCAGTGAAAAGATGACAGACAGCTTTTGCAGCTATGAAAAGTAGCTGTTCCTATCAGACTTTAACTATGAGCCATTAAATTGAATGTTCCGCAGCTATCCAAGCAAAAACTCCATAGGAGAGAAAAGCAATTTGGAGCTCTGTGACAATCAAAGCCAGGCAACCACTAATGGGCTCTGCCTATTTGCACTTTACTACATGAGAAAAAAATATGCTCTGAGCTTCTCCAGTTTGAAAGCTGGGGGGGGGGAAGAGAGAAATTAAGTTCAATTAAGGTTAGTCTATACGAAGATCAAAATATTTTCCCTGTAGAATTTTATCAGGCCAAAAGAGGTGACCTATTTCTATGGAACCTGTTCCTAAAGAGGACTGGGCAATTTTCCTCATATACTCTGATCTCCAAAGATTAGGACCAGGCAAGAGAACACTTGAAGAATAACAAGCAAAACCATCAGCTTTTGAGCATGTACGCATAAAGTGGTATCAAAAGATTTTTGCAGGAGTAGAATTCCAGCTATTTCACAGACTGACAGTTCTCTCATGAAAATATCCATTTTTACTTTATAAGCATTTGACAAATTCTTATCTAACATATGTAATAATACAGGGAGGAAAACAGGCTACTAAGTGAAATGTTGAGATGAAAAGAATAGTAGGCACTGGTTCAAAAGACAACACAGATGAGAGTCTACTACTTTGAGGTAGAAATAACATCCAAACCAGCAAAGGTGTTAAAATTACTAGAGTCATTTTTACATGCTAAACATACAAAAATTAGAAGTCTGTACATCTCAGTCTGTAAATGCAGTCAGAACCATGAGAAATACTAAAGCTACTTTTGGCCAGATTATGTATTTGCATGAGGTCTGTGTAGTTCCGTGGATAACTCTCTATTCCAGGGGAAGATGTAGTCTTTCTTTAGAGTGTTCACACTCTACCACTTTTTAACAAACAGCCTTCACAAGGTAAGAGCACAGCAATAAGGAAATGATGATGGGTGTCAGGCACATACTTCTCCTGAGGTATAATAAACTGCATAAAGTAAAATACAGAAAATTATTTTCCAAATGGCATCTTCAAAACACTTCCTTCAGAAAGGATGCCAATTGTTGCACAGAGGATTTCCTTTTGCTCTTTAGCAGAACACTTTCTCATTTCCTACCAACGTGAGCTAAGTAGCTTCTGATAACAAAGCTGTCACCTGTACAGAGCAAGTTTTCAAAGACAGAAGGAGACACACAGACATGCACTGACAAAATACTGCAGGGCATTGCTGGGCAAAGTGGGAGTTTTGTGGAATGCACAAATCTGCTCTTTTGCCAGGATTAAACAAATCAGAACTCTCTAGGTCAACTTTTATTTTCCTGGCTTCATATGAATGCAACACAAATAGACTTCTCGTTTCAGAAAGTGGGTTTCTCAGAACGGATAAGAAAAACCTAGGTCTCCTTCTTTCAAGGAATAGTTAGTAACAAATTATTTCATAGAAAACAAGGAGTAACAGCAGTACTGAACTAGTAATCAGACCTACCACTGGTGGGTAAGATCCCCCAGTTCACAATAGTGTCTTAAACCAGTAGGACAGCAAAACTGAGCGTACTAAAGCTATCCTGGGGAGAAATGGAAAATGCCACCAATATTCCAGTCAAGAGATGATGGAAAATACAGCAGCATGGAGGGGAAAAAGAAAAAAAAAGACTGGGGAACCTATAGTTTTGAATGTGACAGTGATTGGCCCTAGAAAGCTCTTTCAAGCCGAGCTTTACTGGAGTCTGTCTCAGCTTCAGTTTACAGGTAGCTGATGTCCTCTTTTCTTTAGTGAGATGAAGATTACAAAAAAAAATGTGCAAAAGCTAAAGTCTCAATCTTAGCAAAACATGTAAATAGTCAAGGCAAAGGACTCCCTGAAATCTCAATTTGCATTACTAGTTTCTACCACTGTGTTTCTTACCTCTCTCACCTCCTTGGTTTTGCCTCTTTCCTCAGATGGCAACTGTTTACGAATGGTCCAGCTGGGAGTCATACATCAGCTTCTGGATCTTTTGGAGAAACATGTACAGAGTGGGGACACCTCTGTTCAACAAGCTGCACTCAGTGCACTTCAAAACCTTGCTGTACCAGGTACAGAAGTTTGAAGACAATTGACTCGCTGTGATTCTGTGGAAAGAYGGGCCATCTGTGCAGCTCTGTCCAAGTCACCATACCAGTCCCTTGTGTTTTGAGSGGCAACTGACCTTTTCCCCTTCCCTGCAGGAACATATATTTGAATAATTCATCAGGACTGCCTCATCTACATAAAGAGTCTAAATATAATAAAGTGTGATCTCATTACCAGCTGCTGAAATGGTTTCATATTAATAGCATACAGCAGCTGAAGACAAAGAATCAGAACAGGGTTAATAGCAAAAACTCAAGAGCAGTTCCTAGGAAAGTTTTAGCTCAAAAGGGAAGTCTAAACAATCGGGTAGTCCTGACTTMATTTCTGAGGTCTCTAATAAGTTGGATTTCTTGGTAGAAGTGCAACACAGCATACAACTCAGAAGAGTTATATCATATCTACATTTTCAGATATCTGTGTCATTACTGAGCTTCAGATCAACATCTCTTTTCCATTTTCTAGTTGTCAGCAAGGTTCAAATGCTGGAGGAAGGTGTTGCAGAGCGGATTGAGGCACTGCTAAGGTCAGAGAGTCCTCCTGTGCAGTTTAAACTTCTTGGAACATTACGGATGTTAGCAGACGGTCAAGGTAGGCAACTGCTAACGCTCACTGGGATCAACTGTGAACTGCCCTCCTCCCCCATCCCTGCAAAACAACGGATGGGCCAGACTACACACCAAGTGTCCTGCTAACCTAATTCCACTCAATCTGGAGAGGTTCCAGCAGAGATCATTGCCAAGGGCTGCACGCTTTCCAGGCTGACCCAGTCAGCCTCAGAGTTAGCTGAGAAACAAACCAAATGGAAAGAATCTGCAGCAGTCAGTGAGAATGRGCAAAGGCCTAAAAGGAAGATATTTTTCACCAGAGATACAGAAGCAAGGCATGCATATGATGAAAAAGAGCCAGACTTTACAGTCAAATCACAGGAYGGCAAATCAATAAAGAACTAGAGAACATAAAAGGAATAAAGGGAGCTGAAGTGGAGAGGCAGAAGAAATGAGTTTCTACCAGTTATGCAGTCTTTCTATACACATTGCCAGCTTTATCTTGCTCTTGTGGCTGAAATGTTGAATTTACTTTGCATGTTAAAGTATTGGATTATCTACTTGCACTTCATTCAGTTTTGCACAGAGCGGAGTATGCAAAAGCAATAATAATCACTCTGTGCACATCACTGCATTCTGAGAAACACACACAATGTCAGAATTACATTAAGATCTACTACAATATCTTAATTTATCCTTAGGCTTACTTAGTTCTTACCAGACTGACACAAAAACAAGTGTTCTTCCACATTGCCAGAGCAGCTGTTCAAGAGCACTAATCAGCAGTGATCCCTTGATATGCAGGAATAACACAAGAAGTCAAAACCAGAACCAGAATAGTTATGACCATTTTATGATGGGAAGTGACAACTGACATGGGACAATTATACACCAATTCATTAGTTATGTGGAAGAGGATAAAACCTCGCTCTCCTACATTCCATGCTGCACTCAATTCACCCCTGCAGACACCACTTTAATATGAYAGCTTCTTGCACCCTTTATCAAAATAATATGCAAGATATAAAATTTATATCTAGCCCTCATATTAATTTGCATTGCTTCCAGTCCAGTGAAAAGCTGCTTTCACTTACCTTTCACCGTGGTAGGAAATGAACATTGCAAGATAAATAGAAACCCAGCATCTTCTTGCTCTCAGGCTTCAAAGAAGTCATTATAAGGTCATTTCTCTAAAGTTATATGTGAATTGTGACAGAGGAAAGAATTTAACTTTTAAAATTGAGACATCATAGTAACACAGATCTAAATTATCAAACACTCAAGTATCTTGTTTTAATTCTGTTTACCATCCCTAACACAAAGTTGGAATTTGGCACAAGGTACAACTTCTGAATTTGAAACAACATAATTATCAAACTGCAAAGTAGAATAAAATATGGAGGAGATTCAATGTTTATCCATTCCCACCCAAGAGCACACAATTCTTCCACTTTTAATTACTATTTTGTTTACYCATGAGCTAACAGCCCTTAATTAACTCAGCCTGAAACTCCTATGAACACACATCTACTAAGAAGTCCACATTAAATTAGTTAATTGCCTTATCTAGTATAAATTCATTACTCTGRCTATCAGCAGGCATGCTGAGGTCTACAGACTAGAAGAGCAGGTTTCTTCCTAACCACCGAAAACTGCAGGCAGATCTGTCAGCTTCATTACTCTAAAGAGATGTTAACATTACATGCTGGTCCTTCCACCATTTTGCTTCAGAGGAGCAGAATAATTTGTGCACTTCAATAGCCAAAGGACTTTCAGCATAACTGAAAATTCAATCTTACACACAATTTATTCGAATTGGGCATTTTATAAGTTAAAAGGTCTTCCTGTTAAGAGTAACTAATTGGGTTTTAYCTCAAAGGGGTCTATTGCAAGTAGGTATCAGGAAGTCCTTGCCACACYGAGTAAAGAGCCTGCCTTTGGAACAAACCTCTTAAACTGGTTCCATCCTCCAGCTTCTCTTACTTCTTTCAGCTTTCTGTACTAAACTGGATTCCCATGATCTCCACAGAATAACAAGTAACATCTGACCTAGAAACAAAAGTGTTGTGATACAGGAGATGACATGCACATGGTAGCTGTGCGATGCCCAGTAACTCTTATCTCAAAACTGTGTCAACTGGACTATAAGCTTCCAGATTCCTTGTGGGATTTTGACCTGCCAATTGTTCCAGAATGTACTGGACATATRAAAAAGGAGGTGTCTGTACTTCCCCATCTCCCTCCCCCCCAATAGATAGAGGATAGGTTGACCTACAGCTTCTGGAAAATATCCAGAGTAATTATGTGGTTTATTGACACTTAACTTCTGGTGCATGCTCCATTTGATCCCTCCRACATATCTCAAAAGAAATGCAACACACAGAGTAAGGCACAGGTAAAGAAACAGGAGCAGGGTGATGCCCCTATCAAGCCTACCACTTCTGTTACAGATGTTAACGTAAGTAAAGTTCCACTTAAGAAAAGTTATCGAGCGAGGTTTTTTCAAATGTCAACCACACAGACTAATATTTCCACCAAGTCTTGAGATAGGGTTCCTGAAACACAGGGGAATGCATATTAAAGAGCTCTTCCACACTCAAGGGGAATTTTTGATGATGCCTTATACATGGTTCAACACACATTCTTAAGACTCAGGTCATCCAATTACCAACATACTGCAATTCTGTACTAAGACTTGACTTCCCATGCTACCAACAGTAATTAATTATCACTGAAACAGCAAGAACAGGTTCCGAAGAGCCCACGGTTACATTTGTGCAGGGCTCAAAGTGCAAGTGCAAGAAACCAAGCAGGAAAGGGACAGGCCTCCTGAGGTACAGCAACAGAATATTTGCTTTCAAAGATAGAAAGCTGCTCATTTTAAGCCCTACTTCAGCAGCCTCTTTAAAAGGATAGATCTATTGAAACAGCTTATTTTGTCTTTCCCCTGCAAGATTCCTTTGGTAAGTATTTCCAAGATCCTTTAAAAGCCCAGTGGTTTAATTAGAGCTCTTAAAGGATGCTGAATGCAGGTCCACAGCCCTAGTTACTTCTACATTCACATTTCTGTGACAAACAGAGAGGTCTGACTTTGGATGTCTCTAGATGACGCTTTTGTCTTCAGCTGATGCTGCTGAAATCCTGGGCCAAGACCCCATGCTGCTCAACAGACTCGTGCAGTGGTGCAGTGGGAGTGACCGCAGTGGCGTCTGTGGGGAAGCAAACCGGCTGCTGGCATCCATCCTGCACCACAACAGATCCCAGGTACCACAACTATTGGTCTGATACAGTTCTACTTTACCCTTCTCAGATATTTTTAAAGCTTGCTGACATAGCTAGGGATTAAACATACAGCTTTACAATGAAAACCATGAAAGTTCACAGTAAAAACCCCTCTGGTCTGCCTCAACACCAGTGAGAGGGAAGTGAGCAGGAAAGYTGTGCACTCCATAACCACAGATCCCTCACAGAAACGAGCAACATGGTTACTTACTCGCACTCGTCAACTCTTGAGAAATGCTTGACAAATGGTAAGCAGGTAAAGCTTTTCTGCGGCCATAAACGTGTTTCAAATTTCAAAYTAAAATGGTCAAAATAACCCAGACCTGTACTAAACGTCAGTCCTCCAGAAGATTCAAAGAGCCCAYGTATCCACGATGGACGAATCTGGCACGATCTTTATTTGCTGGCATTTTAGAACAGGCTTCTGTTTCTTGTAAATCATGCTATTACACACAGGCACCCCAGCCCTGCTTTACTTTGAGGCAGTGATTAAAAAAGCAGATACTATTCACACAAGGCTTTGATAAAKCAAAATTAATCCTTGCTAGTTTGATGACTTAAAAAGTGGAATAAGGACAAAATAAAAGAAGACAAAATATATATTTATCTTACAGATATSCATTTATAGTTATCTAAGTATTGCTATTTCAGGTAAATTAGACTAGTCCTAAGCAGACATGTATGACCAGTGCCAAAAGCAATGGTATCCCTTGTCTTCAAATATTGTCAGTTTGCACTGCAGYAGACAAATAATTTCCATCTATTCAGAAGCTGAAGAGTGCAATCTCCATTCTCTCTTCACTCTACTTTATTCCTAAGTCAGATTTCCATCTGCTTTACCTTTGCTTTAACAGGAAGTGGTCAAAGCCATCCAGGCAGCACAAGGAGTGAAGCATCTGGTTTCCATGACAACAAGTGAACACGCTGCCACGCAGAATGAGGCTCTGAATGCCTTGGCAATAGCATCTGCAATCGATTTAGGTATTTTTCTCCTAAAAGCATTTAGCTGTGCAAGATCCTCAATTATTAAGAAACACTGTCATGCTGTTAATTTTATGTATGAAAAAGCATGTTTTTGTCTAGATTTAGCTCTTCAGCACGAAATAAAGGTTGTCAGCCATTCAGGTCATAAAATCAATAGGCTTTGGGAATGGCCTGAAGACTTTTTTTTTATTTAGGGTAGAGTCAAATTATCATGCTGTGTGGACAGGCACTGTCTATTGAGTAGCATGGTATGATGCTAGAAACCTACATGAAAAAAGAGGGAAAGTAAAGGTGATGAAGACGAACAAAGATGATAAAGTCTAAATGAGGGACAAATTATATACTTGAATGGTCAATGAAGACTGTAAGTATAGGAAATAATCTTCAGACGTGAGGAAAGAATAAAGCAGAAGCATAAACAAAAAGGCATTGAAGAAGCTGCAAATGAAGCAAGTGAGAAAACTGTAAAGACTCAAACTATTTTTCCTGAGCTAATTTTCTGAGAGTCACATACAATTTTTTTCCAATTTTTCCTGTATGACTTGAAATTYGTAACTTCCTATACCAAGTAAGACTGTGAAGAACCCATTTTACCACCTGTCTACCATTAAGACTCTCGAACTMATTTGGGCAACTAATGTGAAACAACATTTCTAGAACACTGCAGGTTTTAATCTATTACGAGGTTACTTCATACAGTCTATAGTAGACTGGTCCTGTCTTCAAGAATGAGGCCAGCAAAGAAATACCGTACAGAAAAGAACACAAATTCTTCAGTACAGAACACAGATGCTCAAGACATCCCTGTAYAGCCAATCTAAAATGAAGCCAGTCAGGAATTTTGCTTTTAAAAAGTATATTCACTTTCTAACTTCTTTTCAGATAACAGCTCAGGTATTTGTTTACTTATTTTTCAGAAACCCTTGAAGAATCTTTTAAGGAATCACAGCTAGTTCAAAGCTTACACAAACTTCTACAAGATGATAATACAAGTCCTGAGGTGAAATACAATTCAATGGGCCTTTTGTGCAGACTTCTTAATTCAGGTAACTTCATTTTAAGTTGTCTGTGATGAAAAGATGGATATTTGTGATGAAGACAAGTGTTTTCTAGGACCAAAATGTGCTGCTTGCTCCAGTGAATGAGTAAAGGATATTAGAGGTTCATTGTTTATTGATCACCAAAAATCTTAGTCAAGTAGCTTCCTCCTTTATGAAAAGCTGATTAAACCATCAGTTGAATAAAATAAAAAAGAAGGATTTTATTCCAGTGAGTCAGTGGCACAATCAAGTCCCAAAATAGCAAAATTAGAGCCTTGGAGTAAAGGCATCTTTGTCCAACTTCACCATGCACAAATCCCTGGCAGTCCCAGAGCCTTTTTGTGTTCAAAGAAACAGCCTGTGCCACGTTCATAGGCAGGCATACATTTGCTCTGCCTATGCTGCAAACAAACCAAAGCTGAGATAAAGCAGCCATTTTAGCAGTGCTGCCTTTACACAGTAACTTTCAGTAAAGCACGTGAAGGGTACGATTTCAGTTTCACTCCATGGTTAAAATGCTTCAAGAAGTATCAGACTATCCTAGATGTGTAGCACTAAATGAAAACAAGCACCTTGAAACCAGGAGTCCAAAGATCTCGTGGCAATTTCTCACACCATAATACTAAAATTACATAAATTGAAAATAATGATTGTACTTAGGCAAGGATGCTCACAAGGTGAGCTACCTTTCAAATCRTCAAGCCACCCTGTATTGACAGACAAGCTGGATTTTGCAGTATACTCTGTTTTCCCCTGCAGCCACCCACATATTGGAATAGGGATAAAGCACTTGCAGCTTTCACTGCTACTATGAAGTATCGACATAAAAGATGTGATCTATAACATATATAGATATGTGATCTTTTTTCCAGAGATGTATATACTTAGCATTTTATAGACTAACTGTAACACTAAGAGCTGAGTCTTACTAATATGAAACAGTAGCAAAAAGCATACAAGCAAAAAAGTGCTAGAAATTTTCCTGCATTATAATTTCAATATTTGCTTTTTCCTATCAATCAATTCTTGGAAGTCAAACAGGAGAAAAAAATCTTAACCTRTTGATTACTTCCAATGGCTGAAAGAGTATCTATTGAAAAAAAAAAAGTTGTAATTAAAGCAGTTCATTTTGAACAGCAAGTACTCCAAACTTTTATCTTACAACAATTGTTGGGAGTCACTATGCCATGGCAGGTAGCTAAAAGTCAGCATTTCATCTCCCRTTCAGGTGATCTGAGACAAGAAATAGAAGAGGACAAGATTAAAGACACCCTTGAACGACTCTGCAGTCACAGCAATGCAAATGTGGTCAAGRAAGCCATCACAACACTACAGGTTTTGAGAGGAGAGACACCCCATTAGCCTCCCTTCTCCCACATGGCAACCCAGCACTGCTGCTGAGGCAAACAAAACACCATCTTTGCAACTCTTGCATTTGTCATGATGCTSTACAACCAACACTGCTGAAGCCCAGGTACAGCTCCTGCTTTTAAAGCTGTGTATTAAAAACCCCTCATTTGCTCATCTATTTGGGCTGGTGCTAGCATCACTGCTGTTCTTCACTGAGCCACTAACACACAGTAGTAGGAATAAGTCCTCTCAAGCAAGTGGTGGTAAGAAATATCACAGGAAAAACATCAGGCAATTACCACTTATACATTTTTCAGCTGCTTGGTTTTGTGAAATGAGGATATACACTTGCAATTTTTCTTCTRTCAATAGGACTTTAAAATAATTACATAAAAGTCTCAAGCTTTCRTCATGCAGCCTGAAACACAGGTTAGATTAGAGCTGTAGCTTAATGCCAAAGGCTAAACGGCACCAATTCAACCTCTGCACRTTGTGAATCACTCTGTGAGCCCAACTGTTAGTTTTAGTTTTAAAATGTTCACCYATCTTTAAACTAACTCCCCCTTCAATCTCCAATTTTAAAGCCCATCTCAAACCTTACCTGCTACTGTCGTGAGCTATATTCCTAAACACTTGAGGCTACAGTCTTGTCCTAATTTCAGAATTGCATCTACTGTACCTGGAATGAGACTCAGCAGAGGCAAAGCTTACAAGAAACTGCAGTCAATGAACACACAGTGCTTGGACAAAACACACAAATAAAGCCAGTTAGAAATTACAAGTGGGCATGGGTGAAGACCTGGAGGCAGACAGTATTCCACTACCACCTGTAAGAGAGCCTGGGTTTAACTTCAGATAATGAAAAACCRTAGTAAAGTAAATGTCTCTGAACATTTCTATGGAATCCTTTTTTATTTAAAACAGGTCACTAGATGAAAAGGTGAGAGATTCTATTCCACAACTTGTTCTTATGGGAACTTTTTGAAGCAGTTGGAGGTACATTGCAGTCATATTATCCAGACCTAGGAGATCAAATTCAAAACCATGGCATGGTAGAGACTGAAAAGCTTGAGAGCAATTACGTTTTCTTTAGCCAGCAGAAAAGTTCCTGAGAAAAAATAAACAAGCACTGATCTTCAGAAACTTATTATAAAGCAGACTATACTTAGAAGTCAACAAGGCCTCATGTTCTGAAACAATTTGAGTACAACTGGCTCATGTCTGCAAACAAACACGACAACTTTGTTCCTGCAAAAGCTTTCCCACTTGCAAAACCTAGTAATGCTACTTAACCCACTACACTCATCACCAAACATCACCCTCAGGAGTACCCTTGAGAAAGGGAATTTCATAAAACCACCCCAGACAAGTCACGTGGTGAGTAACACATAAGCAGGTTTTGACCACATCATAGGAGAAAAGAAAAACAGCAGTGTTAACTTTTTTGATGTCCAGAGATTTAATAGTTTCTCTACACCATTCTGCAGCTCTTCACTTGTTCATGCCTTTCTATTAACAATGCAGAGAAAAGCATCCATCTTATTTATCATTCAACAGCCCAAACTGAAAAAAAAGTCAAGAATCAGTTTCAGCAAAATATACAAACATGCACCCTGGGACCTTTACCATTTCTGAGCTATCCACAAACTGCAGTCTTGGTAGCCAGTCTAAACCTTGASAGAGTGAAATACTAGTGACTGGAAACAATAAATCTTAGGAACCAAACTCCAGGAGTAGAAAATATTAAATTTTATTTAATCAAATTTAAGGCTTGAGAAAAAAAAATATATTCAAAGTCACTCAGAAAAGCTATCTCAGTAGAGGAGACAGAAGCTCCCCTTCCAATGGCTGAACAATGTTCAAGCTGCATGACAATGCACAGGCAGTAAGGGGAAGAAAGAGGGAAGGATGGAACAGGGAGACAAAACCCAAGGCAATTCTATACAGAAATCAATCGCCACATCAGCCTCAATGGACTGCAAGTACAAGTCTATGCAATGGCACTGTATGAGGTCACCACAACTAAAGACCTCTTGGGAAGAAACAKTCAGATTTTCAGGAGGCGACTGAAGCTCCTTTGGTCATGGCACTTGTTTCAGTGCTTATATTCATCCTCCTCTTCATGTACAGGGAAACTGTGTCCAAATGTACTTGCACTGCCAGAAACAAAAGGGCAGCTGCACTRTCACACAGACTGACAAATACATACATTGCTTAACGGAAATAAATTGTGCTCATTTCTGAGAAATAAAAGTGATCACATTTAAGTTTCCTTCTCAGTCCAGTTCTTCAAGTCTGACCYCATTTCATATCTTCATTAAAAACCTTGATTCCACTGTAGTGTTTGTGAAGCTGTTCCAAATGCAACCACTGAAATCTCAAGATGAACAATTTATCAAATGTCTCTGTGAGATCACTGAATTACTTTTCCTTTGAGGCTTTAGAGGCAGGCYCATATCCAGCTGCTTTTGCTGACAAGACTTTTTTTAAACCATAACCAAAATCTTTAGCCATGAAGTCACTGCAGGTCCACAGAGAAGGTGCTGAATAAAACTAAGTATCACCAYTACAAGTCTGAAATTACACTAGCTATATATGGAGGTACTTCAAAATGTGTAAGGTCAAAACAACCTAGAACCCCAGGATTTTAAAAATTATACTGAATAGGCACAGAGAAGGTTATCCACAGTGGAAAAAAAGAAAAATCACTCCATGAATTTAAAGATCCTCAAACAACTTGAACTTCTCTCAAATTCAGTTCCAAATAACTGAAGCACTGATACAAAGCTGATGTTAATATGGCCAAAGCCATTAAGAACAAACTGTGGAAAGACAACACTTCAATTAAATTCTGTTTTGCATACAAACAGTACCTCAAAAAAGAACAAGGATTAGTTTGTCTTCGAGCAACTTGGCAAGATCTGCAGACCCTGGAATCCTCATCTGTAATGCTGGCTCTTGTCAGCAGCTGATTTCAGTGCATGAACTCCACAGACATCTTTGACACTGGGACGATTTTCATCACACTGCTGAAATTCCTTTCTAGCTTAGGAGCTGACTGTGTCAAAAACTGGCAAAGGGAAATGTACTCCCTAGCTGTGGTTTTCAATGCAACGTTTTATGAATAAAAAGTTACAAATAGCAAGCATCCTTCTCCAATTTTACATATCAGATTATTACACAACCTTAACCAAGTAAATCGGCTGACGAGGTGTTGTAAAGTTTCAAGCACCAGAATTTAAAGCAAAGGTTGCTGGGCACTGCTATGCTACTTGCAAAGTAGCGATAGCTACATTTCTGGCTKCTCCTAGTGGATTAGATCCAACAAATAAGTAATACAGACCTCAAATGTAAGGCTTTACAGAAGAAATGCCTCTTGCTTTCCCCTCAGTGATCTACTGATATTGTTTTCTTGTTGTATCTCAAAGTTTAAGAAAATCACAATGTACTTCTAAATATTTTGCTTTCAGGTTTTTAGATGAGTTAACAGTAGACTATTCTCTGCTACTGTAAGGAAATCAGCCATCCTTAGACAAGCTTCCTTTTCCTGTTGTGTCTCAATCACTGGCCAGAAAAAGAACTATGAAAGCTGAAGTACACATGAGCACTGTCTGAAGTGCTTCACAGATTACAAGCTACAAGGATGTCTGGACAATCAACCAGACACAAACATTCTTACTGTTGATCAACTTTTGCCAGTGAAATGTTTGTTAATATATGCATAATAGAAAAAAAAAGCCGTAAGAGATATTTAAAAGTTTGGCTTCCTAAGAAAGCCATATACTTTAGAMATACAAGTATTAAATCCTTCAGGCAGACTACATATAGTAAAATATCATTATAAAAATATATACTTTTCTAAAATTTATACTGTGTTAGGCACTGTAAATAAACCTGCTCTCCCTGAAAAATCTGGTGTCACTGGAAGCAGTAAACAATGTTATATGGCCCACAGTAAAACTGACAGCTACACCTACTTCCAAGAACTTTTCAGCCACATACTTTTACCTTAAAGCTAAGGATACTACACCAAAGTCTTTTCTACAAAAGACTGGAACTTACTGAACTACAGATTCATCTACTAATCCCCCAAGAAGGGAGGACTGAAGAAGAGAGTTTAGTTTTTTTCTTGATTTAAAAAAAAAAMCCTGACATAGGTAGGACTAGTTCAGCTTCATGTAGAGAATTACTGTGAAGAAATCATTCTGGTTCACCGTATTTTGATTCACATTTAAACCATGAACCAGGCAGAACTGATGATTCAATAGCTTTACAGAAGACTTAAAAAATCAACAACTTTAACCTTTTGTTAAATCTGTACTTCCTCATTTAAAAACATATTTCAGTAAGGATTAACACTGAATTTGTAAGTCTTTCATCCATCCTGGTAGTAGCAGTTAAGACTTGCAAAGATCAAAATAGCAGCTGTGAGAGAAAGTAGAGGAATCACAGAAGCCATCAACAGCTAGCATAGCATGCTCGCTACCTAGTGAAACAAGCTGCATTTTGACATTCATGCAGACAGAACKTTTTGAAGATATTATTGATCATTGAAAGGATAAGCATTTTTAAAGAGGTTTTTCTTCTATAAATAAAGAATATTTACATTTCTCTCAGACAGGAAACAGCATCAGGGCTTTACTCCCTCTTGCCTGAAATGGAGATGTCTAACACATAATGCTAGAGATAGTCAGATTTTTTCCATCCTGGGAACTGCCTTGCATTTTTCAAAACAGCGTGGGTTTTGCACAACCAAAAATCAATTAAAGATCTAGACAGTGTGTGATTTTTTTYCCCCAATTTCCAATACCGTGACAATTGTGGTTGCTGGGTATCTTCCCAAAAATGACTGCATAAGTCTACTGCAGAGATCAATATGATTTCAAGATTCTGAAGAAATCAGCACATGGCATTTGAAAAGATTACATTTTAAGACAGATGACTGTTACGAGTCAAGACAGAACAATCTCCATAGCGATCCTTCAAAGAAAGGGTTTACAGCAGTTTCATGTCTCCCTGCTACAGTCTTTAAAATCTGTTCAGCCAATGTCTTGGGAAATTCCATTTCTTCCTCAGAGATCAACGCTGGTGCACTGAGTTGTCTTGTTAGAAAAAAGTTAGGTCTCCATTTGGCGATTTTTTTTTGTAACAGCTTCTAATAAAAAGCAYGAGCAGGGAAAAAATCCACATAAGGCTTTTAATAACAGAGTATTTCATGGTCCGTGCATTTCTTCCACCTTGGTGTCCAGTCAATAATCTTAAAATATACTGTTTTGCGACATGTGTCTGCTTTCATATTCAGAAGGCATTACTTGCCTTTACAGCTTCAATATCAGAAATCAATGTCCTGGCTAGGAAAATCCCAAAAATCTAAAAAGATAAAAAAACATACCATTTGTGAGATAAAACACTTTTCATGTACCAGTCTGCAAGATGTTTGTTTGCAGGTTCAGGTATCATTTCATAGCCAGGGCCATCCATCAAAGCATAGTTATTACTAAAAAGTAATAAAGGCAACAGAATCTTGCAGGTAATAAAACTCACGAGAAAAAGATGCTTTCATGTAAAACTTCAGGAGCATTCAAAATAATAAAGCTTCTAGATGCCTTAGAGCTAGAAGAAATCCACTTAGCCAAGTTTGAGTGTCATAAACACCCATGCTTACCTATTGCTAAAGCTACAAATCAGACTTTTTTTTCATTCCACAACTTTGAATAATAATCCAGTCAGTTTTCAGATCAATTTTTTTAAATACATACAGAATGTACAATTACCTGTACTAAAACAAAATTCTTGTCACAGACAGCAGTAAGAGAAGTCCCAGATTATTCAGACTTTTAAATTTGAGATTTTAACATTCATGTCMGTTGTCAGGGAAATCTCCCTTTGCAAATTGAGGATAAATTCATAACTCAGAAGATTTCCTGAAACATTCTTAGAAATAATGTAAAACTGGGGTGAAGTTTTGRAAAGCTAGAAGATTTAGTTTAAAAGTAGTCAGGCTATGTCTAATTCTCAGTCCCACCACRAAATAATTTAATGCCTAAGAAAGACCCAATCTGAAAATACAAGTAACTGAAAGTGGTTTCACAGAAACTAAGGACATGAATAAAGAACAACACTGTCAAGTTATTGACAGTCAACATACTGCCAAAAGATTAAACTTCCCATCTTGAACATCTTCCTAGCAAGAGGTGGCGTTCTTAGGACAGCCTTTCTCAAATCCATGGAAGCACTACCATTGGATGGTGATAAAAAAATAACAAACCCTGAGCTACAGAGGGCCATATTACTAGGGCTGGARAAAGGCATTTTGCTAGTATATACTCAACTCTTGTCAATTACATGAAAAATATATTCTGTAGCAGATTCACAAGTTTATTATTTCCCATTGAAGTGACAGACTTCCGTAGCATAGAAATTAAGGTAGAGTGCAAACAACTGCCACAAGGAAAGCAGGATCCACCCTGAAAGAAGCAATCTAACATGCTTTACTGAGAATTTTAGCTCTCTTTGATATACGAAGCACTGATGAGGTAATAGAAGTCCCAGCAACTCTTTCATCTGGTTCTGCTAATAGCACACTTGTTCACCTATTTCCCTGCTCTTACATTCTCAACCTTTTTGAGCAGCATGCTACACCCCCTTACAGCTTGCTGAGAGGTAACTTTAGCATGAAGTTACTAAAATACAGCACTGAAGAACAGTGCTGTATTTTAGTCATTTCGTGTTTGTGATAGAAGACTAGTTCAGATCTACTGGAGCAGACAAACAGCAGATCCCCCCTCCTTCATGACATTGAAACACAAGGAATATTTTATATAATAATCATGTATTAACACATGACTATATTAATATTACAATATATATCAAAATTATCACACATTGTATTATTACTGCACTCTATTTTTATATTACCTTCATTGCTTTGAGCAAAAAGTATTTTCACACTAACTCCCCATTCCTATAATTGGGTATTGTGCCATACTCTTCTCATAACTAAAAAAACYCACATTCAAAATATTTATTTTATCTCCGCCCATAACTATCTTTCCCTTCAGCACGTCTGTATCTGCAAACAAATTTTTTACAAAGAATCAAAACAATAACTAACCTGGAGCAGTGAAATAGCTATGAAGACACCTGCAACAATGTAGATATTTCGGGGTAACCAAGCTTCAAGTGCATGAATACATCCCTTGACAAAAATCTGATCATCCCATTGACTCTTGCTCTGAGTGTAGAAAGGAAGAATAAAAATATTACTTTTCTGCTCAAGTTTATTACAAGATCAATCACATGACATAGCTAAGCTAATGCTTTGTCACTTTTGCAGAGAAGTTTTTAACCACACTTCAAAAATACATTAATGAATCAGGGAAMATCAGACATTGATATTCATATCTTCCAAAAAATCCTGTTATTAGAACACTGTAGAATAATCAGATAATAGCCTAGCAGATCACAGATAGTCAAATTAGCACATAATCGATCAGCAGAGTTAGACTATTATAACTGATAACCAAAATGCACATTTGAAATCCAAGTCCTACCCCTTGTTGAAACACACCCTTCCCTTTACCAGTTTCATCACTTGTTTTCTCTACCCTCCCACAGTACAAGCTTACTTGAAACACAGGACAATTTCCACCTTGCTCTACTTGTAGTATGATGCAGCACAGTCAATTAGCTCCCAAAATTTTAAGCTGGCACATCTTTCAGCAATCCCACCACTTTTATAGTTTTGWCTATGCAGGCACAGATGACAGACAGCACCTTACCTTCTTTCTGATATCATAGCCACACTGTGTATTCACAACTTTTTGCTGCAAAGCAGAAGAGATTTTAAATAAATAAATTCATTGAATTCTACTCACTTCTGTTCACAGCTATTTTTTCTGTCTTATATTCATAAACAGATCAGGGCTGTCAGAGCCAACCACTTTAAGAAGCGTTTTTAGTAAAAAGGAGCAAAGCCCTAGCAGAATATAAGAAAAGTAATGACAAAGCAAAGGTGTGTACTAGCAGGATGACATCCTGCACCAGAAATCTCAGCTGCTTCTATCACTTTGTGTTCAACCAGCAACTTTTTAACATTCAAACTGCACTGCCAGCACACAGGTAAGACATCTGCATTTACAAAATGCACAGTGAGTTATACTGAAGTATTAGCAGTAGAATCTCACATTAAACAGATTTAAGTATATTTCTGCCTCCTTAAATACAGCACCAGAAACAGAAAAATTTGCAGTTGAACAGTACTGCTCCAAACTAAACTAGAAAATAATTACTGGGGAATCTGAACATGGAATGTGTCACTGACAAAGTCTTTCCTTGGCTGATTTCCAACATAATCAGAAGCCCACCAGCGATCGAATATAACTTACCAATGGCTATCTGCTCAGCACAAGGATTGCTGGATGGATTTTGAACTGTAACTATTCCCACTAATACCAYAGAGCACTGTATGTTAGCTCCTACCCCCAGATTTTGGCATCTGATGAAAGGGTCATTAAGTTTCATAAAGTTTAGTAAACAGATCTAACCAGTAAGCACCTAAACCTTGTCAAAAACAAGAATTGACTCAGATGCTTTAAACTTCATGCATGAGCACTTTACTAGTTACTGATAAACAACCAGCAAACGGAGCTACTCCTGCTTGTCTGGCAGAAGGGTGGTGTAACATTAATTCCAACCAGGGCAAACACACTGCTTAGACAGTGCTCAGGTCCTTACAAGCCAGGTAACAAAGGCCAGGGATTCAAGGAAACAACACACTGGGAATAAAAAAACGTCAGCCACCACTACTCACAGATTCTAAYCATACTAAAATAGCTTGAATTCCTGGTGACAATACATTTTCAGCTAACAGGTTGCCACATTTGGACTCTAAATAGAACGGAACAGAAACATGAAAAAAACTTTGTCTGCRCAAGAGTAATTTTTGGTCATTTAGGACACCTCTTAAAGCCCTTTAACACCTTATTCAGGAAGTACTTCCTCTCATAACTTTATAACCTCAGAGCAATAACAAAGCCAGGAAACAACTTACAGCAGGATCGGGTATACAACAGGAAAAAGGAACTCCGCATTTCTCACGACTTTTGCTTTCACTCTTGCAGTCAAAGTAGATGTTAAAGTCCCAGTCTTCTGGACCTTGGGCACCACAGCAATGGTTCTGCAACAGATAAACAAACAGCATTCCAGAAAGTTCGTTCAGTGAATAAATTATCTCTAAAATACCTCCAAACAGTAAGTGCTTGCTCATAAATCTTCACCATCCCTAAGTCTGTGCAGAATCAATGACAACACCAGAGTAAAAACAAAATTAACAATCAATAACAGGGCTCTATGAAATCAAAGAAACRCATTTGGAATACTGCTCCTGGAAATAGTTATCACCATGTCAAGYAAAAATCATAACAATTATCACTTCAGATGTAACTGTCAGATGCAATCAGTGTACACTGGTACAGTGGTGCAACAAAATATTCTATACAAATACTTTGTACACCCCATTATTTCCAAGTCACCCAAACCAGAAAAGCTATTGAAAAAKGTTTCTTAAATCTGTGATATGCTTAAATTTTCATGAATCAACAAGTATTCTCCTTGTTTACTCTAGAAAGTGGACACAAACATTTGTGAACAYACCTGCTTTCTTTTATATAAGATTTTCATATCCAAATGAATRAACTGGTGAAGTCTCACCAACTCAAAGGTCAGTCAATTCTAGAAATATTTCACCAAAGTTTCTTAACCTAATCAATGTAATGTAATGACCATAACAGCAGATTGGGGAAATCCTAACAGTTCAAGGAATGCTTGCTTCCTAGAAGTAATGAAAGCTAATTTCTTATTAAGTTATGCTTTACAATTTAGGGGCCTGGGTATTTCAGGGTACAAATCCCTCTTGTCTTTCTAGTACCTTCTCCCTCAGACATCTACACCTTTGCAAAAAGCCATACAACCAATAAACATGCTTATCTTCCTTAAGAAGGTACAGACCACGAGGTCACTCACAGGCCTGAAAGTAAAATAATTATCCAGAACAAACAGCTCCCTACAAAAAGCTCTTGCCCAAAGCATACACTAAGAACACAGCAAGTCAGCCCACAGAGCCTGGCTCCTGAGAAAATGGGCTTCAGGGAGGCACTTGAACRCACTGCTGCACCTTGCTGTGCAGTCCTCACAGAGCTACATTGACTAATGCACACTGCACACCTCCCTCCTTTCTCAGTACTTTCAGGTACAGACCAATGACAGGCCAATATTGAGATTTTTCTGGTCTTTCCTATTTCAGGTTTATTGGTTTGGTAATCTGGCTAATGAACTCCTTTTAGCAAGTTCATTTTCTTTAAAAGTAACTGGTGTACAACTTTAAATCAGCTTAGCACATTTAGTCAGGCTGACTATACTGAAACTAGATAAGCAGAATGAGCAACATAGTGGACAACACTAAGACAATTYCTTGTGTTGGTCATAGGACCAGTAGGAGGAGCCCTACCTTACAAAAAGGTGCCTTTAGTGCCAAAAGCTAAAGCCAAACACCACTGGAATCCATGCAGGCAGCTTAGTCAGAAGATGCTTGCATACCAATGCACACAAGAGTGAATGAGCAGGAAAGATAAGCTGCTGGTAATATGCAGCTGACCAAGTACCACTCTAAAACATGCTTTGCTATCAAATTCAGCTGTGTGTAGAGATTTCTARTATGATCTTCTAGAAGATGGAAGACAGACAAAACCAACCTTCTTTCATAASGGGAAAAATATAGAGAGGAAACAGCCATTTTACCTCTTTGCAAAGTACTATTATGCACTCTGTCTCTCYCCACATATATTTTTTAACCACACAAATAAATAAAAATCAGTGTCATCCTTACTGGTTGTTTCCTGGGCACAATTACAAAAGCAGCAAAGCAGCTGCTGGAATGAAAGCCACCAGGCCCTTAATAGCACAGGCCTTGTCATATCCTGGTGTACATCACTGCCTTCTGGTAACTGAAGATTTTAGGACCACTGGAGCATAGAATTGTTTCAAGCTTCCTTGGCAACTGCCTGACTACACTTAGCTTTTCCTACTTAAAAAAACAATCCTCTTCTGTTTCAAGAGGAGGTGCATCCTAGAAAATAAGAGGCCCTGTATGCTGCAGTCCTGTGCAAGACTGCAGTGCCTCCTGCACTAAGAGTGGGGACTACCAGTTCCACTGCACAATTTTTTTAAGGTTTTTTTTGTTGCTCACTTCTCACTCTTGGTGGTGCAACACTGATCAGGTGAGCAAATGAAGATGGATGCCTGAAAGAGCTTCCACAATGGCTGCTAGAACAGCCCTGGATCTCAATATGTCTTTCGTCCCTGTTGCTTTCAATACAGAAAGAACCAACACATCTGTAACACAGTACTATTAGCTACAAAATMCTATAATTCTGTAACAAAAATTAAAGCTTTCACATCTACGTATCCTCCTAGAAGGCATCAAAGAAAGAAGTGACAGGATAGGAACTTACAATTCTCTGTAGTGAATCGATGATATTCTGGAGGTCAATATCGTCTCGGTAGGATTTAATGTTATTCTCAAAGAATTCTTTTACTCTGTCCCTCACCCAGTCCTGGAACAGGAAAGCCATAACTGCCACTGCCAGCTCCAACAGGAATATAAACACAATTGTTCCACAGAACTGTMAAAAGAAGTCCCAAATTAGAAAATATTAATTCATTTTGAATGCGTCCCTCTACCACCAGAAACAGACACAGAGGATTAGGTTCAAATTTTGACTCAGTACAGACACCATCAGAGCAGACTCTTAAATGAGAATGCAAGGTAAAGAAATCCCCAAGAGGTAGAGCTCTCCTTTTGTTTTGCTCACCTGAACTTGACAGTAAAAAGAGCATCATACACAGTCATTATAGATAGCAGTGAAAACATTAATAAATGAGAATCCGTAAAACACAGGACTTAAGTAGTCTAGCTATGTTTTGAATTGTCTAATTTTATAATTTCTTTTTTAGAGTTTTTTTATCCAGCTTTACTGTTTTCTAAAGCAAAGAAGCAGCCTCAGTATAAAAACAGCCCTTCAAGAAATTTCACGTCAGAGGAAAATACACAGGCTGGAACCACCACTGCTTTCAATAACCCTTTCAATATTCAGTGGTTTGTCAAGGCAACAATTTTATCATACACACGATAAAAGACCAAACTCTATAAATTAATTACATGGGTTTGCTCCCAGTTCTTCATCATTTGCAGCTTCCACACATAACAATTCACTCATATAATGATGTCACTTACAAACTTCAGAAGGCAGATGTTTTCTCTCAGTGCTCCTACACAACCAGCAAATCCCAAAGTAAACATCACTATTCCCACCACTAAGACAAGCACCACTGGGTCCAGACCATGAAGACCCGTCACCTTTGTGAGATCAGACAGTACACCCTGAAAGAAAAAACAGAACAGAACGTGACCACTATAAGCATGTTACTCATTTAACATTCCTTCCAATGATTTCCACATGGTTCCAAATGAACTGGTTGCAAACCCTTGAACTTGCCAACAGTGACACCCACAAAAAAAGTCTTGTTGTAAAATGATTATTGACAATACCAATTTTCTTCACCCCAGCAGAGGGAGCATTGAAGTTATAGCTAACAATTCTTTTAATAAGTCAATTTCTCAGATTAAGTCTATTTGCCAAACAGAATTCCACAAGATGGTGCCAAAAGCTCAATACTATCACTGAATGTTCATTCAGTTTCAAGGCAAAAGAATTAACGTTTTATACTAAATTGAAATGCATCAGAAAGGCACTCCAATATCATGGTCTAAAAAAAAAAAAAAAAAAAAAAATCAAGAAAATAACTTTTTCCAATCCTAATGTGTAAGTGGCAGAAAAGGGGAGACAGTCTGAGGACAAAGCACCTCACGGATGATATTTTAAGGGGGGAATGATCATGTTTTGTTTTTCAAGGGAAGCAGATTTTTCCTCTCATTTTAGTTACAACTCTTCTAGTGCCAAATAGTCTTAGAAGTGCACTTCCAAACTCTTTCAAAAATATACAAGTATAGTCTAACCAGTCCCCTTTTACCCCAGGTAAAATTCTTACACCAAAAGGAGTTATCTATTCCCTATAATTGCAATTTGCCTAACTTAGCAGCAATATTTTTGTGAACTATCCAGACACCACTTCTCTTSACAATAATCTTTGCTATTAAGCCTGCCTGCCCAAATTTAAGTCTATGTAAATGTAATGCTAACACAGTGAAATCCTCTTATAATTTCCAGATTAGGTTATAATATAATTGAACTGTAGAACCCAGAATTGCCTTGCAACAGCTGATGACTAACAGCTGAAATGGGCTATTAGAGAATGGTCCTGGTTTGCTGATTATGTGTTACCAGTCACACACTTCCATTCTTAAAAACTGTAAGACCTTCCAGCTTAATTAATAAAATGTCATTAACCCTCCCGCTTAATTATGAGAGTCCCACCTAACCAAACCTTGGCTCAGACCCCACAATCAAGAAACACATGCCAAGATCAGACAGGCTAATGCAGTGTCCCTGTAGAACCAACATGCTGTGAAACCAAACACTGTGTGACCAAGATGTTGAAACTTTCCTAACTATTGCCAGCCATCTCCTTCCCACACCCAAACTCAAGCTTTTTGTTTGCAGACAATCTCACTTGCTCAAGCAACCTCTTCTGGAAGAAAACTTCTTCTAATCAAAGTATGTTATGAATAGAAGTTGGCCGGAACTGGGCTTTATTATTCAACCTCAGATGTCACTGGTTCAACAACAGTTTCTTCATGCTCAGATTTAACTTTTACAACATGCTCTTTTAAAAAGAAGGTTATGGGGATTTATTTACCTAACAAAAGATGTTAAGTCAAAAATCCTGAAGGAAGGAAACAAGAGAATGAATTCAGAAAACTCTCACTTCACCTTACTCATTTCTCTAAAGACACTTCTGCCTGTGCCATCTACACCTGGTAAAAACTCTTCAAAGYATAGGCTGCCCTTTACAACACAGATTTCCTACAGGTACACAGGAATGAAGTCTGATACCTGAAGTCAGTGTCAGAACATTCTATAACAAAACTCAGACTTTAGGTCTCTTTCAGTCACACAGAATACTGACCTCTCCATGCTCCTGAAGTCCCTCTAAATAACTAGTTTTGATTTGAAGACTGACTGCTCCCACTCCATTTGCTATTAGCCATGACCTTGCCAGAATGAAGTTAGCCTGACTAGCATCTAGTTTCCCAGATCTTCCTTTGTGTCCGTCTTGAAACTGTTTGAACAATGAAAATTGTTTTCTGATATGAGGGCTCAGTGTTATTTACCCTGTTTCTACCAACAGTTTACAATAATTCACTTTCTCTTGGTGATTTTTGCAGTATCTTTTGTGAGACAGGTACTGACTCTTGAAATTTTATTCAGTTTAACTTTTACAYGACCGTTCAGCATAACCAAAGTCAGTTACAAAATCGTAAGGATAGGCCAATTAGATACACCAATTAAAGAGGCTGGATTTGGCTCACTTAAGTAACATGAATCGGGAGGGTAACATTTTTACACACAGTATTTTCAACACTTCTCACAAACCAGCAGTCTCATTTCAACATACTAGTATCTAAAAGAGAAGCACAGGATTTATATCCAGAGAAAAAGACTATGAGGAATTAATCTGAAGGGCAGTCCTAGTGGAAAAGGAAAAGAGACAACCGAAATTAAATGGACCTAATGTACTTCATGTTGTGGTAAGGGACAGGATGTTCAGAACTCTTCCACCACCTGTAGTTTATCTTTGGGTTTACCACTGCAGCACAGTTTCTACAATGTTTTTCTCTTTCTTCCCATCTACTGTTCACCAAGATGTTTATCTGCACAATACAGGCACTATTTGGCTGAAGAATGGCACTAGTACGAAAGACTGAAAACACAGCACAGAACAACTGACATGAAAAATAATGAACAGATTTCATGAGCCATTCAGAAGTTCAAAACCACAGGAAAGGCTTTGAAGCATTTATTTGCAAGATAGCACAGAGAGCAGAAAGAGCTCAGGTCAAATTTATAAAATAAAGACACAAAGAATCTGTCTTTGCCTTTTAGTAACTTCAGTGTACCATAAAGCCAATTTGGCAAATGGAGATAAGTTGTGAGATCTTAGTTTCCAACTACACAGATCCTTATGTGCTTGTCTACAAAACAGAAGATAATGTTTGAACATGAGAGAATACAAATTCAAGGCAAGTTTAACATCCTCCTTAAAGGGAAAGAAAATTCCTTTGTAACAATAAAATAGAATGTAAATGCATTTGTGTGTCAATAGGTTGTTTACTATATACAGCAACGATAGCACTAATCTCGTTATGATAATGTGTGCATGCACATAGGGAGCAGGGAGTAGGAGAATAAGTACCTCAGAATTAAGATCATCATGAAACTCACTTCCAAAAAGCAGAGCAATCTCAGAACCTCTCTGTATGTGGACAGCTGCTGTGTATAGCCACCACTAAGGAGAAGTGAACACATGATGGTAATTGAAGTCTTACTACTTAGCAGCACAACCACACAGTGAGGGAATCTGCCCTCCACTCCTAAGATGCAGATCAGTGAATCTAGTAAATTGACACTTTCCTACTGCTTGAAATCATATTAAATCCATGGGTTTACATCCATTCAAGGCATTGAACCATCCATTTCCATACCTGTATCATTCTCTTTTCTTGTAACAGGAGAACTCTTAAAAGTACATGTCCACATAACTTCCTTCAACTGAGGAAGTTTTGTAGCTGCAATAAACCTTTGCCAAAAATAAGAGTTATTCAGCTACACCATGTTCCCCTACATGACTAGCGGACAAAACAGAGTTTTGTTCCTCTACATGGAAACACTTCAGCACTCCACGGGGAATAAAGTGGACAACAGATGGCCAACAGACTAGGGGACCATCTCTCTGAAGTATTTCAAAGAYGCATTTTTAGATTCAGTGGCTTTTTTTTAAGACAGCTCATATTCCTCACACATATATGTTTTCAATGAAAGGAAGTGGGTAGAGAAACACATTTTAGAAAACATGCTTTTGAAAGAGAACCTGTTCATAACAGCTAAATTCTCCCTAGCATCCTGCTCTTACCAGTCCACAAAAAAGCTCTGAGTATCAAGGGTCACAGCTTAACTCCCGATCAGGAACTAGAAGCAAATTGCAACTAAATTCAGCTTAGATTATTTGAACATGGTCCTGAGCTCAGATGCTACATTTAACCTTTGCTGCTTCCTGAGGAAGTAGTTCTACTGGAGCAGGAGGGGGCAGCCACTGAAGTAAGACCAGTCATTTCTATCCTTACCTTTTCACTCCATGCCCACAGACCAGCTGCAAGGAAGGCCACCCCAGCTAGCTAAAATACAAAAAAAAAAGAAAAAATTAATTAGATGTACTAATCAACCACATTCTCAAAAAACTTAGCCAGCAGCACTATTGCTCAAGTAAAACAAATATTGCCTGTAATTTCAGACAATAGTAATGGGACATTCCTCCCCATGAGTCAATCTCTTGCAAAAATGATTTGAAGGTCATCTATTCCACAGCATTCATGCATTTTATAAACTACTTTTTAAAAAGTATTTCAATTTGATTCTTCATGATTACTCAAGAAGCACATGGTCTACTTAACTGACAATCCCCCGCAGCAGCATGCAGGCAGGAGTTATCCTGCCAAGTTATGGCTTGCCATAAAATGTTTGCCTGCACACTAACACAGACATCAGAATATTTAATGTATTTTGAGGTTATTCCCTATTTAGTCATTTAATAATACCAATACCAGGCAGTAGCCATGCTTGACTCCTTGCAACTTCTCAGTGTCAAGGCTCACTATATCAGCCTCTTCTCTGATTAGGTACTTTGTCTTCTGAATCCTTACCTTAAGCCCATCTGAATCAAGCTACATTAATGGTTCATTCATTTCCTTTCAATAATCAACACATCTAACTGACAACATACGAACCCTACACCAATTCATACATTTGTATAACAAACATTTCTGAATTATATTCACCCAAATGAAGCAACGGTTCCTTGTTCTAATCTTTTATTTCTTTTCTCCAATTCTCAGGCAGTTTGCCTTTACCATCAAATTTCAATAATCAAGCCAAAGTAACATCTCTATAACCCAAGGGCAGCTCCTCATTACTTAAAATGGCATTCAACCCTGCTATGTCAGGGGGACCTTACGGCTCTCTACAATCACCTGAAAGGAGCTTGTAGTGAGGTGGGTATCAGTGTCTTTTCCCATGTAAAACGTGACAGGACAAGAGCAAAAGGCCTCAAGTTGCATCAGAGGAGGTTTAAATTGGATCTTAGGAAATGCCTGTTCCCTGAAAGGGTTATCAAGCATTGGAGCAAGCTCCCCATGGAAGTGGTTTAAAGTGGTTTAGTCACCATTCCTAGACGTATTTAAAAGATGCACAGACATGGCACTTAGAGGCATGGATTACTTGGCAGTTTTGTTAATGGCTGAATTTGATCTCAGAGGTCTTTTCCAACCTAAATGATTCCATGATTATGTAGAAAGGACTGAGGTTGTTTCCCCACTGCCAAGCTGCCAAGTCTTACACACATTGACAAATAAATCCCAGCAAAAAACACTGTGAAAAAGGAATCCTTTCCTCTAGGAAACACAGCACCTCCCTCTGAAATGGGCATCACAGGCAATTCCCTACAACACAGGCGAGRAGCAAAAACAGAACCCTCTCACAGTAACACAAGAAAACAGACGTGTAGATTTAAGCACTGCTGGGTTCACAGGCTGCCTGCCCTAAGCTCACTCAGGGCAAGTGAAGTTGTTCTGGATTTACCCTGCTGGGGAGAGTGGGGGAAAGGAAAGCCAAAAAGGGCTGCAAGCATCATTCATGTCATTCTGCAGAAATTACTCAAATTATGTTAGACACTTCTGTCTAGGCAGGAATAATTATATGCCATATTTTAGGGTTTAAACACACAGATTAACCAACCAAAATCCCTACTAATACATGAAGTTACGACTGGACAAAGCAGTGCTAAATAAGTCTCCAGATGTCGCTTAATAAGCAACAGCACAATGACTACTCACCTTGGACTCTGAATAGGCTAAGAACATCTACAATGATCATTTAGATCAAAGCACAACTATAAACGCTATTAAAAACACATGGATATAAACAGAATACTGACCCAGATTAACCCTAAATCTTAACCCAGCAATCTTCAGACGAAAAAGCAAAGGAGGTGAAAAGAGTCAGTAATCAAACTTGTAGTCATTAAGTTGCACAGTGCACATGATGTATCTCTCATCCTTTTCGTTCCAAATGCTCCAGGAATGCTGGGAGACAGATGAAGACAGCTGGTGTAATTTGCAGTAATCAAGGTAAATTACACAGTAGACAGCTGGATCTTTGGAAACTTTTTCCGCAGAAAAAAATAATTAGGAAGACACATATTCCATTCTCTGTATACAAATTAAGGGTACTATAATGCTAATATTGTGCTATTGAATTTGTAAATAGGGCGACCTCTTCCAACTGCCTTTCATTATAATTACCTTCTTAATTAAATTTTAATGGATTCTTGATTAAGTAGATTTTCCACTAGCATGCATTATTCTCACCTTTGAACACAAATATCGCTCTCATGTTTTTATAGTGTTCAGCTTCAAGAAACTATACTACTTTTGCAAAGTTATTTCCACGAGCACCTATGCAAACTATCTACAAGTAAAACAGAGTTTATCAGCAGAAAAATAAAATTAGTCTCATAAAATCAACGTGGAAAAATACAAAACTTAGTTCAACTGAGACAAGCAATTCATAATTTTCACTAGAAGCAACCAAACCAGTTTCTTTAGCAAAAAACCAGTCAAGTACCATGTACTCACAGAAGAAACAAAGCCATCAGCAGCTACATTGACAGGTGCAATTACCAAGACAACCAATTTGCAACAAAGTAAAATAGTAAAATGAAATGAAATCCCTTTGCTTTAAAGCCTATGTGCAAGATACTTTAAAAGTATCTCACTGAAAACTATTGTAAAACACACCATGGTGATAAAACTATCTCAGTATGATTGAGCATGCCCAGAGTTCTACAGAGAATCAGCACCAGGAAAATATCCTCTCTAACACACTTGCACAGAGGCATTCAAGTGACAGCTATTAGGCAGACCAGGGAACTGATCCTGCCTAAGCTAAAGGCAAAGTTCTAACCTTTTTCAGCTCACTGAACTAAATGGCCAAGTGAATGGGAGAACAGGCAGCTGAGAAGCAGCAAGGACAGCCAAAAGTGCTCCCGAAATAAGAGTAAGCATGTCAGCTATATCAAAAAAGAGCAGCATTTTGAAATTTGCCTTTCACTGGAATCTGAGCRACATGTAAGCAAGAGCAAACTGCACTACCCAATTCACTACTACGACAGAGTCATTTAACCCATATACTGCATACTGCATGAAAGGTTGGATGGAAACATACACAGAGCAGCTCAATTGTGCCCCTTTGAACAGGAAACTAAAGCACTATTTACCAGCATTTGGTCATTTCCTGCTTTAGAACTGAAAAATCCACTTTATGAACACCTTGCATCAAACCGTAGGCTCTGCTCAGGAGATGTACAACACTGACACCAATTCAGAAGTCCTGTGCCCAAGACCACTTTTGAGTATTATCCATTTCCAATCACACTTTGAATTCCTTTGACTATGCTGTCAGATTCACACTACCAACTGAGAAAACAGGTCTAATTTGTTTCTCAAATGCAGGCAGCAGCTAAACAATTCTTGCAGGACAATCCCCGCACACAAACTGATTGTGGGTCAGTCTGCCTCTAGGTCTGACCAGGAGCAACAGGAATGCCTTCCTATYGCACTCAGTTTCTGTGTACTCTTACAGAGAAAACTTTTCCCACTCTCTGGATAATCCTGTTTTACACTGCAGCTCMACCCATGCCAGAGCAATCAGCAGCCTGCAGCCCTTCCTTCCTATCCTTGTCTCTTCAGAGACTCTTCCTCTCAGGGGCAGGAAACCACCTGGTGATGCATTCTTTCCTCTTCCTAGCACAGCCTGGCTGTTTCAGATGTTCCTGGAAAACAACGTACACTGCAGAAGCCAAGAAAATCTTACACTAACCTGGGTCTTCTCTTATTTTTCMAAGAGAAGAACTCAGAATTCTTTTCCAAAACTGAAGAGAATTTTTGCCCTTCATCATCACGTTCAGGGCAAAATGCCACATCTCTGTAGGATGAGTGAAAAGTTCTGCTTTTGTCTCCAATAACCCTTAAGAGTCACACACAAAAACTACAGACCATTAGAAGACAAATCAAGATGACAGCAGCTAAAAGCTATTTTACCCTCTCCTCTCAATCCATGTGAGACGGTGAGCCCATATGGGACCTAAAAGGCTTTGGCAGAGCACACATGCAATCTTTCACTCCACTGAAATAGCCATGTCCCAGCTGAAGTGCAATTCTCAGACCACCCCAAATAAACCCTTTCAACTGGAGACAAAGCAGCAAGCACCAGAGACAAGTGTTGAGGCCCTGCCTTTTATTCCCTGGGCTTTCCCAAATTCAGGCTAGAAGGCATGCAACAGTGCTGCAACCCCAGGACAGGGCACCCCTGCGCTCCCTGCCTCCTTCCAAGCACCAGGGCTTACTCAACCGCAAAACAACTCAGAACAGAAAGGTGCCAAAAACCAAGCTATTCACTTGGCATTAAAGTCTGCAGTCTTTAAATTGCACCATGATAAATGAAGCTATTTGACCAAAAAAAAAGGCAACAACTTTCAAACACAAAAAGGTAAAAATGTGCAGCCTTCTTATCTTGCTCTCTGCAGGGCTATCTTAATAGCTGCAGTACTGCCTTATCACCACTCATTAACACAAGTGTACTTGGACAAGCTAAAGTCTTGTGAGCATACTTAAAAAGCAAGACAAAAATAAAGTAATCGCACATCAAAATCATGCCTAGGGAGACAGAGTCTTCCTATTAAGAAATCTCATTTCTTAAAAGAATAGAAAAGTGATATTACAAGCCAGTAGTACACAACTAAAAGCTAGAACTTTCTATTCCCAMGTTGTCCATCTGAAAAAAAAAATTCCAAAGAATGAAGATTTACAGACTTCTAAAGGCTGGTTAAATTGAGCTTGCCATCATTAGTCATATTTGCCCTCTTTGAGTTCAGTATTTTGTTTCATCCCAATCTATGTGAACTGTATTTGAGGCATGACACAAACTGCAGTAAGTACTCACTGAAAAGTTTGAAAATTCTGAATTACTACCTTACCACATGCTTCAACTTTAAAGTTTATATAGTCATTGATACTATCTTTAGAGCTACTATGGGAAAGTCAACATGCACCTTTAATAAGTGCAACAGAATAACAAATGCAACTATTTACATGCACATTACCTGGCTTGTGCATAAACTGTCCTGAGTAGAGACACAGGTGAGCTGTAACAGCTTATATGGGCAAAAGGCTTTCTGCACATCTACCTAAATACATCCCCCTGTCCCACAACCCAAGGAAAGTGAATCAAGACTAACATTCCCTCTTTAAATGCTGCTTTTCAGTTATGGTTACATTTCCCCTTCTGGTTTTTCAGTCCTTCATTTCTTTTAAGGCACATAGAAAACTTACTGTTTTACAAGTGGTAAATTTGCAGTCATCCAGCCAGCAGGATTTCATAGGCTCCTGAATCATTGTGTCAGCTAAATGATTCATGTATTGCCTATAGAGCTGTCTACCTTCAACATTTACATAGCTTGTTCTACAACTAAGGGTGCCAAAAATCGTATCTAAAGAGCTGTAGTTGCACATCATTTACTAGATCAGCTTGATAACTTCTCAGTAAAAGCCTCAGACCCTTTGTTGAGGAAGCTACCAAGACTACAAGTACCTGTTCAGAAAGCTAATTCCTCCAGCCAACAGATCAGCTGAAACACACAAGTTGTATTATGAATTCTCCTCAATTTTTGGCATATCTTTAAAAGTTTTTCTTTAAAGAACAGAAGAAAAATCTTTAGATCTTCATCATTCAAGAGAATACAGTAAAAAAAGTGAAAAAACATAATAACTGCAGAGAAGAAAAAAACCAAAATTGATTCCTGTGAAAATAACAGAGGCAAATTCTTGACAGTCCTCCCCTTACAGTAAAGACAAGAAACTTCAGTTTTTAAACAGTTGTCAGAAACAGTCATATACCCCACTTTATGAGACATTCACCGGAAAAAAAAGCAGGCATCTAGAACAATCCTAATATATTCTTGAACAGGAGTGCTGATTTCTCACATATCCCACTACTGCTAAAGAGCATCCACCCAGTTATGAAGTGATTTCTCTGCTAACCAGAACAGCKTGACAAGTATTATTTCTCATTGTACCACAATCCACTACAGGTACATGGGAAATGTACAATACAGAAGAAAAAGAACTACACTACTGGTGGCTTTTAAGCACATGATTTTTGACCTGTTGACAGGCATCCTCAATTGCAAGACAGAAAATATAATCCCTAACAAACACCTGCACTATGCAATATTGTGGAAAATTAACCCTTAATGGCACAAAAGTTTCTGCACAAACCACACATCCTTTCTGCCCTTTTATCCACAAACTCCCCTGTGACTTAATGCTACAGTATCATGTCAGAACACTGCACTAGTAAACAAGAGATGGTGACAGTAACAAAAAGTTCTGTGGTTTTCAGCAACTATACTGCTAGGACTGGACAAGTCACTGTATCAGCACTTTTCCTTGACCACTCATGCCTCTCCTTGACTGCAGTTCCTAGGACTTCAGGCGCAAACTCTTAATATTTGACCTGAAAGTTCCAAATAGAATTATTGGGTTTATCTGAATTGTATCCTCAATTTCCCCTCACAGACACCTTAAATCTTTCTAGTGCAATGCTATGCACCAACCTGTAAATAGCTTCTTTTCCAAGGCAGGTGCTTCAGTGACCTTGACCACTGTACACATCTAAGATCATATGCCTGCTATTGTACCCCTTCCACATTCACAAATCTACACAAACATTACAGGCAGGTTAGTACAGCTAAGTATTCAAGACTATATCAGACAACTTTGCTGCCCACAGAGCATGACATACTGCCAGCCGTTGACATCTCTGGGCAGCTCATTTCTGCTCTTTTGCATAGTGTATTTACAGCTACACCACCCAACAAAGATCAAAAATGACCTGAAAGGAGAAATTACAAGAGACTTGTTTCAACAGGGAAGCAACTTAACATGAATAATACGGATACTGGGTCCTCACATTTTCAATAATGATTAATTTCTCACATGGGATAGGTTTGTTCAACTAAAAACACCTGGGAAATACTATACATCAGTTTCCTGCCTTCAGGCTAGCATTTCAGCTTGTTCTCTTGAACAGAGTAACAAAGTTAGTAAAACTAAGCTATGCTTAAACTATTTCAGTCTCTACATTTGGTACTCACCCAAAAGACAATGTTGTAGCTGAAGAGCAAGTATTTGTACCAACAGCTGACTTCCGCATTAGAGTATCGGTAATAGTGCATCTTCTATAGCACAGTGTCTGCACAGAAGAGAAAGAATGAGAGGCTTTAGGCAAAGATTTCAAGAAAAAAGTTTTTTCCAGGTCTCTCTCACTGTCTTGAGAGAGGGAGTACAGCAACCTGTACCATATGCCATTCTGAGGTATTTTCAAAGTCAGCTCAAACTTCAGCTGACCCTAAACTCCCTTTCAGTATTTGCTGCTTAATAATCCTATCTTTAAGCACTCTTATGTTGTAACAAGGAGGGCACACCCACACCCAAAGGAACTCGCTACACAGTCAGCCTAGAAGATCTGCATCAGCTAGTTGACATTCATCCGCTTTCTCACTCTCTCAAAACCGATTTACTTCTAYAGATGGCTGCTTGGACTTAAGCAAAAGTCTGAACACAACCCCTGTRGATTGCACATCCAGCAATCCAGCTAGCAGGATAAGCAGTCACCTGGAATCTCCCAGTGTCTACAGATTGCWAAACACAAGAGATCGTTGTACTCAGCCTTTTCCATACTTGAATGTCCCTTTATCAAATCATATCCTGTAACAGGTTTTCTTTTCAAGAACCAAAGTCCCACCATTTAAGAGCCAATCTGCTCTGTGAAGTTTGGTTTGCTTCCTTACACACACTGGAGAGATCAGCTTCAACTGCAACTCTTGCTCAAATATTTCAGAGAACTACAGCTGTCCAGAGTTTCCCAACTAAACCACCTCTGCAGAAATGCCATGCATAAGAAAAACAGAGAACAAGCTATTAAATTCAGAGCAGGACTGAGGAAGACAAAGCACTTGCACAGCCCTCACATTCTGGACAGTTGAGCACTGCCCTAAGACAGACAAGCAGCATTTCAACGTTCCACGTGATTGAGGTAAATGGCAGTGAAAGGCTTGCAAAGGGAAGGAAGCAAGAATAAAGAATTTTCAAACACCTCATAACTAAGAAAAAGTACAGTTCCACCATGGTCATTCACAGACAGCATGCAGAAACCAAGCCCACCCAGTAAAGCCTGAAATCAAGCATTATGGAATGGAGAACTGAACTACACCACATCCACAGCTATGAGAAGGTAACCAGGGTTTTTGTTTGTTTTTTTTTTTTAGAAGGCAATCTGCATCTAATTATAAAAAAACATACCCACTTGAAGAAGGAACAGCAGTAACTACTGTCAGCTTTGAGAATCCCATTTAATACAATTAACAGCTCGCTTTAAGTGAAATACTGATTATTTTCCATTACAATTATGGAGTACTACCATCAGCATTTTACTGAAGGAGCTTATTTTTTGAAATCTCAACACAACTATTTCCAGCCGAACCTTCAGCTTTTTTTCCCCTGAAGCTAAAACCACACACATCCAGATCAAGGACACAAAACAGACATCTCCAGTCCACAAGACTATTAACAGATTCCAAACAGACTGATTTTCCTTCCAGAGGTCTTCTCATGCCAGCTTTGGCTTCCATCTGGAAGTACATTTAGAGTCCCTCCTTGGTCCAGATACATCCCCCATCCCTCTACAAGTTCAGTCAGGAAGTTTCTTTGCTGCTCAACCAAATGAAAAAAGGTTTTTCAGAAACACCAAGACCACGTAGAAAAATCTAAGGAGGGTACGTTTTGGTAGAATACTCCATAACCYTAAGTTGCTTTAGGAGAAAAACAACTGGAAAATCATGTGACCTGGCATACCAAAGTAAGATTGCAAGACTTGTGGACAGAGAATAATTTCTGTTTTTTCAAGCTAAAATAGTCTGCATGGGCATAAGAGGAATTTTCAGATCCTACTGAAAGTTGGCAGTTATTATACAAGACATACTGAAGTAGATKAATTTGTACGTAACAAAGACAGACAACTAAGTCTTCATGCATGTACTATCAATGCAGTTTGCTTAATATATATTAGCAACAGGCAACACTAGATTAGTGCATTTGAACAGACACAGAAGCAACAACAACAACAAAAATAAATCATTAAAAGAAGAAATTCCTCCTCCTGATTCTGTATGAGAAGGAGCAAAACTGAGTTAAGTCAGAATTAAAACATTTCTTCCTCAAAAGCTCCAGTAAAGGCTTCAGTCAAAAGGCAGACTCTGGAAAAAGACTGAAGTTTATATTGCACATTGTTACAGAAACAGTACCTGCAAAATTTTTCAGACTACAGAGTGTGAATTAATACTTGAACTTGATATTTCTACAGTTGATTTCCATAGACTTTTAACCAAACACTGAGTTTTTTTCCTTCACCTTCTAACGCTTATAGTTCATTTATACCAAAAAGCACTTAAATTTGTTGAAACAAAGGAAATTGTGCTTTATGGCAGTACAGAAGTGACTGGAAAGGATCTTCCTACATGTGACCCAGGTCATAYCACATAAAATGAATTTTGTAACATACATTCCAAAGTAGTAGAGAATTTTATTTCCTCATGCTCTCGGGTTCAGCTTTAGCTACTGACCTTTTCAACCCATCCAGTGTTACATATACCATTTAGGAACCATTACAACTATGATGAATCATAGCAAAGAACACTTGTTTAAGCACCACTCTCCTGACATGCTTATCTAAGCCTGCAACTGAAAGAATACAGGAGAAGGAACAAAGCTCGGTTTTCACAACTTCTTAATTTCAGTTTCTAGCTCCAACTGGCAATTTATATTTCAACCATCAGTACTCGTACACTCATCCAAGCCAGTAACTCTGACGTGCTAGGGGAAGAGAGGAAAAAGAGGGTAGGGTACAAGAGCAGAATGAATCCCACTAATCTGAGCAGAGTCCAAGACTCCATTTGCATGAGTGCCATCCCGTTTTACAGCAATACACCGGCTGGCAGTGCAAATRTACTCTCCAGATGCAGACACACTGAGGCCTCCACCACTGTCCTGCCTCCCTCCCCRTGAAAATCAGGAATCTGGTAAAAGACAGGAGCAGAAACTATAAAATGGACATAAGGAACATTGCTTTTGGTGATGCTACATCTACAAAAGAGAAGGCAGCAGGTTGCATTTAACTAACAGATCATTAAATTACATTAAAATGAGGTTTTACTAGATAAAGAGGTTTAAAATACAACCTGAGCAAAAAGGCAAGCATATCGTTTCAGGAGCTGAAGTACAAACATCATCTGAAGACTTCCTTTTTGTTAGCTTACCCTCTCTGGCATTTGGGCTTAAACCCACCTGTTTAGTCCCAACTTCACTGAAACTACTCACAGGAATAAGAGCATTAAAAGTACCCTTATTGATAAGCACCACTCCCCACCTACCTCACTATTTTGACCATAACCCTGCAAGACATTCCTCTCCACTTCTTCAAACAACTGGTAAGATGCCCCCGTCAACACCAATCACAGTATTTTAACAAAATGAAAAAGCAAAATACTTTTTTCCACACACACACTTCTTTTTAATGCTCTGAGATGATGGCGGTGGTATTACTAATACTAGCAAGAAGCTGTCCCATACCCAGCTCCCCAGACAGATATTACCTTCCAAAACACCCGCCTATCTTAAGGGCTGATTAGACTTGCTCTCTATGCTTACCCTCATCAGAATTCTCTTGGYGGTTCTTGACAGACCACTGAACACTGTATGGCTGGTATGGGAGTAGCACAGTAAATCTAAAGTGCAGGTATGTGATTTTTTTTTTCCCCTAACACTACAAACAAATGAAGCAGTCCGCTCAAGGCTACACAGCCACCTTCCCCCTGTTTATACTAAAAGCAGTCGTGTTTCCTCACACAGAAGGCATCTGTAACCAGGCTATAGAAATCTGCTATGTCAGTAATTCACTTAGCTCACAGCACAGGCTGTATAACCACGGTTCGGCAATACTACAAAACACTTGGAAGATTAAAGTAGTATGTGGGCAGCACAGACTAATAACGTTCTCCACTGTGTTCCAGACAAAGCAAGTCACACTGTGTCAGCTGACGGTTATCACCCACTCACAGCAACAGGAATTTCTAAAAATTCAATAGAGCACTGCTGCTTTGGTAGCATATAATTTTGTCTTGGTGTTTACAGCTTCAGTGAGGGCGGGAAAATGTAGTCATTCATCAAGAGGCTACTGCCACTTTCAAAGCTTTTCTACACCCACAATTTCACTCTTACCTTCAAAATGCTACAGCAGTGATATTCCTAACATATATACTCTAACTCTCATAAAATAGATTATGTGATCTATTAACTAATCAATGTGGACACGCAGAGAAATACTCATAGATAAGATGTTAAGTCTAGAACAACTGAAACAAAATAAGTTTCTAGATCTAGGTCCACAAACTGTTTTAATCCTCCAGAGGCGTTTACTTTTCAAGGCAGACCTAAGCCACGYTCAAGTTCCAAGTTCAGCCAATACTGCCACCATATACAGAGCCCTGATCCCCGTCTCTGCCCTTCCTAAAATCCACAGCCATTAATAAACCTACTCAGTGGAGCAAACAATCACACAGCGAATCACACAGCAAATCTTCAGATCAATTCTGTAATCTTGCACCACACACCAAGAAGTAAACAGTTTTAAGCCTTCCAATCTACCTCCCCAGATAATGTACAAATGCCAGTGTSGGGGCAGTCAGGAGGTGGCAGGAGAGCAAGGATGGGAAAGCAAAAGCAGCAGTAGCTTGAGTGTGCTGCTGGAAATGCAACACCCCTGTAGTGCCAGCCTACACCAGCAGCACAGGCTACACCACATTTGAAGCTAGCACACTAAAACAGATGAAGCTGGGGGAACAGGGGCAGACCTGAGGCAASAGAAAAAGAAAAAATTCCATTTGGCAAGCTGCTGGCTGCTCCACCATTGTTCACCARTACAAACCATATGAAGCTGGTGAAGCAAACGAACACAGTCAGAAGAACATGCTGAGGAGTAAGAATTTTTAAAATACAATAAGAGATGCACTTTGGCCTATGACTTGTTTTGATATGACTCAATTCCATTACTCCATCAACACCAAATCTATATCAAAAAACCGTTTATATCAGTTTATTCAAGACAGTGCCATTAAAAACAATTCTCTCATATTCTTTGAAGGTGCTCAGTCATTAGGGTTTTTTGTGAAGGTTAAAGAAGGCCTTAAGCCTGAGCAGGCATAATTCAGAGATATTCTTAGGACCTTCTAAAAATAGAACAACTAGGATACACCTAYAGACTGCTCTTTCCACATCCTAGAGGGAAGCTGACCACCAAACGGGTCTTAATGTTCACTACAGTATCTGGGTGCTAGCCATGAAACCTTCACATGGAGGGACTGAGCTGGTACAAGAAAAACTGACAGGATTTATGCTCTTACAGGCTAATCTGTTCCTGGAAACAGAGACAGTAGTCCTGCTGATGACTCAGGAACTCCCAGCAAGCATGYGTCATTTTGCAATTTTGTCTCCAAGGAACTCAGACTAGGGCTTCAAAAGGAAAAGACAAGCTTCTCTTAAGGAATACAATAATAGTTTATTTGCTTCTACTGCAGTCCAGATGAGCAGAGAAATATTTGCTCATTCTTAAAGGGAACCTGAGGATTATTTAACAAAACGGTATTTTTTTTAACCTGAAAGATTCATGATGAAAGACAGATGTCATTGATAGGTTATCTCTGTTCTACCAGAAAAATAATGGCAAGTAAGTCTCAGAACTCAAAGGAAAACATGGCCAAAGCCAGACAGAATTCTTAAGACATCATCTTTCGGGGCCCTTATTTTGTACTGTGCTGAAGACTCAGAGTTCTTGAAGCATTTGAAGAATATTTCAAGCATAAGTTGCTCCAATGCAAACACTAAAAAAAAAATCCCTCAGAGAAGAACAAATCCCCAACCCACTGGGAAGAGTTTCATGTTTCAGTGMCCAGGCTTTATTCACTACAGCACAAATGAGAACTTAGGAAAACTTGTTTGGGGGTTGGGAACACCGGTGTATGTTTCTTACAAGGAAGCAGCAATTCCAAAGAGCTCCACTTCAGGTCTCTGTAACTCACACTCGAGTTATGCTGTGATTTTGGCCAAGCCACTACTTCTATGCGGATGAGCTGCATCCAAAGTACCATCTAAGTACYCTGAACTCAGAGCAACATTCAGAAAATAGACATTCCAAATTCTAAGGAATAAGCTACATGGTCATCAAGAACCTCTTCTGAACTCCCTACTTGATTAACATCACCAATGCTTTGGCATAAAAGCTCTACCCCGCACAACTGTAATTCAAGGAGCTATTCAAGCCATGATTCATGGAATATTTTCAGCACCATTTGATTTCTTAAACTAGCAGAACTACACTAAAGGAAGACCTGAAAAAGGCAAACAGAATTCAGTACTGCTCCCACATCAGCTAAAAAGCTGTGATAGAGGACGACGGCAGTTGTAACAATTTCACTTTTCACTGTTCTTCACACAGAAGCTACCAAAAGATATAGTTGGCTGGCCTTGCTTCAATGTCTAGAAGTATTTATTCCTATTCGGCAAAAAAAGCTACTACTAACATTACAAAAAAAAAAATCCACAAAACAAAAGCAGTTCCAAAGATTCTGTATTTTCATTTACACAAACTGGTCAGAATGAAAGTCAAYGACACTGTACAATGGAACTACCGACAACAAAAATTCAAACTGCAAATATTTTTAGTTATTGACACTGAGGAGAGGCACAACTCAATCAACCACAGAAATATAGGGCATTTATGCTAGTTCTGCTCCACCGACCTCAGTTCATTGAAGTAGTAATTGAACAGATAAGATACTTTCTGCTTCAACATACAGAGGTGCTTAAAGGTACAACTAAAAGGCATGGATCTCTTACCAAGTTCAAGGAAAATCTGCTCAAAATAGCTGACTTCAAGTAAAGCATATACTCCACATTCTGACTTAAAGCAAGAGATAGCACAGGAAACAGAGAGAAAAGGAAATGTTAAATGTAAACTTCATCTAGAAGCCAGCAATTTTCCAAACATGAGGAAAATAAAGTAGAAGAGAAAAGRATCCTTCTGTAAGCTATCCATCTCTTTCCTAATATTTAAGAAATGCAGACAGCAGGAAGACAGGATGTAGGGCTTTCACTGACCTTATCCTCAAAAGCACTACTAGATAAACCTCTGGAGTCAAAACTCCAGCGTGGACTACACTAGAGCAAGTGAAAACAACACTAGACASTATCACTACAGTTCAACAGATGCCTCATTAACACCTTGGGAAAGCTTAGAAAAATCTTTCATGTTTATGAAAATTTTCTTTAATAAAGCTGTCGACYGATTTCATCTGAATAGGACCTTGCCTGTGCTGTAACTTACTCACTATACACAACAAGCCACAAGTTTTATTTTCCTTTTACTTCACAGAAAGTTCAGGTATTGCAAAACAGAGAAGTGAGTTAGTCGTTCTCACCAGGAATTGATTCATCCCACGGAGCAAAACCTGTTAGAACAMGTAGCCAGAATAATCTTAGTTGACCCAAACTCCTCAGCTGCTTTCTACTACCTCATGAGGGCAGACACACACCCACTCCCTGTAACATCAACAGCAGCAAGGCAAAACTCGCAGTCCTAATTTAAAGAAAGCATGCAATTTGACTTTTTTTCCTTGCAACAGAAGGTTTTGGAATCCTTACAAAGTATCTTATCTGAGGAGCCAGAACTTTCAGTTTGGGGAACAATTTTATTTCTATTTAGTGACTGAGGAATAATTTCATTTCTATTTACTAATCCAACAGTAACAGAATCCACTCCATATGCTTTGGCTGCTCCCTCCCATACCTCCCCCCTACAGACCAAAAGGTTTCAAGAACAAAATGGGTCCCTCCATATCAAAGTCAYAACGTAGAGGAGAAAAGACAGGAAGCCACCAATTTTCTCTGCTGACAAATACACTTTCTTCAGAGAACATCCTAAACTTTTAYACGTACTTTGACTTTCCTCCATTTCCAGGAACGCCACTTGTTCAATCTCCAGTTACATTTCAGTCAAAAAGAATATACCTTCACTTTCTTTTTCCTTAAGAAAAAAACCCAAGAAACTGATTATAGCAATATACAATAAAGAAGTGATGAGCATATAATTTGCTTTGGGTTTTGTGGTTTGTTTTCTTMAAAATGTTCCTTGTTTTGGATATAATGTCCAGTCTGTCCACATCCACGTCATATTCCTTAGCCTTCACAGTGAATGTTTATATATAAAAAATTCATATATATAGGAACATATATATTACATTAAAAAAGTAGATATTTATTTTAACAGTTTAAACCAGATCAAGGTATTTCTTAAYTAAAAAAAAATAATTCCAATGTTGAAATCTGATCACTCCAATAACGAGCATGCTAAGAAATGCCTGCATGTATCTGTGTAATAATAGTTACCATTCACTACTTGTTSTGTTTAAACAATGCTGACTCCATGTCATGGAAACACGATGTGGAGTTCAATCTGTAAAACCTCTTTTTTTTCCCCTCCCACCCCAATTAACAAGGCCTATGCTCTCAACACCAGAGGAACACTCAATCCAAATGAGGCACCCACCCTTCCAGCACTAGGGAATGCTACTTATTGGGGAAACGCATGCAGGGTGTGGGGACAATGCTCTCAAAGCTTTCTTTTGCTGCCTTCCCCCTCCAGCAACTGCATTCATAACACAACCAGGACAGCCTTATTTTACTTGCCAAGGACGACAATCACCAGCTTACAAGCCACAAGAGAAAATGGCTCTTTGTGGCCACCTAGACGGCTTAACCACCATGTAATTAATCTCTTTACCTCCTTTCTGGTAAAGAAGCATGCTCGTGAAACTTGCAAAAACCAACCAGAAGAGAAACCTCCAAGGCAGCACTGGAAAATGTTAAAGATGTGACAAAACAGCCTTCACCAACGTCTCACAGCCCTAGCCACTGTCAGCTCTTTGGCAGACAATGTCTCAGCCCAAATACACAGGAACAAGCTAGTGCTTCAGGAGATACGGCAAGCAGGTTTGCAGAGCACCCGGCACATGCTACCACACCACAAGGAAAAGATTAAAAAGACAAAAACCAATGCTGCTTCAGGACAAGCCCATGCTTGAACAGCTCCAGCCCTTCCCCCAAAAGCCAGTGAGTGCTCTGGCAGGTCGTGAGAAAGCCTTGACTGTCTCGCCCAAAGTCTCTGCATCCGCCCCCGGGGAAGGAGGAAAAACAGGCTTTCCACCTCGCAAGATTATGCCAAGAACAATACCGTGCCATTTAGAGATCAGGGCAACAAAGGCTTTGAAGGGACACAGTCAGTGCTCCTTCCAACGCAGACCTCAGTCTCTGCAACAGCTAATTACAAACACACCAGCAGAATTAGAAGGTGCAGAGCCTAGACAAACATTTCCTAATCTGTGCCTTTAATAAAGCAAAAAACATACCTCCTGATGGAAAAAAAGTGACAACACAGGAAACTGCCATCTGAACAGTATGACTGGTTACACAAGCACCACAGCTCAGAAACAMCACCTTCCCTCCTCCCTCCCCCCCACAGGATCAGCTCTTTCAGTGGAACACCCTCCCTGTTTTGCAGAACCAGACCACAACTATGACCACTTTGTCAAAATACCCTTTGCAACCTCAGCATGCTGTACACTTTGCGAAGAAAGCCACATTGTTGTCTTCCAAGAGTCACCCCACTAATTGCCTCCATTAGTTTCAAGTCAGACAACTYTTCTGATGAACCTTCCTTCTCCACAGGCTTGCCATGCAGACGAACCAAAGTAACTTCGTACTTCGGGCAAGGCAGAAAGCTTTGCTGTTTTGTACCCTTTATCAGATACAGCTATACCACTGCAGGCATATTTCACACAACATTAAGTACTTCCCTGAGCACCATTTAATAACAAATTGTTGAGGGAAAAGCAATGTGCATCAAAAGAGTCCACTCCATATCCTGGCAGTCAGAAGGCTGCTGCCACATGAAGACCAAAGTCCAACCTCTCAGGTGTCTTCCTTCAGATGCAARTTACTTGAGGCTATTCCCTTTGTTTTCTATTCCAAAAGTTTCTAGATGTCAGTGAACATATTTCAGCATCCATTTTATGCCCCAAAGCAAGAGAACAGCACTTGCCAAGCTGAACAAATAACATTTTTAAAAATATTAAAATTCACAGYATTCAGCTACTTCTGAATAATGTGCTTCAGCCTGTAGCTGCAAGTGCAGCRACTCCAACACCTGACTTTGTTACCTTCAAGTCCATCAAATATTCAGAGAAAACACCTTTCCAGAGAGACTCAAGTGTCAATTATTTAGTCTTTGAGCAGAAAACAAAAACCTTTAAAAGAGGAAAAAAGATTTCTAGAAAGGGCTGTTGAGCATATTTGGGGTTGTACACTAACAACCTGCCTGAAACACAATGAGAACGCCAAAATAAAACAACCYGTAAAGCCAAAAGCTCACATGCACACAGAAGCTCATCAAGTGCCTGAGCCAATTAGTGCCAAAGAGGCCCAATTACATCAGGAGGTTTCAGCACAGCACTTCCCATGGAAGACCTTTTTCAGTTTGGTATAAAGGCCTGTTCTCTAGACCAGGAGCATAAAGCAGAGAGAAGCTCKTTTATAATACCAGAGAAGCTCTTTTACAACACCAAGACAACATTCAACAATGCTTACTGCAAAGATCAAGGAGAAGCAAAGCCCTGTGTTTATTACACCCTTGCCTTTCCCACTCAGGTTCAGATTAAGGCTGAAGACAGGCCTAAGATTTTTCAGCTTCTGCACAGACTTCTAAAGACAATGACACAGGAAGAGCTCTTAGAAGAAACACATGAAAGCAGGCACCCTAGATAAGAACAGAAGTTCCTCCACTCACACATATCATACAAAAGCTGTACTACAATGGAAAGGATAAAACACTGTTGCTTTGCTCCCRAAGAGCTGAAGAAAGACAGGAAACACTGAAGCAAAACATGTGCYGGTTCCCCCAGCCAAACAGGGGTTGAGGCACACTTTGAAACAGAAAGGAAAATAAACTTATTTTTAAAACCACCTGAGAGCCTTGGKTTTGGCTATAGTTCCTATTGTGGCCAGCATATTTTAGTTTCATTTGCTAAAGGTTTTCTGCACAAGTGATAACAGAATTCACATGTGAATAATCAAGCAGAACAGTACTTCTCTCTGAGGGCTTCCATTCCAAGATTTATGTCAGATTGGTCAAAAAGGTTAGCAAAAGCCTGGCCATTCAAGGCAGTGGTTTCAACAGCTGCAAACATCACAATCCCTTATCCCAATACAGTCAATATTTGAGGATCAGCCCTTCTGCAGGTTAAATCCTTTGCTATTATCCTCACCAGTGACACTCCTAAAATAGAACAATTTACCCAACAATGATTTTTCAGCTTACTGACCATACTGAAAGCAGATTTTATTCAGTCATCCAAAAAAAGTTGCTCTACAATGCAAAAAAAATTCAAATATGARATATTCAACTATATTTAAATAATTAAATTATGGCTGCATTTAAAATTAAGTTATCTGAGCCTAGACACTTCAGCCCCTCCCTTTCTTTTTAGATTGCTCAATCAAAATTCAGATTTCTGTATTCTTGGGAGAACCCAAACTATTACTCTTCAAAACCCACACATTTCTAACYTTGATAAGATTTAGTCTGATTATCTGACATTGCTCTTAACCTTTATGTGATGCTTTTGTCTGAGCATGAGCCAAAGCATCAAGAAGAAGGATCCTGTTCCTGCCCAAACTGTGCCGGGGCTGAAGGCAGCATCAGTACCTTTAACCAACCTATCAAACCTATCAACACTACAGCTCTGGAAGAGCCATAGACTCTAGGGCAATGCCAGTGAGGAAGACACATTAGATGGACCTCCGCTTAATACCCCTTTAAAAACAGCCTGCACCATTTCCTGTTTGAGGGTCTAATTTATTTTATCTGAGGTACTTCAGCTTAAAACAACATCAGAACCACAGCATGTTCAGGGATTTTGTGAATTGCAGCCCTCTYAGCCTTAGAAACGCACCACAGGTGGTAAAGTACAAAAGTACGTCCTACTCAAAACCAGGAAGTTTTGACACACGAAGCCACAGTGCAAAGCAGCCACAGCACAAAGAGCCCACAAGTAAAGTGTGTCTGAAATCCACATATTTTTCCATGCCCCACACAGGTGAAAACTTTTGTAAAAGCAAAAAATTACATAAAGGGAAGATCTGTGGAACAGTTTTGACAATAGCTCTSCACTTCCCCTCACATACACCCCAATGAGAATTCGAAACTAGCACACTGAGATTAAAACAAGAGTTTAGTTTATTCACACCAGTGCTCAAACTGTGCCACGCCTAATCCACAATGAGAAACTTAATAGACTATGAGAAGTAATTGTAACAGTTTGCCAGAAGAAAAATTCCCCCTCTTTTTTTCCAAACACCCATTTACAGGTAATCGTGAACTAGTAGCCATCCCCTAAAGTTTCATAAACTAAATATAAATATCCTCTAAGAAAATAAGAGGTCAGCCTCAAAACAAAGCAATCTAAGGGATCAATATTCCTGAGTTACTCATTAGAAGCAAGCATACAACTCAAACTTATTCATCATCCAGATACGACCAAATTCATCAGACACCATGGCAACAGTTTTCTTGGTACAGCTAAGAGCAAAAAGTTACGCCTTCAATACCAAGGAAAGTGTCCCAATTAAGCAGCACTTCAGGGCTCAGAGCAAGGGCTTTTTATGGTCCTTTCATTAAGTATTACAAGGCCTAACGCTCGCAAAAAGTAGCCCAGAACACACCCCTTTCAGGCCTGTTAGCTATGTTACCTATGTGAAGGCTCTGCACAGACACTGCTCCTAGCAAGAAGCCACACTTTTTCCTTCCTTTCTGCCACCCTCCCACTCCCCACAAGGAGGCAGGCAGGACAGGAAAGATCCTTTAAACAGGAAAGCAGTAAGATCAATTTCTCTACAATGCACTAAATGTCAGGCAAAGCCTGTGCCCAGAAACAAGAACAAGATTCAATTAAGACTTAAGTGAGTTTTCTTCTGATTTGGGGACTGGAGATAAGACTTCAACACAAAGGAAGCTACAAAGGAAGTTAACTGCATCAACTTACACACCAACCAAAAAAGCAGCTTTCCATGATCGTGAAGTAGACCTAGACAGCACCTTTAGCAAGTCCATCTGGGAGCAAGACCAACAAAAATAAAATGCCAACATGCAACTTACTTGCACATTGGTTTTTTTCAATATAAACACATTTCCAAACTTTTGGGAAGCTACTTCTAAAAATTCGTATTTCAGTAGCACTATAACTTTGACATGACAATCTTCTAAGAACAGGCAACAACACGATATTCTTCCCTCCCCACCCTCCAAGAACGGAGCTAAAAGGATATCGATCACACCCTGAAAGTACTTTCTTCCACTGTCATTAGCCAAAGGATGAAGAACACCATTCCACCAACAGAAATGTTCTTGATCCTTAAAAAACAAAAAAACCAACAAAAAACAAACAAAACCCAAAAAGCTGCAAAGTAGTTTCCTCCACAGCTCATTCCTACTTCATACCAATGACTAACCTTGAATTCCCACCTGACCCCTTCTCTCTGCACACAATTCTTCTGTGAAGCAGATAGTGCTAGCACCTCAATCTTCCCCACCAAAGCATTTCAAGTTTCACACATTTATTGTGATTATAAAGTGTCTCAGCACTGATGCCTTACTGCCTGCTGGAGATTGCCAGAAAAGAGATGGATTATCTCAGCACAGAGCACTTATGAACAAGATACACCCTGTGCTTCCATTCTCTAGGAACTGCTTTCCTTCCATTTTATCCAGAGCTCTAGGTCACAAGGCTTATGTCAGTGTAACAAACAAACCCAACCAAATAAAAAAAACAGTGCTGGAAGAATCTTGTCCTGACAGTTATTTTAAAATATCCCTCCCTCCTCCACCACCATCTCTTCTGAAGACCTACTAAAGAAAAGAAAAAACAAAYAAGTAGCTTCTTTTACAGCATGAGTTAGGTTTATGTGTGGCGGTTTATTTTTTTTCTATTCAGAATGTCTCAAAATGAAACCACTAAGTCTACATAGAGTACGGAAGGTAAAGCAAGAGCCAAACCAGAACTGACCGTGGAGCATCACCTCTGGTACCCTCGCGCTCCATGGCAGGGCCTGCTTCAGCAGGAGGCTGAAAGGGTGTCAGAGAGGTCGCTCATTGCCATAGCCTACAGGCAATTAAAATAGTTTAAAAATTACGTTACGGGCCTCAATCCTTGCGCCTACTGCGCCGCTGCTCCCTCCGAACAGCCTGGGCTCAGGGAGGGGTCTGGCAGCAGCCGGTGCGACTGCGGGGAACGGAGCGGGCAAACTGTGGCTGCAGCACTCCGAAAGGCCTTTTTCTATTATTTTCACTTATTTATTTTTATTTTTCTCCCTCGTGGCACCTCAACGAGACAAGTTAGCGTGAACTCCGAGAGGAAGCCTCGCCCGGCCTCTCCGGCTTCCTTTAATGGACAAGGACAATGGCAGGGGCTCGCCATAGCCCCGCGCTGTCGGGAAACTTGGGCAGCCGGAGGGCTGCTCCCCGGCGGCCCCCCGGGGATGCCGCAGGGAACAGACGTACTCCAGGAAGAGGAGGTGAAAATGCCGGTGGTTCCAAGACGGGGGCAGAAAGGAGCACTCCGGACGGCGCGACCCCCGGGGCAGACGGYGGAGGGGATGCCCGTGCCGCGGCGGGCAGGGACTCACCGGGGCAGCAGCCTGCTCGCTAAGTTTCGCCGAGTTGGGCGGAGGGCGAGGCGGCGGTCGGCGTAAGCGGGGGTCCCTCCGCTGCCTCGGCTAGTCCATGGACACGGCGGCGCTCCCGGACCCTCCTCCCCGCGTCAGCTCGGCCCGTGCGCCAGGCGTGCCCTTCTGCCGTGCCGAGCCGAGCCCCGCCGAGCCGCCCCGCTCTCCCGCCGGGCCAATGCACGGAAATGGCCACGCCCGCTCCGCACGCAGCCGTGCTCCACACAAAGGGGACGTGCAGGAAGCCCAGCTCTCCCTCCGGACCCCCAGYTCCCGCCGGCTTCGGCTGCTGTGACCCACCCGGCAGGCGTCCCCCGCCGCCCCACGAGCACCTCCGGCGCCGGGCGGAGGCCGCGGGCCCCGGCGGCCCCCGCCCCGCGGCGGGCGGGAGCGGCCGCCCCTCACGGTCTCTCCCAGCACCCCTGGGGCGGCTCAGCAGCCGGGGGAGCGCGGCCCCTCAGCGAGGTCCGCGGCTTTGTTATCTCGGGCTCCTTCCGTGGCCGGAGTGGCCGCGTTCCCCACCGCGGCAGGGGCGCAGCCCAGCCCAGGCCGGCTCGCCTCGGCTCGGCTGAGGGAGCTCGGCTCAGCCCTCAGCGGCGCCTCTTACGCCCTCAGGGCTTTCGGGACATGAACCAGCGTGTCGGGGGCAGCGCATGCTGAGCAACAGCGAAGGCACGGTCGAGCCTACCTGGAAAGCCAGAAGGCGAAGGAGAGGCATAAAGTAAAACAATGCCGAAGAGTCTTTTGAATCCTCAGGCGTCCCAGGGGTTTTACATCTCCCGTGAGAGGCGCTGAGAAGAGAGAGGAAGGGAGGGCTGAGCTGTTTAAACCCATGTGGTTAGCAAGTGATAGTTCACACCTGAAGAAGCCACCACCTGGCAGGGGGGAAATGCTCCCCTTCCATACCTTGTGATCGCTCTTGACACAGGGAAACACTTCTGTCACCCTCATTCCCTTCCTCGTAGATAGAGCAAAACTAATGTCTTCAGTGCCCGCTAACTACGAAAATACATTTGAGTGCAGGAAGGCAAGGCCAAGGGAGATAGTGCAGCACCACGTGTGTTCTCACAGGCCGCCTCATGTTATCTACACTTTCTTCACCTGCTCCAGCCCTTGGACTTTGAGGAATTCCTTATTCCCCCTGGATCAGGAACAAAGCTGCTCACAAAGACACCAGCAATCCCACTGAAGTGAAAGCAATTGTTGAGCAATCGAATGGTGTGATCTTAGCACTTCTTTTGTGTGCTAATCCTCCACTGGGTCAAAGCTGACAACCAAAACCGTGCTAGAATTAACAATAAATGCACAGTTCCCCTCACCACACCCTTCTGATGTCAGACAGATACATACCAGTGTGTCACCCACTCACCGGTCCCATTATCAAGATTCCTTCTCATTTCCTACATGCAGTTATTCAAATAGCTTGGGGGTTTGGGTTTGGTTTGGGTTTTGTTGGTTTTGGTTTTTTTTTTAAAGGGAGGGGGAGTGTTTGCAAGCCTCYCCCAAGCTTGCTCAAGCCTTCTTAGAAACCAAAGTAAAATTTAATTGGGTGTTAAACTGACAGAAGATTTACCTGAATTTTGGGCAGGATCTAAGAGGGGAAGGGGAGCTAGGAAAAGTCACTGGATTATCAGATGGTAAAAAGAACTAGAAGAGATCCTTTCTCCATCTCAGAAGTACTGAAGTAATCTCACAGCACTGAGTCACATCTTCAGAAAGTACAGAGCCAAGGCAGAAAGCTCCAGCATGCTGATTCTGTAAGAGGCAGGAAGATGGTGCAATAGTAACTGCTAAGATTCAACAGGGAAAATGGGAAATTTCAGGGAAATTCAGCAGCTTTAGGATGTAAGGACTGTGGAATTAGGAAGGGCATTCGTCGATAAAATAAGATTCTCTTGCAATTTACCATTTGTAAAGTGGCTCATGTTAGCAGTTCACAGAGTAGTTGAATTGACTGTGTTCACTGTTAGCACGGAGATGGTTCGAACAACCTCTGTGTCCCATTTATTTGCCTTTGACATTATCTCTGCACAGTGCTTCACTGTGTTGCCAAGAAAATTAGAGTAAAAATCTCATCCATCACAGAAACCATCAACTAAGTGCTAGGGCAAATTGGAACACTTTTAAAAGACAGTCACTTCAGCTGTAAGAGGTGTAATGATCCTGCAGGAATAAAAATGGAAAATCTGATTTTTCAGTGAACATGTTCATGTATGGTTTGTCAATGCTGTTTCCCTCTGACTACTGCAAAACTTTTTCTGAAATTAATGAATGATCCGTCATGAAGAGTAGCTGGTGGAAAATGGCCCAACCAGAGCTGTTCACCACTGTATCTGCTCATCAAACACCATTTTTCAGCGTAAAAACAGTCTATTTATGGAGGGAGGCTTCCGGAAACCAGAGTTACAGTTGGAATTGCCATGTGGTTTTGATAATTGTGACGTTGAGAGAGTGGGGTGTGCAGGGAAACAAAGCCCACACAAGCTCCTGAGAGACTGTAAGCAACTTTAAATACAAAGAAATCAGTAACTAGATCTTAAAGAGAAAGCAGAAATATTTTAGGGAAAACCTTTGTAACATGTTCGATATCGATTAGAAGAATAATAAATTCGGATGGAACTAGTGAGCTAACCCAATAAAATTCTTGGGGGCTAGGCTGAATCGGTGATTTGTGTGCCCTCCGTCCCGCGGCGTTTCCCCGGCTCCCCCTGCTGTTCCCAGTGGCTGTTGCGCCGCTCTGCTCCGGTGCCTCCCAGCGGCCCCCGACACTCCGTGCGCCAAAGGCAGCCGCGCACACACCGGCAGGATCGGAAATTAGCATCACAAGAACGTCATGAGGTATGTTTTGTAAGTATTAAACTGAGTCTCTTAATAGTTTATCCCCTCCACGGTCGCCTAGAAATATCCATATAGCATGGACGGTGTCATTCAATACCGTATATCCTCCCTCCAAGTTTCTTATTCTTAAAAGGAAAACGTYCACACAAGTGAAAAGGTCGCAGGAGCAGATGTCTTTTCCGATAGCTTTCTTCCAGCCTGATCAGGCTCTACCGTGGTCTCTTCCTGGAATCTGTTAAGCAAATCATTTACTGCAGAAAACCCCTCGGGTTCACTGCTCACCTGCATTTTGGCTGGGTAGCAGTGACATCCAGCGGTGCGGAGAGAAAGAGAAATTTGCTCATTCTTTTTTTCAACCACAGTGCATCACAGGAAACGCATTAGAAAATGGCAGGGATCTCTTGGCATTCCCTTCTCGTCGTGGATATTCGCAAATGGCACCAACTGCAGGCAATTTGACAGCCGTGGGAACAGATAACCCACATGGGGAAACAAAAATGCAGCACCAAAAACACTCTCTGGGGCAGACCATCTTTCTAATGGCCCTAAAAGGACACTGTGAATAGAAAATGCAATTGGTGATCCCTAAAGTTCAAATAAAAAGCACTTTCCTATATTACAGCAACACCATTGACTTCACAGCATTTTCATTCTTAATTTTTTTTTATTAACCCTGGTTATGTGCTGAAGAAAAGATGAATGGGCTGACAAACAAGGAAAAGTTGATTGAAGAGAAGCTACAACACCAGTTTTGTTTCTCAAGACCAGAGGGTGCACTTTGTGCACTTTTCTACTGACCTGATCCATCTCTAACCTTAAAGATGAAAATAAATAGGGTATCACACTTCATGGGTGCAAAATGTGCATCTCAGAATAACAAACAAACTTTTAATTATTAGAGTTTCCAGTAACCAGCTGTGTGTTGAACTGTGATGTGATATTTGATGCACTGAGAAGTGAGTTAGATTTTGGGTACATGTTGTGTTAAAAGAAAAAAAGTCAAAACATTAAATGCATACAAGGAAGTGGGCCAGCAGAGGTAGCTGTTAGCACAAAATCAACAACTATCCTTTTTTTTCAATGAACTTTCTAAATTCAGTCTGCAGCATTGGAAATTCATTTAGATTTCATTTGTTCGTCCTTTACTGTTTTGCTGTAATTTTATGTACTCAGGACTGCCCACTTCCAATGGTTATTAACTGTTCCTAGCTCTTAGGCACCACCTATTTTCTATCCTTCCCATTTTTGTCAACGTGGAGTTCAGAAAGGATGAGTCAACTCCAAATAATCCCGAGGTGGGCTTGGAAAAAATAATCAGTTTTATCACTAATAATTTTTCAGAACAACTTGAAATGTCATTTTGAGATTCCAGGGCTCCAAATCAAGAAGTGCACTGACTCTTTATGGGAACTGATGCTGTTAAGAGCAGGAAAAGACCAGGTCTGATGTGGTTACTGTATAAATATATGTATACACACACTGTATATATGTGGTTAATGTATATATGTATATAAAGCAGAGAACTTTCCRTTTCCCTGAGTATTTTAATAAACTGAAAAAGACTTCATGGGTCTTTCTAAAAATGTTTTTACGCTAAAGGAACATTTCAGCCTGTTGCAGTGTTAGTGATTTTTATGTTTAACAGCCATTATACATCCAATAAACATTCTAAATGCTGGACAAGATAGCTTCCTGCTTCTGTTTCCAGTCTCTTTGGGTAGGCTAAGAGCAGGGCTGCAACCCCATGGCATCCTTGTCATCATCTAGGACTTCCTGCAGTCTGACTGAAAGAAGGGGCAGCCAGCTCTGAGTGTGGGTGGAATTCAGTTGCATGTACACAAAATTKTAAGTAGATGCTCTCCAGACTTAGCAGGTTCTACAGGCACTTCACTTYATTTTCAATTTCTTGGAATTTATCTGGCTTCCATCCCATTCTCCAAGGACTGTTTATGTCTTTCACATTTCATGTTTACGTGAAATGCATAAACAGCCCTTGGAACAAGGCCTGAAATCCAGGTCTAAGATCAGTACCTCCTTTGCCGGTCTTTGTGCGACTGGCAAAGCTTTCTAGTTCTCACTACAAAGAAAACTCAGAACTCTACAGAAGCCACGATCCAGAACACTCCTATTGTAAGATCTTTGTTAGTAGTAGCATCTTGCAACTGTAAGAAACAGTAGCTCACACCCATTTCTTTGAGCACCTCTTGTGTTTCCTACCACTTGCACTCTCAAGTATCCCTACGCCTACTGCAGACAAGTGGACACTTACACAATGCTTTGAACTTTTTAGGGGCCTTGTGTCAGGCATGATGCCAATGATACACGATACCAATACCAGCACACATGATACCAATACTGCCTTTCAGCAGCAAAACCCAGGAAAAGAATCCCTCAGGCACAATTCTTTATTTCCTGGAACAGTCTTGGCAGCTGCCTGGCTGCTGTGGATGCCATTCAGAAGAGCCCATCTCCAGCCAGGCATTTTATGGCTCTGAGAACCCAAGAGCATTTCTGGGCATGCTGACCTGGGTAGCTCCAAACATGGACAGAGACATTRCATGGTTCTCTGCACCTGGCCATGGCTCCAAGGAGAGCCTTCATAGAGGAAGTCCATATCACAGAGTTAATTTGCTATTGACTCTGCTGCTAGTGTTGTTTCTGGGAACTGTGAAGAACAGACTCTGAAGAGCATACAAATATTTTTCATTAAAATCAGTTTGACCTGGGCATAAATACTAAGAAAAAAAAGTCAGGATTTCATCCATAATGATGCAATGTTTTTAAAGAATCTCAAACACAAAAAGGAACCTGCCCTCATGCCACAATTATCTTCTTTGCAGGGAATCACACAGAACTAGAAGATCTAGAGCCCGTAGTTAACTAAGAAACTCACTGTGCAGACATAGTGGCATGTCTTGAAAGCAAAACATCAAAATTATTTAGAGTGACAGGATGTAATCTAGAAACACAGATGTGTTTACATGTTAATGAAAAAGCAAAAAGCAAAGGCATTTCATTTACATAAAGTTTTATTGTCTTTCAACCTCAGCTGGTACTCCATTACTCCAGCCTTAGAGTTTTGTTTCCCTAGGTAGACAGGTTTTCAGCTGGCTGTTTCTGACTGAAAACATCTAGGCTAGGTCCGATTTTAGACCCAGCCTTTCATTAATACAGTCRGATACAAAGGAGCAGTTGAAATCCTGACCACCTGGAAGGCTGCAAAGAAACAAAAAAAACAATCCAAGAGGATTTTCATCATTTTCTATGTTTGAATAGAGAACCTTTCCTCTGCATTGATCACTAAATAGTTAAGCAATTAAACTGCACATTCAAGACATTGATGCATTCTACATTTCAAGCTGTAATCAGAAACATGTGCAACTGTTTTTCCACTTATGAAGCTTGTGGTTTTATCTTCTCTGCAGCTTCAAGGACAGCTGGAAGGCTGACTTTGTCTCCAAATTCTTTCTCACGATGCTCCAGTAAAACACCCTAGTCAAAGACACAAGAGAGAAATTCAGACACATCTCCCCCACGGAAGATCCTCTCGCCAACTGAACAATTCCAGGAAACAAACTTCTGATCTTATAGGAGACATAAAAGCCTCCTAGATGGCCTGCAGTACCTGTCTTCCTGCCCCAATCACATATACACCTCCCAGGGTGAATCCTTCTCCTTCTAGATTTCCACTATATCCACTTCTCCAAGCACGGAAGAAGTTTTGCCAAACTCCAAAGCGGAAAAAGCCTGACATCATCATTTTTCGTCTGCGTGGACCATAAAAGCCTTTCTGCAAGGGAACAGAAAATATGTCAGCAAACAAAGTGAAAAAGACTTTTTATTCACGTGGATTTTAAGTTCATCCACAAGTATTTAAGCCCCACATACCCTACATCCCTATTTCTGACAACAGTGGTGCTTTATGATAAACATATTTTTTGGTTGTTGGGTTTTTTTTAAATTCAGACTGATTCTTTCACACAGGCAGAGGGGGAGAGAAAATAAAGGTAGCTTCTAGTTGATTTTGAGTATTACATATTCTTTTTTCTTCAGAAGCCAAATGGTTTTTAAATGTCTTCTGGTTTAGGGAGAAAGCAGGGCTGTGGTTTTGTAGGACATGAGGCTGGCAATACAGCATGTGCCTGTGTACCAGGACAAGCCATATCACTGCAATTTGGCCTGCACCACATGAATTAATTATATCTGTCACCTTCAAACCTTGATTCACACATCATGAACACCAGCAAGTCACAGACAGTGGAAGAAAGGAATAAATATTAACAGGCCATACTGTTTACCTGTTAAAGGGGAGGAGTAATCCTGCAACAGCATGTTAGCATGTTAACATGTTAGCATGTAATAGCTACACCACACTTCTAAGCTTAGCAGGATGTAYATATATAGAAAAACAAAGCCAATTAACTTCTTAAACTACAATGCTACTAAATCCTTTTTCATTCAGACTACATTCTACTTATATTATGTATACAAGCTCTTCAAAGAGGACATTCATAGGCTTGTTTTTAAACAAATGAACACCAATTTCACTATACCTTTTCATCCAGAAAGATTTCTCCTTTGAAATAATGCTGAAAATCCTCCACTTCAGTCCCTATCTTCTCTTTCACAACAGCATAGAGAGGGACACCCAGCTTGGAAAGCTGGGGTTTCAGAGAGGAGAGCTCAGAAGCCTCCTAAGCAAAGGAAAAAAACCCAAGCATTTCAGTCAATAAATGGAGGCTGGAAAGCTTCACCTGAATTTCAAGACCATCAGAAACACACATCGATTCTAACTTCAAGCACAAACCAGAAACAGACCTGTAACATTTAAGGTAGCTGTACTCCTAGGCAGCTCTTCATCAGATTTACAACAACTTTCTTTGTTAAGGAAGGAGATTCTTCTGAGCATTTACTGGATAATATATTAAAAATCCTGAAGAAAAAATTTTTAACTCAAATCTGTAAATATACCTTGCCTATACTAGGGCTTCAACTATCTTTTGAAGTATTTAAGAGTGATAAAAAGATACTGTCTGCACATCACTTAACTTCTTCRGAATTTTCAATCCTTTTTTCCAAGTTGACATCCATCATTATCAGTCCTCCTGCAAAGTATTTTGCAGGTTCTGTGCAGGAGCAGGCTATAGAAATCCAAAGTAAGTAATGGAGTGAAGAAGCCCTCTCCTTCCTAAATCCCCCAGTGAAAATAATCAGGGAATTTCTTCACAGACTTTCAGTATCYCAGAAGCAATACTGCTTTTTCTGGTCTGTAAGAGTGTAAGGTGTCACCACTCATCAGCTGGGGTTTTTGTTCTCCTGAAGGAATCCCAATTCCCACAGTTTGTACAAAGATCTCTTAGGTTTTGAACAGATGAGAGTGCACTGAAAATGTTTCTTCTCATCTTCCATGGAGAAAGGTGATTTTTACTGGACAAAATTCCCATCTAAAAAAACCCAACCCTCCACACTTTAAAAAATGGGCACAGTTTACATGAACACTCTCAGTCACCTCACTGAAATACCTTAACTAAAAGGCTTGAAGGACATCTAGAATTTACTGAGTACCAAAGAGCAAACAGATAGGGGTGAATAGACAGGAAAATTTAAAATTCATATTAATAATAATAATAAAAAAATCCCCCCCAGATTCCTGACTGACTGTATGTGAAAGTCTCAGAGTCAGGCACATAGGCACCGTCTCCTCCTGCCTACGCTACACCTGTTCAGAGAGCAAAGCACTTTAATCTCTGACCTTCCATGAATTCTACACGTACTTAAGCAGTTACTACTGATGGGAGCAGATGCCTGCCTTAATGAAGTGGTTACAATATTAATTACTCCATGTTAGAGTAGTGAGTAACAACATAATAACTACTTTTCCCTATAGCTATGAGAAAAATAATGGCCAAGGTGCAAGCTATGGCTGTTCCCAGGCACTTGGTACATTCAAATCATATTTTAGGTGTCTCCTTCCAAGGAGCTCCACCCAAGGAACSTAATGTCAACTTAAGCATCAAAATTTGTTTTCCAACCCACCTTGTTATGGAACAATAACTTCTTATCTTCAGAGTCCTTACCTTCCTGCCTCATGTTCAGCACCCAGAACAGAGAGGAACTCTCTTTATGCATAACCTCTTTGTTACCGATGGGCTTCATCTGATAGCTTTCTGCCAATCCAGTCTTGGGCTGCTTTTGACCAGAGACTACCTGGCTCACAGAGATTTATTTTGGACATATGGAATATAACTAGCTCATAAGACTCATTACCAGCTGGATTTTGTGCAATTTCCCTTGTAATTACCATGGGCTAGGCCCCTGGCAGATGTAAAAATCATGTAACCATCACCTTCAGAAGCAAAATGCTCAGGACCTGGACCATACAAACCAGCTGCAAAGGCTGTAAGTACGCTGTTAGCTGGCAACTAGTTTGAACTGGAACCAAAACCTGTCAGATATTTTAGATGTATTTGATGACTGTCCTATTCATTCCCTCCCTTTATTTACAGAGGATCTATGCAAACAGATCTGTGTTTACAGAGGATCTATGCAATAGGCCTCAACTCTTCTTAATTAATCCCCAAGCCCAGCAAGTACCTCTCTGCACAAAAATCATCCAGGTCTTCGAACAGCCATGATCACTGCACCATTCTCCTTCCATAGTTCACCTGCTTTGAATGTCCTTTGTTCTGTTCGTACAGGAGAAACAACAACAATATCATCCATTCTTGTGTATAATACTTTAGGGACAAAGCACTGCAGAGAATTCCACATTCAAATGCAGCTCTAGCAGAAAAAAATTATGYGTGACAGGATATTACTGCATTATTGATTTTTGGAAGTGTATCTTGTTTCAYCCAGAAATAACAGTTTTGGTTGCTTTCCCTTCACCAGAAGTATCGGGCATTAAGGACACTCAACTACATGTTATAACTAGGAAAGACTAAGAAAACTGCTTCCAACCCTGCCCTTACAAAGGTTCTTATGAAAGTGCAATTACTGAAGAACATGGACTGAAATATCCAGAATCTTACCTGATCCCAAAGTTTTTAGCTCTATCTCCTCTAAGAACTCCAACGTAGCTTTTTCCGGCTTGGATAAAAACAAGTCAGTGTTAGCAAGGACGATCCCTGTCACAGCTGCACCAATGGCTCCAAGGCCAACAGACCACATGCCCATGGTGAAGGTCCCCAAGTCAGGGAGGAAGGACATTTCTGGAAAGAGAAAGAAGGAACAGCTCTAACACTGGGCATCAACGATGCCAGAGAAGGAGAAATTGCATTGAAACAACTAAAAGCTCACGCGGGTATTTTTGGTTTGACTGGAGATGATTTGTATATTTATTAATGTACTGAACCGGGGTTTAAAAGATAGAGATCACATTCCAGTCCTGTGCCTGACCCACATCAAACTAGATATTAACAAGATATTCTTATCTTTCCCTGCCACCAGACCGACAAAAACATTAATTATTAAAGTGCTCAGATGCAGTGAGGAGAAAGATGATTGAAGTGTGTGTGTGTAATAAAGAGCCTCTAACAATATGACCTGTATGTTAGCCAGTAACTTTAATTATTACATTTATTGTTTTATTCAAAAAAAGAAGCATTCGTACATTAAATGTTTTACACACACTAACCTTTATTAAACAGTGAACTTTACAAATATACTATAGAAGACTTGGAAAACAAATAAATCTAAACCTGCTATATCTGGTTCACCATAACTGGTAACCTTTCACATTCCTTACAGTTCCCCACTAGAACCACAGCAGGCACCAAGCCAAACTCAGAGCTCATGCCTGCAGACAGAAATATGTAGACTTGCAACCATTTTATTACACAGTGATCCAACATGACAAACATGCCCAGGACAGCACCTTCTTTCTATACGCTAACTCATTGCCACTCTTGCTAAAGCAGAAAGGACATCAGGAACAAACAACTTAAACTCACACCCATCAGTTAGAACTGATAGCATTGCAAGGGCAACCATTACTGATGAAAGTGTTAAAGTACAAACACTGCTTGTGGTTCCCGGTGGCTACAGTTAGGGTGGCAATTTTATTTAACCACCTTCCACCTGCAAATCCCCCACAGCCCAAGCCTGACCACTGCAAGTGTTTCACAAGCCTGGAAAGGGCCGACAGGCACCTTCCAGTGAGGCAGTATCAGTTATTGAGGATGCTGGAAATCACACTTAGCCCTGCCTCGTGGACAAAGTTCAAGAGCCAGCTCTGAGCAATAACCAGTACAAGAGTCACTGGAGTTTTGGCAGTATAAGAAGTCACTCTACACTTACGTCACAAGGGCTGTAGATTGGCAGTCACACAACTGTAGCATTACACATTATGGAGAATCAATTTTTCTTTTTCCCCACAAAAATCCTATTTAATGACAGAATATTTTGGTAAATATTGCTGTCTATATAGACTTCTGTATGGGAGAGGTTCCCACTCCAACAGATATARGAAAATATTACTTTTTTGAACTGTGACTGGCAATAAACCAGACATACACACTGTCTTTATCCCCACAGCTAGCTGTTGCCAGAATTCAGAAACAATTAGGAGCAGCTCTTCAGTTTTGTGCCCGGAATTTTCTGTGAGAAAACCCCTTTCTAGCCTTCAAACTGGCTCCAGAATACTACTGACAAACAAATACAACATTGGAAAAGAAAAATATCACATTCTTCTTTTAGCAGCATACTTTGTTCCAAGGAAGACAGTATCATGGTATCTAAAAATGTAAGTAATCCATGATCCCGAGCAAGAAACAAGGCCAGTTTACACAAACATAATGCAGATAAGAGAACGGATCCTACCCTATTTCACCACTTATTTCTAACCAAAGGAAACATTCCTTGACCATATCTGTTTTCTTTACATACTTCTCTCAACCATGAAGTCATGCTGTAATTACAACTTTTTGATATCTGCCTCTGACACCTATCAGAGACCATCCTGACCCAAGCCTTTGGAATGACCCAAATGTATGTGATGCAGCAATATCCTCATGTTAAGACTTAAAATCTCTGTAACATACCCAAAAGGCTATAGCCCTGCTCCCTCCCAGAACTTGATTACCCGACTATTCTTTGCATTTCAATCTTGTCAGGTTAAAAACTGGTTTTTTCTTAATTCATAGTTTGGGGGGGGTATAGGGGGGCCCAAGTATTAATCCCTTGTGCATATMATTTGTGTACAAAAATGTTGCAAAATTTGTGGCAACTGATTCATGAGTAGTTCTCACATAGCTTTTTTTTTTATTAGCATAAACAGCATCGTTAAAAGTCAGCTGCCAATTGGTAGTCCTTGATCCAAGAGATCATTAAGCTCTTCAGTTTAGTTGGACCCTTTGATCTCCACAGAGTGGCCAAAAAAACCCCTATTCAAATACATGAAATTTTTGCTATTTATATAAATAGGAGAAAGGAAAATGCAGCTCTATACGGTGATACCTAAATTCCTCCCCTGCTAAGCAAACACCATAATGAGCCACTTTGAAAAATATGCATGGAAAGCAGCAGGCAGGATTATTAAAACATTTGCTAACAAGACAGGCTGAGCCCTGACGCATCATGTCATTGAACCCCAAGTGGGGAGACTAACTGGAAAACAGCTGAGCATTTGCAGCTTCATTTCTGGTTAGCTGCTGTTTATTAAGGAAATCTGAAGCTCAAAAAGCTTCACAACCCTCCACCCCACCTTAAAATACAAGCACAACYGCCTTGGGATCAAGCTCTGTGAGTTTTTAAACACCAATCAGCAGTAAGAAGACACAAGAAAGCATCCCGTAAGCCATAATCCATGAGAAGAGACCAGAGAGCATCCCGCAAGCCTTTAGCAGAGGTGCAGCACTCACCAGAACCCATGCCGGCTGCGGGAGCACCGGGCAGCAGCAGCTCCCGGAAGGCAGGAGAGGACACACACTGCGCTGCCACGGGCGGCGAGGGGCAGGACGAGGGAGGAGTCCRGCCCTGGAGCCTCTGCCTTGCGGCCAGGACCGGGCGCGATCCCTGCCCCAGCCACCCTGCGGCGGTAAAAGCGAGCACAGCTGCCCAATCCAGGGCAAGACTCTTTGAAAGGTATCGGAATCATTCAAACTTTTTTATTTTTTTTTTTTTTAAACTGAACGCATGGTTACCCTTTTTATGGCGTGGGTAGGTACAGGGAACAGGAATTACAAAAAGCTTTTCTGAAGCTGGGAACACAGCACAAAACTTTAAGATCTACATGTTAAGCCATGCTCTTCTGTAAAACTGTGCATTTTTACAAGTAACATTTTCCCTGTGCTTCAGCCTATTCTACATCTGACTTCTTCACACATGCACACTGTATGCCAAAACAATACAAGCAACCCTAAAAACAAAAAGCCATCACAATGCACAATATTAGGGAAAAAAAATCAGTATAGAGACTGTACTATTGAATTAACCCAGCGTTTCTATGGTCAATTACCTGCTTTGGTGGCAACAACCCTTTGAAAAAAGTATCATTTTCTCTGGGACTATCAGATCTTCAAGCTCCCAACTCTGCTAAAATTTCCAGAAAAGAAGGAACACTTCTCTTTAAACAGTAGAGGCCAAAGAAAAAAGGAAAAACATCTTTTCATGTGTATGTTTTTGTGGTGACCACAAGAGATCTACAAACAGTCACAACAGTGACTTATATTATGGCCTGTCAGTACTCAGTTAACCAGAATTTAAACAAGCTTAATCTTAATCCTCTTCTAAGTGCAGTGGATGGTCTTCACTTTGTCAAGGCCRGTTAAAACATGGTTTTCTAGATGTCTCATTTCCCTCCCACCCACAACCAGTGAAAAAAATTGTTATTCAGAGAACAGCTATCCTTAAACATTTATTTTAGCAATGTAAACAGGACCTATTGCAGCTGTGTCAAAAAAAAAGAAGAAATGTTTTCAAGAAGTCAATAAGACTCAGAGTAGCAGATTTCCTTACATGCTTTTCCTAAAAACAAAACTGTCTCACAAGTTGGACTGCTCTAGCAAATACTCTCTAGCCTAAAATGGCTTTGACCTTTGCTTGTTCTTGCTTTCTCTCCCACTCCCAACTTCTCCAAGATATTCCATATCAAGCCTAAAAATGTTTCAGAGCTTTGTCAGAACTTGCACATCCCAAACAAGTTGAGCTGATTTTTTATGAGACATTCCCCCCCGCCCCAAAATGAGTCACAATTACAAATATCTTTGTAAGCTAACTCCTATAAAGAAAATTTACAATTCACAATAACCTGGTAACATGCTCATCAAGATTTCATGAGCTCTTAAATACCATTAAGGATTGCAAAATACAGCATCCTGACAGACCTTCAAACTTAGCCCTGCTTGAAGTGGGGATCTGACTGGAGAAACTTAGGAGGCCTCTTCCAACCTAAATTGTCCTTTAAACATCAAAATCGATGCACAGAGAAGCCTCCTAACATTTCTGGTGGCATGAATGTAAGTAATTTTCACATCACAAGGGATTTTTTTCTTTTCTTTTTGCCATTGTGAAGACCTAACAAACCATTCGTTGTGTCGAGAATGACAGTCATCCTTTTAGGTTTCTTCCCAGTCTGCGCACAGTTCACTACTGAATGCCATGCAACACTGCTCTTGGCTCTAGCTGTAGAGAAAGTTGCTGTGTCAAGCAAACAAACCATACTCCTTCCTTTGAAAGGAAGTTAGTTGCTAGACCAAATAATCTCCCCCATCCTCAGACTGTTTTAAAGAAACCCAGCATCTCAATGAGCCTATTCTTTCGAGCCAGAGAGAACCAAGAGCTCTGGCACACCACTCTGGAAATCTTTCAGCTCTCCTGGTGTATTGGGAGAGAACAAGCAGCTAGATACTGTGTATGGGAAAATTCGAATCCCTGATCAGTCAGCAGATGGATACCATGGGGATGGGAGGCAGTATGTGGAGAACAGAACTGCAAAACAGACCTAACTGAAGATAATACAGGGTAAACTCACTGGTTGGTCTGCTGGTGATCTGGAGCAGGAAAGCTGCACCCTGTGTCAGTCTGCAGAGGTGGGGGAGGAAAGGGAATACCAACAGACCCACTAATAATGCAATCAGCATTCACTGGAAACATAGCACATGCTAGGCAGCAAGTGATCCCTCCTTTTCCAACCCAGCAGATTCAAGAATTCCAAGTCCTGCAGATTCAAGCTTAAGTTAAGATTTTCCCACCATTAGGCCTTGCTTATATTTTAACTTTCAAACTTCTCACACTACACAATTCATAACAGCAAAATTGTTACTAAAAGCAAAGACACAAGAAAATGGATACGTTTCAACTCCACGCCATAGGGCAGGGGGGCTCTATGCATAAACGAGGCTGTAACACATCACCATACACCACCCAGTGGAGAACCATTTCCCACTACCTTGCTTCCCCTGTCATTGCCTGCTCTGAACCAGCTCTGATGGAACACTGTCCCTGTGGTTGTAGAAAAAAAGGCTGGGAGAGCTCCAAGCTGGTCCTTCAAGCAGCTCAAAGGTGCCTTTCTTGAGTTGTGCAATCGCACCCCGGACCCAACCAACGCATCACGAATGAAATAAGAAACAAAACACGGAGTCTTCGTCCTTCACGGATCTTGCTGTGCCTACTTACGCACGGGATAAGTTTGCCAAGCAAGCAGGGATCTCTCAAAACGTTAAACCACGCGGGCGAGCGCAAGTAGGATTTTAAACCTCGACATCTCGGGGCGATGGCGAGCGAGCCCCTCGGTGCTCAGCAGCCGGCAATCCCGCCCCCCGCGCCAGCCCCGCCGGCGCACTGCGGCTGCGACCCGGGGACCAGCGGGGAGGGAAAGAGCACCCCCGTGGCGAAGACAGCCCGTGGGAGGGACGGCCCGGCCCCCGACCGGCACCGCGCCGTCCCGCGGACACCCTGCCCGCCCACCCCCGCCGCCCCGCGCTCGCACTGCGGCCCCGCAGCGGCACCGGCACCGSCACCGCCCCGCACCGGCCCTGCGCCCGCTCCGCCACCAGCCCGCACCGGCCCCGCGGCCCCGCACTCACAGCGCCGCCGCTCCCGGCCCGCGGCCGCCGGCGCCGCCCCCGGCGCCCTCCGCGCACGCCCCGCTGCCCGCCGCGCTCCGTGCCCTCGGGCCCCGCGGCTCTGCGCCGGTGCGGCCAGCGGGATTATCCCCGCCGCTAGCGGCTGGAAGCCGCCTGTTCCCTCTCGGAACCCATTGTCCCCTCGCGGGGGATAGTTTAGCTTCTGGCTAAGCGAAGAAAGAAACGAAATACGTTATGGGATACAGTGCTTAAATATGCACGGRAAAAAAACCAACCCAACCCATAACGACCTGAGTCCAAGAATGTAGTGAGTTTATCGTTCAAGTAATCTGATTAATGGGGCACTTAAAACGTTTGCATATATATTGCATTCAAGAATATACTTGCTCAGATAAGCCAGCCAGTAACATGTCACGACATCCTTTAACAAACATGCTCTTCAAATTCTTGTGGTCATTAGGCACCGTTCCAACCACAAACTCAGAGGACTTGTCTTCACTACCTTGGGACTATTTTCTGAGGTCTCCTGTTAACCTGGCCCTTAAAATGCCAAAAAACAACAACAAAAAAAAAAAGTAGCAGCATGACAGAGCAGTCTGGTCAGTAACACAACGGCAGCTCAGGAGAATGAACTAAATGAACTAACCCTCTGATGGTACTGGAGTGTCTACATTGCACCAACCAACCAGAACCACTGTTTTTCATGATGTTCCAAACTTAACTAGACAAAAAGGCCTTTTCTTATCTCTCTGCTCCTACAGCACAGCCCAGCAGCAGCCATGTGCTGCCAGAAAACCACATGGAACAGCAAGTTTTGCAAGACACGGCCCAACGCAACACATTGCATTGCACTTGTCAGAATGGCATGGGCTCAGGCAGTCTCAGGGAAAAGATTTTGGGTCTTCTTGCCCAAAATCGTGGTAGTTGTGCTTTTATCTATGCACATTGTTTTAGAAATCAAACGGATTATAAAAAGCACTAAAGTGACTGAGCAGCACAACCTAAGCAAACTTCATAGCAGAAACAGCATTACCAGACTGCCTGAAAGAGATGGGGAATTTGGAGGGATTGAGAATTTGTGGCTGCTTTTTGTTCCTGGGAAACACATGAAACAATATCTCTGCTTTTTCTCCTTAATCAGCATAGGAAGGGTCTCTGTCAACACCAAACAATATATGCTGAAATGACACACATTTTTTTTTTTCCATGCAATCAGCATTAGAATATATGTATCTTTGCCATGGTGACACGGCAATCTTTGGAAAAACATTATGACCAAAAAAATGATTGGCAATTTTTGTCAGCCATCATCATATAATTAAACCCCTAATTTCTGCAGCCTGTCAACATTCCTTTCTTCTGAATTTTATAATGGTTGTGGACCCACCTGTCAACATTTGGCAATGGTATAACAGCAGCTTCATTATTTTTGTTGCCATGGTAAGCACACAAAATGAACTTTTTTCTTAATGATACTTCTGCACATTACACCTCTAACAACCTGGCAGCTGGCCTGCACAATTCCAAGGTAGCCAATATTGCTGAGGGTGAAAAAAACCCACCCATCACAAAATGAAAACATCTTTTAATTTATTCTTAGCCCTGGGCAGGAGTCCATGACAAGGCACCAGGCAAGAATAACAATCAGTTAATCTCAGAAGTGACTCTGACTTCATGTGTCCCTATTGTAAAAATGGTCTGAAAAATGCAGAAAAATCTGAGCCCTCGCATCTGGATTCCATCCAGGAATACTCTCCTACTTTACAAAGTAGCAAAATCCTTTGCGTGCATGTATACATCTAATAGACACAGAACTCAAAGAAATAGTCTATCATAAAAATACTGGAATCTAACCTTTCCTACCTACATCTCCAGAAAAGCTTGCTTTCCTTGAAAAGCTACTGCCTTGCACTAACTGGAGTTGCAGCAACAATTACTTTGTCCTTATTAGACTATCTTTGCCTAAATTGCTTCAGAAAGGTAGTGAAATTTTGGCAGSAAAGTTGAATGGAAATTTGACTTCTTTGGTTTTCTGTTTTTTTCTTCTTGATAAAATATTATGATTGATCTGTAATAGTTTCTCCATACACCTATTCAGATGTTATTCACATATTTTTCCTCTTAAAAATAGAGATTAATAAATTCTCTAACACACACATTTTACAACGCAACAGACACCAATTTAATCTGCAAGTCCTCAGGTTTTGAACAGTGTTCTTAAAAAGCGAAGTGAGCCCTTCTCTTCCTGCCTTCATAATTCAGTTCAATAGCAGTGAATGAGGAGTATCAGTCTGTGAACTGCTTGTACGTCAGTTAATTAAATCTTCCTGGCATGCCTGTGTGTAAGTCACCCAGAATCCACTGTATCAGTACCTATGCTAAAACATGATCTAACATTATGAAACTTTCAATTCRTGCACAGAATGACAAAGCTGTGTGTTATTTCAGGAGTTATTTCTTTTTCTTGTTGGATCATGCTTCTATAGATCAGCTTTAGACCAAGGGCAGTGTTAGACAAATKGCTTATACTAAACAAGCTGTCTTTTCTATGAGGATACAGGAGATCTCTAAAGCAACAAGGAAGGATGGTGGTGGACTTGGGCAGCATCTAGGCCCTATGTCTGTAGAAGGATTTCCAGACTGATTAAGACTTGTGACACCAAGCCAATAAAATTAGATGAAAATATAAAAAAAATACAGCTTGAACTTTTCACCTGCGTGCTACTAAAGTCAAGTTTACACAGATGCAGACTGATGWAGATCTAGGCCAGGCAAAAGCCATCTCTTGTGTGGAGGCTGTACAGCGACATGTACTCTTGCAGTGGTGTTTTCAACCTTATCCCACTTCTCAGGAAATAAAAGCACCAGTCTGTCTACAGTCAGCCTAGACTCAGAATCTTAGATTCATCTTAAGTAAGATCAGGGTGCAGTAGTCACAGAAGAAACCAAAGGAAATACAGGTCTTTTGAAATTAGTTTCACTCACATAAGCAGTTCACAGTGGGACACRAAGAAGAGATTGGTGCAATACCCTGCATCTGGACAACAGGAAGAAAGAATTAGTCTTTGTATCGGGTATACAGATTCTTGTAACAAATCTCTTTTGCAATAGCCTAATAAACACTGAATCACAGAAGAGCCTACCAGTTACGAGACAAAAGATAACCAAARCCTTTGGAAAGTGCAGATGAGGTCATTAATCCTCCCACTGTCCTTCAGTCTTTAAATATCTTTGTGTCAGGTAAGTGTAATTACTAAGTGTACGCAAAACAGACAAACTATAGACCGCAGATTCTTTCTCCTGTTTACTGCAGTGTTACCTATAATGTTACTCTGATTTTTTAGGATTCTCATATTAGGCAGGACACTAAGGCCCAGTAAAAAGAGTTCTTTTTGATTATTCAAGATGCTAGAATAGTGATCGGGCCTCAGGCTCTATAAGCAAAACCAGGCTCTTGAACATCCCAAGTTACCCACAAAAGATAGCACTGAAAAGGCAGTAGCTATACTTCTGCAAAGGCAGGACATCAGAGGAAAACAGTCATTCTGCAGGGGTCCTGTTTAATCATCTGCAACTACTGTGCAGTTTCTATTAAAATCCAGGCACTCAACATGTTTCTAGGCTGTTTCTCGTAAAAGTTGTTGTGGTAAAACTGACATGTTTAATTTCTTACTGTAGACTTCAAGAGTAGCTATGCATCCCACAATCTATAGAAGTCATTAGTAAAGACAAGGCTGCTTGTGTTATTATTACACCTAAAGTGCCCTACATCGTCCTTAAGACAGGGAGTTTCTGTACTCAGACAAATAATGTATCTCACCAAGGTGGTTGTATGTAGCTACAAAATCTGGTGTAAATATTTCTTATGTAAGCATTGGAGGTGACCAATTTTTAATGTTAAAACAGCCTGTTGATTTAGCTGTTACTCAGAAGTATTTGTCCAAGCTCTAAGAGAGAAAACTGGGCTTTCTCTAACAATTTYGACCTTCTCCAGTAGAAGATGAACTGCTTTTAATATATAAAATCTGACAGATAAATTCCACTACCTCTTTTGCTAACAGAACAGCCGTGTTATAAAACCAAAATAACCCTGGCATTAGAAGTGTTGATGCCAGTGTCATTTTGACAGAACTCGGCTAGGAATCAAATACACATGCCAGCAAACCTCAGTTCCAACTCCTGGTGGTAAGTTGTAATGAGTAGTTAGGCACAGTAAACTTCTAATCTAGCAGAGCTACAGCCACACACTCTAACCACAGCCTTTGAGTTAAGCTCTTAATCCTCTTATTACACTAAGCTATTTTTGTCTGTGTAACTTTCTTCTGCTAGAGCAAAATACAAGTGTGTATCAAACTGAATTTCAACACTGCATATCTGTACTTTGTGTTAGCATTCGTTCTTGGTCTTTATACAAAATCAGCCTAGGAAGGGCCACAAACTATGTATTTCATGTTTTCAATGTATTCCATTTAATTTTGTGTGAGCTTTCTTTTTAAGCGGTTGTGCTCACCTCCCAAGGGCATATTGACCATGTTCATGTTGACATCTACTGCTTTTACTTAATTTTATCACAGCAGCTTGAAAGCAATATAACACAGTATCCAATGCACAATCACAGTATCTGAAACAAACTGACTTAAAGTGACAAGGGTGAACATCATAGAAAAATGCAGCAGAAAGACATTCTACTTACTTAGGAAGATCCATTTGAAGTCCACAGCATCCCTTCTGCAAGTTCTATTTTCTGAAACATATGGGTTTATGTACTTTTAATGGGAAGGTGAAAGACTTCGTGCAGAATGCGTAATTAAATCATGATCAGTTTTTCTTCCTAGAACCAAATTACACTCCATCACCCTTCTTGGTGACTGGTTTAGTCACCAACCTAGAAGTARAAGTTCACAAAGATATGGCTTAGATTTTGCCTGAACGTTTTTTTATTAGATAAAGCTTGTCAAAGCTAGTAATTGGTTTGAGGAATATCGGTAAGTTTTTGCCCAAGTATAAAAAAAAAAACCAAAACATGAATATCACCTTCTGTTAGTAATGTGTTTAAGTGTACTTTCTTTCAAGCGTTTTTCCCCACACCTCTTTTGTTCACATCCATTGTAATTTTTTGCCACTGGATAAACTGTCAAACAAACTTAAGTGTAGCACATACTTAAAATGCTTGTGTAGAGGGTAAAACCCAAGAACTTTGTGGTTACTCCATTCTGCTAAATTAAAAACAAGCATAAATTAATGCACTTTGTATCCTGTTCTTGATTTAACTAAATTTGTATTTGGGTGATAAACAGGTGACAGTGGAAATAGYGTGGTGATTATGTCGAGAACTTTCAAGGTTGCCATTTTCCACGCTGCACTACCAAACCAGCATTTTAACAGAGATTGTTCATGTCTATCCTGCAGGTTAAGATTGAAACACAGGCTTTTGGGAGGGAAAGAAGGTTGCTTAGGTAAAGGGAAGTGTTAAGGCTAATTCTATTTCAAGCCACAACTAACCAGGAAATGATCCATGTCATTGCCCATTCCTGTGGTTTTACTATTATGATCCAAGAACATTCACAAAAAAACAAGCTAGCACCCTGAGATCATTTGGCAAACGCTTTTCTGCCCATGCCAGCTATTGTTCCAGGAACAGACCTGCAGAGGCCCTGGTTAGCTGAAATTGAAAAAAACTGTGAGAGAAGAAAAGTTATAGAAATCCTTATTAATTTACAGCTTTTCATGTGTAGTAAGAGACAGATTACAGGCCTAAAAGCTTTATGGGATATAAATGAAAGTCACTTCACCTGGGAGATGACAGGTGAAAAAAGATGACTTAAGATCTACCAAASCAGATGAGCAATGCCCTAGATGCTGAATAGGGAGACCAGTGAAACCCACAAAGAATTCTGAATTGTAGCCATTTGACTCACATGGAAACCATCAGAGTTGTGTTCTTGTCGAGCCAGGGGAAGCCCTAGGTAAGCCTRTTATAGATGACTCAGAGGAGTGGCTCTGAACTGAAGCAATTTCTACATGACAGAGATGCCAAAGACAACCCTATCATCAAACGCCATAGGTTGAACTTTGGTTGAAATACAGAATAAACAGGAAAAATTATGTTTCCACTTTAACTAAGATGGTATTCAGGCTTACTCTAATTAGCCAACTTTTAATAATTTCCTTTAGCTATTGCTATTAAACTATTCAGCTTATTAAGAACCACAAAACATCACAGATCTAAGTGCAATGCAGTCCATTAGGTACCTACAATCAAGCWTTTTTCCCACAGGAAGAAGGCATCAGTAACTACCCTTCCATTAAACCAGGTTTCTCTTTCTCTCTCAGAACAGTAGCAAACTATTCACATACTAAAATACACTGAGAGCTTACCCTTCCTAGGACAGCATCTCCTCTATGCATGTGAGGAACTACTACACATAGAAACTGAATATAGTTTTTTTCAGAAATGTTCATTTTGTTAAACATTAACTAAAGCTCTACAGTATTTTCATGCTATTACTAAAGAAAATAAATCAGTGTCCAGAATCAAGAAACACATGGCTATTGTTATGACATAGTGTTATCCTAATCACTATGTCCTTAATACTACTAGGCAGGTTATCTCTTAGGGAAAGTGGTAATGTCACTGTGAGCATAGTTTTGGTCTTATCTGATCCCTTGCCTTAACCACCCTATGATTCTTTCATGCTACACCCTGTAATTATTTTCTGGTATTCTCTACCTGCATTTCTATTCCCAAATTTCATAACATATTAAATAATTACTTCATATYACTATATAAATAGAGCACCTGACCAGAATTAATGACCCACAGGATACTTCTTGCTACCCCAAGTAAACATGTATTGTTTGAAATTTTAATAACTATAAAAACAAATACATGCAGTTAACAAAATGACCRGTTTTCTTGAAGACAACTTAAGCAGTTACACTTCAAAATTCAGAGCTAATGAAAGCTTGTAGAGACCATCTTCACATCAGTCAGAAAATTCATGAACATAAATAAACAGGGCTTCATAATCACAAAAGTGAGTGGAAACCAACTTCTTAAACAACACAAAAACAAGCTGAGTGGATAAAGAAGGGAAATGAAGAACGACCAAAGTCTAGTGTTTAATTTAAAAAATGGCTTTTAATATAAATCTGAATACAAAAATAACCAAAACACCCTACAGTCATCACCAACAAATTCTCAAGGTTTTCTCCTATCAGTTCCCTGACAATTTGGCAAGCGCTTGTTTTCTCTGTTCTGCAGTCATATACTCACAGGCTTCCAAAATATTTACTATAATTAAAGTCTGTTGAACTGTTTTTGCTTTTACCCATATTCTTCCATTCATTCCCAGCACCAGCTCAAATGGGTACAATTGTGACAATTCCTGAATTATTTCACATTTGGGAGCCAAGAGCCTGTGAACAAGATCAAAAAATGTCAAAGGAAGAAGTGCTCACACTTACAGACACCACATTATTATCAATCRGTAATTCCAGCAGTACTGCTGTTAGGGGAGCTATTTAAGAAATACCAAAAGGAGAGGTGATCAAGTTGCATATACATCCAAAAAGTAATACAGTATCATATTTTTAAGTCTCCGCTCATATAAAATATATGCGCCTAAAAAATAAAACCATTGTAAATTTAGGGGTTTTCCTCATTAGATTCAGAAGTAATCCCTGACAAATTTAAAATGAATTGATACTTTTATAACAATTCTATGATCTAATAGATTCTAAAAGTACAGCTTAAAGTGACATTTTTAAAGTGCTATTTATAAATTTGGCACCCCAGAGGTGTCTTTCAAAACAAGACTTCCCTTCTACTTCAGGAAACAATATTAACAGCAATAAACAGACTACTTTGTTTTTATTAGATGACAGCATACTAAATACTGTAATGTGTCTAGAATTAAATCAAGCTTGAACAAGTATTCACAAAAAAGAAAAGCATACCAGGATTCAATGGTTTAGTTGTAATATACTGTTATTTCTTTACTTGCATACAGACAAAATTTGGAAAACAAACAGAATGGCTGCAAAAAGGTTTTGTATCAGTTCACRCTGACTTCTGATAGGACATATAAATCAGACAATTATAGGTATGGAACAGCTGCTCTACATCTCCAGATTGCTTATCCAAAGAACAACAAAAACCCCACCCAAAAAGCAACAGTATAGTTTGACTATTGTTTATCCATGTAATCAGATATTCCTTGACAGYCACAAAAAAAATCTCAAGTTTACAGCAGCATAAGTAACTCCAAAGTTCACAATATATTTAAAAGTTACAAAATAGTTCCTGGATTAACATGTCAGTTTTAAACTAAAATCCTACAATTGTTTTTATCTGTATCTTTATTTCAATGCAATTTATTTTTCTTTGGAAGTCAGCAAATAATGTGTACTGATGTGGAAAGACCTGTTTACTTAGCTGTCAGCCAAACATATACCCTCCACTACCTCATGAAGCAGAAAAATTACTGTAAGCATTTCCAGTTTTTAAACTCCAAGGTAGGATGTACATACCTGAAACACTATCCTGAATGTTTGATTTCCCCAGGTCACTAGTTTTATTTTCCATACTGCCTTGGCAACCACATCACTTTTTTTAAACAGGTCATGCAACACCACACAAAAGAGCATCTAAATCTCTTAAGAGGAAAAACAAACTTTCCTTCTAGGTCAATATCCATAGTCTATTCAGTAAACCTGGTTTAAATGCACTACAAGAATTACATTCTCTGATTTACCAAACTGCCCACACTGCTTAGGGGAAATAGTTGTGGAAATCCTACCCACCGTATTACATGTTAGAGTGACCACTCACATTTATTAGTACTTACTTTCTTATTAGACCTAAGGAAACTTTGAAGAGGAAGCCATCTTGTCCAATTATTCCCATTCCACTTGATTTCCCACTGCTGTCGATACAGACCATCTCTGGTTCCATGTCTTTATTTGCTACAAGGAACTGGCCATAAATAAGATCTCCCACCTAAACAAAACAGTGTCAAAACCAAAAGTAATGGAGAAGACCATAGTGCACATCTGTAACAGTTGATAAAGATCCTATAGTGAGGCCACAAAAGTTTTAAAACACTGGTGATGGAAAAATAAAGTTGTATACTAAGAATTTTCATTTTTCTCTTCTTCTACTAGAGACAGCATTCTCCACAAGCAATCTTGTACCACTACTGGAATTTGTAAGGTAAAAGGACAGAATTTTATTTAATGGAGTTAAGTAACTGTTCTTTTTAAATACAAAGTATTAATTCCTCTTTCTTCAGGCTTTAAGGATATTAAAAGTCTAAGCAACCTGCTCTTATAATCATTTAGCAGGACAACAATAAAAAATATCACACCACCCTTCTTTGTTTTTCTTTACAGTCCATTTTACATTCTGGTGATGGCATTTCAACTGAGTGCAGAAACTGTGGCATGCATGTTCCACGCATCTGTTCAAAATATTGTTAAAAAAACCCCCCCAACTAACACTTTCTACCAGCATCACACGGCATAAAACCTTATTTTAAAACCTTAACTTCAGAATGTCCCTTTGGATGCACATTGATGAYGAACCACAGCTGCTGCTGGCAGCACTATATGAAAATCAAAACATGAGAGGGAAGCAGCTCTGCCTAACAGAGACCAAACCGCGCTAATTACAGTCCTATTAACAAACCTCAGAAAGCCCGCGGCCTAGCAGTGCAACACCCTCCGAGAGGGGCGAAGGCGAAATCATTGCAACTAGACCTGCACACCTCCTTTTACATGCGGCTTAGAGAAACACTAAAGAAAAGCCACTGAAACGCACCAGAAGCGCCCCCAGACGACGTGGCTGAAGCGCTACCGCCAGCTACCCAGGGCACTCACCTGCACGTTCGGCCTGTTCCTCTTCGTGGCGCCTTCGAAGGCCAGGTAGGACAGGGAGGCCGGCTCGCTGCCGCCCACGTCCAGCCTGAACACGTCCCCCGCTTTGGCCGTCACGATCCCTATGACGTGGTCGCCCTTCACCGGCACGTACTGCAAGGGAACAGAGGGTCAGGGAAGCGCGGGGGAGACGGGGGTTACACTTACACACACACACCCCGGTCCCGGCCCGCCCATACCCGCTTCTGCTGCGAGTCCACCCAGTAGGCGCCGCCGCCCGCGGGCCGGTGCCGCAGCACCCCGCACTTGGTCACCCGCAGCCCGGCCCCGCTGCGCCGCAGCCCCGGCCCGCACAGCAGCCGCCCCTGCGGCGCCGCGCCCGCGCTCAGCCGCAGCCGCTCGCCCTCCRCCTCCTCGTCGTAGTGCGCGGGGAGCAGCAGCAGGTCCCCGGGCAGCACCACCTGCCCCACGCGGGCCTCGGCCGCCGTGCCGCGCTCCGCCGCCATGGCCGCGCCGGCGCAGGGCCCCTCGGCCGCGGCGCGCGGCTGCGCTCTGCGGCCTGCTCGAAGGGACCGCGGGCCGGCAGCGACACCCCGCGGCCGGGACAGCCCCCGGCCCGAGCAGCCGCGCCCGTTTCATCCAAAAACAGCCGGAGCCGGCTCCTCACCTCTCGCGGCACCTTCGCCAGCTGCCTTTCCTTCAGGGAAACAGCCCTTCTGCAGCCTTCCATTTCTGCCAGGAAATGGCCAAGATAAGCGTTAGTGCACTTAAACTTCGGAAGTAATAAACACACTGAGTTAATTCTTCCAGCTGTGGTTATTTGCAGGGTTTTTTAATACTTGATTACAAGTTGACAGTAAAACAAACAACTGGTCAAATTTGAGGTGAATGTCAGCCAAGGAGTTTGGCAGGGAGGAGGAAAGATCATGTTTTTTGTGAGAGGAAACCGCTCACAGAGTCATGGCATTAAAACAATTGGAAAGGATCACAGTGGGTCATCTGGTCCAACCTCCCTGCTTAAGTAGGGTCATCCTAGAGCACACTGTACAGGATTGCATCCAGACAGTTCTTTAATATCTCTAGTGAGGGAGATTCCACAACCTCTCTGGGCAGTCTGTTCCAGKGTGTAGTCACCTGCACAGTAAAGAAGTTCTTCCTCATGTTCAGGTGGAGCTTCCTGTGCATCAGTTTCTGCCCAGTGCCTCACGTCCTAGTGGGTGGCACCGTGGAGCGGAGCCTGGCTCCATCATCCTGACACATACTCTTTAGATATTTATACACATTAATGAGCCCCCTCTCAGTCGCTGAACAGGCCCAGTTGTCTCAGCCTTTTCTTGTAAGACAGATGCTCCCAGTCCCTTAATCGTCTTTATCAGCCTGCGCTGGACCTGCTCCAGGAGCTCTATGTCTCTCTTGCACTAGGGAGCCCAGAACTAGGCACAACACTCCAGATGCACCTTACCAGGGCTGTGTAGAGGAGCAGGATCAGCTCGCTCATCCTSCTGGCAATGCTCTTCCTCATGCATCTCAGGATACCACTGGCCTTACTGGCCATACGGGCACACTGCTGGTTCAGGGTCAGCTTGTTGTCCACCAGGACCCCCAGGTCCTTCTCCACGCAGCTGCTTTCCAGCAGCTGAGCCCGCAGCTTGCACCGGTGCTCGGGTTATTCCTCCCCAGGTGCAGGACCCTGCATTTGCCCTGGTTGAATTTCAGAAAGCTCTTCTCTGCCCCTTTCTCCAACCYGTTGAGGTCTCTGTGAAGGGTCGCACAACCCTCTGAGGTCTCAGCCACTTCTCCCGCTTTTGTGCCATCAGTGACCTTTCCGAGCAGGCGCTTTGTCCCCCGCCGGCGGCGCTGGGGCCCGGTGCGCTCGCAGCGCTGTTGCGGGGCAACCCCAGGCGTTCGGGCGGTGCCGCAGCCCCGGGGCCGAGTGCTGGGAGCAGGGAGGGGGCTRTCGTCTTGAGGCTCCGGGAGCTGCTGCCAGGAAGCACCAGGAATAGGGCTACTCTTCGAGGGAAGACGAGCGACTCCAGCGCAGCCGGCACCGCACCAGAAGTGAGGAAGCAACAGCCTCAGGTTTCAGTGACTACCGCGGGGCGAGGCGGGGTAACGTGCCAGGCCCGCCTAGGAAATCCCAACACCAGGCGTACGGATAAGGAGTGCGCCAGCCTGTGCTTAAATAGTGCCCGGGGGCAGAGGGCGTGGGTGGTGGCTCCGCGTTAAAAGGGTCGGCACCATTACGGCCAGGGKGTGCTCGCGGGCCCTGGATCCTTCGCCGCGGGAGCTGCCGTGAAGGCGGAGGCTGGGACAGGATTTACTGCACTACCCCACAGGGATTCAGGCCCCTTGAGAGCAAGGAAAGGGKTGTGTTTACTTAAACTGGGCGAGTAAAACCTTGTGTGTGCGCAGAGATTTGTGCTCTTCGTAACCATAAACTTGAGTGYTTCAGGCCCTCGCTTTGCATACATATCTTAAAGATAGCTTTGTTAGCTCAAACTGAAATCACCTCTTAATCGTTCCCAGAACTGCTTCCCTGTTCTTCGAATAYCTGCATAGAAGTCTTCTMTATCCTCTTGTGGGTTTTGGGKTTTTTTTTGTTATGCAGTCCTGGAATTAGCAGTATATTTCTGAGTAGTTTGTGAGTTACACATGTCTAAACAGTAAAGTGGGRTTTGAGCACTTTTTTTCTGAAGTGATTGGTATAACTATCACTGAAGGTTTTAAAAACTAATCCAGTGTTAAATAACTTTCTTGTCTAAATTGCAAGATTAAGAAGAAGTCATGTCATCTTCGGTGTTTGGTGCTTGAAGCAAGAATTTTTAGAACGGCTAACTTAATTCTGACATTGATGGCTAATATCTGTCTGTTTATTGTCAGTAGATTTGGATGGAGTCTCAGTATCTGAAGCAATGCCTGGGAAGTTGCTTGAGGAAGGGACTGGCAGAGGTTGTAGAGCATCGACCAGCAGATCCAATAGAGTATCTTGCACATTGGATTTACAATTATAGAAGAAACTTAGATGAAGAAAAAAAGGTGGATCCAACTTAGGCAAAAAAAATAGCTAAAATGTAATTCATGCTATTTAATATATCTTTCTATTTTTTTTGTTTGATTTATTCTGTGTTACCTCTGAAATAGAGAATGCTGGAAAGAGCTGAGCTGGAACAAGAACGGGAGGCAGCCACAGCAGAACTTGAAAAGTTAAGAAAAAGCCAGGAAGAAGAAGAGCGGAAACTTGAAGAACAACGTCAAGTTAATAATACTTAATTCTAATTAGCATATGGTGCTGTGGCATCTTGGAGCTCTTTGTATACTTCTAATATCTTCATAATGATTTTGATAAAGGTGGAATAAACCAAGTATTTTAATTTCACTTTTCTGAGTAACTGAAATTATTAGTCAGCACATGGGTAGGAAAACCTACATACTATGCAATAAAATGTTATTAAAAAAATGAAGGCACTCAAGGTAAAAAGCAACCAATTTAAGTCTTATGTGAGAAGTAACTGAAAATACTGTTTGGACTTATAGTATGAGAAATAAATAGAACATCTGTGTTTCTAGCCATTTTTTATAAAGGCGTTGTGCAAACTTGAACGCGTGTAACAAAACAAGCTCACTGTTGCTGTAGTGATGTTGGCATGATCTGACCAGATTTTTTTGTGTGGCTGACTTTCATGATGTTCAAATCAAAAGCTTAATTTTAAATTTAAGCTGATCACATTAAGCCCAGTTCTAGTGTAAGATGCATTCATTTTATTTCACTTGCAATTTTTAAATTTGGAATTTACTAATTTGCAGACCGAACGTAGTGTGCTTAAGGGTTTCATGAGTGACTTAAAATAGCAAATGAAAATATRAGATTGTGTCTAGAAATAATTCATGGAGAATTAAATAAATCATTTCATGTAAGCTATGGGAAAGATGTTGAACAATACTCACATTAGATGTGGTTTTTTAACCTAACTCACAGTTTTGGCTGTAATCAAATACTCAGGTAAGTTTTGATTATATGTACGAAATAGGAATAGAAAACTATGACCATGCTTGTTGTAACTGCTCACAAAATGCAAGAGCAAGCAGTGTTCTCTAGTGTTGTTGAATGTAAATACTTAGATTATGCGGTTTCTGAAGTTTGATGCAATAGGACTTATGTTCACAAATAAGAAACACTTTCTCTTAGGTATTTCCAGTTGTAAATACTAAAGGCTGCTGATGGGCAGCATTAATGTTAATGACATTGCTTACCAAACTCTTCTATAGATTTGGTTCTGTATTGATTCATCCATCTGTGCTACACAAAGTATCAAAGAGCTTAATCCAGAGGGTAGGAAGATAACTACTACAGACTGATAAAGAGCATGTGTAATGAGAGAATATCTGAACTGTGTACACTAACTTCAGTTAACTGTTTCTTCTTCCTCCTGGTAGTAAAGCCTTTTTATCCATGAGAGTCTAAAACCTTTGAAAATGTTGAGCCAGATGACACTGAAAGGACTTTGTTATTAACATAACATAGCAATTGCATTTTATGCTTACTTTTTATTGTATTTATGATTTCAATTATGAAATACACTGTAAGCAAAGGGGTGGAAAAGATGAATGTGGGGGTTTCTTTACTTTCTAATTTGTCCTTTCTTAAACTGATTGCAGGCTCAGTTGGAGAAAGAACATGCAGAGCTGGAGTTGCAAAAACAACATGCAGAGTTGGAGCTGCAGAACAAAGAAGCTGAAATGCAGTTGCAGCAGGAAGATCAAGAGGTTTAAGCCAATGCTTAGCTGGTGGTTTGAAAATACCATTAATCAGCCATTTTTTCCAGATGCAGGCATCAATTACAAAACACAAGGCAGAAGCCCATGGTTGTTTAACGCATAATTAAAGAAACAAGAGTGTAGATGGTGGGAAATGTCTAACGTGTGATTTCTGCCRTCTGGGTTTTATACTTGAATTTTGGTCAGTTCTATTTGGTTTATTTAGTTTATATTGAGAACAGAGCATAAATTTATTGCAAAAATCTAGCATAATGTCAGCTTAGCTGATGTTTCCATGTTCCTTGATGGTATTTATTAAAAAGTTTTATAAAATAAGCATGTCTAACTTAASTATTAAGACAGTAATATTTTACAGGGTATTAGCACAAAGTCCTTTTACTGTACCTGGAAAAGGAGCTGTGGTTTTAAATTGCAATGCCTCTTGATTCTGAGATCTTCCTAGAGCATGGGAATTTGTACAAACAGAAGAGTGTGTATACAGATATCCATATATATGGTCTTTTAATGCTGCTTCAGTAAAAATGTGCATGGATAATTGGCATGTATATCTCCATAAAGCTTTTAAAATTGCAGATTTCTTAAATTTGTGGGCCACTTAATATTTTAGAAATATCAAAGTTTTTAGAGTCCTCTGTTAAAATACTGACAAAACATAACTGTAGGAAGATGAGAGTATGAAAGTGACAGAAAAAACAAATATGTAGAAATTTAAAATTGAAAACAATTATGTAGAAATTTAATCTAAAATTGCTGTTAATTAGAAAAAAGATAAAAGTAGGGTTAAGCATACAAAGACCATATTCATGTACTAGCCAATTTGTACAGCATTTATCTAAAGTATTCTCTTTGTATAATACATAAAGTAATTTTAACACACTTGAAATATTCTCTATAGATTTCATTACATGGAACATTTTAATTGAAAACTGGTTTTCATTAACATAGGAAAAGACTGTAGCTGAACTTACAGATAGACCTGGRACACCTATTTTGTCCAAAGCTGAGGAGCCAGATGAGAATGAAGAGCTTGAAGTAAGTGTTCAGAAAGATTAGAAATTATTGATTCTTACAGATTTGCTTTTCTGTGCTCACCTAGCAAAAGGTTAAAACTGTTGGTGGTTCTCTCCTATGGTTTTAAGGGATGGTATTTTGGCCACAATCTCCCAACTGCCCATAACCTGCACTCTGGTATAAGTTAAGGTATTCTAAGACTCTGTGGTGTTGGCTGACTAAATCCTCAAGATTTAAAACACCCTTTTGTATTCAGATATGTTACTGATTAAAGCATGAATATACTCAGAGAGGTGGTAGTCTTCCTGYGAACAGTTATATATAATGTGTACTAAATCACTTAATTTCTGGTATCAGTAGTGTAATTCTAGCTCAGAATTTGTTGTAATATTAACATGCTTTATACTCAAGATTAATAACAGCCTGTTTTATAAGTGTTCTCTAAATAGATTTATAAAAATACTTATGATTATTCTTAGGGTCAGGTTTTCATGGGTGTTTTTCCACAGAGGTAAATCAGATGAGTATGAGGATCTCATTTAACCCCAATTTTTATAATTTTCTGATAATTAAATATTAAAAAATATTTTTGAGGCTTTGGGCATATTTTATGAGTTCTTTAATAAGCAAATTACAAAACCAGAAGTGAAAATGGGTAATAAATGTACCTGCTGCTTCCTACATGTGCCATTTTCCAAGTTTTCATGCCTAAAGGCATCAGATTACATTGGCTTTTGTGGTGTTATTTCAGGTTTTACAGTTTGCTACAAATTAAGAACAGATTGATCAAATAAAATACATAGGCTTGTACTATTGAAATGATTCTACCCTCAGAATCACAATGCTGTATTTTACAATAAAAGTCTGGTGATGACATTCGTTGTATTCCACTGAATGGAAGAATACGTGATTATACTGATAAGTAGCAGCTTGTCTGTCATGGGCAGTTTTTTCCTGTTGTCCTCTTTACAAAGTTCAGTGAATGTCGGTAKGTGAGAATTTTTTTGTTGTTCTTTTTCAGAGTCAAACAGGTCTCTCAACAATAACAGAAGAAGAAAGTTCCAACTAACCTGAAAGCAGTAAATATATTTTCCTACTCTTTACTTGCTGATCCTGAAGTGGAGGATCTTGATTTATGTATTTTATAAATACAACGGGGTTACACACCTGTTTCTCTCTGTTTTCAAGGTGTTTGTATAAAATCTGTTAATTCTGACATTGATTCTTCCCTTTCGTTCTTATACCATGGCTGACTTTGAGGAAGAAAACTGCAGTTGAAATGAAAGCAGCAAATATATTTTCTACTTATTGCACGTTGAAGTGTAACCATAATAAATACAGATATAACTAATGTGTCAATATTATTTGAGRATAGATGCTACAATATGATAATTTGAATCAATATTAAAATAATAAAATATTATTGAAAAATACTTTCCAAGAATTTGAATAGTTTCTGATAGAAAAAGGGAATGTTTTACAGATTAAAGGATGGAGAGAGAGTTCTGGACATCAAACTAGATGCAAAAATCCAATCAGAAGATTTTCCAAATGTGTTTGGAAGAGATAAATTTAACTCTGGCTCAATAGACAGATGTACTAGAAGATCTTGCCTTTTTGAAACCATGAGGTGATTTTGGTAACACTGTGTTTGCTCTAGGCTTTATTGTGACCTTTTTTGGGTATTGTGTGGTACCAGGTGAGCTGCAAGAATCTGCATATCAGTTTTGATTAATCAAGTTTTTAAATCTTTTCTGCATATGTCTTGAACTTGCAAATCAATAAACCATMCCTGTGTTGTCTTTACTAAATATCATTGTTATTTCTCAAAACTTCACTTCTAAAAAATATAGAAGAATATTTGGCTTGATCCATAGTTATCTATAAAAATCAGTTTTATAATCCTTAAAGATGCATTATTTTTTATAAGAACAGATGCTTGCAATCACTGGTGTCTTGGTATAGGTTKTCAAGAATGTTCTGTGTCTGTTCATTATAAATGGAAAAGACAGCAGCAGTAAGAAATCCTATGYTTCTTCAGTAAAATGTGCCTTTGCATCTCTGCCTTCTAATACAGGTTAGTTGGTCATTACCAATATTGTGTAATGAAAATATCTTTCATTACAAAATCAGTGCATAGTTAGTGCATTCTTCAGTTTTAGGATGAAAGAGATTTTTCTGATAATTTCACTTTAATTTTCTTACATTATCACCGACTAAGTTTTTTGCTATCCTTGGCAAACTGTTAAAAATATCTATACACCAATAGGCAAAGATCAATCACATAATATTTTTCTGCTCTGAATAACTTGTTTTGATCATGTAGCTAATACTGAGCATAATSCTATCAATTTTTAAATGTGTAAGCACTATTGATTTTTTGTATAGTAATACATTATTTTTCCCTTAAAGTACATTTATTAAAAAGATCCTGTGCCCTTTTTACTGCTACACTGCTTTTTGGATGCTGTTAATTAGCACACCTTATATAAGCATCCTTAAAATGAAAAGAGGAAAATGTCACTTCCCAGGTATAAATACTTAGAAATGTTTGTGTAACTTTTGAAGTAATGAAAAATGGAACTACTTTTGTAATTTTGGCATGAATATGCTCTTGTGGTTGATATTCCAATAAACTGATTCTGACACAGTTTAGAATTGTATTTATTAGTTACAGTTAAAATAGAATCATTTTAAGGACACACTTTGAGACCACAGTTCTAATTACACCTACTAACACTGTATGTACAGTAGTTTCTTGTGCTAGTCTCAAAGGGCTGGAGTAACTGGATAGATAGATGGAGTTTCTCTATGTATAACAGACTCTTAATATTTTAGATTAACATTTTCAAAAATGAAGTAACTCATGTCCATTTACACTTAATGTCTAATCATGTTGACTATGAAAATTTCAGCCTTCATACAGCCTTCAAAATGTAAGACAGTATTTTAAAACATGCTAGGAAATAATTCTAATGACATGTGGCTTTCATTTTTTTATCTTTTCATACTGTTTGTGACTTTGTTTGATTTTTGTTATATGTGTGTCCACTAGAGTGCATCCTAAATAAACACACTGGGGGCTCTGTCAGTTATAGCCCRTGAAAACTACAGTTTCTTTTTGTTATTTTGTTTCAGCTTATTTTTAAACTRTCACTTTTTCTTTGTGATCCTGCAGTCCATATTCCCCCCTTTCTTTCAAGATAGGAGGTTTTGGATGGAAATTTTTATCAGAAAATTGCTTAGTAAGGGTCAAAATAAAGYGGTAGATTCCAATTTACCTGTTTCTTTATAGTTAGGTACAGAAAACACTTGGTTAAATGTTATTTATAGGAATTTCACTGTTGTTTTTTTTTTTTTTCAGGGTCTGATATGCATAGACCTGATGCATTATTCTCCTTCTACTGCTTTATAGGAATTCTTATCTTGGATATGGGACAACGGGGTAAACAGTTCTTGGCTCGGTGCTTTCTTAAGGTGCAAACCTGCCTGTAGGTAACTTGGAAATGTAGTTCTGGACMAAGATGACTTCTGCTTGGAGGGAAATTAAGGTAGCTTAGAAAAATTTTTTCCTTCTCCTTCTGAACTTTCACTTTCTTTGGAGTAAGGCAAGTTAGAGCCTGGAACAGGAAGAGAACAGATGACAAGAKAACTATTTTAGTTACTGCACATGATGTGATCTCAGAAGTATTAATACAATTTAACCTCTACATAAAATCTAAAGTCATATGTTGGGGAAAAAAAGGCAATTACCAAATGTAACTTCATCTACAGCTTACGCTCCTTTTGAATACATTTTTGTGGAATGAAGAAGGTGCAATTCAGAGGCAGATGATGGAAACTGTTACTGAAAATAAGGTGCTAAATACTGACAGAAGATTTATGAAATCATCATTTTTCCTTTCTTCAGAGTGAGAGCAGTCTTGTTTAGGCTGCTATCAGACCATGTACAAATCCTTCAGAGAACATGCTGATAGTAACATGCCCATTCACAGCTGTTCTCATTCCAACAATACTGAAGCATAAGGATGAAAACAGATATGAAGCCCAGAATAGGACAAAATTATTCAGATTAACTATCAGTCTGCTCACAGAGATGAAAACTCAGCTCTGCAGTGTGAGAAACTTCTCCTGCACAGACAAATACATGTTGCAGCAAGCACATTTTAACGTTACCTTTTAACAGAAAAGGTTTATTAAGTTTGTAGTCCACTTTATGATGAATGGTTTTCCTTCATAGTATAAAGGAACCAACTTATCTTTTTGTAAGCAAAAACTTTATACAGTAATTTGCTAATGGTGACGGGAGCAGGTGAATTAGTCTGGATTAAAKGTAAAATTGAATTCCTCTGAACTTAGCTAATGCAGCTTACTCATATTTGAAGTYAGCTATTAATTGCTTTACTTCTTTGAAGTTTTTCCTGTGTTTAGGTTAGAAAAAGAGTGTTGTTTTCTATTGACTACAGCTAGAAAAGAGGGTCTAAACCTGTTATTTGCTGATAAGGACTGATATACTTTTTGAAGTATCTTACCGGTAGACTTGTTTGCCTTTTTGGCGTTGTTTTTTTTGGTGGTTTGTTTGTTTGTGGGAGTGTTTTGGGTTTTTTTACGTTTGTTTGTTTTCTGGCACTACCAGAACTTTATAGACTTTTATGCAGTCGTTGTACTTTATACTTGTGTATTTGTTATCATTCATACAGTGGAAGAAATTATATTATAGGCATTTATATAGGTATTGGGCTAATAGTAATGGAAGAAAGGCCAGGTAGAGGAAGGTGCCATTTTTTCGAGCTATCTTGCTGTGGCAGACTTTTTAAGAAGTTAAGCAGAAGACTCGTTGCCACAATTTGTGAGTTCTCAGATGTGTAAGCAACTTAAATAATGTGGGTTTTCCCTGTTAACCTGCACCTCGTAGAATCATTATCATTAACCAAAAYCAGGTTTTAGCTTAGATCAGAATTTTTGTAATCTATACTATTTTTATTTGAAATAAATTATATTAAATTTTTATAATATATTAAATGATAATGTGAAGCTTGGATTTAATTTAGAAATAAAAATTGATATTTAGGCATATCACAYGAAAGCTATCTGAATAATCCTAGCTTCTCTAAGAGCATTTAGAAGGTTTAGGAATTTTTTTATGAATGCTCCAAGGAGATTCTGTCATTTTCTCCGTGTAGTCATTCATAGATCTCAATAGAAGTTTTTATCATAAGAGTTTTGGGCTTTTCTTCCCATAATCTTGGGAAAGTATATGTGGAATAGGTGACTTTAGTTTGATGTAGGAACCAATTACTGTTGGAGTTCAGCAAATTATTTTATTCAGTGGTTCCTCTATAATTTAGATGTTGTCTAGCAGATTCCAGATAAAGACATTGGTTTCTCCTGGGGGAGGAGGAGGAACTATGTTTGAACTTGATCAGTATTTTGGTTAGTCTGTTTTTCTTAATGAACTGAATCACATTTTCAGTTCTATTAYAGAGCTGATTATTGTTGTTGTTTTGTTTCAAAAAGAAATTGAGGCAACCCCTTTTTTTTGGTGCACTGAAGAAGTCTTCCAAGGATCTCAGTCTTGGTCTYATTGAAGTTGCTGAAAAAGTTGTGGTTGAAATTGTGAGAGGATTGAGCTCTCAACTAACATGAACATGAGTTCTACCTCTGAGAAGCCATCTCCTAGTTATTAAACTTTTAGTGTACTTAATATTAAAACATCAGAGAATTGATTGACTCAAACTACGTGCTGGGAAGATACCACAGAAATAAAAAGAGACTGTGGGGAGGGTTGGAGAGAGGAAACATTCTGATAATAAATGATTCCCATTTCAGCAGAGGGGCACTGCAGCTCTCTTTTGCTCAGTTTCAAGTCGCATTCCTGGGAGCGTGTTAGGCTTCTCCAATCATTCTGCTTAATTTCTGCTCCACCTCTTGGATGTACTTTCTTCCAGAAATGACTGGCTGCACGCGGACACACCTGTATTTGGTTCATTATCTTAAGCAATTGCGGTTTTGCCACTGATGTGTTTAGTAGATAAGTTTAAAAAATGCTATTTATTTAGCTGATAATTGTAACCCTGGAAACAGGATCTGTTGTTTGTTTCATTGCAAGCCAAGCTGCACTGAAAAGTTATCCTTAGGCACCAACAGCTGAAAATTTCTAGGGCTGAGACTGTGGTATAGTTCTGAGACAGCTGTTCTTCAACATTTTTTCRGTAGGCATATGTATCTAAGTGGAGCTTATAGTAAAAATGAACCACTGTTTTGTTTTTYACTTGGACCTGGGTTAAGCGTTATTCTATTTGCTTGTATCTTAAAACTATTGAGTCAGATTTATTGGCAAGAAGTATGAACCCTGCAAGGGCTATTACTGATCATATACCAAAACACTAACTGAAACMCTAACTAATCTCTTATCTCAAAAGATCATGTGTTTATAGGCACCTATCTCTTAGTATTTTTRGAATAAATGGGTTTGTCACTGCTCGGACATTGGCCACTGTTAACTCAAACACATTTTCCCTTTACCCTTCTTATGTGACTTTTCTAGCTTTTTTTTTTTAAATTATCACTTGGAAACTCAGCATGGTTACAATGTGCAAATGTGTCTTGGRATTTGCCCAAGCTTTGCATGGCACGAAAAATCAGGAAATACAGCCAGACCTATGTATTTCTATTTCTATGTATTTGGCCTGTCTCTTGACATAAAGGCAGGCTTCTTTATTTTTGTGCAGTTTCTTCAAATGTCTCTCCAGCAGCTATAACTCTCATTTTTGTGTGACTACAAGAAAGTTGGCACTTTTGCGTGTGGTAAGCTCATGCAGCTGACAGCAATACATCAAATTTCTTTTTCATTCTTCTTTAAATCAAAGGGCCATCTAACCTTTATAAAAAGATCCATGGACTTTTCTCAATTTTGCTTTGATTGGTAGGATAAGTAAATTCCTAGTGTTAAGTAAAATAATTTTTTATTGCTTACAGTATTTCAATGTTATAAACACTGTAAAAATGAAACCTGCAGCTTTGAATAAGTTCAAATATTTGTGAACTCAAAATCTGGAAATTAATTTCGTATTCTAGTTTTCTGTATGTGTAAAAAATATTTTAGTTTCTAAGGAGATCGGRTCTGTTCTTACTGAACTTTCTGGGGGGAATCCCACTTGAGTCCTGGTAAAACATTCATGCCAACTGCGTGGGAATATCTGTATGTGTCTTAAAAATAATTACACACTGAAATAACTTTGCTGACCTTGCTTCTGAAGACTTATAGAATCCTGGTGACATGGTACTGCAGAGGTGGAGAGGTAACAAAATAGAACTGATTATCCAAAATCTCTAAATGCCTTGTTCTCTGACTATTGCTCTTGGGATGCTAAGCCATTGGTAGCARTTGGGAAGAATTTAACAATAGCTGCAGTATAAACTTGCCATTACTTTTCTCTTTAGCTAAGATTTCTAAAAACACAGAAAAGAGGATATCTGAGAGGACTTGGTTTATATTAGGTACCAATTTCAATAATAATTTTTAAAAGCAGAAAATGGGGTCTTTCACTTCACTGGCTAAGCCTTCTAATGTGTATGAGTCAAATGCTTTTTCTTTTAAGACTCAATTGAAATAATTGATAGGTCTTGATTATGGCAGGTCTGCTCTGATCTCTGTTTTCTGCCTGACATCAAACTGCTGAGAGGCCAAAGGCAACACTGGTGTTTAATTACAAGCAACAGGGATTGTGGACATAAGAAAGAAGCAGTAGCAAGAAACTTGTAAGCTGTCAACCTCAGAAATGRGAAAGAATCTTCTGCCTAGAAACAGAATCAATGATTGGTATGAATGTAGGAAATTCAGGTGCTCTGTAAATTGTTTAGTAGGAAAACATGGAAGAGGGAAAAAATAAAAAGAATCAATGGGTAAGAAAATATTGGAGTAGAAGAAGGAGATATACCCTGAGAGCAGCTCTTCCACATGTTTAGCTATGAGCTGTTACCTGTAGGTAGCCTATATACCTACATGGGGCGGGTTAAGATTGTAAAGAGAATAGATCTGTCCTTCTCTTTCCCTGTGTAGTAGAGCTGCAGGCTTCAGTTTCCACTTAAAGGACTGAGTCTTCTTCCTTGAGATGATCTGTGTTGCTGGCTCATTTTCTGGAGTACTGTGATTTTTGCATAGCTTGAATACTCTCCATTGCAGAAATGAAAAAGTTATTGATCTTAAACCTTAAGAATAAAATTTTGAAATTTTTCATTGCAAACRCTGATCATATTCAGGAGGTTTTTGGAGGGTTTGTGTTAGTTTGAATAATTTTTCACCTTTAGTACAACAGGTAAGATGTGACATTCTTGGAGCTGATATTTCTCCTTGCTAAAATTGTTCTTGTTGCTAAGGGTCAAAGCAAGATTGTTACACATCACAAGTCTTGTGCTTTTTAGTTTGTTTTAGGGCAAAGGATTTGGGGAAAAAAAGTGTATCATAATGAAACTGTGAGATGGCAACTATGTTTATTTTTGGTGAGACCCGTTTTTCATTCCATATTCCATCTATGAACAGGAATCTAAAAATGTTGGTAGGTTCTGATTGCTGTATGAATTTTTGTATAGTACTGTTTATCTACTTATGTTAGTTGATGCTACAACCCTTCATCCATTATCTAATATCTCATTTAGACAGATATTTAGGAATGTTTTTGGTTGTGTTTTACTTCAGACTTGTTTATCTGAAACGGCTAAATGACCAACTGCAGCGAAATCTTTCAGACATAGGCGAAGGGTAATGATCTTTGCTTGTTGCTGATATATTTGCCTGCATGAAGTGTGTGAAATTGCTACTTAAGTGGCAACCTTCCCAGTCTGGATCAACTGTAGTAACAAGGTCAGATTGGAGGATTTCTAAAAGATGTGAGCTATAAGCTGAATTAGTTAAGAGTTTCCTGCAGGCCTCGGAGCACCAGTAGAGCATTTGAGCTCTGTAGCAGTGATAGCAGGAGAATTTCTGAAAAGGCTGAGAATAACCTATGGATAGGAATCCTGGCTAAAATGGTTGTTGGATGTGTGCTGTATCTCTTTCTCTCGATAGCCATACAAGCTTAATTCTGGAGCTCACAGCATTGTGCAGTCATTTTYGGTCATGCAAAATGCATGTAAAATTATGCTATGCGTTATTTACTAGATTAGTACTGAGTATTTGAGTAGATGTGTTTGCCTCTATCAAGCAGTTCAAGTATGTAAATATTTTCATTGCAAGCATAATATTGGTTATTGTTTCACATACAGTATGCTATAGGGGAGACTTATAAAGGGTTTTGGTCCAGAAGAGTAACTACAGTAAAAAGTCAAAGTGTCTGAATTTAACCTAATGTTCCTTGTCAGGAAGCCAGAATTAACAAATTCCACAACTGTTTTTGCAGATAGGTTTCTGAAACCTGACTTCGTATACTAGAGTCAATATTTGTTTCAAAGTCCAAAGACCACTTGTATGTAAACATCTATGAAGCACTGCAGCAAAAGCTCTTAGGTAATAGCTGTTTAAATGCATCAGTCTGTTTCCTAAGGTACTGAGGAAATCCTAATGGTTTACATAYATGCACTAATAATGTCACAAGACACGGGAAAGCAGAAGGCTGTACAGAGCCCAAGCTGCTGGAAGACAGCTGAAGTTCCCTAGTCAAATTGTTTTGAGATATAGATCTATGGCTGTAATGGGGTTTAGTGTGGACAGGTCATTAGACCTGTCATTAACAGCAGGCAGTCCTAACTACTCTCACAGAAAGGAACTGTGGCTGTGTGTATCTCATGTGTGGTCACACCCCATGTGACTGAAGTTAGGGGTTGTGCTTTGTTACATGTCAGATGACAATCTTTCACTAGCCAAACAACTGACCATAGCAACTGGAAAAAACATCCAGTGAAAATATATAGATGTATTTTTGCAAGGTTAAAGGGAGACCGTTTCTAATTGAAGATTTTTCCCTACCTGCCGAAGGGATAAATTTGACAATGAATGGGTCAATTTATTAAACTCACTATAATGGCTTATGAGCAAAATGCTAAATCTGTATGTTGTACRCTGCTACATTTGCAAACTGAAACTTTGAATTGTGTGAGGTGAATATGGAAGAGGGTTCTTCTGTTCTTTCCCTTCTCCCCTCTCATCATTTATGAAGGATACAAAGAATTTGTGATTCTTTTGTAGCAGGCCTTCACATAAGGGTGTAACACAAACAAATGCTTGTGCATTGCTCTGTGGAGCCTATAACTTACACCGGAAAACTGCCAAAGATTAAGGGCAGAACTAATTATATACCAGTATGGTTTGATGCTGATTAAATGAAGCAATAGTAACCAATCAGTGAATGGAAAACTTTAAACTTTAACTAATCTTGCTATTTTTGCATCATTTCTGGTACAGCAATGCTTATTTATGAAGACTGATTAGAAAACAGAGACATTTTAATTTATCATTATCTTGGGGTTGAGACATGAAGTGCTAGGACTTTTATTTGGTGAATAAACAGAAAATTAAATTGTATTCATTTCTGCTTAGTTCTAAATGCTCCCAGTGAAATTAATATCAAGACACATTTTAATGAAAGCTGAATTTAGCTCCAATGTAACTTTAATTATTTACTAAGAAGCAAACTAAGAGTTGCCACTTCATGTATAAAGGCCTGGCACGTTACTTTATGACATGGCCATGAGCAACCTGTTCAAGTTGGTCCTGCTTTGAGCAGAAGGCTGGAGTAGAGACTGCCCAGCCTCCAACATTCTGTGATTYGATGATGTCTTAGAGAATTTGAGGTCAAACAGCTGCAAAGAGAACAGCAAAATTATTTTATCTGATATTGGTAATGGAAGAACCTGGAAAGACTTCTTAGGGAATGGCAGAGATGGCAGATGGGAAACAGCAGAGGATCTCAAAGCTGAAGTTACTGTGGAATGAGTTACATAGAATGCACACCAAGAAATTGCTCTGACTGGAATTGGTCTTTACTCAAAAACTCATGAAAAGCCTCCAGAATGAAAGAGCTGGATTGCTGATGGTCATGTGCAGGGGTTGCAGGAGGTCCCACAGTCCAGTCCAGAGGAGGTGAAAGATGATATGAAAGAATAAATGCTGGGTGATAAGCACCCATCTCAGGGCACACACTACCTTCTTTCCTTTGACAATCACAACTTTTTTTTCTGCTCCACAGTATTTATTTTACTCTGAATGTTTATGGGCCAGTGAAATTCTACACCTGCACATATGAGAGGCCTTGAGCCACTCTCATTTTCAGGTAATAATAGATAGAGGTGAGAGTTTTGAAGCAGGTGGGAAGCAGGTCTTGAATTCCCGATGTTCAAGCTCTATTGCTTTGATCAGGTTTGTCATTCTTCGTGCAAAGGAAATAAACATGTCTTAACAAATCTTCCTTACATTAACTCTAAAAACAAAACGAAAGTGCTGCTCCCCCTAACCAAAATGTACAAGCTAAGTCAAGGCTCTTCAGCACCAAACCAAAAAGCCCTCAAAGACATCCCCATGAGACTTGCATAATTTATTGCTTATTTCCAATGGGAAAAAAGATGGACTGCAGTAACTCCTTGAAAACACATTATTTGTATACAAACTACTAATAGTAAACAGCACAAATGAAACTAGTATTAAAGTAGGTTTTGTAAACACCTGGAAAATTGTTTTGTTTCCCCAGGCACTAATTAGGAGTAAATTCCTTTCATGAAGCGAGAATAAAATAGCAAAATAAGAAAGTTAAACTGTTAGCATGTTAAACAGTTAACTTGGTAAAATAATGTCTTACTTGAAGATAAAGGTGAGAGAACAAAACAGAAGTATTTAGGAAAACACTTTACTACATGTTATTTGTATCCATGAAGTATTCCTGTATATTGCTAAACTTAAGCATGTTTGGGTTCTTTAATGTAGTGGAATTTTAGTTTTCAGTTACTGTAGTAAAAGTGTGTGATCTCTACATATCAAGTCATTGTCCTCAACATTTGAAAGCTGTGATGAGAGAGAGAAATTACATAGCTAAAGAAATGGTTTTCCCATAATTGATTCTAGTAATGCGGAATTTCTTCTGAGTTCTTGATTCAATTTACTCCTGACTCGAAAGAAGTCACCTAAAAGTTACCACGGTGGTGAAACAGTATGAGTGAAGGAGTCTAAACCTGTACTGCTTCCAGGGAAAACATGATTCTTCTGTAGCTGAAGTGAGAGTGACCAAGTCTTAAAGATACCTACTTTCTTCTTTCCCCTTTTGCTGTGATAGTGTTTTATCTGTATTATTAGCTCAAACTTGTTTTCTCATTTCTACAGATAAAATTCATCCATGTAGGCTCCATTTTCAGTGGTTTATAACCTAAATGGGACATTAATAGCTACAGCCAGGAAGATGAAAAGGAGCAAGTAAAAGGGAAAAAAAAACCAAGAAGAGAGGGAAATATGTTTTAACCAAATGGATAGAAGCAAGACAAAATGAGGGAAGCAGAGGTAGGCAAATAAGTGGAGAAAAGGAGAAAACGGACAGGTAAAACAATCTGATGAGAATGTCATGAGAGGTCTAGCCTCAAGACAATTTGTCAGTCATATCTATCTAGAGAATCAGCACCATCAATAGCAATCATTCATAAAATTTTTTGTCAGTTAAATCTTCTTTATTTTCAAGGCTTCCTCAAGGTTGCAGTAAAGCCATGCCTTCTGCCAAGTGTGAAGTGTCTGTTATATGAACTAGAAGAGGGATGGTTTTGCAGAACTGCTGTGACTAAAAGCAGCAAAACCATAGGATGGTGCCACATGTGAAGACTCTTACAGTCAATAGAAAGACTCCCATTGCTATCCCAGTGGTTTCAAGTGACATTATAGTCAATATAGAGAAATACAGAGGGGCAGTGTTTTTATATCATGATTTTTCCTGTCTTTAGCCTCATTTCAAAGCACAGGAGTCATACTGATTTGGAAGATTTTATCAGTAGGTATCTTCTGAGTAAAGATCATAGAATATAGTCTAAAGATAATCCAATGATGGGCAATATATGAATTATAAAAAGATTTACAGAGAAACTTTTAGGGCTCAGTCCAGTTGAGTATGGCAATAAAGTTAATGGAAAATTTGGAATCCTGTTATATTGAGTGATGGGCCATTATCAATAAAATGGACTAGGGAAAAGTGCTGATATCAATCATTCTTTTATTATCATTGTTGGTTTTGTTTTTTGAGACAGAAGTGCTGTGCCAAAAAGACATGATGGTAGAGCACTATCTTACCTCTTTACAAATATTTAAAAAGTCAAATTGTCTGGGAAGAGAAGCCAAATTAAACATTACATAATCCTCCGGTGCTTTAGCGTTGGTCACAGATGTCCTAGAACGGAACATGCTGAGGTGCCTCATGGCCATAAAGCAAATGTGTTGCTCTGGATAGTAAAACCACAACTGGAAGAAGTTCAAACTGGAGGCTTTACACAAGTTAATATGAAATGCAGCTGTGCAACAATTCTAGAATACTATTACCAGAGAGGCTGGTTTAAAGAAGGGTGACCCTCCAAAGGTCTCAAGGACCAATGCATTTAAGTAGACAAAAKCAAGTCCAAAAAGAAGAACTGTAAAAGCAAAATAAACAATGGTCCTGCAAACTCATTCCTCATGTATTTTAAATAGTTGTGCTCTTCAGCGTTTTAAGAACTTGTGGATTATTTTATGTTTATRTGTGATAAGAGAGATGAGAGGCCTTCTTTCTGCATTCTGCTGAAGTGTTACCTTAAAAACATCAATGCAGATTCCCAAACTATGCTTTCTCTCCTGAAGTGGCATTGAAAACCAAGAAGCAAAACTAGAAGCAAGAGAAAGTGGGACTCACAGACTGATGATATTCAGTCTTGTCTGCTTTTGTTGGATGATTGTTTGTAGAATTAGAAAACTCTTAATATGTAAAAAGAGTTTGTGTCAGAGTTGTTTCATCCATTCCCATCGTGTTTTTCAGTGTCTCAACAAGGAAAAAAAAATTGCATTTAAGAATGAATGCTTATCACTGGTGTTATTTTACTTTAAAAGTTAATATAATTTTTGAATGTTACCTATTAACTAGGGCTAATATAGTTAGTTACTCTTTGGTCTTATATATTTTTTTTCTTACAATTCTATTTTTCTGGGTGATGTTAATGCGTAATTTATTTGGGCTTGGATAGTATCTTCATGTCAGTGGGGTGATCACAGTTTACTCCAGAGAAAGATGTGCCTCATAAGGCATGTATCTGTGTATCTGATGTTTGAGTTTGTGCACGTTTTTAAGTGCAACCAGTGCTCGTCATTCTATGAGATGAATCCTGTACAACAGAAAACCAAGAAAAAGTATTTGAAATGAATGATTCTGTGTCAATGATAATTAGAGAGGGGCCAATGCTGCAGCAGATTACTGGTGAACATTCACAGACATTGGTTATTGTTTTCAGGAATGTAGGCAGAGAGTAAAAATTCTAATGAATTCTTACATAAGTATGTAGCAATGCAGAAATTTTAATCCAAAGAATCATCTTAGGGGATATAATAATAATAATAATAATAATAATAATAATAATAATAATAATAATAATAATAATAATAATACCGGCTAAGGGTTTGAAGTAAACTAAGTCAGTTTTTAAACTGAAGAGTGATAAGGATTTCACTGCTGTCAAAAGGGCAAGGGCTGTGGAACACACAGAGTGTTACTCATTCCAATCTAATTACCATATACACTTTGAATGATTAAGACATTGAATTAAGGAGATTTTTTTTTTAATAGACCAGTGCTTTGGTCAGAGATTGAGACTATAATGGTTTCTGTAAAAGAATTAAGGATAGTTACACCTATTTATCATGGTGCAGTAGTGGCTGGCATTTTGTGGATCTGTCCTCTGAATACATTTACTTGTTTTTTATATACTAACTTACAGACACAAATACCCACAAAATGTCATCTGCCTTCATACCTGGCATACCATCAGCATATTCCAGACATGAGCCATCTGACTAGAAGAAATTTTCCACAGCAGAACTGATCACTGAGTACTCAGATGTGGCAGTTACTGTATTTCTAAGTGTTATGGTATATAATATGAGAAATACAATTAAAATGGACCTGAATTAATAGAAGAGAAGATGGGGGAAAGAAAAGCAAAGGCTGAAGGGAGAGATTGGTGTAGCAGACTGTGAAGCAGCCGTGATGCTAGATCTTATCAGATGTTTCGTCTCTCAAATGTGCATGAAGAATGAATGAAATTGAAAAAAAAAATTCACAAGAGAATTCTACTTTTCTAGAGATGAAATAGTAGAAGGAAAATACGATTATATGATGCAGAGACAACTTCTTCCAGTCTTTTGTTAGGAAAGACATGCATTTACAGATTTTGTGTGTATCCCTGTAAAGCCACAACACACAGTTGGAAGCACAACATAGATCCCAGAATTAGGGGAGCGACAAAGAGAGAAGCAGCTGACCTGAGCCGTCACTAGCACTCCTGCGTTACTTCATGCTCAGTTGAGCTGCTAAGATAACCAATCGTGCATGGGTTGAATCCAGAGTGTTTCCAAGAATTGAGTTAATTAGTGAAGTATCCTAAAGTTAACTAACTCCCCTGCCAAGAAATGGGCTCTTCCATTTTCCTCACATGATTATCTGGGCACTTTCACTTTTCCATATATAGGAGCAGCTCAGGGACTGACAGATCAGGCTAGGTAGGGATACAGACTTCAGGCACATGCATAATCCTTGCATGCAGGCACAGATGCAAGCATATGCTGCTTCCACACACTGAAATTCAAGTTAGCCTGAGAGGTAATAAGTGAAGACAGTGATAGTCCTGCTGATAAAGAGCCTTCTTACAGGAGGCACTAAAGGTAGAAGTCTTCAACCACCGTTTATAATAATCCCTCGGGAAAAGCATCACAACCATGAATGGGCCAGTGGATGGTTTATGTGATTACACGCTGGATGATGAAGGGGCTTTCATGTTCACATCGGAGTCAGTGGGAGAAGGACATCCAGGTAAGGAGCCAGCTCTGGTAAAACTGTAAAAAGTGTAATATTTTTATTTGAGATGTTTTAAAAGCCTAAAGAAGAATTCATCTGCTGTTAATCTTACAAGGGAAGTTATTTGTAACAGGGCACTTTTTCTACTTTGTTTCTACTGGACTTTGTCCATACAGACTACAGAACTGCTATAAGTAGGGTGCTTCCAACAGGACTTTATGTGCTTTTGCAGGCTGTGTGTTCAACTGAGGAAGGCAGTGAGGTTTATGGCTGCTGCTCCTCTCTTTTCATCTAAATTTCTTTCAGTCTTCCTGTGAAGACACTACTGTATCTCTGGCAGACTCAAATTTCACATAAGGATAAGAATGCATAGCTTGCTTCTCAAGTTCCATATCTTTATGGGCCCTGTAAAACTGTCCTGCACATATTTAGTGCTCTAAAACTGTCACCCACGACAGGAATATCCTATTCTAGAGCCTGTTTTTAGTGGTCCCAGCAGCTGTACATGGCAAAGTCACTGATTTCCCCCCTGCCTCCCTCCGCTTTCCATCATCTGATGCAATATATGGAATTGCTTAAGCACATAGTGGACAGTTATTTGCTAAACTTTATGTATGGTCAGCAGAGATTGGTTCAATTTTATTGAAAACAAATATTCATTCACCATAAACACATACCTTATGTCAACAGCAATGGTTCCCTCAAATGAGGCCAGGCGACAATGGGCTATTTGATGTCCCAAAAAGTTTTTTTGTTTTAGAAGCTGATTTGGTGGCCTGTACTTCTGCTAAAATAAGGCTTTTCAGGTCTGTATTGATATTATGTGAGTAAATCATAAATGGGTAGAATGGCATAGCAGAGGATAAACAGGTCAGCAATGAGAACTTCATGTCTGTAGTTCTGATACTCTTCTATATTAACTTATTACTGCAGATCAAATCCATGGCTGATGCAATTGAGTACATCTCCATCAATGGGAAGGCAGCTACATCAGGTTAAACCAGTTGGGGTTCTTTCTGATGTAACACAGTCAGAAAATGACAGCCACCTTTTGGCCTTGGAACATAGGTCCCATCTCAAATTTATTTATAATTTTTCCAGCATCCGTACTGCTATGTAGTTTCACGGCAAAAATAACATTATACAGTATGGTAATTTTATGTGGATGATGTTATTTCCAAAGACAGCAGGTCACAATTTATGCTAGTCTAATCATGATATTTTAAACATCTTAAGGCAATAATAGGGAAGTCTCAGAGCAGAAAGAGTTCAACTGAGTYCCCAGGTTTAGCTTTGTCCCTTGGTTTCTTTCCTTTACCAGTTCTCTTTTTATCTCTTTTCTTCTTTTAGAATTTGGCCGATTTTTTAGTTCTTATTCACATTCCCTTCTTTATTTCCAAACCCTCTATTGACTCTCAGCACCTTTCTTTTAAGCCCCATGAATATTATTTTTCTCCTGTGCTGAAATGCTGGGCAGGCCCTCCAGAAATAGTTACCACTTGGATGTGTCTGCAGCCTCTCTCACCCRGCAGAGGTTGCTGGGTCTCTGGGTACTGTGAGATGCAAAGTGTCAGCCTGGGAGGTTTATTGTTGAGCAAGTGGAAAACTGACATTTACCCAGATGTTTTCTAGGCTGTGGTGCTTATACTTTCTTAAACAGCCTAGATCTTCACGTAGGGTACTGAAAACCCAAATGCCTGTGGCAAAGGGAAGATGCAGATTTTCCAGATCAAAGGAGGATAGGCTGGCAATAACTAACTCTGAGTTGTCCTGCAAATTCTTGTTCCTGGACACCAGCAATGGGTCTTAATTGTCTCAGCAATAGTTTTGGTTTCTGACTGCAAACTGATCACCCCTACATCCTGGCCAAACCCCCCTTTTTCCCTCTGTGGTTTTGCACAAGAGGTGTAGACATGCCATTAGGTTTTTATCACCCAGGAAAATCTTGGCTATTTCTTAAAATGAGGCCCAGTGCCTGAGGCTGTAGTTTGGCTTTGACATTATCTGTAGCAATAGAATTTTACTGTGAGTTTTGATTTCCTCTGTTTATACAAAATGGATAATTTGCGTGTTCTTGATTATTTCTCTTCCGTATGTGATAGTATAATTTTGCTAGAGGGCATTATGTGAAGTAAAGATCCTGAACCAGATCTTTGTCTGGTGGAAATTTGAATTGTTCTGATTATATTAGCTGAGGACTGAATGCTTTAATGGAGACCTTCTTAATGCACAAAGCAGGAGAAATTATATGCTTATTTATTTGAGCATCCAGAGAGCTGCCTTATACCCGTGCAATGCCTAGAGCTGGGTGTCACTGAGAAGCCCAGATTCCATAGAAGCAAGTAACAGCTGTCAGTAATTAATGTACAGGTATTACCTATGCTCTCCAAAGACATTACAAACAACTGTTTATCCCATCTTCTCAATCCAGATTCTTCAAAATCCCTTGGGCATAACATTTGGGAATTCCTTTCAGGTCTCTAATCATTTAGTCATTTAGTGGTGTAAATTCCAAACTCTCTGAAAGCTTACACRTGACTTCTTCCTTTCAATATAATAATAAAAGCACACAGGCAGCAGCATGAGAAAGAGAGCATTTTTTTTTTAAATAGGTGGTTTTTGTCACTGCTCCATTTCCCGTAGTCCRGTAGTGTCTGTCATGCTGGACCATGGTTTCATGGTGCTTTAAAATGAATCATGTGTTTCTCTGCCCCACAATTTCTTAGAGATGTCAAACCAGCTTCCCCTCTCTGGTGTGACTTCAGGTGGAATTGCCTGCAAACTGACGCCATTCAGTTTTCTAGAAAGTGTCAAGGAATCGCTTAAAAAATATAAGACYGAACATCTGCTAAAAGCACCCTTGGAATTTCAACCATATTAAAAGCATATGTTTATCTTCTAGATATTCACAGGAAAAAAAATCATGAAAGGAAAAAACCCACACCAGAAAATGCAGATCTTTCCAGCAAGTTGATGCTTGTGTCTTATGTCTAAGATTATATATAATTAATGATATGCATAATGCTTCAGTAAACTGTGCATCGAACAAAGAGAACAGATGTACAAGATATTTAAACAGTGTTAATATTGCAGCACCACTGCAGTTATCCACCAGCACTCCACAAGGGTCTTTTAAATAGAGAAAATGTACAGCACAATTCAGCTATTTGAAATCTTTCTAGTGTAACTTTTTTGGTGGAAAGCTTATTTTTTGATGAAGTGTTCATGATAAGTATCTGCATTTCTTCCCTGTTTTAATTTTTTTTACCAGAAAACTGAGAATTGCTCAGTTTGTCATATTTTGAATATAAAATTTCACATTCTAGTTTAATTTTTTTTTCTGTTGATATAAATAACATGTCATTAAAAATACTGAATTTTATTTTGACTATCACAGGTTTTGAAGAAAACCTTGCCATTTCAAATGTTCAATGTTAATTATATTTACTACACCATCAAAGCCAGAAGTATAGTTGTACCTCTTCGTTGTTCTTCAAAAAGTGGAGCTTTTTTGAATTACTGCTTTTGATGATTTTTTTCTGTGTGTTGTGAATCTGTGAAACTGAATTCCTGTGAAGGTTCTGAGAACTTTTTCTAGGCTCTTACATATTCTAGATTCACATAACAAACATGTATAACTGTTTGGAAAACTGTGAAGCTCCTTCTAATTATTGGAGATCACTTTGGTTGTTGAATACCTCTTTTACTTCCTAATATGACAGCTGGGCTTTTGAGTGGGGTTTATCATCAGCCTCCCTAGACTCGTTTTATAGTTAGCAAGAGCTGTTTCATGGCTAATTGGCATCTCTGCCAAAAGGCTGGGTCTGTGGGATGGTTGGATTCCATGAAAAGACTCATGGTTGTCTAATACTTTCCTGCTCAGTCAAGAAATCATCAGTTTAGACACTCCTTTTGCAGTATTTATTCTACTGCATAGTAATTCACTACGTCAAAGTATGCATGAACTGAACTCTGATCTATTAAATGTTTTTTTAAGGTTATAATGTCTCATCAGAGGTGTTCCATTATGCTTTTCCTGTTTCCAAAAGAGRAGGGAAAATAAAAAGGAAGAAAAGAATGAACAAACATATCCTCTCACAATTAGCAGATACTAAGAGAAATTAGATGATTGAGATGAGACATTTAAATAACAGAATGAAGGGTGCACAAAGCCTGCTAAGGATTGCTAAAAATAGAATGCCTGGTTTTATTTTACACTACAGACCTTTACTAATAGACACGCCTTTAGTTTAATGCATTAATCAGCCAATCATCCAGCTTAGATTTCTCTTTATGATGGATATATCTGTAYCTGCATTTGGATCTCGTTGCACTAGAACTGATGGTTGTTGCACCAACAGTCAGATATGACATGAACTATCAAACTGATTTTCCTCAGACTATTTTAATGTAAAGGTATGCTCTCAGCATAGTACATTAATTTATTCAAATCTATTATTTTAGATTCTCACACAGATTTCAAAGACCAGAAGGTACCTCCAAAATAGAATCTGGTCTGACCTTAATACACAGGTAATAATATTTCATGCAAGAATTCTTCAAACAAGCTAATAAATGACGGTTGAATTTCAATACCTTTTAAAAATATATCCAATTTTCACATAGAGATTTGAAGGGATAATGAATCCTCTGTGCCTCTAGATGAAGGGTTTCCATGGCTCTCACCCTTTTAAGAATTTCCTTTTTGAATGTTTTTTTATAATTTTCATTTATCAACTGTAGTTACATTATTGCCCATCAGAAAAAAACAAACCTTTTCTCTCAGTATAGTATTTTTAGGTTCTTAGGGACTGGGATCTCAGTGCCTATAGGGATTTCCCCTGATAGGTTGCCTTTCCTTCAGCCTTCCTTTCAGAATTAGATYGGGTTTGATTGATTTCATCCTTTAAGACAAAGTTTTCTGATTTAGGGCATTCTTCTCAGTCTGTCCTAAACCTTCCCGCAGCTTCTTAACATCATCTTTGGAATGCCACCACCAAAAGTTGGTATTTCTGTAGCAGCCTCACTAATGCTATTGCATGGAGGTATTTTTATTTCTGTGGATGATTGTTCAGCTGGGTTCTAGCAYGATCTTTTAAGAGCAGCAGTTTTGTAAGACAAACTCTCCCCTTCTGTAAATGTGGACTRTACTTTTTGTTCATGAATGTTTGCTATGTTATTTCTCTGAGAAGGAAGCAAAAGAGCTGCTTTTCTATTTATCAATATCCACAAAATACTGTTGMTAGTAATACAGATACAGTTCATGCAAAAAAAAATCCTCGAACCAACCCAACCTCATGAAAACAGCCTGTTAAATCTTCACTTACTGATTTCACTGCTGCTGTGATTGTGGTCTCTTGAGATGCTTCATGGAAGTTATAATTCATAAATCAATTTCAACTACAGCATGCAAAACTGCCATAAGGTTCTTTGTACCAGATGGGTGCCATGAGGAGATAGGAGGAGGAATTAATCATATGAGATTACCTGTAGTCTTCTTGAGTGTTTTGGAAAGAGTGCATATGATATCCCTGTGTGTACCATACAGGGAACTTAGACACATAGGACAGTGGCATCGAAGGCAGGTGAGACATTCTCCATGTGCAGCTAGGACAGCAATAAAGGTTGTTCTTAGAAATTCTGGGTGGTGAAAAAAAGACTACAAAGCAGTCCCAAGTCACTAAGAGTTTGCTGCTGGGCATTGGACSTGCACTGAGAAGGCCATTCTAACCCCAGTTGCTCTGTTGTCTCACCCAGGTAATCAAAAATTACATATTGTCATCAATATTTTTTGCTTTTCTTCTTATTCCTTATAAAAATAAAAACTTTGAAGAGAGCAAGCAGAAATACCTTTTAATCACTCCTGCCACATTTGTACCCAAGTTTGTTAAACAAGGTTCATTTGGACATCTAATTAAATTGCAAGAATGGTGTCTGATTCTGTTTGGTAATAATTGTCCCAAATTTAGTAATCCACATACAGTTCTTGCAAGGCTGAAAGTTCCAATGCAGCCTACATTTGCTAATTGTCTTTTGTATTCATTCTTTTTGTGTTAAAGTGGTTAATATGGGAGATAAGAGTGTCAGAATCACATCAGTTCTCCAGTCTTTGATTTGTCTCTCTTAGCTAGATGTACACCTTCTTCATGAAAATAAATGAGCATTTATTTTGACTTGATCTTAAGTGTATTAAAAGCCTCTAATGACAGACTCTTACAAAACATTGCTTTCCAACAGATTGTGTTACACACGGCAAGGCGGGAGATTAATTTATTTTGCCACACAGCATGTTATGTCAAAATCTAAACACAATACTAGACTTTTCTTTTAAGAGCAATAAAATTAAATTATATAAGAAAATGTACYATTTTCATGTGGAAGGCATTGCTGTGGGTGCTGCCTTTTTGTGTTCATTAGATTAGCTACATTATTTGATTAAGATACAATATTTGTTTTAAAGATTAGAAAAGAAAGAAAGAAAAAGATGAAAGATTATTATGATAAACTTGAGCTGAAACCTTTGTATTTGGCATGTAACTAAAGATTTACCTCAGGCAAACTTCATTTGGTAACCCCTCCTTGCTTCTGTGTGTGTACTCCCTCTGCTCTCTTAGGTAGGTTGCAGGGATTATTAGGAGGTGACATTGCTGGATGGTAGGAAGCAGTGACAAAAAGCAAACCAAAAACCAGCCTTCTACTGAGCTGTGCATTATCTGTATTAATCTAAACACTTTCTCAGGCTTGACCACCAGTGTCAGTCAGGTACATCCTAACTTCCTGTTGGGGCAGTGGAAGTTGGTGGTGGAACGTCACCATTCCATCAGAATACCCTTGGTGTGGAGTGCTTGCTGTATTGACTTGTGGTGCTAGAGAAGGAGAAGGCTGGGAGTAAAACCTCTTAACCTCTTAGATAATTCTGTGCGTTACATACTTGTTTCACACCTAAGAGCAGAAAACTACAGGTAAAGTTATAGTCAGTTAGTTTACACCAGTAAGGAAATTCCCCACTGAATCTACTGAGTTTGCTTGAAGGATGTTCCATATGTCTATTTAGCTAGCTTAAATATGCCAGTAATAAGCAAGCAAAGAATTCCTTTCTGAAATACCTACTCAAAGTGATGCGAACAGTCCCTGTTTTGTGTTGAGTGCTGTGGTTCTGAATCACAGCTTTGATGTCTTGCAGATAAAATCTGTGATCAAATCAGTGATGCTGTTCTAGACGCCCATCTCAGACAGGACCCGAATGCCAAGGTTGCTTGTGGTAAGTTGTTTGCTCCTTTGTTTTAAGTCATAACACAGTCACCGTTCTTTTTTTAAGATGTTTGCAAAGACCTAGCTCATTTCACTCTCAAAAAATGTAAAAATTTCGGCCTTCAAGAGAAGGAGAGATGAGAAAAAACAGGAAAAGTTTTTGTGAAGACTGAAGCCTAAGCAGGCTGTAGAAGAGTAGGGCCATTGATTTTGTGTGTGGACTGAAATGTCCTGGGAGAAATAGATTTGCATATCACTGACTCATGCTCAATGTTTTGGCTTTCCCATTTGTAAATTGGACATTTTCCTTACTTTCAGACATATGGTCAATATGACAAGAATTTGTTATAGACAGAGTTATAATGCTAAAAATATGGGTATAAATTATTTACACTGTATAGATCCAATAGATCTCTCAAAATCAGCATCATCACAAACACGGTTATTTGTCTTAGTGGGCTGGCTTATTCTGCCATTGTGATCCTGTGTTCATCTCTCTTTCCAGAGACAGTGTGTAAGACAGGAATGGTGTTGCTCTGTGGRGAGATCACATCTCGTGCTATCGTGGACTATCAGCGAGTTGTCCGAGATGCAATCAGACATATTGGCTATGATGATTCAGCTAAAGGTTGGTGGAAAAACTCATGAAATCGTGGAAGAGCAAGCAATAGGCAACTGCAAAGCAGGTCTGTCACCAGTTCCATAAGTGGGCTTTAGCAAGCCTGATAAAAACTGAGTGTGCTGTGTGAAAGCTGCTTACATGGTGCTACATGATACACTTTCTGGCTTTAGCCCAGTAAGTAAAAAAACCATCATCTGCTAGTTAAAACTGAATTGGAAGTAGGCAGACTATACTTTGAACTGTGGTATTAGGCCACAACAATTAACTGTAACTTGAAMCATAGAACCTACCACTCCTCCAAACTTGCAAGAACTTGACTCTTGGTTTGTCATTTGGCAAGTCGATTGTTGCATCTTGCTGCGAAAGAGAAGAAACCTAGTTCATTTCATTGTACCTTGGTATTCTTGCACTGCAGTAGCATCTAGAATTCCCAGGTGTAAAGGTGGTTCTCACTGCAGGGTGCTCTGTTAGCTCTGAGTAACTCCTGCACTGAGCAGTGTGCAGTTCAGATCTAGGGTRTGTGATGTACAAGTGATAAAAAAGATGAAATACTCTGTGTACCGGACACATTTCACTTTCTGATTTGCACGTATCTGTTTATACAGTATAAATATTCCAAGTATTCTGTTACAGTGAAATGCATCCTTTAAGAGCTTTTGCTTAAAAAGCTTTGTTTATTGCAGTCCTTTAATTGCTATTGAATATGCAGAAAGATTGTGGTGGGAGAATATTACAGCAGCTCAGCTGCAGGCTGCTTCCACCATCACATAACAGCAGTGCTGTCAGAAAACACTGGCAAATCTAGTGGGTCATAAATCTCCTTTTTATCCAAGCTGCCAAAAATGATGAGGGGAGATTCAGTGACCCTGTAAAAAACAACTACTAGAAGTAAAAAAAAACCCTAAACCAAACAATTGCATATAGAAATGTAATTTTCTTCTCTACATAGCCTACTTAAAAGAGGGCGAAGAGCATTCAAGTAGATCATATGCATATGGACATGTATATATGTTGTACTGGCTGAACGTGAGTGTGGTCAGCAGCTGTCAGTAGCTACAGTTCTAGGAAAGATTGGATTTGGAGAGAAGCAAGTTACTATTAATATACCTAGGAACAGGTGGGAAATTTTGCCACAATCTTCTGTAAGTCTTTTAATTTCTTTTTAAAGCCTTACTTTTGGCCTCTGAAAGTCRTGTAAATTCCCACTTCTAGATTTGCCGTGAGACTTGAATCTGTTTTTTTAAGATTTAAGTAGGGACACTGCTTCRCATGTATTACAAATAATGTATCACAGAACAGAGCCTTCAGTTGCTGAAAACATCAGCTTCTAAGAATTTATGTAGAGGATTTTATTACTATTCATTTGGGAGAGGCTCTTTATTTACCTTTTTGACTACTTTTCTGCAGTTGACAATTCATRATCTGAATTGGTTTGGCAGGGAGCCAGTGCAAGAGAAAATAAGCAGTAACAAACAATAAAGGCAACCCTRTATATCTCACCCCATCCTAAAAAAGGTTTCAAGTGTGGTATTGACAAAAATTTTACTAAAAATACCAGTTAGGTTTTGAGTTCTGARTGCGATGTCCTTCAGAAGGAAAATTTTGTCATATAGCTGCATATTACTTTCCTTAATTGAGACAGAAARACTAATTCACTGCTATTCGTTTTTCCAAATAGGTTTTGACTACAAGACTTGTAATGTTTTAGTGGCCCTGGAACAGCAGTCACCTGATATTGCCCAAGGTGTTCATCTACACAGGAATGAAGAGGATGTTGGTGCTGGAGATCAGGTAGGCACAGCAGCACTTCTGAAACACCAAAGCTGTTTTCATGGAAAAAGTTTACTCCATCTTACTGCCCCATTTTTTATGTCAAAACYCACGTCAAAATATTTCCACACTTCTACTTATTCCTGAATAAACCCYATATTTTTATTAACACAGGTGGGAGTTCTTTGAAGGCAGACTTTTGCCTGGTGTTTGTTTGAGCACTCCAGGCAAGTCAGGAGAGCTCTGGCAGTTTGTAGTAGCTGAGAAGGTGCCCTTTAGAACTTAGCAAAGGTTTTTTGCTTACATATTTCATGGTTTTGTTGTGTAGCTTCAGGTTCATCAGACCGTTCATCTTGCAGCCTGATTTGCTGTGTAACATTGAATAAACAAAGGGTTATTTCACTTTCACAGAGTTCTAGAGATTTTATGCAGCAAAAAATGAGGTGATGTTTCACCTGCCCTCGGCATTAGTACAATGAATACCAGAGTACTTTTAATTCCCACTCATTTCCTGGAGGCAGTTCTTGTAATAGGTGTTCCACGTAATTACAGCTGTCCAAAGTGCAGTTCTGTGAGCTAAAGAACACATCTAGGCATTTATGGTATGTTCCCAAGAGAGACATATTAACATAAAAACTCCATAATATGACTGATGCCATATGAGTGAGCTTAACATTTACAGTAGTAATCATTAGAAGTAATATCTAGTTTATAACAGTGCTGTTGAGAACCATAAGTGGAGGTATCACAGTCCAGGAGCCAAGCTAATATTGTTTAAAAAATCCGTTGAGGACTAAATTAAAATAGTTTTCTGCTGTCATGGGAACATAGTACTACATAAGATGAAAAGASATCTGACTTCCTTTGGCACTCTGGTGGCCTCCCTTCCCATTTTATCAAAGTACTTTCCTGTCCTTTTTTTCTTTTTTTTTTTCCCACAACATACACTGGGGGAGGAGAAAAAATGCTGCTAACTCTATTTAGCAACTGATAATCTGATGCAGAGAACATGAATGAATTATAAAATAATATATAAGAATATAAATAACAGTAGAAGCTGTGATGAGAAGCATGTGGCATTGAAAAATCTGAGCCAGGTGCCTTAAATTGATGAATGGTATGTCCTTCCTGGAGTGCTCGCATTCCATTCCACTGAAATTTCAGATGTGAGCTGCAGTGTGTGTGTCTGAATTCATACACAAAAGCCCCTGCAACACTTCCAGGCTGCTGGTAACATCTTTCTATGACAGAACAGTTCTGAAATATTTGCTCCAGCAGACTTTTTTTTCTGTGAAAGCACCTGTTTGGTTTTTTCACAGAACCTTCTTCATTTTTGTCCAGGTTTCCAGCTCAACGTGTAAGCCCTCAGTCTAGTGAAAAAAAAATCTAGGAACATGGTTTGTTTCTCATTACACTGTAACATGTTGAAACCTGATCTGAGTTTAGGATTCTTGCACTGTGATGTAAAACAGTAGAAAGTAAACCTAAGGATACTGCTGACTCTGCTTCAGATGAAATCTCATTGCCTTTGGTTGTGGTGTCTTTAATAGTGATTGAAGTATGTTTTCTCCTCCTGTAGGGTTTGATGTTTGGTTATGCAACAGATGAGACAGAAGAATGTATGCCCCTAACAATTATCCTTGCCCATAAACTGAATGCCAGGTTAGCAGAGCTGAGGCGTAGTGGAGAACTCCCGTGGCTGAGGCCTGACTCCAAGACACAGGTAAATACTGCAAGGGACTGCCCAGAAAGCTGAAAACCAGCACTTCTTCTTTACAGAAATATTAAATATTTTTGAACACAGCAATTGATGTGTTCAGAACATCAGGATAACCTACAAGTAGTAGATAAAGCTTTTCCACTGCCTGTGACATTGTCTCCTTGGCTATTGGAACATGGTTAATTTGTATCAGAGCACTTAACCACCTACCAGTGAAGAGACTTTTAACCCTTTCAGACCTAAGTGGTTTGTGCTCATTGACAAAGTGACAGAACATCCAAAGGATTTATTTGTATGAAAGGAATTCAAGCTCACATTTTCAAGATGCAGTGAGAGCATACATTTCTGAGGCTTGGGAGTTTTGATGGAAATCCCACCTGAAAGACATATTTGGGATGATTTCATAGAGAGTCAGATTGTCCATATTGGCTTGTTTTTTCCTGTGGGTTTGCTTTGTTTTATTTTTTGTATTGTTTTTTTCTTAGCATAGTGAAAAGGAAGTGAGAAAATAGGCTGAATTTCTCACACCCTGGCAGCAGCGCGAGCAGTGATCGCTATAGTGTCAGCATTGACACTGTGCTGCAGTTTTGCTTTTGGAATAGCCTACACGACATTGGATGAATACCAGTAACACGTTTTATAGCAGCTTTGTTGTTTTGTTCCCTGTTCTCGCTGTGGTGCTCAGGTCACGGTCCAGTACATCCAGAAGAACGGCGCGGTGATCCCCGTGCGCGTTCACACCATCGTCATCTCCGTGCAGCACGACGAGACCATTTCGCTGGAGAACATGCGCAGGACCCTCAAGGAACGTGTCATCCAAGCTGTTGTCCCTGCTAAATACTTGGATGACAAAACTGTTTATCACCTTCAGCCTAGTGGACGTTTTGTTATCGGAGGGCCTCAGGTTCGTGTTGTATTGTTTTGGTGCTTTTGTGAGCTTGCCTTTCACTGCGTGTGACTCCAACGCTCAGTGTTGTGGCATCTCTGTCCCAGGCTGTAAGGAGCAAGTTGCCTACTGGACGTTTTTCCTGCAGTTGGATGTGGGAGAAAGGCCCGGGGTTCCACGTGTCCTATACCAAAGTAACCTTTGAGGGCTGTGTGTGTGCTGTGTGCTGTGGCCAGGCAGGCAAATTGAGCTGAATTTTACATTGCATGTGGAGTGCACAGCCCAGTTCTGGGTTTCCTCAAACCCTCTCGAGACCAGCACTGACTGAGACCTGCAGTCCTTTCTCATGGAAAGCACTTCCTACAGAGGGATGGACAAAAGAAGGTTTACTTCTCTTGTAGTGAACCTGTATCTGCATAGCTCTCACTGTTCTGCCTGACACCAGTAAGAGCTGAAGGTGTTAATCTTTCCTGAAAATCAGCCCCAACAGGCTTCTTCCGGTGAGATAATAAATGTTCCTTTTACTTCATTTAGCCAATGCAGGAACTGGGATTTATTATTTGATCCTGCACTCACAGAAGTCAGGCAGAACTTCCACTCCTGGAAGGATCAGCACTCTTGAGATTTAGTTTTTGAAAACAAATTATTCGGTTCAATTTTACGACAAATCCAAGTCGACAGTGTTTTTCCTTTGTTGGTCAAATTCATTGACTTACTGGAATTTGCCAGAATTATTTGTAAGGCACTGTGTCTTTTTTACGTAGTGCCATGTAACAGGTAGAAAGGTGTTGAGATTAACAATTAGAGTTAATGATTCTACAAAAAATGTATTTATGTGCAGTTGAATTGGTTGTATCACTGTAATCTTGTGTATCATTGACATCCTAGACTATGCACAAACGGAGAGTCAAACTTGAGCTGTAGCCCATTCTTAGAGTGAACGGACCAGTGCAGCAATCACAGCTACATACAAAGAGAAGGCTACACAACRAAAAATTTTTACGTGTGCGGTGAATTGCATCCATTAAAAATGTAAATCTTTTATATGTGTGCTGAACTGCATCCATTTAAAAACATTATATAGTTACACATGATAAACCAGCCAGGAATACGCTTTCTACTCCTGCGCTGGAGCTCTATTGCATATGTTTGCACAGACAAACAGAGGCATGTCAAAGTGTCCGTTTGCAGCTTTTTAAACCTGGGCAAAGTTTACTTAGTATGGGTCAATCTGCCTATGTGTCCGTGACCTTACAACTGCTATCATCGCTTGTGCAATTTACAATGGCATTGCAGCAACCAGAAAATAACTGTTTCTCTTCTTAACTTTAACACCTTTAGCTTTCTGGTTATTTTTCAGAAGAGTGTTGCTTAGTTTTATTTATTACAAAGCTAGCTACAGGAGGCTGTCTTAACTTCCAGCTGAGTTCATCTGAGGAAGACATATGTTTTTCACTTGGGATTTTCACCTTATGTTCCTGAGTGGTGGTACCTTGAATTCTGGCTATGGCAAAATGCATATTTTTGCTGCTGTCACCRTTTTCCTGACAGCAATACCTGCTGGTGGGATGAGGACAGACATTACAGCTCATCACAATAATGACTTCCACACGCTTTACAAATGCACTTGTGCTTGTTCAGCACCTTTGAAACAAGGGGTGATTTTTTTCCATTTCACATGTCCATTTATTCCTCTTCCTCTCACTCAGTTCTGCAGTCAAGTCACGGTGGTACACAAGGTGTTTTAATTGCAACTGTCTGTGCCATCAAAAATTATGGTTTGAGTCAAGCAGAAGAACCCAAGGACAAGATCCTTTAACACAGGCTCAGCTATCTAAAATTCAGATTTACATCTCACTGCTTTCTTAGTAGAATGGGACAAACAGTGCCAAAGGTTTACTTCTGTGTATACGCACAGGCTTCGTAAGAAAAACTTTGACTCCCCACTTGTGTTTGCCATGCAAACATTCCAGCAGTTGAATTTTAGTGACATGATGTTCTGAGACAAAGAATTTCAAATCTGCCTGCACAGGTGGCAGCTGAATTTCAAATTTGAACATGTTTTCATTCACACCAGAAAGCTTAAAGATTCAGTAAATTGCAAGAGTCAGAGAATTAGTCCAGTGCTGATCAGCTAACCCAGATCAAATGAAAATATAAAGTACTTGTGAGGAGCAGTCAGGATAGCTGTAGGCAGCTAGAAAGTTATCTGCAATTCCTTATCTAATATTTTAGAATATTCATCTGCTAGTATTCTGTTCTTAGAAAGAAATTATCCTTTCTCAATTACCTATGACTGCCTAGTATTCCATATCTGTTGTGTACAGTTTAAATTAGACTATAATATTTTGGGGTTGGAAATGTGGGTTTTAGTACATATTTTATGACAATCTCTGATACTGCACTGGAAGCRTCCATGTAATGATGTAAAAGGTACTACTGACATACCTTTGATGGTAACTAAAAAAAACAACAAACCATCTACTATTTAATATTCACACAGCTTGCTGTTTTGACTAAAAGATATTAAAGCCTGAGGTTTTTTAGGTTTGGGTTTAGGGGTTTTTTTTCCATTTTTTAAACACTGTGAAATCAATCTCTCAATGGTTCCTACGTGGCATGTAGTTTCTTAGCAATTTTCTGTAATCGGTTTGGGTATTTGGTAGGTCATTTCTAAACCAAAGTTTCCGTATTGTCAAGGATATCTACTTTTGAATCAGGCAGTGCATGCTCTAGCTATCTGGATGTAAACCTGTTTGCTTGATTGACCAAACAAATTTGTGAATGGCTTGTCTTGAGAATGTGGCTTTAAAGAGCAACTATAGCCACTGTTGTACCCTGATAAGGGAAGTCCATTCCTTCAGCTACCCCACAGCAACCCCTACGTGGTGAGCTCACGCGTTGCTGTGGTCTTCTGAAGGAATGCACGGCCTCGTTTGGGGCTCACGCTAGAAGGGGCTGAACACTGGGCAACTCGTTTCACTGCTGCAGGGCGATGCGGGTGTGACGGGGCGGAAGATCATCGTGGACACGTACGGCGGCTGGGGCGCGCACGGCGGCGGCGCCTTCTCCGGCAAAGACTACACCAAGGTGGACAGGTCGGCCGCGTACGCAGCCCGCTGGGTGGCCAAGTCCCTGGTGAAAGCTGGGCTCTGTCGCCGTGTGCTGGTTCAGGTATGGGTTGCTAAGATTGTTGCTTTTCTTGAAAAGATTTTCCCTTTTCAGATTCACTTTGAATGCCGGTCGTATGAGACACTGTAGTAGAAGTGGTCTTGGTGATGGTTTTTGAAGAAGGGAAGGCTTGATGTCACTAATAGCCTATCGGCTTCTTGGAACAGGAACTTTTCATTTACCATTCATTTTATTGGCTGTTTTTCTGGACATTTGTTGAGCTCTCAACCCTCTGACAATTACTGTCAGGAAAATGAGCATGGGGTGACTGGATAATGGGGGAGAAAGTTAGCCAGAGGCCTCAGCATTTTCAAAGTTTTCTCTTCTTTCTTCTACAAATACAGATTGTGGAAATATGAGAAGTGAAGGAGAGGCCCTAGTTTTCATAAGATGATTCATAAATGAGTGCTTTCTTCTGCTGCACACCGTTGCCCCTGAGGTTTATTGGCTGTGTTTATTGGCTGACTAAGATGCCTTTTTTCTCCACAGGTTTCTTATGCCATTGGGGTGGCTCAGCCACTGTCCATTTCACTGTTCACTTATGGAACTTCCCAAAAAACAGAGAAAGAGCTGCTGGACATTGTGCACAAAAACTTTGATCTTCGGCCTGGAGTCATTGTCAGGTACAGAAACACACAAAAAGGAAAATATTTTGGTGGTCACATCCTAGAAATGATTTCTTGYAAAACCTTCAGCTGTTACACTGTAAGAGACAGCCTCTTGAACTAGCAGGGGATTGTTCCATGCCGTGTAAACGAGACTTTCTCTCATTCTGTCATTCTGTTGGTCTTCACCATTGATACTTCTTATGGTTCTACCAATGTGCCATATATTTTAAGATGACAGATGTATTTTTCAAGTTTCATATCAAGCATATACTTTCAGCATTTGGCCTTCTATAGTATATGGAATTCAAATAAAACAACTTTTGTTTTCCAGGAACTTTAAGTTACTTTGCTCTGAAAAAAAGTTATGTTTTGATTTACAGAAGGAATTGTAGGTTATTTCATCTTTTCCATTACAGTTAATAATTCTCAATAATAAGGCCTTTTCCTATAGCCTTAAAATACTTTATAATACCTTAAAATACTTTAAAGACATTTAAGTAGTGTTGTCACTTTTATTGTCTCCATTGGACAAGTTCATTGGTAGGCTTGCATCTCCAGAATATGCTTGCTTGTCTAATGGTGTGGGATGGATATCAGCATCAGGATTTTAATAGTAGTTATCATGAAGTATCTTAATATGAATATTTTTCTCTTCTTTTTATTATACACACAGGGATTTGGATCTGAAAAAGCCCATTTATCAGAAGACTGCTTGTTATGGTCACTTTGGAAGAAAGGAATTCCCCTGGGAAGTGCCTAAAAAACTCATGTTTTGACATTAGCGGTTTTAAAAACAGAAAGGTATAGAAGACCACTAACTATGACAATGCTTCTGAAAAACAAATCTGACAGCTTTATACTCAACAAAAGGAATTTTAGATTTTAAATGGAGAGAAAGAAAAGGATATTTTCTTGGAGATTGATTTTTTTTTAACCCTCAGTGTCTTTCATTATCTAAGATACAATGGACAGAGTCTGTTTTTTTAATCAGCATAAGACAACAAAATACAGTTTACTTTWAACTGCTGCTCTGTTGGTTCTTTTGATAAAGACAAAGTGTGACTCAGGTACTCAAGCCAATAGCTGAACCTCAAACCTTTGATAGGCAAAGGTGAAGACGACTTTCCCAACTCTGACTAAGGATCAGCAGATCTGTTGCTTCTAATTAGACAATGGGAAATTCTGGGGTCCAATTTCCTTACTGGAGTTAGCATTGCATACAGCTGGGGGCTGCTTTGGTGGGAGAAGGCTGAATATCACATAACTGTATCTTGGCCTCTTTTATAAAAGATGTTAACATATATCTAATATTTAAATCACCTTCACTGCATATGTGYTGTTACTGTTGTGTTTCAATTACCTGTGTTTTTGAAACATAAGTGCTCTCCTATGAAACAACAATCATAGAATAAAAAGCTTTTTCCTACCATGTATGTAAAGGTGTCTCTTTTTCTATGTTTTTTTTAATGTTGCTGTATAAGTGTCCATCTCAGCTTCTTATACTCTTGTAGGATTTTCATTTACTAGCATAAATGAATTTTATTAGATTTTGGAATTGTTGTATGAATTGCCCTGTTAATACACGCGTGATCACTCTTTAGTCCTTGTGATTAATAGAAACTCGGTGAAAAAGTATTAGATTTTTATTTGTAACTCTTAGGTTTGTGCTATACAGTATTCTTTCATAATTTTTGCTCCCAAATGTCAGGTTTATTGCATGGCTTTCTATGTTGGATATAATTTGGGAATAAAGCTCAGAGAAATAACTGCAAAACGTCACCATAAATACAGAGCATGAGGTTAAATTTGGACCAGTGCCCTATCAGCAGCCTCCCACTGAAGAGCTGGCCCCTGGCTCAGGGCTGTGCCCAGCTGTGGATCAGGGCTGCCAGGGGTGGTCCCAGTCCCCGTTATTTCTGCTGGAGCCAGCGCCCACCTCTGCTGCCCACAGGTCAGGGTCGCTGGTGCGGGTGGGCAGGAGGTGGTCTAGGCTGAGGACAAGGACACCTCACTGCCCATGTGCTATATTATCCTAGACAGTGGCAGATTACTTTTTGCAAAGGACTGTGGATTAATCACAGGTTTGTTTAAATTGGGAGGGTGCGAGATCTCATTTATCTTCTGTGATCAGTTTTGTTTGTCGGTAGGCAATAATTTCATCCTGCATTATAAGGGTAACCTATGTATGGCCCCCAAGAGGGCCTTAATGCTTTGTGGGCTAGCCAGCAATCTGTTAAATCCACACTGGAGAAGTGCTGCCACCCCGTGTTTATCTCCTAACTAAATGTCTCTGTACAGTGCCTCCCAAACAGATAGAGTGGAAAGAGAGTGCCTGACTGTGATCGACATTAAAGGAAAAGCTGCCATTTATTCCTTTCAAGGATGTCATAAACATAACTTCTACCTAGTCAAGCCAGAGGTTGCTCCACTTCATTAATTATGCTAATGTGCTCTATGTCCTGTGTAAGTTGAGATAAACAAGTAGCAGGTTTATGTGTAGCTCCTGATCTCCCAAGGACTTACCGCATTAATCAGTGGGCCTCGTTGGGTACCCACCTAGGGACATTTTGGCAGGAAAATATCTTAAAGAGCAGCTGCATCTTAAAGAATGAGTTGGTAAAGATTTCCCCGAGACTGTTTTCCTAGCTGCATATTGCTAATCTTCCAAGGAAAACAGAATATGTGTGTGTCAACCTCAGAAGTGTAAACTGTTTGGAGCCAGGTCCTATTGATCTGCCTAGAAACATAAACCTTAACCTTCATTATTAAAGATTTGTTTCGCTAAGGATCTTTTACCTATAAGTAGTGTATACAAAGGCATTTTGCTCATGATGAGGAGGTCATCATTCGTGCTGATACGGAACTGTTTCATGGAAGTGTTACAGTCCTACAGATGCCTGTTTATCAAGATGTCTCTGAGATAGCACAAGAAGACATTTCTTTGTTAATGCACTGGGTGCCTTCCTTTTGTCTTCACTTCTCCAGGATCTCCTGGTCATAATGTATTACACTACAACCAGCAGAAGCAAGTGAATGAAAAATTAATAAAAAGAAACCTAAGAAGGTGCCTTATAAATAAAAGTGTTGCATATCATACCATGGGAGCAGAATGTCCATGTCTCAACAAAAAGAAATACCTGCAGACGAAAGGAGCAGTTCTGCTCAGGTGGTGACAATAACAACCATTAAAGGTGTGTTGGAGAGGAGGGGGAGGGGGGTGTGTGTGTGTCTCCAGCTGGTTGGTGGCCAGGTAGGGCTGGCCAGAGGCTTGGCAGTGTGTGGAGATGTGTGACAGGCTATCAGGTAAAAGGCCGTGACGCTGAACCCTGCATTTTACAGATTGGCTCAGCCACACCCCTAGCACATTGGTACTAGCTGGGTAATTGGATTAATCTGCTACTAAATGTGTAGGCTAGAAATGTTTGAACTTTTGTGGCAATTTTGCTAGCTATTCAGCTTTCCCCATAAATGGATATAAGCACATGAGGTTCATGGCTCCATCAAAAAAAAAAAGAAAGTAGCTAAACTCTGGTTGCTACGGGATACAGACCATACCCCCTTGGTTCAAAACACTCCTCATTTGATGTTCTGAGCTTTCTCTTGGAGCATGACATACAAGTTAAGGCATTATTATGTCTTCTTTATGAAAGTATATATGTGTGTGTGAGTGTGAGAGACAAACACAGATGGGAAGGTGGCAAGAGAGCAGAGCTTGCAAGAATGTGCACACACCAAACATGTTTACAGTAAACCAGTTAATCCGAAAATTTCCTGGTGGAGTTGGCAGCAGCAGAGCCAGTCCGCCTCAGTGCCCTAATGAGAACGTGGCCTTGCCCTCCCCTGAACTGTGCTGGCAAGCTCTCCCTGGAGCTTCCCAGCAAGTGGGGCAATATGTGCATCCCCCATCCCTTATCACAGCACTGCCTTGGAGTGAGGCACACGGTAAACACCAGCGACCCACAGACACAGAGCTCTGTGCATGACTGCAGCGCTTTCACTCTCAGGCACCACAAGCAACAAGTAATTAGCCCCTGATCGCCTGCAGAAAAAAATGTTCAGCTCCTGCCTCCTCCGGAAAACACAGCTTTTTCTAAGTTTAGCAGTGCTTCTTGCAGGTAAGATCTTGCCATTCTTGAATATGACTAACAATTATTTAAGCAGGGCTGTCTTAGAGAAATGAAGGGCCCTGCTCAGGAACCCAGCCCCGAGTGGCCACAAACAGGTGCCCAGATTGCTGTTTCCAATAAATCAGTATTTGTACAGCTTATTCACGTTTRCGACCTGATCACCTCAAGTATACAAGGTAGCACTAGAATTGCAAGATAGAAGCGTAATTCCTCTAAACAAGCACTATGATGTGGTATTTGGGATTTGTTCATGTGTCAGGAGGAACTACAACATGCTTCTGCTTGTCTTTTAGATTTTACCGAAATCGGAGCTTTGGCTGGTCTAAGTGAATGCAGTGCAACAATAGATGATGTGAATGAGAGTTTTGAGGTAAGAGGGTGACCGACCCAGGTGTTCTGCACGCACCTCCTGTGCTGGTGGGCTCCTGCTGTGTCTGCCTGTGCTGGCTGGGCAAGCACGACTCATGTACTGCCAAAGCAATGGACAAAGTACACGCTGGGGAGGGGAGCCACACGCAAGAGCAGGAAAACATTAGTGGCATCTGACTTACCACATCTTTGGTCCTGCTACTGCTAGTCTAATAAGTGTCCTCGCAGATATTTTCYGGTTTTGCTCTGCTCCAGATGTATAAAGTGGCTTGAACAACAGCAGTATAGCTAGATAAATAACAATAGCTAGCTAAAAATACATGAGCTTCTTTATTTACATACATTCACAAATAGATTAATTCCAAGTCTCCACGGTCTTTCCTCTTCAATTTAGACTTTTTCTCCCCTAACACTATAGAAATATTCAAAATGCTTTCCTGAAATGATTGCCAAGGGTGAAAAAGCTTCAATCAATTCCCTGGTGTGGACACTGCAAGAAACACTTGATCTGCTGCGCCCTGTTCAAGAGCAATGTGAGGCCCCTCCCGAACCAACGCTCCCCTTTGCTGRGTGTTGAACAAAGCAGCACTAGAGAAGCACTAAGGAAATGTTTTCTACTTACAGTCAGGGTGAACCAAGAGTCTGCATTTCTTTGGGGTTGAGGGAGGAGTGAAATTAGATAAAAGACATCTCAGCAACAGAAATCACTGGGCTGGCAGGGACTGGGGAGGCACAGCAGCACAAACATGGGGGCCCTGATGTCCCCACAGCCCAGGCACTGGTGCCGAGCAGCAGCACAGTCATAGGGGCAGCAGGGCCTGCTCTGCCCTCCAGCGAGAGCCTATTTGCTGTCTTGGAGCTGGCATGCCAGTCATATTTTTCCAAGAAATATTTGGAGAGTTTTGGCCACAATAGCACTGAATGTCAGTGCTGTGCATGCAAATGCCACTTTGAGCCACCTCTAAAGTGTAACTGGGCTTGACACTGTTGTCACAGTCACAGGGACAAGTGATGAGAAAATTGGGTGGGTGTTGCCAGAAAAAAAAAAGGGGGAGGGGGYGGGAAGGGTTTTAAAGAAGCAAAAAATCTTGCTTTGACAAAGTCAGCTAGTGGAGAARGTTGTCACCCATACGCATGTCAACGAGTTTGCTTGGGAAGGGGGCGCTTTATACCCACTTCCACTCTGACACATTATTTTCTTACTCTCTTTTTTTTCTTTTTAATCCACCCAAAAGTTTGCAAGCAGCTACCTCYGTGCCCACGCCCAGTGGCCCCAAGAAACGGGGGGCTGGTGTGCGTCACCATTGACAGCACGCAGTACTGCAAACCCATGTGCAACAAGGTAACATTCATGCCTTACTGATGCTGTATTGCTGCATCTATTCCTTAATTTACAACTGTTTCTTGAGTGAAGCCTAATTTTCCTTGCTATGCTTTTTTTGTATCCCTCAGGGCTGGCAGAGGTTGTAGCGTTTGTATTTAGCTGCACTGGCCAAACGTTTCTTCCCCTTGCAGTTACCCTAAGACACCGTTTGTTTATTTTTTCCCCACCATTGCTTCCCCAGGGTTATGACTTTCAGTTCCTCAGAAGCAGCAGGCTGTATGAGGTGTGTGGCAATGCCACTGGGTTTTCCTGGACCACGCAGCTTGTTGGGGGAAAGGCACTGGCTGTTTGCAACCGTGAGTACTTCTCAGAYGTATCTGTTCATGAGGAAGTGGCACTCCATCTCTTTTGTTTAAAAAAAATACGAGGAAAGAAAAGTTTCTCTTTTCTTGACATGTGTGACAACCTTGTCATGTGTGGCATTGTGAGAGCTGGTGCTGGGCTGGCAAACTGATCACTAAGAAAACACCTTAGCTTTAAAACTCTCATGGAGGCCTGAGCATTGCTATTTCTTCTTGGGGTAGCAAATATGACACATATGCAATGTTTGTGGGAAGATGCACCTTTTTTTTAAAAACAGTAAATTGGTATCACCTTAACACAAACCCCATGTTGCACAAGGGCTGTGTGACCCACTGGACAGACAGCAGTAGAACATAAAACTGTTTGTCTTGCAGCTTGAAGAATCTCAGCAAAATTGGCCAACACCTGCACTATTCCCTGTGTGTACACACAATAAACCCCAGCAGCTGGCCCCCAGCCAGCAATGCTGCCCTCCTCGTRGCAGCCCAAGGGTTTTAAGACTGCTCCCATTGTGTCCATTGAGCAATATGTAACCCAAAGCAGAGTAACTCTGTTGTTATTGCCTTAATTTAAAAATAAATGTGCATATAGATAAAGGGCCACCCTACCTCTCCTATGGTTAATGGGAAATATTCTACTGTTGACAGTGCCTTGTTGCTAGAGCAGTTGTTTTTGTTTTTCACCAAAGGCAAGCAATCATCTAGACACTTATTCCAAGTTGAAGACTTTAGTCTAGAAAATKATAATGCTGGCCCTTGTTTAAAGATCAGGACAAATCTAAGATAAGTAATTCAGCTCCTTTTTTTGTTGTTGTTATCTTTGATCTTTCCAGCCTCTGAGATGGCCATCAGTGGAGCTAAATCTGCCTATTTCCCCAGCAACAGCACCTGTCTGCACACACTGGCCTTCCCTGAAACTCAGACAGAGCAGCTAAACATCTTCCTCAAAGAGCTTGCTGAGCGAGGCATCGACGGCTCCAGCCGGGACAAGGAGGCTGATTGTATCATCTGTGSTTATTAGCCCCAAAAAGCTTGTGCACACACCAGCCAGCGGACTGCAGTCTCACATGGGTATTTTGACACGGGAAGCAGAGCAGTGAAGTCATTGCTAAGACATGTAAACATACAGGTTTTGTTTAGTTAAAGGACCAGAGATCATAGTCGTGACCTCATCTTTGGTGTACAGATATATAGGCTAAATCTAATCACATAGCTCATGGCAGAAGTGTTTCAAAGAAAGAAGATCACTTTCATGGCTTAAATTCGTCTAGCTGGAATTAAATAAGAACTACAGATGTYTAATGGATGTCTTCCTATTGGCTTAACTTCTTCAGGATGTCTGAAGATAGTGATAACACTAATTGTTATCAGAAATTGCTCTCTGTCAGGGGTCATCTTTACTGAGAAGGGGCCTACTTGCTTTTACAGTTGCCAATTAATCAATACTGTTGTTCTGATGACCATTAAAGCAATCTAAGYCACAACAGTTCCTGGCTGTAGGGTTATAATTCTTTATTCACGTGCCTGCTTGACTGGGGGTTAGAACAGCAGCAGAAAGCCTGTTCATTGTCCACCTGGCACTCAGTGAAAGTGAAGATCAAAGACAACTTAGCACAGGTGATCCAGTTTATTTGTGGAGCTGTAGCTACCAAACAATGTGCATGTGAATTATTATGAAATATATACAAGAAGCTTAGTTACTGCTTGCTTGGTTTTCAGTGGAATCTGTGTGTGGGGTTATATTTTAATTTTCTTCTGTTGAGCAAACACTGAAGCTGTAGCTCTCAAGACAGACAACTCATCTGTTGTGTTTYCCTTCTTCACCTTTTCTCTATTTCTGTTGGTCTCTCAAACACAGACAACATAGTTATGTGGTACRTGATGTATAATTGACCTTTACATCATTAATTAGATAAATGATTCAAATATATGTATTTACATACTTTTATTCAGATTCAGAATCCAGTCATTACAAGCAAAAAACCCCATAGTTGCTTTTGGGCCCAGAAGAAGTCATATGACAATGCGTGGAGCRGACAATTACACCAGCAAAGGGACGAGTTGGCTGCCTTGGCTGTTTATAAACCATGTGGCAATAACTTAAGTCATTGTGTCAGAGACAAGAGTGCTGAAGTCTTAGAGAAAAACAATGGGGTTTGAATCACTGGGTTTTGTTGTTGTTGTTGTTGTCTTATTTATTTACGGCAAACAAATGATCTTTATCAAAAGAAATTATAATGTTTTTGAGTCTTTCCAGCCAATTAATTATCAGATGACATCAAAATATCAGGAGTACTTTCCAGTATAATTTTTCTACTGGTGCTAAACCCATTTTTTCTCTCAATTATGTTGATCTAATCTAGTGACTTTCCAAAGCAACCAGCAAAAGAAAAGAAAAGAAAACTAATACTGTAGTTCATRAGGAAATCAAACCCATTGCTCTTGTGAACTAACAGAAACTGTTAAATCTGTGCATCAGAAATCCTCACAGTGAGTGTCACACAGTGKGGAAGAATTGGGCTGGAAAGCTTTAATATGATCAGTTGTGAATCTGACACTAAGCTGGAGATTGCTTTGCTGGGTTTTTTTGAAAAACCCAAATAACGCATCCATTGCGTTATTTCCCAGAGTAAATGTGCATAATTTAATTCAGGTAAATGGTTGCTGTGTGTTTGCATTAACTTCGTGTTGGTGTCTGGCCTGGTGTGTCTGAGCATTGGACCATCCCTCGTGCTCCTGCTCGAGCCCTGGGATGGGGGCRTTGTGTTCTGGCAATTGCCTTTCAGGAGAGAGGAAAATTCATATAGAAGGAAAGAAATTAATTCATAAGCAGAGGCGGCTTATTCATTGTACCATTCTCTGATTTATTTTTTTCTTAGGTTGTGCAATACAACCAGGCTAAACTAGTACCTCCCCAGAGCACCCTGCATGCTTTTGATAAGTCCACCTGCATAACTGTCAGTCATCTCAGCTAAAGGCTTTGGTAATATTTACAGTGTAACTATAGAGAGGGAGGCTTTCCTGATATTAATTAAGGGAATACAATGCTGTATTATCCTTGCTTCTCTTTCAGTCCATTATAACTCAAGAGAAGAGCTCAGTCTAGGAACTGAGCCAACAACAGTAATTACAACCCAGCCAAAAAGGCAAGGCAAAGTGCCGAGAACTGCAGTTCATGACAACAAAATCACACACATTTTATTTTCACAGGAACTTAGTAGCAATAGACTGGCAAACCCATTGCTTTTGGGTGGATGACAGGTAGAAAGAGCGGTCCTGAGCGATGCTGTCATTGTGAACCATGCTCCGAGGGGGCTGGTGGTGCTCCAGTCCAGGGCCGGCTCACACGGAGCCGTGCAGCGAGATCTGCGGCACGCGCTTCATTCTCCAGATCACCACCGCGGCAGGCGGCAGCAGCATCAGGAAACTCATCAGCAGCACTGCAGCAAAAATGACCAGCACTATTTCCCATGGGGCCAGGATTGTTCTCACAATGACTTCCTCCATGCCAAGAGTCTGAAGCTGTAAAGCAAAAAATGTGCTGCATTATTTACTAGCAGATAGGAATTGGGTCTGAACAGATGGGTGTGTTTTAGCCGGCACAGGGCTGTCGGCCTCTTCTTTTCTCAGGCCTATTCTTTTCTCAGCCTGAAGAACAAACCCATTTCCCAGGCTGCACACTCCCAAAGAGCTCCTGCTTTCTCTTTCTGTCCCCTCAGGAGCCTCCATGGAGCATCAGCCTGCCTTTCCCCTTTGGCTGATGCTGGTGTAAGAGACTAAGYCCACCCTGAAGCACTGTTCCTGACCCTTGGGCAAGCCTTTGCCACCTTCTCTTTAAAATTTTGATGTTTAAGGCCCTCCCCTCCCACTTAGAACATCATTACACAAAATGATTACACTGACACATATCAAAGCAGAGGCTGAAAATAAAAGAACATGATGCRAAGGAGAACTGGAAGTCGAATTGCCATCAGAATGCATATTTTATCTTTTTCCCCATATAAAGCTTCAGAAAAAACAGGGCACTTAGGAAGGAGTTAAATCATGTTGATTTTGACACGAGGAGCCAGGAGTGTTCACAGGTGTGTCTYAGCGAATGCAGAGTTCAATGCAATTCCTTCCACAGGACCCACACACCTGGAGGCCATAAGGACTGCAAGCCCTTTGCCAGGACCCACACACCTGAAAGCTGTACAGAGGCTGAATAAAAGGAGGTGCCAGGAGCTGAACCTGTTTTTTCCACCACAGCCCCCTGTCTCTGTACCAGTAGTGAGGATGTTTCCCAAGTGGCTGCAGCGTTGCCTATGGCATGGGAATTGGGCCTGCAACTCAGTGAAGAAAGTCTCAGGTTTATCCAGGTTGGTGGTTTAGTGGGTTTCTGTTACTCAATCCTGGCCTTCATGTAAAGAAGATGGAAATAGGATTGATAGAATATGCATATTGAAGGAGAGTAGAAAAAGTTGCGTAATTTCTATCAATTGTATACCTGGCAGTGTTAAAATTGCCATCAGCTTAATTTTTTTTGCTGTGGCTTGTGAGGAGATTCAGTGTGTGTCTGGTAACAAATCTTGGAGGATTTAGGCCATGATATCCTTTAATGAAGCCTGACTATCCATTAGCAGACTCCTAATGGAGTTCTGCTTGGCTGCTGTGTCATTTTATAGTCAGATTAATGTCAAATCTTACAAGCACAGAACAAGTATGGAGAATGCCAGCAAAGCTCCCCMGCCCAGGGCCTGGACGGTTCTCATGGCTGCTTTCTCCTCACCAGTGAAGCCACATACCTGTGGCAGGAGGGTGGCTGGAGCTGGAATGCTGCCCACCAGGTTCATTTCCTAAAATGGGCCGTGCTCTGTGTCTGTTTTCACCCAAACTACAAAAGAGATGCTTGATTTTGTTTGTTTTTTTTCTGCTCTGACCTGTATCTCTGCTGATRTGAGCTGTGCTGTGGAGCCCATCAGGCTGTGTGATATTCTGACCTTTCCTGTGGCACCCTTTGGTATTATTCTTCTCTTCCCACTGACTGGTGGGTGAAGGTAGGTGTGAGGCTGTTCCCAGCCTGGAGAGGTTGTGGGAGAGGGATCCGTTCGCTCAGGGAGCTGCCTTGTGCTGCTTCACTGCTGCCTACAGCTGCTGCACAGGGAATGTCACAGGTGGGCCTYCTGTCTACTGATTTGAATGTCTTTGTCAGTTAATTCCTTTCAATATCTCAATCTGAATTGCTTTGTGGGTTTCTTCCTGCTTTTTTTCTCTGTCAGGCATCTTCTGTTAAGCATCTTGCTGCTGCCACTCTTGTTTAATTTTCCAGCTTTCATTTCAATTCTTGCTGTTTGTTATTTCATTCCCTTCCTCATTCCCCTCTCAGTTTGTTGCAATTCCCTTGTTTGGAAAAGCAGTTATTCAGCCATAGTTTGCATGGGAAATCTCTGTCCCCGTTCTCTGCTCTATTGATTCCTCATCAGTCCCTGGCTATGGGAAAAAAAGTAAATCCAGTGAGAGCAGCCACTGCTCTGCCAGCAGCCAGATCTGGGGAGGGTGAGAGCAGAGCATTGCCCTTTTCCTTAAATCCTGGCTGTGAGGAAAGGTCACACCAGTTAAATTTGCACAAAACAAACTTCTAGTGATTTTCAGCTGGMAAATACTATGTTGTGTGAGAAACAGAGATCCCAAAACACACTGGAGGTTGAGAGTGAAGGAAGGCTCTGTTCTCTTCCTGTGCTAAGAAAGCAAATGCTGTGGTTTGAGGTGGGAAAGGTGAGATGTGTTTGAGCACAGAGACAGGCATCCTCTGCTTCATCCCTTGGTGAAGGTGAGATAAAATATTGGCTGTTTGGATAAGGAGCTGCTGTCCTGACAGTTGTACCAGTGGCAGTGAAAAAAGGGTTTGACAAAACAGCCCTGCTTGTGTCTGTGGGGGAAGCACTTGCTGGGAGGCATTGCTGTGTTTCTGTCTGCCTTGGCCCTTGGTGAGCATGATACTGCAGAAGCAATTGAAAAGTGATGGGAAGGTCTGTGATAGTGTGGAGATAGCTCTGAGGATTCAAGGCTGTAAAGAGCAGCAGTCCATTTGCCAAGGGCCTTACTTGCCTTTTGGAGCTGTTGACTACATTGGCCTTAGTTAGAAAAAACCTGCTGCTGGCTMATAAGTGTTATATAAAGTCTCCAAAGTATGTATTTGTTCTTCACTAACCTATTCTGTGCTTTTCCTGCCCTTGTGTTCTCATGTCCTAGGGTTCTTCTTAGCTCAAGTGGGTGCTGCACAGCCCCAGGGCACATATGCAGTGTGCTTTGGTCTTCTGAGGCCTGAAAACAACAACCCTTCATAATTATGCCTGTTGTGTCATAAATCAGTATGACTACATAATTTTCAGTAAAATAATCGGAAATAAGGTACACTYGTGACAGTGGAACTCATCCCAAACAGAACACAGGTGCACTGCCAAGTGAAGCTGTTCAGCTGCGGTGCTGTGTGACYGGCAGAGGCTGGAGGCCACGACTCGGTGCCCTTCTGAATGTTGCTGGCCTGTCTCAGTCAGCCTGTTCCCTTCAGCACAKCTGTAAAAGCTCCGGGACTGCTCTGTTAATGAGGTGTTTCTCACAGGGACAGTGTTTGATTGTGGGAGGGCATAAMTGAGTCAACATAGTGGTCAACCAAAACATAGCTCTAGAAATACAAAGTCTTTCAGAATAAATATACACAGTCACTGCAGCTTTAAAAGTTCTTTATCTCAACTGAAGTCCTCATCAGTGAATGTGTAAGCATGTAAAATCTGGTCTCTAAACCACAAAATATTTTACAGTGAAGGATAGATCTAGGATCTATCTCTAGATTTAACAACTGGGTAGATAGCAAGAGTCTCTGCAAGGATTTGAGCTGAACACATTGAATGAAATGCAATAGATGACTTCCTTAGAGACRTATATAATAAAGCATTTGGGGAGGGGGGAAAAAAGAGGCCTATTAGAGGTATGATTTGTGGTTGTACCTTCCATTTCCAGCGTTTCATTTAAGATTTGCCTGCAGGCTATACAAATTAAACTGGGGATTTTTTCTATACTATAGTTGATGCAAGACCTTTCTGGACACTAAAGAAGGCTTAATCATAGCACAGGGGACAGAATCTTTTCTTAGAGAAACCACAATTCTATCATTAAACCCTCCAGAGAAAACAATTATGAACTTATTATATAATTCTGGACATGTAGCTGGTATGCTTCATTAACTTTGTATGTTTAATGCAATCTAAAGTAGGACCTGTAATATTTATCTCTTAGATTGTGGATTGCTTTACTGCTCCCCTTATCTTAGCACAGATTCACTTATGAATTGCAATACTTAATATCATGGCACCCAACTGTTGCAGAGGACTGTACAAGCAGGAAACAAAGAACCTGCTCTGTAGTATATTTAGTTGATGATCTGTCTGCTTACAGTCTGCTGCAATTTAGAACAGCCAGAAAATACTGTTTGACCATGTGATTTGAAACCTTAACTTTGGATTATTAGGAATAAAACCCCAAAGCCACACATAGGCAGACAGTGCTTTACTCTGTGTCATGGGCTGCTCTCTTGCAGTGAAGTAGATGGGCAGGATGCAGCTGAGACAGCTGCCCTGGGGCCTCTGCCCTGCAAGGAATCCACTCCAATCCTTCCCACCACCTGAAACTATTGAAGAGTGCTTTTCCTGCCTGCTGTATTGACTGTAATCTTTGCTATCTGTAATGAGCATATGATAAAAAGTCAGTTATTTTTCTCTGCTAATCTTGCCTTTGCCCCCCCCCTTCCAACTTAGACAKGAATATCTTGAGTTTAGAGAACTAAGAGTAGGGAAAACCTTACAAAAACCCCAGATGCATTTATCCCGCTATCACAGCTGGGAGGGGGGCACTGTGCTTCCTCAGTGTCCAATGAGGCCCAATGCTGAAGGTAGCAATGCTGTTAGGAAAAAGAAAAAGGCTTATTTGCAATCTGCAGAAGTAGTGTAAAGGTTCAAGACAGCCCTCTGAAGCTTATAGGGGTTATTGTAACTTGAGACGTTCCCCCAAGCAAGATGCCTGTGGGAGGCGTTGGCCTCCCAGTCTGTAACTTGCTCTCAGTTGTGGTTTCTTTGAAAATGTTTTGCATAGGGCAAGAAGATGATCTGGTATCTGAATGGTACCTATTTATATAATTTATTGGCCTCCAAACTACAGAATTATTGGCTATCATGTAATAATTTTTTTCTCTTCGCTTGGACAGTCACAGATCTAGTACTATTGGCTCAGCTCTGGGAACAGAAAAACAAGTATTAAAACATCATTTGGGAGCCCAGTAAATTTGTAAAYGCAGCCACCAAAAGGCAGAGTGGATCAAAGTCTGCAAGGCCTGTTTTATACCTGTGAATAGTTATATTTTCTTTTGTTTCTAGCAGGATATTCTGATTAGTAGCTACACCACTTAATGTCAATCAGAAAGCACTTCAGACTAAAAGACTCCCTCATTTGAAAGCGGAAAAGAAATTTTGTCTTTCCACATCTTCATACCCAGCAGAAAAGCTGCAATTCCTTCACCTCTCCAGACACAGCRTTTCAGATTTACACCAATATTTAAATGCTTTTGGGAAGAAATCGTTCTGTATTAATTCCGTGACACTTAAACGATTTTTGGAGTTGGATGACTTCAGGCAGATGAGAACCTCAGTGCCTGCCACAGAACGAATTCCCCACTTGTGAACTACTCAGTGCTCTTACTGAGTGAAAACCTTGCTGCTAAATATTTGTAAAGCAAGTGTAAACATACCTTAGGCTRACACTTGCTTACAGGCTTGTGTATCTGAGTATTTTTAGAAGCACATCAAGGAAATTAGACCCTTGACTAATGTCCAAAYGGGTGAATTCGGTGTTCAGTCTTGTGCTGGGTAGCCTGCTCTAAGATTTTTGTTTCTAGTGTTATTTGAAACTCTTGGCAACAGCATTAGGTTCTACCCCAGATGCTTTTGTAGGAAAGAAATATTGACAAACATAGGCTACAGATCTCAGCAGTCAGTGCCATTTGCAAAGACCTGGCTGGAAACACACATTGGGAGGCTTGGTTTTGCTGCTGCCCCTGAAACAGGTAAGCGGGSCACCACTGTCTGTCAGTGATTCCTTGTGAAGGAATCACTATYAGTTTAGGCTTGTCTACATTTCCTGTTGTGGGGAGAAGAGAAAAACTATTCCTCCACCAAAGAAAATGGCATTGTCTTTAAGAAAGACCAATCAGCCAGGACAAGTTTCCTACAAGAGCTCTAAGCCATTCATTGTACTGTTCAGTGATATTTAAGTGAGAGTCAATCCTTCCTTTTTCCCTTTCCATCCACAAAGGAAGGGTCCTATTCAGTAGAAGCCTGGATTTTCATTTTTACCGAAACAGACTGAAGCTAGAGGAGAGAGTACAAAAGAATTTCTGTACAATGTAGCTGTATTAGCAGTTTTGGGAATACCTTGGGAATATACAGACTTTGTGAAATCAAGTGACAGTGCTTGGTCCCTAGTTTGTCTGSTAGAGACTAATACAGTCAGACTGGATGAAAAAACACAATCAAGACTACAAAACAAAAACATATGTCTGAAATAATAAAGACTGCTGACCTACTAAAATATCRAAAATTGTATAAAGATATCACTAATAATAAATTTCACTAAATTCTGCTAATTAAGTATATCAGATAAAACCACATGCACTATTGAATTTCTAATATCTTCTACAAACAGGGTTCATAGCTCCTTCTGCGGGGAGGGGTTTTATTATCTACAGCTGAGGGCTGTTCAGTCAGATACAAAGATCAGCTCTCAGTTGCTTTAGCACAAGTGGAGCTGTGGAACACTTCCTCTGTTGCCAGGGGTGTGACCACTCTTCTCCCAGGCACACACTTATTTTAATGGAAGARCAAGTTGAAAGGGGCAAACCAGCAACAACAATGAACTTGTTCTGCTTCATTTTCCACTCAGTCAGTGATATAAATATTTAGCCTTCAAGAGGGGAAAACAAGTGCTACTGTGTACTTGTTCTCTAACTGAACTGCCAGCTTCCTGTTAGCACACCAAGATAATTACCCATGACTGGTTTTCTGAAGAGGTCATTGTTGTTGCAATGTCCTTACTGTGCCTTGCAACCCTGTGCAACTGCAGCGAGGTGAATTCCCCTGCCACTTCTGCATCTTACATACAGAGGGAGCAAACGGTAGGAACAAGAAGAGTTCTGAGACTCGGGTGCCTGGCACAGTGATGGACTTGAAATGAGGGTGATGATCAAGAGATAACTACACTGCAAGTTAAAAGTGTCGCTTAAAACTCCTGTAAGAACCAGAAATCAAACTAATGAGTTTGGTACCTTAGAGAAAAGGCTGAATTTCAGCTATGTAAAACCTTAGACAGATCTAATAATGCTGCTTTGGTCTCTAGAGAGCCAAAYCTTTCAAACCAAGGGTGTTAAGAAAATGTTCAGAATCATTAAAATATTAACAGAAATGTCACTGAGKTTGTTGTAAATATATCCCTCTACAACCAACAATTGACTAAAGTGTCAGTTATAAATATTTCAGTATTCATTTTTTAAAGGATTTCAGCCTTTATAAGGCATGATGCAGTTTAGTTTATTTTTAAGTAAAATCTCTGTATATTTAGCTTTCTGTGAGTAAAGTCACTGCAGGATACAAATCTAGCTTAAAATATCTTAAAAAACAATGTGAAATTTGGGTGCAGAAATTAAATATGTGAAACCTGGGAGAAGATTTTGAAAAAGAAAATTATGATGAAGATAGAGAATATTTAATAAGGCAAAACTAGCATAGCAAATGGTTGTGATTAAGCTGATCATGCCTTTAGTTTCACTTCACTTTCAAAGGGACCAGGTGATTACAATGGAAGTTAAAACGCAAGAAGAGTTTCTCAGCTGTTATTTAAAGTGTGCATAAATAACACTTTTCTGGACAAGTAAATTCTGATTTTTGTATTTCAGCTAATAAGATGGCTTTATATGTTATCTTAGATAACAGAGTGTGGCATACATTTATCAGTTTTCTGATTTTTGAATGTGTAGCAGAGAGGAGTTAACTCCATCTGAATCACAGACATTTCTTCTTTTGAAATATTTAGCCTTTTAGCACTCTTGAATGAACTTATACAAGCTGGAGGCGTGCTAACTGTAAACGGAGAATAAAGGATTGCCTTATGCAGTTCATTTACAGACGTAATTCTAACCAGTTAGCAAACTACTTTGAACTCAAAATTAACTATGTGAACAGCAACTCTATATTCTTCTTCAGAGCTTCCCTGCTGACAACCTTTTACCCAAATTAGAAATAATTTAGTTATCCCCTTATTACTGCAGAAAGGCCAGGAAGCAGTTGAATTAGTTGAATCTTTTCGTCTTTCTCGAATTGACTACCTGAAGTAAGTTCTGTCTTTCTCTAAAGCTTGTGTGGTCCCGTAGGCATTCAGATCCTTCCGGTCCACTCTTACCTTCTCAGCGTGCTCCAGGCGTGTGGCAAGCCCTGCCCACGACACGGAGGGGCTGTGTTGGGGCGCCCATCCCGCGCTGCCGGGCAGCAGGAGCGCAGCGTGTGCGAGGAGCCGTTCCACCTGCAGAGCCAAGAGGGAGGGCGAGGGCAGGGTCCCTCAGCCGTGCGAGGCTCAGGTGAGCGCAGCCCTGTGCACAGGCTCTTGTTTGCACGGTGGTGCCTCTATCGCCTCCCACCTGGTGCTCTTAAAGTGGCACAAGCCCTTCCGAAGCAGTGATGAAGCCGCCCTGCCCTGGCCGCGCTTTGCTCAGGGTCAGCAAAACAATAGCTGGCTGTTCACACACGCACAACCTGCTCTAGGAGACAGACACTGGTGGTGAAAAATGACGGCCCATTTTTCACCAGGAAATCACTTGAGCTTTTCTTGTAAATCATCTTATTTATTCAGAAGTGAGTAATCTGATTAAGTAACTCATTCTGACTGATTATTATCATGACTAGCACGTGCGCCTTCAGAGTATGAAGGCTGATGCCCCTAAGTTTGAGATCCGAGGGGTTCATACACCCAACTCTCTTCCAACTATTTCTATTCAACAACCCACTTGCTACTTACCAGCTTAGCTTTATTTAAAGCAGTATCTGTTATATAAAGAGCACGTAGAAACTTCTTCAGAGGCTTTGCTAAGCCAGCTCTGGCTCTGCTCCATGGCACTACACAGTCCCTGAGAACTGGCCCTCCCTGCCTGAACACAGTGCTGCGTCTGGCCCTTGTCTCTCGACAAAGGAAGATGTGAAGGCCAAACTGCAGCCTGCCTTAAAGACCCCATGGGTGGGAACAATGAAGTCTGTGCTGGAATGGATACATCCAAAGGGGTGTACAGAACTTCAGATTGCAAGGATGTCCCTTTAGACCTCAAAGCCACACAACTATMAAGAGGTTTCTCAGTTTCTTACAAAACAGTGAACATATGAACTAGGGTATTTTTACAGAAAATAACAACTGTTAAGAATAATTTTTCACATGATGGATATTTTTGTGGAATTAAAAACAATTTTCTGAACAATTCTTGGTGGGGGGTGGGTGGAATAATTGCTTTCCACTATACAAGGCAGAATCAGTAACACTTTTCCCTGCAGAACTTGACAAGTGACTTCCATCTCTCTCGATATTTGACACTAATATTTCATCTTGCCAAATCAAATTCCTTGTTAAGTTTCTTTCCAAGAAACCTGTTTATCCTGTTCTTTTACTAACTCTTCAGATTAATACAATTTTAGCTCTACTTATCCTGGTGGTGGTACCATTACTCACACATTTGAAAGTGGTGCAGGCCATTGACTGAAAATCGACCATCACATAGCTTGGCTTGTTAGCATGCTGGGTGGTCCAGAATATGCACAAATGCTGGTAAATACATGGCAAATGGTAGCAGTCTTAAAAGGCACAACTAGTACTTAAGGTTAGGATGGGGTAGATTAAGCTTCTAAAATAAGTTCACAAATGTTTCAGAAAACATCATTGAAGTAAATGGTTGCTAGCCTTGGGTAATTCTGTCTTTCTACAAATCAGAGGCTGCTGTACTGCCCTCTCATTCAGATTCAGGAAATAAATTCAGTGCCCAAATGTTGAACCAACCTGCTTTTCAGGCCAAGACTGCTGTTTGCTGACCTGCCTGCCGTCAGCAGGATTGTTGGAGGTGGCAGCTTCAGGCAGGGTGACAAATACTTGCTTCGAGGTTTTATGTCCTCATCTAGTACCATAAGTAGCTACAATGTCTGAACGGGGCATCTGTAGCTGTGGAGTAACACACAAAGTCCTTTACCCTCTTCCCTGGGAGCCCACAGGGGAAATGCCCAGAGATGGGGTGGTGGTGGAACATTTCTGCTGTGGCACATACTCATTAGGCTAACACTGAAGGTAGCTGCTTTCTTTTACACATCTGCAAATAACTTTGAGATAACTCCGTAACCTCCTGGTGATGAGCAGGATAAAATAAAAAACTTACCATGGCTTTAAATGTTTGGTGGTGTTCAGGCTGTGTGTCCAACTTCATTTCCAGTCTGATGTTAATCTTTGTAAATTTCTTAAACTTTGTCGAAATATGATGAGTGGAAAACTACTATACAGGCGATGCTTGTGATCCTGCTTCCTTGTGCTCGTGGCAGAGTTGGTTTCACAACAGGAGTCACGCAAGGCTGAAGACTGGGCTGGTGAGCTGTAGAACATTTCTGAGTAAGAATAGAGCTTGAAAGCRAAACCCTGCCTTATGGACTCCCGAGTCCTCCTTTCCCCTTTCTGTGCCTGTTTCAGCTGGGTTAACGCAGCAGTCTACCTCAACTTACATGATATGGGATGCAGTAGTTTCTATTTTAGCTGTGTTGTCCAGAAATAAGGCATTAGTCAACAGCTTGTAGATCTCCTTACATGCTGAACAGATGCATGAATAAACTGAGGATTTGCTTACAAAAGTTGTATCTTCGCATATGTTGAGGTAACTTTATACCTCTTGGAAACAGGGTCCTATTTAGTGTGCCTTGTGATGAAGGACTCGAATATTGCTGGAGTGAATAACTGAGTAACCTGTGGAGGTAGACCTGCTGCAGGCACCAGATTGTTCAAGCAGAAAGGTGTCTTGCTTTGATATTAGGCCTTTTGCATGAATTCTCCTAAGTAAATACCTGTAAGACAAAAGCTTAGTTTGCAGAGAATAACATYAAGAAGTATTCCCCGGCCCTGACATCAAGCAGAAGGCTGAAGGGAGGCCAGGAAGACCCATGCCTTGTCACGGAGCAGGTGGTGAGGCCCTGTGCTCAAAATAATCCAGTAATTAAATTGAAGTCAGTGCAGGAATGTTGTGCATGGCAAATTGCTGCTCTGGAATTACAGTGATTTGCACAGCTACAAGGTTCCGAGCAGCCCCTTTGCTGGCCCCTGGGTGCACCCAGCTGTGAGCACACCTTCCCTCCCCGGTACCTTCCTACTTTGACTGTCCTGCCTCCCTGTCACACAGGGGGTGAGAGGAGCTGATCTGGCTCTGGAGCTGGATGTGTCTTTGCTCAGGTTTCCATGATCAAGCTGGGACTAACAAAGGGTGAGTGAGTGTGACATGCTCAGGCATTTGGCTTTGTGTGTGTGGAGGCATCCCCAGATGCTCAGCCAGCCTCTGTACCATGCCATGGAGCTGATGCAGAGCCTTCATCGCCTGAGCCATGTTGAACTCAACTGCGCCAGGCAAAGGAAAAAAATCAGACCTCTCTGAGCGTGCTGCTGTACTGCACCACTGTGAATCTAAACTGGGGAACTCTCATCTTCAGTAGGTGACCAGACTCGAGTAACAAAGCTGAGAAAGATTTTTCTTAATCCTTTAGCTTGAGCTGGATAATGAAGACTCTGAGCAGCTTCTGCAATGAGTGCTGAGTACAGGTGCCTTCAGAAGTGTAAGCATCCACCAAGCTTAGCCCTGTGGGAATCCTGATGAGGGTCTGACCAGCACCTCAGTGGTGCCCAAAATTGGTTGTATCTGAATCTCATGCCTACATAGCTTAAAAAAATTGATCTTGTCGTGGCTCTGCTGATCATCCCTAAACCACATGGGCACAGTAACTCCTGTTGGCTCCTGTGTGTTTTCTTCCACACATATCCCATGTGACATGGGATCTTGGTCTGCTTGTGCTGCTATGTCTTGGAGTCAGGAAAGGGATTAGGAGGTGCAAGACAGGGGCTTCTGGTCCCCACTTTTGAGGTACATGAAGGTTAAAGAGCTGCTGACCCTGAAGTTTTCCAATGGGAAATGTAAGGGGGGTGGCTCTGTGTTACCCCAGCAGCTCTGGGTTACTGCTCACATCTTCTTTCAGGGTGCCTCTTGGGGGTTAAGGTGGCCAAAGAAACATGGGCTGAGCAACAGCAGGGTAGCAGAGTGTCTGTGTGGGGAGTTTTGGTGAGGGAAACTTACAGAAAGGGATCAAAATACACACACAACTCAGAGACTCATGGGTAAAGGGGTGCTGGAAGGTCTTGTGGCTGAAAGTCACTTTAGCTACGTGGCCAAGAACTCTAATTTTTGGTCTTGTAATAAATCAGCAAGCTAACAGCAGTAGGAACCCATAGGCCGTAGTATTAAGAAACTCAGTGGGCAACAATTAACAAAACAGACAAAATGGCCAGTGCTTTCCTTATACAACTTCCTCTTTATGGCTGGCATTTGTTTAAAAGACAAATCAGACTGGGAAAGAGTGAAGTTTATCTTTTCATGCTGCACTAAGTTCACTAGCTACAAATGAAGAGACAAGGGATAGGGAAGCATATTCCAGAGAGCAGCAAGGGAAGCACTAAAACTGGCAGACAATAAGGTGATTCTTGTTGCATTTTTTGTCATTCCAAGTGCCATCAGTGTACATCTCCACACATTCCTCCTCCCCTTTGCCAGAAGGTTCATTTAAATACCAGTTAGTATAGCTCAGCTGTGCACCATCCAGGAGCTGGAACTGGCCGGGAATAAGAGATTCCTTTATCCCCAGGTAGGCATAGGTGTTAAAACTTTTCACAAAGTACAGAATGGCATCATTCTCGCCAGGGTTCCTTGGAGTGGCAATAGACCCTCCAGCCTCTTTACATTTTTCCACTGTAGCATCAAAATCAGCTTTTTTCCCACTGGTAGCAAATATTTTTCCTCCAGATTCTGTTATCATCTTGTTCAAGCGAAGGACTGCAACATGAAGTAAAAGTCATTTTATGCATTGTTTTATGCTCACTTTGCTGCCAATTCTGACTCCCACTATTTTATTACATAACTTTAGATTAAACCCAGGAAAAGGTAAAGAGAACTTGAAATCAAAGATTAAAAAAAAGAAAGGAAAAAATACAACCTCTAAAAGCCAGAAGAAATCTGAAAATGAGGAGGGGGAAGAAGGGAAGAAACACATAAATACACAGACAATGAAACAGGAGAATCACAAAAGAGGTTGGATAAGGAGGAAAGGAAATGAGGAATTCTACATTTGAAAAAAGTATATGATTTTCTTTGAGACTGTCTATCAGACTCTGAGGTGGTTTGCAGTATACAAATGTCCTGAGTGAGGGGGATCTTAGATTTGATCTGGTCATGATTGTCTTAGCATGTTTTCAGTGTTCAGTTTGGTGGGAGCACAAGGTATCCATGGAGCAGTTTTGCACAGGCAGGGATTTTAATCTGGTACATTCCTGACTTGCTTGCACTCGTACTTCAGAGCTGTTCCCTGGATGTCTCCCACTGGTTATGAAAATCTAATTTCCACCTCCCCCATTTGAAAGCTTTCACTCAATGATACACCAGTGAACAAGATAGAAAAGGAAGGCAGTAAAACTGCAGAAAATGCTGCCTTTTTCCCAAGGAGCTGTTTTTGCCCATCTGGTCTATCCTCACTAACCCAGGTGCAGCAGAAAGCAAAGGCAGATACAATACCTCCTTCCAGCCTGGAGATCCGATATTCTAACTGACGGATAGCGTCTCCGTTTTCACCATCAGCCAGCGGTGTGAGACCTATGAACAAAACCAGCTATTATCCACTTGCAGTACAGTTTGAGTCTTGGTTTTCAAATAAAGCAGAGGTCATCACGTGAAATTAATACAAACTTTTAAAATGTTTGTTTGGCATGTTTTAGTTTGCTGCTGTGTTTTAAATAGGGGATATCTTYGCACATTGATCTTTGCAAGAATAGGGGTATGTTCCCGGAAATTATCCGCAGAGTAGTGATGTTTATGGAAAACTGGAATTGTTAAACTGAGTTAGTTTTCCCCTCTAAATGACTGAGCCAGTCCAGGCAAAACACTGGCACTTGTGCAGTAGTTTTAATCGATTTTTAACTGTGTCTAGGGACTGAATCCTTGACAGAATCCTTCAGGCTGTTCAAGCACTTGCTTACAGCTCAAACCTAGCATTCAGCAGCAAGTTTCTTGTGCTATGGAAAATTCTAACCTTTTCTCTGTGRATTGAACCACTGCATCATTAAATAGAGATTTAAGCATCCTACTTCATAYAAGGAAATAATAAAGACCTGATTATTTTCTTTCAAGCAGAACACATCATCAGATCATGCAAGATAGCACTGAGCTTGCAAAGCATAAAAATATAATGCAACAGATAAAAATGGCGATGGTAACTTCATGTACCTGGGATTGGTCTTTCATCTCTTCCCTTTCCAAAAGAAGGGAACCATGAAAGAAATCCTGCAGGTTTACCTTGAGCACAGAATGGGAGCAGGAAAAAAGCTACTGCTAAGATTTTGTGTAGCTGTGGAGACAGCATCATTTAAAGCCAAAGGTAAACCAGTCTGATTTATTCTCCAGTCCAGAGTCCTGCATTTAGGGAAAAAAAGAGAATGTTTTAGAATTTTTCTTTCTGGGTGTGAAGTCTTATGTATGTTAAGCTTTGCCTGCAGAGACATGAACGTCATTGATGTAGTTGCAAAGTTATCTTATTTCAAACAATTAAAATATTTTTTCAAAAGACTCAGTCTGCAAAGTCTACAAAAGTCTACAGAACAAAACCCCAAAACATCCCTTTCAAAGCTCTTCTTTGTACAACCAATACCATTATATGCCATTTTTCCCCACGCAAAAAGGTTTCATTTCACAGGAGAGCAATGGACACATGGCTGCTTTAGCAAGAGAAAGTTTAAGACAAAGTGGGACATACTGTCTTTGTCAATCAGTTTAAGAGCAAAACAATTGTTAATGCTTATTCTTCTATTGCAGCATCCATTTTTAAAAATATCTTCACCTCAGGTCTACAAAAATGGGAGAAATTGTTAATAAAAATTTTGAGACATAAATCTAAATTGGAAGGTTTTGTGATTCAGTTTAATAGATTCAACATAGCTTAAGCACCAACCTACCTAAAGATGTTCAACTTACCTAGCAGCTCCAATGAATTAAGAAAGGCTCATTAAATGGTCTAATTTATAGGAGATGTAACTTGAGATTCATCTTCTTACCTACAGAAAACACAAAGAACGTCACATGATATGAATTTGCATATGAACGGAAATTTGATGAACTTTACCTCTTGAGGAAAACAATCCCCCTATGATTCAAGTTAAACATACTTCAAATGTGAAGAAAATACTTGAAGGTACTTTTTAAATTTGTAGAAACACTTTCACATGTTTTAAAACACCAACCCTAGAACAGAACAAAGCAGTTTCTCAATTCATATTTGAAATACCTAATGTTTCCACAGAAAGGCTGTGTAAATATTACTGAAGATAAGCCAAAACAAGTTCACTTGAAATATAATATGTACCAGGAACACCACGGTCATTTTCATTACAGACTGAGGACYTCCCCGTGATAATGACCGAAATGTCATAACGAAACAGAATTTCACAACTGTAGCAGCAAAGCCAGAAGACAGTAGTGCATCTGCAGCACATGTAGAGGAGACCGCTAGAGAGACACATACTTAAATAACTTACAGAATACTCCAGGGGRAGTTTATATATCATAAATAACAGTTTTCTCCAACAGAACAACGACCTCTCAGTGAAGGAAAAAGCTGCTCTATGCCATTCCTGTAGGTATAGAGGCTCAAGATGAGAAGCATCACTGAAATGGAGATGGCCTTGCCAAGCATTTTACAGTTGTTCTGAGCTGAGAGTTGGCTCTATCCAGTGGAGACTTTGAGGAAAGTTGTTTGAGTCTGTTCCAGTTCAAACAAGTCAGATGTGGTCGCATCACGCTTGTGCTGTCAGGCCAGCATCCTGATGGTGCAGCAAGGCCAACAGCCAAGACAGTTGAGGGATGAAGCTCTTTGAGACTAGGTGGGGAATGTGAGCAGTATCCATACTAGTCTGATATGCTGCTGGATCCAAGCAAGCCCACATTACCTCCACAGGCACTCTGCACCTTTGCCCTGCACTTCCATACTCACCTCAACAATCGATGGAGAGTCTTTTGTCCTTGGTGGTGTGCCCACAGATGCCRGATTAATTCCTGCAGCATTGTTCACGGAGTGCCCTTGAGTGCAGCAGTCCTGTGAAAAATAAATAAGCAGTACCCAGTTGTATGTACTTTGACAGAACAGGGCTGTGTTAAATTTGCACAAGTAACCTTTGTTTAAAGTTTCTCGTTAAATTTCAAGTTTCTTAGATTTTGAGTGTTTGATGTAATGCCTTCCACATTCCTCTGTTGGCTCTGAGGCAGAGGTTTCCTAATTATTTTTGGAAAAAACCCCACCAAAACCAAACAGAACATGAGACAAGCCATCACCTGGGTTCTAGATGAGCCCTAAAAGAGGTCACTGGCAGACTCTGGGCCTTTGCATCCATGGTGGGAACAACTTTAGCCGCACCTGGGAAAAACCACAAGTTAGGCAAGTGTGAGAAGAGGTTGAGGTTTGGCCTGCAGTAGTGGGTTTCACATGCTGACTCACGGCCTGGGAGACAGAAGTATTCTTTTGATAGACTCCTGAGAAAGACTGATGTAGATTTGATAAATTATAAACTTTTCTCCTCTTGATTTTCATCAGCATATTAATAAACTGGAGCAAGCTAAAAGAGATTTTTAAATATACCTACATTTCTACTATGCTTGTTTATGATTGCCTAATAGAATATTTTATATAACGATCATAATTTCTAAACTATTTTCTGATCTTTCCTTGAGCCACATATCCCAGAAGCCCAGCAAGATTCAAGTATACAGATCTGATAAAGAACAAACAATTTTTGAGTATTGAGGTAGCTTTTCMTCAATTTCCACATCTATCATTAAGAGGTTTTATAGTTTCAGTGCTAGTGAATCAAATGAAGGATATGCTGAGTAGGTTGTGTTGCACAATGTATGTAGGTAAATGCAAGACATGCTAAGGACAAACACTGGTCAACACTGCTTTCTTAGCTGTTTTTAGAAATAAAGAGTTGAATGGGTGTGTGCTMCTTCCATAAGCCTGTTTGTTAGCCTTTCCTTGGTAAAATTAGTCTCCTGAAAGTTAGGTTTTTTTCTTCCATAGTGCTAGTCACAACTCACATAACCTTAAAAATTCTTTTCTTACTCTTTGTTTGTATACAAATACYCCCAATCCCACTCATATTTTCTGTTTACATTGATTTTGGGCTATTCTGCTGTAGTTTCCACCTTGTCTTGTGCTTTCTGCTTTTCCTTTTCTTTTCCAAATAATTGCCAGACCGTCMCCAGCAACTCCCTTATACCTGGGAATATCAGGAGGAGCACAGAGCATATAGGACCTCATGTTTCTCCTTCTCAGAGGAGGGCYGAGGCTATTTTTGCTGAGCTTTTAAAACTGAAAGCAATTCAGCAAGATGTGGACACCTGGGATGGCAGACTTCAAAATTCATTTCTTAAATTAAATTAGGAGTAGCATTTTAGGACAAAAGTCTTCATTTTACCTGCAGACTGTGATCATTGCACATAAATGCCATCTTGCTCCACTGACTTAAGTTATGTGTGAAAGATCCAAGTGGAGGTCTCTGGATGTCTCTGATATGTCACTTCGTGTAGCTTAGCCGAGAAAACACAGAAGTTGTATAGCAAATAGTAARCAAGACAATATCTCATCTCTTCAATAGCTGTTAATAGCAAAACAGCATTCCAAGGGAAAAAAAAMCCCCAAAATCTCATGTTTATGAACCAGATGAACTATTATTCCATATATTCTGCAGTTGTTCTCCATGCAGAAGAAGGATAATTTCACTAAAGTTTTACTACCATAATTAGTGCTACCATAATTAGCCTCCTCCAGGGTACCCTTGCTCTGCAGTGCTGCTCAGCTCCTGAGCCACAAGGGCAGAGGTGGGTGAAAGCTTCATTCCAGGTTTCACTTGGCATCACACCTGGCTTATCACTCTTGAGGCAAATTCTGCCAAACCCTGGTTTCCTAATAGGGACTTCAAAAAAAATCCAAGTCCTCTTATCATTTTTTTTAGGTGCTACTCTAATTTCCAAGAATCCTGTATCTATTGTGTTTTAAAATCAGGTATGTTTGTGTAAGTGTTGGTAATATGATTTTATAACAKCACGTTTCAACTTCTGATAATGAAAAATCACCTGCAATCTGATACTCTGAGGAACAGCTCACAAYTTATACAAGATAAGGTAGCCCTGTCAGCCTGTGTCACATCCTGCCAGTTACGTTCACAGAAGGTTGAATTTGAACTGTTTCTCAAGAACCATAGGGCTTGGGGTTTTGTTTGAATCAAATTTCTACAAAAATCAGGAAGMTACAGAAAAATTTGTCTTTGCTGGAATTGAAGGTCAATTTCTTCACATGTGGTAGGGATTGATGGGGGCTGGTGCGAGGTTTTTGAGTGCTCAAAATTGCTAATAGTATTTCTAAGCTAAAACAACTAATTAAATTGTACCATTATAAAAGAGGATATCACTCTAGACCAGAGACAATTCTCTCTGAAATAAATATCCATAATTTTTATGGCCAAAGTCTTAGTGTTAAATATACAGTAATAACCATTCAATTTCTCTTACGTGAGACACAATCCACTTGCTTCAAAAGGGTTGGAATTTTTGCCATCTTTTTACTTGTACTAAGATTTTAATTCTAAAATCAGCTTCTACAGCATTTGAGGAGTAACTCATTTTCTAAATTAAAGATCTTACCTTTATGTTGCACTTCTGTAGCAAATTATTATAAATCAAGAAAAAAAAGACTAACCTGTATTTTTGCTGGTCTGGTCCTTATACATCAGGGATTATTGTTGCTCATTGCACTTTTAWGGAAAGATTTTATCGAAATTATTTKTAKTACCATAGCGGAAAACAGAAACCATTTATTCTGRTTCTTCATGTGCCCAACCTCTCTGTCCACTAAAAAAAATTCCAYTAATACATAAATGGAGAATTCAGATCTTTCACAGAAAACAGACTGAAATGCTAGTGTTTCAAACATCATTTGAGGGTATAAATTGATAGGGTTTTACAAAAAGTCACAAAAAAAGCATCATCTAAAAAACCAAAATAACAATTTCTGGATACTTTTCTCTTCCTCTGTCGAAGCACAAACAATAAACAAGCAACATTCTACTGAGTATGCACCTACACCAGGATTTTAATTACCACATGTGAAACCCACGAGATACAAGCACGTTCCAAGCCTGTCTGTAGAATATTGCTTTTATTAGGGAATTTTTTTTCTTCCACATAYGGTGGTTGATGCTGGAATTTTTTTTTCTCTGAAGTTCGTAAAATTTAAGAGATAAAAGTCCATGCAAAAGAGTATGGACACAATTTTTTTAACAAGGAGCACTGCTTCAGAATGGTAAAAGGGGGAGGACAGAGTGTGGCAAGAGAAGAGCTGAGTAGGCTGTTAGATGGAGATACTTCAGGAAAATAACTGAGGTGCTTCATTCAATTACTCGAAATGTTACAGACCAAGAGGGAACCATAAAGGGGAAAGTACCACCTAGCAGTTCTCTGACAGGATGTGAGGAGTTTTTATTTTTAAGCAGCATGTATGTGTTTGATTTGTATTTTTCTCCTTTTTTCAATAATAATGGCTAAAGCAGAAAAACACTGGACTCTCAGACCTAGCCTAGATGCTTTGCTTGTTGGTATAATAAATACTAGCTTTTGAATGAAAAAAAATCTTATTTTTCTTAACTGGATGAAAAACACCCAAGCATCTTGAAGTCTAAATATGTTTAGATATAGATATTATATTGTGTTAAGCCATTTGTAAGGTTTTACACATTAAGGATTTTAACAAGACATTTCTATAGTCATTTTGTAAACACCAGTATGGTCGAAATAAATTGTTCATTAACTGAAGGAATAGGATAYCCCCAAACTTGTTGGAGATCTGTGTAAATGAATGTGGTTTTCTGGTTCAGATAGTAAAAGACCATGTTGGTAGTGACTTTTTTTGGGGGGGGGAGGGGTGTTCTGTAACAAGATGCCTTTTTGTGACAKGTGACCTTGCTCTAAAAAAGAATCTGCATGGTTAAAAGACTCAAAGATTGCTAACAAAGTTTACTTACTAAAATACTAATAATTAAAATTTAAGAGGTACTTTTAAGTAAACCTTCAACTCTTTCTAGCAGATTTTGTGTAGCTGGTCAGAGCTAAGCCMAGGAAAATTAAAAGGTATTAATTTAGCCTTACTTTTTCTCAATATAACCTTMGAGTCAGAACTGTTGTCATGACTTGATCTATTCCCCTTCCCATTTGAAACTTTGGGCTAAAATGGTATCGTGGTCATAGGGCTCAGAGCAGGTTCACACTTTGAAATCTCTCCAACACGGTCCTGGGTGTACATTTCCGTTTCCATTCACCCTGTCTGCTCTCCGATGGGTTGGAGTGCTGCAKGCAACCTGGACATGAATCGTCCATTGCCAAAAGCGTCTGAAGATGCTGAACCTTTCCTACTYGGCAGGGCTGGAAATGAATGGGAATAGATCCCACCTCTCTTCCTCAGCGCAGGCTATGGAACATCACTGCCCAGAGTCAAGCCCAGGTTCCCAGGGGCTCCCTGCACAGAGGCAAATGTGAGGGAGGAGGAGGAGAAGTGTTTACGAATGTATTTTAAAGCTACTGCCTCCTTCTTTTTTCCCCTCAGGTGGTGTGAAAATGACAATAGATGAGYTCAGGACTTCACTGCAAGGTCTGTGAGAATTTGCTACTCGTGGTACTCTGCTCAGCTGCCYCTGCTCGCCAGCTGCCCAAACTGAGCAGTGGTGAAAATATTCTGTGAAAAGGTGGTGCTTAGTCCTACCGAATTTGAGTTGTGGTCTGCCTGTGTGGTTGCTTGGCATGACATAAGCAGAGATGTTTGTGTTTGAACTGATTGAACTTCCACTCCGAGCTTCCTTCCYAAAATATTATGTGCTTTGTTTAGTGTTTTGGGGAAAGACAGGTGGCCTTCCAACACTGCAAAGCTCATAGTTTTCTGAGGGAATGTGCTGTTTTAGCAACAAAATGCAATCTTTAGCATTTTATACACATATCTCTGTCTAGTTGGATCTAGTGAAATGTTTATCTTTGTGTTTTATAGAGAGTAGTTTTCTAGAAACTAGAAAAATTAATTGTAATTGGTACTATTAATATTTTTTATAAAACAAAAGTTAAATGTAGATGCTGAGTGAATCGGTGAGTGGTTCAATACGACACAACATGGGCTCTGTAATTGAAAGTGATGTACAAAACCTGAAACCATAACTGCTCCAGTGAAGTCAACCTCTGTGCATCTCCCTCAAGGCAGAAACTATTAAGTACTTCAAAATGCTTCCACTATGAAGCCATGGGCAATTTTAACTTCAGACTTTTCCAGTATCCCAAGTCAAACCTTGGAATTTTCCTCTGATCTTCACAAAGCTATGGAGACAGTCTGCTATGAAAAATGAATTCTGAGGTATACCCAACCCTCCAAAAGAGAGAAACACTTCAGTTCAGGCACATTTTAATATGTTAATCACCTACCACATTTGGCATTTTCCTCAGGATAAAAAATATTGTAATGTGATTAATTTTCTACTTTAAGACACAGAAATTTAATAAATCTGAAACACAGAGTATGTCATTGCCTCCATACTCTGAGGTGGCTGAAAGGCCATTCTTTAAAATTCACAGATTGTGAGACGATGCATGTTGCATTTTTTGTCATTCCAGGTCCCATCAGTGTACATCTCTACACATTTCTCTTTTCCTTTGCCATTAGGCTCATGTTGGTGCCAGTTGATATAATTCAGAGGCATGCCATTTATATACTTAAACTGACCCGAAATCTCCCCCTTTTTAATGCCCAAGTAAGCATATTTTTTATACTGTTTCACAATGTCCATAATAGCTTTATTCTCCTTCTCATTCATGGGAGTTGCAAGAGTTCCTCCAACCTCTTCACAGGATTCTAGTGCAGATGCAAAATCAGTTTCCTTCCCATTGCTGGCAAGCATTTTCTCTCCTACTTCTCTTATTTTCCCATTCAAAGCAAGCACTGAAACATGAAAAGAAAAAAGAGTTAGCTTTTTAGATTTTCTGTGGCATATTGATGTAAAAGAAAGAGAAATCAAGAGATGAAGAGTAAACTAAAAGTGCTAAGAGGAACAGAGGAAGAAAATGAGAGTAAAGGATGAAGATTTTAAATTTTTAAATTTTACCCATTCACTAGTTGTTCACCAAGTATCTTATTTGGCTGCTTGTGACCACCTGTCCTTGTCCCCAAGACAAGGATGTCCCACTAACATCTGCTAAATATCAGCCCTGTTATATTTTGTGTACTTTCTAAAGAAGATCAGTTTGCTTCAAATTTGAGCAAGTGAAAGAGAAATGATCATGTTTTTGCGAATCCCTTTTCAGTACAAAACAATTCACCACCTTTAACAATCTGGTTGCTAATAGATAAAAGTGCTGGCAATGTGGTACAAGACTGACTTGCCATAAATCCATGTGGAAAGTGCAACATCAGTTGGAATATTTTTTAAAAGAAATAAAATTTGAATAAATGTCCATTATGGTTGCTAAGAGAAATCTGCTTCTCTCCAGGGAAACAGAGTCCTGATTTCCCCTGCTTTGAACAAGAAAATGGAGTTTTGGGATGTAGCACCATTTTCAAATGCAATTTCTTTCCTGCAAGTTGTGATTCTGTAATTAACTTTGCCTATTGCACTTAAAATTGATTGTGAGCTGAAAAAGTAACAGGGGGAAGAATTACCAGCCTCAAGTCTGAAAAGTCGGTGTTCCAAATTTACTAAAGCATTGTGGGGTTCGGCATCCAGAGAATCAGGTAAACCTATGCAGATAAAAGTAAACGTTATACAATCAAGCAAAGCTAGGCTGATAGGAACAATCCCCTGGATAAAAGCACTCATTTTCCAAAACTAACTTGCAAATGTATTTTTTTAACATCAGCAAGTGTAAAATAAGTATTTTCCCAGTATTTTTTCCACATTGTTGTTAATCTATATCAAAGCAAACTAACAAAAACCTCCAATCCTCTGAAATGCTGATGATTACCCTCTGCACAGAAGAAAYTGAAGCTTTATAGGCTGCAGCCTTTTGCTTGTTCTATCTGTGAAAATGGCTTTGCCAAAGAGAATTAGTTTCATTCTACTAATGGATAATGAAGAAGGGATACTTTGGGGTGGGAACACTTTCTATGGCACCATACTACTTTTTTCTTAATATGCTGGGTATATGCTTTGTGTTTTTACAGTGGGATCCTATCTCACTTTAATGGAAGCCATAAACAGTGGTAGAGGAAGGTTTCTGAATAGATCTTGTGAAATACAGTCCATCCAGCACTGCTTGCTGGAACCCACTGTACAGGTAGATTCCCTTTCCATACCACTTTCCATGTGTARCAAAGGTCCTACATGTAGAATAAAGTCACTAATGTGCTCCCATGATCGTGATCCATTATTCGCAACTGAAACAAATAGCAATGTAGAAGCACAAAATGTTGCTGCGTCCTCGAGTTGCAACTCTTACTGCACTTCACAGTCCATTAAAAAAACCCCATATTTGACCTAATAAAGGGAATCCGTGAATAATTTTGACAGTGCTTTAGCCTTGTCAGTGGACCTGGAGAAAGCATTTCCACATAGAAGGAAAACAAGTGTGTTCCTTACCAGTCTACATTTGCACATACCATCTTTGAACACTAGAGAAGCATGCCAGAATCCTTTTAATTACACTTGTAAATATTGGAATAACATTGGGTTCATACTTCAAGAAAAAAGAAAAGCTTCTCCTGCGAAAGAAGCAATTCCCTTTGGAAAGTCAATGGAAAAGCATTGCAAAGACACATTAATATGTATAAAATTTATATGTTAGTGTTTTGATAACCTGYTCACTTCCCCTCTTCCCCGAGACGGGTGAGGAGACCTGTCTTTTAGAAAAAAAAAAAAATTAGACTGCCCATTTCTTCCATTCAGTTTTCCTTCCTGTGCTTACACAGCTGCTTCCTTGAGAGCATAAGTGTTATCTGTTTCTAGTCATGCAGCCTTCGTGACAAGGATCTGTTTCAAAAAAAGGCAAGTTCTCTTACCTGGTACACGTGGCAGTCCTTTCAGACCATCTCTTCCAGGAGTACCAGGTAGCCCAGASCTTTCTGGACATTTACTCAAAGCATGGCAAGTCACTAACAAAGCAGCCAGTGCTATGACTATGCAGGGAGAGTAAGAAAACATGATTGCCCACGCCAGCTGTAAGAAAACCCACATATTTGTCAGGCAATGATTCTGTATGAAATTGTAGGCATTGGTTTATACAATTGCACTCTTCCCCCCGAATTCATCCCTTCTTGAAATTTACATTATTTCCTTGTTTAAATAAAGTCTATAGTTTAGGTGTAAGAGATTTCCCAGATTTATTTTGCAACCAYTGTGCAGTTTATATACAAAACTGTTTCTAGACTGATAAAACTTGGTATGCTCATTACAGAACGATAGCCACACATTTGGGAGTAGTTAAGGTAAATTATCCCTTTTCACTGCCACTGACTTGGTGGATTAATCCTTGAGAAATGACGGGCTCAGATGTAACTGATCACACTTGGGCCATTAGTTGCCTGTAAGGACTGTAATCACTCAGTGATGCACACGATACTAACCTGAAAGGCACAATCTGTTACAGTGGTTGTTGTAATGTTTTGGAGTTTGTTAAACCACAATACCATTTAAGCACATTTATTTGGCATAAACTGTTACTGTTTTACACATGGGCAAAACTTTATAGCTCAATTGACATTCCTATCTTGTTTTGAACAAAACTCCACAAGCTTGAAAATGTCAGAGTTAATCTTGTAGAAAACGCAGTTTTGCTGGTTGGCAATAGGCTTATTCATCTTATTTTATCCTTACAGATAAAACAATAAGTAGGTTTATAATCTTAGCRCTGAGATATCATGACTAAAATGCACTCTGAAACGACACATCAYGGGTTTACAGCAGAGCAAGTGGGTGTGCTGTGCAGTTGAGAAACCTGAAGGACTAAAGGATACTATGGCATAGAGATACCCAGTTATTGACATCATTCAGTTAAACTAGTGGGAGATASATAGAAAGGTTCAAGATGTCAGAATGGGTATCCATTTCTAATGGGGTGATCCTCATGCGTTGACTCTCATACAAAACAAATAACTTAATATCCACTTTTCTACTGGCACGAATGAGAGAGGATCCTGTACTGCTCTCTCYTAAAAGATTCCATCTTTAAAAAAGATCAGAATTTACACATAGTATGTTCTAAATCCAGCTCCACTTAAAACTGAAAATAAAATCTTGATTGGCTTGAATACTGTAAGATTAACATCTAGGTTCATCAGTTATAACGAGATATTTGTTTCAAAGTATATATGCCAAGAAGAATAAAAACATCAGTTTAGTGTCATTTATTAAATGGGGTGAGCTTTTCAAAGAAAAAACGTTGTTTATGTCTTCCAGATTGACTCTGTCATAGAAGACTTTTGAGATTATTCTTAATCTGCATCAACACCAACTTGTTTTTCTAGGGGAATGTCTCATCAAAGTCAATTCAGTGGGACCTACCCTTGAACATTCAATTACATCATAAATTTGCAGCATATAGAATCTGTTTAATTAACAGCAGTATCTATTCCACATGGTCAAGAATTTCCACTTTAAGGAGTGGAAATGTCAAATCCACCTGAGAACACGCGCAGTATTTAAAGTGCTGTTGAGTTTTATGTGTTGAATCTGAAGTGTCTCGAGCTGTTTACCCTTTACTATATTGAAGGCCAGCAGACACCTCTGAAAACATCGGCCAGTGACTCAGAGAGAACAGATTATTAAAGTCTCTAGCAGAAACCTACCTTAGGTGGCTTGGAATACTTACATCCTTGAGATAAGGAAATGCAATTAYAGCATGTACCCTTTGCCTGGTGATGATCATCCAGGGAATTACATTTGAATGGACTACTGCATCCAGCTCATAATTGGATTATGATGCAGAGTCAGACTCCTGATCAGTTATATAGCAAAATGGAAAAACCACAGCYCTTCAGTTTTAATCCAGTTTTAATGACCTTCATCAGTCATTACTATCTAGTGTCCTTCAGGCATCTCCTTATCTACTAAAATTGCTAGTATAAGCTAAGTAAAAAAATTACTAATAAAGAAAAATTTAATTTTAAAATGTAAATATGACCACAGAAATCAAAAGGAATGGGTTTGCCTTCTAGATAAAATTCCTTGTGATTTATTAAAAGGATATTCAACTTACCCTTCTGCTTCAAAGTGAAATGAAAGAGCAGTTCCCACAAATCCCCTTTATATAGTRTCATGTTTGTTAAATGACATGGCTGAAGTGGAGCCTGGATAYTGAGGCCACGAATGAGCTTTTTTAGTTTTGCTCACTCACTTGTTATGCAAATACTGAGTTCAGTTTTTAAGGGTTGAGAAATTTCTTTTTCTTTTCTAACAATAGAGAGCCAAAGTTGTAGAAAATGCAATCTAGAACTAACAGACGTTTGTAGATAGAAAACGTATAAAAACTGTAAAGTAACTTTTGGTGATTTTAGGTCACATTTGAAAATTGTTTGTTGTCTTACAAAAGCAAAAAATGGCAGATGACTATCAGTGACTCTTGCAAAAGGAAAAGTWCTCTAGTGGGTACTCTTAGGGAAGCTTGGTACCTTCCAGGTAGTCTGACCTGGTAGTCAGAATTCTAAACTTTCCCTGCCCTCTCTGTATCTGATGTATCTATCTTACCTTAATATATTTTTCTGGCTATGTGCTAGAATGCTCCACGTTTCCATGAGCTTCTGGTCTCTCTTCCATGTAGAGTACAGCTGATTCTGTCTTGGTCAGAGATGGATTCTGGAAAAATCTGCATACATGCAATAAAATTCTCAAATGGACATTTTTAAGAAAAAAAGAAACCAGAGGTTTTGTTCCTCTGGTTTCCCAGGAATAAATACTGGGATATACTCTTGGTGAGTAACTTCYTTCTGGTTCTGATGCCTGCTGCTGTAGGATGCTTGGTCCTAGATGGGGTTTGTTTTATAAACCTCAGCAAGCCAACACATCMGTGCCTCACTTGTGAGATAGAAATACCTCTGCTTTACAGCTTYTCTGTGTTTTGTCAGTTTATACTGTGGTCTCTTAAGGATAGGATGTTTTCTAATTTTCATTTGCATTTTACTAAAACTATTTAAGTTTTGTCATCATCCCTAACTATAGTGTTATTCTTCCTATCAAGCAGGATTCACAGGTGCAAGTTAAAATCTTTAGGCTCCCTGTTGAATAGTTAGAGATGTTTCATATCAACTGGCTGACCTAGCTAAGATTAAAAACCAAAGGAGGAGATACATTTAGGATTCCCTTTAGAAGTAGTGTAGTTACTTTCATCTACTTCCATTCCCAACTGTAAGCCTCGTCCTGCTGTCAAAAATGCTCAGCATGGCCTGTTCTCCAACTCAAAACCCCCCACAAATAGCAAACTGAGAATGTATCATGTGTCTCTTTTAGCAAATGATCAATAAACACTCACAAATGTATGTTATAAACAATCCATCTTCAAGTCCTTCCTCTAACTGGTAGGCAGCAGAGCTCTGAATCATTTTATAAAACCTCTCACCTCACCAGTGGAAACCATTTCCCTCTGTAGTCCAGATCAGCTAGATGTAAAGAACTGGTGTTGAGTGTATAAAATGTGGATTAGACAGTACTCAACAGATAAAATATATTTTTTCCAAATCCTATTGCAGTTTGGGAATAGCACAGATACCAGACAATTCAGCATAATTAAAGACACAAGTAATTCTGTTTCTGAATGGCAGCAGACCTCTGGGGTACACAGGAAATTTCTTCAGCTACAGAATAAGATGGAACTTAATGGATCCAGATTTTAAGAAGTAATATTTTACACTACTAGGTGCCCAAATTCTTGGAAATGTAGCTTACTAGAACAGAATCTCATACGGATCCAACTTCTAGGCAACTCTGCAATACTTGTTAGCTGTTCTGYTGTATATGCAGCAGAACATATACATCCTCCCCATGCATATACATGCAACTCTAATACATGAACATGATACATCTCTGTAGATTTGTACTGTTTCTTCCACCTAACACAGTTTATACTTATAAAAAAATTGCACAAAAAAATTAAAAACATTAAACAGGGAAATCAGTAAAGCCCCACCAGCTATTATCTCTGTCCATTTAGGAAGCTGGGGCATGAGCAAAACATAGCTTATGATCTAGGAAAACCTCCTAAATTATTATCTTTTACGAAAACTTTCGAAGAAACATACATTTGATAACAGTTGCTCTCCCATGAGTCAGATACGCAATGGAATCTGATAAGAAATCTAAACCATAATCCAATGTGAGAGATTACTTAGTMATCAGATTTACTTTCCTCAGTTATGCGGCAGAGAATGAGAGAAAACAAATATACCAAAGTAAGGAGGAAAGAAAGTAAATATTTTTTCTGCAACCTAACATCCCTGTAGAATAGCTACTAGGATGGGTATTCTGAAATTTGCAGGTAAACCTGTGTGGTAACGGCTGGAGGCCTTCAGCTGGGAAACACCCACAAAACTCAGCCAGGGAACTTTAACAGTTTCAGTGGACCCCAGCCACTGCATACCTCATTTTATCATTAAGAAGGACCATAAGAGTATTAAATATGCTGTGCTGCCAGTGAATTAAACCCAAGCCCTGTAATGGCCTGCTCAACTATCAGCAAAGGAGAACTTGGGGAAAAAAGGAATCTGATTTTCAAAGATGTCATATACCCAGAAAGACTGCTTCTATATAGCACACACCTCTGTGTGCTACCCTCAAAAAACTAACTGCCAACAAGGTTTCAAAACCAGAACTAATTCTATACAGCCTTCAAACCTCTCATTTTCAGAACACAAGGGTAAACTCTTCATTTTGCTGTTCTGAAGTGAGCTGATTACTAACTGATTAGGATAACTTATCATATCCTAATCTGCATAAAGCTATGCCACACTCTTTCCCATAAAATAGTGCTGTACAGCCTTGCTAGTCTATTTTAGCCATTTGAGAAACATCAGTCTTAAATGTGTCACTGTGCTACAAGTTCCTGATACAACTCTCTGAGCTTGTCCTTGGCACAGCATCTCTGTGGTAAGCAGGTGTGGGCAATTCTCCATGTTTACCTTGTCCAAAACAAGTCATTTTTTTGTATTTGTCTAATGTTTCCACTGTAATCTATTTGCTGAGCTTTAAATCACCCAGAGTTAAGTGTCTATAGTTAAAGAATGCACGTTGGCATCAGCTTAAGCCTTCATTAGAAATATAGGGCACTAAACATATGTCAGCTGTTAGGTCATGAAACAATGCAGTAGGCRAAGTGTTACTTCCTCCCCATTTGCAGTTTAATTTTATTGACACAAAACCAAACATAAATATGGGAAGGTCAACAGTCCCCCACCTTTGGAAAATAAGAAACACTGATAAAATAGTTTACAGTGCACTCATGAAGGAATAGGATGAAAAAAATGCAGAGAGTGGGGCACTTTAGTACACTGTTAATACTGAAAAATAGAAAATTCTGCTGTGGGAAAGTGCTAAAATTTGTATTAATGCTGTGTGTGCCCTAGACCTTAACTTGAGGATAGGCACCTTACAGGAAGAATGTAATTCCTGATGAGACATATTTCTATCTATGAAAAAACATGGCATCAGTGACATGCTTTCAGCTTAATAATACACTGTTATTTTGAATGGATCCCAGGGAGATTTCTAGGTTTAAGGGTACACAGGTGGAGGGAGAAAAAGAAGGGATACTGAATATAGATCATGAGGTTCCAAAAAGAGGACAGCAGAGCTTGCAGTAGTGGATTTTAAAGAGCTGGCTTCACCAGACTGTGCTGACCAGCCCCTGCACAGCATCGTTCTAGCAAAATACAGAAAACCGTAAGCTTAAGACAAAAAAAACCCAAAGAAACAACCAAAAGGCTTCAAGAAAACACGCATCCCTTTCAATCTATTTTCCATTCTAGGAAAAGCAATTCAAACTATGCTATCAAGAGAAGAGGTGACCAGGTTTTCAGAGCTTTTTTTAAAAGAAAACCAGGCATGGTTCTCTCCTACCAAAAAACTTAGAACTTAAACCTATGTTAAGAGAATTACCTGTCCTTTGCTTTCAGACCATGTCAGATTCCTTCTTTCTCATATACTTGAAAAAAAAAGATTTTAACTACAGACATCAGCAAAGTGGCCTCTTGGGTTTTATGAAAATAGCAGCCAAGTTGCTAGGTAAGACATTTTGACTGAACTATTATTTCTATGCCTTGAAAAAAAGAAGCGAGAAAATCAATCAGAGCACATTAAAACAAAGGCACCAAGCAGCTCTTGCTTTGCCAAGAACAGATGTTTAGACACAGTCTTCTTCCTTCAGGCAGGACAAGTACTCTCCCCTTCTCATATCCTTTATTCAGGCTTAGTAAAAATTTCACCATACATATAATCAGCTTCTGTCTTGTCCTTTTACAAACAAACAGRAACATCTCGTTCTAACTTCACAACCTATTAATGATTTTTAGGTCTGTTTCTTCCCCATTTCAGAGCTAGAGTAACTTAAGTTTAGAGAGATGGTATTCCTAGGACCACTGAGGAATCACGTTTTTTTTTCCCAAAGCATCAATTCACTTTGTATCCTGTAGGCCACATTGGCAACTCTGTAATTCCTTCTTGCATCTTCTGCACCAAGGGGCCCTCTTATGGGAATACTAAATAACAGTATGGGATAGGATTCCTAACCTTTGTTCAGCAACACGATGAAATTACTCACTGCAATATCAATTAGGTGTATCATGATTGAGTAAATATTGCCTTCTTTTACTGGAAACAGTGCAAAGAGTAATGATGGAGGTGTTGTGCCACATTGTGTTCCCACAGAGAAGAACAGAACCGCTTATCTCCTATCAAAAGTGGTAATAGGAAGCAATTTACGCTTGAACAGCCCCTGGCCAACATCGCCTTGGAAACGTTTGCCTGCAATTCATATCTTGCCCTTATAAATAGCCACCTGGCCTTTGTTATCAATTTAAAATAATCTAGCCTGCAGATAGCAAAAAAATCCTGCCAAGTTCTTATTATGTTGTTATTGCTGGGAAATGGCCGCATAATGTCTCACTGATAAGTGTCAGAACACATGTATCCAAAAGCGTTGTCAACATTTTATTTGCAATTTAAATTCAAASTCCTTGGGAGAAAATTATTGTTGAAAACACATGGCAGAAAATGAAGAGTTGCAAAAGAAAATAATAAACTCACCAAGCTGCTGTTTAGGTCTGATGGTCACAGTAAAATGAAGCTGCTTTGTATCTTACTGAAGGGACACAAGTGGTAATGAATTCCCGGGAAACACCACCTATCGTGGTTGCTATKGCTGTTATGAGCTGAAAATTAAGATAACAAGTATTACAGAATTTCATTTTTTTCACAGAACTTTTTAGGAGACTGAACACAAAATTCTCTAYGTTTTAGCTGACTGTGTTGTTTGAAGGACATAGAACTTAATCTACTGCTTAATCKGCTTCTTTTGCAATGCCACATTTTCAGATTCTAATTGCTGCAAAAGCAGAGGAACACTTTATAGCTGCTTTGGCAGCAGACAGCTAGTATGGCACTTCATTTTGGTGTCCCTGAAAAGCACAGACCCCGAGCACCTGATGGGTTGGTGAGGCCCAGCCCTGCATCCATCCAGCTCCTGCAATCCCACGTGATGGTGATGTGCTCACCCCCAGAGGAGCAGCTCCCGGTCCCCGGGGCTGGGGGATCAGACAGCAGGAGCCAGCAGTGCTGCGAGGCCCCAGCCCTCACCCTGCTCAGCTGCTGCACGGAGCCAGGCTGAGATGCCAGGGAAAGGCTACAGACTGCAGTGCCCCAGGAAGCAGGTTAATCTCCTTACCTTTATTGATCCATCTGAGCTGACTTGAAACTATATAAGGTGCAGTTATTGCAGAGGCTTCAGTGCAGAAATATTCTTGGGAGATTCCTGTAAGGGTAAACGAGAAAAGCTCTATTTAAAGCCCCATGAAGTTCATCGAATAGACAAAAACAAGGAACAGAYGAAGATGCAGGGAAAGAGAAATAAAACAAATGGGAATGAGCAGAGTACTACACCCTCAGATTCTCTCTCTCAAGATGGGAAGATCTTGGATTTTGCTTGAGGCCACAATGATTCAAACTGAAATTGTTTAGTAGGTTATTAAAACACAGCAGACTTAACTTGAATGACAAATCAAAGAGAATGTTTAATAACTCTAAGAAATGTAATAACCATGAATGTCAACTACTTGACTAATAAAATATCATTTTGTTATTCCATGGGGGTCACCCCTTACAGCCTTTATAGTAGTTTTATATGTAGTTTTGAAGATTAAACACTCTTTTTCTTAGTAAGATAAAAGAAACTATACAAAATTATTAATAATCATTTCAGCTACCTATTGTAGTATAAACTATATCTATTTCAGTACGATGAAAGTATTTATTATTTTTTTTATAAATTAGTTTTGGCACTCACTGCTCAGATTTGAGGAATCGTTCCAGGAGGTGGGCAGACAGGAATACACTTGTTTTTCAGGAGCAGGAATCTACACAAGAACACTTCCAATATGCTTATTTTTCGAGTAGTCTCATTGCTTGTCTGCCCCACCAGAGCATCTCAGGGGTCCAAGCTAGAAAATAATGTAGCATGGGTTTTCCCTAACCGTGCCTGTGTTCAGCCTTGTGCACRGCCCAGCTGGGTACACGGAGTGCCTCTTTCACAAGGTCAGGCCATTTCCATTGTTTCCGTGGACAATCCTCTAAAGCTCAAGTGGATTTTAAGTATTAACTTATAAAATTTAGTTTTCAAAACCTGGAGAACCATTGTGCTCCTAAATGTTTCGGTACCAGTGTCACTGTGCCAATGGTACATTGCATTTCTCTAGCATCTGTTTTCCCAYGCTGGGGCCCAACTGTTTAATAACTCCCATCTTTTATGTTCTTTTACCTTTCCAGAGGAACACACAGTGTCACTGTAACAGAGATAAATGATGTAAACTGTTCTAATTTTCAACAACTCACACAGTTGCCAGAATAAAGACCAAATTCAGAACTATCCTGAGAGTATTTGACAAAAATAAACCTCAGGACTGCAGCATTCAAAACCACTAGAGAGCCCCCAGTAACTCAAGACAGAGTGCAATATACAATTTTCAGCGAAGTGATATATAGTACACCTAGGCACTGTAGACACACTTGCAATATTTCTTAAATAGCTTTTACAACTGCTATTGTGCTATGAACTGACAGCTTTTCTGGCCATACAGTCCTGCCATATTGTTGCTAACTTAATCTCCACTTATTAAAAATACAGGCTCTGCTTTAAGATAGAATTTAAAACGTGACATTCTAAAGAAACAAACATTTTCACTTTGCTTGTAGAACTTTTCAATTGAAAGGCTGTTAACTTTCTTCACCATTAGCCATGAAAGCTAGAGATGCACTTCACTCAGGAAAATGAAAGCTGAGATTCTGCAGAGGGTGGCAATTGCAGCTTTAAGCTAAATACCATGTACTAGAAAATGACAGTCCATAGAGGACAGAGGCTTCAAGGTAACATTTGCTCCACTAGTTTCTGATGCACAAATAAAAGATCTACTTAGCAGGCTTAGGAAGTACCACAAATACCCCCCTACCTTTTTTTTTTTCAGTTTAGCTCCAGCTCTCTAGAATAAAAGGTAAAGAGGTAAAAGGATTTAAAAAGTGCATCACTTCCTCCTGCCTTTACCATGCTTCTGTGAATACACATAGTTGCTTAGGCAGGGTGGAGACAGTGTAAGGGGATAGAGAAGTTAAAAGTGATCTGYAGGCAATGTAGTATTGATCAAACCACTTCGGAGTGGGACACCCTTACAGAGGTGTCACTGGATCCAGGAAGTGCAAGATAGGAGATAATCAAGAGCGTAACTGATGTATATACTGTGATTTTGCTTAAGAAGTTTCTGGATTTCCAACTAAATTTGGTGAAATGCTGTGTCCATCTCAGCTAAAGCAGCTTGTAGTAGTTTAGCTTCTCTTATATCAAAAGAAAAGTCTGAATCAGAAACATGTTTCACAATAATTCTTGGGGCAGGATTCAAAGTCGCAAAGAACCGTTTTTTGTATGTTTCTGAAGCACAAGGCAAAAGCGGCCGAGATCTGTAACACAACAGTGCAGATGGGAGGAAAGGGAAGATGTTCTGTTCAGGGCTCTCCCAAGGAGCCCAGAAAGCCAGACGAGGAAAGGTGCAAAGAAACACTGAATTTCAGGCTGCCACTGCCGAGCTGGTGCAGGCCTGTTTCCATGGAGCCCAACACTCAGACTCTGAAATCAGACACCTAAATGTGGGTTGAGTGCTGCTCTCACATTCTGTATATTTAGTCCAGCTGCTTGAAGTTTGATCTGAATTTAAACACTCTGGAAGAGAATGCCAACCAGTTAGACAGTATAGAGTCCTCCTCCCACTGCAAAGCTGCCAGAAGCTTCTTGCAGGATTAACGCACAAGCTCAGCTCTTGAGGGACAAGTTGTGCCACTAGCTGAAGACATAAACAAACCAGAGCTCACAGAAAGCCAGGAAAAAGCTCTTACAACTGTCTGCCCTGCAGCACAGATCTAAACAGCTCAAGCTACCGATGTCTGAAACTTCACTGGGGTCACGGCCATAGAAAGAGATTTTAACTGCAGGTGCCTCAGGATAAAGTCATTCCTGCCAGAGAGAACACGGCGTATSCAGTCATGCTGCGGGTGTTGAGAGGTTCGGCAGAGAGCTTAAAAGAGATACAAGACTGTACCTAGGTTTCCAGTTAATACTGTATTATTTACTCCCCTGAGCATTATTGGCCAAACTACTACCYAGGAATCATTTTTCACCCCTGATGTCTCCAGAGTAGAGCCATTTGGTAGTGCTAAAGTCACAGATCCCTGCATAAAACTTCTCCCCTGCATGTTGCACACAAGAGCTTGATGCCTTCACAACAGGAAAGGAGCCACAGCAAAGAATACACTTCTGTCCTCTGCTCTAAGCATAAGTTAACCACCCGTCCCCCCATACTTATGTGTCACAAGTAAAAAACAAAGCAGCAATTACAAGCTGGTACTGATTGAACAGCTTCCTGTTTGCACCTTGTAGTTTCCACGGAAAATTGCCACTTGAAAGCTAAAGAGAAGGAAAAGAGCTTTTCAGAGATTGTGTTTCTTTCACATGTGACAGGATAGCTCTTCCTGAGCCTGTATTTAACCTGAAATTCTGTTTTAGAAAGATAAACCCAACAGCTAGTTAACAAATGCTGCTTTCATCCTGAATTACTCTGAAGCTCTGCGGAGGTCATATATTACCACCATATAAGACGGTTCTAATCAGGGGTATAACAGCAAATACAGATTAGTTTATAATTAATGGAAAATTAAGTGGTCATCAGGGATACTGATTTAAGCCTCTTGGAAGATAATAGAACACAATTTCAAACTCTTTATTTTTAGCACCTAGTGAGGAAAGGTGTCCCTGAAGAAAGAAAAAAGTGTCCCTAACATAAATGGTGAGAAAAGTCAGAACTTAGGGCACATCTGATAGTACCTTGCTGAATTTCAAAGTTTCAGTAATGTGACTTAATAAGAACTCATTTTCTGTTTCCARGTCTGGTTCCTGCCCTGTGGACTTCCATCCAGTCTGAGATCAGCCTGCTCCCGTGCAATGGCCTTCAAAGCTTTCAGATTCCATCACTACTATTGTGCTGCCCCGAGCACTGGTTCAGGACAGGACAGGTTACAGGGTAAGCCCAGACTAACAGAGCTCTGCTTTCACTTGCACAGCTGCATTTCTAGGGCAGCTCCAGCAGAGATGGATTTTCACTAGTGTAATATAGACCAGTGGTTTCTGGGTACAATCTCAAAGTAGACTTACATAATCATTCCRAATAAATGCATTGGAGACTGAATTATCTCTAATCTCTAAACCCAAATCCAACTTTTAATATTGCACCGTTTCCTGTGTTTTTATATAATAAATATTGATTAAAAACTTCCAGGAAAAATTTAAAAAGTTCTGTTTTTCATAGCTGCAGGACACCAATTAATGCAGAAAAGGAATGCAGTTCACTCGAGAACTGCAAAGATACTTGGCCAGTAATGGCAAGGAGAACATGAAGCAGATCAGCAGATAAATCATACTCTAGAAAATTCATATCCTTTACCAATTTCAGTAATTGCTTTTTTGCTGTACCTGTAYAACCTAGTGCAGAGAAAAGAAATGTCATTACTTATAAAGGTAGACAGGGAATTAGGCAATGAAAATAACAGCCATAAAACAGATGAGCTGGGCATCAAATGCTCCTCTGTACATATATATTCCTGTGTTCCCGTGGGTCCATAACTTGCCAGTGTAGACACAATCCTTCTCTCTGTAGAGGCACTTAGCTTAGTCTTAAACTAAGTGGAAGAGGAATTGAAAATCTATTCCTCCATGGTTAAACATTTAAAGCCTTCATGGAAACATTTCTCTCAATTGTCAAGCTTTCTTACTGGACTTTGTTGTCATGATATTCACCTATTCCTAGTTAATACAGTCTGTAACTCCCTTTTTGTAGTTCATTTGAGGTGAAAGAAGCTCCCATCAAGAAAATCATGAAAGCCTATAGCATCACTTCTCTCACATTAAGGACCTATCACACAAATAGGGCCTTTTGCTTTTTTTCTGCATGAGCTAAATTCCACTTGGAGTAGATTTCACCGGCAGGCTTTTGCGTTTAATTTAAAACAAAAAAAATTCTGCTTTCTACTGCATTTAAATCTTGATTTATATCTCCTGTACTTCAATTTATGCCTATGGATTGCCAAAAAACATCATCTTGTTCTCTTGTGATTGTTTTACTGCACACAAAGCAACCTGGCTGACTGGTTTACAGTTTTATAGTTTTATTCCTCTTTGTGGTTACAGCACACTTCATTTTCCCATCACATGGGAAGAACTGCATGAAAATAGCTGAAACTTCAAAAAAGAAATTATTTCCATGTCAGTAGCTACTGCAGTGGACTTCTGTACCCAGATGATAAATACCACTCTAGGCTCCAAGTGATCATTATCAGTCAATTTTAGAACTAGAATAAAAGTGCACTAGGAGCAAAGGCATCACTAAATACTGAAGTAACATAGGACTGTATGCACTGTCCATTATTTACATCATAAAAGAATGTATCAGAAGCAGCATTTGGAGAGTAATCTCTCCCCGTTTACAGCTCGGCTAGAAGATGGAATATAGACACATTTTTCATTAGTTTCAAGATTATTAAAAAATGCTTCCCTCACGCTGCATTTAAGAGGAATGCAGGCAGACAGAACAACTAACCTGATGAGCATGCCATAACTTACTACCCTTATACCACTGTGATAAACACATTTTAATTCATAAGGATTGAAAATAACGAAATTTGTAATTTATTAGGGCATCCAAAACTGAATGTCAAAGAGAACAACTATAAATACACTCTGTTTCTGGTTATTCCAGGCCACCTTTATGGGAACAAGCTGCTATATCAGCCACATAACTGAGAACAAAACCTTTTTGTTTTCCTAGATTCATCAACTCAAGAATGCACAAACAACTAACGTCATTCAATTTTCCCAGAGTCTTGTATTACTGCACAATCTTAATTTTTTAGATTATTTGGTTCTCCATCATTCCAGTTCCTCTAAGTTACAGTCCTTTCATTCAGATATACGGACCTGCCTCCAGTCTGTTATTCAGATGTCCCCATACAAGCCTGTTTTGAAGATGTTAAAAAGTCTTGCAAAGCTAAGTGTTCTCAGCCTCATTCCTAGGAGAGGGAACTGCACTTCCAGCTTTTGCACAAAGGGATTTTCCTTCTTTTACAGATGAGACCAAGATGATTTTTAGTAATACTCCTGATGTTCTTTAAATTCAAAGCTAGAAACAAATGTGAATGTAATTGTATTATACCAACACTAATTATGTTCTAGTTATTTACCCATGTCACAACTGTACTTCAGAAGCAGCTGATACCAGATATAAACAGACTTATTGTTGAAGTAGTAGGGCAGAATCCTGTAGAAGTCAAACAAAATAGACACCTGGAAATATAAAAGCAATGCTTAAAGCACAAGTACCTGGAGAACAGTGGCTGATCCTGCTGTCCATGTAACATCCCCTGCCCTGTAAATTGCCAAGTGATCCTAAGTTTGACAGGTCAGGAAGGATGTATTCACTGAGAAATCACTTAATTAATGGATTAATCATCCATTAGCAACATGAGAGAAATTTGTAATATTTGTTTCAACCTACTCTTTTCCATCCCTTCTGCAGCACAAGCATGTCCATCATTTTACCAGACCAAAAAGTAAACTTACCAATGATTGGACCTTACCTTTCTTGTATCTATTTAATTCAGCCTCCAAAACCTGTACTTTTGTTTCCAAAGCAGTTACCTGTCTCTGCGAGTCATCAGTTACCAAAACTGGGACTAAAGGCTGTTATTTAGTAATTTATATTAAAATGACTGCACAACACCTGTATCCAAAATGCTTAGCTCTCCTGTAATCTGATGCCACGTGAAAGAGATATTTGGTTTCCAGAACAGAACTCACAGGCCACACTGCAGATTYGCTCAGGGAATTTGTCCAACAGGGAGCGTCTTATCCCTGACTGAAGTGAACACTTGGATAGGCTTTGAATTCTCAGGGCTGCCAAAGTCATCTTCTGCTCAGAGGGAAAAGCCCAGTTCTCAAAGGAAAAACACACATGTAAACATCTTTACATGAATTAAAGTTGGAGTAAAAAACATACGAACAGGCAAGGAATGAGAGAAGAAAAAATGCTGTTTATAACRTGAGATAGAGGGCTTGGTATTTCACTCCCAGACAACAATAAGCTAGTGACTCATTCCAGACACTTTCTTCCCCAGTTCTGTTGGGCAACTCATCTCGTATGGAACAGATGGTTTATTTTTCTGCTCCTCACACTTCTGGAAATCAAACCTTTCCTCAAATGCTGTTATAGGAATACCAGACACAGAAATATTTTTTGGAAAATATGCTAAAAGTTTAAAAAACAGATTATAGAAACATGAGAAATTTATTTCTTGCTTTCATATTGTCCTTTTTCTCCTTTCTCTCCTTGTTGTCCTAAAGATCCTTTCATTCCTGGAGGTTCACCTTTTCCAGGGAAACTCTATAGGCCTCTCAATTCTCCTCCTAGTGTTTGACTTAAAATAAAATTGTTTCACTGTTTTCTAAATTTTTCTCCCACTACGTTTTCTTAGTGTTAAGAGATCACCAAACACTGACTCCTTTCCTCTTCCCTTTCCCTCAGCTCAGCCCCAGGAAAATAATAACATCTCAGAAAAATTGAATTATTCCTGTGGAAATCTTCATTTGCTAGGAAACGCATTCTTTTGATGAAAAAGCCTTTACTACACCTACTTATGRCACTGAAAATCCAGCGAAATAAACGCCCTCTCACATTGTTGCAGAGGCACACATGGTCTCAAACCAGAAAGCCCATCTACTTCAGCTGCAGTCCAATCACACATCCCAGTACATGATCTATAAAATGAGCAAAATTGCAACATTAAGGATTCCTCTCAGAAGCAGTTTGTTGAAAGACAGTGCTGGTTTTACTTATTTCAACCATGGTATTGCAGAAGGCACACTGAGGAGTATGTGGACCAGAAAATGTCTGTACAGATCATCAATATATGCCACTGAAATTTTATGTCATAGTTCATATCAAGTGGTGCTGGTAATGAYGAGAATTTCCTTCGAGGTTGAGAAGCAAGTGTCTAATTCCAAGATGGGTGGTGTAYGCAGGATAACATAGACAGGATATGGTAAGAAAATATACAATTTCRTAAGTACTTATTAATAAGTTTGGACAGAAACTGATTTAGCAACTTGGGAGAGAGCATGACTTGGTTCCACCACATGAGAGAAAACATTTGYGGATCTATTTGCTGTTTGCAGCACTGCATGAAAAAAGTTACCTGAGAAATCATACCTTGGGGGAATTCCRCTGTTGAGGCATAGAGAGTATGAAGCAATCAAGTTATGACCATCAGATTAGTAGCCAACTCTAGCAAGCATGATTTCTGGTTCTAAGAGCTGGCCCCTCGAAAGAAAAAGCAGTAATAATTTACTAGGATATAAYAGGAAGTGATTCAGAGTACAAATGGTACAATCAGATTAAAATCTCATTACATCTCTATTTTATGGGCTGCTGTGAAAATGTATAATTTTTTTTTTTATTTATTAAAAGCCAAGTATCTAGAGTAGYATTATAAATGCAGAAAGCATGTTCAGCTTCCTGAAATTGTGCAGAGCTTACAAAAGGCTAATGGGGCAGAAGAAAAGGAGAGAGGTAAAAAGACAAAATGAAAGATTGAAGGAAGCATGAAACAAGAGTAGAGAGATGATAAGGAGTGTCAAAATTTCACTAGTGCTAAATGGTCACAGCTCTGTACCTGGTTCTCCCTTTGCACCTTTGAGACCATCTCTGCCTGGTGAGACACTGACTGCAGGAGCACTGCACTGAATTTCTGGGCAGCAATAAATTTTCTTTTCTGATTTTTCTGTGTTAACTTAACTTCTTACTGTCAGTGGTGAAAAACAAAATACCAAGGCATTGAAAGGATGAAAAAGAATCATTGCTAAGTCCACAGATCTGTGGAGATCAAATCAAACAGAGTATTTTCATCAATTTCTCCATTTACATAATTTTAAAGGGTTACCTGGGAAATACACTCCTGTCTTCAGRCAAAAGGGATGAACCATTTCATTTAGCCCCTGATTGTATCTGTATGTATAGAAACCTGAAAAGAAACAACCAAGCTTATAAGAATCTGAAAGTCTCAAGGTGTAATGAAAATACCTAATATAGCAAGAGTCAACAATCTCACCACGCTACAAATAAATTTCAATGTTTTGTTCATTGTATGTCTAAATTTACAGCATTTATCTCCATGCTAAATGAGTCATACAGTATTCCAGTTGGGGATGAATCCTCAACAGCTCATTGTGTTTCTGCTGGGACTCTGCTTTTCACAGCTATCAGGGTTGCTGTATGCCTAAACTCAAAGTGATTAAGATGCTTCTCTTATTAGCATCTCCACTACTAACAAACAACCACAGCTTAAAGGACAAAAAGCTTAAGTGTGTTTAAGCAGCAATGATCTGAATGCCTCCCCTGTTTCTCCTTTCAGACCTTGTATATTAATAAGATACATTTCTCCTCAGTATTACATCTCAGAGCTGAACTCCTTTTGGATGCCAAAAGATCTGCAATGCTTTGCTGCCCTCTCTGAGCAGAACTGCAGTAACAGACAGTAACATCACAAGGGAAAGCTCTRCATGCCATATTCTGACAGGCTGCACCGCAGCGATTGTCCTTGTTTTCAATATGAGGGTCAAATGTCAGGCAGTCATACCCTACGTATTCTGTGTTTAACCGAAAAAAAACCCCAAATTAAACTACCACAAACATGAGCTGACGAACTTTTATAGTAAATAYTAAAGTCAAGTGGCCTTAATTTCTCCCAGTTCTACTAGTCAAAACGAAAAAAAAAAGCAAGGCAAGCACCATTTGGTTGACAGATTTGGGTAACAAGAGAAAAATCAAATCCAGCATGAATTCTGCTACTCWCTCTAATTATTTCTCTTTATTTTAAGCTTCAGAAAAGATTTCCCACAGAGAGCAGCTTCCCCTGTCATGTTTCATCTGATAAAGTACAATATAGAGTATAATCATAGAATATTACTCTAAGAACACTATAATTAGGATAAAAAGCAGAGTTTAAGAAGCACCATTTTTCTATATMCTTCTTTGTGCTTCCTCCATTAGGCTCCCATCAAAGTCTGGAGCAGTGGCACACACTAAAATAAAATAAAGAAGGTATTTAGCTAACTAGTATAACAAACTCAAATCCTGGTTTATATTTCTTATCCAATTTCGTGGACTCCAGGCAGTTCTTAACAGCCGTGTACAGATTACCTTCTGCTGATTTTCTATACTACGTGAATTTTCCAATACCAGAGAAGGTGACACTGCTGATGTCTCCCATGAAGGTAACAAGACAAAGCTCAAAATAAAGGCATAATAAAAGAAAACTCAAAAACAAAATGTAAGCTCTCAGATAAGTCCAATCCCTACAGAGATTCCTCCTCACACAAATCTCTGTTGGTCTTGCCTGCCAGGAGCTAAGATCTATTTACCTCCACAGTTTTCCAGGGTGACCACTCCAATCCTTTATTCTAGAAGAGCCAAAGTGCCTKTTTACCCTTTGGCAAAATGGTAGCAGGGTTTCCTAGCAATTAAATCACTTTCCAAAGCAACTGATGACAATTGGCACCAACAATGGCTTAGACAAAAAACCCAAAACATTCCAAATTTTTCACAAAATTTGAATAAATCATAGGAGCTGAAGTAGAAAAAACAGGTTTTGCAATCCATACTTATTTTTATAGAAGGATAGAGAATCCCATGTGGAGAATCACATTGTGTGGATGTAATGACAATCTTCAGGACCCAAGACTTACAGAGTGTGAGATTTCTCAGCAGAAATCAGAATTAGGCTTTGAAAGATGCCCCGAAAYTTTTATTTAGGAGGTAGCAAGTTTGGGAGGTCCTTTTTGAGGACAGGTATCCCAGGTAATTCTTTTGTTCCTCCTTAAGATGTGCTTTAAGCCATGATTGACCCAATACAAGTAACAGCAGAGAAGGGAACCTGGAAGAGGCAGCAGGAAGTCRTTGTTTCAGATTTAGTCTTGGAGGTGACAGCTCTTGGCCATTATCCCAAAAGCTGAGAACCTGACAGCAGAGAACAGCCCCACTGAAGTACTAGGGAACCTACATTTATTCACAGAMTACTCAGGGACAGGGTACTGCTAGACTGTGAGATTATATCCTCCTGACAGCGCCCCTTGTCAGCTTGCTGGGGGGCCAGCCTACAAGAGGGGCAGCCCACACAAATCCCTTCTAACCATCATGTCTGCATCGACCTGCAAGGGCTGCCTGGCCTCAGTACAGTCAAATACTTACCACGGCAAAGGAAAGCTTTAGTTACCAACACCTTTACCACACCAGCACCCAGGGGAGCTTTACTGCACCACCAGCTTGCCTGGCAGTCAGCACAACACAAYGCAGCAGACAAGAAATGAAACAGAAACCTGCTGAATTTTTGCCATGAAGACAAGCCTGCCAAAAGAAAAAGATACATCCTCTACATTTCTACTAAAAGCTGTTATTTTGTGCTTTGTTTTGGGAAGAGGTTGCTCACTGGCTTATCTCTATCTTGCACAATGCTAATGCTTGCCTACCTCAGTCTTCCCACCCCTATTTACAGGGGCTGCCTACGACATTCTGAGAGTGAGCCCTTTGCTCTTTGCCTGGCCTTGTGCAGACATTGGCTGTGYTACAGTACAAATGAACAACTAAGGAATCAGCACAACTGCAGGCACTGAAAGTTTTGACTGTAAGGTTTTTCCCCTTTATTCAGTCAGTGGATACATTTTTTAATAACCTGGGAGAGGGAAGGCTATTTGAGGTGTGATTAACTGCAGTAACTGCCTTTCCTGCAATAGAGCCGGCACTGTCCAGCTGGCCATGGTACCATTGTGTGGGCATGGAAAGTACAGTGGCAAGAACAGCGTGTGCTAGGTAGCTCTGCAAAATTAATAACATAAAATTTAATGCTGAGGAAGAGATGTTTCAGCAATTTTGCTTGCAGAAAAATTCTTTACCCAGAGGAAGGTCTGTTAGACATCTCTAGATGCAAAAATTAAAGCTCTCCATCCCYGCAGCAGTGTCAGGAGGGGTTTTGTTCCCAGGATCCCATTTTTGGGACTATTGTTCTCTGTTGTGGCAGCATCAGAGAGAGGGGTTGCAGGCTGTCTGGCTGCCTTGTGTCTTTCCYGTCCAGGAGCTAGGATAAATTTAGTGTCTGTAAAAATAAAATGAACACATCAGTTCAGAGCAGTGCTACTTGGCAGACGTGATTTGATAAAAACATTGTATAGCCAMCATCACTAAAAAGAGTTTTAGAATTTTTTTTTTTTAATAGAAAGTGGAAATTTCCACACTGACCTTCGCTATTKTGTCCAAGAAGCAGATGTGGGATCTATATGTTGTCAACACACAGCATCCAGGGCTCAGCTTGTAACCCTGTAACCCACAAAAATGTCTGGTTTGTTGTAYGACTGCTGAACTTCCCTGAAGGTTGCTTGCCTGCAAAAGCAGAAGTATGAAGCAGATAGGATTGTCAGCAATTTCCCCACCCCTATGTTTTCACCAGGTCAAGACACCATCTTGCCGAAATATAGTTTTTCACGCAGTAGAAATTTTACTAAACTCTGTCAAATTTCAAAACCTACAGGACTATTGTAAATGTCTGCATTAAGTGACAAATAAAATCATAAGGGCAGGTGGCTTAGTATTCAATTAACTATTAAATGTTTTCTTCACTGGATTTGTAATTTCTTTTTCCATCTGATTATTTCTATTCAGCCTCCTCTTCTTCCAGAATTATGTGGTTCTTCTAATGCCTAGTTTGCATACAGAGGTCCTCACTATTTAGATTCTTGAATGTACCTTCTTTCTGCACACCATTCATCTGGGGGAGTGGTCTTAAGTTTGGATACTCTTTGATATATAGTGCAGCTCTGCAGATTTCCTTGGAGGAGGAAGCAGCTCAGCACATGCGAACACTTGGCATTTGAAGTTCCAAACTTGCCTTTGGAGCCATCAGTTTTGAGTATTCTTCACCAGCAGCAATATCATATGGGAATAACAGAAGTGGGAACTATATCCAATTATTTTCATCACAACATAGCAGGGTGACAGCTCCTAGACACTTGCAAAAGAATATATGGCTAAAGCACTGGGTAGAAATGCACAGCTACCTCATTGATTCACTTTGATGTCACACCATCAGAGTGCTTTTATTCCAAAACCAGGAGTTCACAAAGTGTTTCAAACTTTTCACTGAGACAATTAGAGTCAGGATTAAAGACTTTTGAAGAACAAAACTCTAGGAATAACCTTGTTTCAGAAAAAACTCAGAGCAGGCATTATGGAGCACCATTTTTAATAGGTGCTCATACAGTGACTGTAATCAGAGCTCTTAGAAAAATATGAAAGGGAATCTGTCCTGTGCAGGATCTTTTTCTTCTGAATTAGTAGATTTATCCCTTGCCTGTGTATCCKACCACGCATCCGTGCTTCTGCACAATAAGGAGCATGGAGCAGAGCTGAAGCTCTTTATCTATTTCTTTTGACTTGTCACCCTGCCAAAGGGACTCTGCAGATGAACAGTTGCTTCCTGTTTTGTTTTCTATCCTGAAATAGTCAACCCTCATTAATGATAAAATCTTTGAGCGTCCTGTGACCACTTGTTATATTAAGAGCAAGGTGAAAGTATCAAGTGCTTGTGAGGGAGTAGGTAATTTATAGAGTAGGACACACTAGGAAGAGTGCCACAGGAATAACACAGTTTGCAAGGCTGAGCATAATCTTTACAGAAGCTGTTAAGAGAGTGAGACAGTTCTGAAGCAGACCACACCAAAAAACTCAAACCACCTGCTTAATTCAGAGAAAGTTCTGTTTGAGATTCGAAGGTGACAATTCACACAGAATCCCTCGCTCGGGATACTGACTGTTAAGAACACATGTACTGAGCTTCTCCTCTTCTGAAAATTTGCTGACTGAGTTTCCTGTCATCTGAGGTAAGAGATCTGAGATTTAAAAGGATGAGATTCTAAAGAACATAAATAACATCAAGATGCTGTTCTTACCATCCTTAGTCAGCTCTTCTACTTCACTTACATCGTAGAAATTTGACTATAAAGTCAAAAACTTCTCTCTTCAYCTTCAGGGGGCTTTAAGGAATACACATTATATACCTTATACATTTGTAATGCATCTGTGTATGAGACATCCATCACCCAACAAAAGTTTTTATCCAGCACCAGCCCACTTTTCACCCAGCTTTGTTTGACTCCTGCAAAGAATGCATTGCTTAGTGCAACTGGAAAACTAACCACAGTGTAAAACCATGACATATTTATACCCTTATACTTGAGAATAACTATAATCTTATCCCAATATTAAAAGAATCAGGGAGCTAGAGAGATAGAACATTGCAGGTTTTTGCCTGCTCCAGTACACCCACATACAAAGATAAATTACAGTGCTTCATGATAAAACCACAGTTTACACCTTGGTATTTACTCAACTGAATCAAACAAAAAATATGCTGATGCTGACACGTGTGTATRATGCTGAACGGTTCAGCACTATATTGCTCTGAGCAAGAAGTGGTTAAATCTTGCCATCAAAAAGTAACAAAGCAAAAATAAATGCCATTCATCCRAAGCTCAGAGTACATTAGCCAGTTATTGGGCTAAAGAGGTCTATACATCATTGAGGAATTTCTGTCCTTCATTCAACTTGGAGGAACAGGAATATTCTCACTCTCTTCCTTTGCTTTTCCTTCATCTACTGTAAATGAAATGTAAGTGGAAGGGCATTCTTTTCTGTTGAGACTTCTTCAAACAGGCCATGACGAGGCCGTCTTGATGCTTAAGGGCTCATAAAACACCACGTCTGATTTCCAGCTTTTCACTCTAACTGCAAYAGAAGATGCAGAATGGCAGCTGTTGCCAAAGTTGGACGAGTTGTTTACATTTGACAACTAATCTGTCAAATAAAGATTTTTCAAGTGTTTTCATCATTTTTCAGCAAAAATTTATGAAGCAGGAGCCTCCATTAGCATGCAACAGCTGACATCCACATACAGTTAAAGTATCAGAAGCTGTAAACACATTTTGCTTCTCAAAAGTGCACATTGAGAAAGGTTTTATGAAGACTGAGCAGATAAGAATCCAGATAAGAATCCCATGTAGATTTAGGAATACAGGCTAGAGTCTGCTCACACTCAATGTGAGCACACAATCCTTTAATATGCACAGCAAAACTTGTGAAGTGTGGTGTAGATACTGAGATTACCTACTGAGGTTATGGGATCAATAAAGTCCCTACAGTTCTTCACGATTTTTTTTAAGTTTCAGCAGGATTTTTTCTTTCTGCTTCTCCAAGTTAATAATTCTAGAAAAGATTCAAAGTCATTAGTAGGGTCTTCAGGACCCACATTTCAACAGCTGATCCAAAAGTACTCAATAGGGGAAACAACAGATGCTAACCAGGCAAGGCTAACCAGGCTAACCAGCCACTAATGAATAAAGTGGCCTGTAAGTGACCTCTGGTGGACAAGAAGAGTGTTAAATTTCTTTGTATTTCTCAAGAGAGGAGTTTATCCATTTAACCAGCTTACATCCATTAGGCTGCATGTTATCTAACATTATACAATAACCAAAACCATTTTCCACTTGAACAAAAAGAATTTAATGCAAAAAAAAAAATCCAGAAACTAACACAGGAATGGTAAAATTTTGAATCATAATCTTTAAAAACATCTGTAACAAGGGGGATTCTTTATTGCTGTGTATATGCCATTAACATTATACCACTAAGAAACTGAAGCTAAGGCAATCTTTCAGGTGATATAAAGCTCACAAGCAGTTCCAAAGGGAACAGAGTGGTCCTTTGAGGACATCRGTCATTCCAAAAAACTTTTCCCAGGTTGGGTGAGGTGGTGGAACTTGTTGCTTCTAGCACATGCAGTGGCTGATCACAGCCACTGTACTCAATCATAAGAGCTTATATAGCTATTTATTGCAGTGCAGAACATCCCCAAAGACCTTATCCTATTCCCAACTAAATATTTTTAATAAGTATTGTAAGCTTGGGAATTCATTTTGATCTCATGGCTTGAAGAGGCTCCCAACTCTCGGTTTTGGGGCCTTTGTTTGCAGAGTGCATGTATAGTCTGATGGACCATAAAGTTTGTGCAGATCCCTGTAGGACTGCAAACTCCCCTTCGGTAACTGGACTTGTTTTCCCTTCCTACTGTTTCCCAATTTCCACATGGATCTAAAACTCCGATAGCTTCTCACATGGGCATAGCAATAGACATGGAAAATGGTTTGCTGTACAGAAATAACACACTGAAATTGTTCCCAAGGAAAACCAGCATGTCTTGGCAACAGTTGTCCTGGCAACTAAGTCTCCTGGCAGAGGATGATGGCCACCGATCTGTGGAAACCAATCTGTGAGTCATTTTTTCTGAGACCCAAGGGGCTCAGGAACAGAATGGGAAAGCCCCCACCATTTGGCTTCCCCTCATCCCTTGCATTGACAGGGAACTCTCACCAGCCAAAGAGGTTATTGGAATGGTTATGGAATTCTGCCTCTTCAACACAGATCCAGGACATGATAATTGCAAGACATACTAATTACAAGGCATATTAATAGGCAGCATCTTTTCAAACACCATTGTTTTTTCTTTTTTTTTTTTTTTAGCTAGTCATGTTAGGAACTGTCTTAACTCTCCACCAGGAAGGAAAACTGCACTGGAAAAATCACAGCAGAATGTAAGTCAGCACAGCCATAACAGTACTAAACAGAGCACAGATAAAAATGGCAAAGCACATTTTTGTCTAAGTAGCTTTTCAGGAGACTGTGAAAGCTTTGAAGGTCTGCATAGCTTCTGATTTCATATCTTATGTGGAGTGTGGCACAGGTGCTCATCAGGGCTAGCACTTCTCCAGAAAGACTTTACTGCACTTGTAACCGCACAGCCCAGACCTGGGGCTAAATCAGGCCTTTGGTGGTCCTTGGCCTCAGACAGTGTGCTCGTGTCCAGCAACCCCTGATTGCCTGCTATCACTTGATTGCTCTTTCTCCTAAAGTGGCCTCACTGCAAGCTACTCTCCCTTCAGGACAGAGCACATGCTCTGTTCTTTGCTGCTCCTGCTCTAAGGCATTTGCCCGGCACTCGTGGACTCAAATGGACAGAAACACAAAAGCAGAAATGCCTCCTTTCCAGCACCATTTGCACACACACACACCAGCTCTAAGAGCACAACATATGAAGTGCCACTTCTCAGCCAGGGCAGGCTGTTCCCTTTTCCCTTACACTCCCAACTCCAAAAAGGCCCAAGCACAGTTTGCTTCAACCCCTCTCAGAAAAGACTGAAGTCTCCCAGAGGGTGAGCCTTATTTGGGCACAGCCAGGGGCTCTCCTGCTGGGACAGGGGCTGCAGGAATGGCAAACCTTCACAGGGAGGATGAGCAGCCCTTTGGTGACAAAGCTGCTGGTTCCCAGGAAATCCCATCGCCCAGGAAAAGCAACGAAACAGAAAACAGCCATTTCATTTTCATGGGCTTGTTATCCCTGAGCTGTCCCTTTCAAAGCACACGTGTGACTGGAGTCTCAGAGTGGCTGAATGACCAGCAAGGGGGTGAGTGGTGAGCAGAAAGCTCACCACCATTAAGCTACCACCATTTGGAATGGATCAGTTAACAGAAATGAGAAGTACCTGAGTCCATCCCAGCTCAGAGGGGCCAGCATGAGGGTGACCAGGGCTGCACCAGGACATCCAGGGCCAGAAACAGCAGCACTTCCAGCAGTTGCTCGGAAACTGATCTGGAAGAAACATTTCTGTTTCAGAAAACATGACTTGGCAAAATTATTTCCTCTTGAAATATTTCTCAAGGTTTATTCTACTGCTTTAATCTGAATTATGCTAATCTATGCATACAAAGATTTTATTTAGCCATGAATATTTGGACACATACATTTTCATATAGGAGGAATGCAAAAGAGTTTATTAGATGATAGCACAACCATTGCATGAATTCAATATTTGCACAAGAAGCAGAGAAATATTTTTCATCAGTTTACACTTCTCTTTCCATTACCTGCACAGTAAACTCAAACACAATAAATGTTTCAGGATGCTATTAGGCAGGTGGACTCCCAGAGATTTTCAAGGAGATGGAAAACGGCACCTCAAGCAATGAATCATACACCTTGAAAGCTGCATAGTAAACACTTAGAGACATATAAAACCCTACTTCTAGCCTAAACGAGTAAACAACTTGAAAAAATGAGCTCAGACATAAAAATTATGAGCTGACTACAAATTATCTGCAAATACATTAAAGGCCTATATTTGTTCAAATACATTATTCATAAGAAATAATTTGAGTTGTAGTTGTATGCAATTTATGTTGCATAAACTTAAGCAAATACTTGTAACCAAAAGCTGATTTAAAGAATTAATGAGCAATCTCTAAATAAAATTCTATTACTAAATAAATTCCTCCCTGATTTGCAAAGCCATATGCTTCCTTTAGCATACACATTGCAATACTTCTATAAACAGCTGAGGCCTGGAATGCTATGCTGAACAGAGAGAGCTTAGGTCTGATCAAGCTCTTACTAACCAGGACTGGTGTGAGGTAAACAAAAGGAGAAACCATTGTTTTTGAAATGTTCTTAAAGTATGTAAGGTTCTACAGCAATGTAAGCCAACTGAATGCCAACAGTTACGCTTCTTCTCTAGAACCCATATTCGTGAATTTTAAGTAAACAAATAAAGAGGAATGTACATTTTCACCTCTACAAAACATGTCCATTGTCTGTTGCTGCAGTCCTTTGGGCACCAAATTTAGCAGAGAACATTTCAGGCTAAGAGGCACTGCAGTAGCATGTGGGGCACCTGCAGTTTGAATCGCTGTACCAGTGCTTGCTCTAGAAAAGCACGAAGGATGGCTTGACTTACGGTGACTGCACTGCACTAACTCTATACTCCTCTGTACTGACTCTGAACTAAACAAGGGCATTATGCTGAAGCAATATTGGTATTATTACTCTGTAAATTCTCATATTATATAGAAGCCTTAATAAACGAGATGTTTTTGAACTGTTGGAGATAATGGGGAATGTCTACAAATTAACACCTCCTTCAATTATTACCCTCCAAAATTATTACCCAAATAGATGAAAGAACTGTCTGGTTTCCACAAATAGCTGTCTTTTAAATCTGAATTTAATTAAAGTATATAGGCTGTTTGACCAACAGTTGAGACACTTCAAAAATTTCCTTTGAATTTTTAGACTGTGAATTAAGCATGTATCAGGGATAATGTTGAAGTAAACAAAAAAAAATGAACACCTAATATTTGCAAACAAATTAAATACTTACAATTAGTCAAGCAGAGTAGCTCCTACCACCTACTTTCCCCTTGTATCTACTGGTTCTCTTGTATTCACTTTGACCAAAAACATGACTTGTCCACATAACTTCCTATTCTGTTTTAATTTACCTATCCTCTTTATTTCAAAAACACTTTTTGGAGTAGTTTCACAGCTGAGTCATGGGGCAGAGGCTGCTTTGCAGATTGACCTCCCTTAGAGAAATGCTCGAAGCCTCTGTTGCTTCCTCGCGAAGCATCCGTAGGCTGTTGCACAGTGGATGAACATTAATGCGGAACAAGCTATTTCTCCCCAGTGCCTCCCCTGGATCTGACCCTTTTGAATACAAGGACAACACAGACAAAGTTTTGCCTTTTGTAAATGTCATGCACAATTTCCTCATATTACGGACTAAACCAAAATGGACTCTCTTTTTAAAATTCGTTTGGTTTTAACCCCCTACCCCATAGTTTGGCTAATTTATGGAACCAACCAAACAGCCAGGTGTTGTCATTAACCTTGATAGCATTGCTACTCATTAGACATCAAAGCTGTTCTAAGTTAACACGAAATGTGTTTTGGTATTTGAAAAGTATTAGGGAATGAATCCTAACTGCTCTTAAAAGGTAGCTGCCAAAAATATGGAAGTCATGAAGATTTTCCAGACCCAGGATTTTGAAACACCAGATCCTTCCAAAGAGAGTGAGCCAAAGATATCCTGATATGATGACAGAAATGCAAAAATGGGTTTTTTAATGTGTTCTGACAGCACTCCTTGGGTCTCCAATATCTCTCAGTCACATCCCATGTGACAGGAGCTTTGCAGCTGCAGTGCACTAAGTCACTTCTCTCGGACAGTCTGAATAATTTTTAATTACCACTGGTTTAAATACAATGTACAACACAAACTGAAGTTTATTACAGAACACGATCTTCTGGCACAGACAGCTTCTGCTAGGAATTGCTCCAGTAGGTGGGCATATTTATGTTTCTGGAGTGCCTTTTTGCTACAACTGACACACAGTTCTCATCTTTTTGAAAAGTTTGGTGCCCCAAAGTTTTCAATGACCTCAATGAGAGCTGTGAGTTTTCAGAATTTTTGAAAGCCTACCACATTTTTTAAATGAAACCTAATTTTAATATGTTAGTTTAAATAGACAGAATTCTGAAAAATTCAGAATAAATCATAAATCTCCAACAGCTTTCATACATATAAGAGAAGAACTAAGAAACAGTCATCATTTTCACACAACYTTTTCTAAGCTTATTTTAGATAACCATAGGCTACATCACAGCTCTTCAGAAATATGGCAATTGCCTAGCAAATGGCAGCTAACTAAGGTCATAGGAGGATTTACTGTCACTAATATCACCTCACAGTAAGAAGGAATGTTCATTTCCTTCCAGTGAGTCACTACCAAATACAGTTTCTGTTTGTCTAAAAGTGATAAGAAGAGCAGCACACAAGAAAGTTAATTTTCACTGCTGACAAAGTAAATGGAGAAAGTCATGCAGCTGACAAACTTCAATGTGAAATCCAAGCAGGAATGCTAAAGTAGTGAATTTGTTACTGAGATGCCATACAGCCATAATGGGGATATCATTTATGCAACATAATAAAAAATGTTACATATGATATATTGACAACATAGAAAGCAAAGTGCACATTTATACCAAGTGACAAATAACCCAGGGACAGGTGGATTAGAGTCAGAAATTACTAACAGGATCCATTTTTTCGCTTACACCTTTGTCCACTGTTCTCTCTTTACCACTCTATCTGTTTCTATTGATCTCAGTTTGAGTATTAGGATTTTATGACCTACATGCTTAAGCATTTCTCCTGCCTGTACATCATTCAGTTCAGGTGATGGTTATGCTGAGCTGCTATTTATTCTATAGCACTGCTTTCTCCTGGCTTCCTTAGAGAAGCAAGTGGCCCAGCAGCTTGGCAACAGAGTGCTTTTGGTGTCTCAAGTCACCTTCAAAATTATCAGTTTTTAATAATTTTCCACTAGCACTCCTGCCTTTTGGGAAGAGGAGGATGAGGAGGACCCAGAAATAAAATACATCTAAATTACTTTCAGCACAGCAGAGCGGAGTGGCAGCTTCTGGGAGCCTGCTGAGCAAGGCCACTGTACTTCCCTAAGGCACCCACGTGAAAGCACTCCATACAAACGCATGGCTAATTTGCCAATTTACTTTGATGTCAGTGCAGCCAAGTCCTGCTATTCCAAATGAAAAGTTTAAATGGGTTTCCAGCTCTGTAGTTCTCTGAAAGATCTAGGGAGTTCAGGATCAAATGGGTCCTGGAACATGATGCCCCATGAGATGCTTTGCATCAGCACTGGTGTTACTAAGATCGTGAAGAATTACTTCTGTCAGAGCTCTGGGAAAGCTGCAGTAACTCAGGGTAATGTTATTTTTTTCTTGGAGGAATATTGCCTTTCTTGTACACCCTAATTTGCTGTTGTTTATGCCTGGTCACCACCAGGCATGCAACAGTTTGACTGTATCCCTCAGCTGAGGGCAAAACAAAAGCTGTCCAAATCACTTGCACACCCAAGCTCAATTTGATTCACCTTTTGAAAGGTATCAGCACGAGGGAAGTGTCAAACAGAAGCTGCTCTACCTATGCTACACTCTGCTATCTAAACACGGACCTTATCTCAACCTGGATAGAGGAAGTGGACTTTTCTTCCTTACTTTTATAACATATTTGTTTACCTTACAAGGCTTCTGTCTTTTCCTTGTATGGGCCTTTTGCTTCCTTTAAGAAAAGGTTGAACCTTGCCACCCAGCTCTTCTAATGTCTTTGACTGCTCTCCTTTTTGTTCCACACAGCCCATGTTTTCTAGGAAGGTCCTCAACACTTCATGACTCAATGAGTTGAGTCAGAGAAGCTGAAGAGAAACAGTGCAAATGAAGAAAATGATTGGTGTCACAACTTCGTGAACATTTGCAGCTTCCTCTCAAAACCACTAGACACAGACCAACTTCTACAAGGAAACTCTAGTCTTTTACTACAAATGCAAAGTATAATATTTGATCCTTAAGGATTTTAACTGGAGTTCCAAAACTGAATATATTCAAGAAGTTCAGACATTTGCATTTAGATCCTTCTTGAATAAATTCCTATCATTGCTGAGTAATGGCCCTTTAAGCCTTCCTTTCGGCCTTAATAAAATTATTTAAGTACAAACGAGGCATTGCTTTCTGTGCAGTTTGCCCAGGCAGATTTTTTTAAAGTTACCTGGTGGGAGGAGGTACAGTAGTGAAAACATTTCAGTGCTATGCAGTCAATTTCTTCTTTCATCAAAGGATAATCTACACAGAAGTCAATTTTCCACATGCACTAAACAACTGCACTGACCTAGATATACCAGAAATATATAAATTATCACTTCAGAAGGAAATTCACTCTCTCTTCTGAAACAAAATCAACCCCTAATGCTGCATTTATTAGGAGTTGTTTCTGTGGTAAATAGCAGCTGCTATGTGTCACTGTTTGGAATCACAGATTTTACTACCTTACCTAATTTCAGAATATATTGAGTTTATTGGAAAATATGAAGCGATGATATTCTATTTATAGCTGTGTCATGATGATGAAGCAGCATTACGGTAAGGTATAATTATGGTGAGTTAATACTGGCATTATTAGAAGCATGTCTTGACTTTAGTCTCTATTACTAGCTAAGCTTGGAGGCTCCCCTGGCTGGAAAATAGCTGCTGTTTTATCTTGGCCTGCCTATCTTTCTTTAGTATCTTCTTCTCCATCTCTGCTGGTCCCAGGAATTCTGCAAAGTGCAAACATTTATTTCTTTTCTCCTTATATTTGCATAGAATGACATTAGATATTTTTGCCAGTGATATTTCTAAAGAGGAAAATGGGGAAAGCAAGACAAATAAAAAATCTTACTCAAATACTTGTCTTGAGAGGATAATGGCAGGATTAAGAATTGGGTGCAAGTATGGCATATTTGAGAGACATTTCTTCCATTCTCCCCAGGCTGCTTACAAGGAAACCACAAGTACTAATGCAAAGCCATAGATAAACTGAGGTAAAATACACATACAAAAGACTTTTGGTAAGGGCTAATGCAGTGACTGATTTGCAAGGCAGAAGGGCAAATTTGTCCTCTCTTCCGCCACTGAAGCTACAATGGTGATGCACGAGGCTATTTGTGACCACGTATTGTGACTCCCTCATCTTTCCCGTGGTCCTCCTTGGCTGCCTGCCAGCATGGATGAATTGATGTGCCACCATCAGTGTCAAAAAGCTGAGGAAGGGGTGGAAAGTCTTGCTTGCTWGAATCAGAAAGCTTTGAATTTTTCTGCCTAGCTAGCTTCAGTGGAGATGCAAAGCATACAGCCTCCAGGTTTGCTTCAAAGGCACTATTCCTCCAGCCTTCCTTCAGGCAGAGAGATGGATTATGTGACTCTTCACAACCCTTAGCACCCTTCTCTTCCACACTTTTTTTTTTCAGTGGTTTAATGCCTTAATAGTATTTTCTTGCAAGCAGCTTCATTTCATGGGTACTCAATCTCTTATGACACATGCATTGGCATTAGAGCTTTATTTTTTACTCAACTTGGTAGTGGGAAATTTTCAGACCTTCTCTGAAGTTAAATTTCTTTCTTCTAGCCCTCTAGAAACATCAGATTTCTGCAGAACTTCACAGGAGTCAGAACAATGTTTTCAATGGGTCCAGACAGATTTAGATTTTTCTGATTATCTTCTTTTAGTTTTAAAATAAGCATTTTTAATTGCCCTAATCATGAGCAGAAATTCTTTAACTGTAGGCCATTTTGAGCCTGCTTGGTAAGGATGTTGGCTGAGCATTCCCAGATAGCTAATGAATCACTCATTGGTAGCTACAATTTATATTGAAAAAAGTTCTTAAGTCTCTAGAATTTCCCTTATTTTGGCCTTTCATTTCCTACTTGCTTATATTATAGGAAGAAAAAAAAGAACTGACATGTTTATAGATGCTTCCTGCTTTAGTGTAAAATATTGAACTGGGCAATATATTATGCAGCACTATGTTTTCCTCAGAAAAAAGTGCAAAGAATTCATGAAAAACCCGCTGAAACAACACTAGTAACAGTTTTAATTCACTACCAGACCAGAGTACATTTAAATGCAGTAATCTAGAACTGAAAGAACCATAAAACAATAATTACCCGTGGAATATTCCACTCATATTTTGCACGGTGTTTGCCTGTTCATCTGGTCTTTCACCACAGAACCACATGAAATCAGAAGATTTTATAAACCTTCAGATCAGCGATGCTCGCAAACTTTCTGTCTATACTCGGCAGGGTGAAGAGGACTGTACTAAACATAATTTTAATTAAGAATTGTTGAACATGGTTACCAGTGAGACAAATTGTAAGAAAGCCACTTGACCGTACCTGGATCACTTTTTATTTCTATTTCCTTTCTATTTCTGCTGTCTTTGGCTTTCCATTCCGAGCAGGGCCACAGCCTGGCGTGGGTTTGCAGTGCTGGAGCTGTCACTTGTTCCTGGGAGTGAAGAGCTCAGCATAGGATGCAGCAGCATTGCTCAGTCTGGCCTGCAAGAGTTAATGACCAAATTATTGTAAGAGCTGATGGCTCTCTTTAGCTGCTCATGCTCCATACGGTAACTATATTAAATCAAGGTGGGTTGATCGCCACTTTTTATTCTGAATGGCTGCTTTTTAGTATGTAAAATGAGTGCTCCTGGGCAGTTCTTAAATAACTCCTTTAAGAAAGATGCTCTTAAAGCAAATGTAAAACTCGACTAAATTATGTGAATCCAAAATGGTAAACCAAGGCTCCATCACATGACACTGAGAGCCTTGGCATGAAAATAGTCCCAGGTGCATTGCCCCTTGCTCAGAGTTAAGGGTCTGTGATGTCCCCTGAAAATAAGAGAACTCAGAGATGAGGCAGATGTCTAACATGCTTGGAAGCCTTTATTCAATGACTATAAGGTGATGAGCTTTTGGTGATGGCTTTAAGTGATAATTATGGTGGTATTTGTGCTAAGCCATTAAAGTTCTTGTTGAAAACAAAATTCAGCCCTTATAACCCTGTCTCAATAGCCCTTTTTGCTGTTTTACTCATTAGCTATAGGTAATGCCCAATTGCACCTGAGCTCACAGTTGCTCTGGATTCACTGATTTTGTTCAAACAGAAGTGCACTGAAATCCAATTTCTAAGCATATGATTTTGTAATTAGCAGCCAAAAACCATACAGACTGGATCTCTCAAACATACATCCATCTTCCCGACTGTGAAAAGAGGTAGGTATGCACAGGTAAGATGCTTCACRTCAATGACTCCAACGTATGTCAAGACCACAATTTTAAATTCTCAATAATAAGATGATGTAGATTAACATATCCTCTCTAAATCAGGAGGCCAGAAATACGAATTACTTTAGACACACTTAATGGGTGCCACCTATCATGTTAAATTCAATATTATTACACTAGGGGTGTCATTGGAATTTCACCTATATAAATATAGGCTCTGAATTTAAAAAAAAGATCAGGTTTTTTGAATGCAGCTCCATTGAAAAAAGACAAAATGAAAACCAGAGGCAGAGTGCACTCAGTTATTTATGCTGCGATTTTTGTTGCTTTGCAGAAGTTTTAAGCGGAAGTAATTTTGGAGTTCAACCTCCCATTAGCCACTAAGCAATTAGTAGAATGATCTCAAATTCCTCCCCTATGTCACTTTATTCTAGGTATATTTAAATAATTAATCTAAACAAATAATCTATTCTTTTTTTTCATGGTAAATAAATACATTGTACAAACAAAGGAATAGCAGCTGATAACTAATTAACTGATACGTCTAATTACGGCATAATAGAGACCATTTGGTCTCTATATTATAATCAGGCATCCAGAGTATTTGATAATACCAGAAACAATGCTCGTGAAAGTTGAGCCCACACATATTCTACATCTAGGATGGATCAAAAGTATAATAAAAGCAAGAAAAATATTTCTGTGGAATGTAAGAACTCTGGCTCATGCCTTTGTCAGAGTCAATTTGCATGATGCTGAACTTAGCAGTAAATACAAAATCTGAAATACAAACAGAAAAGATTTTTCTTCTGCAATATATTCTCCTCAGTTTATGGTCTTCAGATCACATCTGGAATACTCAGTATTTTTTATCCACTCCCAGCTGTCATTTTATCACCTGTTATATAAAGCAGATATGTAATTATGGGCTTCTGTGGAAAACATTCAACAGACATGCCCCCACCTACAGCAGAGAAGTGAAAGAACTGATGATGTTTCTTTTCAGTTTCATCCACAATTTTTCCCTGTTCAAAATATTAGGTTTTATGATTTCATTAATTTATAGCCTAGTACTCAGAAACTATCACAGCTAAATAATCAAAATATTATTAGAGATTCATAAGGCTGCCTACCACAACCAGTCATTAGAGGACTTCAGCTGTGTCTTCTGACTATTTCCATGTAAGTCTGAATTGCAATGGTTTGGTCCTTGAGCCCTGATTAACAAAAGTAGGGCGTGCCAAGTTGCTAACTCAGTTTCAGTCATCATGTGGCCTAAGATAAAGGTTTTGAAAAATGACAGAGAACCTGATTTTCCTTAAGCCAAATTAAAAGGAATAAAATTTTTGGCACTATATGAAGCCAGAAGCACTCAGAGTACCTAAAAATCAGATGTTCTTATAGTGTTTATGAGAGGAGAATATTGACCCCAAGTCATTCCTATGACCTCAGGAGAGACAGTGCTTTACAGGTTGACCTCATATATCTAGTTACAGAGACTCTAAATACAATAACTGCCACCTTCTGAAATCTGGCTGAAATTACAAGCTTGAACTTATTTTTAACACATTTGTTAGAATTAGGTATAGATCAGATCTTAAACTCCTTCTATATCTTCCTTATATTACTCTCATATCCAATTTAGATTTAAAATTAGTATTTTCAGTGAAATATGGAGAGTTTCTAATTCTGCTTTAACATGTTCAAAGACACCTTGCAAGAGTAGGTTAGTGTTCTAAAACAAATGGCTCTGAATTTATCACCTATGTTTTGCTATGAAGTCACTGACATTAAAGAAACACTGAGGAGACTCTAAAGAAACTTCTTTTGGCATCCAAACAGCTGTAACACCACCATGACAAGGCTGAAGTCTAGTGCTTACCCGAGTTTTTTAGCAGGTTAGCAGACACTGAAACTTGGGCAGCCAGCTTCCCATCAGTCAGAAATGGTTCTCAAATAAAAGTCTGAAAAAAATTTCCAGATGCAAAGAATAATTTTTATGATGATGAGACCAGAAACATGCCAGCAATGTATTTTACTATTTAGGTATTCTTGAGAAAAATTTAAAACAGGTTTATAGCACCACATAATATAAAATAGAAATCCTTTGGATCAACTTAAAAAGTTAGAGCCATGAATAACATAAAATAAGTAATCAAACATCCAAATATATCTTTTCTGCTTTAAAGCCACCCATCATGTGTCTTCAGGACACAAACACTGGGCTCCTATTTTGAAAGCCTGAGCTGGATTAGGGCTGGCAGTTATCCTTGAGGGATTGCACCAGGACGGGAGGATGTCAAACTGGTGGTAACAGTGTCTTTCACCTGCTCCTTGCAGTCAGGGTATCTTGGTGCTACATGAGGCACATACATGTTTCAGAACACCTAAGGGCTAGCTAAACTTCCACACTAGGAATTATTTGCAGACATCCACACAAAAAGAATTTTCAGTACTCATACAGATGCTTTCATTCTTTGGTCTTTCAGACAGGTCCTGTTAAATTTTAAATGTTCGAACACTTCCTCATATTTGAACACTGTCACTTCGTGTCTGTACAAAGAGTCGTTTTGTTGAATTTGTCATCTAAATAATTTATAATTTGTAGTAAAATGGGTGCATATTTTTAACACTGGAACATCCTACTCCTGTCCTGTCATTTCCATGGTACAGAGCTATTTGTACAACCACAATCTTTAGGTAGGCAGTTATTTTTAAGAAAATGAATTGCTGTATTTGTAGCCTCATGCACATGCTTTAAAACCATGATTTTTGCAATACTTATGCTTGGCAGTCACAACTGCATACCTATCCTGTGAATAATTTTGCACCAGCTCTAACAGCCATTTACGTCTTGAGTTTTCTGTTTTAATACCAAAAACACAGGAAAGGAGAAGAATTAATCCAATGCTAGGGTTCAAAACAAGGTATGAGCACATACTGCAATGGCTGCATAAAAAGAGCTCCATGGGTAATGTCTAAAATGCAAATGTTTTAAGAAACAAAAGTTTGGCAAATTATGTACTGCCTCATCTTTAAAAAATTTAATTAAGAGAGAGATAAAAGACAATTTTGAAATTGTGTATTAAAAGATCCTCAAAATAACCCCTTCCCTCAGAATCAGGCTTTTCATACATATACATATATGTGTACATGTACACTGTGGAAGTACATGTACACTATGGGTTAATTAACAGGAGCTTTGGTGTCTCAGCTGTGCCAATTTACAGTAAGCAGGAATGGCACGTACCATACTTGAAGTTATGGCCACAAGAGAGACCAAAAATAATGGGAAGTTTAGTGTTGACACAGGAAGGAAGGCAGGAAAAAGCACGCTGCATTGCCTGCTGCTTCATCTGCTGCAGGTTGTTCTCTATGTCACCTGGCTTTTCAGCAAGGAAGAGCAATTATTTACAAAGGTCACAGAATCTCCTACAAACTGCCCTCAGTACAATGTACTTCAATTGGTGTGGGTTTGCTACTCTCATTTAAATTAGTTCTTTTGTAAGTACCCTCTCTCTGCATAAAAAATGGACTACACTGGGATTGAGTAGGGTGATCCCCATCCTGTTCCCTCACCTTCCCTTCACACTCTGTTCTAAAGATGCACAAAGATTAAAAAAAGAAAAATTATGTATATGTATGTATATTAATATATGTAAATGCATATAGATATTAAAGGAAGTTGCTAGAAGGCTTATGCTTTGACAGAATCTCATTACCCTGGGATACCACAAGGGCTGACCCTCAAGAATAGACTTTAACACCGTTCTTGTCAAATGTATCCCACGGGAAATGTTTCTATACTTTTCAGCCTCTGACAGCCTTTAAGAAATCTTAATTCTATCACTTTCCAAATAACAAACCAGGCTACAACCTGACCTTATTAAGAGCAGTAATCAGGAAGTTAGGAAGTTGAGTTTATGTTAACAGGAATTCTTTCAGGAAATATGTTTCAGAAGAAACACAGGAGGACAAACACTAGCATCAAGAGTTAATCTTGGCAGTCCAGCACCTTTTCCTAAACTTTAAGAGAAAGACCATCAAATCTCTATTTCCAGTTACCAATAGATTTCAAACAGAGATTACAGGATTGTTGCCACCTGTTCCATAGAAAGGAATTACTTTACAATTCTTTATTTTCCTTTACAGTGCAGATTGACAAAAGCAAAAAGATCACATAGGGCAACTAACATAGTGTTTTTTCTTCCAGGCAGAGAATGAGAAGGAAAGAAAGAGAGAGATATTTGTGGAGGACAGTTTATATGACTGAAATAGCTCAGCAGTGTTGGCTCTCTAAGCCATATTGAGGCCAAGACCTTTTGGGCAGGACCCATATTCCTTAGGTCACTGACCAGCTTTACCTGCCACAGCTTATAAACTCTCTCTTGATCCCCTTCTATCCAATCAAGGCCTCAGACTCAGTAAAACCCTTTCCATCAAACCCTTTCCGCAGTTTCTTTTCCCTCCCTTGCATTTGCCCAAAATTCCCCCTTATGCTATACAGCCTGTACAGAGTTGGTACATTACAGTATTTTTTCAGTCTTTTTTAACTAATGCATGTGATATTGCTGACTTTAATCAAAATTACCTGTGCTGCTCTGTTACTCAATAAGGTCATGCTTCCTACAGGCATTCTGGTAGTCAGCAAAACATTTGTTAGGATCCAGTCCTCAGGGTTTCACTCACAGGACAGACACTAGTTCGCTCAGTACTCCTATATGAATGAATCCTTTTAGCTAAAAAAAAAAAAAAGGACAGAATTCATATTTTGAGCTTAAAACGTCATTTATTTTTTTTCAAATGGTTGCAAGTTAAGGAAAGTCCTAGTGGACGTAGATGGACCATTAACTACAAAAAGTCATCACCAGGGTTCCATTTCAAGCCAAAACTGAAAGATCAAGTGGATAAAGTAATCCCCCAGGTGAAACACTTCAGTACAAATGAGGAGAAGCAGGGTATTCTGCTGCTCAAACATCTGATGACTGCAACTTCCATCTGGGCCTTGCTGAATTCTGGCAGCAGGCTGGATTGCTTAGTCTATTATTGCTCAGCCAGCAGGATGACTTTGTTGCGGCAGGAGATGTGGGACAGCTTTCTCTAATAAAGGCAGCTATCAGAGCAAATTGGTAACTGAAGAAACAGGACTCGAATGAGCTTATGACCTGCTTGTCTATAGGCAGAAAAGGCATCAAATAGGGGTTGGAGCAATTTGTGCTGCAGGATATTTAGATTTTGATTCATCACATATCACTGCCTCTTCAATCAATTGTGGTTTCTTACCCTGATGTACTGGGAAAATGAAGCCTTCTCTGTTTAATAATATGGAAACTATTTCTATTGTCATATAAAAATAGTAGAGATGAATTAAACATTACACCTTAAATGAAGTGTACTCCAGACAAAGCATAATATATGATATGATATTCATGCTTACCTGATATTTCATGAATCAGCAACTGTAAATCCTTCTTTGAAAATATTTGCTGGTACTTTGTTTCTTTGAGTGAAATACGCTTTTAGATGTAATTTAATGGTTGAAGATTGTACATGTCTCTTCAGTATAAGCAAGCCAGAATTTCATTATTTTACTATGTCCTTTAATTATAGGATTAATCTTCAAAGCATTGTGGAGTACATTTGCAAAGTCACAGAGAGAATAAAAGGCTTATAGAGGATAAAAACCATACAGAGCATAATAGGTACCAATGGTATAAGTGAGTGGTGATAATGAAAAGACACACAGATGCTACAGCTCTATTTATACACCAAGATTACAAGGCATATGAATGGAGGAACCTTGATTCTTTTGTCCCTTTACACTTGCAAAACACACTGTGGCAGCTGTCTATACAAGGCTACTCTAATATTTTACAATCAGCTCTTTCCTAAAACTGCATGCCATGTATCAGCTGTGGCCATCCTCAGGAGGGGAGCTGTGATATAGTACAAGCCTTCTCGAGTCCAGTTCTTTTTTCAGTAGAATCAGAAGGCAGAACTGCTTTACTGTAGTGCACCCCACAATGTTGTTAGACTGCTAAATTAAAATCCCATCCTTTTCATTCACTTTTCAATGAGCTGTCCCAGAGGACATTTGGTCACCCTGACCCCTCTGACTCCTCCAGTGGAAGAAAGAACATACTACAAACTAATGTCAAAAATAGTTCAAAATGGTTTGGGCTTTAGTACAAAACTGTGTGGTGCCGGAATATTTGTTAAAGTACCTGTTGCCATTTTGCATAAAAAATAATATAGTTAAAATCTACTGAATTTGTAGTTGACAGACTAAAAAAAGAAACGAGTCACTACTGAACTCCCTAAATTTGGTGTCATGAATAAATGATCTCCCTTTAAAGGAAATAAGACAGCTATCTCTTTATCAGAAAGGCTCTTCCTTTGTCTGTCATACTGCAGGTGTTTGACTTTTACACCTGTGATTACATTATGTGGGATTCTTTTTCATGGTATGTTTTCTTCTTAAAAAAGCATAACAATCAATCTCTTGACATGAAACCTAATCTAATGATATCGGGGATGCTGAACATAACTTGTTTGATGATATTAGTTAATTTATCTCTGATGGAATTAATATCTGTGCAAACAATTAGCATAAAATACATGCAATACTTATCTAAAATAAATGGCTCTTTGGCCACATGTCTAGCTATGTACCTCATGCAGGATATACTCCTAGACACTAAAATTACCTTTATGTACACAAAGCAGTTCATTATTTTCCCTCTTAGGCAAAAAATGGTGACTTATGCCCAGAAGCTCATGGTATTATTTTAAAAAATAAAACTGAACGCAAAACAAAAAAACCTCTTTGGTTCATTTTCTGTTAACTCTCACACTTCTCTGAAGTTCAGTTGTCATAGTTGCATCCTTCATAACACAGCAGAAACCTTGGGGCGAAAAAAAATCAGTGTAGGAGGGTGAATAGATTCAAATAAATTGGTCAAACATCAGGGGGAAGTCGGAGAGGCAGCCAGGGGAGGCAGGAGAGAATACCTGGTGTTTAAAGCAGTGCTGCCTGCTCACTTCATCTTAACACCAATGCAATATGTGGCACCAGCATCCTCGGTCCTCCCCGAGCACAGCAGAAGGCTCCTGGCTGGAGGCTTTCTCTTCATGGCTCTGCTTCAGTCTCCAAGTGCCCCAAGGAAGACCAGTGACCACCCAGCAGTAACGACAGCAAGAGCTGTTTGGTGCTACAGAGAGAAACAAAAATGTGCCTGATGTATCCCCACATCGATGTTCCAGCTGCTTAAATGTAAGGAGACACAAATGGATCAGAATGACATTTGTTGAAAACTGAAACAAACCAACCAACCTGCTGGGTAGGAAAACTAATTAATGAAAAGAATTATTTTTATTAATTCGGTGAAACCCAAATGCAACAGATGTGCTCTGCTACAACATTATTGTTATGCAGAATTTTCTGGCTGAAAAAACAATTATGTCCACTAAAAGGCAGCCAGTGTCTGCACTGAGTAACATGTTGGAGACTGACGTGTCCGTAGAGACCTCTCATGTACTTTTCAGGTTCTATGTCAAGTCCTACGGGGAGACATGCAAGCCAGCAGAAGCCAAAAAGGTCAAATTACTCACCCTCCTTATAGTAATTCCCTTAATCATTTCTTAATAACCCGTGTTTGTTTAAACACAAAAATAGCATGTTCAGTTTTTAACTGGTTCTTTGTTTTCTACATTCTCCTCCCAGTCTCAGTTTGGCATGAGATAGCTGTTTGGAAACTGTAGTCTCGAAAATCAAAGCATATAATTTTCCCTGGTTCCTGAGCATTTCTAAAGACACAAAGTTGTGAGGTTATAGTGAGTTTCTAGATCTGTCTTTCACCCCAAATTTTGGAGCAGAAAATAAAGTTGATGAAAATACTAGTTACCTCTCATCACAAATGCAGTCTTTACCTTAATATTCATTCTCTTTTTTTTTCATTATCAGACAAACTAAAAACCTAAACACGGGTTTCTATGATTATGAGGACCCAAACAAATAACTGCTTTAATTATATACTATGGGCCAATTTTTTAAATTCTAAGCACAGTTCAAGTAACACCAATCTAACTGAGAGCATCACATGGCCATAAAAGTAATATGAAACAAACTTTTACAATTTAGTTTCCACCTATATACATTACTTCCAATATTAGAAAACAAAATTTGTAACTCAAACTGTCTTCCTTAGATGCATCTAGATAGATTAAAGCAATTGCAGTTTAAATTATTATAATGCAATTATTATAGATTGTTACATATCACAAAAATAGAATTTTAATTGCATTTGGGATAGGTAGGGAAAGAAATGGTACTGCTGCTGAATTTTAGGCATTATTCTAGACATCTAGATAACAAAGACATCATTATTACTTAGTGCATTGTATTTAATAAAAGCAAGAAATTAAACAAAAAAACTCATATACTGATAACTCCTAAAACTGAAGGGAAGCACATTTGAATGCCTTGGCATCCAAAACTGCATGTACACTTCTACTAACAACCTCTATCAAAGGACTGGATGACTTCACTCTGGAGGAATATGCTTGCTTTGATCTGTTCTCGTAATCATCCTTGATTTTTCACCAAGAACACTCTGTGTAGTTTTCAAAAGAYAACTAAGGAATAAAAATATTCTGATAAAAACGACGGAGTAATAGTACAATATGACATTCATCCAAAATCACTTCATTTTCTTGCTCCTATAGACCATTACCTAAAATTCTACGGAAACTATTTCTCCTTTCATTTGTGTCCAGTACAATATGTGTGTACAGACACACATTCATGTGATGTAGACAGAAAACCAGTGGTGGTCAGAGTGAGAGAGGGTCTGATACAGCTCAGAAGGCATCTCTCGTCTGCTGACCTAGGATCAGCTCCATCAGTTTCATCAGAACTCCTGAACAGCTCTAGGAGACATGTAGAGCCTGGCAGTGGTTTTGTGGCTTCGTCTTTATCTAAGATAGTATTTTTCTATAAAATTTATCTTTATGGTGCTTCTGTATTTTCTAACTGGTATGCAGAGATGATCATAGGCAGAACAAATATCAAGATAGCATCTTGTATTTTGGAGCCAAGGATATTTAAAGTAACAGCTCCAGGTCACTGTGAAAAGAGAAGGAGACAATTAAATCCATAAAACAAATGTAATTTATTATATCAGTACTCTTTCATTTACAAGTAGTAAATAAAGTTCATATCAAAACTGGGTAAATGGTCAGATAAATATGGAAAACTTAAAATTTGTATATATATAGAATAACACCTAAACACCAGTTGCTGACAGTAACGCTAAAACACCTAAATTTTTGTGTGTGTGTATGTTTTTCTTGGACTTGCCTTTATTTTCCACTGTTTCTTCACATATACTCTCTTGGAGCATTGCCCATATTTTTCTGTAATTTCCCCACCTCTACCTTCCCATAGGCTTTTGCAGGATGCCGTCCTCTCCTGGAATGCATTTAATGTCTGGCCTTTAATATGAAACACAAAAATTATTTATCTGTCATTTTTCCCCCTTTAAATCAAATTATCTCATAGTTTCCCCTTGAGAACCAAAAGTACAGACAAGAATGCATACTAARTTAATGTGAATTTCTGATACGCTAGTTTATGAGGTGGTTTTGTTTTGTTTTTCCCAAGAGAGTCTAATTGCCCTTTGAATTCAAATGCATATTTAAATAATGTACAAAGTAACAACTTCTTTATCAGATTAAGGTTTCGACAACAAACTTCTCTACCACACTTATCAGAACGCTTTCAGAGTCACTGCGCTCTTTGTATGCTTCCACAATCCAGCACGGCGACGGTCTGAAATTGCTGCTGTATGGTGCTGGAAGGACAGATTAACACAGGTGTGATCAAACAGATCAATGCCGTCAGAAGACTTTGCAGACATCCTAAAGTACGAGTCCTCAGCGGCAGAAGATGGGGAGGGTAAGGGACGTACAGCTGATCTGCGGGGCTGAAGCTGAAGCACCCCCTGAACGTGACCGGGCACTAATTAAGCTCTTCAGAGCGTTTATTCAGCACGAGGGATAAGGGCCAATTCCCGCATTCAAGCYTCGCAAAGCACTGGTTTGATTTTTCCCTGTGCCTCCTGCTGCTGCCATGAGGCGGGAGCGGGGGAAAAGGGGCTGCGGGAGAGGCTGAGAGCAGCCGTGCCGCTGGCCGAGGCAGGAGGCGGCGCGGGCCGTGCCGGTGCGCGGAGCCCCGCGGAGCCGCTCCCGCGGGGGCGCGCGGCAGGCGGGGCCGCGGCCGCGAGGGGGAGCGGCAGCCCCGCGGTTCCGCAGCCCCCGGCCCCGCCACCGCCTCCCGGAGCAGGACACCGCCTCGGCCCCGCCACCGCCTCCCGGAGCAGGACACCGCCTCGGCCCCGCCACCGCCTCCCGGAGCAGGACACCGCCTCGGCCCCGCCACCGCCTCCCGGAGCAGGAGACCGCACGCTGCTGGGGCCCGCAGGTTGCTTTAGGGCACGCTGGGCGGGCGGCGCTGCCCTGCGAGAGCGCTGTCGCGGCAGCGATGCCCGGGCCATTCCCGGCTGGAAAAGCTGCTGCGCTGCAACAGCGCGAGAGGCCAGCGGTTCGCACCGGTCTGGGCCAGGAGCAGCGCGGCTGACAAGGGCTTAATTGTCTGTGTGCCACCTGCTTCCCAGCCATGGGTAGTGTAGTCATGTTATACACGATATCATCCCTGCTGGCAACTTAGATGCGGCCAGGTTTAGTAAGGGAGTCAGAAGGAATCGGGATTTCTCCCTTGGCTTGCCAGTACTTTGATTTCTCAGCTCCAAATCAACCAGTGCTTTCTAACCTCAACAGTACAGACTCAACCCATGAAACACCCACACTGCCGTCCTGCCCTCACCGGTGCTTCCTCAAACGCAGTGATGCTGCGGCGGCAAAGGCATTTATTCCAGATGCACTCGTGGCAGGTCTGTGTCAGAGTTAAAGCACATTGCCGGAGACAGGGCAAAGCTTTTCTTCTCTCGTACTAGAGCACAGAGCAGCCTCCAGCACCACTGTTTTGATGAAATGCACTGCTGGTACGTTTCAAACAGATTTTCACACGGAACATTATGGTCTCTGAAGGACTATTTTACATCTGAATCGCTAATCTGAACCTGGCACACATTCTGTCATCCCCATTTCTTTTTGGGAACCAAATTTCTCTAGGTTCCACACAAGCCTATTGCTCCTGTGCACTGTAAATTATCAACTCAAGCAGTGCAGAGTCATGAAACTGTAACTAAAGATGATGTTCCTTATGGTAACAGAGTAAGTGCGAGGGCATCAGATGACTCACACCCTTTTCTTCTCTTATGCTGTCTTTGTCATATTTAGTTGAAAATTAATTAGAAGACAGGAATTAAAATCTTTCTAAGCAATGCTTCTGTATGAATTTTAATCATTATGCAGCACAGAGCTCCAAACGGTGCCTGACATACAGCTGAACAAGGGTTATGTTGTTACATTTAAGTCCTAATCCCTTTTCTGCTTAAGTACAGACAGATGTGTTTAATCTATTTAAATTTGCCTTAATTGTCTGAGTCCATAGAAAGCTGACTGTACTTTCTGCTTTATTTTGGGCAATTCCGAGAAATTAATASGCACTAAGCTGTTTCCCTAGATAATGAAGACTTCTGTTAGCAGTTACAGTGACTAAGCAGATACAAAATACATTCCCTGGTGATGTAAAGACACCCCATGGTGTTTGCCACTGCCTGCTTTTACCTTGATATCCAAAGACGGATGAGGCTCCGTCATGGTCTGAAGTTGCAAGCAGCCGTCTCACTCCTCTGCTCTATGCCACTTATTCCCACYGATGTCAATCCCTTCTGAAGTATGGAATCAATGTCAAGTTGCCTGTGCCTGATTATCAGTCCTGACACCACGTGAGGAAAACTGGTCGCCTTTCCTCACATAGTTGCACAGAATAAAGTAATGACATTGTCACGTGTCACCTGGACACTTCCCCCTGCCCATGCAACACTCTGCTCAGCAAAAGATCTCTGCACTTTGTTAAAAACATATTTAATGAAAATAAATCAAAGAAAATGCAAAGTTACCTATAAGACAGCCAGATGGGCAGCCTACTTAATGTTTGTGTTCGATCCTGCATGTGAAAGAGTTTTTATTTACGTCCTCTTGCATTTTCTTTAMACCAGAACTTTAACAATTAATTTTTGGCCCTATTGCATATTACAAATAATTCCCAAGATAATTCTTTTTCCATCAAAGCATTAGTTTTTCACTCTGACTATACTCAGCTTAAAATTTAAACACCAAAGTCAGATACTGTGTCCGTTACCTAATTAAGTGTGGAATATTTTAAATGGACACTAATGGAATAAGATCCTTAACTGCTTTTTCTAAATCCTCTGGGAGTCAAAGTCTTTATCACAAATACATAAAGGCTAACAAAAAACTCTCAGTGTTCAAGACAAGCCACTGTGAACTGAAGTATCACTTCTGCCATATTTGCAAAAATGTTCCTATATTTACATTTTTTACTGAAGCAATATTGCTCTGGAACTGCAGTCAGTTTTGGATGTTGACACAAGTTAGAAAGCTAAAGACACCTGAACACRTACAAAGTTCTTAGTGCATAGCTCTGGTCCTCTCACCTCGTGAAATCAACTTATTTTGTTCTCCACTGCCAGAGAACCGTCATGATGAAATAAGACAGATGAGAAGCTACTATTTTCTAATTTTGCTGGCTACTGCACTTGTATACAGTATCCTGCAACTCAGCACAATTCTATAGCTTGAAACACAGAGAAGACTTCCCAGACCGAGCTTATCACTAGGTAATATCTTACCTGCCAATGCAGGACAATGATAGACTACTGGGAAAAGGAATAGAACACATGACTTCCCCCATCATCCCCGRTCACTAGAAAAAAAGAACAGATTTGGGTCTTTTTAAACAATTGATCRTGTCTCCTGAACCTTTATTTACATTCTTTTTATTGCCACAAGCATTTTCTCCTTCCCTTTTGACTGTCTCCATGGTTCATGGAGTTTTGTTTTCAGGAGGAAAATATAGAATTGAGCAAAGAGTGAAAATGTAAAGTTCTGTATAAAGTCTGGGTTTGGTTCTATTTTCCTGAGCTRTCAAACTGTCACCTCAGCTTTTTCAGACATTCCTGTGCATGATCCTGGTCTCAGTGTCATGAGATRAATCTCTAACAGTGTTACATACTTAAAGGAAATATCCTAGTATCTACAAAGGTGCAAATAAAATCAGAATCTGGCCTACAGCTCATACTTTACAGGTATTTATGTTTATCTCATTTCCGTTACAGACTCTTTTTTTTTTTCCCTTCCCTACAACATTCCAAAAATCATATTTTGGAATAGAAAATTTCCAGTTTGAATGAGTGTTTTTTTAGGTGAGAAAAATCAATTTGGCTGTATTCCAGATATATAAAACAAAAATAAAATCTTTACTGACTTTACATTCTTTTTATGTATGCTTTTTTTTCACAGGTTCCATAAAGATTGCTTTTATTCATGACATTTATCATGCAAAGAATATATGCTTAAATTCAAACATTGTGACACAATTAAAAAAAATTGTGTGTAAAAAATAGCTTTGCTTACATGCATTTAGATAAGAATGTATTCCAAACTGAGGAAAAATAAGTACCACCTCAATTAAAAAAAAAAAAGTGAAATCATATTTTCATTTTCTGATCCCCCTACCCCACCCCATTTTTGGGGAAACACACAGAGATGGGAAAAAAATTGTTAGTTTTTTTTCTCAGATGCCTTTTAAAGGTCTGTTTCCAGTACTGGGTGTTTTTAATCCATTTTATTGGGGATAGGATCAGGTCCAAATTGTATTTTGCTTCTTTGATGATTGATGTGTATAAATATTCATGAGTCAACACCTGGGGTTGGCTATTTTCTAAAATCTCTATAACTGTTATTGCAGTTTTATCTGCGGACTGTGACATCTCATTTGAATTCATGAGACCTCTTACAAATTTTAAATATATATGAAGTGATATTAAAGTCTAATGAGGAACAAGAATCCCACCTGCTACCTGCAATTTAGTACTACCTGCAGAAGAGGGAAATAGTAATCTAAGCAATGATGATGGAAACTTGTTTGTTTATTAAAACTTCAAATTTGTTTTGATCATTCCTTCTAATCCCTGTTGATAAAAATCATGTTCCAAAGTGGCTCCTTTCCAGATTTCTGTAGAGATCTTGGAGTTTCAAGCCACTAAAATTTTGGCAGAGCATCTAACTGCCATATTTTTCTTAAAGAAGAAACCTATTTAAATTCCCTAAGAGCAAGCTACTTTATAAGCAACTTTGCTCACATATCAGACTCTCTGGCATACTCTCTTATTTCTGTGGACTGGAAGACAATTTTAATTTAGCRTTTTCAACTTAGTTTTGTGTCATGAGATTTGCAGATACAAAACCAACATTACTTGTACATTCGTACTACCTGTAGAGAGGCAAGATAGATATTCTTCATGGTACCAAATACTTTTCAGAACTCTTCTTCCACCTAATTCCACCAGGAGTTATTTCCGAGCTCAGACACAGAGGAAGATTCAGCTCTCCAGGTATCCCCTGCTTAGGGATAATAGGACATTCATAATATACCTTTCGAGTGCATTTTTAATTGCTCTTTAAGATTAGATTTGTGGTGAAGGGAGGCAAGTTTGCCACTGCTATCAGCAAGGCTGGTGCTTCGCAGTGTGCCATCCCTAGTGCCACTCACAGTAATATGCAAAGTTACCACCACCCAAAAGGCCTGATCAACCCATTCCCACACTGTACCATAATGAGCTGTCACTACTGACTGCAACTTTGCCTAATACCTAATTTACCAAGAAAAGAGTTTATAATTGAGTTTTTATGAACCTTAGAGAGTAATTGAAGAAGTTTGGCACACTGGTCAGTTGTGGATTGAGATATTTGCATTTGCTACACTGGTCAGTAAGAAAATGAGAAAACACTAACAATATCTGTATTTTAAAATACATATGAATATATATATAATAGAAAATRGAACATTTTAAAGTAAAAATCTATTTACTCATCACACCAGATGACAATCAGGGTTTCAATCCGAAAATTTCCTGACATCTCATCTCCCTCTTAGTATTTTCCAGGCTGCCCATGCCCATCTCCTTCAAGTGTAAATGGAAGAATCTGTCATACCACCAGAAAAATAGCTGCTTGCCAGTTGTTTCCATAGTCACTGAAGGCAATGACATTAAAAGCTCTTTAGGAGAAAAACTAGTTTATAGCAACTCTTTGTTGCAAATTTTAGTGCTGTTCACGTAAAACCTATGCACATTCACAGAAAAGTGTTCAGTATTACCTATTGGGTACAAATTACAAGTAGAAAGAGTCTCATGTGAATATTTACAGGATAAAAGCAGTTTCAGGAAGTGCCAATGCAACAACGATACAAGGCCATATTGCTTTCAGGTATCATRCTCAATTCTGTCTTAGAAAAGGTGGATTTAGACTTAAAGAAGATCTTATATCCTAAGTGTTTAAATAACTTGAAGAGAAGCCACACTACCTTAGATTACTTAAAATTGAGACACAATCCTCTCTCATCTGTGGTCTTTAKGGATTTGAGTTTGGGGCTTTGGTGTCTTGGGGGTCTTTCTTTTTTTTGTCTTTTTTTTTAACACTACCAACATTCAAATTGCACTCTGAATATTGTCCAATCATGCCATGTTGATACTAGTCTTCACACAGAATTACAGCTCTGCTTTTCTATAGCTCCTAAATTCCTAAACTTCTAAAGGAAATTTWAAAAGYTCCAAAAAACCCCAAACAAGCAAACAAAACCTAAAACCCCAAACCAATAAAAATATAAATGGATTTGTTCTTTCACAACTTGTAAGAAATTGCAAATTTGATAATCTTTTAAGTCCCGCAGCCATCTAAGAAGTTTGCAGTAAAGACTGTTAATGGCATTTAAACTACCAGAAAATAGACAGAAAGCCATTGGCAAAGGATTACCTTGAAAACAGCAAATCATAATTTCAGGATTAAGGGGAACAAGTTCTGGCCTCAGTGTATGAAAACCAACTGCACTAAATATTGTACAGAAGATTACCACTTGCCCAGGCTAAAGAGAAGAGAACAAACAGAAGCATTTTCCCTGCGTGTATCTAACCCCAAATCTATCTGAAATCTATCAGCTCTCTGTATGAGAACGAGCTCTTTAATGGGCTATGACTAGATCCGTGCATATCCATCAGCATGTTCCCTGGAAAAGCCTGAAAACACAGAGCTGAAGTCTGGTCCTTGGCTATCAGTATTCTCATACAAGCATCTTCCATGTTTCTCAAACCAGAGGAAAAAGGAGAAAGACATCTTTCAAGAAGTTTCTTTCCTTTCTTCTTTCTTTCTTCTTTCTTTCTCTGAAGAGGGGAGGAAGGAAATGAGCAGAAAGCTGTAATAAGATTACAGAGAAGAGCAGAAAAGATGGAGTAACAAGGAGGTAGATGGGCAGACACAAATAACAGGAAGATAATTTTTTTGTAAAGTTCAGATTGAAAGCAGAATATCACAATGAGGTAAAAATCTTCTTTTTTCCCTAGGTAACTCAAGCTCCTTTACTAAAGATAATTATAAACCCTCAAGCTTGGCCCCTTGTGACTGCCTCCATCATRCAACATAATGAAAGAATTTCTGTCTCCATATCGCTGAGAAATATGGAATCAGCTGCAGTATATCCCTTGGTAGACACATTTAAATGCTCCAGTGGTGCCACGCACTGACTTCTCCAACTGACTGTCTCCCTGCAGCTGCAGCAACAGGAAGAATACACCTCTCCAGAGGAGGGAAGAAGAGGCAGCAGCAAAGCTGACTTGCTACAACTGCTGCCACTTGCACAGAAGAAAAATGCGTGCTCTGTTCATAGAAATCTGTGTTTTACAAATGGCACAACAGATGCTGTGCACTGACGAAAAACATACAGACAGTGATGCTGCAAAACTCTTCAGGCAGAAACGTGGTTGTCATGTCCTGAACATCTCACATGCACGTTGCCACAGCAATGGCTTTAGGAGAGTTTGGCAGTGCCCTAAACTAAGCTCCTGCACTTTCTGAAGTATTCCTTGGGGTTTTTATTTCCAGATGGAGAAACAATAGAGCTGAGTTCATCATGTCATGTTCAGGATGACATCTTCCTCAGTGAAACACCCCCTGTCACCACAAGACAGTGCCAAGCAGTTGGGTACGAGCCTAGTACATGAGGTGGAAATGGAAACCACAGCCTTCTGCTGCGGAGACGCCAGCCAATAGTTGAGTCATCCCAAGACCTTCCCATAAATCCTTATACACTGCTTTTTACATTACAAAATTGATAGTGATACAAATATGTGCTGCCAGGATGAGGTTATTCAGGTGGCAGGGTGGGAGTAAAGAGAACAACCACAGAAATAAGCATCTGGATATTTTTCCAATGCACAGTATATGTTCTCTGAGCATTCCTGGAAGCTTACAAGGCCAKCACGAATATTAATTAAAACTGAATACAAAATAATTTTCAGGCTTAAAAATAAAAATCAATACTACCTGAAAGATAAATCAAGACCTGACTGTGGCAAAGAGGTTGCCAAAGGAATGACTGGCCAAGAATTCATTCAGAGCTAATCTGTGCTAGACATACTGTTGAGCTGCATTATCTGATGCTACCTCTTCTTCTGATTCAAGGTCTGCCTCATTTGTCAGGTCCTGTCCTTTAATCTCCAAACACAAWGGCAAAGTGATTGCCAGTGATTTTATGCTTTTCTGTACCTAGGACAATGGGACTGCTCAACTGCCTGAAAGAGCTAATACATACTTTATGATGAGAAAGGAACAGCCAGAGCCACCAAGGAAAGGTGGGATTTTTTTCACTTTTCTATAGCATCTTGAGCAGCAAATAGCATTTTCAGTACTGTAGCTTTAAAGTGCCKGAGATTTTCTCAAAGCAGAAAAGCATGGCATATTGAGACAAAAAAATTCTCAGACATTTAATCCAGTTAAAAAATTCAAGATTCATTCTGAATTGTATTAGTCCACTGTGATTCAAAATGTTAAATGCTTCATCAAACACTATCAGATAGGATGATTTCAGTAGCCATCTGTGACGATGAAAGTGAAGTACTTGCACAGTGGCCGTCTACAGCAGCATATAATCTCCTTGAGTCTTAAAAAGGGACCTGTTTGACACTTGCCTGGCTTCTTGCACGCAGCCTCTGTGTCTGGGATGTTGATGCCTTTCAGACTCATTAGAAACTACATTATAGCTCACTATAATTAAAGCGAAGCCTTCTTACTGCAACAAGCTTCAAAAAGAGAAGAGGACATCTACAGAAGAAGAAATGAACTCGGAGAAAAGGAAAATGAAACCACTATTCCCAGAGAGCACTAAGGAGTGATGCACAAACCTGCAGTGCACTGCGTCTGCAGCCACCATCCTTCCAAGAGATGGTCATCCTTCCAAATGCTAGCCATCAGTTTCTGAGGGACAGGTTTAATCAAAAAATAAGAACAACTTTGTCGTCTTTGTCTTCCCCTTCGACTCCAAAAGCTGTTGAATCTAACGGGARGAATGCAGTGCCATTAAAGTCAAAAGAAAACCTCCTGCTTATTTCAAAGTAAGCTTAATTTCACCTAGTGATTTCATATAAGACACACATGATATAGGAAAATGTCTTCATGTTAATTGCTCTTAGTCATAATCCATTATCATAAATTTGCACAACTCTATGAATTCTAGTCAATCTAAGTTTTGGCATCTTCACTATATTCACTGGGACAGTGAGCTTGATTTATTTATATCAATGACCTAACCTAATCTTAAATAAAAGTGGTTAAAAATTAGTAAGAGATATAAAAAGAAGTGTTCTAATGTATTCTGCCAGATGAAGAGAAATGAACAGTGCCATCAGAATTAAAATAAAACCCTGTCTGTTTGCTCAGATTTTATTGCAATGCACCTGAATTGTTGTGCAATTCAGGTGCATTGCAATTTCATAGTCCTGTTTTACTACGAATCTTCCATTTTCTTGGCTGGAAAACAAATTACTTCTCCTTTGGGAGGAGCTCCCATTGTTTGTTGATGATGTGGAAGATGATGCTCTGCTGCACACAGAGGTTGCAAGACTTGATTGACTCRATCAGCACTTCACCGTTATAATGGAATGGCATTTACCATCCTGTAACCGAAAATCCTGCAGAAGGCAAAAATGAAATAATTAACTGCAAGGGCAGTGGGCCAGGCCAGGATCATCATCCACAGACCATTGCTACACCCTCTGTGAGCACAGCCCACCTGTACAGCTCTGCTTTTGGCCACTGAGCTGCGGCACCCGTCTCACACCAGAGACAAGAGAGCCCTCTACCAAACCACCACCAATCTGCAGCACCACTARGAGAAACCTGAAGACTTAAATTATTACAGGAAAAACTTTAAAAATGTGATCACTGCACACAGTCATGTAGTTATAGGCTCTATTTATAACTGATGATTTACAGATTTATAGTGTGAAATTGTAGTATTCTGCAGCATGATTTATAGTGTGAAACTGCTGTTCATACTGTCAAGTATGAAAAAAGCAAGTCTCTAAGTATTTTTTTTTTTCTTATTAAACAATGAAGTTAMATAAGTGTTAGTAGCATCTTCTAAAGTGAAACTAAAATTTTCACTTTGAATACAGGAATATTTGATATGACATGAATGTACTTACTGTAGTTAATGAGCAATTCAGTCATACTCTGCTYCTAGAATATCAGCTTGAACCTCAGCTCTGCTGGGATCAAATCCCACTTAGGAGAAAATAAAATAGGGAGAAAAGTGAAGCAAAGAGCATCCAGATTAAAAAAAAAAAAAAGAAGTTAATAAAATAAATTGAGAGACTGAGGAGTAAAGAGAAAAAGAGGATGGAAAGAGAAAAGAGATGGCATTTTACTGGAAAGTACAATATGTTTTCTCAAGCTGAATTCTGTTACAGCTGATGCAAAGTCTCCTTTGCTGTACATGGGCTTTGCAGTGAGCCCTGTAAAAATGTAGAGTGAATTTAAACTAGTCTGTATTTTAGGATTCATCCTTCCAAGTACATGGCTTGGAAAATGTGACTTTAAAATGAACTTCCCTTTGGCAGGGAAAAAGAAAAGAAAAAAAGAGAGAGGAGAAAAAGAGAAGAAGAGAATAATCACTACAGAAAATAAAAAAGAGATTCAAGAGGTTCAGATAGGTTTCCAAGTAATTCACAGAACTGCAGTTACCACAGTAGAAATTACATCTGAGCACAAGTGTCTCAAGAATGATTTCAAGAATTGCTAGGATCACAGTAAGACAGGTGCTCTTCCTTTCACAGAACAGGGAAATCTGAAGCTAAAATGTTCAGTTCAAATCACAGTTATCTCACTGTGCTAAGGCAAAAGGAAGTTAATTGAGACTCCAATATGTTTGGCTTCAAAATTTTGGTAAATTACTTGAAAGTGTACTGGCCTTCGCGAGTGTCTGGACATGGACAGCCAAGAGGAAGTGACATATTAAAAAAACCCCTTACAATTAAAATTTACAGTTGAAAAATTGTTGATCACTTCTGCACATAAATATAGACACTCCTGCTGTCATTCACAGCACAACTTAGAGTCCACAGATAGGTCTTTAATATCAATGACTAGTTTTTTCACTTGCAAGTAACACTGAAACCACATGGATTTTAAATCATAAATCGCTATAAATCAAATGTCTCATATTCAAAGTGGGCTTCATTCACTTTTCCTCCAATGAGTTATCTGTTTTCTTGAGTATCTGTTTTTCCTGCTGCTGTGTGGTTGTAGGTACAGGTTTGTTCACACTCAGTGCAGTGCCACATTGTAGGCAAGCAGATCCAATAAGGTTTGTTAAAAGAGCCCAGCCATGCAAGTGCACAATGGGGGTGATCTCACATGGCTCAGATGATGGTGACATTTAGAACAGTGTCTAGAGGCTGTAAACAGGGTGATGACAGACATTTTTCCTCATAGATCACAAAAGAAACAAAAGTACGTGGTACTTTAGAGTATCTGGAAGAAAGAGAGTAAATGATTCATGGGGAGACACATCACACTTGCAAGATCATGCTGTGGACAAACTCACTTCCAGCAACATTCACGGAAATGTTGTTCTTGGCTTAACCTTAACCTGCACAGTGTGTTCATCTTTCTGCTCAGCCTAACACTGGACACACAGCCAAGACACACCAATTATCTCACACAGCAGATGCTGAGATCAGATTGTCCACACTATTCTGAGGCTCGGATCACAAATACTGTCACCTTGTATGGCCCCGGATTTACAGATCCTAAGCGTTTGCACAAACACATTCCAGTTTTGGATAACTTGGAGTTCATGAAGAACAGGCCTTAACGAGGAGGTAGCAAAGAGCAGGTTGCTAAAGAGCTCTTACAGACTCCTTGGTGCTGGGCCCCTGCAGCTGCAGCAGGGGAGAGAGCCAGTCCCTCCTGCCTCCAGCATCCCACCGCACCCCTGGCCACAGCCCTTTGCAAGGCTTAGGCGGTGCTAATTCCTCAAACAYGGCTTCACGTTTTCTCACATTAGAGCTCCTTCGTGGCTGGGTGAGGAATGCAGTTCAACCACACAGCAATTTGGACATCCCCACTTTCACTGCATTTCACTCTCTGAGCAGCTGCCCGCTCCCTGCTCAGTCACTCACAGCACCAGCTTTGGGCCGCTTGCACGTGCTGCTCCCAAGGCAGGTATAAAGTGAGGAGAGAGGCTCACAGCTGTTGGCATCCTGTACCTCAAGATATCTGATATCTTCCTCCCACAGGCAGACTTTCCATGCTCTAGCTATGCCAAGTTTGTTAAGCTTCAGAGGCAGGCTAAAAAGGGAAAGGAAAATTCTCTTTATCCCAGGTATAATGTGTTTTGCAGCATATGATCAAAAAGTCTCCCCCTTCCTAAGCAACGCACATAGTGGGTCTTTGTTTAGTTGTCACTGGTGGGAAGCCACGCTGCACAAGCTCTTGCAAAATAACTCTCCTGGGTCCAAGCCCCAGGCTGCAAGGCGGAGGAGAAGCTGCTACTGCAGGTGAGGCTCAGCATGAGAAAACAGACAGGCCAGGGGCAGAAGCAGCARTGATCCTCTCTCTGCTTACCTCAGTCTCCCAGTCCCTAATCGCAGCACTAAACGCTGACAGAACTGTGCAGAATTTTTTTTTATCCATTGAAAAATAAAAACACTGCATCTACCAGTCCCTGTGTACTGCTTAGGAGAGAATGAGAAAATGCAACCAGAATCCATGTTGTACAAATAAAGCTCTRTGTCAACGATTTACTTTCTTCCCCCCTTCCAAAATCCACTTTGAGCAATAGGCATTTCACATATGTTTCCAAATACTGTGTTGATCAGCTAACACACATATCTGAAGGGGGAGATGAATTGCAGGATRTAATAAACAGTTTGCAGGAATGGATACACACATCACAGTTTTGTAGCTCTCCTGTGAATTGAACGGATTCCTGTAAGCTTTTATTTAAAAACAAGTAGTGTGATTGGAGTGAAAAACTATACAAGCCCTAAATGATTTAAACACACTTCTGAAATACTAACACTGCTCCAAATACTTCCTTTTCCCAACTGTTTTTCTTAGTGAGCAGATTTCGATGAGGTGGATTACCTGGTTTAGCTGCGATTATATTTCAAGCTGTTGTCGGCAAGAAAAGCCGAAAATGCACAGGATGACATTATTGCACAAAAGAAGTGCTGAGGCTATAATGCCCACTCGCTGTAATGGCCCATTAGTGCCGAAACATTACCCACTTCTGATGGCAATCAGCCTGTACCTGCTAATTACTGGCACATATGGGTGTCGTGTTGGCTTTTGCTACTTGATTTAGTTAGACATATACACGGGGCTATGAAGGGATTGCTGGAGGAAAACAGCAAAGGAGTAGATAAAACTAAGACAGTTTGTAAATATTATTTTTTTCCTGTTATAGCTCACTGGCATCACACAATTCTTGTATGTGTGTGAGGTACAAATCAGAGGTGTCAAAATAGGAGAGGGACATAATTAAAAACAAAGAATGGGTTAATGTATTAAAAAGGAGAAAAAAACAACAGGAGCAAGAAATAATAGCTTTCATTTCACTGTATTAAGTCAATTATGCCAGTTTTCTTCCCTTCCCAGAGTATCATTCACAGCTGTAAAAGTCTTTGGTGAATAGTCCTGTATTTGTATCACAGAGAATCCATAGGACACAGCATCCCTGCCTCAATTTCACACATTTCCTGGATCATCAGATGAAAAGAACAAAACATTAAAAAGGTGAGAATCCTACCACAACAAGAAAATATCCAAGGACCTCTAACATTACAATTGCTATAGCTGTGACACTTGGTGCTGTCCGCTTACATCTGCAACAGAAAAGGACAATAAAAAGGGAGCCTTAGGTGCTGTTTAGATTTAGGGATGAAGGCTTTTCAGCTGTCGTCTCTTTAGAAATGGTATGTCCTAAAGACTGACAAATTTCATTGGAATACAGGGCAGGCCAGGACTATTTATGTTTCCAAAGTGCCACAATCCCATGCTGACAGTAAAGCCATGCAGAAACAGTAATATTAAATACAGTTTACTGCAAATGCAGGAAATATTTTTGGATTTTGTCTATACCTGTGAGAATTTGAACAAGAAACCTACTGCTAGGAAAAGAAAAAAAAAAATTGCTGATATATCACAGCATTAGAATTGTGTTAGTTTATGAAATGTGTTTGGTAACCATGGGTACTAAACAATTTCATAAGGATTTCACATAATCTAGGAACTATAAATAGACTTGGAAACAAAGTAGGATCTTAATGCAATATCCACAGGTTGGGAAGAAAAATATTCTTTGTAACACAATTTATTTCTCTGTGTTCCAACAAGCGTTTTAAAGGCATTTATGGCAATGGCATAATTTCTTTTTTGTGTGTATATATCTACTTTTCTAGCCTATCCTGCCCGTCTCAACTTGATCAAGCTGAGTTTGGGTGACAATGAACCAGGGAGTAATAACAAGCCCTCATTCAATTTATTCATATTTTAGAGGAAAGAGTGCAGAATAATGTGTATTAGCCAATGCCAAGAAAATTTAACCAAGTGAAAAGTACACGGAGTATAGTCAATTATAAGTATTTGTTCAATATTATAACTTTTTTTTAACTCTTTGCATGCTTACCTAAAAAAAAAAAAAGGCAGAAGAATTGAATACCTTATGAAGACAAATGGACAAATGTAGTAGGCAGTTCACTACCCAAATTTTGGATGACTCAACATGAAGACAATTCAGTTAATCAAGTAATTAAACTCATGATCTAAAGCACTTCAAAACAAAGCTAACAATAAATCAGTTTCAGCATTGCAGCTTCTGAAGAGAGCTTAGAAATTCCTGGTAATCCAGAGAACTCTGCTTTAACAGAATAGTGGCTGCTATAATTATAACTTCTATTCATATTTTAGCATTCTCCTTCATCACCCACACCTCTCCTTTCATTGTCTGTTCTTTGGGAGGAAAAAGCACTTGGAGATTTTTGGGGAGATTTTTCTAGTGTGCACAGAAAAAAGTAAAGCAGCATCTTGTTTCAGGGTTACTCAGACACCTCACAATGAAAGCACCTCAGCCTCACAAGCTGAATTTATTGCCAACTTTGTGAACATTTCTGATGAGCTGCTTACTCATATCTTTATTCAGCCTTCTTTCATTGCTGTATAGCAAAAGCTATACATATATATATATATATATCTTCCATAAATGAGCTCCCAATCACAGATACCTCAGACTTAATTTCAATGTATGCTTCAAGCCCAAATAAGCCAGCCCAAAGGGATCTGTGGCATAACATTCAAACCCAGCTGAGAACCAAAGTACTAATGCAGTGGGACTTCAACCACAAGCCACAGTTCAAGTTCTCATAATTCCTCGTCTGTTAATCGGATCACTCTGGGCTCCAAGGCTGTGGCTAGGCTGGGTGAAATAGCTGGCAGCAACACTTGCAGCGGAGACAAAGGCTGGGAACACGCAGAGCCAAATCCAAGCAAATGCTCCAGCAGTTCTTCTCTGTCAAACTAATTCGTGTGTGCTCAGTTTTTAACGAGAAAATCTTAATGAATTTAACACAAATGGCTATTTTTCTAACTAGCATATGGATTTATACTTGTAAAGCTGGAGCTAATTATAGATTTTTTCACGTTTTTTGGCTACCCTTATGGTTAAAGTGGAAAAATATGTACAACACAACACTAAGGCAAAGAAGTGTTTTTCTCATCCAAGCAAGACATTTCAGTTATTAGATTTCTTATTTTAAAATAAAAGTCACCAACAATCTTTTCTAGCACTGGATGTCCACCATCATCTGAGTAGCATTACAATTGTCTAAAGAGGATTTTCATTACTTACCTGTTAGTATTKTAAAAGTTTACATTTTTGAGGGTTTACGTGGACTGTGCAAGCCCAGTGAGATGCCCCAGGGAGCTCCAGGGTTCCAAGATACACGCTGGGGCTCTCCAGCCTCAGCATCTCAGCACTCAGCCCAGCAGGCAGGGCTGCAGAGACCCCTGCCAGCCTGCCCGGGGAAATACACTCCTGCTGGGCAAGCCTCTGCTGAGGGAGAGTGGTGCTTTGCAAGGAGAGACCCAGCGTGAGACCCGAGATAAAGGAGAAGGCCGGGAGCACCACTGCCATCCCACGCTGGAGGTGACCGGGTCATTCCCCAGCAGTCTTAGTGCTTTCCCAAATGTGCCTGGAAATGCTCTTTGGATCATTAGCCTGAAATTACATTTTTAATGCATCAATATCTTTGTGATCATAAAAATAAAACTTATGAGAACAAAGACGTTTAAACAAAACTTAACGTTTTCTTATTTTATTCCAAAATTGTGCTTGACTTTGTATTCATTATTAAGCATCCTCATGGTCAAGCTTGACATTCAAGATGTTATTGTAGCCTAATTAAGTTCCAGTGCACAGAGTTTTCCTACTTGCACACCTTTAATCAGAAATGTGTCCATTTAGGTGGGAATTTGCTGAGGTCAGGCTGACATTCTTCTCCCACCTGCATCTCCCCACAGATTTATGCATCACTGCAGTCTTAGGGTGAAATTCAGGTTTGGAAAGTGCATCCAGCTATGATGTTCATTCCCACACATATGGCTACAGCTTCTCTGTATTTTAGTGTTTGTTAACCTTACAGCACACATGATCTTATGAAAGACGCTCCATCTCCACACACCCATCTCAAAATCTGATTTCTTCTTTTCATTATTAGATACAGAACCCGTACACTACAATTTTATATTCTATGGAAAATAAGCTGAACATCTCTTTTTAAAAATTAAACAAACTGTTTTGAATTCAAATTTAAAATTTCCATATTTTGAGGTCACTGATCTTCATTTTGTATGTGATAAAAAGCCATATTGGTTTTAAAACTAAGCTAATAGAACTAAAAATAATTTTTCATAATTTTTCTCTCCCTCCATCACCCTGATGTTGCTCAAAGGAATTCTGTGCAAAGGACAGGAGAAAGAGAAGAGAATACATTGGGGATTTTGCCACTTGGGTTTGACAGGCTACTCCACTACTTCATGCCTCAGAACACCATTCCTTATACAACAACATTCAATACTTGCAAAGTGCTTAAAGCCTTCTGCTAAAGGATGTTCACAGAAGACACAGACAGGTAAGACCAGTGCACAAGGGTTTTGGTGACTCCAAGGGAGAGGGTGATCACCTGCTGTGCAAGAAGGCAGAGTGTTATGAGGACGTCAGATAGCCCTCCCTGCACGTAACYGCCAGGACTTTTTTTAGACAGAAGTCTCCTCTTAGCTTTAGATGCCCAGCTCTCCACCAGCCACAAAATTTGTCCTTAGACCTGATTTGAATTCATATTGTACATCACAGGCACTGCAAAAGTCAAAGCAATACTGGCAGAGGTTTAACTCAGCTCTGTTGTTACAAAGCTTATGTAGCAAGAGCAGATTTAGCAACTGCAGATTTAAGGCTGACTTCAAAATGTGAATTACTATGAAATCCAAACATYGTTTAAAAGGAAACACATACACAGCACAGCTTCTTCAGATACTTCAGATACTTCTTCACAGATACTTTCACAGTATCATGAAAATCTGCATTTCACAGAGCTAAGGTAACAAACTGTGAAATGAAAGCAGAGAGATTCCTGTCTTAGTTCTTCCTTGGAAAGCCATCTGACCAGGTGCATACAAGACAGTAATCTGTGTGGAAACTTAGGGTTCTCTATTAAAATTTGGTTTTCTATTAAAATTCAAACTTAGAGTTTTCTCTTCCACATTATCATCCTTGGGGTCTGCCTTGACTTTTCCAAAGGACAAGCAAAAATTCCATCACTGCTCTATTAAATTCCGGCTGCAAGGATGAATAACTCGAAAGGCAGAAGCCTCCTCCTGTTACTGTGGTTACCAAAGCTTCCTACCCACTGAATCGTGTTCCAGTCTGCATATTTCAAGCTTCTGTTGCTGATAAATGTTTTTTTCTTTTCTGTCTGGTGTAATGCAAACAACGAAGTATTTTGTACCTTTAGAACAGTCTTTGACTTCCATCCTCTGGCCAATATCCCAGGTCACATCCCCTTCTCACCTGTTATTCATTTCAGGTGTTTCCATTGATCCCATCCTACTCCATAAYTCCAAACTCTACAGAAAAAAACATCTCTTGAAGTGGAAGGAAATGAATTGCATCAAGCAGAGGACATGGAACATGTTCCAGCCATACATCCCCAAGGATGCCTACTGTGTACCCTGCAGGAATTACATAGCAGAGAAGTCTGAAATACTGAGCAAGTGCATATTAACTGTGTGAAACGTATTTTGTAGAGCTAGTGCTTTAAGGAAGCACCCGACATTCTAAGCATAGATAATCAACTCTGAAATGGGCACATCTTTTCTCCCTCCTTCTAAAAATCCTTTTGGTGAACAGGCAGGACCATGCTGTTTCTCTGCACTGTTTTGATGACAAAACAGRACATTGTTTTATAGAAGTCAAATCGGCAGCTTTAATCCACAGCAAATGTGTGRTTGGACCAAGGTACAAAGAAATTATTGATGCAAAATCAAATCAACATAGGTCATTCCTATGTTACATTTCTTCACAGATGATAGCAAAACCAGCAGAACAAGATTTTGATGATATCAAATAGCATCTTTGATATTGTATATGCTTTGCAATTGCTCACTTTCAAAAAATGCGCTGCCAGTCCCACTAGGAAACACACACAAATATTCATCTAATATAAAAGGGCAACAACTTGAAGACATAAAATGTTTGAACAACAGTTCTTTGCCTGCATTTGCCCTTGTATTTTTTTCTCCGTAGGGCACATACACTGTCTGAAGCACTTTCTTTGTTTCTTTAAGATTAGCAGCAACTGTCCTGAGCTTTGAAAGCGAAACAAACCATTGAATCTTGTCAGGGTTTAATCAAAAGTCAACTTACTTAATTTAAAAATAGATTTTTTTTTAATTTTTCCTTTTAAAGCAATATTTTTACTCCAAATTTAAGGTTTTAAACCCACAGGATTTTGTTTAAATATTTTGCATAAATCAATTCAAAGGGAAATTTCTTGACCTTAGGTTTTTTAATTTGGCAGAGATGCAATAATTTTAACTGTCTTAATGCAAAACCTGTGTAGATTAGTTTTAATACAATCAGCAGTGCTCAGGAAAACGCATTTCTGACTTTGCAACAGGGATGAGTCCCCGCCTCAAAAAAACCCCTCAAAACAAAATAACCCCAAAAGAAACTCCAGTAATAGGAATACATTTTCACCACAAAATTAAAGATCACTGAACACAGAAGCAAATCAAGGAATTGCTGAAGGCCTCTGTTCGCAGGACAGCTGCTACAACACACAATGAACCTAGCTGATAAACTCCCAGGAAACTTTGATTTTATGAATTAAAGCCTTCAGAGTTCATGCTGTATATAAATTAATGAGGTCTATGTATTGTGGCAAAAGGTTGGCCTCTGTTTGCCTTCTGTTGACTGACAGTGCTGACAGTTTTCAGAAGCCATYGAGAAATGAGCAATCAATGTTTTTAGGAACATATCATAGAACACCCTGGAGCTTCAGGGTCCCTGCCAGAACATCAAAGCCAGCCATTCTCAAGCAGAGAGAAACGAGAAGCCTCTTCAGTGACAATGCTCTGCCCATCTGCYCACTTACAATCAGATCTATTTATTGAATCACAGTTCAGGCCCCCCAACCCACTGGGGCTTTTGAAAAGCTTGGCCTGGTGAATTTCTCTAAGCCTGTCCTTTCACATGATGTGCTGTCAGATTTTTGATATAAAGTAGAAACAACACAGTCGTTTCCCTTGAAGAACTTGTACTCTAAATGACAAAACCAAGATGATGGGCAACAGACAAAAAGACTGGTCCCAGGCAGTAAAAGCAGTTGAGTGGGACAGGTACAGAAAACTCCCGTATACCAATGCTGCAAACACAAAGGGATGTTCAAGGATTTCTGAACTGCAAAGGCAGTGAAGATGGAAGGGAGATCTAATTTGGAAAATTATGCAGCTGTCATTATGCTACAAGACGAGTTCAGAGGATGCCTCCCAGCCCTCTGGAATATATAAAACTCTATATATTTTAAAAAATATGTTGAAGAATTAGCAAGACTCAATAGTTATACAAAGAACAGTGCAGAGAAACCCCAYCTTTCCCAAATTTTCCTAATAAAGTCTTGATTAGATGTTCACTGTATTCATAGAACAACTGTCTAATGAAAACTAACGGGTTTTTATGTTGTATCTGCCACTGTATGTTATTTCATTGTTGATAAACCAATGTATTTAAGGTGACATTAGCAGCAGACTGATTTTTAATTTCTGTTTCAAAGAAAAATATGCAATTTTAATTCCATTTATTTTTGCAGTGCCTTTTTAGCTCAGCCCTGACAGAAAGGAAATCAGACATTTGGATAAATGAGCTAGGTTGATTGAATATTGATAAGCCAATTTTTAATTTATCAAGGTTATCTAGAGGAGCTAACCCGATGCTGCATACTAACAAGAAATATCAACACACTAAGTGGTGTGTACAGTGAAATATTTCTTTGGGGAAAGAGCTCTGGAAGGACTGGGATTATTAAAATTAGAGCCATACAATGGGGATAGGAAGGGACTTCCTAGGGGGAAATTAAAAGCAGGTGACAAGTGTGACAAAGAGACTGAGATGAATAGGTGGCAAATTCTATATTTTGCACTGACTGCAACATAAAAACCACATCAAATCAGTCTGGATGAGAGAGAGACAACTACCTTTGTGAAAAGTAGAGGTAACATGGCACAAAAAACGCTAATGTGCCACTTCTCCAAAATTTCACAGCAAGCCAGGTAATTGTTACCGACCTTACAATACACACTCCACATTGTCAAAAATGTGCACGGCTTGGCAGCCCACTACGAAGGACAATGTCCAAAAAGCTGACAGGAAGCAAGTGAGCATTGTTTTTCAGTCTTGGGAATTCAAAAAAGAGCACAGTGCATTGCAGCAAGAATAATGCCAGAGGAATATGTAAGATTTTGGAAAAAGTGCACCAATTCCTCTCTTGACTCGTAGAAGAAATTTAATAAAATTACATTTTATAGCAGCAGTGGACCAACATCAGATGTTTGCACATTTTCATTAGAGATAAATAAATAGAATCCTTTGTTACATAGATTTATCAGTAATTTAAAAACAATATGAGACTCAACATCAGTGTGGGCAGGAAATACCAGAAATAATGTAGAAATAAAGCTTTTTACAGGATTTCTTCCTCTCATGAAGCGAAAAGTACTGCAACTTAATAACTTTGTGTTTTAGCTTCTGCTCACTCCCTACGTCAGCAGTGAGCAGTGGAAGTGTGGCCCCTCATGCTGACCCTGACTGACCCCAGCCAGGACAGTCACAGCTCAGGGTGTCTCAGCCCTGGCTGCAGGAGGCACCGAGCGTGAATTCCCTACCGGAGCTGTGTTGAGATCTGATTTCACAGATGACCTCCCTTACTGCTGTCCTGCATAAGAGTGTCTGATGTAAGTTTCCTTTGTCAATACTCATTTTTACATCTTTTCCAGCCCAAGACCTGACTTTCTGTTATCTTCCATCTGTACCCATGAAAGTATGGGGCATATGGATATAGATGGCATCCTCCAGACCCGGACCTTACAATTTACTCCTTTCAAAAATTCCTCAAATGCATTTCACTAACATTCCCTCAGTTTCATAATTTGCAACGGATTAGTGCTGTAGCTGCTTTGTGGTTCAGAGACAGAGGCAAAAAATGTTCTTAAATTTTTCTCCCCCATAGGAACATAAGTGGGCAGACTCAAGAGAACGTAGGTATCTCCTAAACACACGGAGCATTCTGGCAGCGTGCTTTTCATCTTTTCACTGTTCCATGTGCTCCTGACAGAGCTACTCCCTAGTTTGATGGACATGCTCCGTTCATGGTTTTGTTGAATCTTCACTGATGTGAAATAATATCGCCATACTTTGTTAACCTTGTTTATCTTTCATTAGGGATTTTGCCTTTTCAGAGGCAAATTCTTTTACACTCCACGCATTTGTCCTTGGCGAGTCTGGAATTGAATCCTTTCATTCACGACTTCACAACTGGTTACAATTCAGCACAAGTCACACTACTGTCTATTCGTGGTTTAGCCTCCTTTTAGGAGGATTTACCACCACCATCATCTGTAAAATCTGCTCTTTTACTCCCCTCTCCCTTGCACTTAGGGAGACCCATCCAATAGGACACAGTCTGATTTCAGAACAGGTCACTGAAAAGCTACTTTAAATTCTATCTTAGCACCCACCTATTTACTATTTTCAAAACAAGTGACAATATAAGTCCACTACTATTTCTAAAAGCTTACCTTGATATTTGCATACAAGAAACCATTGCATTTCTTATTTGTTCTGAAAATACTGATATTTCAGACGGTTACGAAGAAATAATCTGGTGTATTTCCTACCAAAAAACCCCTGAGGCCACCTCCAAAACACCAAATCAAATATTCGTAATCAAATTCTCACATTTCAGCAAATAATTAACAAAAAGTTCATTAATGTAGAGGGTCTAAAGCTACAAATTTGAGACAGATTATGATTTATTGCACTCAATGCATTATGAATATGCCCATCAAAGTCAAGATAAAGGAAAAAGCCACTATTATACTTCAGTGAAGGTAAGCAAGTCCAAATAAAGAAATTGTTTAAAAATTATTCTAGATTCTGTAAACTATTTTATATTAGCATAATTTTTTTGGTGCTTGTATAGGAATATGTTTTTAACTTTTCAGCTGAGAGACTTCACTGATTTAAGTTTGCATTGTCTCATCCCTTTCAAACAGGAGGCAAAGGAGCATAATGAAGCTGGAACTGACAGAGGCATAATCTGCATTTGATCTCTTTTGAATGACCCATAGTACTGCTGYGGTTCAATTCCTCTTATCTCTTAGACCATATTAATTGGAAATAGGAATCTGAAGTATTAAATTGATAATGCACAGCTTTTAATTTCCTTCAGACATTATCATACTGCATCACTGTGCACAGCTCTGAGAATCTCTGTGTGAATTAATGAAGCATCTCCATATCTGCGTGATAAAGATGGACGGCTGTGACAACGTTTACATCTGATACTATTAGAGTCTCCTCAATGATAATCATTAACAAGTCCATTAATGAGAACATATTTCCCTGAGGCCCTATGGCCATTCAACATTGTAATCTAAATCTATACTCTCCAGAAACTCTATTAGAAAGAAATGAAGTAAGTCCCCGAACTATAGAAAGGTTATCAGCCACATTATCTCACTGAGCAAAAAAGGTGAGGGAGACTTCCTTCAGTATTGGTGATATAGAAGATTAAAATGTACAGTGGTATTTTTTCTTAACAAATAACAGTATTACAAATACATTGGCTGAAAGCTGCATTCCAATGGCTTCGAGTAACTGAGCAACTCATACTCAAACCCTTAACTTTCAGAAGATTGTATTTAACCGGAATAACAAAGTTCAGGAACTCATCACACTGATTAATATAATCATCTAATAAGAAAGTTGAACACTGTTAAAACCCAAACCCTGTTGGCTTGAAGTCTGTATCATGACTTACACAGATTTGATTGAAATAAGAACTACTGCAATACGCAATTCCTTATTCACCAGTAGATAAAATTATAGTTCAAGAAATGGAAGAATTACTTTCATTTCAAAATGATTCTATTATAAAAATATATTCATCTTTCTATTTTCTGTGAAACTGGCTTCACCTCAGGTCTAACAGTGATAATCATTCACCCTACAGCAGGCATCTAAGCTAGCAGCTTCAGAGCAGCAGATATGGTGGACAAAAATAGACAGCTGTTCCCAAGTCCTAATTCTTATGACAAGAATGAAATGAGAGGGCATCACTGCTCCAATCTCTCCCTGAACTAACCTGGGAGTAAGCACAATTTCAGACTCCTGGACCGTGTACTTGGTATCCTTCATCTGTGTTAAACCAAAAATTTGCTGTGGTCAACAAAATATGAAGTCCTTCTGTAAATGCGGTTTTGAGRAGGAATTTTTTGTTTTTTAAACTGCCACAAATACATACCCAAATATTGATTATTGTCATTTAAATATCCTTCATGAAGGCACAATTTCTCAGAATGTCAGCGTTATGTAAAGCAAAATAAATTATGCCCAAAATAGAAAGGAGAAGTGTGGATTGTTGTATGCAAATATAAACACTTACCTTGAGAGTTGTCATTGATCATTCAATGTTTTTAGGATTATGTATTTTTTAGCCCCAGCAATAAAAGTCTATTGATATTTAGAAGCCATTTATGTTGTTCACTTTATGTACCATGAGAAGATCTGACAGGAGACTGTTAGCACAGTATCGAATACTAATGCCTCTTCATATTTGTGYCATGCTCATAACAAGCGCTGTGCTTTCTTGGCAAATTGACATGAGAAATAATTATAAGGTAAGATTCTTTGATTTTTTTTTCTATGCAGGCTCTGTTAGGAACAGAAGAGTGAGCTAGGTGAACCTTTGGTTTAACCCCATACAGGAATTTCTGTCTGTATAAACACCATCAAGTTTAGAGGAGCTTTAAACCACTTCTGTTTCCTCTTAAGTCTCTCACAGATGACTTGGGAGATTACATACAATACCTGTGTCTTTACTCAGTTTCCTTACTCATGTTATAATTTCAAGACTAATTTCTTAGAGGGGAAAATATGCTGAAAAAATTCACTCACTAAATACTGCTCTAAGCTGGAAAAAAACCCCATTCTGCAAACAGTCACGTTAAGAGCATCTTAACTTCTGAGCTATTATTAGTTTCTTAGAATTTAACATTTAAGAACAGAATTTGAAATTTCACATTAAATGTTATAATTTACTCAGTGATCATCAAGGTCACTTCTAAGCAACTGCTTGTGAAATGTTATATAAAGAAATAAAAAGCAAGTTCTGTGTTATAAAATACAATGAAGCATTTTAAAATCCAAATCCCTTCCCTCCCTCCAAGAGAACAAATTATTTTTTCCTGGAAACCAGCATGCTGCTAGATTCAGACTCTGTTCGCCAAATCTGAGTCTGAGTGAGTGTTTCACAGTGAAGACATAATACCTTGGAAAGAGAAAACACACATAATGAACCTGACAAGAACAGCAGTGCACACAGGGCTTAGCCATGGGAACAAGTACTGTGCCAAAATTAATCACATCCAGAAAAGTACAACTCCTTCATGTTCATCTTTAGTGCTTGCCAATGGTGCTGACAACTTTTAACATGAAGCAGTATATTAAGAGCTTTTTTGAAAACCTGCAAAAAGATTAAAGGATCGTGATAAGTCTCCTCAGACTCAGCTCAAGCAATAAGTGCCAATGAATTTCCTGAAGCAGTCTGAAAGCCCTGTATCAGCACACAAAGGTACTTGATCCATATTTGTGATAATTCACAGGAAAGCTTGAATTCCAAGTTCTCAGTGAAATGTATATTTCCCAGTATATTCCACCACCTGCAGAGTTCTCCAAATGCCGGCTCATCCTTTATCGCACTGGCTGAGCAAAGCGTCGGGCACAGCTCTGCACCAACACTTCTGCAAACCCAGCTGAATTCAGAGACTTTAAAAAAGCACTAAAAAAATCCCAGCAAAAACAATCAAGAAAAGCACCCCAACTCACTACATTTTCACTATGCATAGCATACAATATTTTTTGTGATATACTGAGTGGTATTTGCTTCTCTTGGCAAATCAACTTTTTTTTTTCCCCCACTGGCTCACAGGAGCCTCTGCAAAGTGCCTCAAGCAAGTTTTTCCTATCTATGTATAAACATCAGTTTGGGATCTTCAAATCTGAAAAGATTTATTGCATCATCATTGCAAGATCATTTCTCTAGTATTTTACATGCACAAAGGATCACTGCCTTCCCGTTTCTGTTTCAGGAAGGGCATGAGCTGTTGTCTGTTTTCGTGATCCATTACACTCTGCTCAGGAGTCTACTAACGACTTGTTGTACTACTGAACCATCTCCTCCAAACTTGGCATCTTCTTAACAAGGCCGTCCTTGGCAGGAACTTGGCTTTCACGGTAATAAAAGAGCACAGAGGTTTCTAATTATCTTTGGACAGTTAACCTTCACTGATTGTTCCGTGACTCCACCACCACTGTGTTTCTGGAAATCACTCATCACTGTTTGGAAAGCCAAACAGTCTGACTCTGCAAGACACGAAAGAGGTCCATTTTAGTGACTTAGCAATAATAATGAGAAATATACAAAGTGATGAAATGAAAGAGAAGAAAGAAAATAATATATAATTGTATAAAGATTTGAAAGAAGGACAACAGGAGAGAACAGAGAAAGTTAAAGTGGAAAGGTAGAAACCAGGTAGAAAGCAGCAGAATGGGAAGAMAGCTCAGGAACAAATGTAGGAATGACTATTCCTGTTGCTTCTCCATAAGCAGGACAGTAGTACATCAAGTATTTAAAACTAGATATATACACAAGGRAGTGCTGTACAATATCTTGTCCTCCAGTTTTCAGGGTCACTTCGGAAGTCAGGATCAGGCTTTTCCAGACTGCAAACTGGAGAGGAAACTAGTTTCCATAGACAATTGCTCCCTGAAGTGTGTAGATTTTACCAGAAAGAACTAAAATCAAAACACTTATAAGTGACTCTCTAGATTGGCCTTCCTGGAGCTTCACACGCACTTTGTGCAAATCACTTGGCAGTCTATTTTGGCTAGAGGAGTTAGCTGGTTTTGGCAGCTCACAGCTGCAAAAAAGCTTTCAGTAACTTTTGTTAACTTCTCTGTATGTGGTTATAAATGAACCTTTTCTCCTCTTCTGAAGTACCAGCAGTAAGGGGGGCACACAGACCTTCAGACAGGATTATATTTATCAAGGCTGTTGCCACAAATACTACTTTTACAGTCTCAAATGTCATCTTAAAATCTAAACACCTGCAAGTCTCTGATACGGTTACATCAATTGCAATTCGTTCAGACAATGATAAACTGTCAAATCTGTTTGGTTTGTGCCGTTTTCCCCTTATCTTCTGCTTTTTTAGAATCTGTGACAGCTTTATGGGAATGCATTATTCCTCAGGAAATGTAAGACCTGCACAGTCTTTTCAGTGACAGACAGTATTCATGAGTTCTATAAGCAGTAAAAAAGGCTGTAAATGGACTGAGCAATTTTCTTCCTGGATCCAATGTAAATAACAGGTAACAGGAGAGGTGCAGATCCCCACGTTGTTATGCTTTTGGCATACACTTGCTGCTTTGTACTGGGGAAATGAAAGTTGCATCATCTTGAGTGTCTGATGAAATCACGAGGCAAGAGTGATTTTATCTTTTGTGCAGGGCTTACTGTGATACCTTCCAACTCAGTGGTGGTCTGAAGCCACGGTTTCTGATAACATCCTGGTCACCACAGAGGACAGGTGAACTTTTAAATCTCAGAGTTGTCGCTATGTTTAGATTAAGCAAGCAAGTATTCCAGTTAAAATATTTGCCTTCACAATTCATTTTCACAATAATTTTCCAGGGCATTTCAGACGCTACTGACTGTGCATCTTTCCAAGTTTGAAAGAGAAGAGAGATATCAGACAGCAGAAACCCTTCTTCCAGATCATGAGGTATGAAAACTTGTAATAATTGTGACTCTGAACCAAGACTGAGGCTTCCTTTTGTCTGAAATCAGACCTTCACGAAACTGTAGAACTAAATGAAGTACAAAGACTACATGAAAGTCTCCTGGGATTGTCCTGCAATTCTGAGATTTATATGCAAGAGGGCTTGAGAGAAGGATTAGGGTACTAATCTGGCTTTCAGAAAGGCACTCCAAATACCTAGTAAAAAAATTTCCTGCAGGCAGTTGGCCAATTTTTCCATTTTCTTCTCATTTTTACTTATACAACTGATGCAAGAACTGACTCTCAAACAAGACAAAAATGTAGTCCTACAGAAAAAGATATTTTCTAAGACCACTTCTACCCTTTTTGATGCAAATGGATATCAGAGGTCTTCTGAGATGAGAACTACTTTTTAAAATGAGTTTAAGTTTTTTTATTCAATATATGTCTAGACTTACTTGAAAATTCATCTTCACCTTCGTGATCAATTGCATCCCAAAAATAACTTTCTAGATAGGTAGCTTCGAATATTTCAAAAGAACGACTACAATGTGGCATAATTGCAAGGGATAGTTTGATAGTATACAGAATATAATTACATGGTATTTCGTATCTGAGTCATCCCAGGGATAGAAATGGAAGGAAGAAATAAAAATTACTCAGTCATAAGCTTAAAATATTCTAGCCAATAAATTTAAACAGCCAGCACACTTTACATATATGTGGCACAGGCAGCTCCTGGTAAATTATGCAGCACCTGGCAAATACTGTTAATTCCCTTGCACCTAAGTTAATTGCAGATTCCAGCAAGCAATCAGATATGATTAAATTACATTTTTGGAAACTATCACATGGTTCAGGCTGAAGGAAGACAGCTTAAAATAGACCTTTAAAAGGTAGCACTAATTAGGGAAAATCTTAATTCTACTCTTCTCAGATTCAAAATTGCAGGGACAAATTCTCCGTTCAGAACACCATGTGAAAAGCTGCTGTAATCACCAGGGCTGTACAGGTAAACTGAAAGCAGAATTTCAACCTCCCATCGAAAATTTCTTTTGACCTCATGTATGCTCCAGAAATAAATATTCCATAAACAAGAAATCAAGATTTTTTTTTTTTTACTGAGTTTTCACAGTGCCTTATGACACTGGTCCTAATTCATTAAAAAAGGCACTAATGGATGGAATGGAATGCTGGAATATTCTGAAAGAAAGAAGTCTAAGGAAACAGCTAAGCAAGCAGCATTACTTAAGAAGAGAGAACTAGGGAGAGGAAGGAGATGGGTGGTCAGGAATCATTCAGGAAGCTGTTTTCAATAATACAAAATGCATAATGCTCCATATCACCCAGATCATAAATTATCTCATCTCCCTCTCTGACATCTCCTCTAATCCAGGCTCATCTTCCATTTCGATTGAAGTAACCTGTTCCTCACTGACTTTCTTAACACTCGTTTCATTCTTAGTCTTAGAGCTGTCATACTTTAAATTTTTCATTGTACCCAAACATGCCCCCCTCGGTCACCTCAGAGACCTCCCTTCTATCTCCCATTTGCGTTTCTAATCACATTAGAGACTCCAGTAAACTACTGAGCTCGAGAAAGGCCGTGGTTTTCACCACATGAATGTAACACTCAGCAAAGCCTATCCTGAACTTTAAGGACCTCCTCCTTCTTCTGCCATAAAATCTCAAACTTCTGTACATACACCACCAGGAAACTGACTGAAAAAAGATCATAGGACAGCAAAAGTGTTTTTTTATGTCACAGAAAATTGCAAAAGATAGCTTTGTACACCCAAGCTAGGCAGTATAACCATGCTGTAATATCTACTATTAATAGTAACAGCCACATTTTTTCCTGCTTGATACTCTAGGTCATGGAATCCAACCTAAAGGCAAGTGTCATGCACCTTAGGCAGAGAGAAATCTCAGTTCAAACTCAGTCTCTCTAATGGCATGGGATCTTTCAGCCTTTTGTAATTGCCAGGAAAATAAAAAGTATATTTTAAACCTTCTGAATATGTACAAATATAAGTCATGATTTGCAGTACTGTGTATATGGTGAAAATTGAACAGTTACAGAAAAAGCCAGGTGTGTTTATATTTTTAATAATACACTGCCAAGACCTTTCCCATTTTTCTCCTTCAATGGAACAAAAGAGTTTTACCACACCAATACTTTATCTTGAGTRAGAGTTCATATGGTTTAACATAAAGAGCTGGGAAATGTTAAAAGAAAACTGAAAATCTCTGGTTTTGTGAGTTGTTCTAAAAGCTCAGACACTTGGAAAGCAGCAGCAACCAACTCATTTACTCAGTATTATATTTTCCCTCTTGTAGCATATCATTTGTTCACCAAATTTGTATTACTGAGCCCCAGAGTGGAATATTTCAGATGAAGACAGAAAGGACAAAGTGTGGGTGGATAGACACAAAGTGCTTGTACATGCCAGACTGCCTGATCAGTAAAAAGGAATTACTCATAAATGGGGCTTCTGAGACAAATATTAGGCACAACTGTGCTTCCAAGTCCTGTAAAAAGAGAGAGACAGCCTCCACTCCATTCCAGGTAGAACTAACCTGAGTAGCACATTAATTTTTTTCTGATTTCCATGACTCATCTAGCACTAGTAGAGGGCCTGATCTTGCAAGATATATCTTTAGCAGCTGTGAACTTCATACTGACAGGTCACATGAAAAAGCACTGATACTCCTACATTAAGCAAGATCAGTTACTTAATGTAATTGATATGCTGGAGGGGGATCTAGAGGAACTCCCACAGGTCCCTTATGAAAATTTATCCATCAGACTGAGGGAAGAATGGATGGTGCCCTTGACTTAGGGTGAATCAATTTCCTTTGGACACTCCTGAATCTTTTCAGTAAAAAGCACTTGTAAGTCCCATGGGTAAAAAAGTATGCCTGAAGACCTTACTATTTGGGTTTTTTTTCATGGCCTGATATTATCAAATGCAAGTATTTATAAGCAAATTGCTAGGAGAGAAATACCTAGAATCCCACAAGAAAATATATGACCCCCTACCTGCTTAAACTAGTAGAGATATAAATTCTGATTAGCCCATATTTTGATACTAATGAGGAGCTTCCCTCCTCTAGCATAAACTTAGGTATTACTACAAATATATATTGATATGTGTCAATATACTTTGATATATGCTAGTTCTCTAAAGTATACATAAATACAGACACACTTGAAATGGTTACACACATGCAAAGACAGAAATAAATAGAAGGAACTAGAGGGTCTCCTACAGTGACATCTGTAACTCTTCTGGATCATCTTTGGCTATCTGAAGCATTCTCACTTAACTCATTGACTAAACACTGAATGAGTATTTTGAGCTTTGAAAGGTGTCCTGAAGAGCAACAGCAGTAGATGGGCAGTGGCATGAACACCACCACCAAAGGGAAATCAATCAGAGTCTGAGGAATAAAATTGAAGAAGATATTTATTCAAATGACCTCTTCTCTTTTTTTCAAATACCATCTCTCTACCTTTGTAATAAATACAGCACACATCTATCTGCATGTACAAAAGGGTGGAAGGGTAAAGCACTCACATTTCTTTCTTGTTTTGAAGCCAAAATTCCCACGTTCATTTTAAAGAGCACTATATATCAAAGTATTACAGAGTTGGACTGTGATTTCTTCCAGAAACAGCACTTGGTGTCAGTTTAGACACAAAACACTATGGAAATTCAAAGAGAAACAGAGAGAGAACATTGCAGCTGYCCCATAAACAGCTGTGTGTGCTGGGTGTGCCCTTTGCCTCAATGAACAACTCAGCCATGGAACATTACCAATAGAGCAAGGCAGAAATTACAGAAATCACAGGTAATCTTCAAAAAAGCCTCCTACTCTTTGAAATGAAACTGGTTGTACAAGTACAAGATTACTCTTGCTCTACTACAGTGGCTTTTGAGCCATTCTTTGATAGCTAAACTTAAAATTATGGGTCCAAGTCACTGAATTGCCCTTAATGAACAAACCAGACCAAATCAGCAGTGTTAGAGCACTGACTCCAGTAGAGACACATCATAGGAACATAATTGCAATAGCAGCTTTGCAGATTCCAGAGATACACCAGAAACAGACTTCAAAAGATATATATAATTTATTGATCACATTATCGGCTTAATGTTTGCTCTGCTGCAACTTCCTACATTTCCCATAATAATCTTACGTCTCTCTGAGTAAAATTTCTCCAAGGAGTGTACATTTGAATGGGAAGTACTTACTTAAGTAAGATTTTCTTCCAGGAACTGGAGAGATTGGAAAGTTTTACAGCTGAACCGTCAGTACAAATGTAGATGACAACAACTAATGGAATTTGGTTACCAGGACTCGAGGGGAGCTGTGAGTTGTGTCAGTCACACACACCTGCAGACCTGAAACCAGTGTGTTTGCAGCTGCCAGAAAGGCCAATAATTGGATAGGAATGAGAAACATCTATTCTCATAYTGGAGTCTTTCCTTCAAGTTTATTTACAAAGAACAGAGGCACAACAAAGAGGAAAAACTTGAAAGGTTGGCTCCTCTTTTAAATCAGGTTGTGCAACAAAGGCTGTGGAATTGCTATTCCAGACTGCTATTCAGTCACTTTCCTGAACACTGAATCCTTGCTTTGAAAGTTAAGATCAGTATCTGTAGCTTGTAGCTTTTTTTGCAATTTGTATTCAACTGAGCAACCAGAAACCACTCCCTTGAACAATACCTGGTCTTAAAAAAGGGAACAATTCATTTGACACTGGGCTATCCTCCAACAATTTTTCAGTCAATCAGAGTTAGTCCACCTTTCCACCTTTTCTGTGATATGATAAAGCCAAGATACAGTTTAAAGCATTTCAAAAAATATTAACTGGTGGAATTTCATAATTACAGTTGATGCAAAATTGATACTTTTGCTTTTATTTCAGAAGACATTGTTTATTCTGAACTCCAAAATMATCCAAACCAGCTGCTTTTGGGTCAGACTTGCATGTTTCCGTGCTGAAATTTTCTGAATCACATTCCCTCTCCTTCTGCCTACTTGTTTAAACATACATTTAATTTAGAATTCAGAAACACGAAGACTAAAGGTACTCATACACCATTTTCTAAGATTTTCAAATACTTCCCTATGACACTATACAGGAATGATAAATTGGGTCATACTAATTAAAGCAAAAATAAATTAGTAAAAAATCTATTTAAAACTTAACTTCTAAAAAATAAATGTAACAAAAAGTTGGGGTTTAATAATACATGACTTGTGTAGTCAAATACAATCCCCTCTCAGTAACTATTTTATTTGCATTGGTTTAATACCATTTACTCCAGACACAATATCACAACACTGAAAGCAACTTGTTCAATTAAAATCATGGCAGAAGAGAAATCGAAACTCTCCTTGCATGGTTCCATTTAGAAGCACTTTATCCCTATACTGCAGGGGAATATTATCAGCTTAGGTAAATACCATTACTTTCCTTAAAGGTCATTCAGGAACGCCCCTGAATACAGGCATGTACGGATACGGAAAGGTTTTTAAGTAATCACAAAGRTAGGAAAGGACTAGCTGGTGCCCTACAGCAGAAAGCTTTTCTAACCCATGGAACTGAACTAGAGAGCACATTTCAGCTCTTTGGTACTGTTTGACTCTGAAAAGTGGCTTGGTCTTAGCAAAGTCAAGTTTCTTACCTCTTTGAGAAAAAAAGTAAGAAAATTACTTCCTCCTTTGTCTACCAATTAAAAAAATGAGACTTCTTGAGAGAGTTCTAAATTTTTTAAAATTCACTTAAAAACCCCGAAATTTTCCAAGGCAACCCCCTAGAAAACTGCCATCAGCAGCTTCTTTGTCAGAGCATGACAAGAATGAATAAAAATCTTAATCAGTAGCAGACACTGATTTATTTATGCAGCATCATATCAAAAAGGAATTAATCTCCTTAAACACACAGGTGCTACTTCCTGAATTCCTTTTATTTGTGCTGCCAAAGAACAGATAAAACCAGCTATTTGAATGTATGCCACAGCATAGAACTAGGTTTACATCTCTGTTTTCTTTCTAAAATATGTGCATTTTTGTCCCGGACTCCTTCTATATGCTATCTAACAACAATATATCCAGCCACCAGAAAGTGATGGTGAGAAAAATAACTTCACATTTAGAATAAGCCCTTGAGTGAAAACATTTGTTAGCCTGATAGTACAATGACACGACAACTCACACCAAAATTGTGTGTATTTTCAACCTCAAAAACTGAATTAATTTCCAAGCAATGAAAATTTTATGGTGAATCACATTACAAGAGGCAGAAAATCCTGAATGGTCAGTTTAAACCCCCAAACGTTTATCTCGCTTAAAATCAAAGCGACACAAAAGATTCCTTGCCATATCCCCCACCATCCAGAATTTGCTTCCTCCACACGACATCACTAAACTCGGGACAAAAAGTTCAACGCGAATGCGGTTAGCAGACTAGGTGGCACATCCCCTGAGAGCCTGCGCAGCACACACGCCGTCGGGCTGGACGTCAGGAAGGTGTAAATGGAGTCGGCAGGCGCAGCAGGCGCGGGGCTGTGGCACGGGCAGCTCGCTGTGTCAGCGGCGCACGGCGCGCCCGGGCCGGCGGGGGGACGCGSGCCCCGGGAAGGGCAGGCGCGGGCACACCCGACGGTGGCCCGGGCTTTTCACCTGCCCRCCCGGCAGGTTTCCTACATGAAAGCAGGCTGCTGTCTCCACTAGCTCAGCTGCACTCTATGAATATTTTAACTCTCATAAAAAATACATTACCTCTGCCCTGCACTCCTGACTTCGTGGGGCTGCCAGAGGCATGTGTACAAGCTACCTAATTTCTCTAGAGAATTGCAAGAAACACTGATTTAGGACCAACCTGTTTGGGTCATTTAGTAGATAATTTCTGGATGTACTTAGCCATCCAAAGAACGATAATGATCAGCTATGTCTTCCTGTAAATTTTGTGTGATGGCATCGCTTTCTGGTGCCTTGCCATCTTTTCCTCCTGAAGAACAGGTGCCAAGACTATGACTCTTCTGCGATTCCTTTTCCAGACCCAACTATCTCAGCCTTCCACAATTCTTTGGAAAAAGGAAACCAATTTAATCTCTGACCTAAGACAAAAGGTCTTGAAAGCATTTTTCATTCTCCATATCATCGTTACTTTCACTCACTCCAGCTCATCTCCTACATTATCACTGGTTCCCAACCCTGGCTCCTGGACCTATCAGACCTTTGGTTGCTTTCATCAGCCCCRCTGTATAGTCACTCCTTGACACAGTGTGTTTATTCCTCCCCCTTAGTTCCAAGGGTTCTTGGGCTCTTTGCCTAGCAAATTTCTGTATATGGAACTGTAATTTTTTGCAATCCATGCATCCTGAATTTTCAGAAAGGAAAAGTTTGAGGTACACTATAGTATATGAATGGCAGCTGCACTGTGTATTAATTCACTTATAATGAGGTTCTTCAGAGATAAAAGCTAAATGGATAACATAAAAAAAAATTAGTATTGAACAGCATCAAAAAAAGATAAGATATGTTGTATTATGTTGTATTAAAAAGATGACACACATCCTCTAAGTTTAATATATTAATTTTAAAATGCTGGCTATTGTAAAAGACTTATTGCACAGCTCAAGAGTTGGAACATGCGATTAACATGGGAAAAYTCCATTATGAAAGTAAATCAGAATCTTCAATAATAGATATGTATGATACCACTTTTTTCCAYTCCCTTCCTCCACTTCTACATTAGCATCTACCCAATTGCTTCACCTCACAAGACAGACAGGGGGTCAGATATTGTACAAGTGAAAGCAATCTCATTTCAAAAGTGTCTCCTATTCCCTTATGATTTTTAATTTCTCTTTTACTCTTCTGGGCAGATAATTAAAACAGCTTCATGCACTAAAACTGGCAGTCAGCATGCACAACCAAGGATAAATCACCTTTGCTATATCCTAACACATTATAAAGCCTCAAGTAGTCTGGACATACACCAAAGGAATGGCATAGAAACAACTGGCTGACTGAAATCTACCCAGTTCTTCAGCTGATTTTTTTTTACCCAAGAACACACTTTAAATTATTAAGGTATCCTAGTCCTTTCGTTAGAAGTTCAATGCATGTTCTTCAGCAGTATCACACTGAATGAGTTCCATAAAATATCACTGGTCTTGACCTTTCATTAACTCTGGTTCACAGCCCCTACTTTCTACCCCATACTAAATTCAGCTTGTACTGCAGTGGTTGTTTCAGTCCAACCTGTGCAATACCTTTTTTTGTTTTTTTCCCCCACAACTAGTTTGACTTTGTAATTCTACTTCTGGAAGAGCGCATGGTTTTTTTCTAAAAATAACTYCTAAAAAAATCAACAAACAAGAAATAATTTTACTTCGACAATTTTTCCGTAGCAAGTCAAACAACAAAAAGAAGTAGCTGTTAWAAATGGTTGTATCTAAATTTTTTAAATATAAAAAAGTGGGGAAATCCTAATAAAAACTGCAACATATCAAGTAGAAAAGGCATGTGCCACAGAAACCTTCGCATGAGTTGACTCACTAATAACAGAGAAAGTTTTTTGTCTTTCCCCTCCCCACACCCCCTAAAATGCATTCCTGTCCTTCCCAGCTTTGYTCTCTCCTTAAATAATCTCCTCCACTCTGGCCTCTGTGGACTGCTAGAGGGGAGCAAAGAGCTGAGAGTTGTTTTATTTCTTCCCTGAGATTAGCAGGCTATGGAGGAAAATGAAGAGAAAAGGGGAGCCCCCTCTTCAAAACGGTGAGGAATCATTTCTTTCTGGCAGCAAGTGAAGGAAATAGGTGGATTTAGGAAGTAGAGTCTCCAGGAAGCTCTACCAACTCCTTCAGCAGGAAACATCAAATTGTAGAGCAAATCCCTCAGAACACTGAGGGAGCTGTGATCACCCCAAATTGTGGGAGTGTAGAAGAAAGGGACAAGAATTCCACAGGCAATACAGAAAATAGTTTCCCAGGAAGAGAAGGAAACATACATAACACATTGGSCTCTCCTCCTTCAGCCCATGGAAGACGTTTACCCAGTTAAATGCCAACAGCCCAGGACTCACTYGCTTCGTGATTCAGTGAAACACTGATGTCAATAGCTGGATTCCAAGTGTGAGAGAAATGTGTGCTCCTTAATAAGCCTGACTTTTTACAGCTGACCTACTGTAAGGTCCCAGAGTGCTGTGCCCATTAGTCTGCAGACAACATGCTCAAAACATCTCTGCTGCCAGCAGAGAGCTAACAAATTTCCATCTAGTCATTTCAAAAGCAAAACATTTATTCCTTGCAGCCAGCTGACAGCATCTAACACTTTGACCTCCAGAAAGCATGCAGAAAAATTACCTCAAAAACATGGTATAACTAGAAAGATGTAGCTAGAAAACTGATGTCGTGACTGCAGGGACAGCATGACCCTTGTCCCTCATGGAACTGCCTGTGCTGTCCCTCTGCCCTGGGATGGTAAAGTGACAGCTACRTGTCTGCTCGTTCACAATTTCAGCAGCCCCTGTGACAACCAGTGCTTCATATTGTATCACAAAAACCCATAAATAAATGTGATAAATAAGATAAGGTAAACAGGTTAAAAAGGCTACAGTGCTTTCAACAAAACCGTTTCATACTATAGCATAAATACAGATACTAGAGTGTAAATAACACAATGAATAATAGAAGATTTACTGCAGGGCAGCTGCAAGGAAAAGGCTCTCAGACACTTAGGCATGACTAACATACCTCATGGTTTATACATGCTTTTTGCCCCCAGTTTAAAATGGGCAGGTATCCACATCCCCAAATTTTTAACAACTGTTACTCATATGCCTCCTCCTGGGCAGAATTAGGAATACAGCCAAAAACTGCATGAGCAGGAGGAGAAAAAGCTACATTTCTACTGCCAGAGGGGATCCACGAAAGCACAAGGGCGGTATTTGGGTACTCGGGCGAGCTGGAGCAGAGCAGCTGAGCAGGCACTGCTCTGCACACCAGCTGACAGTCACTCCCTCCAGGGCCCTCAGCCTGGCACCTCCAACCAACACCAAGGTCTCACGCTCAGAAATAAGAGTCACTGGACCATGAGGCCTCTCTACTGTGCTGAAGAGCTTTTTCATGGTTGCCATTCCCAATAATGGCAGCTAGGACTGCCTTAGGCTCACGGCCTTCGTGAGCTGGCAGCCCTGGATCCTATGCCTGCTCCCTTCACATAAAGGTTTTTGAGAAATACTGACAAGTAATGCCAAGACAAGTTTGATTGACATCTACCATGTTAGGCTTTTGCTGTGTACATTGAGTGTTGGAAAATGGAGGAAGGAGAAAATACAGACAAAGTTCCAAATACTTTTTTCTATGCAAATCTCATTTTTCTGTAACTTTTAATGGTTTTTAAATAAACCTGTTATCAACAGGCATATTATATGTGAATTAATGCAGAGCACTAGAATGAAATGCAAAATGTGTTCAAAAAGATAAAACAGGGCAGCACTATTGGGTGACACTTGTTTCCCTGAAATACTGCACTCCTTCCACAGCACCATCAAAGCTCATCTTCATCATTATCTTTTATTTGCTTTACTGCCCTATAATACATTTACATAAAGAATAAAATGTCATAACTTTACACACTGTGAATRGGACCTGGATAACAAGGCAGAGAGAGTGCCTTTGCACTTCATAAAGGAGAACTCAAAAAAGATAACCCTGAAGAGGGAAGTTTACCATTGAATACATTCATCAAAAACACTGAAAACAGTATCACATCTGACAGGAAGTGGGCAGTTCTGGAACATTTTTTGGGCTCTGGGTCAGATTTTATCATGTTCACTCTGATGAAATCCACAGCAAATCCATTTAACTAATTTTGTGTCACCTTACCACAATCAAAATTTTCTTCAGAGGTGCAAGTTCCCCTTCAAAATATATTGATTTTTTTTTCCCCTATGATGTAACCTACCAAAGATGACACTAGATATAGCTGTCAAATCCAGTACAATTCTTAGGTATGTCACCAAACCGGCATCCAATTTAAATTACTTCTTAAATGAAGATGATACTCTCTTCCTTTTCCTAAAATTTTACCGATACACTGGAATGAGTGTATACACCAGGTACATAGTATTTTAAAAATTAACTATYAACAGTTTTAATAACACTATAGAGCATCACTTATATCTTCATTTGTCATTTTACAAGACAGCGAAAATGAAAATGCCACCATTATCAATTCAAGACTACTTTTGCAAAGTGTGCTGGACACTCCTCAGGTACCAATCAGTATCTTGGTTTGACACTACACATGAAAGACAACAGTACAAGTGGTCATAACCTGGTTTATGGATCACTAATTGATTATCCATTGAACAAAAATGTATATGCACCAGAATTACGCAACTTCCTCCCTGTAGGATAAGGATGTCCATTCCAGAAAGATGGGAAACCAAACGCTACTTTGCAGTCTTAGCCACAAGGAAATAAGTGGCTGATAAGAGTTTTATTCCACAACAGCATAAATCCTTAAAAATTCCACTGCCTCCAGCTGTAGAAAGGCAACTTGATAACAGAATCTTTTTAGCTTATTACAGAGCATCAGTGACAGAGGCCTGCAAAGGTTAAAAGAGTTAAATTTTGTTAGTGCTTTGCTTACACCATCTCTATGGACAACACTGCCCTCTGCATTAAGAGATCTTGAGAATAGCCTTCCCACTTTGAAGAGTTGCACATAGTAGATGAGTTACACACTAGTTAACATTGTGACAGATGAGATACACTTGAGGTTTGTTTGGCTTTTTCCACTTGTTCCCAAAAGCCACTATTAGCCACATGTCAAAACAGCCCAGTACTAGACTGTACATAGCAATCGATGTACAGATATCAGCTCTCACCTATGTTTCTAGATCTGCTATTTCAGGCATAGCTGTTTGGATTCCTTCTTTTTCCCAGCAGAGATACCAACCATGCTCAGTTTGGATTAGTAGCTACTGACTTACAAAATTATATCCATATTCTCTAAATATTCTAGATGATTGTTTGCATTCATATGCTTTGAGGATGAAATGCCCCTTTATCACCTGTGAAACTGTATTTCCTGAGATGATCTGCACACAGGAAAAATTTCCCAGAGCCTGCAACTTTTCTTTTTTTGCTTCTTCTTCCTTTAGATGGCCAAGCTGCCAGTGTTGACTGCCTTGTCAGACAATGAGCAATGGCTGTAGTTCTGCAGAGAGCAATTATTTTGAACCAAGTTCACAGAAGTCAGCGGCCTGAGCTGACAATACAGACAAATGAAGTGAATGCTCTGATAAAGGTGGTGGTCTTCAAACCCTTCCCCATTCACAATGTGCAGTGTGGGCTGGCAAATACCCCTACACCTACTTACGGAAATATGTCAACTTTTACATTTTAATTAGGAAAATATTTGTGGCCACAGCTCTGTAGACTCATTTGGTAGAAGAAATTAAAACCAAATGCTTGTTTAGACACAATTCTGTTATGCAAACCCTAAGTACAATTTGGTTTCTGTTATAGCACAGAGGTAATAAATGTCAAAAGAATAAAAGTTCTACAGAACAGAACTGTCTTTAGGCCAACATATGTATCTATGCCACCAAATTCAAGAGCAGGAGATGAGATTAAAGCAGTTCTAACCTTGATTATCTGAGCTGCAGGAAAATGAGCTGGTATGACTGGTGCATTAGGCACCTCATTAAAAATATCTTCCTGAACAAACATATTTTTTATTTTCAAGGCCACGTTCTCAGAAGCTTTGCTTATTTCTTCTACTCTTGCTCCCTTAATTTCCAGCCAGCATAGACATTTTGTACCTACCACAACATGAAGGTTCAATTCACTAATGAGAATTCAGCTTTAATGCATTACCCTTTGTGCTCCATCGCTGGGATTTAAATACCAGCTGGATGTTCATATTCATGATGAGACTGCAATTATTTCTGGATCTGTGCTGCACTAACATGAGAACTTCACTTTCAGCAATAACCAAAGAGGTTGTAAATTCTCTCTATGAGCATCTGAGATAGTAAGGATACAAAGGAATTTTAATTGTTCACCACCCATAGGATCAAGAACTCTGCATTCACTTCTAAAAGATGTATTGCAAGAATGCACCCAGGATTTCTCAGGGCTTTTATATTAGTAGGAATATTCAGATGAAGAACTGTTCTGTATACAACTCATTGTATGTAATATTTTGTAGGAGTATTGCTTTCCAGTGAAATTTCTACATGAACTTGCCAGGGTGGCAACGAGAAAAAGATGCTCTGAAAGTCTTGTAATGGTAAATCCCATGGATTTAAATCTTATAGATTTACCATTACATTATCCATAAGGATAGCTGATATGCTAGAGTTACACTGGTTGATAGCTTTTAAGTTACTAATGTATCAAAGCTGAGTTGTGTTTTAATTTTCAGACCTCTCAAAGCTAATTGTAACTATAAATTATAATCGGTAAATATTGAAATTTGGATGATTTATCAGACTGAGATTCTCAGGCTGAGAAATAGAGCATAAAACTCTGTGTCTAAATTATGTTAGTTATACGGCTTTTCTTCTTGAAAGAGCTAAAGAAGCCTAAAAWTAATTATTATGTGAACAAACTTCTCAAATGCCAAGTATTTGTAATCATCCTGCATAAATTGGAGTCTGTTAAGAACTGAGAAGAATCTGCCTTAATTATGCATTGAGCAGTCACTGGCAGGTAAGTAGCCTTTAATCAGAGATCTGACTGCCAGGTTTTTTGTACCAGATCCTTAATGAATTACCCCGTTACATGTCATTCCTCTACCCAGTTAATACATCAAATTTACCTTTTCCATTTTCAGGAAATAACACACTTTAGACCAAGTCTCTGTATGCCTCATTTTACCAAAAGGAGAATCACAGACTGGATATATTACACAGGATGAAAATTTGTGACACTTGTGTTTCATTATAATATCCTTGCCAAAAAGGCAGATCTGGGAGCAGAAGCAGCCCAGCTATACAAACACAGAGTAAATTCAGAGAGGGCAGCAGCAATTACTATGCATAACACAAGAGCCAGTATCTTGTCAGAGCCATGGATGTAGGTGATAAATAACATTAGCAAAGGGTTGAAAAATTGCCTTTTTAAAATACAGTAGTAGCTAAAAAGGGAAGTGATCCTAACCAGATTAGATCCAAACACAACACTCTTCTTCAAATTAAGGATTATGGCACGGCACAACACAACATTATGGCTATGATGTGGACCTTACTAGAAACTAAAATTTTCTGTATTTTTGCCATTTAAAATCAACAGCTACAAAATACATTTGATTCTCTCTGCCTAATATTTGCTTATGTGACRGTCTCTTCAATATACTAGGGAGCTGAAAGGTTGTATGTTTCATCTTCCTTTTCCAAAAACTTCAGTTACAGAACACCCCATTTTCCCCTTCTTGTCTCATACAGACTTTAGGTGCCACTGTAGCCTGTTAGGTTCAATAGGTTGATTTTCCTTCTTGTTAGAGAAGAAACACCTGCTCTTCTGTCCTGACTTTTACTTTTTGTTGCAGAACTATGATTTGCATTTGGGCTAGTTACCAGGGTGACTCAGCAGAACATTTCTGCAGAATGCCCTTAGGTCTATTAAATGAACTGATATAATTTCCCATATATCCTTCTCAGCAGAATCACCTGACAGCTCCGAGATGGGAAAATGGTGCTCAGTAATCATTATACAGTCCCTTACAGAGAGGGACAGCTCCAAGCCAGGGTCCCAAAATGCCTGGTGGAAAACACTCTGAGCTCAGCTCCAGTATTAGAACTGCAGAGTGTGACCATTCCCAGCTCAAATATGCCTTCAGCTAGTGCATAATTTTCTGACCAAGGAAATCTGCAATTGATTTTCAGCAAGATGCGTGCAATTTTGCAGGAATAGTAGTTCAGTATCACTTTCATTCTATTAATAAGAAAAGGATAACATTGATTTTTTTAAATTATTTTTACCACTGAAAGATTATGCAAAGCATTGAATTTTCTTGGCAAACGCAGAGTATTAGCATTACAGGAAAACATTACTGGTAAATTATCAAAGAGGAGAAAACGTCTCCCAAATCCTGCTAACCCATCAAATTCCATCCAGTAGATATCTAAACAAAAAAAGGGCTAAAAAATAGCACGCTCACTTATGTCCACACGGCTACAGAGCCTCCTTTTCTCCTCTTCCATCCACAGCTAAGGTAAATCTGCCTGATGATGTGAAATTTCATTATCACAAACCATTAACTGAAAGCAAATCAAAATAACAATCAAACTATTTACTTTGTGATGTGTGTGTGTGGTAGGGAGGTTCCTTTTGACRCTGAGCTATACAGTAGGATAGACTACTAAAATACTGCACTTTTTTCCCAGTCTTTTGAAGCTTTGTTTCAGTGTTCTGCATACTAATTTAACCTTCCACCTTCAAAGCTTTATAAAAGCAATTGAATAAGATAGAATATTAAAGGGACATCCCCTAGATTAAAATGTTTACATAGTGCAAAATGTCCTGAAAATAGGAGGGGTCATTGCTTCTTCTTTTCTTAAACAACTTTCATTAGGAAAGTCAACTATTCCTAAAGAAAAGTCTCCAAAGTACTGCTTTCTGAAAAAGAAGGTGTAGAGCATTGTGACCCTAATACAGTGAACAAAGTGCACAGAGACAGTTGTGATAAATTATGTGGATTATAGCAGACATGGGAAGCAATGAATCATTCAGTATCTTGGATCTCAGTTTCACTGTAGTCCTCTTTGCTACATACTTGTGAGATCCCAGTCCAGCAGATAATGTGGACAGTCCTAACACTCCAATAAAATCTTTTTCTCAGTAGCCATTGCTTCTTCCTGCTGCTTGCTCAATCATAYTGACAAACTATTTCAAATCAGAGAGCATTGACTATCTGGAAAATATGTGCAACTTAGCCACAGCACAGTTAGGCCAGAAAAACCCAAACTATTTAAAGCCACACAACAACATGCAAACTAGTTTTAAAGAAAACAAACTTAATTACCTAGTAAACCAAACAAATCAAAGCTTAAATGGCACATAAACAAGTCAGACTCCTATGTAAGCTGAAGCATATTCTAAGAAAAAAAACACATAGTGCAGAAAATAAACGAGGTCACTCAAATAACTCTGACATCCCTCCCTACCACATGGGGTGAAGGAGACCTAAAAGGAAAGCTGCATTGGTTCCTTAAACAGTGATCATCCTCATAAGGGATGACCTCAGGGAGCTGAGACAAAGTTTGGTAGAGAAAGGCATATTTGGGACTCGTGGGGTAGGTCCCAATTAGTGCAGAGCAAGAGGAGTGGATCTAGAAGGAAAAGAGCTGCTGCGAAGTCTCATGGTCCCATGAACTGATGGCCCACTTGTGGCTGGGGTACATCTTTTAGTGCAGTTTCATCCCWAAAAATACAGTTTATGAGTTTGTGACTTCTCTGTGATATGAACTAAAGTACAGGGAGTGGAGATTCACTTCAAAATCCCAATATTCATCTGAACTACTAATGCAGACACACCTACAGTGGTACGAAGAGGAAAATATTCCTTCATAGTTATGGTGCAATTACCCAATAGCAAGTTCTCCTTTACAGGTTCCTTCTCCCGTTACAGTTTCACAATAAATCTGCCCAGATAAATTCTACCCAAAGATGCAGTTTTCTCAGGAAGACAAAGAGTCACCCACCCGATCTCCTCTTACAGTGGACAGCTATTTAGACATGACTAATTAGGGAGTGCAAAGAACTAAAATACAACCACCATGTGAAAGAAAACCAATCACTCCTGATGAAAATTGGAATAATAACAAGCAGGCTATATGCAAATATTATAGATATTTTGGCTGTGAATAGATATATGCAAAGAGAGGAAAAAGAAATTCTCTGAAGCAGATAACCTCAACTTCAAATTTCTTTAATACTTTTGCATTTGAGAGGGGGTAAACTTTGAATGTCTCCAATTTTTTCATGAATATTTCACACATTTCTAAGACTAACAACACTTACATACATCAGAGGGGTGCTATGAGACTTAATGTTTGCAAATCACTGTGAGACACGGATGAAAGGTGCTACAAAACAGCAATATCCGGTTGGTAAAATTTTCAAGAACAACTCTTCAGCTGGTGTTAATTGTCAGTTCCCCTCTAAAGTCACTAAACCTATCCAAATTATAAGCACCTGCTCCTCAGATCAAATGGGTTTTGTAAGAGAACAAATACCATTCTTATTAGAAAGAAATCTGCAGAATAAAAGACCAGTTTATCAGTATTGATGCCATACTGACTCTGAATTTTAAGATACGCTTTACTTTTGACAGGTGACTTTCTTAAACTGCAATAAAGGTCTTTATAGGTTTCTTTAACAAGTGCCTGACAACCCTAGAAATGAAATACTGTAGTCGCTGACAAATTCTGTCTTGTTCTCCTATATATGAAGTATAGACATAATGATCACCACCTAGAACAGTGTAAGTCAAATGAAGGAGATGGACCCTTGGTGGGTGCACTTGCATCCCGCAGTGGGACAGAAACCAACAGAGCATGCCTTGCTCATGCCCACCCAGCAACCGGAATGTCAAAATAAAGCTCTTCTCCATTCTATGTGCTTGTCTATGAAGAATTTCTGACGCTCAGAAGACTACAAAAAAAAAATCCCCCTCAATTGCTGGGCTGTTATGACTCATTCTTGCAGGTGCAAGCGGTTACCAGGGTGACACATTCACAGGCTGCAGGCTCAGAATCCTGTGCGATTTCTTACTGCATCTTGTGACAAGCTGCTGCACCAGAAGCCAGGATTCCTTCTGTGAGAGCTCAAGCAATTAACCCACGAGACATGCACTGAGAGAGCTTGTAATGGGAGTAAAGTATCAAAACCATGTTGGTTCCCTGCCTGTGTGTTTAATACCATCTGTCAGTATTGGYTATTATGGCTGCTTTCTGAGGCCAGAGTGCTTTTAAAAAGTTGCAATTTTCCGAACAACAGGGAGCACTTCTTGCTAAGCTAATATGAGGATTTTTGTAACGGCCAGCTTTGTAGCATCTCACAAGTGTTTYTTGAAAACAGTTTTTCGCATTCAGTTTCCCTCTCTCACCTGCCCCTCCCCAACCCAACAGAAAYACGAGCTTTCTTTGAAATAATTACTTTTCAGCCTTAAAAATCAAATATAATCCAAACTGCATTTGAGACTAAAATACCAAACCTTGCACATTACAAGATCAAAGAATAAATGTAAGAAACCCGGTGAACAAAGCAGACCAGCTTGCCATATTCATTCCTAAAGCTCTTTGAAGACCCTGTACACCTCTCCTCGGGGACAATACTTGAAATTCTGTCACAGATATTCTGTGATAGCTATCACTACACCTGCAACCCTGAATTTTCCCCAATTCCCTTAGAATTGCAGATTCACATCATCATTAATATTGCTATTTAGGAAAACGTGTCTGTAATTTTACCACACCTAAATGCATCWAAGCTGACAGAATCTAGCAACACTCATGCACTTCAAAAGATTGAAATAATAAAATAATAAATAATCACTTTTATACACACCCTTCCTTAAGGGATGCCCAAGCACTTGGTGAAAATATGATTTAAGCCTCATTGTGCCTCTCTGCAGTCACATTATTCTTATTTTATCAAAGGAGAAAACGCATAAGAATAAGGGCATTCCCAAAGGTCACTCAACTAGTCAGCTGCAGCACAGGGAGTTTAATTTATRAGATCTGAATTCTAGACAACAGTTCTGCTCCCTGAAATAACTAAACTTTTCAAGTTACATAGCACTATATGTTCCTACACCGCCTTGTACTTTTCTGTGCCATTTGGGAAAATACCATATATACATTTTGACTCATTACAGCAGTCTTCTCAACTTCAAAGCATTTTGAGCATAATTAAGAGGTTTTCTTATAATGAAGGTGATTGTAATAAAATGCAATGCAGCTAGGAGCCATGGGACAAAAGTCTGATACCATTCTGTGGAGATTCTGCAGATTAAGAGACACATACAAAATCATCATCATAAATGCAATTAATTAAAAAGAGAAGTACATTTACACTTGTCTCAAAAGCCTGTTATACTAGAGGGACTGTCCTTTTGTGGAAGCCATCTTATCACCAGCTTCTTTTTCTCTTGAGACACAAAAGATAAAGAACACTCATTTCATAGATGAAAAGATGCTCAAGATGTAAAATACGTAATCAATAAACTCAATTATCACCAAAATAAATGCTTCCTCGCCCTCTAGTTTACTAGCAGAAAACACATGGTGTAAAAGCCTAGGACATAAAAAACAGGATAAGATAGCTGCATTTTAATTTAGACTTTGACAAGTCTTAGCACAGATTGCCTGAATGATTCCTTCTGCTGAACAGGGACATATGCTGGCCAAGAGTCAGAGTGCCAAAATACAGCCCTAAGAGGAGCAGACTTCGAGATTCTTGCTGTGCCTCATTCAAACCTGCAGTCTGKTTTTTTTCCTTGCAGTCTTAGGTTCCTGTTTGCAATCTTGATTTCTTACAAGAAGTAAAAGGATGAGTACTGTTGTTGTGCAGCACACACTGGGCTGAGGGGAATGAGAAGGCTACAGAGAACCCATTCTACTGTGCCATATGAACAGCTAGCAAGGTTTAGACACACCTACTACCAAAAATAATAGCCCGTTTAGAGAGGGGAAACCAATAAACATTACCTAATGCAGTCCAGATCAGCAAGGCTGCTTGAATTCCACTTTCATCACAAAAAGATGGAAGTCAAGACAGTAAGGTGGACATGGGAGAGTCTTTCAGGAAATCTGGGCAGATTTCCTAAAAAGCTTTTTTTTTGAAGCTTGGAACAAGTCAGGCAAGTTTTGAGCATCCTGGGGCCAGCCTGCAGCCTGGGATTGGAAACACTCAGTACTGTAGAATCAGGTAAACTTCTACTAGGAAAAGTTTCTCTGAGTAAGTAAAAGCATCATTAGAGTACAATTTTTTTTTCTCTACAGTTCCCGTTAAGTTGAAAGATATGAAGGGATCCATTTTATAAGAAGCCACAAGAACAAGGTCAAAGTTTTAGGCGAAGACATGTCACCTTCTTTTACTTATAAATTTCTTAAAATGTTCCAGTTATGCCGGACTCCTGCATGATAATCTTTCAGCCTACARATAGTAAGCTTTACATTTTCCTTTAGGCTTCATTACCCTCTTAAAAATAGTCTGTGGATCTGGAAGCAAACTGCATGTTAAGATCAAAAATGCCACAAGCAAATTTAATAAACTCTAGTCTCCTGAGAAGGTAACAAAGCAGCTCAAAGCAAAAACACAAAGAGAAGGCATAAACCATTAGGAATTTGGTCTTAGAATTGAAAAGAGGACTCAGCTAGGGTATTTTGCAGTGTGACTCAACAGGGCAGAGATTTCACATTGTGCATATGAAATTTTGCAAAACACTAACAAGTAAAGAATTTTATAAATGGGTACCAATGCCCTAACAGAATGGCAGTGATGATTCCTGTGCACAATATGACTAACAAGGACATTAAAAAAAACCCAAACCCACCTAACAGAACAGAAATTAAATCACTCTAACAACAAATCAGTTCAGATAACATCTCTAATACGGCCTTGATTTTGCAAATCACTTGGTGCACATACTTAACTTTAAATCCTGAAATTAAAAAATAAAATAACAAAAAAACCCAACCCAAACAACCAAACAAAAAAAAAAAAGCCACCCCAAAATCCTGAAATTAAAAAATTAAATTAACATATTTAAAACCAATGAGATCTTTACTTGCTGAAGCACTTTGGTAGACTTATGATTTTATTGTTATTTACATGGGCCTTTTCATTTTTGTTTTTCAAAAATACATTTAGTATCAAGGTTAGGAAAAAAAACCACCAAAATCCAAATCCACAAACCAGAAGAAATCTAGTGAGATCTACCACACAGTTTGGAGATAAATATCCTAGCAGAACTAACATTCTGTATTTCTCGTCAAAATATGAAGTTTTTCCACAGTAAATATTCTATCTATAAACAAATAGTTTGACATCTCTTGGAAAGAAACTCCATCTTTTCAAATTCTGGTTTTGTTAAAAAAATAGATTGCTGTTGAAATTATGCAAGATTTGCCTCCAACATCTGTTGTTACTGATAGCTTTTGAAGGGCTTGTTTAACGTCCTTGTTGCCAGTGTAACATGAACTTTTTGGTTGTTCTATATTCAGATTGGTTTTTACTGTAACTAAAAGCTAAAAGTTAGAACTAAATATTCTAAAAGCTTCAAGGAAAGCATTGGGTTCCTCCAGAATTTCTGGAACTTTATTCCTTTTTGCATGAAAAAGGAATAAACACTGTCCTTTTTAAACAGCACGACCTCATACTAATGGTTGACTTTACATGTCTTGTTTCCTAACTTTATATGATGGCAGTAGTGTGCCAGGCACTCTTTACACAAATGAGAGAAGAAGGGCTTTTGTTACTTTGATTACATCTTTCAGGTTTGATTTTCCTGCTTGCTGTAGCAGTCATTTGAATTATTTTTACAAGAGCAGAGAYCAAAGCCGAGGTTTTCCACGTATACTTTAAGCACTGTGGAACAGCCCTCCCTCACCACTTGCTTCTGTTTATATTCTATAACATTGCAGTTCATGGCAGTATCGACTTATACAGTCAAGTTCAATTCAATGCTCACCCTAAACTGTATCTTCCCTTCCATCAATTCTTCATTTCCATCTCCTAATCACTACTCTCTGAGTTTATATTTATACATTTGATTAACTGCTCCCAAAGAGACCACTATGGCATTTACTCTTTTTCAGCCTCACTCTTCTGATTTGTCTACTGCTCTCTGTTTTTTCTAGGCATCTTTGTCTGCCTCAAAATTAAATATGCCTCCCATTATTTGTCATCAGTACATTTCAGCAGATTTCCCTGGAAAACTGCATGGCACTGAAATCAGAACCATCAAGCTGGAGTGAGGATTTTGCTCCTCACAAACTCTATCATATTTGAAGGTTTTGATTCAAGGTTTTCATTTTTGCACTCAACCAAAGAGAATTTCTCTGTCAGAGGAAGCCAGACATCCAAATTTGGCCAACTTCTTTCATGTGCAAACAGATTTGCACAGTCTCTTCTTTCTTCCCAGAGAAGAGGAAGCCTCTTTTTCCATTATGAAACCACAACTTATGAGAGATGATTCCCCATGAATAATACAGGACTATTAAAAACATTGAATGGCCACTTAGGAGGGCAATATTTTTCCCAGAAGGATCACTTTTCATAAGGAAAAATTGTTTACTTCCTTGCTACAGAAAGTACTTGTTTCTGTATACATTGTCCTAAATTTTCAACAATTCAGGAKATACTGCAAATGTAAATGGGCTTATACAGGGATCTTTGGTTTATCAGTGATATTTACCACGGTTAAACATTGCTTTTTGTCTTTCAATAGAAAAGCTACCAGAAGTTTCAATTAAAATTGATCCATCTCTCTCCTGCTTATCTGCTGCTATCTGGTTGTGTTGTTTTTTTCCTTCTGCTTGCAGACAGGAAATGGGTACAGTTACAGTTAATTGTAACATCTTGCTCCATTAGACAGATTACAGAGCACGCCAATTTAGTCAGTTTTATTACTCCCCCCTGGGTTACCCACTTCTATCATCCACAGCTATCTATACCTGAATTTTTCATGGCAGAAGTTTGAAATTCAGTAGCAAGCTGTAAAGAACAGATCTGTTTCTGACAGCATGTACTCTTCCCAGAATCAAGATTAAAGATGTTTTGATGCTTAAAATGTGCCTTGGAATGCTCTCTGCATAAAGATACCAGCAAAGAGAATATTCAAACAGTGTAAAACTGGCTTTGCCTGAGAAGGGAAGTGGAATTTCGAGGTTATATGTCCATTTGATGTATAATCTCTCAAAYGAGGAGCAATAGTAATCATGGAGGTGAAGCACAGCCTACCACCTACTACCCAGTGCTCCCCCTTCCTACCTAAAGAGGACATGAACTTCCTCATCAAACCTTAATGGTGCAGAAATTTCCCCGACTACAGCAGTCCACAGCACACTTTAATTTATTGCATTTAGGACTATAAACCCGTGTTTTACTACTGAAATTAATTGTGCCTGACACTTCCATCACATTAACACACATTAGGCACCATGACCTTTGGATGATCAAGGAAGACCTAATTTAATAATTTAGAAACAGCATGATGTCTGAGAAGGCCCCAAAGGGGAAAGAAAAGTGGTATGAAAAATGATCCTATTCCACTAGTGGGGATATTTGCTTACTAAACTCCCCAGATGAACTTTGGCTGCTGCTTTACCATTTTATCTATGGGTCACATACAGCACTCTAAGTCCTCACAGTGCTAAATATTCCTTCTAATGCTGGTCACGTAATCCTCCACCAAATGTCCTCTAAATTCTTAGAGGAACAATACACTTTTGCCTGCAAGACTGCAAACTCACAACAGAAGTTTCTTAAACAGCAGCTGGACTAGCAAACAGGCTAACAACTGCAATTAAACAAAGGCAGCTATAATTCACTTCAAGCTTACGATACAAATTTGGCATCTTTAAAGAAATAATTTTGTCAGAAACAGCAAAATCAAACATAGTTATCAATTATAGATGATTGATTCTAATCCATGTAACTCATTCTTCATGTGAAAGCAGATATAATTCAGTGTGAACAGGCAAGCTGACAGAAAGCATGAGGGACTGAGGTGAGCAGGCAGACACACAGACAGACAATATGGCCAATCCCATTCAATTTCAAGATCTTGAGGCCCCAGAAAAGCACTCCCCTACAGCCAATACTCATGTTCCATGGGGTACAGAGGACATGAAGGGGCAGAATGTAAACTCATGGGCATTTACACACTGTACTTGAAACATAATGCTCTCCAGTATTAGTGCTTGAGTGACCTGCGAAAACAGACTGCCAGTGCCTTCCAAGGGAAACTGAAAATCGACCTTCCTTCCACATTTCCTTATTAATAATTTCAGAAATTATTTGTTATACTGCCTTTAAAAATCCTAAATTCAAATTTTATTTTAAACTTGGTATGACAATTATAGTATGGTAAACTCYTAACAGGCTTTTTACTGAAGATCTAACAAGTATTTAATAGATAGGGTGCAGACTTTAATCTGTATGACTAGGAAAAGAAAAACAAAACAGCCACAAAATAATTTGCTGCAATAAAATTTGATACTTGACAACATGTGTCAGATTAAGTGAAAAATGAGGTCTTATGTATAGACATACCTGAGGCCACAGAACTGTCACCAGGCTGCATTTGCAAAAAAGTTCCTTCTTGTTTCTTAATTCTGTTTAGCTTTTCTTTTCATACCTGGACAATACTTTTTAAAAATCTCATCACAGCACAAATGTTAAGTGTCCCTTGTACTCAACTAATCCACTCTTGAGGGATGAGGAACTGCAGCTCTTACCTGTGGGCCAAGAGGAAACAGGTCCTCTGCCAAAAAGGCAGCTGGGTTACACTGCTCCTGGCTCTGCCTGCCCAGACCACAATTTTAAACAGTGTAAATTAGTGCATCAGCTCCTGCCTACCACGAGCYGATTTTCACAGCTGTTAATTGCCGAGCAGATACCAAAAAGGAATCATAGATCTAGAAGTGTGAGAGTAAGTAGGTCTTCTTCGTCTGAGATTAGTTCCTAATTCTTTTGCCATGAGGATTTTAAATGCGAAATTAGTAAGGYCCAGAGCAAAATTATTTTCTTGGTATGTAACAATGAGCTCTTTTAGTGTTTTAGATGTAAATTAGTACAGGGGGCCAACATTAAAAACACAGTCTGTTTTTTCCCCCCTGCAGTAAAGTCAACACTTTTGGGCTCCAGTAAGAAAAACATGCTTCAAAAATCTATCTAAAAAGGTAAGATTACACTTCCTCAGCTGGCATAGTCTGCTATTAATGCACTATATCTGGGTTGGGACAAAAGGATGAAAATGCACAAACAGGTAGAACACAAGGCTATTTTAGTTTCTGACTGTACCTTTACAGAGTTAATGAACCACAAACATCTCGATAAATATATAGCCTAAGAACAGTAACTTGTTGATACAAGATATTATATACCTTATAAAATGAACTGCAAACACAGACAGATTAATTTTCTTTCTTGTTCAAAGAATTAAGTTTCATTCTCAGATACTAACAGGCATGTATTTACTTTCTGCCACAACAGCAACATCAAGGCTGCTCTAAAGCAATTAGCAAAGTGACAAGAAAGCACTTACATTCACTTTACAAGCAGTGGATGGCATTTATACTTATGTCATTTTCACACCTTTGAGCAGAGTATCCTGCTTTTCCAATTTTCTTGCCTCTCCACACTATTTACAATTGTGTCATGCTTCTCCCTCTTTAATGCAAGCAGTTTTGGTTTTGACACAGCTTTATAGTCCCCAGCRTTTAGTATACTTTCATGAACAATTTCTGTGCTCGTTAGACTTGAATTTCGTGCAATTTCCTCATAAAGCAAGTCATCTTTGCTCATGGTGTTTACTAAAACAGAGTTGCTAAGAAATCTTCATTCTTAAGTAGTAGTGTGCAACACTATGGGGTRATCCAGGACACTCTGCCTGTCATTCTCCTTCTTGGTCCACCACAGACCTGGAGAATGAAGGATGTATTCACAGGCATAGGGTGTATTTGTTACACATCATCATGGACACATCATGTGCATGCTCTGCCTATTTCCCTTCCCTACTTCTGCCTTTTCCCAGCTGGGTGGGTATTATTTGACCATTTTTGTACACACTCATGCTTTGTAGAAAGAAAACAACTGTAAATTAAGATTCCTAYCTCATGAGATCCTGTCTATTTTCTATCATGCTATGTCCATTATCTCCCTGTTGAGAGACCCTCTGACATACTAAGGCTACTGAGGAAGCAGCCTGGATATGCAGCATCCCTCTCCCATACACAGCATTTCCCATTACTGTTCATATTAACTACTCCTGGTTTGACACATCAGAGGACAAGAGAAAGAGCTGCTAGAAAGTGAATTGTTTCTACAACCACAGTGCAGCAGTTGATGCTTATGCATTCACATCCTTGGTTTACATGGTGAAACGTGATGCTGTGGAATGATGAAAATACAGACAAAATAGCCATTTATTTCTGCTACAAAAATTTAGTAAAGGATTTTGTTTAAAAATCTATTCTTTTGTCTCTCTTCACTGCTGTTCTGCTGGGAATTGAATCATTAATTCAAATGAAGAACAGTTATTCTGTCATATAAATTTTTGTTTGGAATGCAAACATTATTCAGAGTGAAGCATAAGGTTTCTCTGTTATACAAACTCCTGTTGTAGGCATCTTTTTCAGTGCCTCTGCTCTGTTTTTTTCTGATGGATACCGAATGTGAAGGGAAAGGTGAAAAAAGCCATATTCTCATTTTCTTTACCCATCCCACTCTGAGGTGCTTCTATTARTTGTTGCATCTAAGAACTCATCCTTACTGATCAAAAATTCGCAATTCAAACAGCTGTATTGAATTACAAGCCATAATCTCAACCTACTTTGTGGTGAGTTTGAGAAAAGCACATGAACATGCTAAAACCTAAGTCGAAGGGGATGCTCCCTTTTCAGATGGTTAACCTGGCTGCTTTGCCTTCAATGTAACAACACAACATTAACATCCTTTCAAAAACGTAGTAAAATTCCCAAACCACCTGATGTGGCTTAACATATAATGCTTGCTATTGTATTGTCACTGGTGTTGCTTAGTGAAAGCACAGCACTGTGTCCCAGTGTGCACTCAGCTGCTACTGTTTGCTTCTCTTTTGGGTTTAGATCTTCCTGTTGTGGGACATTTTCTTTATCACAGGGAAAATGATAAGACAGAGTGTACAGTTTGAATCTGTGCAAAGTGCCCTTTGCTGCACAAGCGCTCCCTGTCCTTGGATACAAGGGGATTAATAAACATGTTGCTAAAATTACGGTGATTACCAAGACCAAAACACAATTTTCATATATTTCAGTGAAGTCTGTTTACCTTAGGCAGAAAATTATCAATATATAATCATTACTGTTGAAGGGAAAAGAGGAAATAAATTATAGCCTAAAATTCTGAGACATACCTCTGTCCCTTGAAGTGAAAATTTCATCTATAATTTAGACAAACCACTGAACAGAAGAGTATCCCTTCCTTGAAATTATTTTCATATGCTCTAGTGCCTCACCTGCTTTTGATGTGATAACTCAGGTGAAAAGTGCTGACAATCCATCTAGAAAACAATGAAAGAAACTTTGATTCTGCATATGTTATACAGAACACTTTGGAGAGGAGAACAAAACTGAATGCGACATTTGGGACCATTTTGGATATTTGGAATAGCAGACAAAAATATCTCAAGGAAATTCTTCATATAAAATTGTGCAACATGAATTCTGGCTACACTCACCAAACACTAATTAACTGGGCTCTAAAAATGCTGATGTCAAGCATTTGGGGGAGGAAGGGGGGAGAGGGAGAAGAGGGTAGGGGAAACAGAAAGGAAGGGCAAGAAACTTTGGAAGCAAAACCGTTTACATAAATTCATCATTGTGAATTATTGCTTGAGATTTAATACAGCTAAAAATAGACCAGAAAGCACTACTGTCCTGCAGTACTACACAGCTCTTATAACACAAAGGCATCCTGTCTTGAAAAGATGCCAGCCAGCATAAATCCCTGACAAGCCACATAAAACCAAATGTGAGCAGCACTGTGTCTTTCATCCACACCTCTCATAAACATTTGTGTCTTTTAGGAGTACTGGCAAGACAGTTCCTGCAAGACACTGCACCTTGACTACACCAAGTATTTTCAGAAATTCCTTACTGTTGGTATATACAGATTTAAATTGATTTCCTTATTCTTTGCCATCTGTCACAGGAATTCCTAAGGTACCTCTGCTATACAGATAACAGTGCCAGAAGAGATACACTGCAGTTTCTTTTCCTACCCACATGAACACTACTGAAAGCTAAAATTTTCTTTATCTCTTGTAAACTTTCATACCAACAACACAGAGGTAGGAAAGGCTTAGGCTGCTTGCAGTGTTACTGTCACATAAACAGTTTATATAACAATACGCAGTCCAGAGTCACTCCATGAAAAGAAAAATAAAAAATCAGTATTATTAAATTACATTTTTCTTCAGTATTTAAAGCATCAGAGCTATTCTGCCTTACAAACTAATCCACTTTACTGCCTTTACTGAATATAACTGAGCAATTTTAACAATAATACATTGGCCCAGCATTATATATTCAAGACAAAGAGAAACGACGAGGAAAAACAGAAGTTTTCATGATTACCCTTCAAGGAGTATTTGAAAAAAAAAAAAAAGCCCAAATAAATTTTCTTTCAGTGACTTCTTCACCTTTCCCAATGACAACAAAAAAAWAAATGCTCAAACTAGTATTTGGAATCACAAACAGTATTTCATTTTAGTTTCTATCAAATCTTGAGGCTGTGTTAATGTTTGTTCTTTAAAATAACAAGAATAACTTATCCAGGTAAGAATTTTGTTTCATCAGACTAAAAATTTTAATGCCATGGACAAGATCTCGAAAACATGAAATCTTCATGTTTAGTTACCTACAGTGCAAGAAGGAAATTAAGTTCAGATTAGTTTTCTAACAGCTAGCTCTGCATGCCTACCTCACGAGATTTTAGTTTGAGTTGTTGAAACTTATTCTGTTGACTTATCAGGGTTCTATAAATCATATAAACAAAACCATTCAGAGTGAAAGATATTTTTCAAAGACCAGGATATGTATGTACTCTACTAATACACTTCATTCTTCACCTTTCTTCAAATGCATCTTTTCACATCAAGTTACTATACATATGCATTTCTGGTTCTTTTGAATTTTAGGCACCGATTCACGTTGTGATCTTGTGCTATGGATAGTAATGAGAGTTCTACATAGAGCACTGAGATTTGACACTGGAGAGTTGGAAACACAGAAATGATGTTCCATTTTTCAATCTCACTTTTTCAGACTTTTCATAAGGCAAAAATTTATTTACATCGTCTTGGAACAACGAAATGTTACAAATTTTCATTGTATTTATTGTAAAAATGGAGAAAAAGAAAAAAGTTGCATARGTGCAAATATTTTTGTTTTCCTCCCCACTCTGAAAAGCATCCCCAGAATAGAAAAGCATTATGCTTGCCCTTCTTGGGGAACAAGAATAAAGTGTCAGTCATGCAATGAGTATAAGCCCTTATGGTTTCCTGAATTTCAGCAGGTGGCAGCAGGGCTGAGTCAGGTGTCTGTAGACATGAGGGATTCCTCCCATCTTGGGACAAATTTCTTTAGCAAATAAAAACCTGAGGCTAAAGAAATTACCATACCCATAAGAGAAATCCCATGGGATTTCCCACTCTGGATTCCATGGTGTGTTGTTTACATACAGCTTCCATCCAATCACATGTGGCCACTAAACTGTGAAGTTTTTATTGAATGAACTGGAAAATCAGAAGTTGAGCAGCTCGAGGCAGAGCCAAGGCTCGCCACGTTTGGACAAGTTTGCCTAAGAAACCCTGATGACAGTTTTATGGAGAGACTTGTTTAAAGCTGTTTTTCTGTGGCTGCTGTACCACCCCAGGGATGTTTCACTGGAGGCTTCTGGGCGTCCCGGACCACTTCGTATCGGATACGGTCATAAAGAAAACGTCTGAATTTCACTGAAGTGATAATGCTTTGTGTAAATATATGATCACATAGAGGACAAGAAAAACCCTTTTCAGAATGACTAAGCAAGGCAGGTGCATGAAATATGTTGTCAAGGAAATACTGTGTGCCACAAACCACCAGAGCTGCACTGCATATGTATTAGAAGTCAAAAAAMCCCCATGATAAAGCTTGGATTCCAGGCATGAAATTCTGGAATCCAAGTCAGATGTACACCTAACTCCTCTCCCTTTCTTATCACCCTATACAGATCCTCCTCTTGTCCCCTTCCCCCTTTTTTTCTGCCTTTGAGTTTTTATATATATTTGACTTTTTATATATTTGATTCAATTTGCAGAAGAATTCCACAGATTCATTTAAAACAATTAGACTTCGTCCATCAACATTATCAGGTTTTTTGGTAGCTTTCCGAGATGTTGTTTCCAAGCGTTCTAGTCATGTATCAGGGAGAAATGAAAGGAAAACAAGACAGAGGAGGAAAAATGGGGTTTTTTTAGCAGATGTTTGAAGTGACACACAAATGCAGGTGAAGACAAGGCAAGGCTGAGCAGGGAGCAGCTGGGAAGTCTCTTGCTGGGAAATATCTGGGGGTGGTGAAGTGGTGAGGGCCACACGAATGCCAGCCAGGCACGAACAAGGAGTTGTTTCCTCCATTTAGGTACTTTAAAGTAATGCTTTGCTACAGCACTGCTCTTACACAAACATACCCATGTAATCCTATTTATCTTGTGTGCCCACAGGAGCCTGAAGCTCACAATAATTTTCTGAAAGTTTGCTCAGTTTCTCAGGTGGCTTTTTTCGCCAACTGCATGTCTGAACCATTGTCTCTTCCCAGCCAAACTGGTTTCGAGCTGGATCCACTGCACTTCAGTCGTTTCATCCTGGACCAGCCCTCAGAAATCCCACTGTGCAGAGCATGTGGAATACATCAGGGCTCTCTGTCAACTCACACAGCTTTGCTCTCACAAGCTGCTTCCTTGGACTAAGCTGTGTCCTAGGACTGTAACTATTTCCATTGAAACAGATCTGTTAAAAGTCCTACRAATTAAAGGAAAGTTTGAAGTTCATATCAAATCAAGTTGCCTTCCAAGTCCGTCAGCAAGGGAAAAATAAGTAAGGAGCCAGAGARTGACATCTGCATACATCAGAAACATGAAAAACACACAAATGTAAGAGCTAACTGGGAGATTTTCAGCTTTACCTGGTTTGGGGTTTTTTTGGTAGGTTTTTTTAACAGAAAATGTCAGTTTGAAATCTTAAACTTGTACTAAGACATCGTAGACTTGAAGAAAAAAAAATGTTAATGGGAGAAACTTCTCAGGACTCAACTCCTGGGAGTTTGCACTGCAATTTGCTGAACTGCTTTCATGTTCCAACTATTTCTCAAGCTGGAACTCCTAGATTTCACTCAGAAACTCACAGGCTTTATTCTGGGAAMATTTGTTTGATACTCTGAAGACATTTGGAAACACAAAATCTTCTCTGACTCTGAAATGTTGTTCCATTTACGATACCTCAGAATATTTTGAGAAAACTTTTCTTCATGTGACCTTTCATACCATTTGAACACTTTTATTTCTGCCCAGAATCCATTAGATCAGTAAGGTTAATCACAAGTATAAAATCAAAAATACCAAAGTCCTCAGTGGTCTTAAAATCCCTGATATGAAACTATATTGAACAGAAAAAAGCACATAAGCTCTTCAAAATTTGGCATGCTYGATACAAGTGTTATGGAAATTGCAAAACAAATCTGTAGGAACAATTCTAAAAGTTTATTTCACATCCCACACCACCAAGAAACCAAGAACATCACCAGAATAGCTACAACTGTGAAAAGCCTGGCTGAAAAAGTTATAAAATACCACATTTAGAAATAAGTACCTACCAAAGAGCTCACATAATGACCATGCTCAAAAGGACATGATTAACCTCACTCAATTCTAAAGAGATTTGCAAAACCAGACCCCAAAGATATTTCTGATCTGGGGAAAGTCATCACTGTTTATTGAAATTTCTGTACTTCGGTATTGGCATAAAATGTATTGTTGGAGTGAAGTTGTTTTAAGGGGAATTCAGCTCATGGCACAGAGTCTAGGCTTATATTACTATTAATTCTCACGGGAAAGGCTTCTATGAGATAAACAGCTATTTGAATTTAATTTTTTTTTCAGCTGGAATACACACCCTCTGGTTTCCTTGCTTTCCATTTCACACATGTGGCTTTGTTTGTTTTGGTGCTACATATAATGCAAGTTTCCCAGAGTTTGCTTCCTAATGTGCTCAAGAACGTCAGCAGATTAAGAAACAGAGAAGACAGCTCACGCACTCTCTACCACACTCTCAAAATGAAGCAAGAAAAAAACCCCACCAAGTTGTGTGGTACATAACTTTGTTTTTAAGACATCCTGAACTGCTCCTGCATCTGCTACTTTAATGGAAAACTGTGGCAACTTGCTTTGATTAGAACCTGCTATGAACATTTTAGCTGGCACCTACCTGTGAATTACCACAGTAGCTGACAAACTATGGAACYCAGAGGTGAGAGCAGTGTGCTCGAGAGAAGACTTGTCCCTCAGCAAACTCACAATAGTGTGCATGTCCCTGTGTGCCCTTATACATCAGATAGATTAGCCCTGCCCGTGAGTAGCAAACACTGGGCTCATGCAGCAAGTCCTRAGAAGGCTTTGCCGTGTTTTACAGAATCATATCTTTTCATGCTCCACGTTAAAAAAAACTATCTAGAAAGTAGCTCTAACCACAGGCCTCTCAAAATCTGTGAAAGCTGTCAGTTCATTGCATGAATTTGCTGCCATCCAAATACCACAGCACAGTTATCTCCTGTTCTGGCCAAAGGCAGGGAGTGCCTGCCAGAGCCACAGCAACTTGTCACAACAGTGACAGAAAGGAGGCTGATCCACATGGGCTTCAGAAGCAGAGTGTGAATGGAGCATGCTACACACACAAGTTTATTCACATGAGGAAAACATGAGCAAAAGCACATAGAGCTGTGGCCTTTTATTCAGAAAATTATCAGTTTATTTGCTAGAAAGAAACCTGAAGAAATAAAGAACAGCAAGCTCAGTTTTGAAACAGGAAAAGGAATGTCAAGACGTAAATTAAAATCTGTATTACTGTCAATTATCCACCAAGAGAAAAATCCCTGAGGGTTCCTTTTGGTATCGATGTAACTATTAAAATATTCATTGTTCCTTTCATATACAGCATGTTTTCTTTTGTACTTTTCTTCAAGAGAGTCGCTGAGATAATTACTTAATTACATAAGCAAGAACTTTAAATTCATAAGGGCTATATTCTTGCAATGCTAATACAAGAGGTAATCTCTACTCTTTTATCATAATATGTCACTATTTACTTAGAAGCAGCTGTTTTTAATCAATTAATCAATTGTATTTTAATCCATCACATCATTGGCTTGCACTGGTTAATAAAATTCCCCATCACAGATCAACTAGTCACAGAGCTCAAATGAGGCATCAGAGCAACAAAACTTAATCCATCTGTGTATTCAGCAAAGCTAGAAATATTATTAATGTAACCGTAAGCAGAAAGTAAAATGTACAGAAATGACTGCATTATAGTCACTCACTTGAAGAAATTCCATTTATTCAGAATCAAAAAAAGTGTTGTAATCTTCAATGGGGAAAATGTACATTTTCACCAGTTAAGCAGTTCGCAAAAAARATTAAATTTTAACATTCCTAAAATTTTGAACATTTACCAGATAAAGGACTTTTCCTAATACTTATTCATGTAAGACCAATCCAATTAAATTTTTAAATAAAATCCAATTTGCTGCAATGTGATTGATTGGAACTATGAAGTGCTTCAAAAGATGCCCAGCAGGATGGCAGAAAACGTGCACCATCTTTACAGCAACATTTAGCACAATAAAAACAAGTCTGCTTTCCCCTCCACATCTATCCCAAGTAATGGATGTCTTAATCCAAACAACACACTACGAACACCTCTGTCTCCCAGTGAGGTTCATCAGTATGCACCAGCTGATTGCCCTATAAATCCAGCAAGCACAGAATGCATCACCAAATTGCAGTACATTGCAAGCCCAGTAATTGAATGTCTGCTTAGAGGAGATTTGCTTTGTCCTAATATATCCTGGTAATGGGACAGAGAAGAGTCAAATAAAGGCAGGTTAGAACAGAATGATCTTTGAATGCAGTAATAAGGTCCCTGGTCTTTTACACGCACACTCTATAAGCTGTCTTTAGTTCACTGACAGACCATGGCAAAGATGGTACAATTACTGGTTGCAAATCACCTAACCCGAAAAGAGGGTCCTTTTCAGTTTATGAGTAATCACTCCCAGACTTTTGCAACAGTGCAGAATGATGGTGGCTACCAATACAATCACACCAGATGGGCTTTTCCATCGTCCACCCCCTCTAAGACATTGTATTGAGCGTAACTATTACTTCTTTATTGCAGTTTGATTGCTACAGTACCCATCCAGTACAACTAGTACCAGGTTGCTGTTCCTACTCTTGAAATATTAACTTCAGTAACACTGAATATCTAATTCAGTTAAATATCCTTACTTTAATACTTACGTCATGCTTTACTTGAAGTCATACAACTGAGATAATAGTAACTGCAAGGCAAGATCAACTTCATCTAAGAGCGGGAGTGGTGGTAAGGAAAAGTGTATTCCAARGAAAAACTGGAGTGCCCAGAGCAAASCTAAAAGCGGTTAAGAAGGAATGACAAGAAAACCCTAAAGTTTTATAATTGTAGATTATTTTCAAGCTGTCTAATGATACTTGTGTGAGACTTTTTTCATCATACTCTTTCATCAAAAATATCTTTTTTACAGCTGATCATCCCATTTATTCCTAGGTAAAAGAAGCAGAGAGAGAGGAGAGGGGGAAGGAAAAAAAGGCAAACCCTGAGGTGTTGCTACACTGGCAAATATTTCACTAACAAAAATAATACACGTTTAATTTGTTGTCAATAAAAAGAGCACTATCTTCCCAAACCTCGCTTTTTTTTTTTTTTAGGGTAAGCTACATATTAGGCAATAAGAAAGAAGTGCAAACCAGAGAGGCATGGAGGGACATATGAGCATCTACATAAATGGACTAAGTTGAGAAGAGGAGATATAGTGGTGGAACTCACTGACACCAAAAGCCTGCAAATACAAATAAAAACAAACCAATCAGGGAAAAATGTAAAAGGACCCTATTTGCAAAATCAGGTCTCACTAAAGTCAGTGAGTTACCTTATCCATGGGAACACAGGCAGTACTGGAATGGTGTCTTGCATAGAGGTTCTCTTCAAAATGTGTTGTGCAAGACAGCCCTCTCCATGTCTCCCACCTTTATTCCAGAGGTGGCAATGCACCAGCTGAAGCACATAACATTTCCCAGTGACACTGCTGACCTGGCAGCAATGTCATGCAAGTAAATGCAAAGTCACCAAATTACTTCCCTGTACAGTGAAGAAGGGAAGAAAGATAAAATGCAGATTTGGAGAGGCTTAAAAAATTGGCAAGTGAGGATGAATAGATCAGACAAGAACAGAATATGTTCTCTGCTCCATTAAAGCACACCAATCCACAGATGATTATTTCAAGCTAAAATATTCTAACACCAGTTGGAAGCMGTGGTAATATCTTGATTTTAGTATCAGCTACTGATTAAATTTCAGGAATACTGCACTATTTAGAAAGACTGCAATATCTAACAACCAAGAGAGACGATACATCAATTCTTCTCACCCTTGCAGTCCAAGGGCAACTGATTTTATCGTGAGAGGGAGGAATGTGACTATATGTCCCCAGGGAATGGTCCAACATGAACAGAATATTTCTTTCAGAATCCCATGAGCTAAAGAGGAACAGAAGATAGGATACTTTAGCTTAAACAGATAACTACAAATTAGTGAACTGAATTCAATATAGTTTAAAAGTGCTTTTAGAGCTCCAGAGATAAAGCCACCATAGACTGATGCAGCTTTATATGTATTCTRTATTTCTGATCTCCCCAGTATAGAAGACAGACACAAGCATACATATATGTCAATTTTTCTTATTGCAAATACCAGCTCAATATTGGAGCAGAATGCCAAATTGGATTATAATTTCCTTCAGTATCAATAGCAGCTTGTGAAAACTGAATTATTGTTCTAAGTTTTAACTCTCCAACACAGCTGCCCCTAGTGTGTTCCAATGGTATATTCTGCTGGCAGCAAACTGCCACAGCATTACTAAGCATATAATTTAAAGCCATTACAGTTCATCAAGCATTGTATTGAAACCTTATTAACACCTGAACTGGTAAAGCATTATCACCAAGGCCCCTCTAGTTCACCTAACTCAAAGTCTGTTTCCGCAGAGCTGGCAGTTTATTTTTAACGACCATTAGGGTGGACAATAATAACAGACTGAGAGGACAAGCACAGCAGCTGAATTCACAGGTATTCAGGAGGATTCTCCTCTTTCCAAGATTTGTCTTTTCTGTCACAATGCTTGCACCTAATGATAAGAAAAACATTCCATCTTTCATCAGGCCATACAGAAAATCCTTCTCTCAGTGTTTATGGCAAACCTTAAAAATCCTGTTCTCCTTTTAAGAGTCAGGCTTCTGCTGTGCATACTATTTTAAAACACTGCATTTTTGAAAATAAGTTTGCTTCTTGTTACAGTATTCCAGATTYAGTGAACTACCAGGCCTCATCCTTTTGCACTATAACTGCTTGTAACTGYTCAGAAGGAGACAGAGCAGTGAAAATCTGGTACATAAAGCGTTCTATTTGTAACTGATGGGATGTTATTTAATTACTAGAAATATAAGAGAATTATGATTAAATTAGAATATTCTTCAGGGTGGGAATATTATATCACAAAGGAGATTGTGTTTTACATCATAATAAATCAGGATGTATTCTGTCATTTTGAATTAAATTTGATAGGCTTTTTATTAACTCCTATATCTCTCATAGCTCCAAGAGTTGTTGGTGGTGTATGAATCTAGAAATTTTATTAAAGGTGAAAATGTGTGAATATTATAAATCTAATTTTTACTTCTGAAACATAATTAACTCATTCCCCTGCTAAAAAATTTATCAGAGAACTGCATGTGGAGAAAAGAGATTATACTGATGAAAAAACAGATTCTTCTTTTATATCCCATCAATACACACTAGTTCTGTTTCAATACATTTCAGTCAGCAACAAACTCCTCTCTAAAATTTTTTTAGAAAGTTCCTTTAAATACTTTTAGTATTTTAAAGGGGTGGGGAGGCGATGCCCTCCACAGATGAGGCACAACTTCTTCCTTGCAAAATCGTGAAAGGAAAGGTAACCCACTATTACTCCATTCTTGACTTCACTATTCCAATTCTTTTGTGCCTCCTAAGTGATCACCGTCCTGGTCTACTGATCAGGAAGGGGTTTACTGCATAATTATTTGCTTTGGTCTCCATCCTTGGGCACAAAGTCTCAATTATCACACTAAAGTACGTTAAGATTTCATTGCAGAAGAGATAATGCAAAGAACATAGAGCAATCTAGATGGTTAATGACTTCTTAATATGCAGGCTATGTATCTCTAGTGACAAACACTGATAATTCACTCAGGAGAGTGTGACAAGATGTARGATGATTTAAGTCCAATATACCAACACAAATTGTCCTTGCTGTTAATCATCCAACATCTTAATGCCTTAGCCATTTTCACCCCAGTATTTCAGCAGCTCAGTGAGATTGGCTGCAGGCAACCAGCATTTGCAATCATCCCAAATATCTTTCCTACTCCTACAAATCTGTCTCAACACCCTCAACAAGCGATGTGCCTCCTCTTATTAAAACATTTCAGTATTTCATTGATCTGATGTTTTAGGTCACAAGTAAGAAAMCCATGACAAACTATAATATCAGTAAAACACTGCACAACAGGTTTATGCCTTTTCTGTCTAGTGTTTCAAGAAAAACACTCATAGCAAAACAAGCTTTCAACACCACTGACCATCTTTCGTTTTGAAATGTTAACTGAACAGACTTCTTTTTTAAATGAACAGATTATCACTAATATCAAAAGACCCCCCACAGTACGATTTCAACAGCTATAGGTGTAAAACCAGCCTACCGCTCTAAATTCAGACCAGATTCCCTTCTTTTCACAGGAACCTCATTAAGTATAAAAAAATCAGACACATCTGTTTTGAAAAACCCTCTCTGCAAGGAGCAAAGAAAGTGCAGCACTTTCTGAAAACTTGTTTTTTAATACATTCTTTTCTATGACACATGAGATGAAAGCAATCATATTCAAACACCTTTTAAATTCTTGCCCTTGAATCTAAGAAGACTCAGTAGCATGAAAATTCTTCCTCAGTCACAATCCAAACTAAAATTCTGGTAGTACAAGGAATGTTCAGGTCCTGCTGAACGTTCTGTATAGAGATGATGAAGCTACCGYCTTTGTCAATTTGCTCCACTAAGCGTGGTCCAGTTTCTCAGGAAAGCAATTGTCTGTTGGCAGGACTTTACACAGCAATATGCATGGGACTTCCCAAAGGTGTGCAGAGCATCCTACTGAAAACTGCAAAGCTCAGTCCTGCTGGATTGAGGTCTTCCATCTCAAAGCTCAGCAACATAAATAAGACCATGTAGGAACACCTTGCTATTGAATATTGTTCTTGAATAAATACACACTATTTGATTTCCAATACCACAAACCTCGTATTGTTGGAGGTATTACAGAACATTAAAAAAATAAGAGTAAAAAAAGAGGCATCTTTCCTGTCTAAGCAAAGTGGAATTACTCAAAGATYGGCACAGTATTATGATAGGATTATTTTCTCCTGAGATTTTTTTTAATTCATCTGGCCTACAGCATGGTGTCTTCAAAGTTCTTCACTACTTTTTAGAACATCATCCATCCTAAAGYGTATTTGTCCTGTAACCTGATATGCACCCTCAAGCTAAGGAGTCAAAGTATTTCATCTAAAATATTCCTCTCAGTCCTTTTTTCCTGCCAAATTGCACAATGTCTGGCTTTAGCATGACTCATATACTCAGCACTCTGCAGTCTGTGTCTTACTGTTGCTGCTAAGACAATTACACAGCTCCAATGTTTTGGATGGAACCATGCTAAGGACAGGAGAGCAAACTCTTCTCTAGTGTTACACACTAGAACACACTTGTCAACGGCTGGAAGATTCCAATAAAAAAAAAAGTCTTCTTTTGGTTTTCAAACACAATAGATGAGAAATGAAAATGTTCCTGTGTTACAGGATTGTTRTCTTCAGGGTGAAGATTTATTGACTGCATAACCCCTACGTCTCTCTCATGCAGATTATTTAATTCTGGGCATTTCCTGCTCCAAGTATCACCTTTCAATATTGCAAAACAAATTCCTTTTTTTTCAGAATCCACTATAGTATAGGAAATTGAACAGATCTGGGAGATTAAGACATTAAAAATATGAATGGAAAGATTTGTGTGTTGTTAAATACTGATTTAAATGATCTAATTTAAATAGCCTAGTCAAAAAGAAGCTAAAAGAGATCAATCACCAGATGGATAGCAAAAACTTATGAATCAGCTATTGTTATTAAATTAATGGTGGATAACAAAAGGCTCTGACATGGTTTTTTTCATGTGTTGCCCCCATTCCGTGGTGAGAAAAAAACTTATCCCAGAAACATGACATTAAAGTCCTCTGTTTCAATTTAGGCTTCAGTTTCCAAACGCTGGTTCTGCAGCACCTTTTGAATGGTTTTCAAGTACCCCACTGGTTTAATAGAATTCATCATCAGAAACCACATGAACTCTTCTGCTAACAGCTGTGCTGAGAGAAATGGGACACGTTTGGAAGTTGCAGAGAAATGGTGGAAGAGGAACTGAAGGTGACCATCAGTTAGTTCGGTCTTGTCACTTGTGGCCGATACATTTATGCAGCAATTAGCAATAAACCTGCCAACTGTGAAAGCTTAGACTTGCATGTTTTGTTTGAAAAGTAGGGATATCTAAGAAATACGTAAGAGCTAAATTGCAAAGTCGTGATTTACAAGAAAGGCAACAGATTCTTCTTTTACATCCAATGCCTAAACTGAGAAGAAAACCCCCACACTCTAGGGCATATCCTCATCTGCAGCAGAGTAACATAGCTAGCAGGGCACTGACACAGATCTAACACCATTTTGATTTCTCCCCATTGAGAATTTTGAATCCTCAATCTCAGCCCTCTGTACCCATAACTGAGAAGCTTCCCACCAGTGCTCTCTGGAGCATTCACAGCAGGAAATATGCATCTAACATTTAATTACTGAAGTTTTTTCAGCCCACAGGTGACTTCTGCAAAGGAAGCAGGAGTGTGCAGGGTTTTCTTGAGTCCTGAGGTCTTTGGAAGAGCTTTCAGTCGACCAAGGAAACAAAAGTGGTAGAAGTAAATGCCAAGAGGACCCCGACTGGACTGATAGTGCAAAAAGGATCCCTCCTTGATTGAGATGGTAGCACATCCTCATCTGCACAAATATGTCTAAAACTATACAAACTTTTGGAGAAAAAAAAGCACTGAAGATCTGCAGACAGCAAAGTGAAGATCACGGGGTCTACAGAGAAAGCAGTAATYCATGCACATGGCAAGTCTCCTCTGCCTCCCGACCAGAAGAATGCCAGAGAGCCTCTCACTCTTCTCAGGACTTAGCGGAAAACAACACTGCTTCTGAACGAACAACAACTCTTCCTCTTTTTAATTGCTGACATTTGTTAGCATGGTTATGAGAGTTATATTTGACCACATGGTTTTAAATTGCCACGATTTTTCTTTTGAAAAATAGCACTGTAATACTTCCCAAGAGCTGCAAAAAATAGAGCTCAAATTTTAAACGAAAGTCAACTTCATGGATTTCTTCAGCATTCCCCTCACATAACAATTAAAGCAAAGCAGAAAACTGCTTGCGTCTTTAAGCAAACTGCTGCGGGGGAGGAAGGGAAGAGGAAGTCATGTAAACACTCTTTAAATGTTAATTCCAGAGTTTAATTGTAGCTCACTGCAAGCCTATTAAACCCTGACTAAGTGCACCTGACAGACTGACAACAGCATAATGCTAATGCATGCCAGTGAAGAGCAGTAATTAGCTTCTTTAAAAGGGTGAGATTTGGGGGAAACTGCTCACAGAACAAAAGAAAATGGGGGGAGGGAGAAGGAAAGGAACGATAACTTTTTTTGCTGTTATACCTTTCTACATCTTATGTAAATCCCTGYAGAACTCAGCCGACTATCAGAACTGTGCTGTGAAAACTTATGAAATGGCAAAAAGATCTCAAGGCTACTGGGCAGGAGACAAGGGCTGTTTAGTTTTTCTGTCTTGATTTTCTGCGTGGGCTGTGTGAACAAACTAAGRTAATACCGAAGTTAAGAAAGGACTCAGAAAGAGGGTGACTTGCTAGTCTGACATTTCTGCCAACTCCAGAGCACTGGAAACTTACTTAGTGAATAATCTTCTACAGAGTAGTCTTTCTTTCTTGCTCTCCTGCGGAAATATCAACAGGCAGAACTCCTTCAAGCAGAACAGGAGGGAAGCAGAATTGGTTCAGTCAATCAATATCTCCTAGTAGGACATCTCTCTCTGAATAGTTACATTATGTTACATTTAATTGGACATCCAAGTTAAAAGCCAGTAATTGTGCTTTACAGTACAAGCTGATTTGTTTAATTCTAACCAAAGATCAGATCCCTTCTCCAAGAAAATGCTCCAAAGGCTTGGAGTACCAAAACCATTAGAGGGTTAAGTGTAGCTTTTTAAAACTACACTGAAGTATCTCTTGTCACCTGTACATTGCATCCAGCCTACTGTAACACTGAAACATGACAAATTCTAGGAGTCTGAGCTAATCTTGTTAAATTGTACATTTTAGTAAAACTTTTCACTCTATGGTTTTACTCCAAAATATGAATAGAGAATTTCATATTATATGTATGTTATTTCTTTCAGACTGGCCGATGCAGCCTCATTTTCAATGGATACATTCTCAGGATGTTTAACAATAACTAACAAATAACAATCTTATAAAAATCCACAGCACTTCCAAGATTCCAAATACAGTAAGTCCTCTTGGTCCTGAAACTGTTTAAGGCTACAACAATACTTTCTCAAATCAGTACATGAGTGGTCTAACAAAGGCATCATCCTATTTTGACAAAAAGCTGTGACAGAAATCTGAGGCAGTGAAGAAACTCCAAAAAGTCAACAAGCTGAGACCATACTTAGACAACTGAGACCAATGAGATCATCACATATCTTCCATTTATGGCAAACATTTCCTCAAGACCCAGGAGCACATTTATGAAAAGAAGTTCCACTATCTTAAACCACAGTGGACYAATTTCCCACTGCAGGAATATTTTCATGCGTCTGCCTCCTTATTTAGCTACCTTAGTGGAATAAACTGAAATGATATTTAAACTAAAACTAAAGAAATTAGACTTCATGAACATTTATAGTTTTATTAACCTTGCCCCTAATTCTCACACATATCAAAGCAGACTGCCAACAGAACTTCAGTATTTCAAGTTATCACTCTTCTAGACCATCGTCTTTTCCCAGGCCCTGAGGTTCAGAAGCAGAATAAAAGCAATTAGCTTGCATTTCCTTGGAAGAGTGTTTTGTGCACCTGGTGGGAGACCTGTCTCTTAAACGGCTGCCCCAGGAAAGGGGGCAAGTCCAAGAATTAAAGTGCCTCAGTTGCAATAACTGCACAAGCTGTTCCATTGGCTCCGTGCTTGCTCTTTGTTAGATACGACCTTGCGAAGGAACAGAAGGCAGCAGAACCCTAAGGAATTAAAAATAGTAAGGAAACAAACAGCTAGATTGTATTCTAGGAGAGGGGATCCTGAAGGCTCATGAAGAGGGTTTTCTGGGGTTTTTTCAATTTCCCACTCTACCTGTTCTTATTTCACTTTACTGTGGAATACAAATCTCACATTGGAACATCAATTTCTTAATCYGTGAATTCTTCTCTCAGTGGATAATACATTTGTAGTTTTCTATGAGATGCACTTCACATCGAAAGACACTGAGATTCTGTGGATCCACGTGCCTCTCTCTCAGGTTGCTGGTAAAGCATGTCTGTAAGCAGGAACCTGGAGGATTTGGGCTGCCTTTTCTTGATTCTAAGGAAATTTCCTCTAAATCTGATCCTTTTAGTGTTGGACTCAGTTTGTGTCTTTAATGACACACTGAAAATTGGAAGCATTTGTTCACAGCTGCCTCTGTCCCTGAATCTGGATCCCTTCCACCATCTCCGACACCTTGCAGGGGGCTGTGGTAATTCATTTGATCACGCCAACTCCCTCACTGCGTTACCATGTGTCCCTGCTAGAGCGGCCACTTTGCAGGCCTGTGGTTTCTCTCTCAGCTTTCCCAGTTATCATTTGAGCCATGTGGCAAACTGGCATACAGGTGAGAGATTTAGCCTTGGGAGAATCTCTCAGTGCCAGGTGCTCTTTGGCATRCGTCACCTTCCTAACAAAAGCGTGTGCAGCTGCCCTCGGGGAGCTGAAAGGCTCACTAGAAACAGGTAGAGAAATTTCAAGTGGGATGGCAAGGCTGCCCACTGCTCCTTTTGTTCCCTGCTATTATTCCTAGGCATGATTACCATAATCCTCTCCAGACAGCAGCATTCAGTGCCCCATCCAAAGAGCCAGTAACCAGCTTCTATTTGTCACAGCTAGAGGGTCTGATCAGCAGGGGCACCTAATACATCCAAATCGTATCTTTGCAGCAAATTACAGATCACCACAGCAGACACAGCCATCCTGCCRGATTTGTGAATACAACTCCTGATCAAGTCAGCTGACTTTCACCCACCATGTGCTGTACTCTCACTGAAAGCACCAAGCTGAGAAGTCTCACAATCTCTCATTTTCTATTTTATTTTCCCATAACACCTGGGAGGACAGCCAGAGAAATCCAAGCAAATTACTAGAACTGTTCAGGAATAGCACTGAGGAGTACTGCAGTTCTCCAAAACATGTCTAAGGACAACATATTACAGTTTTCTGAGCATGAAGAACTTAGGAAGCTTCATTTTTTTCCCCTTCCTCTTGAAGAATTTCCCCAGTTCCTTTTAAGTACAATCAACCCTTTAAATAAGCTGTGACTTCTAGCCTTAATCTTGCAATRAGACAAAACTCTTGACAGGTTTTCTTATGTACACCACATATTTATTCAACTTTGTACTTTAGAGACCAAGGAAGAAAACTATTGAAAAGAAAAAAGATACCAATCTGAAAATGAAGGCTATTATTCTTTTTAAGCATGAGCTTTGATTTCTGATATCACCAACTATGACATCCTCTGGGGACAACAGACAAGGGGGCTGATGAGAACATAGGCAGTTTGGGGAAAAATGTCTTCTAGAATTTTTTAATGAGCTCTGCCTTTTTAAAAATATCTTTATAATGCTCTGGTGCAATTTGCAGACAATACTAAATCAGAAAGAGTTGTGAATATCAGTCAGAGCTGAGAAATGTTAGTGACAGAGCCAGAGGCACTAGTGGGCAGAAAATGACAGCATGCGTCTCAATTTAGAAAAATGCACATAAAAACCACCTAGGGAGGTACAAATCAATGTGTTGCTGGCTATTCAGTGAGTGGAAGAAATCTAGAAAATACAACAGAAGAGAAGTGTGGGTGATAGAAACTCCCACATTGCAGCAATACCAAAATCAACACAGGCTCAGTGCAGTTGCAGACTAAAATCCATGAAAACAATGCATCTCAGAAATGATAATTGCCTGGCCTTTTGACAGTTTTTAGTGTGAACACACTACAAAGAATTAATTCAGTGCAGGACAATGTTAGCTGTAAGACTGACAAATTGCAGTGTGTTAAGAAAAGACCAGCAGAACAGATTAGACCATGGAAGAAATGATTTATGAGGGAAAATTTATATAATTAAATATTTATTAACCTGGATAGCAGAAAATGGAGACAGGATGGGAAGACATAACAGTCTGAAAGGGTGTTAACAATGAAAAGAGAAGATGAATTACAAACAGCCCTGTCTGAAGGGTGCTGGCATGGGGGATTGAGTTTCTAGTGTAAATTTTAAATACTGAGCTGTTCCTCAGTGAGGCAAATGAATCCCTCATTCCGTGAACTCCCATCATTTGGTTCCCATCTAGTTCCTCAAACATCATCTTACAAATTCAGCCCTGTCCAGAGTTATTTACTGTCCCTCAACTCCTTGGCTTCCAAATTCCCAAAGCTTGACACCATCTCTATGGTCTGGGATGGGGTGGAGGGTTAGACCCTTCCTGCTCCAATTTCATTCTGTTGAAACTGCAGAGCAAACTTCTGTAAGGGCACTTCAGTCATGTCCAGATGGGCTAAGTTTGTCCATAGCCATACGCAAGTAGGACAGCAACATTTTCCTGTCTCCAAGAGATGAACCAYGGGATCAGTGTCTGATCAGCCCACCCGCAGATGAGAGAAAGCAGCTGTGTGCCAGTGCCACGTGAAACCCCTGTGACAAGATGACCCACAGCAGGCTACTCAGTATTGTGCACACAAACTATTGGCCCCAGCAAACAGTGCAAATATAGGACAGCTACATCCTTCTAACTGCTCTGTTCAATCTTTAACCAACTGAYGGGAAAACTAGAGAAGTTAACCATTCCATGAAACCGTCGTCAGACATGCAATTAAATGTACCAAGGCTGCTCAGCTTGAACATTTCTGGTATTACACTCCAATATTTCGTATTTTCAATCATTCTCACACTTCGTACTTTTCTGTGATAAATCAGATGTCCATTCTCAAGGTATAAGACATATGACACTAACTTTCTAAGCTTCAGCTGAGAATCCCCCACATTTACACATATACCCTGTAAAAGATGTCCTAAAAGAATTAGGTTTATTCAATAATCTATCCAGGGCTGATAATATTAGCAAAAGATTTACAAAAATTTCTGGGAGACTTAAATTTAATATCTGAGAAAATCAATGAGTGATGACGCTATCTTCAGAAAGAGAAGATATTTCTCTTTTTTAATGAGAATTATTAAAAACCTTGCAATACTCCAAGAATTCTCATAATGTTAACAATTGCAAGTAACAAGTCCTCTAATGACGTATAAAGTACTTCTGATTATCTTGCTCACCATATATGGGATAAATAATGTCCCAGATTGTCATTTCCATTTTTTAAAGGCTCCCCACAGACATATTCCTTGGCCATCTGTTCTCTGGACCTGCTGTAAATGGATGTGTGCACCATGCCCGACCTGCTGGGGTGAGGCAGACAGCTACCCCTGGCTTCATGGCACTGTGCTTGCGTCCCAAGGAGGGCATTTGTCAAGGAATTAATGACTGGGAACTGTCACAGAAAGCTATAAAATTATGAATAATACAGAGAAAGCAAGTGGGAAATTAATATTTACTATTTCTCATCATAAAAGATACATAGGAAAATCAGTGTTATTATGAGGCAGCTGGCTAAAACAAGCTAAAGGACATACAAAACAAGAACATTTTGAAGCTCCTTATTCAGATAGCACAAAGACTCAAAATACACATTGATACAAAATGGAAGGAGAGGAACTAATGGAAAACACATCCAACAATACCCATAAAAAAATTATTCACATGCAGCTTCTGATTTGAGATGTCCAAAATTACTTCCCAGAAGCAAGAAAAATTTCCCAAAGACAGGCTTTTATATATGTGTAATGTTTCTTACCTTCACAGGTTGCTGTCACAAGCAGGGTGCTGAACAAAGAGAACTTTTAATCAAACCCAGGATCCCAGTTATTATCTTTTGTTTTCAAAATTCTATATTCCAAAATGAAATACATTGATTTAGAAATACTTCACTATCCCTCCATCACCTCTGAAAAAAACCACCTTTATCCTAGGAGCTGAAGGGTTTTACTATACAATTACAAAAGTACCAATCACCAAACAGAACCACTGTATTCAGCCAATTTTTGAACAGTTTTACTGATAGTACTTGACTGATTAGCTCCCTTTGCAAGCATAGCACCATTGAGCTCTTCTTTAGTCACACAGGCCACATTAATTACAACGTCCCCACCTGAATTCACATCTGAATCCAATTCAGAATTACATTGCTATTTCCAGACCTCCTCTACCTCTTGTTGCTGCTTCTTAGATTTTGACTTAGTTTTCCTTTGATGCACCACTTTTCTCCTCTCTTTATCATCTGAACCCTTCCAAATTTAAGGATTTGTCTTTTGTTTAAGTCAAATATCTTTGTTTAAGTCAAATACCATTTCCAAGTTCAGTCTTCTTCTCCCTTATGCTTTCATCCTACTGTTCCTCTGCTTTAAAGAAATTTGGCCACCAGACAAATCTGTCTACTAAGGCTAAGAAGTAAAAAGAATATTAATGTAATGGAAAATATCATCCTATAAATCTAGTTGTCACTTGATAAAAACCATTGGGGGGGGGAAGCTGAAAATACCTTACTTTTTTTAACAATATAAAAAGTAATCCAAAAGATAATACCTCCTGTAATTTATGAATTAACATTATGTCAATATACAGTCAAGAATTATTTCTGAAGAATACGATTTTTATTAATTACCTCTTAAAAATTACTGTACATGTACTAATTATTAATTACTGTGCATTACTAAGTGATAGTAAAATGACAACACAATCTCTTTRAAACAAAGGTCAGATTTTGCTTCTTGCCTACCACTAAAATTGCATTTTGCTTCACATATGGAGCTGTAAGAAAAAATTCTAAATTACGTGTTCCCATTAGCTGCAGATGCTGATAGATTAGCACTATCAAAACAAGAAATAAAGATGTCAGTGTTGCTAGACAACCACTTCTCTTTTTAACCCTACCAATGACGCAAGCTGTAAGAGCAAAGAGAAAAATTTGCTGTCATGCTTTAGGAACCTCTTCAGCTATATTTAAAGCGAAACTATTTTTTCCAGTTTTTTAAATATAAAAACAAAGAGTGATGGCCAGCTCAAGTGGCACCCCAGGTTTGGCACTTACTGATAAAAAACTTACACATAAGGTTTCTGTGCTATTACAAGTTTATTATGGTATTAAGTTGATGCAATACCAATTAAAAGATATAGGGCTTAAATGTCAGTTTAAATCTATTTTTATTAAAATATATGTATGGGACTTGAAAGTGTGTATCTACCTATATTATTCGTGATTAGCCAGCTGATAGTAAACTACTGATTTTTGCTAGTAGCTTCTCTTAGTAGGTAGGGAAGCATGATGAATTCACAGATAAACAGAAATCCTGATGCTCTCTTAGGTCATCATATCTATTTCTAGCTCCCCTAATAAAAGCCTGTTAATTGAGAAACCAAATATTAAAGAGCTGAGAAATGTAAACCTTCCATTATAATAATTATTTTAACTCATCCCTGCTTGGGAAAAATTGCTATTGGTACTATTTATTGTACAATCATTTAAACAGTGGTAAATAGATTGAGTAAACAGAGGGTCACCTCCAGAAGAAAATGTTATATGTGATGTATTACCACAAAAGATGTAAGTGCAGGTATTTTGTTCTGTAGCACAGATTTTTATACATCACTAAAAATTGTCTAGAATCAACCTTTTTGCTCCAATCTTTATCACCAGAGACATGTCTGAAAAAGGTGCCCTAGATCACTAAACTTGTTTCCCTACCCCTCTTCCAGATGTACACAGATCAATAACTGTAGGTATTGAAAAAAACGCACTAACACTCGCTCTCTCCTACATGGACACACAATGAAAATAATTATTTAAGTAACTCAAATTCTAATGTGGTCCGAGCAAACTTTTAAAAAGCAAATTAAGCAACAGGTTCAAAATCAAGTAATGCAGCCTCACTCCATCAAGCCCCTGATGAAGTGAAAAGACAGAATACATTTAAATAGCTTCCAGTGAAGTATCTTTCTCACTGGAGAGGGTTTCTCTCTCTTATTAAAAATGGGACTTGCAACTAACATGTTAATTTAGCAATTCAACATGTTACTAGCATAAAGTTTTCTATTCATTGTGTGCATCTAAATTTATGACATATGAACTATCAGGACAGGACTTCCTTCTACCAGCTCTTGGAGAAGTCTAGTCTTCATTCTCTGATGAAGAGAAACTTTCTTTTTGGTCTTTAGACTATTTCTAGTCTTTCAGTCAGAAAATGGCTAGAAAATGGATCAGTGTGGATGCAGCAAATGTCTCACCAAGTTTGACAAATTCTGTGTTTCAGCTGTTTATGATGGGAATAGAAAATGTTTGACACCTTTGAGTAAATGTGAGAGCAGAATGTACTGCAAAAAACTTGTTGAAAGTTTGTGTAAATCCATGCTCTGGATCAATGTTAGACAATCTTTGCAGCCTTTGCAATACATCTTTAACTGATAATTGGGAAATACTGTTCAAAGCCCCCATTCTTGTAGCGTTTCTTTTGCTGGCTGGAACAATCTAGTTAGAAGGAGGCACAAACCCAAAAGAATGATGAGACCAATTTCAGCAGAGGTTCTGATGTCCCAGATGAGCAGCTGAAGAGCCCAGCACCCAGCCATCACTCAGGTAAGCTGTACAGAATCAAACTCTTTGGATTTTCAGCTGCATGAGCTCTCTGTGCAGCTGAAGGGCAAGTAACAACACAGAGGGACTCAGAGCAGTACTAAAAAATGGAAGAAAAACACCCCATAAAAGGGTCTTTGTTTCCTCTATCCCAACATTTGGTGGGAGTGCAGCACACCTTCCAGAATAACGTGCAAAACAAAGATGAAAGACAGTGTTGCATGGAGCTTATGAAAAAATTTAGACTTTGTATTTGTGTCTTGTCTTGCACATATTTTTTCCCAGTCTCATTTTTGCATTGAGATTGGATTAATTTGGTGCAGGACAAGTCACTCAAGCAAGATCCTATCATCTTGCCTCTCACCTATCTCACGCAAATACTGAACATTCACCTCTCCTGCTGCAGTATGTGAAATGACCTCAATAAACACTTTAAAAACATAGATAAAAATATATTTTCATCTTGAAACTGGCCAAATCACTTCTGTATAGATCATGTTTATTAGACACAGGGAAACTGATAGCCCGTGGGTTTAATCTATGAAATTATACACACTCAAACATTCATCTCAGACAGTAAAGCAACTCTGCCAGAGTTCAGAGAGAGATTTGCAAGTGCAAATTTTAAAGTTCTGTGTTCCTATCTTCTCCCATAATATCAATGAAAAAAATGTTTTCAAATTAGAATCCAAAAATCCATCAGTTTTATTGCAGCTTCCAGCCTAAATTCCAGAGCAGTGGAAGTTTTTTCACATGGTCAGCTAGTTGGGTTTCAGTTTTCCATTTGTGAAGACCTACATGCTCAGTACTAATGAGTATGTAAAGATTCAAACGTTTCATCCAGCTGAGACATGCATACCAAAGAGAGAGGTATGCAGAATTTTGTAATAAAATAGTTAATCTATTGGATTTCCAGGTTTCTTTTTTCCTTGCGGAAATAGGAGTGAGGTTTTTATTTCTCAGTATTTAATTCTGAGATGCCCTTTCTCCACCTAAATCCTGCCTCTGCTGAAGTCACTGGAAGCTTTGCTAACAACTTCAATAAAAGCAGGTTGTCACCTTTCATGTTTAAACTGATCTAATAGTGATAGCTAATAAGAGTCATTTATTGAACTGCACAGCTGGGAAAACTGACATTATAGCCTGTAGAAGGCTTAATCTCCTAAACACCAAATACAATTTTCTTAGATATAAATTGCCCTTTCAGTTTGAAGAAAGGCTTTAGATGTCAATTGCTTACCTCAATATTTTTCATAAATCACAAAGAAAAATCATTAAGAAAAACAAATTCCCAAATAACAGGAAGATTTAATGCAGCTACTCCCAAGATGCATGCCTCTGGGGAATTCTTTTGGCTAAATATTTTTGAGCAGTTGTATCCTGGCTGGGATATAATTAAYTTTCTTCCTAGGAGCTGATGCAGTGCTGTGTTTTGGATTCACTGTAACAATAATGTTGCTGTTTTGGTTGTGGCTAAGTAGTGCTGACCCAAATCAAGGCTTTTCAGTGTCTCAAGCTCTGCCACTGAAAGAAGCTGGGAGAGAGCACAGCCAGGACAGCTGACCTGAACTGGCCAAAGGGATATTCCACACCACAGAGCATCATGTCCAGTGTTGGCTGGGAGGGGCTGATTGCTGCTCAGGGATGGACTGGGCATCACTGGGCAGTGCGTGCTGAACAGCTGTACTGGGCAGCACTTTTTTTTCTTGGGTTTATTTCTCTCTTTCTCATTGCTATTACCATTATTATTAGTAGTAATATTATCGGTATTATTATATTTTAAATTGTTTCAACTATTAAAGTGGTCTTATCTCAACCCATGAGTTTTTACTTTTTTATTTCCAATTGTCCTCCTCGTCCCATCAGGGAAGGGTGGGGGTGAGTGAGCAGCTGCATGGCCCTTTCTTGCCAGCTGGGGTTAAACTGCAAGAGGTTGGAAATTTGCAAATAGAAATCCCAAACAATAGATAAAAGACAGTAAATAGTTTCTAGATTAGGTCAAGAATAGTCTCTATATTTTTTTATCATCATATGTGAAAAAAATAAAGCTTCCTTTAAAATTTTTGTCATTTTAAAGAATCCATATTCAGATGTTTTATGCTGTTTTGTTGATGAAATGGAAGGAATAGATTGTTGTGAAACAAATGAAAAAAAAAGGTAGCTGACCCTTAAGATCTTTCAGTAAACTCTCTTTCATTCATAAAAGAGATTTTGAAACAAAACCAAAACAGTTGTTATTTGCTGACATTATTAAAAATGAATTGAGCATGCAGGTATTTGACAAGAAGCAGACAAAAAAAGAGCAATAATGTGATGGGAGTTCTTGAAACATCTGATTCAAACGGACAAAAAATATTGAAGCAGAAAAAAAAATGACAAAAGCCTCCCAGCCAAACTTGCTAATCAGTTAATTGAGAAATATTCATATAGGAAACAAATTATTCCTTCTAATCAAACGTCATTTGCAGAAGAAATTAAATCACATTTAACTGAAAAATGGCACAAAACCAGGTGAACAAAAAGATAAATTTGAGATAATTGAAAAGATAACTGCAAATTCAGGCAACAGAACACAGATTCGAGGTCTAATCAGTTTCTTGAATGTTTTGAAGTATGGAGGAGTTGGCTCAACAAATTAACATGCTAAGGTGGGGTAAATGGAGACTAAGATGGGTAAACTATTTATCAAGGTATTTTAAAGCTTCATGTATTTTAAATTCATACAGGTCCTATTTGGAAAAATATAAAGCAATATTTGTTGCACAGGAAAATATGTCCATATTCCTTTCTTTTCTTTAGAAAGACTGTGTCTTTGAAGTCTCAAATACTGATATTCTAAAACAAATATTAATGACATGTTTCATTTACAAAACAGATTTTCTTTTAAGTAAACAGAATAAGGCTTTTTTTGTATGCTGGAGAAATATTAGCTTGTTGGGAAATAAAATCATAACAACAATAAAAAAGCCACAACCAACTAACCAAACAAAACCACAAAAAAAAAAAAAAAAGAAAAGAAAAAAATCCAACCAACACCTCAAACCCAGTTTGTTTGGGCTTTTTGAGAAAGCCTTGAGTCAAAGAACCTCTCCTGATTTACACTTTCTAACTTCAAAGCCTCTCCTGATATACTCTTTCCAAGCAGAAACTGTGAAATAATTTTTAATGCGGATGGACTGAATCTGGAATTCAATGAAACAAAGTATCAGTCAAAGAAAAGCAAAGAAAAGGAAAAGCAATAAATCCTCAAAAAGCCTACACTGAAAAAGTTTACCCATGCAAGATGTTTAATTAACTTCTTTTATTAAGTAAATTCACTTAATAAAGTAAACTGGTCACAGCTACTCATGTCCTATTCGCACGGGCACGAGTCCTGTGGCATGGAGTGAGCACAAACAGGACAGCAGGTTGGTGGCTGGGGCTGCAGCCCCGTCTGTCTGTCTGTCCCTGGACAGCAACACAGCCAAAATTCATTAGGATTGCTACAACCCAGTCTTACAAACTGGGACGTGTTCAGGAGCTCTAAACACAGATATTTTTGGTGGCAAAATTAAAAGTAGTGCTAATAAAGGCTTCTTAGTAGCCACGTGCTTTGTCTATGGCCAATAAAAGATGGTTTGGTTCAAGTGGTTTCCTGGCTGTAGCTCTTCCTATCCATCAATTCTCCTGAGCATCTGCTGTCCATTCCCTGCAGATGAAAGACCTGCTGACAACTGATCTTATCACCTTGGAAAGCAATATATTTTCAGCGATAAACAGTCAAATAAGTAACTATTATTTCTGAGTTATGTGTAAAATTAAAAATACTACAAATCTAGCATATTTACCACCATTAAAAACAAGCTATACTCGTATCTCTTATTTTGGACACAGCTGTAGTTGTGGGACAAACTGGGCTGCATCAAAAGCAGCGTGAGCAGCAGGGCAAGGGAGGGGATTCTGCCTGTTCCCTCCTCTCTTGTGAAACCCCACCTGGAGCACTGCGTCGGCTCTGGGGTCGCCAGCATAAGAAGCACATGGACCTGGTGGAGCAAGTCCAGAGGAGGCCACAAGGATGATCAGAGGCTGGAGAACCTCTCCTATGAAGATGGAGTGAGAGAGTTTGGGGTTGTTCAGCACGGAGAAAAGAATGCTCCAAGGACATCTTATTGCAGCCTTCCAGTACTTAAAAGTGGCTTATAAAAAAGAGGGAGGGTGACTTTTTACATGGGCAGATGGTGACACGTGAATCATTTAGATCAGGAGTAAGGAAGAAATTCTTTATTCATATGGTGACGAGGCACTGAAACAGGTTGCCAAGTGAAATAGTGATTAAGTAGTGGTTGGGGTAGTGGTTAAGTAGTGGTTAGGGGTAGTGGTTAAGCACCTTGCAAGTGCTCAAGGCCAGGTTAGATGGGACTCTGAGCAACCTGACCTAGTGGAAGGTGTCCCTTCCCACGGCTGGGGGGTTGGAACTAGATGATAACTTTAAGGTCCCTTGTAACTCAAAACATTCTATGACTCTATCAATCCATGATCTGGAAAGAGCTCCAGGCTGGCCAGACAGGACTCCTCAAACAGTCCCCAGTGCTGGATGGAAGTTCAAAGTTACTTAGTTTTAGTTATTGCTTCTTCCTGACCAGAATAGTAAGAGGAGATGGGAAACATACGCCTCCACTGCAAGCCTTGGACGTAAGAATAGCTCCTCATAACATTAATATTATGATTATTTTTCCACTACTTGAACTATTTTGCAAGGAAAATACAATGTTGTTGCAGAAATAGCAGTCAGATGTTTGGGTTCAACTTCTAAGTCACCTAGGCTTATATAAATCATCAGTGTTTACTTTTACAGTTTTTTTTTCCTGATCTTTATTTGCATGATCACCTCAGTGTATGAAGGACAAGGACAAGACAGAATTAGAACTGCTGGATGCCACACCTAAGAAAAGCTCATAACTTCTTTGTTCAGTTTTAACTGCTACATCAATACTAATTAAAAGACGCATTTTTAAAATTGTGTCAACAACATCCTGAGCATAGAGGTCCAGATTTCAAGTTCTGCTGATATCAAAATTAACACATGATCAGAGAAAATACTTCAGGTTTCTCCTTTTAGAATTACCCAGATTATTTATTTTTAAACTTTAAAATCTTACCATACTTATTAAAACGTGAATTGCAGCTTCTGCATTGAAAAAATAGATGCAAACTTACTCAGCAGTCAGGGGAAAGTATCTCTCTCTAGCACCCAAATATGCATGACAGGAATGCAATTGCACTTAAATATTGCTCACCATTCAATCAGGTAACTGAAAGGAACAGCCATGGTTTGTCTAACAGATGTAGAGGTCTGGTCTTCATGAAGTTGGAAAGACTCACACTACCATGTCTACTAGCTGAAATTTGTGAAAATTAAAAATGACATCCAAATGTCATAATTGGACAAGGCTAAGAACCAGCACACTCAGAACTGCCATCATTAATCCAACTCTCACCCTCTTTACACCTCTCTCCGTTTCTGTCATTATATTGAATTATATTCCTGATACTACAAACCATTTCTGACCAATATATGTAACAGTCTAGCATGAAACCTTTCAACAAGATTTCCCAGTTCACAGTAAAAATAGATTCATTGTACTTGCTTTAGAGTTAATTGCATAAAATATTGCTAATTTTTGCTGTTATTCATATTTTTAATAGGGTCACTGTCTATTATAGTACATTTTAGAGGGAAAAAACTATTAGACAGAAAAAAGCTTTCCTCCAAATTCTCCATTAAAAGATTCTTTCTTGACTTTACCAAATTCTAATCAGGTCGACTGATTTTCTAGGCTGAGCACTTTTCTGATACAGAATTAGATTTGTGTGTGTTCATGCACGTTCATATGCAAGGAAAAAAAAGGGAAAACACAGTTTAGCCTTATAAAAGGTAYAATTTTGACACAAATATACTCTAGCAGACCCATCATTTACATTACTGAGTAGTGGTTTTAGTTTGGTTAATAACTCCATAAACATTAATGTTCTATAAACTTTACAGTTTTCCAGCTAACACAGTTTAGGTTTGCAAGTGAACTTCCCTGAGGAAGTTTTTTTCCTATTTACTAGTTTCAGATAGGATTTACCACCATATAAATAAAACCTAGAAGAAAGTGAACTATCCTAATTAGATAATTCATTAATCCATTTAGATTGTTCCATTAATCCATTAAAGATTGTTCTTTAAAGATATTTTAGGAGCACGTGCAAGGAAGTTCTCTTCTAACACAGAAGCTTTTGCAAGCTTAGAAACAAAGTGGTGAATTTGCAATGAATAAAATGTGAAATTATTTTGACATAAATACTAATACAGAAAAATAAATTATGTAAAGTATTACAAATATTATTTAATTTGTAAAAATATTATACTAGCATTAAAAATCAGTAAATGAACATTTTTCCACACTCATATCCTTCCTGTGCTAAGGAAGAGTGGCTGGCCTTGATAAGTATCTAAACTGCTATTGATATACATAACATTTATTAAACGGATTCCTTATTTTTAAATCAGCCATGTATTTCATTTAGGAGTTACCTTTAATCAACACTTTTCCAATTTTATCCAACATTATTTCACATCATCCAGACAAAGCCAAAATGTGTTTCATCATTTAAGCTGGGATGCTGCATGCCTACTTTCTCAAATTACTACTCAGTTACCTCAGTATACAGGGGCAACAAGATCTCACAGATGTGTGATATTAGAGAGTTTAAGGGTTGTTATGCAACTGTAGGCCCTTCAGGGACACTGGGACTGATGTCTGGCCATAAAAATTGAACTAACACTGGTAAGAGCCCAGTGCTCACTACTGAAAGGGTCTAAGGCACCCTGAAATACCACATGTAAGAGCAGGGAACAGGGTGACAAAACCAGAGGGTTGAGAATGCGCCCTGAAGGGCCAACGGAGGCAGAGTTAAGAAACGTGTGTGCTGCATGCAAGGAGAGATCAAGTGAGCATAACAGATCTGTACACTGAGAATGAGGCAGCATTTCTGCCCATAAAACCACAGTATGGATAAAACAGAGTCAATTTGTGTGATAGCCCTTTAGGGAATGATTATATAGAGGTGGTTCTGGAGGAAAATTGAGACCGTTTTACATATCATCAGGACTGAATACAAGCACATAGACATCTCTGTATTGTAACTAGAGACACAAAAAGAACCAAGCGTTGTGTTCTAGAAGAACAGTTTTCCAGGTGGGGAAGAAAAGGAAGAGAGGGGAAAAAGAATTAACAATGATAATCCAGATATTTATCAATTTTGAAACTAACAAATGCCTTTGCTTTTTTTGTTAGACTGGCTTTGGAGAAGAGCAGTCTTAGGCTGGAAAATATGGGGTGGAGCAACAGCAAGTTGGTTTGGAAAAAAAGGAACAATGGTAAACTTTGGATGTCAAAAAAGTAGAGACAAATAATATGTATTTTTCAAATGCTATAGGAAAGATAATAATTGTTGAAAGTCAAGCTAGTAAAAGTCTGGAAATTATATTGAAACAAATATCAGTAGTCACCCATTTGGAAGATGACCAGGAAAAGTTAAATAAATCCTTTGCCTTTTTCCATACAAGACTGATGAAACAGAAACTGAAGCATCTGTGTAGTGAAATGGAAACAACCACACTGATGTGGAAGCAAAACTTAGAAAAGAAGCATGAGGGTAATGTGCCTGGATGACCACTGGCCCAGACTGCAAAGGAACTAAATATGTGAAATTATAAATGCGTAAGCCAGGTTTGCTAATAATATTAACTAACCTGGTCTTCAGGTCTCTAGCACAACTGGAGAAGAGAAAAAATAGTAGACTGTGTTTAACAAAGGACACGTTAAGAAACTGAGACTACGTAGTCTGGTTTCAATAGTATGTAATCTTAAGGGGGAAACAGATAAATTTAGGAGCGGGTGAAATATTTCAAACTAATATTTTACCCTAAGACCCAAAAACTTTGTATCACTGTGACTTCAATACATCTATTCAGCAAGGCTGAAAAAAAAAGTCACTCCTTTAATGAATACATGAAACCAATTCTAAGGTATCGCATACTCCAAGCAGACCCTTCTCAGTCCCGTGCTTCCTATTGCAAAATCAGGAGATTTTAAGCAGATAGAATCATCTGGCACTAAAAATTTTCCCTTAAATTTTACTTGTATTAAATAAGATAACCCTTGAGTCTAATGCCATGGTGACTAGGCTATGCTCTCACTATGGTGCCTATTGTATCCAACAGGAAAGTAGGAAATCTTTAAAAGGCTGAGCCACTGGGAGGGATGGAGGCAGGAAGAGAGAGAAAATCAACAGAAAATAAATGAAGGACAGACAAGAAAACCAATATGAAGTTTACTAAGATTTTAAAACAAAGTTACAGATAGTTTCTCTATCATTACAAAGGAAGGATTTACCCAGAAATAACAGCTAGCTCTTAAACCACTCCTAGTGTTGTAAAAATAGAATCTCTCTTTCCGCTGGTTGCCCTATTTCTGGATTTTTATTTTTTAAAACCAAACCCAATTGTTCTGTATTGCTGTGACCTCAGAGGCCAGACTTCAGTCAAATCAGGCATCCCTGTGTGATTACTCGAGCTCTCCTCAAGTCTCACGCAATTAAAAGCATCAATACTGACACACATTAATGACAAAAAGTTAATGCAAGGGCTAATTGAGACCATCTCCCTCACAGGCCATTTCACAACATTAATAGCACAGAAAGCAGCCGTGAACATGTAATTAAATTTCCGGGATGCATGGGCTATCAAAACCAGGTAGCTGGAACCCTTTTTCACACTTTTTAACCTCTCATTACCTCTTGAGCCCAAAATAGCCACTGTGCCTGGCAATTCTGTGCTAATACCTTTCTCTRCAAAAGCAAACTGGCACGGCTGCCAATTCTGCCAGCAACAAAGGCCAGCTCAGTGAAGCAAGCTGAATTTTCTAAGCTTTACCCATCAGGGAGATACCAAACAACAGATTACTAACTACTCTTTCTGGGGTACAGGTATGTAAATGTTTTGCTCACAGCAGATACCAACCACTCAGAATTTCAAGGCTCTGAACAAACTCTTTATATAATATAATCATATTCCTCTAATTGGAATTAACTGGTTTAATTAACAAAACAAACCAAAACAAACCAAAACAAAATACACTTTTAATTCCTTCTAAATCTTTTCCCACACTGCATCAATTGAAAACAATTCAAAGTGAAAAGTGCTATTCTGGGGTTGAGAGAGATGCTTCCACAATGTTTTAGGGAGAACGCTGAGACTTTGAGAGATGGGTCCTTGTATTGCTGTTACATAAAAAGGAAATTGGAGGTACATTTTCCCATTTTGGGCTCACAGCTTGAGCTACCCCAAGTTTCTGGAACAGTTAGCACTACCCAAGTATCAGTCTGAGTATACCTCAGTATGTGTGCAGTCACCACGGGGCACTTTTAACGCTTTTGAATAGACAGCAGACGATCACTCAGGCCAGTCTCTGATAAGAGTAAAGCCAAAGTGTACTGCTGAGAAAAGGCATCCAATTTATCTCTGAACCCACAGAAATACCCCTTACTGAACTATCTGTTCCCCTGACAGCAGACTCCTTGGGCTTTTGGGGTTATTTTAAACCTAAAATTTATTTGGATTCTATGGCAATCTAAAATAAAAGCCTTTTAGCATTCTGGAGTAACAATTGATATGGCAGACTTCCCAACTCCTCTGAGTCAGGGATGGATCCTTTGTCATTCAATTTAAAGCATAAATTTAAAGTTGGTTTCCAGGAAGAGTCTAAACTTCAAACACTGGCTGCCTCTGAATCCCTCATTCAGCTGAGGTGAATTTTCATTCATCTGGATGAACTACTTCAACCATTTCCAAAATGGACATATTTCTGGTGAGAAAGGAGRAGGAAAGAAGTGCTGGCCTAGCATTTTAATGGACTGTTAATTTTTCAGTGTAAAAACTATTTTGTTAAAGAACTTTCAGCCTTAGAGTTTTGCATCTTTCTCAGTTCCAAGTAAGTGTTGAGAGTTTTGGTCCTATAATAATATATTAAACTGCAAAAGTCTTCTAAAAGCACCAGTGCCCAAACTATTTTTTGTCCCAATTTAATAGAGAAAGAAAAAATAAAATTAAGGCTCAAGTCCTTTAAAAACAACTGAACCAAAGGGATTTTTTTTCAGGAATTCTTCAGAAACCAAAATATGGTTTCACAATGGAAACTGCAACTGAACTAAGCTACAGTATTTAAAACATGTTATAAAATCTGTTTTCAAATGCTCAGCATCCATGTAAAATCAGGTAGTGCACATTATATGTCAAGGCCACTGCTTTAGAAGCCTGAGATCATCTCCTTGATGCTCAGGGATATTGATTCACCGGTACAGCGCTGCAGAATTAAGTTCACTTGAATGAAAGGGTAGGAAGGACCACCCCTCTGTTTTCTAAAGTATCCTCTCATGTGAGAACATAGTGAGAGGCAAGTGTTTTCAGAGATGGGTTGCCCGCCTCCTAAGCTGAGATGTGGGCAGACACAACAATTGCTTAAAAAGCTGCTGCAGGAACAGAAAAGAGTTAGTCAGTTCCCCTTACCCATGATTAGGACAAACAGAGAAAATCAATGTATTGTGTCAGGACTATTTTGAGCAAGCATTGCATTAGACATCAGGGAAAGAAAACAATCAACCCCAAACTTCCTAATAACAAAAGTACTAAACTACTGCAACAGGATAACAGCAGCAACTAAGAAATCCATACCATTGGAGCATTCAGAGAGTGTAGGCAAACCCCCCAAAAAATAGGTTGAGCTCCATTGTGGTATAGGAATGAAATCGATCCAATTCACTGCCTTTTTTCTAAACTGTGATTTTTAAAAATTTCCATCTTTTCATAAAATGGAATTGGGATAAAAAGTACAATTTTCAGCTTTTCCGTCAGCTTCAGCAATCATGAAATATTCTCCCCAGTTAATATTACAGCTTATGTATCTACAGACGAAAAGTCCTTTCTTTTTTAACATGGTCTTGTGTTCTCCCTCAATGTGGTTCTTCATATTTAAAAAGTAAACAGAAACACAAAYATCTACACACAGCTAATGGCAGCTGTGTTCAGTCATCTTTTCAGCCAAAGCAATCATTCATACCATTTATTTAATTGGTTTTGAAAACATTGTTTTTTATACTTATAGACATATGGACATAATAACTGTCATTCAAAAAACCCACTGGTACTACAGTAAGTTCAGCTTCTTGAATATAAATACATTTCTGACATGAAATGTAATATTTTGGGCTGCAAACTGAGTATTGACAAGAAAAAATACAACTTTTGTGGTCTTTTTGCACTCTGGAATTGTACTTCGTAAGTCAACGATTTCTGTACATAGCAGATCACCACTGCAGCGGGTTTGSCCGTAACAGTCAAGGTTAAAGTTTCTCTCAAGTCTATCTTACCAAATTCCATTACTTTAACAATGCTTGAGAGACAAGATACGGCACGTCTAATGCTTGGAATTCGTTACTGGAGTTTAAAATAACAAAATTTTCAGCGCCCAAATTGAAGTGCAAAATTTTGAGCTAAGTGCAGAGTCTTAACAGTGACTAAGCACAAAAGCATGTGCCTGTGGAAGAAAAGGGCAAAATAATAATGAAAAAAATGCTTTGTTGTCTCTTTATTTGTCATAAAAGACGAAGACGTGTGAAGGGATAAAATTCGGAAGCATTAACGACTTGGATACGGAAGAGTAAGAAATAAGTACATGGGTTATATTGCTTCAGAAGAACTCAGGAAAACCACTGCTTTCCAGAGACTTTGGTAATTACTTGGAAGGTGCTCAGCCACTCAACAGATAAAACTAACCAGTCCAAAGTATGATTCTGCAATGAGGTGATTTTGTTTTATTCAACGATAAGTCAAGAAAAGGACCAGCTCTGACCTCRTTCCATTTGTACATTCAGTGACTATTTTGCACATGGAAAAAAAAAGAAAATCACAGCAGCCATATTTCAAGTAAAAATGTGTTCTTTCTTTCCTGGATGTTCTCTCGTGTTCTTGTGTTTGCCTGAGATGGTTTTGAATACTGCAGCAGTACAGATGTCACAGCTTCCTCAGGCAGCCTGGGCTTTATGGCAGCTACAGGAAACGCAGTTGCACTGCAAGTTTTGGTATGCAACATGGCCAACTTCTGGCTTACAATTTAATTTGAATCTTGACCTGCTCATTATCTCTGCAGCAAAGACTCCCAATTATTTTGGCAATTTGTAACCTAAGSACTACTCTGGCATACGCAAAACCTCACTATCAGCTCTGAAGAAGGTTGTCAATCAGCCTCTCCAGAAAATAGCATTCATGTCATCAGCTAGTGCTTCTAAAAAAAAGCCCAACAACCATGGGCAACTAAATAAATAGACATCTGAGAGAGTTTTACTCATGCAGCTTTTGTAATATGTAGCTGTACAAGTGCAATTGGAATCAGAATTTACTCCATATTTACTCTGACAAAAACAGTCATTGACAAAACAATAGCAGCAATTCTCCCAGCCAAACTGGGGACAAACCCGGTCTGTTCTTCCTTAACCTCTTACATCGGGTCAAATTTCAATGGAGAATGGAATTTTCAAAGAACTTATAAAGTATCCCCTTAGGAACTTAAACGACAAGGCTATAGAAAGAGAGAAGGATTTCAATTTTWAAAATATTTTCATATTTGCCTCTATATTAATATTAACGTCTTGTTGATATGAACATGAGTTGGTGATATAGAGACATTTCTATCAATGTGAAAGGTAGAAAGGACTGTACTAAAGGATGAGCTACCGCGTCTGTGGCTCTCTGAATGTGCAGGAGTGCCAGTTGCAGCCACTTTAGTCGCTCTGCCCACTCCCACCCTGCCATGGAGGACACCCAGCTTCAGCCGCTGCCCTCTGCCACCTCAGAAAAACATGTGTAATAATTTGGTTATATCCTCTGACATTGATACCTGTCCCTGCATTGCCTCTCTCCACTGTATCTTCTCAATGGCACAGGATCTTAAGGGACAACTCCAGTACCATGGAGAGTTTCTGAAGCATAGTCCTTGTTACAGCAGACGTCCTCCGTGGCACAAAATCTCTTTTTTCTCCTACCCAACCATTTTCCAGTTGAGGTCTGTTACACCTTAAATTCACTTACAATTCTGGTTGACTTCTAAGAGASCTGAATGAACCTGGACAGACATCCTGAACACAGCTGATTATTCATGATGATGCACTTCTCCATGGGCACTACCGAGGGGTACCAAAGATCTATTTCTTCTGATAAATTTAAGTCCACAGAGAGTTCAGATTAAACACTCTTGTGGATATTCTTCATGCTGTTCACTCACAGGCTGAAGGAGAAATCTCCTTATACTGTACAGCAGCACATGGCTCACAGGTATTTACTATTCATGCCACCATGGAGTGTTAGATGTGGAAATTAATGGGGTTAAAAAAAGGTTGCCATGTTGGTTCAAATTTTCAGGGAAAAAAGCCCCCAAAGTATGATTTTTCCTGCAATCAGCCTAAGGAAACATTTCCTAAGCTCTTGGATATAGGCTGCTGTTCTGCTTCATTATAAATTAGAGGCCAGTAAATCCCTAGTACCTTTAGCAAAGTCAGAATTATATATATAATTAAATCAAATGTTAAAAAAAGATCTGAAGGACTCATATCTCATTTTCACAGGACCATCCTTATCCAATAAGACCGGAATTAAAAAAAAAATTCAAAAAAAAATCATCATTTTGTACTCTGCAGAGGAAAACACAGGCAGAACACCTAATGGATATTGAACTGGTGCAATCATTTGGAGAGACTGTAAAACTATCCTACATTCAGTTTTCTAATCAAGAATGCATACCCATTTTAGCTCTTCCACCTTTATGCTGTAATTCTTTCCCCAGTTTTCTTTGTGAATTTTGTGCCAATTAATGAGGATTAAGATCTTCCACACACATTCATATTGTAGGAATGTAAAATATGAAACACCACCATCCTTTTTAGACACAGATAAATTTGACAAATATTAAGAGCATCTGAACATAGCTTGACCCAGGGGTAGTACTACAAATAATTTAATAAAGGCCATTCAAAAGCCTTCCAGATTTGGCAAGCTAGTTAGCAGTGAGAACCTAAACATTTCTTCCACTTTCCTAGAGACACTAAAGTATTTACAGCCCTCACCAACTTCCGTGAAGCTGTCCTGTACTAGTTTCCTAAAAAAATATTTACATAAACAAACTTACGCATACAAGGGGTGTGAGCGTAATGAAATGATTAAACCATACTTTGGAGACTTAGGGTGATTAGAAAGTAGCAGTGTTTGCCCAGAGAAGTCTCTGCCATTTAGTGCAATGTTACCCACTCTAACAGTTTCCTTTTTCCTCTTGAAAATTATTTAGGGAATCTCCAGGGAGGGTTCTGTCTCGAGCACCGATTTTTGATCTGCAGAGACATTATCTGAGATGATAAACCAAAGACTCAGAAATTATCCCAGCCTTGTTCTGTTAGAAGTAACCAAGAAATGTTTCTCTCCCCAACTTATCTCGTGTACAGTTTTGTACCTCCCAGCATCTTTTCCTACTTTTTTTCCCCTCTGATGCCAGAATTACCACCCTTGCCCCTAGTTTCCCACTCTCAGACAAACAGCCTATAAAATCGCTGCAAGAAGCCAAGCGCAGCTTTTCACACAGCCACAGACAGGCTCGCTCTACTGAACACACTCTGCGTAGAGCGCGCACGCCAGCCTCCGAGGGAGAGAGATGGTAGTGTAATTGCCGAAATGCCGAGAAGTTCCTCCGAGCACAGCCTAGCAAGAAGACAGGAGCGGGGAGGCTCTGGAACGGCAGAGCGCATCCCATATTAAAAACTAACTTTCCGGCGGCGCGGCGCGAGGCTGGGCACGCGGCCGGGAAGGGGAGCACGCAGCCACATGGTATATTCCTGCCTCTGCCTGTCTCCTCGCTCCCCTTCGGTCCCTCTCTCCGGCGTTCTCTCGCGCCTCCTCTCCCCGGCGCTGCCGCCCCCGCTCCCCCCGCCGGCGGCTGCGGAATGGGACGCGCTGGTTCCCCGGCCAGGCGGCAGCCGTCACACGGCGCGGGCAGCCAGCAGCCGGGGCGAGGGGTGAGCCTACTCTGTCATTTAGGATGACTCACTGGAATCGGGCGCTGATTTCTCTTTTTCTGATAGTGGACGGAGAACAACCAAAAAGCTACACTGGACTAGACCAAGGTAAGAGATTTAAGCGTCTTTTTTACCCTAAAGCCACCCAGCGCTTCGCGGGTGCCAGGCTGCGTACAGGAGCGGTGGATGCCACTGATGCGGTGGATGTCTGAACACCTGGCATTACGTGCCATCGGTGTGTCCGTCTGGTGTTAACCCTGCGTGTACCACCCGGCCAGCCCCGGGGGAGAGATGGCAGGTCGAAATATAACCCGGCGACTGCATTTTCTCCCCTTAATGCAACTTTTACGGCTGCACTACCACCTGCTCCCGTGGATACAAGAAGCTTCTCAGTATTGCTAAATGATGAGCCTTTTGTGCTGTGTTGCCGGGAATGTAGCGTACCAGGCGTCTGTCATGGACTCCGTGTGGATTCATTCCCACAGCAGTTGTTTCATCACTTTAATGAGTTGAAATTCCACAGTCCACAGAAACGCTTCCCTGTCATTCCCCCCTTTCTCTGAGGGGTTCTCATATAGATACGATCCATTTTCAGGCTTTTCAAAAGTAGTGCTCACTGCAACCACCAGAACAAGTCTGCTGAAGCACAGGCAGTGCTGCACTACATACTCTGTCTGCATTCCTCTCTGTTTTTTCTGCTGTGAATCAAAAATTCAGCCTTGCAGGAGGGTTTTTGCAAGGACAGTAAATGTCTCTGGCACAGCAATTTAAACTAGAGGGAGAAGCTGCTTCTCCCCATCCTGAAATCCTGGCAAAATATTCTTCTTCCATTTTCCGAGGAGGTACAGTATTTCTAGCAGAGTTATCTAAGCAGGTTTCTGCTGGGGCTGATTGACAGTTTTTAGTTGTGATTTTAATGGAAATCTTTCACTGACAGTCTACAGCTTCATTTCTGTCAATCCAATGCTTTTTACCAAATGGCTTTCTTCGGAGGGTGACACCTTTAAAATTAACCCAGCATCATGCTTTTCTAGATCTATAAACAGAATATCAGACTAGCTAGTGCACATTGCAGAATCCCACAATCTTACCTTTGGATCTTTAATGGTGTAACTGCAGTGGAAGACGTTTGGTTTGGTTTACATGTTTTCTGTACTGTGGAAAGTGTCACAATTGTAACTCAATTTATCTGTGTTTCTTATACATTATATGGTATTTTTCTACAATATCTTACACATTCTATTTGTTCAGACCTTCTGTGTACTGGCAATAGGTTTATTAAGAGTTGACTTTTAAACCCACAAAAAACTGCCCTGACATTACTGCCATGAAAAGGACTCTCTGCTCAAGGAAGATGACAGGTCCCACATTGATCACACCCATGGACGTGACCAAACAGGTATCAGCAATTAACACCAAACACCACTCAGCTTCCCAGTAGCCACCAAAACCCCCACTCTGTTGACCCAGCATGAATGGTTTTGTAATGAACTTAAACATGACACCAATAAACATGCCCCTTAGTTACTGCCCCTCCATGCAATCATTAAAATAGATTAGGGGGGAAAAGACACTTTTTTCAGAGAACTTGCAGGATTTGAGTACAGAGCTTTGGGAAGAGGTGGGACAACAGCTTGATGTGTCAGCATGGATTCTACATTATTTTCTATCAGAATATGGTACAATTTTCCACTTGTAAGAGTGGAAAGCATTTACCAACATTATGCTTTAAGATTATTTTTAGTCATTTGGATAACTGCAGAGACTTGAGTATATTTTTTTTTAAATTTACTTCTTTTTCTTAGCATTTAGATATGATAGCTGACTGCAAGGGCATCACATTATTTCCAGGGAATGTAATTCTAAGGTACAATTCAGACAACAGATCATTGTGATTCTGTCTTTAAGCAGTTGATAATATTCGTGCAACTTATTTTTAAATTAGTAGCTATTTATTGTACACAAACTCTTAGTCACTTGCTAGTGAAGCACATGCCATAGTCTCTGGGGTCTGCACAGCTGTTTTTGAGCCTGTCTGGCTGTGTCTCGAATACAAAATTATCTTGTTCACAAGTTAGGTTTTTCTGTGTTATTTTCCTTTCTTATGAGACATCAGTATGTTATCAGTTTTCATCTGGGTGGCTCCTTTCAGGTGGAATCTTAATCCATTTAAATGCAGACAATTTACTGTGATAACAGTTTATCGTAACTTAGCAACAAGAGCTTAAAAAAAAAATCGAGTTACATCCATCACACATGCAAACCTTGTATTGTGCTGCCCTGTACTCAGCAAATTAAACCCTTGAGATAAATGACATTCTAGACCAGTCAGTTTAATATCATTAGCTGGGCTGGCCAGTTGTTCTAATTACAGAAGTCAAAAACTGCAGGAAGCAGCTGCGAAGTCAGCACATGTGCAAGGAGCTGTTTGTAAAGCAGAAACACATGCTTTAACTTGAGTCCTTTTTGTTGCAACATGAATTATTAAGGAAACGTATGGCATTTAGTATCACTGACAGAAAAATGGTCTGGCTGTGGTCCAGGGGGCGAGATTTGTATGAGTGACATGGGGTTATCACTGGTCTTTCTCTGAAGCTTCATTTCTGGTGTAATGTCTTCACTAAAATAAACAAACAAGCACTTCCAATGGTATTTGTCTATGATCAGGCTCTTGGGTCATTCATTTACTGGTGAGCTGGGAGGACAGCATGAGGAAAATTAGCACAATGTCCTACCTATTTTTCTCCAAATGGAGAATCCACAATCAATGTTCAAGGAGCAATAAGATGCATAGCTGCTACACTGGAATTGGGAGGAAACATCCCCAAGACAGACATGCTCAACTCTGGAGTTCTGATTGAGCCTAAAAGATTAAACCAGCCACAAACCAGCTAAAAGCAGAGTCAGGCAGCTGCTCTGATGGGTGGATGGGGATCCCCTCAGCTCCAAGTTTCACATCCCTCTTGGCACTTCACCTCCACAAACTGAAGTCAGGAGAGGCAGAAGTTTTACTGTGGTTAGTTAAGTGGATTCAGTCTTACAAATTATTTCATTCAGAAAAGAAGAATGTTCAGCYAAGTCCTTCCCCTCAAAAAATCAGCTTAAATAGAAGGTGCTTCACTTCAATTCTCTGCTCTTTCTGTATATTTCATTTGAACATAAAGCTCCATGCGAAGATGAAGAGCTCTAAACAAATCAACAAGGTTTCACAGATCAGGAACATACCAGCTCTTGATAACAACCTCTAGAAAGGTATCACATTCATCCCAACTGCTTGTTAAACCATATTCTGCACACAGGCCTGCAAAAACGRATAAAGTTTCGTTCTCCATTGCAACAGGCACACTTAGCCACTTTGATAGTTCACTGTGAATGTCACTGTAACTCCAGCAGCTGTAGATCTATTCACTGCACCCTGAACGGAGTCAAGATTGCCTCCTCCCCACTGCATAGTACTTTGTTATAAGGTAAGCAAACTGTACCTACAAGTAACATTTTGAAGAGTTCTATTAATCWTCATTAAGATGGTACTTCAAGTTGAATTTACACCGGCCCTATTTTTAGAACAGGGGACATTTTGCACACTTGCTATATTGCTTTCCAGGACCTTCTTGTAACAGTCTCATCAATTAAGATCAAATATAAGCCTAGTCTAAGACGGAGGATGTTTATAGGGGTGAAAGTAAGGCAYGTATGTGATGCAAAACAGGCATCCAACCCTGATGATTAGGCATTATCTTTTGAGGAGAGCGTTTTTCTTTCATTAGAGTAAAGAAGTCTTAGAATCATAAAATCATACAATACACYGAGTTGGAAGGGACCCATTGGGATCATCAAGTCCAACTCCAGGCCCTGCACAGCACCATCCCCAAGAATCACCCTATGTGCCTGAGAGTGTTGTTCAAACACTTCTTGAACTCTGTCAGGCTTGGTGCCGTGACCCAGACACCCTGGGGAGCCTGTTCCAGTGCCCARCCCTCTGGGTGAAAAACTTTTTCCTGATATCTTTCAAACGCTGTGAGTTAGGGATGAATGTACTTATYGGAGAAGAACTGTTGCTTTCTTTACCTTCAATTTTTGCATTTTTCAACAAACTTTACCACACTCTTCTAGCATTTTCAGTGCAATAGAGCTTGAACCTTTAATCACCTACGCCAGTGACAGTACATCCAACTGAACCATAAAGGAGTAATGTAACAAATGTGTAGTGTATCTCAGTATATATGTGTGAAAATAGTGTCAGAATCTAATATAGATACAAGGTAATATGTCCACTTTCAATCAAAACTGAGTTTTAACAGACTCTTCTTTAAAATAAAATCAGGAATTTTAGGTTTCTGTTTAATTATTTTGTTAAGACTAATCTATTTTTCATTAAAATCTGTATTATTTCTGTATTTATTTAATCCAAACAGTGGTATGTATTTTCTCTGAAATAAAACACAGATGATGCAGATTCTAAGGCACCATTTTAGTTCTTTCTTGCTCAAACAAAATAAAACCAATATTGTGTTCACCACAAAGTAGCTTTTCCCATACTTGAGCTTTGTCATATAATTCGGACATGTGAAAACTGATGTCTTTCAACAACTCAAGCAGCAGGAAAATACTTTTTTTCTTCTCATTCATTTCATTAACATGTGAAAAGTCTTTTTACTCAATATCAGCTTACTTGTTTGTGTTCCTTTGAATGTAATTCAAATTTCAAAACTTATGAGGAAGATAAGTATGCTAGACGTGTATTCTCTTTAGGTTTTGAGGCAATTATTGAGTTGTTGGCTAGTTAAAAATTGCTGTGTTAAAGACAATCTGTGTGAGTAAACTAGCAACCGTTCAAAGGGAAACACTTCTGAGAGCAAAGAGTATATTCTCTAGAGCAGTTCTACTGAACGACACATCTGAAATAGRTGCTAGACATAATGTGAATTTTCAGTTATACTCAGCAAGGTCTATACAGGTACTTTTCCTTCCTATTTCTCCTTGTATCTTTCCCAGCCTTTTCATGCTAATGATGGCGTGTTTGAGAAAAATGTTCATATTCCTAAAGGCACCGGCAATGTTGGGTCATGTTTAGCAAAGCATGTATCATCCAAGTGATCTGTAGGTTACACAGAGGACAATACCATGATCCACATGGTGAAGCAACAGAGTAAAAGCCAGAGTAAATTGTTGATTTATCAGGAAGCCTGGAGCCTGGAGCCACACAGTACTTGAAACCACATAGCAAATGATTTTGCATGCTGCAGAGATACTGGAGTTTTATGGGACGAGATCAATRCATCAAGATGTACAAGAGCAAAAACAGTGTGTGGTAGTAGCATAAAATGAGATACATAACTCTCTGTTAAAGACTTCTTTCCATCTCTCACAATGAAAAGACTCAAGCTTTTTCYTAAGTTGTAAACATTACAAGTTCTGTCATCAAACTTAAAAAGATAAAACATTCAAAAATCATATGAAACTGGTGCTGTATATACATATMTGTGCATGTATGACACCATAAAGGTTCCAGATGCTAAAGAAGCAAAAAGCTGCCATCAAAATGGAAATACAACCACAGGTTCACAAATGACATTTGGTCATCTTTGAGGCAAGGTTCTAGGAAGAAATAATACATTTGAATAGGCATCCTCACAAATAGAAAAGAACATGGGAGCTTTGAGCAGACGGGCCTTTCTTCCGTTCCTAAACACCTATAAACTCTGCCTTGCTTACAACCACATCCTCACAACTTTACAATCACTACTATATCATGTCTAATATACTGAATAGACAGTAAACAAGAAATTATCCCATAAAACTCCAGGACACAGCTGAGGTAATGAAACACGTAGGACCCTGCCATGCCAGGACACAGTTCAGGCTTCCTTCTTGGGGACACCACTGGGGTGGAGAGCAGCAGAGCAATGCCACATCCTACCAGGAGCCACCTGGAACTGTGCATATCCCATCTACTGCCCTTGCAGGGCAGAACAGAACAGAACTGGGCCAGAACAGAACTAAAAAAAGACAACCTCTATGTTACCAGGAACTGCAGAAAGCACCTGCTATGTTAACTTCTTTATGGCTGGTAACTGATTTGAGAGGAGAGGAAGCAATACAGAAAGCCTCGCTCTTCTAACAAAGCCAAATATTGCTACAGTCAGTTTCTTCATGAGGGAAATGAAAGAAAGAGTTAATTAAACCCGATATCTGTGGTTTGAAATATTAGCCTGACATCGGTGTTTACCACGTGTGAAACAGCTTTAATGATTCTATTTAYGCCTTTACATTTCTCTCACTGTTTTTCTCACTGTCCTCTGTTGCCACTAGTATTATTACACTTTCAGTATTAGTAATAAAACAATTACTGAGCCTCTCTGCTGTTTAATGGGTTTGAAACCTCAGGAGTTGAAAATAATTAAGTTGGATATTTGTGCTTGCAAGGAAGTTTGATATTTGATGGGAAAAAAAAAAGAAAAAAAAACTAGCAGAAGGATCCATAAATATTAAAGTCAAATGGGACCACTGAATGGATCTGACTTCTGGCATACCATAGCAACCCTGTCATTTCATCCAATTTTACCTGTGTCAAACCTAGTATCTTATATAGGTAAGTCTATTATTATAAAAATAGTTTCAGATCTCAAAAGTGATAATACAAGCTGCAAGTGCAGGASCTTACAATTGCTGATCACAACAGAGTGGGATCATTCCTGTCTGCTCAGACCAGCTAACATAAAACCCCCTACCTTGCAACACATTCATCCTGTCTAGGCACAGCAATTTAATCTCAAAATGCATTTCCCACAGAAAGCTAAGAGAAACTTRAAAAAGAAAGGGAAAGTAGTTAGAGGACCTGAGCTAGAATTCAACACAGATGACAGGTGCTTCTATCACTTGCTACTAAAAAAATTCCAAAGCTTATAATTTCAGAAGTCTCAGGAAAATTGCAACAACATCACAGTACTAATTTTGGGGTTTCCTGCCTGAATAATGCACTTTTTCCTCAGCATAGTTTCCTGGATAACGTAATGGGGAAAGAGGTATAACTGCTAGGTTTAACATTAATCAAAAGCTTATCAGTGCTGCACCTCAAAACGTAAATGTTAACTCTCTCTGTGCGATTTCCTGCAAAGGGAATGTGTAAAGTTGTCTGGAGCCAAAKGCATACATAACATAAAGGATTAAAAAAAATGTAAGGATGTCTTTTACACAGTAGGAAAGAACAGGACAAAGAGAGACAACCCTGTGCAGAATTACAGTAGGATTTACAGAGGAAACTCCTCAGTTCCCTCAGCCATTTCTCTGCACTCCCTACAGCTGCCTGAAAAATCTGTTTGCAGTATTGCTTCTGCTACTGAATAAAATGAACACAGCTGAGGCAGAAAGGGAGAAACAGCACACTGGAAAATTAAGGAAAGAAATGAGGGAAGGGAAAGGGAAAAAGAAAAGAAAAAGTATTTTCTCCCCTCCTTTACTCTCCACATTTCTGACACTTACAGTGGATTTAGGGAAGAATCAATAAAGAAATAAGGATTAAGACACAAATGAATACAAAGGAAAAAGAAAACAAATACAAATCACAGAATCATTAAGGTTGGAAAAGGCCTCCAAGATCATCGAGTCCAACCTTTGGCCAAACACCATCTTGTCAAATAAACTATGGCACTGAGTGCCACATTCAGTCATTTCTTGAACACTTCCAGCGATGGTGACTCCACCACTCCCCTGGCCCATTCCAATGCCTGACCTCCCTTTCAGTGAAGAAATTCTTCCTGATGTGTAACTTGCCCTGGTGTAGCTTGAGGACGTTTCCTCTTGTCCTGTTGCTGGTTTCCTGGAAGAAGAGACCCTGCCCTGGCTACACCCTGCTTTCTCTGGACACGCTCCAGCACCTCAATGTCCTTGGTGTAGGGGACAAGAAGAGGCCTTGTGAGGGGCCCGGAACTGGACACAAATGGAATGAAATAAAGTGTCAAATAGAACATTTAGGTGATGTAATAGGTGTCCCCTCCCTGAAAGCCAGGGCTGTCCTATGGTCCATTACTGTGGGCAGGAACAGAAACATCTGTCTTTAGATCTAAACCTTCTGAGAAGGCATCTGCACCTTCAGCTCACAGTCCTTGTGCAATGGAAGCAGGGATAATGCCTGCTCTGGGGGAGCAGGGGGTAGGGCTGGGGGCTGATGCTGTTAGAGAACTGGTACCATAGCAAAACATGGTTGTCGCTCTGACATTAGTTTATTGCACGTTACAAAATCAATTCAACATCTTTCATCGTCCTGTCAATCACATTCTGAAGCACTGCAAGACGAATGGATTTTCTCTGTGACAGGGGGATAGGGATCGTGAATTCTGATCCTTCTGTTGGACAGTTCAGTATCCATGAATTGTAAAGACAGCAGAAACCACAATGCATTTTGGTCTCCCACTGCCACTACACAAGGATGTCCATCCAGAAGGAACAGATTATTGTAGATGGTGGAGGTATAGGACAGTGATTTTTGTGATGCAGAAAAGAAAAAAAAGGCCTAGGAACAACCACTGAAATACAACGAACATGGTGAAAACATCTCCTTGAAAATACTGAAGTACTAGAGAACTGTAGTCTGGTGAAGAAAGAAATATTGAAGAGAAGAAATGTGGGTGCTAGTACATCACTAGTGTAAGAATTGAAAGCTGTAGAACTAAGTGGGGATTTGATTTTCACCTGTTGTGACTCAGAGCCATGCTAAATCATTACAGCCTCTTTTCACTGAACATCTTAGATTGACAGAGCCAAACCTCCTATGCCAGTTAACCTGCTGGGGATGAAAAATTCTGTGATACCAGCTGAGCATTTTAAGTAAGGAAAACCAGAAGAAAAATCAACAGAAAACCAACCCAATATGTATTATTTAATCTATCATCAATCTATAGTCACTAAATAACAGCATTGTTTTTATCTTCAGATCTGTACTGTTAACTCACAGTGACTAATATCCCATTCATATAATGCCTCTTGATGTGTTTTGACAGCCAGAAAATTGTTCCTCTGCCTGAACTTAGGAAACAATTTATTTTCTGAGGTGAAAAAGTAAATACAACAAGGCACAGCAGAAATAGCCCAGTCATCCTTTGGTAAATATGAAAATTAGTGTTACATACATTTATCCCTCATTAGGAAACCTACAATCACACACGTCTGTGAGTAGTAAACTGCTCAGAAGGTAGAGCCTAATATTGCTAAAATGTCATTACTGTTATGACAGCACAAGTGGGACAGGCACAGAAGAGAAGAACAAGCTAACTTTTTCAAATTGCAGATGGTATGAGAATTGTCCCAGATAGGGGGTAGAAGTTGTGAGGAAATTAAGTTTAAGGTCCCCACTCTGGAATATAGACTGATGTCCTGTAAGTACTATCTCAGCCTACTGCAGTCAGCCTTGTGTAATTCTGTTTCATGTAAGTACAGTGCTTTCGTCACCCACCCCTCGCTTCTGATCACTGCTCAGGTCTGACTCCAAACTGCCAGCTCTTACCTAGGCCCCTGTGAATATAAATAACCAAATCTCTCCAATAAGCCAGGCAGCAGCTGACTCCAGGGTTTTAAAGGTCAATAATTTCTTTTTAAAAATCAATATATTTGTAACTAGTGTAAAAGCTTCCAGCCTAAAAATGTGCTTAAATGGACAATCCAAYGGGGCTTTTTTCCACGCCACATGAATTTTAACAATGTTCACACTTGTCAGTTTTCAAATTGTCAGAAGGCCTTTTATAAGGGATGGGGAATTCTGAAGATTAATTCTGCTCCTTTCCAGGAAACCACCACTTCATCATCCCCTATTCATGGCTTATCACAGACAATTGATATTATTCAACAGCAACAACTCAGGTACATTGAAACAGGAAAAGCGTGTAAGCAATAGCCAAAAAATGGCATTTTGCTGTGTCAAAAGGATGTGGGCACAGTGTGCTTAGCTTCTCTGAAAGGAGCACTTTCTTGTAGCTCACTCTGTTCTCCAGCTATTTCTGTAAGAGTCATCACTATTTTAAAAAAAGAAGGGATTGTCTGTAATCCAAGAGAAATGGTTCAAGCAAACGTGCTCCCCCTTCCCTCTATTTGTATAAATGTTTGTGCAATAAATAAGGATCTAAGTGAGTGGAATCACTTGCCCTTCCTAGAAACTATTTGTTTGGTAAGCTATGATACATTTAATTTATTATTTATAGACCTAAACATCATAATGAGCCATATCAAGCAGACTTGAATAGTAGCATTCGACATAAGCATGACTGAGAAATGTATTTGATTGAAAGGAATACAGATAATTTGACTTCCCTTTGTGCTCCATCTTTTACTGTGTCCACAAGCAGCAATAAATCAGAATAACTGCTACCTAAAGAAACTTTAAAGGTTACAGCAGGGTACAGCTCATGCAAGCAACAAGAGCCTACATGAAAACAGCTCCTGTGTTGCCTTTGGTTAAGTTTTTTAGGCTCCAAGACAAGCCTCATATTCCCTTGTAAGAGGGGCTCGTAGAAAATAGGCTAGGGACTAACACAGGACCCACAGGAACTCAGTTTCCTAAAATTAGGTCAGCACTGGTATAAAATTAGATTCAATGTTCTGCTGACCGAACTGAAAAGAGGAGGAGTAATTTTTAATCACAAATTCTTGAGGGTAATGATATATCTTGCTGGAAGTCACCAAGTATGGGCCACAAACTTGCACAGTGTTTAGCTCCTTCCTCTTCCCAACACTGCTAACACTCATTTGAAGCCTGAACACAACCGAAACTTATAAATTAACTATGAGGGACAAATTGTTTCAAGTCAAAACATGTGGCACTATTTAGACAAATGATTACACTCTATACTTACATGGCATTCAGTATAAGACATTTATCTACTATAATTTATTTCTCAATTAAATTGTCTGATGAAATTGCTTTTGTTGGGGGGCATGTGGGGCTGTGAAACTAAAAACAGAAAAAAGAACACGCAGCCGTAACATACTTCAATTCAAATCTCCCAAACATCGCAAATAAGTTGGTGGAGATTGTAATTATTAAAAGGTATGAAGCAGCAACCTTGGAACATACTGAACAATGATCTTGAACAATAACTTTCTAAAATCAATTCTAACCATCTATTGTCTTACAATGCAGCAACTCTGAGGCTTAGAAATTAAACTCTGGGGAGAAAGAAACACAGCTTTCTAGTAATGAACAAACTGACCTTGTATTACAGAATCACCTGAGCCAAACAACTAGACTCAAGAAGTGAGAAAGAAGGCAACACAAAAAACAATGCCCAATTCTACTTTACCAGCACTGCAGGACTATTTCGAAATATTTTATTATAAACTTGTTTGACCTACAGTAAGCATCATTCTAATTTGCAGCAAATTGTTTACCTACCCACCCCACCGGTCAGTCTCACTAAGGTCACATCCCCTGTGGATCCCTCTCCAGAGGGCTGGGTGCACAGACTGACTCAGGGAGATCCTGCTGACTGCAGCCAGCAAATGCAGAAACCCAGAAGGATGTCCAGAGAAGCACCTACTGCACAAAAAGTCCAGGAAAGCCATTTTGTGGATTGCAATTATGTGTACGGATATTGGAAATTTCCAAGGTTATAAACCAGACTTTGACAACTCTGGGAGAGAATTTCCCTGCGTACCTGGGGAGTAGGCTAACTAGTGAAATGTAGGATTTTGTTGGTTTGCAGATACAGTACTCCAGAAGCTCAGCATGAAATAATCTAGCCTGAACCTATCAAAGACTTGGACAAAAAAAATTGTCAAATTCCTCCAGCATCACAGTATGGCAAAAGAAAGGCCTACCCAGTATAAAAGTCTATAAATTGCCTTCTCTCAGCCATCTAACATTGATACTAGTTTATGGTTAATAAATGAGAGGTTGGGAAATAAGCTCCTGGGCTACTGGCCTGGAGCAACCTGGGATAGAGATTTTTAATACTATTGTAAAGATTGTTTAGCTGGAACTGTAAATTGGAAGGAGTATGATTCCCTCACTCTGCAGAGCTTGTGCAGCACATCAGAAGAAGGTTAATGAATGCCAGCGTGAGAGGCACTAATGAGATACCGAACAGTGCTTTGAAGAGATCTGGCTTTTTGCAACTAGAGAAACACGTACCTTCTTTTCATATGATCACTGACTAGGAACTGAATTCCCAGCCAGGTCTCTGTTGGGATGCAGAGTTATGGAGGAACTCCTCTAGCCTGTGCTGCCATAGCTTTGAGGTTTTACCATACAACTTCAGATCCAAATGAATAATCACATTATTTCCTTAGCGTTCTCCAGGGGCACTATAATGGGTACTTGCAATGCTGATGCCTTTAAGCTTTCACAGCAAACTTCCCTGTGCAGCCTTATCCCCTGCTGCTCTCCAAATAGCGTATGTGAAACCAGAAACAAGCAATTACTTAGAAAAGGGACAGTAAGTGACAATGGATGCCATAACCAATCCATACAGTGGAGCAGCATGCCAGGAATAGTGCTATATGTACGTGCATTTATTGCACGTGTGACAGCCTTAATGAGTAATGAACTGCTAAAATGCATGCTGTTTTGTCACAAACTGCTGGGAAGCATATTGTTCTCATACGTGCTGGGGATCTGAAGTGCCAGTTGTGCTTATTTTCTGAAACTTCTTRGATGAAGAGCTTGCCAATCTGCATGTGGTATTTTGTGGCTGATTAATTTTATAGATAGTGCTAGGTAAGAACTCCCTGACTTACCGAATCCAATATCAATTTTAATCAAACTCTAGTTGCTTGCTAATTTGGAGACACAGGGTGCCGCTTTAGTGGCTTCTATAGACTGCTTGCTCTCCCTATATGTAAATAGTTCAGAGAAGCCTCCTGGCATACCTGTTTCTTTCCAGAAGAATGGACCTACAGAAGTGTTAAACTTCAAGGTTTCATACAAGAATCAATTTAAGAACAGAGCAGCTAATTGATTTATACTCCTATTTTTGTAACTTTCTAACACTAAAGCAGTTACAAAAAAAAAATTTCAAATTTGAAAACAATTTGTAAACTGAAACACAAAATCCAAGAATGACAAAAATCAGAATATTACACTTGTCATATAGACCACTGACCAGGTTGTGGAGAGTTACAACCAATCCTGTCCCACAAGCAGCCAGCAAATACTGCAAAATATGTGTGAACCTGTGCCTAACCCTACAAGGAACCATGAACTGAATAAGGATTTGAAGGAAGTTCTGTTTCAGTATCATGGTAAACAAATAATACTCTGTGGGTTCCCGGCTCTGTTCCCTTTCTATAATCTACACTCTCCTATAATCTCATTGTGTAAATCAACGAAAGCATCTTCTCTGCCCTGTTCACAGTATGAGAACAATAACTACATGAATCCAGGGAATCTCCAAAAGTCATTCTCCAGAGAGGAATTTCCTTTTGTCATCTGATGCAGCACCTTTGTGCCCTGACTCATTTGAAGGTGTCTGTGCTTCAAATCTTAGAAGAACTTTACAATGAATAAATTCTCTTACTTCCAGTTTTAGATTCAGTGTACTTTCCCCTGTGTGGTCTGTACAAGCCCATAGATTCTTTCAAGATCAGGGTTTTATCCTCTTGTGTTTGCAAGTCTGTAAAAAAAACCACAACCAACAAGAGTTTTGGGTGGGTATTTTTGTTTGTGCTTTAATGTTTGCTACTTTTTCCTAGATGGCATGTTGTGTGTCAAAGGCAAAGAATTAGCTTCTCTGACAGGTTTTGTTTGTTTTTCATTGGTTTTAAATTGGGTTGTCCACTGAGGACACAAACATTCTGGACCACCTGAAGTAGGAAAAAACCCAGTTTCAAACCAGGACAATGGAGATTTTTGAAAATGTGATGACTACACAACACATAAATGAAGAGTTATTTGTATGACTATTTTTCTTATCACGGATACTCAAATAGCAGCCTTGAAATAAAACTTAAAAACTCAAAGATCCTACCAACAGCAAAGGACTTACTTTGTTGCTAAGTCCTATAGAAAGAAATGGGGGAAAATCATTGTGCTTATTAATGACAGAATTACAATTTTCTGAATTCCATGCCTTTCCCTAAACTAGAGTGTATGATTCCATGAATATTGTACAGACCATGACAATGCTTTCGAAACATTAGCTGATCTTTCCTTACAACTCCTGTAGCATGCACAGCACGGAGTTTCCCATGCAAACGCACAGGTTGTGCCAGCCTGCAAGATCCACCAAAAATGTTTTTAGTAATTTGTACTACACCTCCAGCAAAGGATTGCAGGCTCTGAGAGGCTGGAATCCAGCTCTTTCAAATGGATTCATACTGTCTTACCCATATTTTTCTACAAAAGAACAGCTACAAAATCAAGTCATCAAGTCAACTGGCTTTATCTAAGCACTTGTTACACGTGCATTGCCCATGATAAGCCAATTAGACTCTTTTGAGACCTGATACCATCTGTTGAAATCACTGGGAGTCCAGCAGGTAGTAGTGTCTCAGTCCCCCGGTGGGTTTCACATTTTACCACTCAGAACTCCCAATCACCCTTCCCAGGGCCAGAATGAAACGGAAAAGGAAGAGAACACCTTTAGTCCTTTTCTATTGGGAAATGAGGAATCAGAGACAAAGCATGCATTTGTGTATGTGTAGAGTCAGTTCTTGCATTTCCACACTCCCTGCACTTCTGATTTTACCTTGAAGAGATGAAGGGTTTCAGTTGCCATAGCAACCATGTTAACAAATAGCAGCACAGCTTTTACACAAGTGATGTGATTGTCAGGAGTTGCAGATAGTCTAACAGGTTTCTGTTAGATCCCCCCCAAAATACATGCTTTTTAGCTAAAACAAATATATGCACTTTTTTTTTCCTTACTGCATACTTCTCATTTCATAACAGCAAAGCTTTTTGTTTAAGAGGATATACCTGTATGAAGAGCTTCTAAATTTGATATACCTTATCTTTCATGCCTTAGAAAGGCATCACATGATTGCAGCATTCTTTTAAAAGGCATAAACTGATTTGCATTAATGCTTCTCTCAGTGAGCTAACTGGGGGGCTATAAATACAGTTCCTGTCTTCAGGATTACTGAGCAATTTTGCTGCTCTGAAGGGGAAAAATAAAAGGAAGAAAAGGATAATCTTCACAGACAGATGGAAAGGGGGAGAGAATGTTCTGTACATCATCCAAAAATTAATGATGAATCTAAGCTAAGATTTATAAAGGTTAACTTCTGCAGTCTTCAACACCTGAACATTTCCATTGCATGGGTTTACTGGTTCATATGCATTTCTGGAACAAATTACTGATCGTCCACTGCAACAAATATTAGCTTTGGCAGATTTTGTTTCTAGAGAGAGCAGATTTTAATTTTAGCTGAAGTATAATAGCAATAAGAGTTTGCACTTCTCTGGTCCCTTCCATCTTCATATTTCCTTCAAAGCACTTCAAGTATCAGTGAAAACTAGTAATTGGAAATATGGCCACATTTTAAGGATAAATGAACTAAGATCCTACCTCAAAGGGATGAGAAAATTCTGGGGCATAACAAACCATAAACCAGGGTAAACCAGAAGAGGTGATTAACTATTCTGAACACCTAAGCACTTGCTCAGCCTTTTATAAGCTGAAGACAACAGATGAAGTTTCCCAAACAATGTCATATTTAAAAATTTATGGATCTATTTAACTACAACCACAGTGTATGTGTACAGACACTTGCTTAAAAAAAAAGCCACAAACTTTAGCTGGCTGAAGTATCATTTTGAATTCACATCTCATCTCCTCAGCCAAAGCAATGACTTAGCTCCTGCATTAAATTTACTTTCCACTTCACACAGCTATTATACTAGCTCAAAAAATGGCTTTCTTCCAAACTCTTAACTAACACCATGTCAAAAACTGTTCAACAGAATTGCACTCTCATGACACCTGGCAGCCAACATTTTAGATTCTACAATTACACATTTCCACTTCACTGTCCATTCCTACCAGAGGAAGATACCAGAGTCCCGACATACAATTACACAGAAGATTCTTACAGTAGGTAAATTAGATTAAATTCTGTTCTGCCTTATTTTGTGTCAACCAAATACAGAGGGGGAGGCTCTACTCATCTTACATACAATTTCTTTTTACCTCTGCAATAAATCCTGTTTCCATTGTGTGCCTTTCATCCATATCTGGTTGGTTTAATAAAACTAACAAGCCATAGATAAACTTCTGTTCAGCTGTTTAAGTCCACTCTCCTCCTTCTTGCACAAATGCTACAAATCCAAGATGAAACAGGTGCTGCTAGGAAGACTGATTTCTAAGAGTTTTCTTATTCCCTCCCCTATTAGCCTCCCAATTCTCTGTAAAGGGTTAGAAAGATCAGCTTCAACATTTTGAAAATTTTAACAGCAAGTATTCATTGCCAACAAATAGCAAAGGAGCCACTAGGGCAAATTTCCTTTTTTTATGTCTTTGCAAGCTGTACCACCTTGCTAGGGTAAGCAGCTGCTTATTTCACCTACCTTTAAAGCTGACTGAGCTCTTTATATATTTTATATGTCTCTGGTAGGCAGCACCTTGGAGACCTTGCACAAGCCAACCACTCTCTGCGCTTATTTCCATTGGGATTTCTCTCCCAATATATTCTAATTATGCCTAAAACATTTATAGAACAGCTTCCATTTTAAAAATAGCTCACAAGCCTAATATGCCATAGAGCAGATTCACTGCACCTACATCAGGCAGACCACAGAGCAATTTGACAGCTTTCAATTCTACCACAATGTACATTTTGAGGATTGCTCTGACCAAAAAGAAATATGCCCACCTATCACTTCAGAGAGAATTTAGATAGATATATATTAGGCTATAGCTGTGTAGCATGAGTTGATATTCAGACTATAGGATTAAAAACTACCAAGGGTGTAAAAACCATCAAATGGATGATAAATGTCCATCAGCTCAAGCTGTATTGATTTTACATCTTATTAACAGTAGCTTTCACAGACTAGCATTCTTCACCAGGATTGCTGTAAGGTTTTAGGGTTTTTTAATTTTCTTTGTTTAAAGATATTGTCACTTTTTGTACGACATTTAATAGGAAAAGATTGAACCTTTTCCCGTCAAGAATGAACATTTGATTTATAATAAAACGTGCTCCACAATAATTAGTAGGCCAGGGTACCTAAATGGGACAGGCAAGTCCCTATTTCACAACTCCAAGAAATACTTTCTGAAACCACATTGCCTGTTTTCAGGAGAATTCTCCTCCTAATACGACAAGTGAGAGAGGTTTATTGCCAGTGCCGCTCTGCTGCATGGTTTAGGTTTAACTGTGGTGTGCACTATTTGCAACACTTTCTCTGGGTTTCCTAGGAGTTCTAGATGGTACACAGGCTGGTTTGGAGGAGAGCAGAGAGAATTTTGGAGTGATATTGCTGAAGGTTTTCCCCTCTATTTACTTTACACATATTGAAATTGTATGTCAAATGTCTGAAATAAAAGCTTACAAGGGCAGGGGGAACAGACACACTCAATATATGCAATAAAAAGGGGTTTCTGCAGTTGCTTTTTCTTCCATACTTGACTGGTCACATGCAGGCAACCTCATGCCAGAGTTGCAAGACCTAAATATTCAGGCTTTCAAAGTTCAAGCAGAATATCTTACATTGAGTAACTCAGATGCCTTGGCAGTAGAACATCAAAGCTAAACTACACGAGGACTAAAAGTCTGGCTTGCCAAAAAGTTATTCTTTAGATGTATCATGCTCTCTCCGTGCCACATAACTTAATGCCCCTCAGAGATACCCAAACCAACCTAAGCATGCCAGCCAGTCAATTAGCAAAAGTGCCTTAATGTACTTCTCCATCCAGGTTCATTAATCCTTTTGAGAAGCATCTTGCTAAAATGGCAGGTATGGGCATCTTTGCATGACAGTAAGTTATGTCCCAAAGATTTAGAGCAGTAGGCAGCTTTGGCAGATTTCAGATTTAAAAAAAAAAAAAAAAAAAAAAAAAAAAAAATAAGCCCTTTGACTTTTGTAGCTAATTACTAACTGCCTGCCCACTGCATCAAATCACACTCTATATGAGAAGTCAGTTAGTATTTTTTTTTTTATTATTTATTTGAGAAATGCTGTTTTGGTAATTAAGTAAAAGTGTACATGTGGCATGTTCAAGGAATTTTCATTGTGCTAGAGAAGGATGCCAGGCTGATAGAGCCATGGAAATTGAACCACTCCATTAAAGCAGAGACAAGTTTAGCACAGATAGTAGCAGTGCAAGCTGCCTCCACAGCTCCAACAGCCAAATTACATCAATCACGGCCACGAGGGGATGGATTTAAGCATAAGGGTAGCACTGCGCATCCCCTCCCATACAAAACTTGGCCTTACTGAGTGCTTCTCAGGGAGTGCCAGCTGCGTGGTGCAGTCATCAGGCAGACCCATCAGTTTATTGAACACAGAGAGCCAAACAGATGACAGATAGTAACAAATTTTTGTCATAATAACTAGAGGAAAAAAGATTCTTCATGCCATTACTAATCTTGTGAGCCCTTTTGTTTCATTATGTTAGCAGACACCCGTAAGAGCTATGCTGGCCTCCAGTTTCATAGTTTGCTGATGATTTGTATGTGGAAAGCAGCATGTTACTGAATCATGAACAGCCCTAACCTTTGCTGCTATAGTGCTACAGTTTGCTGCTGAGAATCTTTAAAAGACATTGCCCCATTTCAATACTGCTACTGCCCARTTTATAGTATTCTTATTTCTGTGCCAAGAAAAAGGAAATCACCATCAATGTTGCATGGCTTCCTGCTATCTCAACTTGCACAGAATACAAGATCTTTTGAAGAAGGCAGCAATGTGACAACAGAGAGAAAACAGAAATACTAGATTCTTTGCCATACTAGCTCTTTTTTCATACAACACCTATTCCTTTCTGAGTTTTTTAAACAGTGGTATGAAGGCCCTCACTGGAAGCCATGAAACAGTGCAGTAATTYGGGAGTATTCAGAAATGGATGTTGAAAGGAGAGGCAACTACACCACCGCACCAGTCTCAGTCTCTCTCACACAGGCAAAACTCTGCTGCGAGTTGCACCCTGAAAAACATTCTGATGCTCACCAGCAGGAAGCAGCCTGAGGAGCGGGGTTAGAGGGGAAGGCTACAGGGACAACATGGAATGGCTGGACTATTTGCATCAGCCTCTGAAGTCGTGGATTCAAGCCCCACCCTCATTACCCTGGGCAAAATATGCCCAGGCTGGGCCTGGCACGCACTCAGATGCTGCTCTTTAAGCTAAAATCAGGCACCACTGCACAAGCATCAACATAACCAGCTTGAGCCACTGGTCAGAAAGGAAGACAATGCAGATAGAAGAGCAATCTAAAATTATAGCAAGACATTTGTTCAGACTGCAATGTTTTGGGGTTTTTGTAGTGCCTGCAAAATGACAGAAACTCCAAAAGAAGTTTAAAAACAGTAAGCATGGGTTTTAATTTAAGACTCCTGCTTCGTAAAAGTAACCAACAGTAGAAAAGTCATTGCTCAACACAGGATACAGGTGTAACAGCTATAACCCAGGGGTAGGTCAGAAAAGCCCTGATTGCTGGGTTTTTTTTAATCTGGGGGAGAAAAAACAGTATTAAAATAAAGAATATTGCTTGAGAATGTTATCAAGAAGACRGAGCCAGGCTCTTTACTGATGTGAGACAATAGATATAATTTGGAAAAACCAAAAACGAGTTTCAAACTGGGTATAAAGAATACTTCTTGTCATGAAGGTGGCCAAGCAGTGGAATAGGCTGCCYAGAGAGGTTTTGCCATCACTCTCCTTCGAGGTTTTCAAGACCAGATCAAATAAAGCTCTGAGCAACCTGGTTTGTTCTCACAGGTTTGTGACCCTGAGTTTAGTAGGACGTTGAACTAGAGACCTTGTGAGGTCCCTTCCAATGTGATTTATCCTATGATCCTAGGATCTGCCAAAAATAACCCAGAGATATTTATGGAAAAACAATCCATGCATAGGAAAGATCAATGAATAATTCAGTCAAAGGGGAGAAGGCATGTATAAAACAGAGAGGAAAGCTTTACATGTAATTCTTTCAGATGCATATGGAGATATTAACTTTGCTTTTGCAATGTATAAAAGTTTCTATTTGGAGAAGAAATGCTACAATACTTGTGAAGAAAAAAAATTACAATACTTTCTCATCAAAAATATCCTACTACAATAATCTYCTTACAAAGTAGAGTATTTATGATGAATGTCATTTTTACCAAGATCATTTTTACTTCTTTCTCAAGAGAGCAGCATTGTTTATTTTATTTCAGGGAAAATTGACAAGTTTCAAGACTAAACGAAATGAACAGAAGTCTTCACCTTATGTTGCCAAGAAGGAGTAAAATCTAGGAAAACTCTGTCCTTTTCACTCCTCAAAAGTTTGATAGCTATTCTCTGTCCTTGCAATATTCACCAGCTTTTGCATTCACTTTCTTTTTCCCATCTCTCTCGCTCAGTGGGTAAAAGGCAAGTTGCACATTGTTGTCCTGTGATTCATCCTGAATGCAAAACTACCCTTTTAGTATGACATGTGGTGGTAATCACCATCTTCCTCTCACTTGATGTCAGAGTTGGCAATTTTCTAGCATCTTCACTGTGTGGCCATGTGTACATCATTTCCCATTTCTTTACTGCATCCAAATCKGGGTAGCAACTGCAACCAAACGAACCTATTTCAAGAGTTCATTTTTCCTTTTTCYGTATTCAGAACTTGCCTCATGTTTAGACAGTGTTAGATAGATTAAACTTCTCTCAAATCCCAGTGGATATAAATCAACACATCTTTTAATACATGGGGGTTTTGTTTGTTTTTCTTCATCCTTGTCAGTGTATTCCTCTCAGCTATTTATTTATATGAGGGAAAAGCCAAGTACATTTTTCCACCCCCTGCCAATAGGCTGATTGTTCTTTGGCTCAAGCTGCTCAATATATTCCAGACTAGAGCAAGGAAGTTCCTTGTCCTCAACAGCTTGGCAGTGTTCTGATATGTTAAACAGATGCTTGTGTTTTACACCCAATTCGTAACTACTTATCACTGGTGGACTTAAAGATCTTGTACATCTTCTTGGCTCCCAGGGGTCAAGATGTGCATTGAAATACCTCATTTGTTTCTCCTCTGTGTTTGTGCTGTGTGCTAATTCTGTTGGAAAACTTTGCTTAGCTCAAGTTGCAGCATTAGGATTTGCATGTGATTCTTGGAGTAGATCCTTCTGAGCCGCTAAGGTTTCAGACACTGTCACTACTAAACTCCTTGTACAGTCCATATCAGTTCTCACCAGGAACTCAATGAGAGCTTGAAAACTGCAAACAAGTAACAGCAATATATAATGAATTTGTAAAGGAAATGCTCAGTCTCACAAATTTAGTTCTTGGACAAGTGTCTCTGAAATGAATAGTTCAAAATTCCCCTTTGTAATTCTATAAATAATATAAAACAGTCTTCCTGTAGCACCAAGGGTAAACTAAAAATCTGTTTTGACTTCATAAATACTTTCCTAAAATAAACCTTAACACCCAGAATTATGTGCTGTTAAGTATTACCTATATGCCATCCATTCACTCATTCCTTAATTACACAACTGCTCAACCACCTCACTGCACCCTCCACACCTACACCATGCATATTCATCAATTTACACCATTCACTCAAAATAAATAATAAATAAAATAGATACCCCATAGCAGAACACTTCAGCCTACAAAGTGATAAATTTGCACAACAGAACAATATGAACACGTAGAAGATTTGCATAAACACTAATTCACAGCTACTGCAGTAAAACTTCCAGCATTACACAAAATAGAAAGGTTGGTTCATTATCAGGGTTAGGTCAAAATCCCAATTGTTACAAAGTTACCCCCTATCAGGAAGTTTACATGGAAAATTTAGATTGTGGATGTTGTTGATAATGAAGCAGCCGAGCAAAAAGATAATATGAAGGAGACTGAGGAGAAGAATGGAGGCACTAATAAAAGATGGCATAACACAGCCAGAAGAAACRGATTAAAAACAGAAGCATTATTTGAATAGCATGAAAAAAAGGTATACTTGGTAGTAAAGACTGACTAACTTCTAACAAAATAGATCTAGTTAAAAGATAAGTACGATCCTGTAGAAAACTTTTTTTGAACTTAGTGCTAATGTCATGTAGTATTATCCCTAGTAAAAAAATTGTGAGTTGAATAAGAACCATAGTGAAAGCATATTCTCAGATAAACTGGATTTTTTCCATGCTTTCACACTAAATTTACTCAGCAAAATGTATCACATAAGTTCAATGTACAAATGAAAGGATAATTTGGGTCAAAAWTTTTATTTATAATATCCAATAAAAGCCCATCTTCACAAGTAACAGAAAAATATTCCCAGTTCTGGAAATATAATTGCATGTAATGGCACCCAGAAAAAAGTTATAGTAGGGACCTAGATAATAATCAAGGACATGAAGTGACAATGCACGAAACAAAATTTTAACAGACAAATAGCTTGTCACTTTAGTATTGAACAACACAGGTAATGAAACGAAATGGCTGCCAGCAATACTTYTGGGTTTGAAAGTGAAGCATAATTTGTGCATCGAGGTTGCTGTACCACAAGAAACTGCCTAATTTCTGTGCAGATTTGAGTGTGAGCTTGATTCCATGGGTGGCATGGGAAAAATATGCAACCCTCCACACCTCTGCAAAGGGTCAATCGCTCGGAAACAGGCCAAGACAGCAGGGCAGAAGGCAGGAACTGACGTAACCTTGGATCACTTGTTCTGTGTACTAATGAGCACCTCTGCTCTGAACAGTTTTACAAGCACTAAATTTTTAAGGAAAAGAAAAAAAAATTCTCCAAACATTTTTTGCAACCAGCTGAAGGTAGAGAGTATCTTTTATATCTGGAAAACTAAGATTGYACCATGTGGCTTAGAGATATATGGTATGGTACATCAGTCTATAAACCTTAAGGCACAGGAAGAACAAGGTCACTAGTGCTATTCTTTATGTAAAAATACAAGTAGAGTGATTCAGTTGAAATGGTTACTTAGTGAGTTAATACAAAAAGAGGTGGTTCATTCAGTGTATCTAGAGCCTAGAATTCACTGACTCAGTATGGGGCAATTAGCAGGGAAAAGAATTTTAAAATGGCTAACTACACTTTGAACATCTGTTACCCCCTCCATTCTGACCTTACTGAACAAGTAGAAAAAAATCATTTCTAAAGAGAGATGCGAAAAACCTGTTAATGATACATAAACAATTTGGTTTTGAGGTCCCATCCACCATTTGTAATGTTCAGCTATGTGCCACATAACAGCCTATCATGTACCTTTTGTGCCACATTCAATTGAGAAGCCTTATTACCAGTGCATATAAGATATTTAAACACAAAATTGTCTAAGAAATGTAGATAAAGATGTGATAGCCTTGTGACAAAAAGAATACTTTTTTTTTGGACAYGTAACTCTGCTGTCCAATAGGCATGTTGAAAAGCCACTGCCAGCTTTTCATTACTGCTATTTTAATGTTTTTACATGGAAGCATGATCTCCTATGGTCAAATGTGTTAGGAAAATAAGTAAAAATCTTGTTCATACATGTTGATCTCTACATTTCAGTATAGGCAGTGTGTTCCAACAAGATATACTTGACAAGGAATTATATTCTTTATGTGTTTCAGGGGTTTCATTCATATGACACTTCCTTTAAAATGTATCTGCAAACTGTTAATTGTACATTGAAAAAATACACAGAGAATATATGTTTACAGAGAAGTAGTAAATTAATAACTAAATCCAAAACCAAAGGGCCTACGTGAGATTTTGTATGCTAACGGCTTCAAACCTGCATGTTTGCTGTTCCAAAAATATTATGTCAGAGAAGGCTGCATGAATCCAGGACTCTAAAACTTGCATTAGCACTTGAATTTAGTCACAATTAATTCAGCAAAGAAAATCATGCACCATGTTTCCAGCAATTCATGCTATTCCAGAAATCTAAACTACACAGGATTTATACTTTATTCAGTACCCTAATTTAGCTGCCTCTGCCTGCAACTAAACCACACCACACTTCCACTCATCACACTTTCAACACAGCCATGATAAAATTGCCTCAGCATTAAGAAGCACAAAACCAATTCCCATATTCAAGGAAATTGTAATTTAGAAAAATAATGAATCAGGGCTATCCTGGTTATCAAAATCCCCCAACAATTTCACTCCTGTAGGTCACAACTAGGTCAGACAGTGTCCTGGTTAGACTGCAGTTTGGTTACCTCTGGCTTTCCCCTTTCCCGATTTTGTCTAAATTGGATACTTCCCCAGGTAAAACCACACTTGGTTTTCAAGCTGTCCTTGTTCCCTCTTTGCTGCCAATTGCTTCCTAACCTATGTCAAGGCCTGTAATTTCCCACCAGTACTTACATCACCCGGTGCTCCACCAGAAACAGCAATATTGGGAATGCTGACCCATGAAGAACACCATATGGCTGCAGATGTTCCTAAGTGCCATGATGTCTAACCCACCTTACAGTGAGCCAGATGCCATGGTAATTAAAAGCTGGATACCATCCAGGGGCTAGTGTATAACATACTTCTCAAATTCTTCAATATGTAGAGATACTATAATTTTATTAATAATTATCTTTAGGAAAATAGATTTAATGAGACCTACAGCAACTGAAACAAATATCAACTAGGATGTGCATTTACAGAGAGAACTATGGGTCATCCCCACATACACATTGTTGGTCTCATTCATATTTAGATATTCTCTAACTATTGTGCAGTGAACATCCATGAAGGTGCATTTATTTTCACTCATCTTCTACTCATTGAATTCCAGCTTTTTTGCCAAGAAAGCTTAAAAAAAATTATCACCACAAGTATGAACATTTATGCTTCATTGCACAAACATTTGTGCTAAACAAACCTCCAAGGGGTATGTCCTTTACCAAAGCAATCTCATTAAAAAAATTAAATACATATTCAAAGGAAAACCTTCCCTAATATTTCTCCCTTAGCTCTGGGAGCACAGAAGATACATTATCCACAACTTTCAGTCAAGCATTTTTATGACCATCAAATTAAATGAAAAATATTTTGAAGTGGAAGATTCTGTATAGCAGCTCACAGACCTGACAAAAGTGCCATATACTGGCCAAACATTTTTTTATTCTTACAAAAGTCAACACATATCTTCTTTGCATGCTCTAGAGAAAATATCCTTATTGATTATCAGTACATCTCTTTGAAGATTAAAATAACTAAATTTTTCTTCATTACAGAACATCTTTATCTTCAACACCTCCAATAGATATCATCAAAAAGGATGTGCTTAGAGAGACAACATTTTCTCTCTCTCTAAAGACAGGAAACACACAGCCAATTTATAGAGGGTATTTGCATTTAACGTCATTGGCTAACTGTGCCCATCCTTCATTACACATCAACATTAAAGCCAGGCTTTTAATGCCATTCTASGTTATGTTTGGACACAGTCACAGCAAAAGAAAAATGACCATGATGATGGGACTAGTTTTGATTTTACTGCTTATTTCACTTCTGTTCATTGCATAAACATTATAGCAACAGGAACCTTCAGATGAAATTATCACCTATTTTATCTCAGTAAGTAATTGAACTTTGATCTCTTTTACTGATTGATTTCTATAGAAATATGAAGTGACTCTTCAAAACTAAGAGTTATTTGTTCAAGGAAACATAAGACAAGAGGAAAAGGGTAAGAAAGAAGTGCTTAGGACCTATAGGCAAGCTTCTCTCGCAAGTTTTGGGAGGCCCACTTGTTCTAAGTACCTACCATAATTGGGAACAGATGAAATGGCTGTCCATAAGCCTTTGTCTTAACCTGATTTAATCAGTGTGCATTCCTCTGAGCTCACAGGCACTGTTTCGTTCTTTTCAAAGTTTCTTTGTCTGTTCTGGGAATTTGGAGCCTGTCCAATCTGATTAGTTCATCAATAAAGGTATAGAGGACAAAAGTACTCTTCTAYGAAAAAGTTTGCTATTCATTCAGCAGTTTCATTTATGTTACTATCCTTGCCACCTTCATGCAGGTCTCCTTCAGGACTGATTTACCGTTTTAACTTCTGTAGCTGAGAGTATGAAGAAAAAATAAAATGAGTTATGCACCAGTAATATTAATTAGGAATAAGCACAACATGCCCCACTGTGGTCACAAGCTACCTACAGAAAAGGACATGGGCAAGGATGGCCGRGTATTGCGCTGTCAGTTTTCTAAAGAAGGAAACATCCCATTGGAGTCACCCACTGACATTCTGGCCCTCTGGAGTCAACTCCCTGCCCCTGCCATTTCTCTGTGAGCCAGGCAAAGGCATAAGCATGGAGGAGATAAGTGCAGTTATGATATGAGCTGCTCAGATACTGTGGAAACAGAATCCTGGTAATTGTCCTAGTCCGAGACATTTGCCTGGACAGAAAAGAATATCTTCGCTAATAGATAGTAGGATCTATTAAAGAGAATATTAACTATATATAAAAATAATTAATCTCCCCTTGAACTAAAAGACAGATTTAATATACTAAAGGCCATGCATCTGCCTGAAGAGAACAAAATGACAGAGCATCAAGTTTCCAATGTTAACACTGAAATTTGGCAAAGTTCACAGTACAATCTAAAACTGCAGTGATAAGAATAAAGAACAGTCTTTCAGAGCTTCTCGGATCACAATTCACATGTGCAGATGAGGTCATGCCAGCCCTATGGTTTGTGGCAAGAGCATGACAGTAACCAAGACAACAGCACAAATGCTTCCTGCAAATTCCTCTCGTCAGAGTATACAGAACATGGTGACCAGTGTATTCTTTCCTCCAGATAAAGCCCAGTCATCTGTCTTAACACAAGATCTCATTAAGACTAAAGCTTGTCTCAGCTAATTAATTCTTGCTTTATCATGCCAAGTTTTAGTCAGCCGATGTGTGGCTAGGGGCTCAAACTGGGGAGCAAAGAATCCATAAGTTGTACCTCAACATTCRACAGAAGCAAATCTGAAATTCCCTGTGGGAAACTGCACAGGGTAGAAATATTTGTACTAGAATGGGCCCCACAAGTATATTGCCCTGCCACTGATACTCTTCTGCTGCTCTACATCGTATTCAACAGAGCACTTAAGCATACATGCTTATTCCTCTTTATTTCTCTGAGACCTAAATGCGTAGTTAAATCCTCCAAGTTTGTGGATTAGCATTGCATTTGAAACTGGATGCCTTCTTCATAGGAAAGGATGGAAAACTCCTTCATATTAACCATTCTTGAACTCTAACAACTCCAGCACAACCTGAATGCATTTCTGAACTTTGAAATAGTTTTCATTAAATTTCAGTGCACCTTTGCTCTTATCACTTTCTAGGCAGTTGAATGCTTGTTTATACAAAACATTGTGAGTTATGTTCGTCATTACTTTCAGGTTCATGGCTGTTTTAGCTTCCCTGACAGCATCAGGATGAGTTTATTCTTCACATTCATTTGTTCTTCCCATAAATACATTTCTCAGGTCACACAAGTTCATTTCAAAGAGGTGTCTTCTTTTGCTAAGCGTCATAACATGTCAGTCATCCGGACGTGTGCTGGTCTTTGGCTGCCTAATTCTCCTTGGACTGTCTCGGGACACACCTTCCCTTGGCACTCACCCACAGGCTCAATCCAAAGCTTACTGAAGCCAAAGGACTTAGGGCAGCCTTTTATCTTTACAACATCCTTTAGATGAGCTGTATTTTCTAACCTGCAGTTCTTGGTAATTGGTAAAAAATTGCGTTCAAGAAAACAGGTTTCTCTCTATTCTGGTAACCAGTCATTATCAAATGCAAATTCTTCCCTTTTGAAGATAGAGGTAGTATCTGGAGTCACAATAAAAATCATTCTAATAATTTTCTTTAAATACTGTTGCTATTATCTTTTGCTTAATAAACTCCAAAGCCATAACAGGACTTTTTTTAAGCAGAAGGGCTGCAAAATCCACCCACCTAAAATTTGCCACAGGTATGTGCACTAAAAAGACACCATAACTTTAGGACTCAGTTCTGAGTACGATTTCTATATTTTGTCAAGTCAATGTGATAGTGCAGACAGAGAGAACAAAATACCCAACTTCAATTTCTTCTATAAATCAGTTCCCTTTATAGTGACTAAATTTCTCTATCAATAGCTAATTATGATAATAATACAAAATCTCAACTGAATTTTTTTTTGTCAGAATCCATGTTTTGTTCTATGCTAAGGTACATCTAAGCTACTGAAGTATTTTTTGGCATATGTTTTTGAGAACTTCTCAAACATGTCTATATTCTCAAGGTAGGTTTTATGGAAGAAATCTTATTACCATTTTATAAGATGCTGAAGAGAGACAAATTTGAGGTTAACTAAGAGACAGGGCATCCTCTGGAGGAATCTTATTGCTCCCATTTTAACCGCAGAGCCATACTTTTCTGCTCCTTTTATTTAAAAATCAAATAAACTTTCAAATAAAAAAAAGTTATGGGCATGGAGCATTGCAAGCTTGCAAGCTATTAGATTATTGTATCTTTGCACCTTCTGCCCTAATGGTGGATTTAGAGAGATATTACCCAGTTATAAACAATCACAGAAGTTGCTTCGATGCTAGAACAGAAATAGAGTGGAGTTGTTCTTATTTATCCAAGAAACCTGTTGCTCACTTTAATTTTATAGTTTTCCCTCATACTCTTCTGGTGCATTGCAATTAAATTAAAAGGCCCAACARGCAGACAAAATAAAAGAAGTTATTGCACTGGTATAACCTATTCTGGGAATTGAAAAAGACTAAGACTTTCTTAGCATGCTGCCAGCTTTCATAAGAAAATCATCTACGGTTCCTTCTGTAATGAAAATTTGCATATCAAACACTCATTAGTGGTGGGAAAGTGTATACAACAGGTCAAATCCATATCCTCTTTCATAGCCATTAAAAATTAATTATAACATACTGAGAAAGAATGCAAAAGTATTTTAACAAAGTATATTTTGTTGCTATTTGTAACTATTTATCAACAATTCCTGAGTTTAAATGTGTGATTTTTGGCTTTTCCACAGACTTCATGCAGGTTAAGAACCATACATTTTCACATGTTCAAGACTACAAAAATAGTCAAATTTCAGAAAGGATATGAAGAAACTTAACTTTTAGAAGTTAAATATATTAGGAATTCTTAAAGAAAACAGAAAACAAATAAAATTTTCTAACATGCATGAAACATCTTAGATAATCAACTGTCCCCTCCTCTCTTTCTCTTTTCAACAGACTCTTCCCTAATGTATCCAAATTGTACGATTTCTAACCTATATCAGTTTAACTATCTTAGGCTGTTGATTAACTGCATGCACCTACTTTTATTATGATATTGTAGAAGTTCCAGTTTCGTCAATCATTTAACTAAGCTAAATTAAGGGCTCTGTGCAAGCACTGCTCTGCAATAACAAAACCATCTCTATTTTATCATCACTGTGTTCAGCACAAATCCAAAACACAGACCCAGACCAGCCACTGTGAAGTAAATTAACTCTACCCCAGCCAAAACCAGAACAACACAGCTTCAAGCCCTCAAAAGCCCATGAACCCATAATAATTATTTTATTCAATAATTTAGCAACCATTTTGCAGGTCTATGAGTAATTTTTTCCCACAAAACAACCTTTTGAATCAATACGCCATTAGAGAGTCAAAAATAGTTTCAGGATCAACGAGGTATAACTCTCACATTGCTGCAAAATCTTTATTTTTCAGTCAACTGTAAGCTGATCCTTTGCTTGTTTCATTTCTCTTCCTTCTACCCTAGGCCTTCCTCTGGTATGTCACTCACTCATGGTGCACAACAAACAGGAGTCTCTATGACAGACACAACAGATGAACTTGGTAATCACTTGCTCTTCTCTGCTTGCCAGTTATTTACATCCCCATCTTAATTCTTCCTCCAGCCTTTTTAAAAATGCCATTAGCTAGTATTTGAAAAGTCACCTTGCTTCCAAGCCCAGGCCTTAATCAACAGTCTGTACCTCAAAAAAAGGAAAAAAAAAGTCTTTGGCACCAAGTGTTTCTGTTATTGCAGACATTACTAACAGGGCTGACAGAGCTACCTGCTCATTGCCACAGCTCTGCCTTTCTGAGGAAGGCTGTGCACTGCTGCAAGATATGAATAAGAGTTGTGGAGGAGCATATTGCCATGGAAATACTTACAAATGCCTTCATTTCTGAGTCACATTACCACAGGGAGTTTCCAGCTTGCTGGGAATGACTCAAGTGTTTATTGCCCAGTTGCAAATATATCCTAATTATGCCTGGATTCTGAAAGTATCCCCTTTTCTCATAATTTTCTCTGAAGCTGAGCTCTACAGCTTCTCCTCATGAAACAACTGTGTTTATTGGGTTTGCTTGTCCATTCTCCTCTCTAAACATTACCTGATGAAAGTCACAGTTTCAAATATAAGATTGTTAGACTAAAAGCCTTCCCCAAGTACCTTTTGATGCTAACAGGTATCTAAACAAAGACCAAAATTCTTCAGAAATGTTCCCTGCTCTTCAGCTCTGACACAGCCATTTACAATCAGACCTTCATGAGAAACTACCATCCACTTTCAACACATACATTAACTGTAGGGCAAAGGTGTGCAGCTCCATTTATTKCCATCATCCCTCCAATGCAAATTTATCCTTTTGTTGGGACATAAGTTACTAGGTGGTATTTGAGAGTTATTTGTGTTTCTGTGCATTAAGTTTCTGCAAAACTAATGCACACTTCTTGTATTTTCTCATCTAATATGTTGCCAACTTCTTGGTCTTTCTGAATAGCCCAGGCTCAGTTGGCACTAAGTATTATATTTTAGTCTTATCACATGGATCTGCTCAAGTGAATCCTCCTTTGTTCTCAAGCCTGTGAAATCTAGAATTTCTAATAGTTGTTCCACATTCAAAAGGTAATATTCATCAAAACACCTTTATTTACTTTAACACTATTAAGTGCTTTGACTAGCAAATGCAACAAAGGTCAGTACAATATCTTACTCTTAGCCTTTCCAAATATTTTGGTTTTATCAGCAGTTTCAAGAATTTTTTTTATTTTAAGGTCAGGTGTAGATTGTCTTCACTTTGTAAGAGTGACAATTGGCCAATAACCTTTTACATTATGAAACAAGAATGACGATAGAAAGGCTAATCCTTTGCAGACAGTAGTGAGTTGCAGTACAAATTTGCAACTTATCTGTAGCTGTCAAGAGATAATCAGAACTACTTTATGAGTTGCTAAGCAGAGCCTGCTCAGTCTGTCCCTTGGACAAGCTCTAATAAGTTACATAACTTATTATAAGTTATCTAAGCAACAAAAGTGACAACTTAAAGTACAGCAGTCACCTTTACAAGATTATTGTGTAAACCCTGCATCTCAATTTATCTCTGCACACTTCACTTCAACTTACATTCCCTGGATGCAGTCAAAGCAATTATAATTGGAAGCACAATAGTTGTCATTAGGAAAGGCAGAACTGCATGTTATTGATCCGTCCAAGCCTTTGTCCTATCCCTTCACTGCCAACCTGTCCCCTTGTCTTAGGATGCTGTTGGTGACAAAATACTTGTTCACTTAATTACTTCCATTAATGATGAACCTCAAGCTTCAAAACATGCAACAAAGACAAGACGCTAATTAGGTATTGAATTGTCTTTATCAGATTAAATTCAGTTAATCCATGATTGTTCCCATTTAATTATTTCAGAGTACATCTTTTTTTCTTAGATAGAATTACCATCCAATGAAAAAAGTAATCTTTTAGCCCCAGTATAGTCAGCCATTTTATGATGACATCTTTGGGAGATGTGTAGAAGATATAAAATGGAAATATTTTCAAGCCAGTTTAGAAGGGCAGTGAGATTACAGTTTTCTCAAGAAATTTGAGTCTCTCTCTGATCAAAGGGAAAAAGCACAAGCGTAAGGGAAAACATTATTTCTTTTAAAATGTAGTAATGCATTATCTGTCTTTTAAAATTATTTAGCACTTACTGACATATTTTCTGACCTCTGTAGCACCACATCAAAGCTTGTTGGTCTTAACCATACTTCAAAACTGTGAAACCCTGATGTGCAGATTTCACTGCAGTGATGCTGGCATCTCCATTCCCTTCTTGTGCAGTGTTGCAGTTATCTGTAGCACAGCTCCTCTTTACAGCACTTTTAATACAACCAAAATGCTGAGACTTTCAGAAGCAAAGATACTCATGTTCCAGCAAAATAATTCATTCTAAATAGCAGCATAGCCTTGTAACAATGGATAAAATGTCTTCCATGAGGAGTAACAACATTCCCACTTAGTCACTAAGCTCAGAAATATATTTCCTCTAATACTTGCCTACTCACAGAATTCCCACTACTTCACAGATAATGTTTTCCCTTGAAGGATAATTCACTGCAGAACTGCTCCCAGTAGAAAGCACAAGCCAGACCAGGCCAGTTTATCCATTTTTCAAACCTATATTGTCCTCCAGATGCATCCTTTAAGCCTTGCACAGTTTAGATAACGTTGTGTCCTGAGGCATAAAACACACACCTTAAAAAAGGTGACAAAATCAGTATTCTGGCAAGCCCAGAGCCCTCCCATTTTAAACACGTGGAATTTAAATAAAGTTGTGTTGATAATGAAGTCAGAAGCACCACAGAGTACCCACTAGTAAAGCGGATTGAGGGCTTTAGGTCAGTCTAAGGGAACTGGATGTAAGCAGTGTGTGGAAGAGCCTCCTGTACCATCTGGCTAGGAGATCATTCCTTGAAGGAGTGTCACTTGTCAGTAAAAATGTGGTTTGGTTCCTGCACCTGCTTGGTGATGTCCTTCACTTGAGGTTTTCTGTCTGACAGTAGCAGAGGAATGATCTGACTATGATGAAGGGATTAGATTAATGGTTCTTTACCATATACAGATTTATGAATTAGCTGCAAGTCTGCAAGCTTCCAACCTATTGGAAACACCTTTTTCCCATCAAATACACAGCATCAGCCCTTAAAAAGCACCAGCTTTCTAAGACAATACACAACTGATATACAATTAATAATCTTGTGCTTATATTAAGGAATTTTCTTAATTCTGACATGAAATTATTTTTTTCTGTCATTTTGGAGGAGTAGCTCATAGTACTACATTAAAATATTACGTATAATCAAAATCATAAAAGGTAAAATGTAATCCCCCTTTAAAACAAACAGATCTATCTTTCTCATATAATAGTCTCTGCAAGACTAGAAAAATAAGTCCTTTCATATAAGAGTAGGGACCTATATTACAATGGAAAGAATTAATAAGAAAAAAACTTGTCATGTCTAACTGCAAAACAGTTTTCACAATTAAAGAAGAAAACACAAGGAAGGTATAAATGAGGAAGACTCTAAAGCACTTGGAATGACATCAGTATTTAAAAATCACCATTATCTTTTTTCTCTGGTAAAAGGGCAGCCCAGGTAACTGAGAGCAGGAAGAAGTTACCCCCAGTGACCACACATCACCTGTGAACGGCAGTGGTCTATGCAAGTGCTCTCAGCTCAAGTAACCCCAACCAGAGATAAGCCACTAGTAAAACAAAGTTAGTTTAAGTCAAATTTCTCATTTTCCTTGGATTAAGAACAAATACATGACCAACTATCAGGCATCAGCTCACTTCAGTCCTTTATTTGCATGTCTGCACTTTATCCCACTGAATTACATAGATGGAAAACCTCCCAATTAATAAATGTGATAGGAGCAAAAAGGCTTCCCTAGAGGAAAAAAAAAAAGGTTAATCAGTTGAAAATGCAGCATGGTTCCTACCATAGACTCATTTAAATGTGGTATGTGCAGTGCAGTGAAATGAGGCAGATAGAACTTCAATTCCTTACATTGTATTTTTCTCATTATTAAATGTTTTAACTGTTCCTATCATGGAAACAGTTCTCTTTTCAGGAACTGCCCTAATTTAGGCATAGTATGCATATGTGGCTCTTGAAAACCAACACCGCTTCRTTGCCTACATTTGTTGCTATGAACAAACACATCAAACACCAACTGAAATTTTTCACGAGTTAGAGTCTTTGGGGGTTTATTTGTACAATATCCTTTCACCTATCCCGTTTTATAGTCATACTAGCAATAATTAATGCACCTTTTTGGTCTGAAAACAATAGTGATTCACTAGAGTTCATAACAAAAAAAGCACCTCTCATCAGCAAACATTTTAGAAACTTTAATGGATATTTTTATGGGAACAAAAAGATAAGATTTGCCATTAAGTAACAGACATGTTAGAAGGTATGCCTTAAAAAGACTGCCTACAACAATCTGAGTAAAGCTCCAGAGAGTTAGAAAAACCAAACAAAACCAGGCCCATACCAAAAAAAAATCCCTCTAAGAATTTGCTCATAATAAATATAGGCAGCAAATCAAAAACTGAAAAAAGGATACAAATTAATTTCGTGTCTCACGACCAAAGCTGCAGGGAACAGTTTACCAGAAATTCAAAGTCTGGTGAATAAGCCCCTAAAGGCTCACTTGGAAAAGCTTGAAAACTGACTGGCATTTTCCCATCAGGCATGRGATGAAAAGCAAACCTGAGAGCTGCCAATATTTATCTCTCTGCATTTGGAGACTGTGGGTTTTATCTGCAGAGGAAACCAGCTGGGGAGGGGAGAGGCAGAAAGGCTTTATGAAACCAGAACAAACACTTTACAGTTCCATTTTTTTTCCTCATAGAGATTTCCCTGCTGACATTAATTAAAATTTCTTTAAGGTTATGCACTTGGAGAGTTTGGGAATTTTTTTTTTTCTTAAATAGCTTATTCACCATGTGGCAGATTTKGTTCTGCTCAGTGCATTAAATGCTACAGGACAGGGAGAAAAAGCTTATGGGAGGATGCTCTTGCTGGAGGTCCAAGCATATGGGTAGGACCACAACTTGAAAGCCAGAAATATTTTAAAAGATTCAAATATGCAGTAATGAAACGRCTCAAGAACACTGCACAGCCAGGCAGTTGTTGTCCAGCTCCTCCCAGTTCAGGGATGACACCTGAAGGGACTGTATAGCTTACCCAGGCACCAGCTGCAGCGCCTTCAGAGCATGCTTCCACAAAGGAGAGGCTCTAGCACGGAAGCTGCGGCACATCCTACTGGAACAGGTTAAAATACTACTACCCCTGACACTCCTCGTGTGCCTTTGCCTTCTCACACTGTGGCATTACAGGAATGGTACTTGCATAAATACCCAAATACCCCTCATTCACACCAAGTCAGCTACTCCTCACAGATGACCCTGTAGGCTGCTCTCCCTAAGCCACTCCCCGCTGACCTAGCTGCCCCACACAACAAGTGGTAGCACTATCAAGGCCTCCTCTTCCAGATTTCATGCACAAAATATTTCTGTTTATGCAACAGGATTGATACTGATCAAAAAAATGTGAACTCTCACCATAGATGGTAAAGTTTGCTGTCTGCCTACATGGTGGGATTTCTGGTTAGAAAAACTAGATGACTGTGTGTGTGCTAACCACTAGGAGTTTAGATTGGTCACTGGAGTCCCTTGAACAGATCATGTGTCAAGGGATGTTTGGAACGAATATTTTTAAAAAACAACAAAAAAAACTATGTAATTTTTCTGTAAGTTTTCCTAGTCTGCAAAACTTGGTACTGGATATATTAATTTTTACTTAGTAAAAAGAGATCCATGAAATCCCTGTTATGTTGCAAACTGGAATCAAACACAACTTACTTGAGTGTCACCATACACACCACCACAGCATGTAACTCAATAATTAAGGTTTCTCTGTATTGCTCGCTAAAATATGCTTTAATCAAACCAACACAGGTGACAGATGAGTGTTACTCTGTCCTAATTTACAACATGTCAGCTGGAAAGACAATTTTCTGCTTATTGTTAATCGTGTCTGAACAGAGCTCACCAGAAACTGTCTCAAGGCACAAGCCTCATTTGAAAGCAGGGGTTTTCATTGCTAATTAATTACATATCAACACACACCTTGGAAGAGGTGTGACTGAACCCTCCACCTGCTGAAAGGCATGATGAGGTTTTGACAGACCCAAATCATAATCCGTTGTAGCTCACAGAGCTAAATCTGGATTTTCTAGAGATTTTGCTAAGCAAAACTCCATTTTACTTGATGTTTAATGTTTTTATAGATAATTCTTAGATTTTTCAAATAAAAGGTATCAGCTATAAACTCTGTAATTTTTAATTTCATTTAATCTGCAACCTTTCAAGTATGCAAAAAGCATCACTGAAAGACAAAAAAATACTTTAAAGTCCTAACTGGGAGTACAACCAGTACGCTGAATAATGTGTAAGAGGGATTTGGAGTTGAGAGAGGAGAAGGGGGGGGGGAGGGGAGAAGAAAACAGCTACAATTTACTTGATTTCTAGTGTTGTGTCAATTATCCATATGCATAGCTTTACCTTTGGTTTTTTTTTTTATTTCAACTGAGGTGGTAAAAAAAAAGAAAACAAACAAACAAATGAAAATCTCAAAAAGCAAATTGTTACCAAATTAATTATGTTACAGTCTAAGCTCGAAAACATCTTACCCTATAGACATCAATCTTGGCTTTGAAAAACGAGTTTCACCATCTACTGTTCTAAATTACTTCACCCTTCACAATTTAGTCACGTTGACATGCCACAAAGTACTCAGGAATTCATTTCTGGATATTAACCTCTTCAGTGGGGAAAAATAGTCAAAAAAAGGGAAATGAATATGTTATTTGACCACATACATGCAACTTCAGTACTAACAACTTGCTTCTATTTGCTAGCACAGAGTGCAGAATTTAGCTGAAGTAGTAAGCAAAACCCCACTAAGCTTCTCATGCAGATGAGTTCACTATTGTAATTGTAACACAAATGGGATAAATGCTGTAAATATTGGGAATATGAATATTTTGTCATGTTGTGAACATAATGTAAGAAATTCTGGGTTTGCTTGTTTCTAGGCATTTAGTGGAGAAACTGCTTCAGCAATTTGATGAGAATTAGTCCATTCTAGAGAGAAGTCAACTAGAGTACACTTACAAAAACAATAGAAGAAAAGATCAAACCAAATGAATTTTAAAAAGGAGCCTAAAACAAATTCTAATCTTTCAGTTTGTACAGATGAATACTGAGAAGATTAAATAAAGATATATTAAAAAACCCCTAAATTCAGAAATGTTCCCAAAGCACTTGTCTTTGACCAGCTGTTCTCTATGTTTCAAATACCATGGTTTATAACTCACATTGAAAGAGCATTTAATTATGAGAAGTGATCTGTGGGTTTGCTACACAGTCATCACTGAAAAGAGATGTTGAGTAAATTAGGAAATCTCCCGCTTGTAATCAATTATGAACATGGGTTACACAAAATGTCCGTCACAGAAAGCAGTTATTGAGACCCCTCATGAYTGAAGTTGATTAGACACAAATGTTTTCAGTATATTCAATGGAAATTTTGAACATTCAGCAACTCAAAGGGTCAAGCCTCAGCTTTATGGAGACTGGATTTTCCATGTACATCACATTAAGAGAAGAACTGCACTGCAATTAGAGCAATCACTACAAGCAAAAAAAAAGGATATAACTAAGACTAAGCAACACATTGGTTTTTGTATAAAAATTTTTGTAATTTGCACCTATTTCTTAAGAACTGCCCTAAGTGGGAGTGGAGGAAAATATCTGTTTCGTGGAGGCCACAGTCAAATCTTGCATGTGCAAGACCCTTAGATAAGCTTATCTTCAGTACAGTCTGAAGGAAATGATAAGAAGGACCTGGCTCCTCTCTGTTCACATTGCTAGTATATCACTACTCATTTTGTGGAAATCAGCTCCTGATTAGATGGCTTGAGCCACAGTCCCTAGCGAATGTGACCACACTAGCTATCAGATCTGAGTGCATTCACATTATCAGGACTTAACTTTTCCTCCAAGGTAAAAAAATCAGCAATATGAACAGTCTAATAAAATCCAACAAATCAACCCAATCAACTGTTTATAAATTGTGAGGTAACATTTCCTTTTTTTCTGTAAAGCCTTTCTCTATTCCTTCCTGCAGTCAGTAGAATTGATATTAGAGCACAGATTAAACTGGCATTTCTGGGTTCGGTTTTTTTTTTCAAGATCATTATTCTTAGGACTTAGGTAGGCCTGATTTTTTAAAATTTTAATTGCAATGCAAGACTGCATAGAACTGACCGTAAGGATAAAAGAATGTTTTTGAAGCATGAAGTTACATCCTCAGTCTCTAACACATTTAACACAGCAATATATGCTTGCAAGACTTCTTCCTCTAACCACAGGATTGGTTTCTCGAAAAAGACAAATCTAGTCCTGTGTAAATTAAATTAAGAGGTGCATAAAAACCTCTTGGTTAAGTATTGATTTGGTCAAGGGGCTTTTTAGCTATCTCTATTGTTTAAACAACTGCTTGCTAGCAGTGGCAGTAGAGGAAAACCTCAGCACGCTTGGTTCAAGAAATAGAGCTTTCAAACCTGCTGGTTTCTTGAAATGTAAAAGTTTATTGGAAGAGAAAGAATATCCTGACATAAGTAAAATAGGAAACACTAATCCAATAATCCCCTGCTTTGAAATACCAAACCAAAAAAAAGAAAAAGAAAAACCTCAAACCCAACCCTCATACAAACTCTCCAAATCGATAACGATAGCCACAACCCAGCACTGCCTTCACTGGTTCCGTTTAACATCATGTTCCTCTCCAGCAGTAAAAAGCTAAGTCTAGTTAATGCACAAAAATTAACTCTATGATTGATCAAACATCCTAAAGATCTATTTCCTCCCAATCTGTGAAACTGATATTCTCACTACTTTTATTTTTAGTCTTAACCCTGCACTTGCTTGAACCTTTGATAGCTGTTCTGTTCCATTCTCTAGCCCTTATCCTAGACACCTTTGTGCACAGTATATACAAAAAAGATTGAGTGAGGTAGTGTTAGTTATTCATCAATATTTCATGTCCATGGGTAATTAATTTCATGACTCTCAATAGTGGCAGCAAATTGCACTACTGCTTTGTATTAAACGTCAATTTTACTTTGGAAATGGTTTTATTTACAGGTTACTGTAAAATGAGTTTGCTTGCTCCTTATATTCCTACAGCACATTTGAAAGTTAATTATAAGAAGAAACTACAGCTAGTGAAACAATAATTCAGTGCTGTTGAACAAGGACAGGCTGTTTGAGAAAAGGCATTTTCCAGCAAACTGTGATCCATTAACATAATAGGAACCACAAAGCCAAGGCAGCATTTGTCACCACAGATAAATCATATATTTATATTGCAAGATAATTCAAGTATGATGAGGACAAACCACAGTGAGTTGCTCAGCTAGGTTTAGAAAAGGTGTGAGATTTGTGAAATAACATACATTCACCTAATATTAGCTTTTAACATAAATCACACTGACACCAGAGAACCATTTCCTCCAATATCTCACCCACAAAACTACAGCCTTATGTCCAGATTGTAATGATGCAAAATAGGCTGCTTCAGGATGAAAGTATAAAATATGAATGCACTAAATGAAATATTAGAGAGATCTGAGAGTCTTGAGGTCATAACTATTGAGATTTAAAAGACGTGGACTAAAATTCCAAGCCTTTCTCTCTCTCTTTTCCAATGCTACCTTTAGAAAGAATATAAATCTGTTGTCTGCTTAGATTATTGAAATTTTCTGTTGAGAGATTGTCTCTTCCTACTGTATTAAATCTCCCAAGTAGAGAAGATAAAAACTGAAATCAAGATACCTAAAGATAGCAATGTAATTAATGCACATCCTCAATGTCTACCAGTCTTGGAGTATTTGCCGAGTATCTCACTACTTAGACAAAAGCAGAAAAAAACTTTTCTAGTCAGGAGAGGAGACAGATCCACCTCTAGGTGTTCAAGTGGCATGCACCATGAGGGCTTTTTCAGTTCCTTTTGCACCTACTTTACCAGATAATGATATGCTGATAGGATGGTAATTCAAATGTTTTCCTACCTGGAATACACACTGCCACCTGAAAACAGCAATGAGGTGTCAGGTTGATGGCAGTAGCACAAAGATTCCACACGAGGCCTTGCAGATCCTGAACTGGAAACAGCATGTCAAGGGCTGAGCAGATAATTCAGTCTCACTTCCTACTTATTTAACTAAAATTTAAAAAGTATTTGCATACATAAAAATGCTTGCATGCATGCTTGCTTATGAGAGCATAATTGAGAAGCTTGTTCACCAAAATCAGATTGATGTCCTAGACTGTTATACCAGATAGAACAAAACCACATCACACTGTATTCAAAAAACACATTTAGCACTACTTCTGAAACAAAATCATAAAGGTACATGAAGGAATTTGATATCTGGTGTGTTTTGAGAAATGAAACTTCAAAAGGAAATTTATTGCTCTACTGTAAAACTTTTATCTTGATTCAGGCTTCAAAACCAGAAAAAGTGTGAAATGCAGTTCCTTTTTGGGTGTCTCTTACCTCAAGACTGATGGCAAGAAGTGGGCCAAAAAAAGCTACTGCTAGCACTTCTTTGGCATGATGTGTGCCATAAAATGTTCACAGTGTCTTCTTTGCAAGATTAATGTGTCAGGAAAGGGCAAGGGCACTTAATTTGCTAACCTCTTCATGACTACAGTTCAAGAGACTCAGCAATCCAGGTCAATCACCCTGCATACTTGGCTTTCAACAAATGCTTGCTGGTTTTACATTGTTAAGGGATTAATATACTATGACTGTGGCAATGACATGACATGAGCCACTTAGCTTTATTCTTATCAGCTGCATACAACAGTATATTCTTCACAGCTAGATGATTTCTCCCTTCTGACACTATATATGGTCTTTTTTTTATAGGGTATCATTTGTTGTTTTGCATCTATCATGGGAAATGAGGTTCACTAAAAATAAATCATTTCACCCTTCTTTTTAATACTGCTGGAGAAGAGAAGAGAGGGGAAACATACTCCAACAACTGACAGCTCAGAACTTTTAGCAAAATTAATTTATGGCAAGAGGTTGCTGTCTACACTAAAATCCACCTTTTTAACTCACTGCATATTACAATGGTGCACATTGATTATCTGTTTTGAAAGAGCAACATGTCTCAACATCTTCTAGCCTTTATTCACTGCTCGTTCTGACATGCAAGCACATGGTTTAGTAATAGGATTATATTTATATCAATCCTATTACATGATCGGATTACAGTTCCTGATCCCAGGAATGCTTTTCAGCCCTAACAGGAATTTTACATCATGCCGTTTTAAAGATCAGCAGTTTCTGTCAGTGAGTATCTTAGCTTTGAATTAATTGCAGATAAAAGTAGACACGGAATAAGATAGTAGAGGTGTATATAGCTTGCAAATACGCCTATTGTACTAATTTCATGAGTTCTGCTAATATAATTTACTTCTTTTATTTTGTTGCTCTGTTCTTATTAGTCAATTCAGGAAATTAAAAGTGACCTTTGGAGGGCTATCAAGAACAACAGGCTGGACACTCCAGAGACAAAGCCTACAATATCTTTTCCAAGACTTCTAAGATTAAGAAAAATTTACACCTTCTTCCTATATTTCAGTCTCCATCTCGCAGATTTAGACTTTGTCTTATATTGTCCCCACCTTAGAGGAGTTATCTTTTGTCATGTCAAAATATGGTCTGAGTCCTTTTATGCCATTTTAACTGACTTATTTCTCAGAGGTATAAAAGTGTCACTTCACGGAGTGAGGTGTGGTAATAAAGGCCTTCACTATTTTAGACTGTGTACTTGAACAGGTAATGACATTCACGTTCATTAAATTTTAAAACCTCGGTGCTATCAAGATTGGGTTGTCAAGATAGAACAGGTGTAAAATGTCTGGCTGCTGTTTGGTCTGGCCCATCTCAAAGGCACTGCTTTGCTAAAAGCACCCTATTAATCTTGCTGGAGAATTAATTTTTACAATGCTGCAGTAGCATTCAGTCATGTGTTTATCTTGCATTGACAAGGGTTAAGGGAACAATTCAGCGTGATTACCAGGATAGCTTTGCTTTTACAAACTACTATTTCATTGCATTTACTGCTAAGAGAATATACCCTGATGGTAACAACAGGAAAGTATGTAAGCTGATGATAAATCTCTGTTAGCCCATTCTGAGTCAGTATCGAAAATAGCTCTGAATTGAGGACAAAACTCTCATTRTGTATCATGAAAAGACTCACAATTAATTACTAGTACTCATATTAACATCATGCCCATCCTTCCCTCCATTGCTCAGAGAGAAGGTGGTACAAATCCTTTTCTCTTTAACTCTAAGTCAACTTAGCCACTGAAAATGCCCTAACATACTCTGGCAGACTCTCAACCCTAACATAGGGTATCAAGTACAATCTTCTCTCTCAAAACAACAGAACTCCCTTAGCAATCTGTGACATATTCAATCATACTTGGCAAGAATTTCAATCTACAGTAAGAAAAAAAACCTTTAGTATTTCAAAGGTACATCCGTCAAGCAGGCTTTTGAAAGACTTATGGTCAAGTTTCTGTCTGTAAACACCAGAAATTTAGTCTTGTAGAGCTTATGCTTCAAATTTTGGTGCATTTAGTCTTTGATTTGGAATTTCATGAGATTCTTTACTTAGTAATGTCTAAGAAAAGTATATTACAGAAATAAGTGTTATGCAACTGCCTTTCAGGTATGTATTAAAAAATTTCTCTTTAATGTCATTTGACATTCCTAGTTTTGCCTTAGTGTAGATGTGGAAAGGACTCAAAAAGAGAAAGCAATGGATATTTTTCTTCATTTAGGTGGATTTTTGTTCTTTTTTTTTTTTTTTTTTTTTTTGAGGAATGAACAAGAATTTGTTTTGTTATTTGATATACAGAGATAAATGGTTCACACATCAAAAGTGTGGAAGATCCACACAAGAAGAGCTTGACTGAAAGTCTAGTGAAATAAAATGGAGATGAATCTAGAAAAGGATCATTTGCTTGGGAAAGTACCTAGCCTCTCCCAGCTGAGAAAAATATGGGACCATATTTTCCCTGAGAGCAGTGTTCTGGCACTCCAGTTCATTGAATTATTTTAGTCAACTTTTTCCTTAAATATTTAATCACATAAAATTCAGAATCCAGATTCTTCTTTTAAAGTCAGAAGCATTTGTTTAAAAATAATCACACTGCTGATTAGATGTGGACAAAATTGGCAGTCACTGACAAATTTGCACATCTGATACAACATTTTCCTTTAAAAAAAAACAACAACAACAAGTTGGTGAGCTGAGAGATCTAATTGCCTGCACAGCAATCTCAGCTTACGTCTGCGTCGCAAAGTCTCAAACTGTGAGTTGGATGTATGATGTACACTGCAAGGTAGTAACTATAACTTAAGAATTTAACAGCACAGAATCAGGTCAACACATTTTGGGGGTAAAAACTGCTTACAGTGCAGAGCAGTGAGTAGCCATGATGACTTGCCAGATGTGATCCTGCTTGCTCTAACACATTCCCCATATCAGCACTTATTATTAGTCAAATGTTACAGGAAGCTGCCTGCACCAGCATTCTGCAACCATGATTAATTAACTAGTAGCTTTTAAAGGGGAACAAGTCACTTTTTCAGAGCCGAGAGTCTCTAAATTAAAAACTCTTAAGTACAAACGTAGGACTGCAGCACGTCAGCTACTCAGCTGATTTTGTCCATCTTGAGTGGCAGGGGTGCATGTCAGGCAAATTAAATTCTTTCACTTCACATCCAGAAGTACACTAGAGAGGCAGCACTACACGGTGCTGAATTGTCTCTGAAGAGTCAAACAATGATAATGCTGGGTTTTCTGTAAGGCACGGGCTCTCTAATGAGAAGACAGAACCCAAACTTGGTAACTACTAGCAAATCTAATTTAGACCAAGCTTTTAGCTAAATTACTTATCAGAAAAAAAAAAAGTAAAAATCTTAGGCTGACATAAATGACAATTCTCTCACTGAATCCTGCATGAAAACTAAAGAAGCATTTGACCTTAATATATTGCTAAATAGCCATACTCTACTAGAAAGAAAATTATTAACAGAGCTATATCCTTTATATTTTAAGCAACACACATACATGTTCTAAAAGCAATTCTTCTTGACAAAGAAAAAAAAAAAATCATGCCACATCCTGTTAACAATTAGCCATTCTAGTTCCACAAGTTAATCACATATCTAGCTTCACAAAAAATAATGGTATTGCTACAAAATGACAGGGTTTTTTCTGTGAATGTTTTTGTTACATTCACAAATGGGAGGTTTTGATTTCTAGATTGGCGGGTTCACCAATGCAGGAAGAGACACAACTCCTGGGGCTCTTCCATTTCAGCACAGAGTGGGAATGTTAAGGGCATATGACTTATGCCCTAGTTCCTAAAGCAGGACTACCCTTGGCACCTTTAGCAACCATTGCCTAATCCCTGACACAGCATTATCACATGTCCTTATGAAGCATCTGACAAGCACAAGAGCCACACTCAAAGTCATGGCTCATAAGCCACAGGTCCCCCAATCCATTATTATTACAGTTTACAGAACTATGGGCACTGGATTACTAAATGTGGTACACATGTAATTCCTACGTCTGTCAAGTGCTCTCCAAGATGTGTCTCAGTTTCCCTGCTACAGATAATACCTTCTTTCCCATCTTTTAATTTTTCTTATCCTCTTTCATTCATCCATGTAGTACATCATCCCTTAAAGATTTTAATATACATATACCAACACTTAGCCAAGCCCAAGACCTAGAGTGTGGTTGGGATTTCTCAGGACTAGTTTCTTCAAGTCTGTATGAGGTTCAATCCCAACAACCCAAACAAAGGAAGGAGGCAGTAGAAACCAATAACGAGCTTATGCACTATGTTAATATGGTGACATATTAAATAAATAAATTAAATAAATAAAGATGTGAGGAATCGTTGGTGGCAAAAAGGGAATATATGTATCAGGAACATAGGCACAAAATAGTAGTATTAAATTCCTTTTTCTACCAAGCATGCAGGGGATAGAGTAGCATATACAAGTACAGCCAAGGAATGAATTAACTTTTAAAGCTCACATTCCTTTAACAAGCCCCTGAATTAAGGAAGTAGCCCTGATTGTGCTCAAGGCAGACACTTAATGGTTCTGAACACATGTTAAAAAACAAGTAACTGAAGTTTGCTCTGCAGCAAAAGTGCCAACCTTTATATGTTAAGTGCTGTCAAAGAAAGCACAAAAAAATCTTTGTGAGTGCTGTTTAAACCACCAACGGTTTAAATAGCATTTCTTCCTTGTATTTCTTGATAAGAGCTGTTTCCAAACTCTTGGACACCAATTACAACTCACAGGGATGTTACACAAAGCAATACACTTGCTATCTGTGATTACAGAAACTTTATCTGTTAGCACAGACCATATGGTATAAAATTACTTTGTAAGACATGTAGCACCCTACATAGTTACTATTTACCAGCATGGAAATAACCAACACCAGCCAGAACAGAAACCAATCACAAATTATCTGCTTACGTTTTCAAATTTAAGATTTTCACTTAGTACTAACATGTGGACATGGAAGAACCAAATACATTCCTGAAATAAAACAAACAAAACAAACAAAAAAAAAAAAAAAAAAAAAAAAAAAAAAAAAAAAAAAAAAAAAAAAAAANAAAACAAACAAAAAACCACCAACCAAGAAGGAGAGGAGAGTTGTAAATGTAGGATATAGTTTAAATACATGTTAATTCACTGTCACAAAATTCACAACCAACATTTCTATGAGCCTCTAAAACTAGAAACTCAAGTTGGTGCATGACTCCTGTGGCATAGGCAGGCAAGTAGTGCTTGCAAAAGACTCTGAGTAAAGCTGGCACACTGCAATCCCCACTCTCCTATGCCCTTGTCCTACCAGTGTAATGTCTAAACCCTGGCAGGGTTAGGGCTTTATTCAGTGACACCAGTGAGCTTGGCACTGGCGTTAGTATGTTTGGCAGTAAAACTTTCGGTAGAATCTCTGCATGTTGTCGAGGTGCCAAGACAGAGCAGGCACTGCCCCACCACAAGTGACTCTGCTGCCAAGTTGGTCAGGCAGCACATGCACCGTCCCACCCGTCCTACAGTGCCAATCAACAGCAAATGTGGCAGGTCAGCCCCCACCGGTATAAAGACCTGGACTTTATACTCTGTCTCACAGATAGCGATCTAATCTTCCTATCTCTTTCAGTACTAGCTCAAAGAATCCTTCAAGATCCATCTCTGTAATTATCACACTTAATTTAGGAAATAATGAACTATTCTCACACATTTTGATGCACTTTTTCAATTGCTGCTTTGTACTCCTGAGTCTTTTACCTGCTATTGTCTTGTTTCTCGTACTTATGTGAACATATTTTTGTACTTCTCAGAGTATAAAAGTGTTTTCACAAATTAGAAGTGCACAAAAGCCTTGTGAGAGGGAAGGAAAATGGCAAGAAAGATCTCTTTGCCTGCATCTAATACCAGTGTATATCTCCAGGAGAAGGGAAAAAACCAGAAAACCAGCAGCAAAACTCCTCAATAATCATATTCAGATACCCATTTGTTACTGTAAGAAAAACATTCATTTTGACAGCTGGCCTCTACTCCAGAAAATGGAATCACACTCATAATGCACTTGAGTATTAGCAGCCCTTCTACCCSTGGGCACTATATGACACTGTAACCAACCTCACTGACCTTGGTGACAGTGTCACACTGATTGCTCAAGGCATTTGAAAAATCAAACCAATTAAGATTTGGAACCAACAAGAACTCAGAATTTCTTTTTTTTTTTTAAAGAAATTCTGACAATTCAGCACTAATTTTTAGGTTACATGGAAGCACATCAAGATTCTCAGAAACCTTTCCTTATCACACGGCAAAAATCCCTTTCCCCTCTTCTTTGTTGTAAGAAAAATAGTTTCATATGTCATTGCTACCTTATTACCTTGCACCTTAGCAGTGCATCATATGATATGTCAGAAAGGACATCAGTTACCATGGTATGACACTGAATATATTTCATCTTTCTTTCATTTTCTAATAAAAATTAATGACATGGCTATGTACATACAGATTATATTTTCATGATTCAAATGTTTTATATTGTACCTGAATAAAAGAATTCAACAACGAAAAACTGAAACCTATACTGACAAAAATATTGGTGCTGACTAGCCCTTGATTAGAAAGCTAGTTCTATTAATATTTCATTTTCATGGGCAAGAAAGAAAGCAAAACCCCATCATAAAAGAAATACAACATGTTAAAAGTTTTCCTTTTTGTCTGTTAATTTTCCAAGGGTATGGTATTTTCATACCCACTCCAAAGATCCCTTAGCTTCGTGTTATCACTACTGTGTGCCCAAGTGGCAAGACAGGAGTGCTTGGGACAGGAAAAAGCTGCAGGGGCAGAGCTCTTAGGGCTTGGCTTTCACAGAGACTGCTTAGTGTGGGCTCTTCCAAGTGTGCTTCGTTCCTGCCCAAGCAGCCAAGGCAGTTAATATATTTCCTTATAAATAATAAACATAGTGACACAACAATACATGCAAACCAAATATTAATGAATTTGAGCATAGGATCACCTATTCTGACACTGCCTAAAAAAAACCCAAATCCATATACAGAAGTCCCACCTTCCATCCAATATGCCCCCACCTGGTTGCCAGGCAACCAAAATAATATCATTGTGCATGTGAATTGGGCATGGGTAAAGAAAACACAAACACACAAAAGAAATGTTTGCAAATATTGTAAACTGTCCTTCCCTGAATGGTTCTGAGGGCTTTGGTGGCCTGGGCAGGTGACAGCACTGGTGTGCAGCAGCCCACACGCCCGAGTTCCCACCAGTTCTGCTGCAAACGCTTTACAAGTAGCTCATTAAAAGACAACATGGATCAGGCGGCTCAATTCAGTAACGTGACCAAGCTATTGAACATGATTAAGGGGGTGTAGCAGGGCTTTTCAGAGAAAAAGAGCAACCATGGAAGTCAGATGCGATTTCACTCAGGCAACCAGCACTTTCTTGCAACTTCTCTGCTCTGGAATGAGATAAATCTAGTGAAAGAGAGTGCTGGTGAACTTGGAACCCTATGTCAAGATCCGTGTTATGCCCAGTAACTAATGTCACATGGATACTACACACATACTCATGCACATCTCTTGTTTTTACCAAGGGAAATTCACCGTGGAAAAAACCCTGCCTGCCAATCTATTAAGTGATGACAGCTCAGAACTGAATTTCAGCACGCAGGTAGAAAGGATACCACAGTGGTAGCAAGCTGAAAATGTGGCTCCTGACAGAGACAAATAGGGGAGAAAATGGCACTGATAGCAGGGTACCTGTTTTCCATCACTGTCATGATGGAGGGGGGGGAGGGAGGCAGAGAAAACTTCTTGTCTCTTCTGTAACAGGACAAGCTCTGCAGTTAAGTAAAGTTATTCCAAGATGTCCATCACTTAAATGTAACACTTTGAAATAGTAAGGTTTACCACAAAAGAGTAGGAACATTATTTGGAAGAGACTACCGGTGGTCATCAAATCCAACCTCCCAGTCAATATGGGGCTGTAGATCAAATCAGCCACAGCTCTGAGGCTTGCATACTTCCAGGGGTGAGAGTCCAGAGCCCCAGCGGGCAGCCTCTTCCCGTGCTGAATCATCCATCCAAGGAAGAAACACATCTCTCTGTTAAAGCCTTCCAGGAAGGGGACAGCATGGCCCAATGCTGGAGTTCAACAAGAGGGATAAAGATGAAAGCCCTGGTGTCCTATTGCTTGTCTCCAGTGACATTGATTTTCCTTAATTTGAGATAGTTTTATTATTATATAATCCTTTATAGCTGGTGAATTTAAAAGGCTGACTTACAAAAATCTCTCACCTGACAGCAATACTTGTAGACACTGACACTATTTTTTATGATTGAAGTACTAATAAGAATATCACTGAAATTGGCTTAATTTCCAGTTAGACTGAACAGAGTCTTATTTTCATCTCTTATTCACCTTTTCCTACAAATATGTTGCATCTGAAGATGAATTCTGATTATATAGATCTCAAATATGCATTCCAGTAAGGTGAAAATGGATTTGCATTTTGAAATAGGCCAAGCAAAATCAGTTCTTTATAGATCACGTTTTTAGGCACAGGAAAGCAAAAGCGTGCACATTTAATCTGTGAAATTCTGCACACTTGAACATGCATCTCACACAGTAAAATAACCGTGCAGAGCAGCTATTTTGATTTGAAAACATTCATCCACTGTTCTTAACACTTAGCTGAAATAGGGAAAGAAGAGCAATGATATAGTTACCACTCAATGGTCAGTGCTTCAAGGACAGCACTTTTGTCACTCCGGAGCATGAGAGAAACAGAATAAAGAAATAAAGTGCTACATGGAATTCTCTGCATTGATCTTCATTGTTCTTCATCTTCAGACTTGCGTTCCTTTTGTCTGTGTGTGACTCCATTCAGCGAGGCATCAGCACACCATTTTCCTGGATTCATTCCCCGAGAGCTACAAAATTATTACACTCCCTTTTTAGATCATCCATAAACAGGACAGGGCTCACACAGTCTGTGAGGAATTATCTTCCTATCTTTCAAACCCTAGACTAGCAGAGCTCTACAGATACCTCCAACCAAAACTCAACTCTACAAAGATCTAACCAATCATCTGTATTATACCCTTGTCCACTCCAAAAAGGGAAAACTATTGCTATTTTTTTATAATGACAATATTTAAACCCCCTATATGTTAAATATATGTAGATCCAAACAAATCCATGGGTTTGGGCCGTTTTGTTTGGCTTTTTTGGGTCTGAGTTTTTTCCCCCCCCAAAAGAAACCGTGGCACTATAGGAGAATAAACTGCAGATTTTCCCAGGAGATTGGAATCATGTCATGAGTACAGAAGATTATGTGCAAAGATAATTACTTCCCACAGACAAAAGCACTTGCATGATTTCCTTAAAACATGGTGTGGCAAGCACTTAACACTTATTAGATGCACATCAGTTCTACCAGAAATCTAATAGCTACAACTGCTTTGCTTAACCACTAATTAGCCAGACAAAAGGTACTGTTGCCCACAACCTTGCTAATCTATATTCCAGTGATTTGTSATACCAGAAGCTAATATCCAACATACACTTCCCCTATCAATGTCTCTACCTGACACCTACAACAACTAYATGGAAAATGTCCTTTTGCCCAGGTACAATAGATTTCCTAACAGCATTACTTGCCAATTCCTCTCTTTTCACAGACTTTCCACTGGGACCATTAAAAATGCTTGGCCTTACCACCAGACTCAAATTTCAAGGGGATGGTTTAACAAAGGCTGGACTGTGTCCGAAGAACAGCAATGAAGTGTGAAGGGTCTAGAGAACAGGACTTATGAGGAGCAGCTGAAGAAAGTGGGGTGGTTTAGTCTGGAGGAAAGGAGGCTCAGGAAGATCTTATAGCTGTCTACAACTGCCCGAAAGGAGGTAGTAGTGAGGGCAGGGAGRTCTCTTCTCCCAAGTAGCAAGTGGTAGGACAAGAGTTGCATCCGAGGAGGTTTAGATTGTATATTAGGAATAATTTTTTCCTGGAAAGATTTATCAAGCATTGGAACAGGCTGCCCAGGGAAGTGGTTGAGTCACCATGTGTAGCTGTGACGCTTAAGGACATGGTTTAGTGGTGGACTGGGCAGTGCTGGGTTAAGAGCTGGCCTCCATGATCTTAAAGGTCTTTTCCAAGCTAAAAGATTCTGTGACATCAACACCATGTTCATCCTCAAATCAGAGGACACATCTGAACTGAGGACATTGCTACCTCAAGCCCATCAGTCTTCAGTCTAGTCAGCTTCCAACACAGGCAGCAGCTGCTGCTTCCAGACCTTAATAAATGACCAAAATATGAGGGCCTGAGACTGTTGTACACTCATGAGTTATAAAGAATACTTGTTCTTTTCCTAATCATTTCCCAAATAATTTTCACTAAGAAACACTTCTTCCCACAGTTCTAACATGTCTCAGCATGCACCACAAATTGCCTACACTGTTTTTTGAGCCTCCCCTCTGGAGCAAGCCTGCAGTCAGTTCTCACCCTCTTCTGCTACTGCTGAAACAAGAATCCCCTCCTCAACTCTGTTATCAGTCTGTTCTACTGCCAACAGCACCTTAGCGTTTTCAAGGTAATCTACACAAGAGAAAAGTAATTTGCCATGCACACTCACTGACATTTAGCTCTCACCACACAGGCAAGAAAATCATCAAGGCAAAAAACGTGTCTGATGTAGAACAGATAAAATAAAGCATGTCAAGTGAAGAATAAATTGTATGCCAAAATGTTGAGAGAGACAGACATGTTTTTCCTTTCTAAGACATCTGCGAGGGAAACCTGGTATCAACTGAATCATAAACTTCCTAGGTTAGGACATAATAAGGAAATAAACTTACATATAGCACAGTGCCCTCAATGTACCAGAACTGTCCATGTGCTAAACAAGCCTTGAAAAGCCTCATTTGTTTTTTTGACTGCCACACGAAGCTAGAAGTCTGAAAGGAATAATCAGAAAAGACAGCTCTCCTCCAGAGACTGCTTTGCAGATTAATTTGCATTTAGTATTTACCTAATAAAAAAGATGTTCCAGTTGGTAACATGACCGAGGAAAGGGTTTAAGTATAAGAAAAAACTTCCAGAATGGCATCGTGCATTTGAGGATTGGGTTGTTTGCTCTGACAGGAAAGACCTTTACTTAGAAGTACAAAAGCATGTTTCAATACATCCTGAAAACTTCTGTTTCCGTTCCTCCAGGAATTTGTTGACAAATTTGAAATAAAATTAGTTATTGTATTACTTAGCAAGAAATAACAAACTATTTCCCCCCACATAACACAAACAGCGTGGGGGAAATAGGACAAGAAGAGTACCCTCCTCCATAAGGAATGGCAAATCCATACCCAGTAGTGACTGCATCCTACAGACAAGTTGCCAGGTGTTTGGGGATTCACAAGAGCAGAGTCCACCAATCTGCAGTGAATCMCTGGAGAGGAGCTAGTGAGATTAGGAGCAAGGTTATCAGTGGGGAGTTCTCCTTGGAAAGTGTGAAACATCCCCTCTCTCAAAGAACAGGCAGTGGGTGGGGAAATAGTTCATGAGCCCAGGAAAACCATTATGTGCTATAAATCATCTTAAACATTAAAGCAAATATGTGTCTTCTTAAATAAGTCTACCTTGAAAGAAATGAAGCAAAACTAACTTAGAGTTTATAAGGCCTGTTAAAACCTACAGAGCAATAACATTTTAAATCCTACTAATCTGGTATTTATACCAGTATAAATATCTACCACATCTCTGTTCATGCACAAGCATGATTCATTTTACTTCTTGCACTCCCCCTTCCTTTTTCCTCTCCACACAGGCATCTACTTTATTTCTAAGTGTAAGTGTAAAGGGGTGGGAAAAAAGCCYGAGAAAATTTAGAACTAAAATACTAGTTTACGTAACAGAAAATGCAAACAAAAGGTGGAAAAATCCCAGGATAAGAATAAAACTGCAGGATTTGACCTAAGTTATAATTCAATTCTGCAATAGTTTTGCAAAGACTGAGGACTATAAAACGACAGTACAGTATTTGCAGTACTGGTAAGAGTTGCTTCCAATATATATGTTCTACTCACTTATAGCATCAGGTCTGCAAAGCACTTGAGCATGCAATAAACATTAAGTATATGCTTAAGCTGCATTGATTTTAAAGCAATTTAGACACACTGAGTATTTGCAGAATCAGAGGTGTCAGAGCCTGACTGTCAGCTGCCTCCACTATTTCAAGCAAGACACTACATACTTCAGATGAAGAGCTGCATTTCACTCTTCAGTTTTGAATCACTGCATCAAGGAGACATTTATTAACCTTTTCATGCACCAAAGGCAACACATACACTTAAAAAGGTATGCCTCATGTATTCTTCTCTCATTTCTCCATTCTGTAAATGAAGGAAAACCTATATCCAAGCATAATTAAGGCTTGATCAACAGATTAAGGAAAATAAGTAACTAAGACTATATTCCAACAAGATGTAAAATACTAAAATTCCCAAAGGACAAAAATGTAATTCTGTCCTCATTTTATTTTGGGATTCATAAAAAGCATTTATTGTGGTTTTGATTTTGGGGTTTTGTGGTGGTTTTTTTTACATTTTTCTATCCATATTACCACTTTTTAGAACACTTTGGTTCAGACTGCATCTGTAGCACTTGTAATACACACACTGCTGTTTAATACAGAGAAATAAAGGAAATTATAGACCACAAAGTGGAAATTACAGAGGACAATATGCATTTTTTTTCAGACATGCTAGCATAAATTTATATAATATAAATGTTTGGTATTTGAATATATACATAATATATGCATATATAATTAACTGGGTTTCTACTAGTGTTACAAGTGAAGAGAGTTATTACAAGAGATATGGAATAAGAGACAAATAATACCTTTGCAAATTTGGTAGGGAAATCACTCCAGTCACAGAACTGGGAGAAAGGGTGAAAAAGAACCAGAATATACAGGACAAATATTTTTCAAGTCTCTTACACCAGGACAAACTGTACCTGAAATAAACCTCCAAAAGTCGCCAGTCTTGCCAAAGGTTTGTTCCCAGGCATCCCATTAGCTTTCAAGCCACGCTGTCAGTACCCTTGCTGAGAGCACTATCAGTGGAGGCTGCAATGCCAAGCCAAGGTTCTGGGTTAAGTGGCTGTTAAAGGGAAGTTATTAATAGAGCACTCGTTCTGTATATTATCGCTGCCATATCAATTACATCGCTTGAATGTCACAAAAAACAGGGCAAGCCGAGATATCCTAACCTGAACCAAGTCCAGATTCTGCCCCTACTCTTATTGCCTCAGAGAGATCATGCTGAATACTGAGCTTCCCCAGCTGTGCCATACATTTGAAACATCTTTGCAGAGAGGATCAATTTACATCCAAAAAGCAAAAATGCGCTGCCTTTAATACTTGGGGTTTCTGCATGGCATTACTGTTGTCAGCATTACTGCAGCATGAAAAACAAGGAAAGGCTTCCTTACTCCTGAAGAAATGCTGCATAGTTAATCCGTGATAAAGTGAAAGCCCCCAGCCAGCCAGGGGAATTGCTCTGTCCTGGAAGAGCTTGAAGAACAAGGACAATCTCCCCTTGCAAACTCCAGGAAGAGGGGATGCTGACGCAGTGGGGAGGTGCTGTGAGGATTTGGACAGCTCTGACTTAAGGCAGTCACAGGAGATGGCAGTTTTCCAACAGAGGCCGCTGCAGCCTGTGGTACAGCCTGTGGTACAGCCCGGAAAATCGGAGGTGGACAGGCAAAACCTGGGGATGTCCGCGCGGTGCTCCCCACAGCGTGTTCCCAGGAACACGAGCTGTTCCACCTGGGTTTGCTGAAGCAACCACGCCTCACTAGTCAGGCACTCCAAGAGGAAATTCGAGGTTTATTAGGCTGTGCAGAGGACTGCCTCAATGCAGCTATTCTCTGCATGACAACCTTGCACTGCCCTCTGCCATCTACATATGCCAATATCAGACAAATATACCCTGTATGCTACATTTACCCTGTTTTTTTCTTTTAGATATACTTACTCCTTAACTTTCCAGGCAATACGGATTTTTACTGATGTGTGAAGCTCTTATAGTTTAATCATCAGCCAGAAACGTAATTTTAAGTCCTACTGTATTAGTAGTCATTCCCAGGTGTGTAATCATGACTAAGTGTGAACACTCAGAAACATTTTCGATGACTGCTCCAAAAAGTAAATCCAGGACAAATGCAGCTAATACATTCACAGTCATATGCACAGCACTAATACAAAAAAAAAAAAAGAGACAAATTTGTAAAATGCAGATGAATGAACAGTACAGCCACATATATTCACTCCTTTCTGTCACATTCAAACTCATCTTGTCAGGGCAAGTGGCACATCCTTCTCATTTAGTCATATCTATAACTGTATTTTCTGATGCAATGCTTGTGGAGAGCAGAGTTCTGCTCTTTGCAGCATAACAGAAATCTACATGGGGCTGATACTGACTTAACTGAGGTGGTCCCCAATGGAAATGCAATAAAACTAGACTTAACTGAAAATGCAGGAAAGGACTTCTACTTAAGAGCCTTTGTAATCAGTGAAGACATTCCCTAAATACAATGGGTGGAAATCCTTGCTTCCCTTGCTCCCCAGTATCCGAGCACAGATGTGGTTGCTCAGGAGAGCACCCACAACGAGGCCCCGCTTCCTCTCCACATGTTCCTTCCTCCAAAGGACAATGACAGGCATATCAGCAAGCCAGGCTGTACTGGCAGAGCACGCAGAAAACTAATTCCCTCTAGCAGAGGTGGGAAGTACATCCCAATCCATTGCTGCACTGCTGCWGCAGTACAGAGCCTCAGCCCAGCTGCAGCCAAGCTGCCAGAGAGCTCATCAGGGTGTGCGCCAGCACTGTCACAGGGGCTCGGAGAAAAACCACTGTGGGGAGGCCTCTTTATGTATTTTACAGCAAACAACATTGATTTGAGAGAAAGCCAGTAAGGATGTGCTCTTTTCTGGGTTCCCTCCTGCTGTTTACACCATGCGAAGGAATTATTTTTGTGCAGAATATTGCAGGTTCTCTTACTGCAGTGTTTTGGGGCTTGGGATGGGGGGGAAAATATCTTTTGATTAATATTGACTGTTTCACCAAACACTCTAATTTCAAGCAACACGTGAAATGACATTAAGTGCACTCTACACAGAAATTTTCTCCAAGGTTTTTTTGACTTTTCGTTCAACAATTTACACCAAATTAAAACTACTTTGAATTGTAATAGTGATACCAAACAGTAATAGTGAGACTCAAGTGAATCAAAACAACACAGTCAAYATTCTAAAACTGCACCTTACACGCTCTCATAATGAAACTTCAAATACAGTCCAAGTGTATTAAAACATTGTTAAATCCATCTTTTGCACCGGAAAATATCACTTGGTAATAACACTTGGTAAATGAGACATGGACACAGTATTTTGAATCTTATTCATCAGTCAGCACTCTTAAACTCCTAGAGGTGAACCTGGAATCACCAGTGATGACTGAACATTTATCGTTAACCTCATTGCAGAGAATTCATAGGGAGAAATAGCCGTAACTTTGAGACTGCCACTCTTGCTGTAGGACAAAGCTAGGAATGAATTCAGAGAATGAGTGAAATAACTGGGAAATAAGCATTTGTCAGGTCTTTGACACACATGGAGAATGCTCAATATAAATACTTCTATGTATGTCTGTTTCATGAAAGCATGCATATTAAGATGTCTTTCTAAAGTTTCATTAATGGATCATTAATAGTTTGACTAATGGACAGCCAAATCATGCCCAGGAGGATTTCATTTGCTTTTGTCATCATGGCCTTTTCTTACCTACTCACAAGAGAGTATATAATACTTGGGCCTGCAATCTCTAAAGTCTGGGGTTTTGGTCTACATCAACTATTTCAACTAAAAAACATTTTGGAGAACACTGTGAGTCATTTAGAGTTAAATTAGGTAGCAATTTCTAATATAGATGATGGGGTTAAATCTGAAGAATGGCATAGAGAGGCCAAGATCTGAAGCAGCTTGTCTGATGGCACACCAACGACCCTCTGGATTTTGTTATTCTAATTTTTTGTTATTCTAATTATTTTGTTATTAAAGGACAAACTTTGAAATTCTAAACAACATAAACCCTATACTCTAAACAATTTATCAATATACACTGAAAGCTTAAGAGACTGTACTATTATCTGGGTCATTTTGTTAGAAATACTTGCAAACACCCATGGTTTTTTTCCTGATTAAGGTTAAAAAGGCACGGTTTTCAGGAAATGAAGTTATATGCTGACTGTTCTCGGCACAATAACTCTGTCAGTGTTTCCAAGGGGTTAAGTTTGGAAATGAGTGATTACGAAACTAAATGTATGTCTTGCACATGAAAACATTAATTACGATTTCTCAAATGAATACAGAAAAAGCCACACATCTTTTAAAGAACCATATGCTTCTGCTTTTAAAATGAAAACAAATTAAAATATCCACAGGAGCTTTTATAGTGATTAAAATCTGCCAACCAACTGAGCTAAGTAAGTTAATTAGCACCAAAGAAGCCTCAAGTGATCTGCAGTTTTACTCACAATTCCTTTGTCTTAAATTTAGATGACTAAGGTTACTTTACACGTGGAAAATATTTATGTAGCATGGCACAAAACACCAAGAACAATGTTGGAATGGTTTTCCCCTAATTTCTTTTCTACCATATTTCCTATGCTTGTTTGGTTACACAGAGCCCCTATCGGATAACAGCAGCCATTTTATAATCACCAAATGCAAATGCCCACAAAAAAGCAGCTTACTGTTTAACCAAAGTTCAAAGGAAATATCTGATAGAGGTAAATTCCCAACCACAGACAAATTTAAAATTAAGACCAAAAAAGTGACCTTTTTGGAGCCTTTTAGGCCTCAAACTGTTTGAAGCTCTTTGCACCATTTTAAAACTATCTCCCAAAATAGATAGTATTACAACTTTTACCCAAAAAACCAGCAAGCTATACTGAAAACAAATCCCTGACATTTGCTAGTTGCCCTCTAACATTGACCAAGAACATACACACAACATCCATTGCTCCCAGTCATAATATCATGAATAAGGAAAATAATTTTTATTTTACTACTGCAAATAGGTCTGCAAAAATACTGAAAACAATTTTCTATGAATACTAGTTGAAATTTTAAATTAATCTCCATTGTATGTATGAGCATCTGTGTTTATTTTCTCTGAATAGTCTATTTACTGGCAGCATTTCTAAATGAATAAAGTTACTGGCAGCACAATTCACGTAAACAGAATTCACTTCTTGCAAGCATTCACACCAAACCAAATTGAGCAAGGAGCTCTTCCAGGGAAATAACAAAAATAATAAATGCAAAGGAATAAACCATGATGGAATTTAATGAAACATCTCCTATGTCAAAACTGGATCTAGGACCATGCAGCTGGGACAGAACATTCAGCCAGTTTTCCTATACCCAATATTCACAATTGCTTGTTAATGATCTGATGAAATTATTTGATAAATTCTCTGTGAAACACATTTGGGAAAAATKTCATCCATCAGTGATGGTTTGAAGACATGGAAAAAAAAGAAGAAATTAGTCTAATAATTAGTACCAAATTACAAATAAAGAATGAATCTAGACAAGCACTTCAAATGACCAGTGTGCACAAATAAAAAACATTAGTAACAGCTGTAGAAATGCAGTTTCTGTGCATTTTACAGGTGCACAGAACCAAATGGTTTCTTTGCACAGGTCTTGATTTCTCCTTGCGATTCTGGGGAAAAAAGTGTTTTCAACTGTACCTTCCACCCACAAAAGAAACAGGGGTGAAAGTGCCACTGCAGCCCAGTGCCCTCAGAGCTGTCCACGAACTGAAGAAGGCTATGATGGAGCCCTCAGAGCTCCTGCCAGGCATACTCAGAGGTGTCTTAATGGCTACCAGGTTCTGCAGGCTGATGTGCTCATCTCACACAAAAATCAAAATTTTTTGGCCTACTGTGATGTAACATTTCAACAATTTCTGCAATTTTTCCTGCCTTTAAATTTCTCAACAACCTACTCCAAAGCCCTGACACAAATCCTGTTTTGCTTAACAAAATGCTGTTATACCATCACACCTCAATCAGTGGAACAAGCTACGTTTTTTCATGCGTTATAATATGACACCATGAGGGAAGAACATACTTCTAATGCTACCAGTATCATTAAACTCCTGCTGCAGGGTTGCTTTCCCATTTATACAAGATCACCTTCTACTTTATTGCAAGTCAAGTGGTATCTGAGCAGTGTAGCACCTCATAGTTCAGATGAAAGGTCAAAGATAAGAGCAAGATTCGTGATTATCGAACCTAGTCAGGACAATAGCAGTCTCACAATTATGTCATTAAATCTGTGGGGAAAAGTGACGAAATAAATACTTGACTAACTCCTACACAGTTCTGATGGCACATTTGTCTTAAGCAAGAAGGGCTCAACAGCCCTTTGTGACAAAGAGTTGATCTTCATTGAATGACCTAAAGTTAGGGAGCTCTGAGACACTTCCAGGATCCTTACTGTGTTGGAAACTGGATAAGTCTTGCATTCTTCACGGACTAGTGTGACTATTAATATACCGAAAAACGGAGGCATATAGTTATGGAAGCACAGAGCATGGAAGAATGAATACAGCCAATGCAGAGTTTTCTTTTCCTAAGCCGAGCCTGAGATGTTGGCTCAGAGAGAGGCGCCTCCTTATGAGAATGTGCCAAGTCCTCTAACCCCTGAGAATTGGGGATTTCAGTCTGGTTATCCACAAAAGGAAATGATAATGCATTTGGAAAACCTGACTGTAATGGGAGTTTCCTTCACCTCAGTGAGATTAGAGTAAAGTAAACAGTCTGCTACTGTACTAGAAGTCATTAATGTCCTTACAGCTGAAAGAATTCAAGTAGGTGTAACAAAGAAAGATCTCTATTGATGGATGGTTGTCTCATTTACATGTTTCCCCCACCATATAGTTTGTGCAAAATATTTATTAATTTATTTTAAATTAGACCAACTGATATTGCTGGGAAAAACAGGCAAGTTTTGTTAAGCAGTAACTTTAAGTACAAGCTGCATTTAATTATACTTTTAGTTTTACTTGATTTTGCTAAACAACCGATTTGATAGAGAGTAGGGAGTAGCACAAGGATATAACAGCAAAACCATTTTTAACCTATTACATTTTACGCTTTCTTGAATCATGGTACAGCAGACGAAGCTTTCTCAAGCACAGCAAAACAGGAAAAACTTCTAGGACAAAGCTTCTAGTTTATTTTATGTAATATTAGTAAATTTAAAAGAAAATATTAATGGAAATTAATTTGCATTACCATTCTAGAAAATATTGCTCTAATTTCAGGTCTCAAAATAACCTTTTACAACCACCTATGAATCACACACTAAACTATTTTCCTCCATTACCTTCAGCCATCAACATAAACTCACCAGCTGCAACATTTCTAATAGATTCCAAATCAATGGTTATTGATGGAATTTTTCTGCTAATAACTAAGACTTTTTCTGACTTGGATACAATATATAAAAGAAAGGGACCCTGATGTATCCTCTTATACAATGAGTGTTGTGATTAATGTTTTTTTAATTTTCCTTCATAAATATGCATCACTTTTCTTCTTATGTAAAAGATCCTATCTTTGTTCTGCAATACATCGGTGTTGCAAAGGTTTAAATCTTTAACAAATAAAATCCTGTGTACCAAGCTCTAAATCTTATAGAAAATATAAAACAAGTTGTGTGTGTATTTAGTTAACAATTGCAGGAAGGTCCACCTGCAAGAAATCGTAGTAGTGAGAGGACAGCAAATTGAGTTGCTATCAAGAGGGTAACATCTTTAAAAGTTTACTGAAATGAATAATTTTTTTTTCTGAACTGTTACTGTAAATTATCAAAAATCACCTGTTGTCTCCAAGTTTCATTTATGGATGCCACAAACTTCCACTACCTTAGTCTGAAAATGGCAAAGTAACATATTTGAACAAGTCCCTCTTCTGTCCTGGTCCAAATTCAAGAACTGACACCCGAAGACAAAATAGTTTCTGAGTAAAGTGATAATGATATTATAGATTCCATTCTCCCGGATAAAGAAAGGATTCATTAATTTTGACACAAAACAATTCTCCAAATTTGTAAAGCATACGTATCATTTTGGAACTGAAATGTAAAAATATGTGCATTTATACTTTGAGCTAAAATATTGCATGATTTAATCTTCGTAACAATCTGTAACATTATTCTAATCTACCTGCAAAGTAGTGCCATCTTTTTCTCCCCTCAGTCTTATTAGTCTTAACAGTGGTTTCTTCCCTGTAGGAATCAATAAAGTAAGTTAAAGATCTCCTTTATCTATCTAGGTAGCAAAGACAAAATCGACGTTTGGAGAGATTACTGAAATATGGGAAACTTGAGAAAAAGGGAAGGGCATTATAAAGTAAATAAATATACAGTGAAAGTCAAAATCTTTGCAAAGAAGTAAGTACATTAAGGTAAATATTACAAACGATTCACAAGAATACAAGAGCTATACCATGACATACTACAGAAAAGGAGAACTGGGGGAGGTAGGTCTGTGCAATAGCCAGGTTTGGTTGTGAGTTACACTGTGTAAACAATTTGGGTTGGACATGACAGGAATGTTCAGACTTTACTTACAGTGTGAATTCTCAATTTCTCCAATTGCCACAAGTGTGAGCAGAAATCTTATTTTTGTTCAGTCTAAGAATTTGAGATGACAGCATGGTTAGCAATTCCTTGTATCCTTTTTACACATTTAAAATATTATGGTGTGTTGCAAACACAAAGGAATCTTCATTGAAGTCAGAACTTGTAATGGCAAATTCTGTCCATTCCCAAACCCAAGAAATTATTCTTTCTTTATTTTGTGTTATTAGGCACTGCATGCTCTTATAGCAGATTTTTCTGATGTAAATACTTTTTCAGTAGAAAAAGAAAGGAGTAATTAATCTTGACTAATACTTTGAGTTTCTCCAGTATTCAGTATCACAAAACATTGGCAAGTAACTTGGTCATTTACAAGACTGATTTCCCAAGGATTTTTTGCTATACTTCAGTTGCCAAAAAATAAAATCAAATGCTGTATGTCAAGTAGAACAGCAATCCAAACTGCAATTTCAGGTAGCTTCTTTTGGACACATGGAAGAGAGCCATTCCTATCAGAATAAATAATGCAGTGAATTTCTTCTAAAGATCACAGAAATGTAGCAAGGCACAGCTGGAAGGGAAAGGTGAAGAAATGATCTAAGCTAACTGCTGCTTTGAATTAGTATCCTTGCAGATATCCATCTAATCCATTTTTTAAAACTTCCAAGAAAAGCTATTTTGCAGTCTCCTAAGGAGACAGGAATACAGTTTACTTCTTGATCTACAAAACTTGAATTCTCAATTCGTTACCTAAATCTTTCTTGCTGCAATGAAGCAACTTAGCTTTTGTCCTGCCCTTGGTGAGAATCCTTCTCTCCTTATGACAATATTTTTTAAATTTTCAAAACTCTGCTCTTCTCTAAATTCAGCCAAACAGTTCCTCAAACCCTTCTTCACAAATCACATTTTTAAAATGTTTCTGTCATTCTTTTGCAGTTCCTTGGACTCTTTCCTCTTGCTCTGCGTTCCCTTATAGGCAGTGCCCATAGTCAGGCTAGCCTCACCACCTGCATACCCCAGCAGGACCAGAGAGAGGTGATTGCTTCCTGTGATTTACACACTGACACTGCTAATTCCACCTGGAACAGGCTCTGCCACATTAACACACTATCACAGCACCTGCTCACATTTACTTTGTTGTTCATCATAAACTCCCATACACTTCTCTTCTGTATTTCTGTCTTGCCAGTTGCTCCCTTTCTTTGCACTTGTGCCTTTGTGCCTTTGTGCAGCACTTTGCTATTGTCTTCCTGAGTGTCAACTTGGCCTGAGGCAACCTCATCAGTTACCAAACTCTGGTCTACACTCTACCAGTTCCTCTCCCTCAGCCTGGCATCACCTGCAGGGTTTATTCAATCCCAGTTCAATGCCTAAAAATTATGAAGAGTACAAATAGACCTGGAAACCTACTAATTCCTTCTGGGAAAGCAGATAAAATGATGTCCCCTTTGATGAATTGTATTGATAACTAAGTATTTCAGAGCCATTTGTTAACTCCCATCATGGCAAGTTTGCTGATCCTATTGCTCTTCAAACTACAGGCCACTAATCCTGAATAGCTTTATAAACCACTTTCTACCCAGCACCAAGTAATTCCATTTATCTATTTTAAGTATATGAGGGGAAGCTCATGAAGCATCACAGTTAGACAAGAGAGTAGTAGTAGAGCTCTGGTTTACTTTTTCCTCCTGTTCACGTTGAGACAGCACAAGCAAACCATGCACACATATGCATTAATCTAAGATGATATAGGAGTACAATATTGAACAATTTTGGTAGAGTTGTGTTGTGGTTGAGTTATTTACTGCAAACAATCTAACAAATATAGACATATTTCCCTGTGTGCCCYTCATTCACACTGAAGATCTAGTTACACGATAATGGGAACAGAAGAGGAACCTTACCGACATGTCAAGAAGTTATTTAACTGCTATCTTTCTAGCACTCTAAGTCTTCCCCAAACAATAATTAATGAACAAGAAAATGTTAAAACTTACAGTACAGTAACTCTAATATTTAGCTGTTAAAAATGCTGGAATCAAAACTAGGGTTCAAGCATCAGCTTTTTCATAAATCCTACTGAAGTGTTGCAGTTAATCCAGATTATTTTATTCCAACTGTGCTTCTTACTAGATCAGTCAGATTCTACTTTTGGTTCATTGAAGAGAGAGTTGTCAGTTTGTGCTTTTTTTGCTGTGCTCTTACTTTGCTTTATGATTCCTTCTTCTTACTCATTCTAGAAGTTATGAAGGTACTGAGGACAGAGAGCAAGATACAAACGTAAAAGAATCTGTCTTTGCACATCCAGTCACTGCTGTAAGCACCAACTTGACAGATATCGTTAATGATATGGAAGTTGAGTTATAAGAAGGTTCTAGCAAATATTTTGTCCCAGGGACCACCCTTTCCAAAAGACTGTAGTTTTGGATAAGTACTTAGCTAGAAACTAATTGGAATGTACTCGTCGTGTTCAAAATAAATGCTATAAACAAGACAGTCTTTATCATCCCTCTAACTGAGTTGACTAAAATGCAGTGAGGTTTAAGGCAGTGGAATGTATTTCTTGGCCCACCCAGGCTGGGGATCATTGCAGTGAGTGGCAAACGATGGTGTCACTGTGGGGTACAACAGAAGGAGGCAGAAACCCCTGTGCTTTGTGCTTTGCATATCTAATGGAACAGATTGCTCTATATCAGAAATGAGTTCTCTGCAATTCATCTGTTAAATTTGTAGCCAAGAAGCATTTTCCTTGTGGAAAACCAAAAGCAATGAAAGCAGAAAAATAACTGTGACAGAATATTTGCTCCTGTAAGTAGCTTCATTTGGTAGATATTTCTGGAATTCAGTAACAGAATCAGAATTCATTCCGGGCAAATGCAGAAGGCAAATTCTAATAAGGGAACTGAATTTAGATCTCTGCAATTTTACACAATCAAATCATTCACATGGGCAAATAAGGCCTATACCTCACTATTGACAGTCTTTTGACTGATCTAAAGGTTCAGGTTTTGTTCAGTGGGTGTAATCTCTATTTAGAAGGGAATGCTTTAGGTAGGAAGTCAGAAATGCAGCCATGGAAATAGCATTTTGAGTAGCAGAGAAGAACACAAACCAAAACAATAGAATCAATCAGGAATAGGAGCAGAGAGATCTGCACTATGCAACCTGGGGCTGTCCTCATTTAGCTTCTCACACTGGAGGGTGACACATTTCAAATGCAGCGTGCATACGGAACGAGAGAGACACCAGAAGAGAGAGAAAGACTCAGAAAGCCTTGCATGGGCCTTGGCCTATACCTTAAAAGAAAACACATGTTAAAGGAAAGATAGCATAATTTGATAAAACTCAGCAAGCTCCAAAATCATTGTTTTTTCGGTAATATATTTATGAAAGAAAGATAACAGATTCTGAGCAAAAGAATGGAGTGACAATATCAAGCTCTAAAAAGAATGGACTGAAAATGTAGATGGAGTGCACTAGACTTGAAAACGAACATCCTTACTTTTCCTCAGTGGCTAAGCACCCAACATGCTGCATTAACTGACACATCTAATGGTGTCACCAGTCACCACAAACACATCCCAAAGTTATCATCACTTTAGCATATCTAAGAACTCTAAACCAAGAACTTCAAAGTACTTCCCGTGCAGCTTTGGGTCTCACTACCATATAAAAACATCGAAGCATGTTCATATCTGGGAATTTGAGTCTGTCTGTCTTCCCACCAACCAGAACCTATTCTGAGAGGTTCTGACCGTGACTCATTTCTCAAACGTACATAATGGGTCAGTTTGAGCTAAAAGCTGGTGCATCCTGTTCCTGATTACAAAAATAAAGGGGTCAATTTAAGTCCCTTTTTTTTTCTTTAAAGTAATTGCTGTACTAGTGAAAGATGCCAAAATGACAGCTCCATAAGATAAACTTCACTATTAATCAGAGGGTGGAAACAGTTCAGCACAAGAGTCAGCAGAGCAGACTACAGAAGCAGCTGTGGTCGTTCATTTTCATTTCTTACTGTTCTGCCACTGCATCTGAGCCAGCAGTAATTCCCCAAGCAATTGCTTTCCTTGCTTTGTCTTCTCAGCTGATAGTCCAAAGTATGTCAGCTTGGGTTGGGTTTGGTTGTTACTTGTTTTGCTTTGTTTCCCAAAGGTGGGAAGACATTTCATTAATGCAAATATCTGGTATATGTAGTCCCAAAATTATAAACCGTTTCATGTAGCTTAATCAGATAATAGCCAATCATACTTGCTTAATTTTCCATTAAAATCCTTATTACAAACCTATTTTCAGTTCTTGAACTGATTTCAAGTCTGTTTCTAGGGTAGTGTGGCAAACTAACTTTCCATCAGCAGTAGATTCATAAACTAAACTTTGAGCAATGCTCATGTTATTAAAATGGGTTAGTGATGGAAAGAGGAATTTTCTGATTTATTCACCTTTCATGGATTTCTCTGTAACAAATCAGCATTGAAATTTCAACCTACTTTTTAGCATTCCAAATGACAGGAGTTTGGAGAGCTGCTGAAGGACTCAGAGCTCAGAAAGAAGCCTCACAGTCTGATAACAGACAGGAAATCTACAACTACATGGAATCTAAAAGAACATTAAATTCCAATCATCCTCTGAAGAAAATATATGAAGCAAAATGTTAAATCACAATCCGTAACGAATTTGTCTAAATGATGAGCAGTTCCAGACCAATAGCCTTAAGCTTCCAAATTCTTTCTGCTCAAAAAAATGAAGAGACAAACAACAATGGAAAGCAACAAAAGCTGCAAACGTAACAAATTGAAAGAAACATACAATTAAAATCTGAGATTTCATGTCCTTTACTGCATACTAAGAACAGACTGTCTAGAAAACTAGATAAATAACATAAATGAAGGATCATAATAGAGGAGCTGAAAAGCAATAGCATTTCTCTGTCTGGAGCCAATAGTTACCCTAAACAAAAATTCTTCTCTCCCTGAATTGGGAAATGTGTGCAAATCTTTGACCAGATCTACAGGTAACAGCAAAAGTACTAATTGCTTAATATTAGAGTACAGAAACTTAAAGCAACTTGCTGGTAAAATCCTCTAAATACAAGATACTGGATGAGATTATTTAGATTTCAGGGAAGGTAGCAGTCGGCAAGCTCAACAGGGAGAGGGCAGCTACTTACCAGTGCAGAGACCTGGAGCCCTGGACACAGGGTGAACATGGGATGAAGGAATGGGGATTCATAATTTCAACACAGCCTGTGAAGGGCCTTAGACTACAGAAGGACCAGAGGTTTGTAAAATTCCCCAGGAAGAAAGCAGACAATAACTTCGCTGAACTTCACTGGTCAGCTCAGATGAGTTAACAACATTGTCTGCTCATCTGCTTTTCCTTCACCATCTAAAAGGCACCTTGCTAACTTGAAGATATAAAGGGTAAGTTTTAGCCACAGACTTTCTCTTTGTTACACGTAAAGGGATGCCTGTCAGGATTAGCCCAAACTCCTGTTCCACATTCTCCCATTCCTCTTACCAAATCACGCAACTGTGCTGTTGTCTACTTACTTTTCATTTTTACCAAATAACAGCTGCATTTCAAGGACGCTTCACAAATACATTTACGGACTGGAAAGCTCTTTGAACGAAATGCTTTGTACACATGTACAGTACACCACGAGTATTGTCAAGGCAACACAGGTTCAGAGAAACACAGCAGTTGCTAGGAAACACTACAGCAAAGAGAGATGGAGAGTTGTTTACTGGCATATATTTGAAACATTAATTATTGTTATTTGGGGGTTTCAATCTCAAACCATACTTATTTCTAATTATTAACTCCAATTTCTGTTACTGAAAGAACCCACATGTATCTCAGCATCACTGAATTAAGTTCCCCTATGCTGTAAGACCAGAAACAGACTAAAAACCCTGGACTTTTGTAGAACCAGTTGATGGTTTTGGAACTTTTTTTAGAAGGCAGGACTCCACCACACTTATCATAGATCACCATCTCAGAGACATGACTGAGCTGCAGGAATTGATTTCCCTTCTACATGGCTTCCAGCAGAATTTTTATCAAGCCATTTGAGACAGATGTTTAAAAACAAAACAAAAAACCTTTCATTTACTTTCAGGCAGGGGAATTATTTGCATAGTTGTTGGAACAAAGCACATAGAGGAAATCAACATTCCTGAAACTTTTGCAAGCAAGAAGCAGCACAAAAAATAAGACACATTATGTAAGCTAGTCAGGTTAACAAAAAAATAATGTCAGAGCAGATACTCTCATCCTCTGACTTTATTACAAAATGGAAAGAATTTCCTCAGTGTAACTGAGACAAATAGTAAATGAGATTTAAGTGACAACAAGAACAACAAAAAGAAGAAAATACAGATTTTTATAAGTGCAGTCATTCGGTCATACACTATAGGCAACAACAGGAAAAAGCACATCAGGAAAATTTTGCTAAAGTTGCCAAGACAAACAATAGGAGGGTGGAGCATAATACAAAACAAAACAAATCCTACAGCCCTTCATCTACTTTTTTCGTACACATGTATCATGATAKATGATGTGAAAGACTTAGCATGTGAAAGACTGTGAGAAACCCCATTTTTCTGAGAGAGCATTCAACAGCTTAAGATGTTGCATTTCTTCATTAATTTCTTTCTCCAAAAGGGCAACAATCCAAAATTTCACAAAATAGTCATGCACACAAAGGAGAGCTATCCTATTCTTAAATGAATCAAAGAACCCAGGGGAAAAACAAGTGCTACAGTAACTAAAAAGTAATAATAATATACATGTAAAAGAAGCAGAAGTTGTAAAAGCTATTAAGCTATAAAAGTAACATTAAAATGGAATGTCTCAATTTAACAACACGACACTGCAAATATAATAACATGTATAATGTGGCCTTCATACATAGAAGAAAACCCAGAAATGTTAGCATGTCACACTATACTGAAATCAGTGTCAGCAGCAGTGAACTAGTGTGTTAAAAGTTGTGATAACTTACTCACTCTGTAAAACTCCACAGTAACAAATCGATTTCAACAACCTCTCATTCATTAAAAAATAGAAAAAAGAAAATCCACAGGAGACATTTCAGTAAAATGAAATTTCTTTCTCCAAAATTCATTTTTAGACTGCAATTTACATCAAAGAAAGCAAACCAAACACCCAACTGTGAATAAACCTTTTTGATTTTAATGAAAAATGGAGCATTTTGTCTGACAAAGGCAGCTATAGCTGCTGTCATTCTTTCTAGGGGATAAAAGTATAACTTAGCTGGACTCATAAATAGCCTTAAATGGGTTGGAATGGTGGAGGGATCATTTGGATTAGCACATGCCCAATGTACTTTTATTTTCCCCATTTGAGGGCTTTGCCCGGGCAGAAGTGGAGGGGTTTGTATGTTGTGTGCATCCCAGAGCCCAGCCACAGCCACCCGGACACGGCACTGCACTGCCAAAGAGCCACCCTGGCACTGCCCAGGCAGCACTGCCCAGGCAGCACTGCCCAGGCAGCACTGCCCAGAGCCTCCGTGCCCCTGGGACTCACGAGCCCACCAAGCACAGCGCAGGGAGCCCAGGCACACGTACTTCCACCTGGAAAATCCACAAGGAAATAATGTCAACCCTCTTCTTGCTGCATTCTAAAGGCCTGTGACAAAGTACACTGACACTATTCTAGGAATCAGCCACTTGTATGTATAATCAGATGAAAAATCCTGTATTTCTGCTACTGAATTTATTATCAGAAATAGCTGAAATTAAAACAATGTACAAAGATACCCAAAACTATCACAAGCTGAGAAAYTGTCTATCAGTAAGTACAGAGAGAACCGATTTTTAAAACTCTCCTTGTCAAGTTTTGAGGGTTTGATGTCATCATAAGTACAATTACATTAAGAAAATTGTCATGAACCCAATTATTATTCCATTCTGTGTCCATTTCCAACAGCAAATTAAAATTAAAAAATACAAATTTTCCATCATCCACTTTTTATAGGCTTGATTCTTCCTCATTATATTGTGATTATCCATGTACAGAAATTTTACACTGAAAACGTTGCTTAGTGGTCATAAAAAGTGGATACAAATAATAGGATCCTGAATAGCAAGGGAAAGATTCATTACATCTGCTTGGGACAGATAAGCATTCATGAACAGATTTGTAAAGTGCAGATGAGTTCCAAGGGAGCATGATCTGCCAATCACCCTGGTGGCTTTGGGAGACAAGTCTCCTGAATGGGCACATTATCTTCCAAATAACTGATTTTAAGAAGTAAGTTTTCTTAATCTGACTCTATTGGAGTGCATAGGGTGAAACTATGATGACAATTTTAATGTCCCACAAGTTTCTATAAAGGAAAAAAAAAGATATCTACAATATAAAATTTACTTTTCCCACCTAAAGTCATTACCCAAACAATAAACTGGCACACCGGCTGAGAACAAATATGTCCTACTGTGAACTAATTCAAATTTCCACACCAGAGCTCAAACCAAACCTGGGGAAAGAAATGAGTGAGTCATTTCGGTCTGCCCTCAAATAGCAAAAGTTCTCTGCTCAAGGCAGGAACATGGAGAGGCTTCTAGTCAAGAATGGAAGTGAAAGCTTTGTGTAAAGTTTAGGGAAGTACGTGCATCTTGGAACTCTCCCCCAAATAAATGTACCTCCTTATTAACAAATTCGAACATCTGAAAATTTTCATCATTATTTGCCTTCTTAGTAAAAAAGTATAAATCATTGGGATTTCAGAGTTTAAAATGTGCTAAGGAGGTAACAGTTTTTAGGGATCAACTTTCTCCTTGTGTCTCAAATGTGTTTTGTAACAATTCTAGTAGCCTTGATTTGAATCTTAAAAAAATTACATAGCTGTATGATACGTATTCATCTGAGACTGAAATTGGAACACTGAAGTAATTTATGAGTGCAATGTGGAGAGCAGGTGGAAAATAAAACATACCAATATAAAACTAGTAAAAATTAAATACAGAAGTAACTGAAATCATGAGCTATGCGTTAGAGAATGTGTTGTTCTCCAGAAATTAAGGTCACATGCTGTTCAAAGACCATGTGCTGGTACCTAATAATATACAAGCAGAAGTATTTTTTCCCCTTTGTGTATTTATCTTTCTATCACCCAGCGAAAGCAAATATACTAAGGTAGATGGTACATTAGCTGTCAGTTTCGTGAAAATTGCTTCAAAAATAGGAATCCTTCAGTGTCCAACATTATCTTCCCAGCAAGTTTCTYACAGTCATGATTTACTGATAAGAGCTATATAGAAGCAATATATTATTATGTCTCCATCAGTTGTGTAGCTTTAAAAATACTTCCTTCCTGAGATCATGTAGAGAATTTCAGCTTCCCCCAAACACTTCACAGCAGGCAGAGCTGTAAAATTTGCACTATATATCACCTGCAATTTGATCATTTGATCATCTGTGTCAGCCAGCATCAACTCTGATTCCAGCACTCACTCCTGCAATGCAGCTCCTGTCTGTGCTGCAGCTGCCTGAGGCAGGCCAGGATTGATGGAGATCCCCCAAGAATTCATTACAGGTTACATAATAACTGCCCTACAAGTCAGAGAGCTAATGCACAAGTCAATGAAACCCATGGCTGTTCACAGATCACCTGTAGGTTCCTTGCAAGTTCAACATTCATTGCAACCTTACCAGAGCTCAGCATTTCTCAAATCACATAGATATATCTTACCAAATTTAACAATGTCAATAGGAAGGCTAGATCAGAAACGCAGTCTTCTTTCCAGACACAAGAAATGTGCTTGGTATTTATCAAGTTGTTTGAGCACTTAACTACTGCAATTCTTGAACTGAAATCATCATTGCAATTGTGATGAACCTCTTGAGTCAGAATTCTGATTTTGCCAGGAACTCCAGTTACTGCCATGCAGGATTACAGAAATTGTTTCCAGTTACTCAGCTAATTGTGTGGTGCCAGATATGGTTTATATAGATTAACAATAGTGTGCAGATTTAAACAAATATTGCTTATATTGGCTCTCACAAGGATTCATGGAGTTGCCTACCATTCAGATACTCTTATATTAGTCCTCTGTTGAAACATAAAGAGGAGTACAGAAAACCTGAACTGGCTTCACRAAACCAGCCAAGAATTCTGGCAAAGGAAAAAAAAAAACCTAGTGCACAGAAGGGAGGATTATACGATTGTCTGAGGTCCCTTTTATCATGAGTATCCTGTAATCCTTCATTCCTGGTCTTCTGCCCTCTGGCCCTCTGTACTTGTCCTGTGCATAACACCATTATAGGAAGTCTAACTGCAGACTTTCTTTTTCTGAAAATAAACAGACACTGAACCCTACTTCTCAGTCACATACTGTATTAAGCTAATACTGAATTCAAATCTCAAAATAAGAACAAAATTTCAGGAATTAGCTCCAACACTCACACTTGCTGCCATTATACTTCACGGCAGTCACCTCTTTTGGAGTGTTTCACTTGCATCKCGCTGCAGCACTAACTTAGGCCAGTCAGGGCTGAAGCTTGCTGTGCTAACTCACAAGTGTAAAAAAAAAAACCCCAAACAGTATATGCGGAGGGATTTGATGAACAAAACACACAGAAAAAGGAGATTTGCTCTTTCTATTTTGCAAATCTGCTAATTCGGAGAGGAAGCTCATAAATCCACACCAAAGAGCATCTACCACACTCCGCTCTGCTAGCAAGTGATTCTCACTCTTTTTCTCATTAAAGGTCTTCAAGTAATATAATCTCAGGCTTCCTAAACTCACACTGGCCAGGATGATCATAATGTCTCTCACCAGTCTTGGTTTTCAGGCTTTATTAGTCAGACRTTCAGTCTGCTGTCCAAGGCTTCAGCTAGTGACTTTGTTCTTTCATTTTACGTGTCAGACATGATATGTAGCTATGAGTAGTGATTACTGTAGCTATTTTTCAAGAGGCTCTTTATTCAATACACATATAAATTCTCAGTTCAACATCTAAATGAGGTGTGTGTTTGCAGGATGAACTAACAGCTCAGGGAGAGGCATTATGGACTTCTACATAAATAAATTCACATTACAAGTCATCTGTTTACCTATTCAAATTGAGGCATTTCAGGTCAATACAGTATAACTGTGCCCTAAAATATTTTGAGAAGACAAACAGGCACTCATCTCAGGAAAATAACCAACTTGGCAAGATCCTAACAAAGACTAAACATTAAATCTTTCTTCAGCAGACCAAGCTAAAGCCCTAAGATGTGCAAACACCATATACATATGTAAAACTATGTATATTTTATTTACACAGTAAGCAATTCCTTGTACATTTAGTTTCTTGAGCTGTTATTCAGGGGCAGCAAGGGCAGGAAATGTTTGCAGAACAGCTGTGGGGGAACAATCAGAGGAAGAAGTGGCATGCGGGTGTCAACCCTGCGGGACATCCCTGTTGTGTCACACCTTCCTTGGGGTGCAAAGGACACAGGAGGAGCCGGGGGGAAGCCTCTGGATGTGAGGAAAAGTTGTGCATTCCTTCAAAGATCACTTATGCATTACAGACTTGGGCGAACGAGCGGTGGCACTCCACCCTGGCCACTGCCTGAGCCCATCCTGAGCCTGCCTGTAAAAAGCTTCCACCGTGAACAGAACAGTGTTGTCTCCTGGGGAGGGCGGAGGAAGTACGGCCAGTAGATTGAACTAGCCTGTTCGACGGCTTGTATTGGCCTAAGCCTTCCGTCAGCTCGGAAAAGAGATTTTTCCTGCAGTGTGTGCTGCTGTTGCCGTTTATCCTCATGTTCAGGAACATGAGGATATGTTTTCCATAGAGGTGAACAGTACAGAAGCGTGGGACAGCGTGAGCGATGAAAAGTTTAGATGCCAAGAAACTTTGCTGGCACAATAAGCAGAGAGTGAGCTACCTGGAGGGCTGGGGTCAGGACCTGCACAGCCCTCCTTTAACTAACCAACAACCAGTATTGTACAAACAGGTATTTTCATCCAAGGCCTTCAGAATGCTTTATAAGTATTTTTAACCATCATGATTCCTAGCTGACAGATGCTTAAACAATCTTAGAGAAGTTACCTGGCATTTTGCCGATAGTTGCCATAGCTTTAGCATTGCTTTTGTACACATTTTGGAGGCACCCATTAAATAAAAATTGGGGCTGAAATGAAGCTAAGTACAGTTGGTAGCTGTTTGACAACATCCTCGCACATTTCACTTTATGGTAGCAATATTCAAGCTAAAAGTCAGCTCTCCACATATTTCAGCAGCCAATGACTTCTTAGACCCTAAAATTGTTCTTGATAGAAATACAAATGATAGTGCAAAAATAGAAAATATTTTAGACATGAGTGCAGACACAGCCACAGAAATCACTGAAGAGTAAAAATTGATTCCATTTGCTAAGAAAAAGCAAACACTTTGAAAAGATTAGACTGGGTTGTGTTATTCCATTAGAAAGCTGATGAAGTTTAAAGCTCTGCGGAGGCATTGAGATTAGGCCTATGAAGAGCTAGTTCTGACAGAAACATGCTGACTAAGAAAAATCCCCTTCTATATTTAAGAATTGTAGCAGATGGTGCTAGCAGTAGGATGCTGCATCAAGTTGCTATGACTGTGGGCACTGTCATCTATCACTGAAAGTCTCAAAATGCCATCGCTCCACTGCAGGTCTCAACCTGAACTCTGCAAAATGATGCAGGTACTAGCATGATTTATTTGGTACCAGTGGCCCTGGGTCAGGCTTTTCTGGAAGAGCATCAAAAATTACATTCCTATGGCTTAGGAGGACTTGGGATGTTTTTAAAATAGTCAGGATATTGGAGATCTGTACCTTGTATTCCAAACAAGGTGTTCAAATACCCTAAGTTAAAATGCTGCCCCTGTTCCAGCATAGAGCCCAGAGTTTTTGGGAATCTCGGGTATTTGCACACAGCATAACATAGGGATATTCMGGCCTGTTAGGATGCCAGAAGAGGTGTGAGCTGGAACCTGGCACAGAGGGGACAGCCCATGTCTGTGAAAGGTGGCAACCGAGAGGTAGCATCTTCAGCCTTCCTGGGAGGTACAAGCCATGTGGGCTCAGGGACCCTTCCCTGAACGCGAGGCTGCACCAGCACAGGCTTTCAGCTGCATCAGCCAACAAACTCATCCTCAAGCTGGGAACGTGCTGCCCCCATCTCTCCTCCTCCTCCTCCTCCTCGGCGCGGAGGCACTCTCCCTGTCCTCCCACGCCACTCACGCTGCTCGGAGCGGCACTGCTCCATCCCACCTGCCTCCACGCCCGGCCAGGGAGCCAGCCTCTCTGTGCCTGAAGGCAGGAACACGCTCACACCCACGGCAAAGCTAAAATCACACCATCATGTAGCTCCCCCCTGCCGGTCACCTCTGCTCTTCAGCAGCGGGTGCGATCATCTGAACAGGACGAGACGTATCAGTGCAGAAATTCCCTCGCAGCCTTCTGAAAAATCCACAGTATTTTTTATGAGTTATTAAGCACACAGCCCCGCCGAGCGATGATTTTGGAATTATAAAGGTATTCGCTACAGGAATTTTTTATTCTTTTTCTCTCTTGCCATGGCAACCAGGGTATGGAAGTACTTCAGAGGAAGACAGCGCCTCGCAGTATATAATGTGTTTGCAGCACATCTGACTTGTTTCTTTTTTATAACGAGTTAAGCATTTTTAAAGCTGTCTTGGAAAAATTGGTTGACAAAAACAACACCTACACAGCACGATTTTTTCTGCCTGCTTTAATAAAAGGATGTGGATATAGTCTGCACTTCATAGAATTAGGAGGCCAGAATTCTAACAAAGGGCAAAGACTGCAAAACAGGACCTAGTTTGTTTTCTTACAGTTAGAGGGCACACCTAAAAGAACTGGCAAAAATACTAGAAAGAAAAAGGAAAAAAAAAAGGCAATTTGTCTTTTAGAGACCATTCTCTTAGGATTTGTTGAAATGCATTAATTTAGATTTATTTCTTTTTTTCGGTCAGTTCTCAAAATTCAGGATCCTGCTTCTGCGTATCTTATCTGCATGTCAGTAGCTGATGTCCTTCCTCAGTTGTAAAAGACAACAAAGAAATACAGAGGGAAATTAACATTACTAAAATAATACATGTTCGTTGAGGGAGGGAATTGATAGCTGAAGGACTCCTTTATCCCAAGACAGTAGCATTTATCCCAATCACAATGAAACAGGATATTTTCTCATTCCTAAAATAGATAGAATTATTGGTGTGCCATTAGGAATTCTATATGCCTGTTGGGATCATGACACAATCAGTAGATATGCAACAGTAACGATGAACTTCTTCAATTAAACAACAATTCTTTAAAAAAGAGTTGTCAAAAATCACACTAATTTCCATAAAAAAACAGCACTTCATTAGCAAGAACTGTCTTGCCTTCCTCTTGTTATCCTTGTTGAGGCAACCAGAATTGTCTCCCTAATACTTATTTGAAGACAGATAAATTACTTGCCTGAGGTAATATCTGATGACAACAATTTCAGCCAGTTAGCTACAACAACAAAATTGTTTATGTATACTTGCTTTTTTATCCATTTATTCTCCTACTGTAGAGCACAGAAAATGGGAAGAATGAAACATCTTTCCCCATTTTTGGAAGTCCAAAATGAACTATGGTAAACAGACTCCTAGTGTCTTCAGCAAACTGGAGAATGAGATCAACTACATCTCTGCTCTCATCCTTTCAGTATTTTTAATATTAAAAAAAAAAAGGTAGTGAAACAAATAAAATTCTTAAAAACTGTCTGAAAACAGCTTTTAGGCTTTCTAAGCAGTATGACAGAAAATCAGAGAAATTTTTTTTTCTTAGATATTAAGAAATGGAATTTGCAATAATGAAAAATAATGAATGCTTCCACAAATGAACACTTCCCAACTTGTATTGATTCTGTTATRCATTTGCTGAAGAACAACAGCTATCTACTCTTACCCAAATTAAAAACCAGAATGAAGAACAAATAGTCCATTTCTATACAAATTATTACASAATTTAAAGCTACCTTTAATTACCTATTCTTTACTTGGCATATAATATCCAAAGGGTATTATATTATCCTATTGGATAATATATGCACAATTGAAATCCAGGGGGAAAAAAAAAGTCCCACCTTTTTTCAAAGGATTAAAAACTGATTTATTGAACAATGATTTTATGAAATGAATTACAATGTTCCAAAATCAGATTTTGCCCTTCTTTACCAAATGAGTTCAGACATCTGATAGTTGTGTTACTGCCCATTGTAGAACAAATGTAACTTTGCTATCCAACCCCAATATTTTACTTCAATATCCTAAAAACCATTTATTATTGCCTACTTCACAAGTAAGTTCATTTACTTTATTCCTTTTTCTTTTCTTTTTATGCTTTATTAGCAGTCCATAATGCACAATAGAAAGGAGGCTTATTTCTTCTGAAGAACAGTATTTCCATGGCAATACACGTCATGTACACCAACAATCTCTTATCATCTTTTCCCAACACCTACGACTGCTGGAGCTTAGCTTAATGTTATATAATGAAACACAGTACAAAGAACACAATCTCAACGGAGACTTTAGTGGTTCCCTTATGTATCTTAGATACTCTTGGTTTTATAAGAGCCTTTCGGTCATAATGTCTCTTCAGTAACTGGAAGCTCTTTAATTAGAAGCAGGTGCGGACATTGTTGGCACACATTTCCCAAGACAAACTCACCTGGATAGACTCTTAATGAAGTAACAAAGAATGGATGACAGCAGCCAAAAGACCAGATGTTTGCTCTTGCTTCTTTTGCAAATATTCTGATGCAAAAATTTTACTGTCGCAAAACCATTAAAATTACTGGGTTTGATTTTTTTGCTTTGTTTTGAGGGTCTTTTTGTTCCTTGTTTTGTTGTTGGGTTTTTTTTTTAATTCACAGTGGGTGCGAAGTAAAGGCACACAGTAGGATACACAGTAGCACTATTTTCTTGTACCTTCATAAATGTCATTACATCAGTATAGATAATGTCAATAAACTCATCTTTAGTCTGACATAATCAGCAGACTTGCTGATCTGTTTCCAAAATGTGCAACTGTCCAAGTCAATTAAACCTATTGCATCTGAGCATTTAAAGTTAACACTGAAATAAAAATTCTGGTCAAACTCTGTAGTATCGACAGTTCTCACATGAATATTACTGTGAAAAAAATGAAGATAAATAGGAAAGGAATATTTACATCCTGATTAGTCTCTGCTTTAGTGGGCTGTGCTTATAATTTTTACCAATACAAACCTTTCAGCCTTTATACCAGCACAGCAGCCATAGTTAGCAATATTTGTCCTAATTCCCTGTCCACAAGGCAAAAAAACCAATTGCAAGGAAAGGGTTGAAATTTGATTATTGTGCTTTTGCTGTTAAACCCAGTGTCAGCTTTCACTGTACCAGAAAGACAGCATGACTGACATAAAAATGAAGATATTTTGACATGCAAACTGATTATTTTATTTCTAACCCTCACTGATAATTATCCAACTTTCAATCTGATCCAGCTAAGTGGGAACACAAAAGCCTATTATAAACTCAAGCATATGGCATTGATCAAAGGAATTCAACTTTCTTTTCCAGGCTAAAATTATTTTCTTTAGTAATACCAAAAAACAGCATTGATCTGCTGCTTTCCTCTTCATGTTTCACTTCAGCAAGATAACAGGAATTCAACTGCATTGTCAACAATGGACATGATCTTCAAGATGAGTGACTTCAGTCCTGCTACTCATTTAATAACAATACTGTTTCTTTAGTAGGAAGAAGGCTGGATGATTGCTTATGTGCAAGCAACAATTAAATCTGAGAAAAAGACTGCTTTTGTAATAATAGTCTGGAAAGGCATTATATCATTCCCTGAAAAATGAGTAGTTAATGGATAGAGTGCCTCAAGAAAGGGTTGGCATCAACAAGCCTAGAATTTAAATTGCATAAAGTGAAACTAAAATTCTGATTCACTCTAAATAACAGTTCCTACAAAAGAAACATCTGGTCCAAAAGAAAATGCAATGATTTGGCATTGCAGTACTGCATTAAATATTGATACTGATGTTGAAATGACCGTGCTGCCTAATGCAAGAGCATCACGTGTTGGGGTCATTCTAAAAGGTACCACACTGCAAAGTGGCGTGGCCTTGCTGCTGAATTGTCATTTCAAGCTTTGCAATGTCATTCAAGAACAGTCATGGCTCTAAGTGAAGTCTTGCTGAGAAAATATGGTAACTGTTTAGTGAGTGAGGAAGGGGAGGAGCGAATATAGATTCCATCTAAATCAGGCAGCAATAACCACTTTATGCAATGCCATTCTGTGCACATACTGATCAGCACCAGTGGAGAGATTTCTCAACTTCCTTGCATAAATACATGTCTATATGTCAAAGGCTYCATGCTGCCGCCACATCAGTGGCCACTGTATCTTTTAATGTATTCATAGATCTTCAGTCTTCTGACCTGGAGAATATTCTGACTGCAACTCTACATAGTAAGAACTAGAAATATTTTCTCACCCTTTGCTTCCCACCAGATTTTTAAAGAGTGTAATACACTATTTCCCTGTCCTTTCTTAAAATAAGCTTCCTTGCTGTGGTGTTTCTCAACAGCCCCACAGCAGTAGCCAGTGAAGAAAGGTTCCAAGTGCTTTTGCATTTACATCATCTCACATGTTTGCTTGGTATCTCAGAGAACACAGAGTTAAGAAGAGAAATATAACTTCATTGTAGCTCCAAAGAAAGAATCATCTATTACTTTTTCCCCAAAGAAATTGTCTTTTCAGAACATCACACAGGCAAATGAGTCCCTTTACTCCTACACAACTGCATCTGAAATAATTTTCTGTTATTGGTCAATAAAGAAGCTCCAATTCAGATAGCAGAAACTAAAGGAAATAGCGAGGCTAAGTTGACAATCTTACATACAATTTACAGTGCTTTAGCATAACAGCAGCCTAGTCTTCAAGCTGTTCAGAGAGCTGTTTCCATAGCAGATTTTGTAAAGTGATTGGCTTAGTGTTAAAAGTCTCTATGTTAAATCGTTGGAAGAGGAACACTGCATCAGGGAGGACATTTCTATTTTTTTTGTGGGCAATGCCAAACAACATAAACCATTAAACAAACTGCAGCATTGTGGAAGATAAAGACATCACAAAAACTGATGGTGCATGCCAAAAACTCTCCTCCCCTGAAAAATGTGAGGAATTTGCATTGATAGCTTCAAGAGTTTACATATGGTTTAGCAATATTTTTCATTCCATAGTGATCAAAAATTGTTGGGGGGAGGGGAAGAAGAGAGAAGGGAAAAGACACATAGTTAAATATAAAAACTGAAATAAAAGGTATTGRAGACATAATTTTTTTGGTAACTTATGCATGCAAAAACATGCCTGAATCAAAGAAAAAACAAAATATATACAAATAGTTTGAATCTTCTACGATAACTTTCATGTACTGTGGGTCATAGTTCCCAGATTGCTCATTTTTTCTCTTTTAATTGGACTGASAAATCTGAAACAAACTGCTACTGAGCAAAAACATGTATCTTCCTGTGTGAAGAGGGGATGAAATATAAAATCGTAATTAAAAGAGTATGCTAAAGAGAAGGTTATTAAGGCTGCAAAATGATAGTAGTAATCATTGCAGATACAAGTAATGCATTCCAAAGCTAGGAAAGGTTGTGTTTAAAGAGTTCTGTATAATCTTGACTTCACCCTCTGTAGTGTTTTGATCCAGTCTTAAAGTGACAAAATCACACTGTGCTCGCTGTGTGTTCACATCCTGCAGCGTTCAGCGAACCAGACAGCGATGAACAATCTGGTTTAGTCTCTCTGTTCAGAGCAAACTATCACGTGCTGACCTGAGACATAGTGTCAAATTACTAACAAAARCTGCTTTAAGACAGGAGTCTGTCTGCCAAAACCTTCCCTCAGTACCAAGTGCTTCACCGAGAGTCTTTACTACGCACCCCTTAAGGAACGAGGAACTATTCTTTCCTCTTTGCAGCTATGAAGCTCCTTACTCAGCATTGAACTTTGGATTGCAACTTTGAGATCCAATGTAGAAAATCTTTTAAGCCCATTCCCATTAGACTAGTAGCAACCATCTAAAACACCTTCCAAATAAAAAGCATGTTTCTAGTTGAAGCTGTCCTGTTCTAAAACCAAGCAGCTTCATCCCCAGCTTTTTACAGAGCCTTTGTAGAATCAGAGACATCAAATCTGAACTTGCGTGACACAACAAATACTCTGATTCTCTCAAAATCCTCTTGTTTCAGTTGTTTTGGTCAAAGCTTGTCTTTCTCTTACTAGCCTGGAATCAAGACGACCATATTGGTCTTGCAGAAAAAATCAAAACAGTTTCTCTTAATTTCCCCATAGGTTTTGGTCAGATTTTATTTTCTCCTATTCTGAAAGGTTTGGTGATATTCGTGTATTTTCCACATTGTTCTTAATGCATCAAGGGGGAAAAAAGAAAACATCTGCTCATTATATAAGCTTCTGAAGGCACTATTTTAAATTCCTTCTTTAGCCAAATATTTCAATCAAATGGCTTTGACTTTTTTTAAAAAAAACAGAAACAACTTCTCCCTGTGACAAAAAAAAAAAAAAATAAAAATTGACAAGTCATTCCCAGATTAAAGAAACTGAATTTGAACTGCACAAGACTACTCTAAAGATAAATATCCCAGCTTTTTTACAAAATTCAACTGTGTGGCCCCAAACAAAGTACTACTGAGAGATTAAGAAGAATGCAACAGCTCACTCAGAAGTTAGGGTCAGTTACAGGGAAGATACAGGGATTCTTACTCAGCACATTTTCTTCTTCAGGATTTTGTTACAGAAACTGTTAAATGATTTTTATAAAAAGAAAAAGGGCAAGAAAAACTTCTTAAACAAGAGAAAGAACATTCTTGAGAAACATAAAACTCCCTCTTTTGATGTCTATCCTTGCTTTCCAATGACAACATACATTGTGCCTTAACTTTTCTAACAGATTAAAAGAACTGCAGAAAATAACTTGCTTATGTATTCATGTATTTTTAAAGGGAAAAAGCTCATAATTTTCAAGTCAATAGTACAAAAAATAGTTTTTAAAAGGTCCATTTTATCCAAATCTGTATTCCTCAGTGAGAAAATAGTTGGGCAGGACTCCTCTACAAACTTAAGTCTGATGCTTTTTTAAAAATGAGGTAGGGGTGCCAAATTTTTAACCAAGTGACTAGTTCAAATAATTATGTTTTGGTACTGGATTGTAACCAGGCCATTTAGCCAACTTGAATTAAGCAAGCACTGGCTTGTCTTTGTTYAGTACACACTATCGCAGTTTAATTTTGATGTATGTGTCTTAATGTTCTTGAACCCAGGACAACATCAGCAGGCCATTTTCCTAAACCACGTTTTCTCAGATCTTGGAGAACTTCTTCACAAATGTAGACTTTTCTCTTAGGGATGACTCAACACGTTAAGGGGCATATTTCCCCCRGAGGCACTGACTATAAAGACAATAAAACCAGACTAGCCAGCACAGCAAAGTATCTGTAATGTGAGAGGGGAAGACAAGCATTTAGAATAAATACTTGAGACAGAAACTCAGAGTTTMAGTCTCTCAGAGTAGAACAATTCTTTGGAGGTCTCAGTCCAGTCCTACAATGCTTCTATCGGTCTTGAAGGCAGCACATTTTACATCTTTCTTTGTTAGAATCACAGAAYGTCTTTAAAAATATTTAGATAGTGGAAGCTAAGGGAAGATATGTTTACATAGCTGAAATTGTGAAAGGATAGCGATTTCTCTGGTGTACAATGATCCAAGAGGTTTTATCCCTCAGGCAGGAAAYACTGTTACTCTAATCAAGACAAATTATGGTTTACTAATGGAGACAGAGACTAAAGAGGAGAAACCAAAATAATATAACACAAAAGTCACTGGCTGATACACTAGGCCATATAACATTTGGGAACTGGGTATTTCAAGGAAAAGAAAGCAACAAGATTACACATATTATGACCAATTTTCATAGTGATTTAAGCAGCAAAATTAATCAAGTTGTTGCTAATGGAATACACTCACATTAGCTTATAAACCTCCAAAAATTTTGAAAACCTGTAAGCCCTTTTTTTCTCTCCAATTCCAGTGAAGCAGAAGTTGTGTACATTAGAAATTAAGAAATGCAGGGGAAAATAAAAAAGGACACCTGCTTGTACTTTTGCTACTAATAAGACAATTTCCTAAAGAAAGCAAAAGGTCAGACCTACTTGGGCAGCAACTGAGATACATCTGAGGTACTTTGTTAAACMAATGTGGCTGAGCTTAAATGGATCAACTTTGTAAACGATGACAGAACTCAGTTTCAAGGTCAATATAAGCTTTGCCTCATCTGCCTAATCCTATGATAAGGATGATGGTTTTGACAATCTGTGGAACTCCTAACCTTTCCAGCTGAGTTGAAGCAACCATTAACATACTTTACAGCCRTAGGATTTTGTCATTTCGATACTGGGCCTACAAGCAAGTGCTTTGCACATGAAAAAAAGTCATTCCTTAGCCATAACTGGTTCTTCACAGCAACTTGGCTGACCTCATATTCACATATATCTTTGCCTTAAACAGCAACAGAGAGAATTGTATTTATTTTACCACACACCTTAAAATTAACCACTTCACCGTTAGTACTTACAAGCAGTTTCCCATGGAAGACTAGCACATACCACTAGATGCATCTTTAATGCCTGAGTTTTCCAAAGGATCATTTGTGGAGAGCACCACAAAAGTAAAGCCACTGGATTAAAGGAGAGAATGCATTTTTTTTAATCATGGAGGAGGAGAACTTGTCAGCCTACACTGCAGCACTGCTGAAAACTAGCAGAGTGCTGATATGAATCATAGTGGAGTCAATTATGTAACACTGCAGAAAAAATAAAAGTGATCCTGGTAGGTAATGACAGGAATACTCCATGCAAGATTGGAGAGGCAATCAAGCCTTCCCTGTCAGTACATTCAAAGGGGAAACTGGGCTCAAACTGGAGTTCTTCACAGGAGAAAGGACACACCACACAGTGTCCAGCAGGGAGAAGCAGAAATTAAAATACTTGTTTTGGGAAATGCAGATAGATCGCTTCACTTAAAGAGCGCCAAACTTTATTTTCCAATAAGTAAAATGTTTCTATATAAACGACAACATAGTTGTTCTGAATGGCCACATGTATGTTGAGGGTTAGGAAAGGAAGGAAAAAGAAGGCTGCAAAGCAAAGATCTCTATTTGCAGCAAGAAGCATTAAGGTTATATGGTGTTAAAGTGTTGATCTGTTCTTGAACAGGGCAGGTATTGATGTAGTCTTGGTCTGACAAAACAGTGCAAACTTTGCAGATTACAGAAGTGAAGCCACTACTGGACATTAAAAAGGGGAAAGGGGGCAAGGAATGAAACGAAGCTCCTCGCAGAAAATACAGCCTAGTTACATGACAATACGAACTTCTTAGTGCAGTGTTGTCTTGATATTTAAAAAAAAAAAAATCTGATCTTCCTCTGTGGAGGGTGCTGAACTAGTTAATCTCTAGAGAAAAAAAGAACCCTTCCTTTCTATTATTCTATTATTAGATGGSGGGGGGGGAAATAATTTTTTAGAGTAAATTACAGGATCTAAACCACAGCTTTAACTGAGATTATTAGGAAAAGAGTAATGAGGCTCAATTTCTAATGAAACCTGCTATAACACGGGGACATTAATGGTGTTTTGGGTTGGTTTATTTTCTTCTGAAACATAATTTAAATGTACCTCAGTGATAAGACATTCAAGCAGCAACTATGGTCAACTTACGYGCGTTGTCACATGGCTTAAATTTTACTCCTTACCTTGAACAAAACTGATCAGCTAAAGATTTTAAACCCAAAAGGAGCTAGTTTATTAGCTTAGTCTGGGCTCGAAGGAAAATTTAGGGTGCTTCCAAATTCCCAATTGTTTCTTAGCACAGAAATATTGAAAGATCTCAAAGAGTTCCAGCAGGTGTGTTTCCTAAGGACTGCCTTACGCTGTGCAGCAATTCAGAGCCACAGCAATCAAATCCCATTATAATTATTACAGTAATGCATTGCCTATAAGCCATGACCTTGTCACCTCAACAAATACTGCTGGACAGTATTTCAGTGGTCCTTGATGGCRGTTACTAATGCATGTTGCTTCTTTCAGCTTCTAAATGAAGTGGCTACCCCTTTGCTACATTAAAATATCTCTACAGTGTGAATCTGGATGTGGTGCATTCCCTCATTTCCTGTGCAGGACCCCTAGGTGGTACTGGTAAATTAGTTATCACTGTCTCTCATATCTTCCTGAGATGGTTCTTTTCCATTTCAATGAGTGAATGGATGGTTTGTTTTTGTTTTAGGTTTTTTTTTTTTTTTGAGAAAAACACTTTTGCAATGATTTGATGAAGCTCTAAGAGGAATAAGTATGCCAGGAATAATGCTACTATTTGATTTACCTGAGAGTACCYATTATGAGCAGTCTTGTGCAACTTTCAGCAACTCATCACTGATAAGTTGCTCAACACTATTCTGTGGGTGTTTGAAATAGATTTCTAAYACACTTTGACACTAAAAGTTATAACAACTGCATGTACCACTGGCAGCTCTCTCACCATATCTTTTAGAACATGAAGTTTCAAGTACTGTGTGTTATTGTGCATATTTTACTCTGCAGCAGCTATTTTTAAACAGATCCCTGCAGAAAGTTTCTGTGAGCATCTGTTTCCAAGCTTTAACATAGGTACTTGAACAAACAGTGAGACTGAACACATACCTTACACCTTTCCATTTTGGTTTTCTTTTCAAAAGAACAAACTACATGAGACACAAGAGAAGCCTGAAATATAGGCACAGTAATTTTATCTAGATGTTTAGCTACTRTTCATGCTTTTGAAATTTATGATTTCCACACTCTCTCTCATTTCCAATTACTGGTGTGTGTGCAGCRTGTAGGGTACTTGCTATGCTTTATCACTGCCATATGGTTCTGAGTTCAGTGAATTAATCTGTAAGGTTTCCAATCAAAGCATTGGTGTTGAGAGTAACAGGGAAGATTCAGTTATAGATTTTTAAGAATCTCCCACATGGCACTAATTCACATAACCTTTATTTACCACAGAGTGCCCTGCATGTAGATGTGAAACACTTTGTGRGGAAAAAGCATTTACTAGTCCACAGCAAATTCATGTCATTAGAGATGCATTTATAATAGGATTTGACTTAATGGAGATGGAGGCCTACAGACACTGTGTTAATGCTTTACTGCAGTAAGCTTGTAGCAAGCTTTTAGCACAACATAATGATTCACCAGGCTAAAATTATACACTGAGCAGTGCTTGGTTGAACCAGCACATCATGTTTGCAGTACATACTCGCACAACTTGGCAAAACACAGCTCCTTCAAACTGCAAACACGATTTATAATAATTGGCAGTATCTTCCAATTGTACTCACACAAGAAGTTCTGTTCTGGAAGACAAAAGGGTTAAACTATCTACACACCATCATTGGGCAACTACTTTTATGGCTCCCTTCACAGTGCTTAATATTAAAACCCTTGATACGGTTGTTTATGGGAAATTCATAATGAATAAAAGCTAAGTATAATGTTGTTTTCAGCAAGAGACTGTTTACAGACTAGGTTCTTATCAGCACTGTACAAAATCCTTTTATATGACCTTGTGGAATGCCTTTGTGGAGCAATGAACACCAAAAATTATTGTAAGATTTTTGGCAGAGTTTACACTGTATTAGCTAGAAATTTTCATTAAATGCAGTACATAAAAATATCAGAAGGGTTCTATGACATGTAAGATGTTSTTGCACTTTTCTTTCTTTTTCACCTATGGCCCTTCCCAGAGCTGATAAGAACATCTCTTTATTTATATTTCWAGGTGAATTCTAATATGTATGGGGAGCAAGGAAGTGATGGCTACTGTGAATAAAGCAGTCTGTTTATCTAAATGATAGACATGTCACAGGCATCCTGAGGACAAGTTTCCCTTACACATGCTGCTCTCCTGCTAATCTGAAAATTTGAAAGGGCATCCTACTGCATGTAGAATTACTCCTTGGCCTCTCTGCTAAGAGTGCGAGCAAAGGTCTTCGCTCCTATTACCATGGGGATACATTTCCACCTACAGATGACTGAAACCTTTACTCTTTAACCCAGTCTGCTCAGATAGAAAAGGCAAGTAGAAATGTGTGTCAGATGACAAAGAGTATTTCCAACAGAGGATGTAAAACCACATCTCTGTGAATCATATGAGTAGCTAGAGCAGTAGCTGGGACTAGCTAGATAAACCAGCTACTAAATGGAACATTAGGAAAAAGTCAGAAATACCAATATTCATTATCCACACTTCCATACTACAGTCTTACTCCACTAAAAGTTATATCCAGATGAACATGCGCAGGGACAGTACTGAAGGCTCAGGCAAGTTAGAGATTGGGATATATTATTAAATCGCAGTACAATTTTAATCACAAGCAGTGACCAAAAAAAGAAAATCTGAGAAAGACCCTCAAAGAYGTTTGGTTATCAGACACACATCAAACTGACAAATTTTATGGAATACCAAACTTTTTGGCAAGTCTTACAGTATTAACTTATTAACTTTGTCAAAAAGCACTTGTATGCGAGATGCTCCCTTGCTAGCAGGTTCATTAATGAAACTTCTTTGCTAGCTGAGGACAAAAAAAATCTCATTTAGAAACAAAACAGAACTGGAAGAGATTGCTTCTAGTCTTCTGGAAGTTTGTAAACAGGAGCAAAACCAGTAAGAAAACCACAGCAGCKCTCTTGTAGGTTGCAGATGGACTTCTGCTCACAATCCCGGTACAGCTTTCCAGTACAATTTAATTGAGTGTCCTGGGCCAAAACCAAGTAGACGTCTCTGAATTTAAGCAACAAGAACTAAAGATGATTTTTCTTTTTGGAAATCAAATTTCAGAGAGGTGAACACCTGGGGCAGCCACTGAGGCTGCAGTTCCAGAGCCAACCAAGCCTGTTTGCTGTCCCTCCAGTCCAGCTTCTGCACCCACTCACTCCTGAATATATATTTTAAACTTCCTTTCACACTGATTCCCACTATTGATCATCATTTTTCACAAAGCCATTTCAACATACAAAGTCAGTGAGAAGCTCATCAAACTACCAAAAGCAAACAGTTTTCTCACAACATTTAGTAATGCCAACAAATGCTGAATAGATGACAACAAGGACTGGAATTGCTTCTGGGGTTTTCCTCTCCCCTGCCCACCCCMCAGCAACAGCAACCAGAGGAAAGAGGCAGTAATTGTACTTACTTTTGGAAGCAACTCTAACTGGAGGCTTCTTGGGTGTGAAGGCAAGTAAGGAGTGAAGGTTTGTCCTTTGGCATTGTCCAGAGTATGAACTGTAAGAACAAACCAGTCTGCTTTTACCAATTTTATCTCCTGAATCAGCAACCAAGAGCAAGTCAATGCATATTTAGCAATATCTACAACTTGTTATTTGCCACAAAATATCAAAATACACACTGTAGAAATACATTTTAAAGAACCAAAATACTCTCACACCAAAAAAGAAAGGCACTTTTCCTCATGTGTTACAAGACAAAAGCATATGTTTCTCAACTTTACTATTGAAATATACAGACAAACAGAGCAAACTGACTGAGTTTGTACTCTATATGCTAAATGCATGGAGTGTCAGTTTTGCTTTGGAAAGCAGGGAAACAACAACACTTGAGGACAGACAACCACCATTCTAGAAACAAACCCCATATTTTTGGAACAGAAGTTTACCAAGTTAGATGGGAGTAGTAAGAGGAAAAAGAAGACATTCTTTCACTGCAAATATGATTAGCACTGTTCTTGACTACCCCAGCTCCAATTCTGGATGCAGATTTTTTTTTCCCTGTACCATTCAAAGAATCCATTGATCCTTTGTGTTGCTATTTGTGGCAGACAAGATTTCATATATTCAACTTCATAACTATGTGACGGAAATCTTACAATCAGAGACTGCTAGCAGCACCACAGTGTGATAGTCCTCAAAAGGCAAATAAGACCAGCTTCAAAGGCACTTATCTTTCCCAGCTCTGTGACTTTTTAYACTCCCAAGCCTGCAAAAAAGCTGGACTTCTTCCCACAGATCACCTGTGACCAAAAGACAGGGCTGCAGCCTGTCCTCTCTTACACCAGTGGAGGAAAAGCAAGTCAATAAAAAGCTGATGTTTATTTCAGCGCTCAAACCATGAATAGTCCTACAGGATTAGCTTATTGCTAAATATTTCTACAACTGTTATTATGTTTGTCTCAAGTTATATTTCTGAGTGATTATGCAAATAAGACTTTCTTTCTGGTAGCTATTCCATCTCACTCTTTTCTTCACCTATATTGTGATGACCATCAGCATTCCACAAGTAAAACCACTCAGGTACAACTAATTAATCCAAGTAAGATTATAGCAATCGCTATGCAGCTTTTTAAATAGTGCAATTACATGTGTGTATGTATACATACACACACACAAAAATCAGTATCCATCGAATTTTAACAAAGCAGTTAAACTAACACCAACCCCAAACCAAACCCAAGGAACTCAAAACCATCTTGATGAGCTAATCACTTTCACCTTTACAGTTCATCATTACTACAGCAGAGAGGAGGGTTTACAGCTGATTTTAAAACTGAAAACTCATAATTGTCAAATAAACTTTTCTGAAACAAAATATAAAAGCAATTTCCAGCAAGAATAATATTTAAATAAATGGAGGCAAAAGAGATTGCAAGCCTCTCCAAATGAAGAATGCTTCTTTTCTAAACTGATGAAAAAAAGAAAAAGTGAGACAAGACATTTAACTATGTTGTTACAAAAAACTTTATCACACAAGGAAATACAACTGAAAGGAAATAGGACTGAAGATATGAAAAGGTATGTTCAGAATTGATTAAGTGTAACTTAAAGAAATGCTCCAAAAGGTCAGAGAATATGAATTTACACTCTAAAAGGCAAAGCTTGTTTTTAATGCCAAGCAGAGAATTCCCCTCTTTACACACAATATTTTAAGTAGTAGCTCTGCAAGCTCAGCAAGTCTCTGTAGGCTACCCTACCATGAACATTTCAGGAAGGACCTTCCTATAACTGGGAATAACACACAGTGGTATTTTTGGTTCCTAGCATGCTCACCATTATTTTCAGAGCAGTGYGATTAATAATACACATTTTTGTCTTAACACTGAAAAATAAATCTGTACCCTAGTAAGCTTCCTTAATTGTGATACTTTGCTCTCCAGAAACTGGAATAATTCTATAAAATCTCTGCACACAAGTCCTCACRCATGTTATTAATGGTTCTGATCATTATCCTTGCATAGGTAAATGCTCACCAACAGAACAGAGGTTGCCTGTGAATAAAGCMCACTAGCAGCCCCTTTTATTCCAGGCTGAGAGCTTTTAGGTGATCTTTAGCCCACAACATCTCATGAGAGATCTGATCTATTTTCCCTTGATATCAACAGAAATTTCCCTACCAGCTTCGAAAGGAAATTAAATYCAGGAAAGCCAAACCCAAGAAAAAAAGCTCAGAATAACTCCCAAATATTTCTGATTTAGATGCTTCATTTTTATGCTTTGTTATATGCAGCTCTGGAAATAAGCGGCCTTGTCTCCTTGGCTGACAAAGAATCCCTAATGATACAAGTTCTATATGATAAATTTTTCTTGTTGTTATTTGGGACAAGCTCTTTCACAGCAGGCTTGTAAGGTGTTAGGAAGAAAGCTGAGAATGACTGTCTAAAAAGTCAATTCTAAAATAGAGTGGACATTAAATGACACAAATTAATTCTTTCTACAAATTTAACCCAAACAGTTTGCTTACAGAGGATATCTCAATGTTTTTTGTAGAACTAATGCAGTCAGAGGGTCATTTATCATAATCTGTAGTCCTAAAATAAATGAACACTGGAATTTTGAGGATTAAAGAGTGCAGGTGAGCATTACAAGAGGAAACAAGAGGACCCACCAGTTCATGAAACAGGACACCATGGATGGGTGTAAAAGGACTCTTASAATTTTACTCTTTTAAATGCTGTCAGTTGAATTTGTGATAATGGTCACAAGAAATGTAGCAGATTTCCTGGAAGCACATTCCTGCAACTGTTTGTAAGTATGCTTATTGCTCAGCTTGGGAGTGATCTCCTCAACTTGAATGAAAACACAAAATTTTAAGTGGTTAAATGCATTCTTTACAAAAAAAGACTTGAGAAAGGAGACAGAACACAAAAATGTGGGCTTTGCTCAGATGACGCAAATATGGAAAAGGACTAAACCCCTGGATTATGACATTTTGAGTTACAGTCCTGTTTTGCTCTACTTTTCATGGATCTTTAGGCCTTAGAAATGCAAATAGATCAGTGTCAGTTTTTGTTGTTAGCCATTTTTGTCAAAGACATTTGGACTTATTTGAACAATGGCTTTTAAGGTGGATTGAAGCCATACTTCTTTCAGGAGCTGGTGAACAGGCTGAAGTGTTTATTTGGAACAAGGCAGCTCAGCATGGGAGTTAGTGTGTTGGACCAAAACCAGCAGAAGCTGTCCTGGAAACCAACTGCTTTATACCCAGGATTTGTTGTTGTTGGAGTGTGTGTGCAAAAATCACACCAAATTTAGCATAATAGAATTGTCCATGATGTAAATCTGAAATTCAGTTAGCTGTAAACATTTGATGTTTGTTCAGCTAATTAATCCTCTAATAGCTGCAGTATTCAGAGGAGAAGCTCATGAGAATAGMTATGTAATTAGTTTTCCAATATTCTATTTGTGCCAATTCCATAAGACTGTTTTGAAACCAGCAAAGAGCATAGAAGGGGAGATCCTAGATTATCGGAGAAAGATTAGCAGAGCATTTTCCCTAGTGGAAGCAGGAGGGACGCACTGTATTACATCCAGAGATGCTAACTGCAGTGCTCAGGAAGACCCAGGAAGGAAATCAACATATTCCCAAACTCTTAGAGCACAATAAAGCAATGAGAAATAGCCAATACAAACTTGTCGAGAACAGATCATGTCAAAGCAGGCTAACTCCCTTCTTTGACAGGATAACTGGCCTAGCAGCTGGGATACAGCAGTAGGAGTGACAGATCTGAAGTATCCTCAAGCTATTTAGTTTGTCAGGGAGGACACTCTCCAATGGACTCAACGAAAGCTTCCCCCCCAGGGAAACAGCGTAAGCAGGATCCACAATCAGCTGAAGAAYCACAATGGAGCCATAGTTATCAATGACAAGTGCTCCTGTGGCAGAAAACTGTCTCCAGTGGGATTAGATGGTGTCTACACTGTATTCTGCCCAGCATAGTCAGTATTTTAACATCATCAAAAATTATATAAATTACACACAAGAAATTTAGGAACATCACTAAAGTGGGAGAAGATGTACTTGGCAAGATAGCATTTAAATTCAAAGAGTTCCTGGCAAACTAGAATTTAAAACCAACGGGGCAAATATCAAGTTAGACACACGCATGATGAGCCCAGAGAACTGCTAACAAATACACAAACAGAGGAACTCAGTAAGCAGGAGGTGAAGCAGATCACAGTACAAGCCAACAATGCAACTTGCTATGATTGTTAAAACATCATTTTAAGAGATKAGAGGAATTCTATATGCAAGCAGAAGTGGTAACTAATCCACTCCTTTTGATGCTAGTGCCTCTCAGCAGGAATACAGTACCCAAATCTGAGCTTCAAACTGTAAAAACCCAGAAAGCATCCAGAGAAAAGCAAGAGAGATGAAAAATACCAGAAAATATCCTACAAAGAAAGACTGTATTTGTTTACAGCACACACAAACAAATCTTTTAATAAAACTTTTCAAGAGCCATTTCAAAGCCATGTGCCATGAAGACTGTGTACCTTATCTTGGGTGGATTTCAAGTGGTATCTTGGGGCCACTTCCTGGCCCCATTTCTATGATGCTTTTCCTGAAGTATTCACAACAAGGCAAACCAAACTCCAGCACTGCTTTCATTGTATAAAATAGATGTAAAAGAAGAAAGGCTTACACAACAGACTTGCAAAAGATAGCAACTGAATTACATAATCTATATAATTCAAAATTAAAAAATTAAAAATCTACTTAATCTATACCTAATCGAAAATTAAATTGTGTAACATTTTTCTCAAGAGAAGCAGACAGAGTCAAAGAACTTAAGAGAGCAATCACTCCTACTGTCCCTACGTGCTACAGTAATCAGAGAAATTAAAGAAAATGAGGAARGAATGCTACCCTTAATTCAGATTTAACATCCAGTAATTGGGGGAAAACTCCTTTTGCAGCTGCRGAAAAGATGAAATTAATGATAATACCTGCCTTCCACATCAACCAAGACGCATAGTATCACATAATTATAACGCAGGATTTAAGAAGATTCAGAAAAAAAACATTTAAAAATATTTTGACACTCTGGCACTGACCTCAGCAGATGGAATTGCATTAGGCTTGTTAAATGCCAGCTAAATCAGGCCTTCCACAGGAGATCACGTGCCTATGTTAACTATCTGTAAGAAATCGAAACTCACTTTCATAGTGCTATGATTAATTATGAATAAGCTTTACAATACGATTTAAAATGAAATCTCGTTGAGTTCAGTGAAAGGTAACAGGTGCTTGGAATGACTTTGCGTGTATTAACTATACATTATYTCTACTGTAAATCTGCGTGAAAAAGAGTTTTTCCCCGTGTACCTACAAAGGAGTGATGAAAGGTCAAAGAGAGACAGTATTGCTATGGGTTTCTTTGGAGGTTTTGTACCAATAAATGAGCTGAGTGGGTCACGGGACTGGATGCTGYGAGGGCTGGAGAGTTTGCCTGGCTTTGCCATTAACTCGGAACAGCATCAGACAAAAACCACTGAACAGAGMGCCCATTCCTAAAGTCAGTGGTATTCCTTTTGCTTTCTGAACCCTTTCTTATCTGGGAAGGAACAGTACCATTTTTAAGTACATTATTTTAAGTAACTCATTTAACATCTCATAGCCAACAAACCTAGCTGCTCAAAAATAATCAAATAAAGTCTAGCTCCCCCAGTACAGATCAATTTGTTACTGTTTGTAGCATGCTTTAGAGTCCTTAGGCAAAAGAGGCCTCTCAAATGGTAAGTATTGATTTCAGGAACAAAACATTTACACAAAGCCCTTGTTTCAGCACATTAGAAAAAAGAGGAATGTATGCAAACGAAAGGACTGGTAAAGTCCCTGACGATATGATAGAAGGGTGGGGTTAAAGTAGCCCAAATCTGAGCAGGGCCAAGTGTCTCTTTGCCCGTTGGGTGTGTGGCAGCTGCCACYTGCAATCTGCAAAGCAGAACAAGATGGCACTTGGCCTACAGGATCTGGCACTCTGTAGCCACAACAGCAGATCAGAATTCTTCAAGTTCTCAGACTGGACCTGTATCATCTTGTATGGCACTGAGCCTCATTTTCAGCTGCTGTAATGATTTTAATGGAATTAACAATTAGTGCAGCTGAGAAACTCRTATATTGCCACAATCTTGGCCCTCAAAGTTAAAATAAAATGTGACTGATGGTGACTTTGAAGTTTATTGTTATGAAAGTTGGCATTTAGATATGCTTTAGGCCCTGACACATTCCAGGGACTGCAGCAGTAGCCAGAAGTACATTATGTACCTGGTACATCAGCTCATGCATTAATAAATCAGTTGGATGATGCATTTTTGGTGGCCAGGTCCTTGTGACTACCAAAATTAGCTAATGAGGTTTAATTTCTGCTAAAGACCAATGCTGTTTTTTGAAGCAGTGTGATCAGGTCCAACTCAGAATATTCTGTGATTCTGCAGAGAACACACATACCTCTTGTCATAAACCATGGATTTATGGACATAAATAATCAAGTGGGAGAGAAACGGTATTTCTCACCTTTACTGCCARTCAGTTCAGCATGTATTTACTCATGTCACACTTATGCACTCTTGAAGCAYAGATGAATGTATGACAGAGTAGATATTATGCTCTGCCAACCAAGCTCAATGACACCTACCAGGGTGCCTGGTCACCTCTGAACTTCACCATGTCACTGTCAGATTGAGGCTCTTCATCTTGAGGCCACATATAAAACTGAAGGATAGAAGGGCAGGAAGGGCATATCTGCATGGAGGTGGCACACAGGGCTGCACACCAGCATCAGGCCAAGCCCTGGGGAACCCCTTCCCTGTGTTGCTGCTCTTGGGAAAACCATTCCTGGGTACCTGAGTGCTCATCATGCCTGACTTGCACCTCCCATGTCATCAGTGGCAGGGAAAAACTGTCCAAAAAGAAAAGAAAGAAAAAAAAAARSMMCYWAAAAAAMCYYCMAAMCMAARSMAAAAAA